>CM034154.1:605547746-606965246 GCA_019776745.2 Taxus chinensis | reverse complement strand
TGCATTATGTGGACTCTTTGCCATAGCCGTCATTACGATGTGGTCACCTCGGCGTCATTTATTTAATTATGACATGATGGTTCCACGAATGGAGTTTAATGTCGCTTCGTCGTCTTTGCGACATGGTTATTTTAAGCTGCCCTTAAAGATTATTATTATTTTCCTTTTAATAATAATAAAAAATTATACCATTATTATTGACCTTATTAGTTAGACTATGGTTTCACAGCAGTTAATTTTTTTTATCAATTTTAAAACTCGTGCTAAGTCAGGTGTGACACCATGCATCATTTACATAATTATGTAATATAATAAAACAAATACACTATTTAATATATTATAACGAAATAATATATAACACTTTTTGCATCCTTTTGTGACTTGATGATCTATTATGGTTAGGAATCCTAGTAAAATTATGTCAATAACCATTTAGCATGAAAAACATTATGTTGTAAAATACACCAATAATCTGCAATAACGATAATATATTTCGTAAATCCCTATATATGTATTGGGTCTCTAAAGGGTAAAATGGGGGAGGTATTGGGTCCGCAAAGTCCTATGTATGTTCTTATTGGTATATAAGAATAAATGTGATCCCTATCTCATGGTGTCCTCGTGACCGCTTGTTAAAACTATCTAGTGGGTCTAATAGGAATTTATAAAAGGTTAACGTTTGAAAATTACTTGATTTGGATAATATTAATATCCAAGAATATCAATATGGAATGTAAAGTATTCAAAATAAATGTTTGAAGCTATCATTACTACGTAAATTATCCATAGTTTGGAAGATAAAGAATAGTGGATTATAAAAGTTAGTTTTATATATATATATATATATATATATATATATATATATATATATATATATATATATATATTTGTGTGTGGGGATTATTTATGAAAATTTAAATTTTTGGACAATGTACATTATTATTGTTCATATTTATTAGCATATATTATCAATAGCATATATTATCAATGGTTCTAATGTTAAATGGCATATGAATTATTAAAAATGTATATAGTTTTTATTTGTGGTTAACACATAACTACTACTTGAATTTTGTAGAATTATTTCAATTTTAATTTTAATTTTAATAATGGCATAAAAAAATAATTGGAATCATGAGGTAATATATATTATAAATTATCAATAAAAAAAGTTAAGCAATATGCTAAATTGTCCACAATGATTATACTGTTGAATTGTGTAGATAATATACATTCATTATTTTAGAGTGTAGACTCTTTACAATAATTTCACTTCAACAATTTAATTTTTTAATGTAAGGAAAAATGTGATTTTCCAAAATTTAAAATTAAGAATGTAAATGTTCTACAAACATAAATTTGAATTCTAAAAGATGTGTGAAAAATCTACATAGTATTTTATCAAAAGTAATCATTTATATAAATAATCCACTCTTGTGAAGAAGAATTGACATTTCGTGGTCCATCATGATGATGGCTCAGATGAGGAAGTACCAGAATCAAAAACTTTCTACACACACAAAATGCTATTCTAGTCTCCCAAACATCGCAACCATCCAAATATTTTTGGTTGATTGACTCTTGCGCCAACAAGCACATGACAAGTGATAGGAAGCTTTTTTATTCATTGAATTATAACCCATTGGAGATCGGGTTCTAATTTTAAACAAGGACTATATACAATAAGGAATAGGAAATGTCACTATTCCTCTTGGGACGAGAAGCTATACGCTCATTAAGGTGCTCTATGTTCCAGGCTTGACCACAAATCTCTTGTCTATTTTTCAACTCTTGAATAATGAGCTCAAGGTGGAGTTCATTGTCTAGAAAGAAATCAAATCTTTCTTGATCTCATGATAAGGTATGATACTTGCTAGAGATTTTTTTAAGGATCGTTTATCTACACTTGATGTAGTTTCATCTTCTACATTTACTTTATTTGCATCCATGTTGGATTCTACTACACTCTGGCATTATCAATATGGACACCTTTTTGTCAGATGCCTATCTCAGTTTAATTCTAAAGAGATAGTATGATAACTTCCTCAACTCTCCCACTCCTTACCTATTTGTTATTGTGATATGGCGGCTAAACAACATCAATATCTATTCGAGCCAAGTACCTTCCATGCCAAACATTATCTCGAGGTCATACATACCGATCTATGTGAACCTTTGGTTGCTTCCTTTTAGGGGTTTCAATTATGTAGTTGTTGATGTATCACTATTCTCACACAACATGGGTGTTCTTTTTTTGCTAGAAGAGGGAAGCATTTACTAATTTTAGATCTTCTATAATCGTGTTGTTCAAAAACCCCAACAACCCGTTATTTTCCTTTTCTTCGAATGAGGTGGGAACTTAGGTCAATGAAAAATTTGACATTCCTAAAGGACTAAGGAATCACACAACACTTGACTGCCCCCTATACACCGCCAAAAAATTGAATTGTAGAACGTCGCATTCAAACTGTCATGGAGATGGATCATTGCATGAACATCATAATTATAAGATACATTTGTAATGTAAAGGATAAAATAAGTGATGGTGAGATGAAATACCACGTGCAAGTTACATGGTTTACAACTATTCATTTCGGTACAAAAAATGTTAGAGAAGAAACAAAATATGTAGATTGCACTATTAAAAATGGAATTCGAACCTTAATGAAACATATTTGTGTTTAATTATTATGGAAAATGTCATTTATGCATGACCACCAAGAAAAACATGGAAAGAAAAAATTCTAGAACTAATTAATAATTTTAAAGGAATTAATCCAAATTTTTGGAAATCAACCACCATACTAGGCTTGTCACTATTGAAACTAGTTTTTTAAAAAAATGCAACATGCCTTCCAATTAAAAACATTATTCTGCTAAATAGATTCATTTTAGCCATAAAAATTAAAATTTGAGGTAACAACTTATGCTACCATATTCTAGATTCGAGTACATGATATTATATCATCATTACTAATATTAATTATATTGTGGTAATTTTAGATTTTTCACAAAATTATAGATGAAAAGTTTGTTTTTTTTGCATAGTTAGTAGATAGCAATGTCAATAGGTCTACTTCTTAATATTTTATTCAAATTTACATAATTTAAATGTCAGTGTGTAGTAATTTATGATTTAATGTCACTTTCCACCAAACGTTTAGCTACTAAAGTTCGAACTAGTTATATCAAATCTAAGTGATATGAGGCCACATACTTAACTATAAATTAATTAGTTGTTATTAACATATTATGTCAAAAAAATTATTTCCATTAACATTTCCTAGCTAGATAAATACATAAAAGTTATTACTATAAACCTCACTTGAGGATAGTCAGGGGCAAAGTAATATGTTACAATAATATTGTAGTTTTTACCAAATTAAAAGGAATTATAATTAATTTTCAATTAGGAAGTCCATTTTATTATGAATAAAATGAAAGGTACCACTTTACTCACGTACCTTAATTAATATAAAACAAATTATGACAAAGATTGTGATGTGAATCCAGCTGCAAGAGGTTGAAATACCTCCAAAAACACACATAAACACCTTTGCAAATAAAACCAGGAGTTTCACAATAGCTTACTTCTCATTCTGGAATTCACACTGATCTATTACATCATTACCATTCTCCTTTTATTTCAAGACTACTCTAAAACCCTAAAATACCAAAAACCCTAAAATGCCAAAAAACCCTAAAATGCAAAACAACTCGGATTGACCCCAAAATTTGCGTGCCAAATATGAATTCATAAATTAGGGCTCACGCGAAATTTGGACTTATTCTGAAAAGCACAACAAAAGTTATTAAAGTTCTAAGACCTAGAGAAAAGCAGAAAAAACATTCGGAGCCAATTTTAGACCACTAGATGACGGAATCCGAGCCCGAAAACGTGCCAAAATGAGCACAACTTTGCAAGCAAGGTTGTCCGTAGCATAGTACTAATGTATATCTACCACCCTGTAAAATTTCAGGACGATCCAACGGTCGGATCAAAAGTTATGGCCTCTGCAAGTTATGCTCCCGCATCAGATTGTTTAATACTAATTTTTTTTTAATAAATACAACCCATAACCAAACGTAGGATGGAAAACATCTAGAATAATCCCAGAATATTATAGTTTAACTCCCTATTCATGATTTTCAATCAAGAGTCCAGTTTATTTTAAATAAAATCTCAATAATAACTATATTTGAACTCCAACTATCAGAATATTCTCTAACTGCAATTTATTTAAAATCCATATAAATTGTTACGGGTCCATTATAATTGAAATAGGATATAAATTATCACAATACTTGAAGTCTGATGGATAAGACAACTCTTCTAGTTTAGAAAATATCTACAATCTAATTAGGGGGTGTTATTTCAAATTATCCAAAACTATCCTTAATAAATCTTTAAAAAAACATTATCTATAATATAACTCAACAAATAATCATGTTCAAGCTACATGTCCCAACAATTAACCTATTACTCATGAATTCAAGTTTTTATTGCTGGATATTTCAGATGATAAAATGTTTTGTATATAGAAACACCACATTGCATGCCGAGTAGAGTTCATTTTGTGGATTGGTTATTTATGTCAAACGTAAGGTGAATATTTTGTATGCATGGGTTTTATTTAATATATAAATAAAGTATGATTTTCGATGAATGATCATTTTGTGCAATATTTTCTTATATTTTTCTAATAACCATTATTGATTGATATTATAATATTTCAATTGATTTATTTGAACTTATATTATTGACTATATTTAATTTTTGAAAAAAATCGGAACACATAACACGTAAACAAATTCTTTGTAATTTTTTAGTCTTTACTTGCATTCTTATTGCTACAATTCAAGATTTGGTTTGTTTATTTTTATTTTCTCAACTTCATTTACTACAAAATATTATTTGTCAAGTGGCTCTCCATCCCCACGTCAATGTTTATGGTTGCAATTACTATATTTTTTTTTTAAACTAGCAATTGCATGTGCAAAATGCAATGTGAAAGCCAAATGATATATGTTATTTGATTTAGAGGGATAGTTATTACTTTTGTAGTTGATGATGATAATAGGTGTGATTGATTTTGTAAGTGTATAAATATATATGAAGCATTACATTTAAAGGTTATATCTTTACATTTATTTTTTTTTACAAATTCATACATATACATTTAAAAATCGTATATCATGAGTGGTAGCCTTTTGCAGACTATTTTAATTTGAACTAAACATGAATACATGAAGACTGTTGTCCATTTGTAGAGTTTATATTATGAGTGGTAGCCTTTTGTGGCCAATGTTTTTGGCACTAAACATGAATACATTTGATACTACTTTTGATACAATAAGTTTGAGTAAAGTATTAGTGGAGGTTCTATCAAAGTAGAGGGTAGTATTTATGACATGTTGTTTTGGTTGAGTGATATTAGTCCCGACTCTTCCTTTCTTCTTACTCCAAGTGTTGACACATGCGCCCTTTTTGAGTACCTTTTGAATGAAAAAGGAGGGGAAATGCGTAGATTGTCACTTAGGAAAAAGGATTGGAGTCAACTATAAATATAAACAAAACAATAAAAAAGAAAGTAAAATGAAAGTACTCTACAATAATTTTTTCATTCATAACATGAAATAAAGAGAACAAATGAATAAATACCTCACTCAATATTGAATCCTACTTGAAATTACATTAGATACAATACTCTCTTCTTTACTGCAGGAGAAAGAGAGTCAAAAATATCATATTGCTACCCAGCTAGGTGCTGCAATGTATCCTTCAAAAAATGAAAGAAGTTAAAGAGTTTTCATAAACAATAAAAAGCGAAATTAAATCCTTTTAATCTTGACACATACTCTTTTATCAACATGACAGTTTCCCAAAATATCTTACGACCAAGAAGAAATTTTAACATCCATGAGGCTAATTGTACTTATATTCGAGTACTAACAAGATTAAAAATATGGTTACAAATTTCAATTTAATCCCCAACTAGTGTCATTCTTGACTTCACAAAATTAATACAATAATAAACTTCTATATGTTTTTTTGTTATCAGTTCAATACTCCAACTAAGTGGTTCATGATAAGATTAATATTCAACCTACTTCCTTTTTTTGTTATATCAATTCAATTCTCCAACCAGGTGGAAGTTCATCACAAGATTAATACAGGACCTACATTTATGTTTTTCCATGTCAACATGACCTGGGATCATGTAAGAACAACATTTAAAAAGAACACAAGATGAATAAACATATTATTCTTGTCATTTATGTATAATTATATCTACAATTAAGTTTATCTTGGGAAATTGGAAAAGGAACAAAATGCCCAAAATCCAAATTTTCCCCTATAAAAATTAATTCAGGCACACTTATATCTATTTTAAGTGTCTGTAAATAGTGCATGGTATTTTTTTTGTTGAAAAATTATGGTATATATTTTTACAAACAAGTAGAGCAAGGGAAATTGAAGGCATGTTTCTTGTTGGATTTTGTTTTAGCTTGGTAGGGTAGTAAAAGGTTTTTAGACCCACATTCCTACCATATTGTACCATGATTCATGTTCTGTACCAACACTCTCACTAGGTTCCCAGCACTCTCTTCATTACCGCAGGAGAAAGAGAATAAAAAATATCATATTGTTGTCTAACTAGATGTTGCAGTTTATCCTGTAGAAAAGTGAAAGAAGATATCATGAGGTGGAACTGCACTACAATTATCTAGAATATAATGAAAATTATATTTGAAATATATAGATATCATATTTGATATAATATAAAGCTTTCAATATTGATTTTATAGGATATACAAGATCAGGGAGCTAAATTGGTTAAGAAACTGCAGTGACACGTGATAAAGATAATGAAGCTAGATTAAGAATTAAGCTTGGTGAATTGGAATCCAATATTCTGAAATGAGTTTCAAATAAGCTACAATTCTAATAAAAATACAAATCTATATGTATGCAATCGTTATAATGATGCAAATTGTCCCTAAAATTACAGAGCAATAATATATTTCACTAAGAGGCATATCTAAGAAAGTGGCAATAACTAGCTATTGCCATATAGATGCTTGAAAGTTAGATTAGAATGACATGATAATGTGCAATCATTGGTCACTCATCAATGCAACTCTATCTAATGAACCGTAATCCACATCTAAAAATTGAAACTCTGAGAAATGCCTGATGAATAAAAGAAATCTATGTGTAGTGAAACCACATATTCACATATGAAAATTGAATCATTGACCACTGTATAGATGAACAAGATGAAGTGAGTCTATGTGTCCAAAAATGATCCCATCTTACATTATACCCATAGCATGGAGCTTATATGACACTAAGCTAGTTGATATTTGTGCATATGTTTCAAAGCAAATCCCAAATGCATAGCTAAAGAATGATCATTTGTAATCCTTGAAATCGGTAACCACCTATATCTCTATCTCATTAAAGCCTTCAATACAAGCAACAAAAAATAACCCCTTCATATTAAAAATTCAAAAGAAGGCTCTACTTTCTAAATTTCATTTGCACTATGAGAAGAAGACATTTTTGTGTTTCATTCATTTTAACAAACTAAAAAAAAGGTATTGATGACATGGCTACCAAAAGTTTCAATTCAATTAAAAATAATAACTTACAACTTAATATATTTGTTTTGCCACAAAGGATGGAACATTGCAGACTAATAATCAAGCACAAAAAGTTAAAATTTGGAAAGAAAGCAACCAATAATTTGAAAACAAAGGAACAACTAATGATTTTAAAGAGAAAACAAACCCAATAAGCATATTATTCTCTATATATCTGACATATTGAAGAGTCATTTATAGAAAATTCAACTTAGCTACATGAATAGAGTGTCTTGTTATGGATTTAAGTTATTTTTTCTGGTCTGAGCACTAGACAATATGCACATAAAAAATTGAGGAATTTGAGGTTTTAGATAATCTGTTATTGGATTTAAGCAAATCGGTATATTGATGGAGCTAGATATAATAGAATTTTTATATTTGCTATGTTTTTGAGGATTAGAACTTTCTTTTTTTGGGATAAATTTTTTGTTATTTTTTGATTTAAAACTGTCAACCCTGAATAAATAGAGAGGTTCCTGAGAGTGAGACACATAACAACAACGGATTTTAGTAAAAAATGTCTTAAAAGTGTTGACAAAAATTCCACATGTTGAAATCACGTTTAGATCATGATAAGTTTGAATTTAGTTGCCTAGACAACCATATGATGTTCCCAAGCTATAAATTATTTGTTGTTCTTGGATGAGTACACCCCTCCAAAGATGTTGACAACTATATGATGCTTAAACTCACAAATAATTTGTTTTTCTTGAATGAGATATGTCCCCTCAAAGATGTCAGATTGTCTGATTGGGTGCTTGCAATTTAATTTACTTTGCGGATTCAACAAATATATTACATTATTAAGAGGTAAGTCTAGTAAATGTTGATGTGACAGATATTGAAAAAATTGTGGTGGTAATACAATTATAGTGCATGATGTTTAGCTCAATGTGGATCGACGACCTACCATACAACCACACTCACCATCAACAATTTGTGTTCTCTATCAGCAATTCAATGACCTTAATGATGGATTTTTGAACATTAATGTCAATAGGCGTTCATTTTCTATGACTTAAATGATTACAAATTATGCTTACGATGGGCATCTTGACATATCCTTAGAACTCTTTCATCAAACGCCACTTGCAGGGATAAAGACAAATTTGATTACATGGAATGCAATAATCCAGGGATATGCTCAGAATGGGCATCATGTTAAGGCTTTGGAACTATTTCATCTAATGCAATAGGAAGGTATAAAACCAGATACAACCTCATGGAATGTGTTGATTGCAGGGTATTCTCAGAATGGGAATGGTAACCACGAATTGTATGTTTTCCTTCAAATGCAAATGACAGGAGTAAAAATTATATCAAGATTTATAAGTAAATGGGGCTTTATGGATTTGCTAGCTTGAAGAGATTGGCCCACTATAGTTTGCTTGAAAACTATGTATGTAGTCAGTTTTTCAGGTAAATGAAGGCCTTCTATCAACAAAGTTAAAGTTATTTGAATGAGTAATAATAATGTTGGACTTCTTATCTTTATGTGAGGGTTATTGAAAATACTTTAGCAATTGAGGGAGCCATGATTCACAAGGAATTAAAACCCTTAGTTATATTCCCATAAACCACTACTTTTGTGCCAAATTCTGACGCTAGACAATACATTTATTGCATAATTTACAGATACAAATGCCATAATCCTATATTTTTGGCGTTTACCACCCATCTAAAAGGTAAGGGTGCCATGGAATAGTAATAATTATAGGAGGTATTAGGATGAATATACAAATGGTAAGCACAAAGATGTTTTGTTTGATAGGGAGCACAAGCAACACTTCTGATGGGCATTTGTTGTGAGATTTGGTGAGGTGTGGTAAGCACAAAGATGTTATAGGGAGCACTAGCTGCACTTTGATGGGCATTTGTTTATGGGATTTGGTGAGGTGATTTCACAAACCATTGTTTAACTGGAATGATATTAGAATAGCCATAAGAGAGCATGTAAAATATTGTATAAAATAGAACAAGATTATGCACAAATACATGATTGAATTGTGATCACAAAGGATGAAACCTAAAATAATAAAGATTCAAAACCTTATCCATACATGGTGTCATTTGATTCAATTATTTTTCTTGTAGAACCCTATACAATTAGAGTAGCCAACAACATAAGAGTGTACTACTACTACTACTTGAAAATAACCACTAAAGCAAAGACTTGAATAATCCAACCACTAAAGCAAAGACTTAAAGAATCCAACAAAGTAGAATATCTAAATAAAGATTAATACTCCCTTCAGAAAGTCAATTATGAACTAAATTGAACAACATGCATCTCAAAACCGGAAATTGTTTGCATCTGTTTGGGTTCAGTAATACTATTGTGAATATATATATATATATATATATATATATATATATATATATATATATATATATATATATATATATATATATATATATGTTTGTGTGTGTGTGTACCAATCAAATCATCCAAAGGCATTTACAAAAGGCTTTGTTTGACTGGAATGTGCAAAAGGGTGCAACACTAGGGTTTCCTGTGAGGTCACCATTCCCAGTACCATACATAACATATTCCTACCCTAATTGATATGCACAAATGAAGGGCTTAACTATATCACATCTTTGCAAATCCCACACGCAAGCCACCTTACTCCATTGCAATGTTATGGATGAATGGCATGATCTATAATTTAGAAATACCAAAATGTATGGTTTAGAGTGCACACTACATACTTTGTGGAAAAAATCCATCGGTAATCTTGACCTCTTAGCACAGGAGACAGACGACAATCTTGATCTCTTAACATGTGTGACAAACGTCAATCTCGATCTCTTAGCACAGGTGACAGATATACTGTGAGCAAACGAGAACAATATTCCGTAATTATAATCCTGCACACGATAGATATATACCCCGTAGTCATCATGCAACTGCTAAAAAGGAAAAAGCTAAAAACAACAAAATAACTTTAAGCATGCAGAAAAAAACCATCAAAATACCCATCAAATTTAGGACAGTGGCATGAACGACCACATGCCCTTTATCATAGGGGGGACACCTTCGATGTATTTAAAAAAAATTGTTTTGATTATTGGATAATAAGTGGTTCCAACGGGGCTTAAATAAAAATGTTGACATGGCCGGTGGGACTTGATATTTCAGCCAAAATGGTCGAAATCATGTTCACTGTTATTTTTTCTATGAAATATTTTTCATTTAATATTTTTGACTATACAATGTGACATGACCATTTAATGCCAAAGGAGAGAATATTGTGGGCCTATGCAATAAATAGGGAACTTAAATAATAAAATGACAAGGTGGGCACATCAAGTCAATATACAATGTACCCTTAGATTCATATTAACTCTTATTCCAAATTAAGACCACTTATTATTATTTAGTATTTATTTAAATCTAAAATTGTAGGGATTAGTTGCATAAAATTCTTAAGCTTAGTTGTCAAGGATCAAGGGGATTCCATTCCATTAAAACTGAATATGTGGCCACACCAAGTTAATATACAACGTATCCTTAAATTCATATTAACTCTCATTCCAAATTAAGATGACTTATTCTTATTTAGTAGTTTTATTTTAATCTAAAATTGTAGGGATTAGCTACACAATATTCTTAAGCTTAGTTGTCAAGGATTGATGGGCTTCCATTCCGTCAAATTCACCTAGGGTACAATGTTGGCCTGATCCCTTACTACTTGGTATCTCCTAGGAGTGGAACCCTGGTGGATGGATAGAAAACATGTTTTACACCATCATACACACCGTTGGACCACAACCTATTTGATTATCTTTTTATTTTTTCAAATAATTTGTATTGTAAAATATATAATGATGGTTATTAACATTTTCATTTAAGATTATTAAAACTATTCTTAATAATTAAATGTTTTAATTTTCTTAAATCCTTTGCAGTATAAAATATATACAAATTAAATATATTAATTATAATAATAATTTCAATTTATATATTTATTTTTTTGAGAAATGTGAATCTTTTATGTTAATTATTTTTAGATAAGCTTTAAGAATTTGTGTGTGTGTGTGTGTGTGTGTGTGTGTGTGTGTGGGGGGGGGCACGCGTGCGTGTGCGTGTGCGTGTGCATCTGCGTGTGTGTGTTTTCATAACTATGTTAAAATCAAAAAATATTTTTTTGTAAGAAAAAGGCTCTAAATGAGCTACCTTATACCTGAAATATTGCATTTTCTAATTAACATTTTCAAGAAAGAAAGAAATTCTTATGATGATCATATGGATGTAAAATTAAAGGTTTTCCATTAAGTGTTAACATGGTATTATAGTTCACTACCACCATTGAGTACAAAATTGAAAAAAATACAAGTGATGTGGAAAATATTACCTTTACCAAAAAATAAACGTTGATTTAAAATTGAATATAAAAATTATAATCTAAAGTCAACAAATGTGACAATAACACCTAATTTAAACCAATAAAAAAATGTACACAAACATATAGAAATCATGCAGCTGAACCCAAGGGGCGATATTGGGTTGTAATGTCACTGAGTTTGTTCACTTTTAATTCAACTTTAAATTTTATGTTTGATTGAGTGTTACTAAAAATATTTTGTTTTTGTTTTGGAGAAGTCTACATCAAAGTGATAATATACTGACTATACAGTGGAGTTTGGAGTCTATTTATTTCTCCAAAAAAAATTATCAATCGTAATGCACTAGTGTAGCTAAATCAACACCATTTAGTAGAAATTTATAAAAGAAGATAATAATACTTTTAATAATTATCTAGTATGGTAAAATACCTAAGATAAGGATCTTGAGATTGATTTGTGTGTGTGTGTGTGTTTAATATATTTGTACTAGTAATAAAGAATTTAAAAAAATTATTATAACACTTTCGTTTAACAATAATACATTTTAAAAACAAAGTAAAGGAAAATATGCTAGTCTTATGGGAAAAAATTGCTTAAAGAAAAAATAATATTTAAATTAAAATTCAATATAAATAGGTGAATGAGAAGTGCATGTCTCTATTATGGATGGGAGAAATGACCAGTTGACCTATTTTTTAGTTATTAAAATTGTACCATTTTGTGTAATTTTCCCTCAATCATCCTCAATTTTTTGTAGCGAGAGTTAAACTCACCCCTAATCCACCTTTAACTCCTAATTTCATTGCAGTCGAACATAATCATATTAATGTGAATCCAGCAGCAAGAGGTTGAAATACCTCCAAAAACACACATAAATAGCTTTACAAATAAAATCATGAGTTTCAAAATAGCTTACTTCTCATTCTAGAATTCACACTAATCTATTACATCATTACAATCCTCCTTTTATTTCAAGACTACTCTAAAACCCTAAAATGCCAAAAAACCCTAAAATGTAAAACAACTCAGATTGACCCCAAAATTTGCGTGCCAAATATAAATTCATAAATTAGGGATTACGTGAAATTTGAACTTATTCTGACAAGCACAACAAAATTTATTAAAGTTCTAAGACTTAGTCAAAAGTGGAAAAAACATTCAGAGCCAATTTTAGACAACTCGATGAAGGAATCCGAGCCTGAAAATGTGCCAGAATGGGCACAAGATTGCACAAAAATTTGACCCCAAGATAGTGCTAATGTATATCTACCACCCTGTAAAATTTCAGGACGATCCAACGGTCAGATCAAAAAGTTATGGTCTCTGCAAGTTATGCTCCCGCATCATTCTCCCCTGGTTGAAAAAAATTCAGCTCCTATGAATTCTGTTGACGGAAGTCATCTAATTTTGCACTGTCAATTTTCCTCAACTCCCACTCAAAAATACAAGTATTTTCTTCTTTCTACAAACCTTCTGACTATACCAAATATCTGTTGTAGCTCCGATGTCTAGTAGTGATTGTCTTTTGGTCCAAGACATGCATTACCCTCTCCTTTTTCTTCTTAGGCAATTGTTGCTTCCAATTTATTTCTTCCTCCTCTGCAACATTTTCATCATGACCTGGAAACTTATATAAGTCGAAAACTTTAACAACTGGTGAGATAGAAAAGTTTTCAGGTAGCTCCACCTAGTAAGCATTATCACTCATTTTTCTTCAGAATCCTACATGGGCCAATCTTCTTATACTTGAGTTTATTATATGTCCCCTTTGAAAACCTCTCTTTTCTAAGATGAACCATCACCATATCTCCTTATTCAAATACACTTACTCTCCTACTGGCATCTGGAGTTTTTTTATATTGTGCATTACTCACTTTCAGCTTTTCCCTCACTTCATCTTGCAGCTATAGAATGTGTTCTGCAAATGCTTCTGCATCATCACTGGTTTCATCTTCACCTAGTAAAAAAATTAGATCTAGGACCCCCTTGGGATTTATACCATACACAATCTGGAAAGGAGACCTCCCTATTGACCTGTTTACCGAGCTATTATATGCAAACTCAGCTTGAGGTAAAGCTAAGTCCCATTGTTTTGGCTTTTCTCCAACTATACAACATAGAATATTTCCCAAGCTTCTGTTCACTACTTCCATCTACCCATCAGTCTAGGGATGATATACACTACTGAACTGTAGTTGTGTCCCCAATTTCTTCCATAGAGTCCTCCAAAATTGACTCAAAAACTTTGTGTCCCGATCTGAAGTGATCGTTCTTGGAATTCCATGCAATCTAACCACTTCTGAGAAAAACAAATCTGCAATTCTAGAAGCATCCTAAGTTTTTTTACAAGAAACAAAATGTGCCATCTTAGAGAATCTATCAACCACAACAAAGATAGAATCATTCCGTCACTGTGTGTTAGGAATCCCTAACACAAAATCCATACTCAGATCAACCCATGGCCCTGTAGGGATCAGGTAATGACATATACAACGCAGTATTCTGTGCATGGCCCTTATCCATTTGACACGCTCTACATCTTGCAACAATCCTAATTATGTCCCTCTTTACCTTTGGAAAATAATGCATTTTCTACAACAGGAGATTAAGTGTCCTACTTATACCAAAGTTTCCAACCAACTGCCCACTATACAATTCTCTTATAATATTTTCTCTCAATGAACCAGCAGGGATGCACAATTGTTTCCCCCTAAACAAATAACCATCTTGCTATTAAATAATAAGAATGAACCACTACCTATTGTAGAGTCCTTAAGTTGTCTCAGAACATCACCAAAATCTAGATCACCTTCATACAATTCCTTAACTACCTCAAACCCTACTACTGTCATTTTCCATTGTAGTTAAAAGTGCTACATGCCTACTCAAGACATCAGTAACTTGATTCTGTCTTACCTGACTTATGATTTGAAGACACAATTTATATTCTTGCAAAAATGAAACCCATTTTACATGCCTATTATTTAGTTTCTTCTATGTGTTTACAAACCTCACAGGCTTCATGGTCAGTGAAGAGTATAAATTATTTTTTTATCAAGTAATGTCTCCAGTGCCTTAATTCCTGAACAATAGCATAAAATTCCATACCATAAGTAGAATATTTTCTCCTGACTTCATTTAGCTTTTCATTGAATAATTCCACAAGTCTATCCTTCTTAACTCAGTAAAGCTCCAATCCTAACATGTGAGCCATCATAGTCAACCTCGAATAGGCCTTTCTAAAATCTGGCAATAATAAAAAAAGTGCTTCTGACACTTTCTTCTTCAACAATTCAAAACTATCTATTTCTGTCTTGGTCCATATAAACGTCCCTCCCTTTTGTACAATCTGTTATGGGTGCAGCAATGCTACTAAAATTCCTGATGAAATTCCTATAAAATGTTTCCAGTCCATGAAAACTATGAACCTCTTTCAAATTCCTTAGAATAGGCCATCCTAAAATTGCCTTTAATTTTTCCTCATCCATCCTCACCCCATCCTCTAATATGACAAATCCCCCAAAAAACAAGAATCTTCTGAAGAAATCTACAGTTCTTTAAGTTTGCATATAGAGTCTCTTTATGTAACAAGTCTAACACCAATTTCATATGTAACAAGTGTTCTTCCACTGTCTTATTGAATATTATAATATCATCAAAACAGATGACAAAAAACTTACCATTGTATTCTCAGAGTACTTTATTCATTAGCGTACATGAATGTACTGGGTGCATTAGATAGCCCAAATGGCATCACCATCTACTCGTACAATCCTTCTTTTATTTTGAAAATTAGTTTTCCATTCATTCCCCTTCACGGATCCAAGATTTGGTAGTACCCACTCCAAAGGTCAATATTGTTAAAATATCAGGCTCCCGCTAGAACATCCATCATATCATCCAATATTGGAATTAGGAACCAATACTTAATTGTAATCTTATTTATGGCCCTGTTGTTTACACACATTATCTAGTCTCCATATTTTATGGGAGTCAATAATGCTAGAGTTACAGATGGACTCGTGCTTTCTCTCACTCAACCCTTTCTGTATTAGATATGTGACATGTCTTCTCAACTCTTCACACTGTGCCAGACTAATCCAATAGGCTTCTTGGTTTAAAAGAGCCAATCCTGGGATCAAATCAATATGGTGTTGAATATCTTGATTTGGAGGTTGCCCATCTAGTAGCTCATATGGTATAACATCTTTTTATTCATTTAGTACCTTTTCTGCATACGCAACAGGTATATTAAAATCCTCTATTTCCACCTTATTTGACATCAGTGCATAACATCAGCCAACTTCATCCATTTCTATAACAAACTCTTTTGTAGCCACTAAGCCCTCACTCTTCTCTTCTTCCTTGAAGGGTAATAAGACCACCTTTACACCATCCTTCCAAAAAGTATATGTATTTTTCCCTCCATTATGTGTAACCTTTATATTGTATTTCCAAGGCCTACCCTAGTAATATATGGCATGCATCTAGTGGGATAACATCACACCACACCTAATCCTTGAAGGTATTCCCAATTGAAAAACTTTATAAGGCATATTTTATCTATCGTTACCTCATTCCCTTTCTTGAACCATGATATACGATAGGGATATGGGTGCTTCTCACATTTCAAATTGAGTTTATAAACCATCACAATTGAAACCATATTTTCACAACTACTACCATCAATAATAATTTTACATACCTTTCCTCAAGTGGTGCATCTTATTCGAAATATATTTTTTCGCAGCTACAAATAAACACCAGCTACATCTTGTTCTTTATCCTTCTTTGAGGACAATCATCATCCTCCTTGATCATGAGGGTTTCATCCAAGTCTGCAACAACCTCCATTTCTTCTTCCTCTTCAGATTCAACTAGATTCACTAGTCATTGCTTTCTCCTTGCCATCTATCTTATATAGGATAGTGCAGACACTCAAAATATCTGTGCCCCTCTTCAACACATTTGTAACATGTCATATTACCTTTGGGGGCTATGTCCAGCCCTGTCCTCCATTATAACCTCTTCCCCTCTTAAAACCCCTACTTATTTGGTAATTACCATAGCTTTGACCTAGAATATTCATGCCCTTCTGCATTAGAGGATTCACCTTTTGTATATTCAAATCTACCCCTGCCTCTCATTAGAGATGATGAGGGCCTTCTCTTCACACCTCTTCTAACATTATTCCTCTTATTCTTTTACTCTATTTTTAATGCGATTTGATAAGCATCATCCATTCTATGGATCTGGAGCATAATTAACTCATCTTGTATGGTGTAACTCAACCCATTTATATACCATGTATAGCCTTCTGTTCTTCAGACTCCCCCTGTTCCACCCTAATTGAGAAGCTTGTAATATTCATTGGTATACTCCTAAATGTTGAGATCCTCATGTCTTAGGTTTTTGAACCTTCGAAAGAGTGTCTAAGAATAATATACAGGAAGAAACTTTTCTTTCAGCTTCTTTACCATTTTATTCCAGTTTCAGAGCTAGGAATTTCCATTCCTTTGTCTAGGCATTTTGAAGGAGATCCCAACAGAAACCTAATGAATGTCCGGCCAACTATAGTGCATGCAAAATTAGAAATTTTATCCCCTAGGAAAGGGTTTTCCACTGAATGAAATTTTCCATGTGATTTAGGACCTAGTCAATGTACCCAAGTGCTTCATTTAGTGTCGTAACATTCTACCCCTAGTTTATGTTATTGAGATAAATATTGGTAACATAAAGTAGATAAATATATGTACCTCTGATAGCCATGATCAGATATCTGATGAAATGAGTCTCTGTTTCAAGAGATAAGAAAAATCTCTGGAGTGATAAAAAGTGAAGCGTGGAACTCCTTCATTCATTAGATGGAAGCTAAAAAGTCAATGATGACTATCTAGGGTGGGCAGCCCCATATGCATGTCTGATGTCTAAGGTGGGTAACTTGTACCTATTAGCTCAATGTCAACTTGATGTTTGTAGATCCTGCATATGACTACTCACTTTAGGCATAAGGATGGACCTACAAAAGAGTCTAGCCACGGTACAAGTAGTCAAATACATGTGAAAACTACATCAAAAAAAATGTAAAAAGTGTGTACCTTAAGTATGGAAGAAAGATTAAAAGGAATCTCATGATGCCACTTGATCTGTGAATCCAGCTACAAGAGTGTAGAAAGGATCCTCCAAGATGTTGTAGATAGAACAACATTTTTAGGGTGAAACTCACGTCAGTTGTGTTGACTAGCGAGTTACTTCTGGGCGATCTCATACCAATAATGGACACTGAAGTGTTGGGACAAAATTATGGTGTCAATCCTCCTTTTATTTCAAGACTACTTCTTGAAGTGTGTACACCACTGCAAATAGTGTGTAAAAATACCCTAAAATGCAAAACAACTCGGATTTTGAACCCAAAATTTGTATTCCAAATGTGAAAGTCAGTAAAGGTGTAGTACATGCATGCTGAGTGATGAAGGACTACATATCCTATAAAATACATTGTGTGAAATTATAATAACGGTGTTGAACTGAGAAAATTTGTGATTGCCATGGGTAGTGTCCCCTTGAGATCACAGGAAAGCTCCAGGAAATCTAGTCAAGGTCTGGGTGCTAGTGACCGTGCTATGCTAAGGACCCAAGTCAGTTCTCCATCTATTCACAACAATATTCCAAGTCATTGCTGAGACAACATTCTAAAGACTATGTTGACTGTGTGTTGAATTTTATTGCTATAGTGAACTGTGACTGTAGACTACTACAATGGGGTGACTAATTCACCCAATATATGAAAAATGAGAAGGAAAAGAGAAGGGAAAATGAAAATCCCCCCTTGTTTGGGGTGAATTTGACATGCCTAGGGAGTATGCAGCCGAAAGGAGGACCAAATGCTAAATTGAAATTGATGCCTTGTATGGGAAATGTAGGGAGTTTTGGGTCTGGCAGGTGTCCTTGGTACTGGAGCCGAACATGAAATCAAGGCTCGGACACATAAAAAATTTTGATGGAAATAAGTGTCCTAGTGAAAGCAAGATTGCGCGTACACATATGTAGAAGACAAAATGTATGCTATCCAGTAAGTAGAAGAGAAATATTGCAGAAAAAGTAGGCCGTAAAAAATGCTGGTAGCAAACATGGGACATAACTCATGATGTCGCAAGAAACGTAAGATTGATATAGCTAAAAATAGATAGTGTGCACAATAAGACAAAAAGCCATGTCCCACAAATAATGGTAGACAATGACAAGTAATTCTAGTAACAAACAACCATGGAAGCAATTCTTCTATGGACCTTCAAGAAAAATGTTACAGATGAAACACCATTAGCATGTTAGAAAAATAAATAATATGTCAAAACATGTATAATATGATATAGTTATGTGATATGAAAAATGAAACAATAGCACCTATAGTGTGTACGAAAGTGGATTTCATAGGAGGATATGCTGTGGGACTGGTATGATCATCTATGTTGCATGTATCGATCTAGGTAGATTATGGGATCACAACTAGAATGTAACTGAACGTGCTTGTGCGCATGTCGCTTGATGTTTTTATTTTTATGACTACTGTTTTCCCATACAGGATGGACCTAAAATCAATTTTCTCAGAATGTACAAGTAGTCAAATATGTGTGTTTATGATCAAAATGTGTAAAAGTATGTAATAAAACGAAAAGGATCATGTACACTTGATATGTGATGAATAAAGAGTCCTAGAAAGGATCCTGAAGATGTTGTAGAAGAAAGATTTTTTAGGGTGATCTCACTTCAGTTGTGCTATACTACGAGTTTTTTTGGGTGATATCATGCCAATAATGGAAGAAGTGTAGGGAAAAAAGTATGGTGATCACCTCATAACATTAAACTACTTCCCGAAGTGTGAACACCACTGCAAATAGTGTGTAAAACATCTGATCCATTTCGAATAATTCTGATCCAACACGAAAGTAGAAAAGAAGGCTTAGTACATGTAATGTCGAGTGATGAAGGATGACATATCCTATAAAATAAATTCTATGAACCTGCTACTAACGATGTTGAACTTGAGAAAATTTGTATGACTTCCCCCTTGTCACAAGCATCCAGGAAGGGTGGCAGGGGTGTCTAAGTGCACTATTGTTTGGGTCTGGGCATCTAGTGACCGTGATGTGATAAGGATCCAAGTCAGGATCTGGGTCATTACTGAGACTGAAGACTATGTTGACTGTGTGCTAAACTATAGCGAACTATGACTGTAGACTGCTAATGCCTGGGGTGATTTCCATTCGCCCAATATGTGCCCCCCTTGTTTGGGGTGCATACAACATTCCTAAGGAGTATGTGGCCAAAAGGAGGACCAAATGCTGAACTCTAAATTGATGCCTTGTATGGGGGAGGCAGTGTGCTTGGTAGAAACCAAGGAACACATACTTGACAAAGTTGATGGAAACAAGTGTTAGATTGAAAGCAAGATAAACACATATGTAGAAGACAAAAATATAAGCTAGCCAGTAAGTAGACAAGAAATATTGCAGAAAAAGTAGGCCGCAAAAACCTGGGTAGCAACGAGAATGCAAGTTAGAACGTGCATGTTTACATGTCACTTGATGGTTTTGATTGTTATGACTACTGCGTTTCCCATAAGGATGGATGTAAAAAAAGAGAAGAATGTAAAAGTAGTGAAATATGTGTGTTTATGATCAAAATGATGTAAAAGTATGTAATAAAATGAAAAGGAACATGTAGACTTGATCTGTGATGAGTAAAGAGTGTAGAAAAGATCCTGAAGATGTTGTAGACATAAAGAGTTTTGCTAGGGTGATCTCACGTCAGTTGTGCTAACTGCGAGTTTTTTGGGTGATCCTCATGCCAATACATGGAAGAAGTGTAGGGAGATATAAGTATGGTGTCAAATGAATCTAAGATTAAACTACTAATCCCTAAGTATGAACACCACTGCAAATAGTGTGTAAAAATATGATCCATTTCAAATAATTCTGATCCAACACGAAAGTATGAAAAGAAGGCGTAGTACATGCATGCCGAGTGATGAAGGACTACATATCATATAAAATACATTATATGATACTGTTACTAACGATGTTGAACTGAGAAAAATTGTGTGACTTTCCCCTTGTCACAGGCATCCAGGAAGGGTCAGGGGTGCCCAAGCACTATTATCCAGGTCCAAGAACTAGTGATCATGATGTGAGGACAGGACCCAAGTGGGCAGGATCTAGGTCATTACTGAGATTGAAGACTATGTTGACTATGTGCTGAACTATAGTGAACTATGACTATAAGATCCCTGCTAATTGGGGTGATTGATTCACCCAATATGTGCCCCCCTTGTTTGGGGTGCATACAACATTCATAAGGAGTATGTGGCTGAAAGGAGGACCAAATGCTGAACTGAAATTGATGCCTTATAGGGGGGAGGGAGTGGTCTTTGGTAGAAAACACAGGCACACATAAACAAAGTGGATGGAAACAAGTGTTAGTGAAAGAAAGATGAACACATATGTAGAAGACAAAATGTAAGCTCGTTAGTAAGTAGAAAAGAAATAGTGAAGACAAAGTAGGCCTTAAAAATTAGGTAGAAAATATGGGACATCACTCATGATGTCGTAAGAAACATAAGGTCAATATAGCTAAAAATAGATAGTATGCACACAAGACAAAAATCCCACAAACAATGGCAGACAATGACAAGTAAATAGTAACAGACAACCATGGAAGCAAATGGAACTTCAAGAAAAATGTTACACATGAAGCACCATTAACATGTTAGAAAGATAAATAATATGTCAAAACGTGTATAATATGATATAGTAAAGCGATATGAAAAATGAAACAATAGCACTTATAGTGTGTATGAAAAGTGGATTCCCTAGGATTCGCTGTGGGACTGGTATGAGCATCCATATTGCATGTATCAATCTAGGTAGATTATGGGATCACAAATAGAATGGAAGTGAACATGTATGTGTGTATAGAAATATAATGACATAAAAAATATATTCCTATCATGTGTAAAAAGTGTACATGTAAGCATATGTAAGAAAGAGTAAATGTGATTAAGATATCTGGAGGAAATGGAATGAAATGTAGTGTGAGTGTGATAGGATCCACATGCCCCCCAAGCAAGTGTGAATGAGTATGCATGTGATGAGGTTCATTTATACATGTCCCCTCAACAATTAAGAACGAACCATAGAATAAGCGTTTGTCATCGGGAAATAGTCTAAATATGCGCTAGAAATATGTAATCATGAAAATGTGGAGTGTAGAGAGAATGAGTGAGTGAATGAGTGTGGTGAGGTTCATTTTAGATTAAAAAACTCAGCAATCGAATATGAACCATAGAATTAGAGTGCGTAATAGGGTATTGAGTGCAATAAATCCTGGACTATGTGAAGGTGGAGAACTGGTAATATTGGAACACATGTAGAAGTTGTAATTGAACCCAAAAAATGCACAAGTGTAGAGGAAGGTTGGACTAGGGTTTCTTAGGGTAGTACTGGGGTGACTAAGCACTAGAGTCTGCGTAGATGCTTAGAAAATGAATTTCATAGTATCGCTAATTTATCGTAATCCTTCACTATGTGTATCTATAATGTCGCATAGTTGTTAATAACCCGTAACAAATATATGACTTGTAAAACCCCAAAACACATCAAATCCCAAAAAGAAAATAATTTAAAATGAGGGGTTGGACTATCCTTAGATGTCAACAATGTGAATTTATGACTAAGCGCTGCACTACATATCCAGAATCCAATGTAGTTATGTGTGCTTATGTGTGGAATAGTTTTCCTTAGGTTGCCCTCGCGCCAATGACACTAAAGATAGGGACATATAGCTAAATGTAAAATGCAAATGTGTCAGATGGAATATCATGAATCACAACCCTTCCTATGTAGTGTATATAGATGTAATCAACGCCAAAACTCATATCCCTTTGATTAGTAGATAGCATAGCCCTTTTTTTTATAGATTCCCCGCCCTTGTAGATGGTATGTATGTTATGTATATATAGGGATATCTTGTTTGAATTTCAACACTAGTGACCTGATCATGCTGACTAGGACCTTGGGGAATGAGAGAGGAAGATTAAAATGAAATAGATGCACTCAAAAATGTGAAAACAGTGAACAAGATGAAAGAGTTTCAGGATCGCCAGTGTGGGCACCCAGTGACTTGGTCGCTAGTTTCTATATTGGGCATCCTGATGTCCTGGGATAGCTGAAGAAAAATGACCAGAAGAATGACATACAAGGATACTCCGTGTGCCCTTACTAGAAATGAGTGTAAAACAAATGACGAAATGATGAAGATCAAATACAATAGAAACAATCAAATAAATCAGATGGAATACGAAGTGTGTCACTAATGAATACTTTTGTTACTGTAAGATCTATACATATAGCAACATATTTAGAAGTATAAATAAAATAGTAATATGTGCATGATTTTTTAACGACAACTTTCCCCCACTTAATGCTGGTTGAGCAGAAATTTCAGTAGTGTAAAGGAGAGTAGAGAAACATACCCGTGACAAGTCTAAAGAATACCTATTGCTAGAATTACGAATGCAAAGATATGGTAGTAACATATCACGTGGAAAGAACCATGGATAAACATGTCAATCCATGTGATCATCTTGTTGATCTATGCAACGATAGTGAATCATCATAAGGAATTGCTCTTTAATGAGAATTGATGATTTGAAATATTGGATGAATTTTGGAGATTTTAAATTCTGTTGTCGATGGATATTTAAATGTGGTAGGGAGTGATGATGATGAATTATGCGTACCCAATTTTGTAATTTTTTGTTTAAGGGAACATTTTTTGCGTCCTAAAACCAGAGGAAGAGTGTAGGGAGAAAACTTTGCTATTCTCCAATCTCAAACTATATCCTCAGGATCTAGCTGCTATAGATGGACTCTAAACAATTTTTGGTGGTTTTTGGATCCAAATAATTTTGATCAAACAGTTGACACATATAAGAGTGGTATAAGAAAGTAAATCTTTCTCCCACTCCATGGGTTTCGTCACAATGTGATGGATTCCAAGTTAGGTCATACGGAAGAAAACACAAAATGTAAGATGGATTCAAAGTTATGTCATCTAGATGAAAATGCCAAATTGATAGATTAACTTCCCACGTTAGGTCATCTGGGAAAGCAATAGATGTAATCTCCCAAGTTAGGTCATCTTAGAGGCCACACGTAACTCTCAAGTTAGGTAATATGGGAGGCTAATTGTGTTGAATTTTTATTGATGATATTATTTTGATTGTTACAAATTTGATTCATTGATTGATTGATTCGATTTGATTTATTAATTTTATAGAGATTCTACCCTAGTTTCCTCGAGGTTCGGTCATTAGGGGGAATCAATAGAAATTAGTGAATAATTTCATGGAAATATTTAAACCCTCATTTCCCCAGGTTAGGTCATTAGGGGTAAGTTATGAAATGTTGCATAGAAGAATTCTACATTTCCCCCCCTAGATTAGGTCATTAAGGGGAATTAATATTGTATCAGGAGATGAATCAAAACCCACAGACGCTGCAAAACTAATAGAGTGGGAAACAAGGGATGATAAAAAGAAATACAAGAATTTTCCTAAAAGCAAAGAAGATCCTGAATGCTTCTATTGCAAGAAAAAAGGACACACATATACATATTGAAGAATTTGAGCTAAAGATCTACTCAATGGAAATCTTAAAACAAATGAAGAAAATGTTGTTGTGGAAGAAGAATCAGAATATGAAGAAGAACCGGCACTAGAAGAACCTGACTATAATTCTGATGACTTTCTATTCTAAATAAATATCTTGGAGGTTGGAGGCAAGGAGGAGGAGGCTGATCGGAATCTCTTATTAGTCATCAACAAAGAGACTGCTTCAAATGTATTGGTGACCTCCTTTATTTCAGTTGTGTGTTTGTTTTCTACTATAATAAAGAACAGAAGTGATATTCCTGTTCATATTTGTAATAATCTTCTTCTATGTGAAAAATGATGAGGGCCAATGATAAGTACTGCATATCATGATGTGGTTGTAGGTAAACCATCTGTAAAACCTTCATACATGGTTTGTGGTAAACCATATGTAAAAACCACCATTCTCAGTTGTTGGTTAGCCATATGCAAAACCATTGTTCTAGATTTGTGATTATCCTTTGAAAATCACCAGTATCATGAAAGTAGATGCAAGTACAGGATCTAGGTTTTCCCCATGTTCACACTAAGGGGGTGATTGTTAGGAATTCAATATACAATTTAGTGTGAACATTAGTCTAGTTTAAGTGAGTGTTTACAACTCACGTTAGAAAGAGTCTAAGATTGAGTATATCAAATCGAGAAATTCCTGGTATTGGATATGGTAAATATCCATACTTTAAGGACTGAGAATTCTATATATGTAAAGCTCTTTCAGTGAATAAAGGGGTGAGAAAATATTTAATATCATGGTTATTGTTTCGCTTAAGTTTGTTCGTGATTAACAAGCATGAAATAGATAGAAAGTGATATAAATAGCAAAAAATGTATGAATTATATGTAAGATAAACTAAAGGAGAGATAATTTTCATGTAATGCGTATGTGTATGGTGGTAGACATAATTCTAAAAAGAATCCTGCAAACGGGGTGTAAATCGGAGTAGAAACGCTCAAGATATGAAAAAAAATGGTGTGTGGTGTGTATTAGTTGTGAGAATAAGCGTGAAATAATGACTATAATAAAGTAGGTGAAAAATTAGCTATAAGTAGTGAAGTGAAAAAGTCTTTATTGACTTCATTTTTTGTTGACACGATTGTGAGATTGAGCGCGAAGTGAGTGAAAATGCTGCAAGTGAGAGAAAAAAGTCTTAATTGGTTTGATATGGTGGTGATTGTTGTAGCATCACACACAACTAGAAAGTTGGTAAGTGTGTTGTTTTTTGAAAAATGTATGGTGTAGTAGTCATTTCTATTAGATTTTTACAAATTGGAGGTTTTTAATTTTTGCGGCATTTGGGACCTAGACAAGAGTGGTGAGGATGCTAGTGACCCCTAGGACAGGAGCACCCCGATTCGAGAGCTAGTGTACTGCTCGTGAGCGCCCCAATCCTACATCTGGGTGCTCGTATCCAGAAAGTGTGTATATGGCATAGAATGTTGAAAATGTGATTTTTCATGCTTAGTAATGTAATATGAGAGTGTGTTTTGATTTTTAGTGTTCTAACACTGTGTTTGTGGTTGTTTTGTGATGTGGATAGGGATATTCACTCGAGGGAGTTCTAGGGTGGTCATCTTTTTAGTACGTTTCTTGGATTGGGCTTGTTAGATGAGGATTGGGATGTCATGGATTGTGTCATCCTATGGCACATAGCATGGATGTGGGATGTGCCCCATAATATGCCTATGTTTACTACATTATGTGAGATGTGGTGTGCAAATAGGTGCACGTTTTGGTTGCCTACGGGGGAGATGAATGTTACTTTATAGGATGTATTTCACATATTGCGATTATTGGTTGTTTGAGAGAGTGTATGGGTGATGCCATTGGAGGATACAGAGAGGCATATGTGTGCTTCTAGGTGGTATATGGTGGAAAATAAAGTACCTTCCGAGGCCCAAATCAGTTTGAATGTTATCTTATGGTTTGGTGTGCCACACTTGCAGAAGTTCATAAAATCTGTGATTACTTCATGTATAGCATTCAAGGGAGGAGGTGTAGGCATCTTGTATAAGATACATGATATATGTAGATGGATTGAGGAAGAGGGTAGTAGATACGCATGGAAACGATGTGTGTTGGCCAACATATACAAAGATCTATACTAATTTACGCATGATGAGCTTGGTGGTAGGATAGGAGCCACTACACTATTATATGTGTGGGCTTATGAGAACATAGCAGTGTTGAGACCAATTGGAGGTCCATAAGGAGATTGGGCTAGGCCAGAGATATATGTGAGGAGGTGGATTAATATTCACGGGTATAGTTTTTAAAAAGTTACCTATAGGGCACTGATAGATAGGATGAGGCTCAAGACAGTTATGTGGAGGCTATACCGTGATTATGGAGGATGGCCAAAGGATGTGGTAGAGTTTTGGTGTATTTGGAAAATTGTGTGGTATTATGATCGATTTCTAGGCATGGTTGAGATTTATTAGGAAGAGATAGTATCACGATAGTTCATATTGGCTCAGGATGTGCCCTTATATCCATATATATGGTTAAGGGCTATCATAGCACCTAGGAGGGCCAGATCTAGATTAGGGCCCATAATAGAGTAGCTAGTACCTTCCGAGCTAGATGAGGTAGATGAGGTGATAGAGTTGATAGACTCAAAAAATGTGGGTTGCACAGAGGAGTATTGTGCATGGTGGATAGAACATCAGTCAATATTATTGTTCCCATTATTTTTAGTTCTAGTGGGCTTCACAGGGAGGATTAGGAGAGGGGGAAGCCCATGCTCCCAATGATGTAGTTGTGGCTCTAGCTGAGCATGAGTATATGTGTAATTGCACTATGTACTTTGTTGTTGGGATATGTTTTAGTGATTATTATCTAACATATTGTGTTTTTTGTTTTGTAGGTGATGTATATTGGTCCCTAATAGTAGACACATCTATCTACACATTGATGCAGAATGTGCCAACTGATATAGTTGGTGGAGGTATACTTAGGTGAGTGTATGATATAGTGGATGAGCATGACCATTTAGTTGAGACAGTGGCCATAATAGTGGAAACATGTACTATGTTACTAGGTAAGAGGGATGAGGAACGTAAGGATACTCGAAGAGCTAGAGTGGGTGTGGGTGGTGGTCCTTTGGTGCAGGACGTGTTTGCATGATATGCGGACTTACAGTGTTATCTTTCAGATCATTCTATAGAGAATGCCTTATTGCATAGGAAAATGGAGAGATATTAAGGTCACAAAGAGCGACACAAAGTTAGGGGTGAGACATCTAGTTCTATGGCTCTCATAGTACTCGAGAATGATAATGATGATGAGGTATAATTAGTATTATTGTATATGATGTAGGGGAATTTCCCCAGTGATAATTGTATTCGTTATATATGTATGGGCATATGTGATTTATATATGATGAGATTATTTTTTGGTGTATTGATGTGTATTATTGGGTGACTAGTGCTAGTATCTATGTGATGTTTTGTATATTGTCAATGTTTATTAAATGAAATTTTGTAACGCAAACTTACGAAAATGATGATAGTAGAATGAATGTAGAAAGAGAAGATGTATGATGATTGAACTAACATGTTGTGAGGAATGTGTATCGTGATAATGTAATGTAATAGTAATATGTTAGTGTGATTAATGGGGGGATTAGAGATGGCCCCCAAGCATATGGATGATTAGGTTAATTTTATTAATACCCCTCACCAAGAAATAATGAATCGTGGAAAGAAAGAGTGTGTCATCGGGAAATGTTTGAGTGCACTAGATGAATGAAAGAGTGCATGAAGAAAGGTTCTTAGATAAAAAATCTCAATAGTTGTGTAAGAACAGTAAGAACAAAAGTGCACCATAAAGGAATTATTGAGTGTGCTAGATGGACAACAGATCACATGATCATAGGTTCTTAGAGAAAAACCCTCAACATTTCCATTAAAATTGTAAGAACACAAATGCATCATAGTAAGTTGTAATTAACCACAAGGGAAGATGAGTGTACCAATGTAACACCGCATCAATAAGACTATATCGAAAGGCCTTAAGAAATAATCTATCATTAGAATAATAGGTCATAAACATGTCGTAGTGTATAATATGAGCATGAGGGTCACCAATACCATCAAAGCAGGTGAATGTGGGCATTGAAAATTCCTTAGGGAATGAAAAATTATGAATATTCTTCGAGACATGGTTTCCATCTAATGATTTCTTATCAATTGAAGCATAGTAAGCCCTAATTTATAGAGTAATAGACTGAACCTGAGATTGTAATTGACCTACAACATACATGAGAGATATGGTATCCTATGAAGGAATAACAGAGGATAGAAATAATGTATGAAGAGGTTGTAATTTTCCATTATGAGTAATCATAGGAATATCAAGAGATGATAAAGAATATTATGATGCTAAGGGCACACTAGGGGTAGGTGCCAAATTATCTATAATAGATGATGTAGATGGAATATCCATAGCAGTGGTAGGAATAAAATCAGAAACATCCTTAATAGGTGAGGTGACTGATGGAAATACATCTAAATGAGAAGAAGAAAAAATGGATTTAGATGATGTAATAAGAGGAGATGAAATGGTAGGAGAAGAAGTGATTGATGGAGGTCACTCATGCAAAGTTCTAGATGAAATTTCAGCAGAAGGAAATGATGGAATAGGAGATTCACACTTGGCTGTATGAAAATAAGGAGAACCATGGCTATTAACCACCTAATCAGTATCATATAGAGAATGATAAATGAGATTTTTTCTAAGGATGTTATCAATAGGATCATCAACATAATATGAAGGAGGATGAAAGCTAGTATGATATGTATCGTGATAAGCAATATACGAAGCAGGAGAATCATGATAAGGAGCTATAGTAGTGGCCTTGCTAGGAGAAGAATAAATATGCATGTGTCAGTGATTGTTAATACCAAACAAGTAATCAATAAGAGAAACATCTAAAATATCCTTAGAAAGGTCAGAAGAAGGATCACAAGTAGCCGTATAACATGGTGTACAACTAGTGAAGGATACCGGATCCTTAACAATACTAGTGCAAATGGAAAAATATTCAAAATGAGTAGGCACATATTGTTGACTATATAGAAGCTATTGTTTGATTTGATCTGCCATGTGAGTAGAATTACCGTAAAGAGCTGTGAGCTCACCGATGGTAGCCTCATCATAGATAGGGTTAATACTGAATTTTAGAAATTATGGGAAAATAAGATGAACTATCCTTAGCCATTAGGGTTTGAAGA
Source organism: Taxus chinensis (assembly GCA_019776745.2). Lineage (NCBI taxonomy): Eukaryota > Viridiplantae > Streptophyta > Pinopsida > Cupressales > Taxaceae > Taxus > Taxus chinensis. Next base: position 606,935,305 of record CM034154.1, on the reverse strand, counting down.
TGATTATAGGGAAAGATATTCTAAAGTACGAGTTCACCAAAATGATTAACTAAAATATCTATTTTAGTAGTTAATCTAGATAGTATAATAATGAAACTGAAATGTAGATGCTAACTAATTTTATTTGATATTTAAATGAAATGAAATAATGGAAATAGGAGATATAAGGTACTAAATTGAAAATAACTTACCTCGCTGTGATTCGGGAAAAAACAAGATGATGTTTGGACGAAGTAGTGTGATAGTACAACACATAAATTACAATGGATGGAGATTTAATTTGACTGGGTCACTTAGGAGAGGATCAGGGCACCTATGGGCACCCTAGTCTATAGTATGGGTGCTATGGTATGTAGAAAAACTCAAGACTTGAATCTGGAAGTCTTGTTAGATCTGTACAATGTCTCAATCCTTATTGTGTGGTTATTGTAGTAACTTTGCCAATGTCACCATATACCTGTAACAAATATATACCTACAAAACCTGATGCAAAACATCAAATCCATAAAAATAAAGATGCATATGAAAGGATTGGACTGACCTTAGATACCACAATGGAGGACTTACAACTAAGCACTTCAGTACTTTCCAGACACAAGGTAGTTGTATGTGCTTGTGCATAAAATTGTGTTCTTAGGGTGCCCTTGCGCCAATTATATAGAGACATGGGGAAATATCTAGATGTAAAATGTAAATGGTGGATGGAATAGAATAAATAAAACCCTTCCTATGTAGTGTGTGTGATGCAATGATGCCCAAATATAGTCCCTTGGCTTAGTAGATAGTTATCCCTTGATGGCAGATATTTTGTAAGTATGTTATGTTTATATAGGGATGTCTTGCTCAAATTTTGACAGTAACAACCCGACATGTTGACTCATACCTAGGGTAATGAGAGGGAAAATTACAAATACTGACATCAAAACTCTAAATTAGATGCAAGTTCTACTAGTAACAAGGAGCCTAAAATAAGGACCGGGGTTCCCACGGGCACCCCAATTCTATCCTAGGCACCCTTGTCAAAGACTAGAGACGAAAAATGACCAAATAACGACACGTGATACTCCCTAAGGGATACCTGAACTATGTAAACAACTAACTACTGTGTAAGAGAAATGATGGGGATGACCAAATAACTGACAACAAGACTAGGGGATAGGTCATCAGTGAATACTTTTCTTATGCGAGATATTTATATAAAATAACATATTTGGTGGTATAAATTTAATAGTAAGTGCTTGATTTTGTGACTACACCCCTAGGTTATATCCTTAAGGGGAATAAATAGAAATTATTTGAATATATTTATGTGTTCCTTTATTTTGAATAACGTGATAGGAAAATTGTCAAATGTTATGTATTAAGAGTAACGGTTTTTTATATATTATCATGAGACGGATCATAGTGATTTAACAAAATTTAACCTTTTTTTGCAAAACCCTATGTTGCAATGTGACAATTGATAAATGATAAGAGGCAAAGTACATAAATTTGGCTTAAGTAATAAGAAATTAAATAGAAACCCCTTAATGAAAGAGAAGGGATGAGATATTTAGCTGATTTTACAATAATCTTGAAGCTATAATTATCTAGAAAATTGATGGAATAAGATTAAATATTGTCATAACCAAGCCCAGAAAAATGCAAAATCATAAAAAATGTTAGGACTAGGGCACCTAGACTAGGTCAAGAAGAAAGTAGGTGCCATGGACCTCTTGTAGGCACCTGTGACTATGAAATCTATTAGAAAGTGATTTCTTCATTGTTTCATATGTGTCGCTAGACCTCATTTTTAGTCACATGTATGCCACTGTAAGATCACCAAATTCACCTGAAATATGCAAAGAGAAATGGCACCTGCAAAACCCCAAAACACATAAAATCCTAATACTAAAAATATGTAAATGGGGAGTGAGATTGACCTCGATGGTCACCCAACATAATGAAGTTATGATATAGGTGTTGTACTACATTTTAGACTCTATGTTATTTTGCCTGTGTGTGTGTGAGAATCATGCCTTAGGTGGCTCTTGTGTCAGATGGAATTGAATAGTGAGAAATAGATAGATGTAGAAAATGTAAGTAAATGTTTGCATGGAAAAATGAACTTCCCCTCCTATGAATTGTATGCATAAGAATGTAGTCCCTTTTCCCTTGAATGATAGCTAGATGGATGCTTTGATGCTCTTAGAATGCCTTTGGATACAACATTAGGTGGTAATTGTAGATGCTTACTGTCTGGTCCTTTATTATATTCACATAACTTTGTATTTATATGATTCCTTTGTTTGAATTTTGTAATTAACAACTAAAAGGCCGACACATAACAAGATAAGATGCCCAATGGCTAGAAGAGCCCCAAAAAAAGTGTGTAAGATACTAAGAGGTCAGGGGTGCCTTGAGGGGATGAGGGTGCCTAGGCACTAGTGTCCAGACTCTAAAAAGATGAAGTATCGAAACTCAAACTAGGTAATATGTTGTGTAAGACCAAGAAGGAAACTAAAAAGAAAGTAAAGAGGCCAAGGAAAGTGGTCAATAAGTATTTTTCTGGCTTACAAATCATATAAATAGTGTAATGTGATTAAGACCAAGAAATGTTCCCAAATTGCATGATTTCTATGTTTTCCCCCATATTATGTTTTTGAGTGAATAATTGATAACATATAGTAGATAAAAGATGCATACCTGATAATCATGTAGGTCGATGGTGAAAATGTCTCGAGGAGACACGAAAAGCATAGAGTGATAAAAATGAAGCGTGGAAGCTAGAGAAGAGGAATGGACCCTAGGGGTGAAAAGTGTATGTGTAGATTTCACGTTGTACCTGTTGTTGATGTCACTTGACACTTGATGATGTGATTGTTTCTTCCCATAAGGGTAGACCTACAAACGAGAAAGAGGAAATGATTATTCAAAGCCATCTATATGAAAATGTTTATCTAAATGGGTAAAAAGTATGTAAAAATGCAAAAAGGAACATGTGCACATGATCCGTGATTAGTGAAGAAGGATAGAAAGTGTCCTGAAGATGTTGTAGAAGAGTGATTTTTATGGGAAATATCACACCAAGAATGAGTTTTTTGGGTGATCTCATGCCAAGTGTGAGTTTTTTAGGCGATCTCAGGTCATGGAAGAAGAAGTGTAGGGAGAAAATTCTAGTGTTATTCTCCATCCTTTTACTTCTTCCCAATAATTTATACACCACTTCAGATGGTGTGATCCTGATTTGTTATAATCCTATCCATTTTGATCCAAAATGAATACAAAAATGGAGAAAATATGCATGCAGATTGTTGGAGGACTGTGCTTCTACTGAAAACATTTCTCTGTATATTGATGTGAATCATGTTGATTTAAGAAATTTTTTGTAATTTCCCTTAGTCATAGGCACCTAGGAAAGGTTAGGGGCACCTAGGTGCTCATGTCTGTGTCTGGGCTCTAGCGTCTGTGTTGTGTTGAAGAACCAAGTCAGATTCTGGGCCATTTATGAGATTGAAGATTGTGTTGTACTAGTACTAAACTATGCCCGATATTGTGATTGTGAAGTGTTGTATGCTGTGATTGATTCACCCAATGTATTCCCCCTCGTTTAGGGTTCATATAACGTTGTGAGGAGTATGCATCCCAAAGGAGGACCATTCGTTGATATGAAATTGATGCCCCTATAGGGGGAAATGTGTTTGGTAGAAACCATGTAACATGCAAACAAAATTACTGGAAACAAGTGTCAGTGCAAAAAATCAAAATATGCAAATAGAAGACAATGTGTAATCTAGTAAGAAAAAAGACAATGTAGAATACAAAAAGTGGGTTTTAAACATGGGACATCACTTAGGGTGTCATAATAAAACCAAGGTTGAAGCGTTCAAAAGCATACAAGTAATGAACAAGCAAGACATAGGGTAAAGCCTGTAAAAAATGGCATACGATAGAAAAGCATGGAAATAAAGAGTATTAGACAACCATGGTAGTAAATAGTTTCTACAAGACAAATGGTGCATATGAAGCTCACATTAGCATGTTAGAAAGATAAAAATTATGTCAAAGCATGTATGGTCCAATATAGCGTAGTTTTCTAGTAAGAATAAGTAGTATAAATACAAACAATAACACATGTAGTGTGTATGAAATAGATTCCCCTAGGATCCACTGTGGGATTGGTAAGAGGTATTGTTCCAAACATCCATGATTACATGTAATGATATCTGTAAAGGTTGTATTCATAACTAGAAGGAAAGTGAATGTGCATGTGTATATGATAAAGATAATGACATTCAATAATACCAATTTTCATTAAAAGAGAATGAGCACATAGATTAATGGAATAACCATTGTCAATGATTACACACGTGATGAAAAAAAATTTCCGATGATAGTGGTGATAAGCAAGTGGTGCACATGCATTATCAATAGTAGATGGTGATATGTCCCCATCATTAAATGATATAGAACATGTGGTAATTTCTTGAGATATTGAATAAGATGTGTGAGTGCAACTAAAGAATTATTGCTTTCACTGTGAATAGACCTAAAGAAGGCATCTCTAAAGTATGATGATAATCAGGTGCATTGCATAATAATTCATAGAGTGATATTTTGGTCGGTATAGTCTTAAGATTCTCGAGGATATCATAGCCCCTAAAAGAAGTAGCTGGAGTTCTAGAAGTAATAGGTGGTGGTATAGAAATAGGCGGAGCCGTAGGAGGACAAGTGTGGCAATTAGTTACTACATTAATAGTTAGATCAATCCTAGACATGATAAAGCAGGGAGGATGCTGAGTATGAACTTGCATAAAATAAGTTTTTTCAAGAAGTAATCATGCTAGAAACCATAGTTGGAGTGAAAGAATGATATGATCGATCCATAGCTTGAGGAGAAGAGAAATTTTGATATAGGCTTAGAAGTGTTGGCATAATTAATATAATGTTTAGTTAGGCTACATGTAACCAAACTTTCAGTTATAGGCGGTTACCTCTTAACCACATTCTCTCCTGTATTTATACACTCCTCATTGTGAATAAAATCATTCATGAAATTTTTACATTTCTCCCGAGCTAACAGTGGTATCAGATCGTGGAAGTGGGAGTAGCACACTAGAGTAGCATGGAAAAAATAAAACGTGACCTGTCTCTGACTTCCCACCAATCTCTGCGTGAAGACCTAGCGTTTGGATCTGGTGTTGCTACTCTCCCTGCATGTGTGTTTGAAGGATAAACAAGTGAAACATCAGATTGGATTTTCTGCAAATCCATAGAAAGGTGTTCCAACAGAAGTATTACCCAGTCTAGACCTTTAGTTCCTCTGCCAACTGCATTGAAGACAAGGAATCCTTGGAGGCTCGTGCAGTTATCTACAATGTTTCTTGTTATAATCTAGGTAGATGTCCAAAATCTCTTTGCCAATGGTATAATGGCCACGGGAAAATTTGTTAGTTGCATCTTCTTTTCTGCTGATAAGATGCTCCAGATGGAAGAGCTACCGGTAAGTGTCTATGTGGACTTCATCAATAACAGTGGGCTCCAGATCTACAAATATAAATACGGGGAACATGCTTTCAATGGCTCTTGTCTCATGAAAAAAAATGAGTGTTGAAGGCATCATCTCCGCCTCCATGGACAGTCTTATCGCTAGGCATCTAGCCATCAGAAATGAATACCATCCTCAAGGCAGTAGAGTTCCCAGCATGCATTTAAGTATGACCTACATTCCAGCCTGTCCAATGTGGCATGACCATTAAACTGATCCAAGTCTACCTACGAGTTATCCCATCAATGACCATTTCTCGGCATGTGAGGAAACAATTCTGACCTGAAAGAGTAAAAATTTAGGCCTGTGAGAGTGAACTTAGAGGAGGAAACCTTTGGTACAAGCCCACATTTCAAGCCTTCAAAAATTTTGAATCCGTCACCAAAGAGGGAGAAGAGAATATGTGGCAATGACCACTGACTTTGTTTTCAACTTATAAGCATTGTGTGGAGTCTGGCATGAGTGTCATCTTTTACCAAAATCCTAGGTGTGCATTGGTAGACTTCCTTCCCCCAACATCTTCTAAATTGTTGTTCGCAGACCAAGAAATACATTAGCAAGCGCATCTCTACAAAAGATCAAGAGACATGTGGAATTTGTTTGAATCAAATCGGAACAAAATGAGGTTAAGCCCCTTCATTCATCAAATTTTCTATCAAATATGGACATGAACAACCAGCCTATGATCCCATGCAACAGTCTAAGAGCATGAAATTATGCCCAAGGATGTTAGCAACATTGAAGCAACCATAGAGACGTGTCGCATTTGAGAGAGCCAAAATCAAGCCCACAAGAGCATTAGGTATGTACTCTTATGGCCAGTTTCCAAAACTTGAGTGTTCAAGGACATAATGGACTGAGTCTTGTTCGACATATAAACGAAGAAGAGTTTAGGGTTCGATCTAGATGACAAACGCGAGATTAAATTCCCTCAGGCACATCTATTGTGCATCACATTAGAGGGTTGAGCTCATTTCTTCATATGTTTTTACAAATGAGAGCACATCTGTGGCAGAGATTTAAGAAAATCTAGAAAAAGGGTCATTGTTGCAAGAAGCAGATAGGACATGTCGCGACGTAACAAGATGATGAATCTAGGGATGACGATGATGACGATTTAGGGGTAGATTTGTAAAAACAATGTATTAATGGGGCGAATGTTGGCATAATTAATACAATGTTTAGTTAGGGCTACATGTAACTGACCTTTCAGTTACAGGCGGTTACCTCGTAACCACATTCTCTCCTGTATTTATACACTCCTCATTGTAAATAAAATCATTTTGACATTTTTACATTTCTCCTGAGCTAACAAGAAGGTAGGGTTTAGAAAGGTTAGGTTCACTAAATTGGGATTATTTAACAAAAAATAAATATTTTTTATTGCATTGTAACAACTTATAAATGATAAAATGCTTATTTAACTAAAATGGGACTTATTCCAAGTCTCAACAGCTAAAATATATACTGAATATCGGAATCCAATATTGCTATTTTCAGATTCCAAAATGTCAAATATTGGAATTAGCTACAGTCCAAAATCACACATATTGGATTCCAAAATCAGAATCACATATATTGGAATTCAAAATTGCCTCTATTGGAATTATATGTACTCCAAAGTCCCATATATCAGAATCTAGAAAATCAAATATTTGAATTCATTATACGGGTTGGTAGCCGCTAGCCATTATTTATGATTTGTTATGTAGAGAATATGTTTCTATTTTATAAGAGATAGTGGTTCGCTGACCATTATTTATGTTATGTTATGTACAAAACATGGTTATGTTTTATAATGGCTAGCAGCCGCTAAGCATTAATTATTGTTTATCTTAGTGAAGCTCTAAAAAATAAGTTCCCTCAAATTTGGTTTTTGATTAAATATAATCCCAAACATATTCTCTTGTCCTTCAATGGTTACAACAAAGGCCATAACGTGGTATTAAATTTGATGCCCATTTAGATGTTATTTTTTATCATTTTTTATCAGTAAAATAGTTGCAAATATTTGAAATAACCGTCACGTATGACTTTCATATTTTAGATATGATTGCCAATTTTTATAGATTATTTATATATTAATTATATTAAAAAATATTAAAAAACAATCAAGTATATATAGTATAATTCAATATTTATTTTATGAACACTGTAAAAAAAACTATTTTACAAATTTTCAAGGGAAAGTGTTTACTGATAATTCACCACAGAAGAAGTTATTCAATCATAATGTCATCTTATAATTATTAAAAATATAAATCCTCCCAAATTATATTTCTACAATCTCAACATTATAGAATGGAGTTCCGTAGTAAATTCATAATAACATATGAATGTAGATATTATTCACAATGTTAAGCATTACAATCATAACAACATTTTGAAAAGATAAATAGTTATTTATCATTTTCTTTCTCCAAGTATTTGATGCCCTCTACCACATTCAATTCTTGAGACACTATTTGTGATATGTTTTTGGTACAAATCGGCCAATAACCATTTATATTTTGTATAATATTTGCTTATGCTTTTCATACCCACCATAAAATTTTTAGGAGGGTTTCCCTTTGCACCTAATGTAATACACAAAGTATTTTTTAATGTATGAAAAATTATTTCTACTCCAAACCTTTTCTTGGTCTCTTATTGCTATTCCCTCGACTATATTGCAATGTTCCTTTCCTTAAGTGAGTCTTGGATCCAATACTGTTGATATTTTTTTATTGAAGCCCATTGATATCTTTTTAACATCATCAGAAATGAGAGTGTCAAACCAAAATCCCAGTTCACATTATGGTGATAATAATTTTATAAATTTTAACATGCCACCTTGTAGGTTGACAACTTTCATACTGAAGCTGAATGACATCTTCCTATTGTATGTTTTGTTTATCCCATATAGCAGGTCCTCCATATCCAAAATAAGTAAATAAATCTTATCGCTACCTGTAGGGAAGTAAACAAATTTTATTTTTTCTGGCCGCATTTCAATTAGAACCAATTGAAATAAACAACATTTTAGCTTACAACTAACATTTACCGATTGAGATTGTGGCTTGGATTACACTGCCTTTACACACTACTGGATCCATTGATGCAAGAGCTATTTAAAATAAACAATCATCAATTCATAATCTATTTATTCTAATTGAAAATGCGAAGCATAATGTATTTGAAATAAACATTAATCAATTCATAATCTGATTTCATGCTGTGGAAAACTTAACTAGATAAAAATAGTGGTTTATGTGGTGATATGGTGAGTACAATATCAATTATTCTCTCTCTTATAATTCAAATTTAGCATCCATTAAGCTACACTTATATTCTTCGAAACACCCTTCAGTGGAGAATAGTCCTTAGCTATTGTTGAGGATTTGTGACCACTAGGCTATGCCTTCATTGGCCAAACTACACTTAGCAGGAAAACCTTTAATGAGGCTAGCCAAGTGTTACTTTACATATATACAAGTTGGATCAAGCCGTATGAGTTTATGTTTATGATGATGTTGAAGCCAAAACAATGTTATTTCAATGTAAGTAGTCAGTATGCAGTAGTGAATTGATCAAACATTGTAGAGAGTATGCAGTTTTAAATGAGCGAGATATTGATGAATGTAAGGGTTTTTAGTAAAACCATTTATGTATTGAATGTGGATGCTTAGAGTCCTCTAAGCTCTATATATCTCATTTTAAATTGTTATCATGGATTACAAATGGATTTCCTTAAACTTTTTCTTCTACCCTAAGTCAAGCATATAAACTAATATCTATTAGTTATTGTTTCCTATCAATTTGTGGGCCTTATAAATAATTTTGTTGTAAAATACACATGGATATCATATCATTTCCTATAAATTTGTGGGCCTTATTGGTTTTCTACATAAGCATTTATTTTCTTATAAATTTGTGGGGCTTATTAGCAGTTTTGTTTGTAAATTCACATGATTAACATACCTGGATCTGATGGCATTTTCATGGCCATTGTTCCCGCGTCCTCCACATCTGTCATCTTAACTGTAAAAAAGATAAAATTGTTAAAATAATTGAAAACCATGGAAATTGAAGATAGAGATCATTAAACTTATTTATAAAATGATTTAAAGTAAATCACCATGTTGAATTGGTTGTGTAGCGTCACGGTGAAATGGTTGTACATCAAATTTTATAGTTTTGTGGTTGTCTACATAAACAATAATTCTATAAGTAACAGATTTAGGTTAAAAGCCATTAAACAAAATCACTTGTTGAAGTTGTTTTTGGAGATGAACCTTTCTTCATATGAGATTAGTAATGTTTAAGAAACATTGCTTGACTACATGTCTCAATGATAAAAATGGCAGATAGTTTGGAATCCACTAATGCACGGAGAGTGACCCTGCCACCATAAAGCAATAGTACTAGATAATTTATGGAACAACATCAAGTGAACATTTCATTTGAGAAATCATATGATCTTTTGAAAATAAAAGGATGGATGTTTCCTTGTAGGCCAATTTTGCTTGTCATTACCAATTTTTGTGGTAGTTTCTCCATCCAATCCATAGTGACCTCTTCTCTAAAATCATCTTTATTGTCGTAGTTGTGCACACAAGATATTGTGTACATAATACACAAACATTTGAATATCCTGTTGCTAACATAGAGTCTATAACATCCATCCATAATTGATACTCCAATGTGTTTAACCTTTTCCATGTATCTTTGTACGATGTCACTTAACATTTTTTAATAACCAGTTGGTATAAGAACAATAATAATACACTCCAACACACTGTTTCTGATAACTGTTAGAAGCTCCATGTTATGAAATCGGAAGAAATATCGCTAGCCAAATTGAAAAAATCAGCGATGACACATTCAACATTGAAAGGATTAGTCGAAGGAATAACTGATAAAGTTGATGGAATATGGAATGGATATGCACATTTACAAGAAATTTTTTCTGATACTTTCACCCTTGCTGGTATATTTCCTTCTAGTGACATCACATAGTTGTCTAATAATGTCTGAGCCACGACGGCAAGAACTTAATCCACCTCATGATCATTTTTTCCATTTTAACCATTTTTCCCCAATATGGGAATTGAATTTTCTTTATCCATTGCTCTCTTCACCCAACAGTACAGACAACTGGCGATAGTGCGTTTCATGTAATTTAAATTTTTTTTATTACATTGGATTCACTCGCAGGATGTCAATACAATATTATCTGGATGCTTATTTCTAAAATAATGTAGAACTATTTCTCTCATTTTATTGTCTCCTTTTATTCTCTAATAGTATGAATCGAATCTCTTTGTTGTTACACTAGCCTCAGAAGACCCAGTTGATTTAGTATTCCTTTTCAACCCATGTAATTTTTTTAAAATGGGTCTATCTCCAATTTAGTCAAATATGTTCGCCTCAACAAAATAAACAAACTTGGCATGTTTTGGAGGTGAAAGATAAAAAATTCTTTGTCAAGAAATGACAAACAAGAAGATGTTTTCTCATTTCTATACAATTTTTTGAATACTGTAAATATACCATTTTGAATGTCTTCTACATTTGAACATCCACCTTTTTTCAGAATTTGTTAGAATCCCCAAATTCCAACCATATTTTGAACATGAATATGGTCCGCTATTTATGAAGGCATGCATTTCCCGTTTCCTGAATAAAGAAACATCCAACTCCTTATCCATAATAAGAAACTTATTGTTTTCAAAGTTGAAGCGCTCCACCTAGACACACAATGTCCCTAGATCAATAACTTTTGACGATAGAACAATAACAACTTCCTCGAGATTGTCATCAATAACAAAAAACAACCATATGTCGACGTGGTATTTTCCAGGAGAATTAATTTCCACAAACTGTTCCTTGTCTATTTTCTTCCAACAAATACCACCTGTGATGAATGAAATTGTTTTGAATAAAGTGTGAGTAATGGAAGACATGTTACCTATATGTAGAGAAAAATACATCAACAATTAGGTCATTTCCAAACTTTAAAAGTGTTTCTCTCGCATTGTATGTTAAGGAATTTAAATAGTACCCTAGCGGACACCAACGTCTAGATTTATTTGCCATTTATCATAACAGAGTAATTAACTTAATGGTTAGTGATCCATTAGGATTTGATACGAACATCTTATGTATTATTCAACTGGTTACAAACAATTCACATTTTGTGGATCAAATCAATAATAATAGAATTATTCTAAAAGTATGAAATCTAATTATGTTGCATTGAAAGATACGAATACGATTTGCACCTTTTGAAAGTATTACATATGAAGCCGGGACAAGCCATAACATTACATAGATGGCATGATAGGAATGTTAAAAAATACATACTTCAGTGGCAGATATAATTCTAGTCAACGTATAAAAGAACAACCTAAAACAATTTTTAAAGCCATTTAGACCCTTTTAATGATAAAGCGTAGAGGACATTAAGAAGTAATATTTGGTATTTCAAAGAGAGGTTGCGGTAGCTTGGGATTTTTTGTTTTATAAGACTATGTGATTTATGTGTATATCGGTCATACTATAGTAGTAAGGATTAGATTCCGGTAACAAGACTAATGAGCATGTTTAAAGGATAAGAGTTAGAAGATCTAATGTTTGGTATTTTGAGGACATTATTTGAGCAACAAATCACATTAATGGATTTAGTGATATCTCATCATTTTTTGTTATATAAGACAATGTGAAATATGTGTTTATTGGACATGCTTTATTCATTATGTCTAAATGTCTATAACTACTCTAAGTACAATATTTTAAGTGTAGTGTTTGGTGGGAAATTCCACAACAAGCTGTTAAAAAATAGGAAGAAGTACACTTTTCCTAAATGTAAGTAATTCCCTCTTCACAGTAGCCATTTTCATGGAAACAATGCTCTCTAAAAGGTTACGGTGGGTTAAACCTATTTGTGAAAATATTTGATTATTAACAATGTTTTTTGAGTACCACTACAACAAGTGTCTATTCTCTCTTACTCTGACTATAAGTTACATTTGAAATAATAATTGAATAAATTTATTCCAAATTATTTAAACTTGTGTTAACTTATTTATAGTGTCAGTCTTCTTAGGCTAAAAACATTTACTGTTTGTACACTTTTGGCTTGTATCCATAGAGGAAACAAGTACTACAATATAAATCTTTGAATAGGGATCAAGTCATATGTATTTTCCATAAAATGTATTGTTTGTAACATATAATTCATAACCTTTTGTATTAGAAAATTTGTTTACCTAATGCTTAGTTTCATTCATTATCGAAAGTAACATCATAAAAAATTCTAGTTTTAACAGTTTCTTTATTATAAATCACAGTAAAATAATAAATCATGCCCTAGTTGAGAGACCATGAGGCTTATACCATTACAGTCATTGTAAACACTATTTGTACAACTTTGAATCACTAGTGTTTTTCACTTATTATAATTATATCATGTTAGCTAGAAGGTACCATTGTGAGATAATAGTTGCACTGCATACCATATAGAGGGATCAAGCCTTACGTAGTACTCATAAGGTATATTTTTTGAAACACATAATTCACATCGGATCTTATTGGAGAAAATGATTACAGAATCCTAATCATTTTTTCCTTATCAAAAGTAAGGGCAATATAGATGCTAGGTTCAACAGTTTAATAATTTGAAAACAATGAAAAAATTAAAGATCATGCTCTAGTTTAGTGATCGCTATGCTCCCACCATTACTACAAGTCATTATAAATACCATATGTATTTAGATTTTAGTCGATACTATTTTTTCGTCTATTTTTAAAAAAATATTTAAATGATTTTTACAGGAGCTCAAAACCTGGGGATTGGAGGGATCCCACCCAAGTACAACATAGACCATACCATAAACCATCCAACCCAAACCAAAATAAAAAAACTTGTAAGCATGCAGGGAGACTAGAAGCCCAAACACCACACCAGAGACCACTATAAAAAAAATCTATGAAAAACACTAGACATATCAGAAAAATTAAATAGATAAAAAGGTATACAAAGACGATCCATCTTCCTGCCTCCTGAAGTGCCCCCTTTGTTAGCCATTCGAAGGAGGAAGTTGTAGGTAAAACCGAGATTACGACGAAGCCCCATAATTCCCGGATACTCTGTGAAGACTGGTGCCACGAGACCTAGCACATCCAATTTCTCATGGAGTACACCTTTAGAGATCCCTTCCACATAAGAAGCATTCACCTCTTCATTTAATTTCATCAAGACCACAATCCTAGCAAATAATTATGTTATCATTTTCCACGCCCCTCCAAAGATTTTTCCGTCCCAAACTGAGTCAAGAAAAAGTTGAGCTCTTCCAAATTCCTCTATTTCTTCCACCAAGTTAGCTCATTCTATGGGTTTGATGAAATGCATCACTATCACCTTCACCTCCTCAATATTTTTCCTCACAAACAACATCCGCGACACGAATAAGTAATCCATCTCAGAGTTAACACGATAATGATCCGACTCCACTATATATTTTTCCCTAGAATGTAAGTAATGACTTCCCTGACAGATTAAAACTAGGCCCAGAAAATAATCCCCAGATGAGCCTATGAAACCTCCCCATGAAAGGCCATCTCCCTCTTCTCTCCATCCAAGAAAAATTGTGGTAGGTTCTGAACTCCCATGGAAAACTAGATTGAAACCTCCACCGTTACATTCCACCTAGAAGAGATGAGATGGAAACAACCTGCACCTCCTCAAATTAACAAGCATCGGGGATCCCTTCTCGAGTAATAATTTCTTCCAATCCTCCTATTCGCACACATGCTTGGAAATAAGCAATGAAACCCACTATAACCAAATTTGGTGTGCGCATTTTTTATTTAATAAAAGACCCTTAAATCCTTAAGCCATTATTCCCTAATCAAACCTCAAAAACAAATAAATACCCAATACACGAAAACTCAATAAAACATAACCAAAAAAAATTGCTTCCTGCCGATCAATCCTCTGGAATCCCCACCTCTCATTCATCGATCTCTAATTGTAAATCCTTGGGATCCTTGCCATCGACTATACACACAACAGAAACATGTGTACCCAAAATCTCCTACATAGTTCCCACAAGATGTTTTATCATATATTGGGGCTTTGTGACCTTCACAATTTGAATAACATTGTCAAACGAGATGTTCCTAGTATGTTTAATGTTTTTTAATCTTTTTCCTATCATGTTCAGGTTCCTTCAAGGCTTTAATCACCGAGGAAGTTATGTTGGGAAAAATTGTAACTTTGGCCTGATGATTTTTTATAGTGAGCTTTATGGTAACCCTTAAACCCTTCCAATCTCTTGCATTCTCCTTTTCAATTTCTTCTCTAATTTGTTTTAGTGAAAGACCTAAAGGAACCATTTTTGGGGCCAATGAAGAGGACGCTCCAACTTCTCCTCCTGTCACACGGATGAACACCTCCATAACTTGAAATGGGTCAAAATTTGGTGGAATTTTTCCTCAACCCTTTAAACCATGCATCTTCCGTAAATCCTTTGCAAATTTGTGGCCTCTTACTTAAAGGATAGACTAGGAAAATAACTACATCTCTATCTGTACTTGGACTTATGGTTGTTTTTTTTTTTTTTTAAGTAATATATGTTGTTATTTTTTAGAGTGATTAAGGTACAATATTAATGGCGTGTAATGTTTTTTTTACCTTTTTTTTTTATGTTTTTTTATCTCTTAGAGTGATTAAGGTACACGAGGGATCAAGCTTGATCTTATGGGAGAAAATGTTTAGCGAATGCTAAGCATTTTTTCCTTATAAAAAATAAGGGAATAGTGGATGCTAGGTTCAACAGTTTAATAATTTGAAGACAATGATAAAATAAAAGATCAAGCTCTAATTTAGTGGTTGCTAGGCTCCCACCAGTACTACCAATCATTATAAATACCATATGTGTAAAGATTTGGGTCGCTACTATGTTTTCATCTATTATGTAATAATCACAAGACTTATTGTTTGTAACATATAATTCACATTTGTTTTTACGAGAGAAAATGCTTAGTGAATGCTATGTTTTTTTACATAATGAGTGGAACACCATAACCTATTGAATTGATTGGTATAGCTTAGTGGTCACTAGGCTCCTGCCTTTACCTCTTATCCATATAAGCACTATCTTTAAGGTATATTTTTAGAAACACATAATTCACATTGGATCTTGTGGGAGAAAATTCTTAACAAACACTAAGTATTTTTACCTTATCGAAAGTAAGTGAGTAGTGGACATTAGGTTTAATAGTTTAATAATTTGAAAGAAGTAATAAAATAAAATATCATGCTCTAGTTTAGGGGTCGATAGGCTTTCACCATTACTATATGTCATTATAAATACCATATGTCTATAGCTTTGGGTCAGTACTGTGTTTTCATCTATTATGCACTAATCACAAGACTTATTGTTTGTAATGTATAATTCACATCTTTTTTATGAGAGAAAATGCTTAGTGAAAGCTATGTTTTTTACGTATTGAGTGGAATGTCATAACCTAATGAATTGACTGGTAAAGCTTAGTGGTTGTTAGGTTCCTGCCTTTACCTATTATCAATATAAACACTATCTTTAATGTATATTATTAGAACCACATAATTCACATTGGATCTTGTGGTAGAAAATGCTTAGCGAACACTAGGAATTTTTTCTTTATTGAAAGTAAGTGCATAATGGACGTAAGGTCCAACAGTTTAATAATTTGAAAGAAATGATAAAATAAAATCATGATCTATTTTAGAGGTCGCTAGGCTTCCACCATTACTACCAGTCATTATAAATACCATACTTATATAGCTTTGGGTTGCTACAGAGTTTTAATCTATTATGTAGCACTCACAAGAGTTATTTTTTGTATCATATAATTCACATTTGTTATTACTAGAGAAAATGCTTAGTGACCTCTATGCTTTAATATGTATTGAGTAGAATGCCATAACTTATTGAATTGAATGGTATATCTTAGCACTCGCTAGGCTCTTTCCTTTACCTCATATCAATATAAACACTATTTTTATAGTTTGGATTGCTAGCCTTAATATGTAGCTCCCATAAGATACATAGCTTTCAAATCATATTTTATCTCGTTTACAATAAAAAATGCTTAACAACCGCTAAGATCCTTTACTTATTAACAGAAATGGCATATCAGACCCTAGGCTTAAAATTTTATTATTTTAAAGTAGACATAAAATTATAAATCAAAATTTAGCTTTAGTAGCCTCTAGTCTCCTACCTTTACCTTTTCTCATTTTAAACACTATCTGTAAAGTTATGCATAGGCTTAGTATGTAGTTTCCATAAGA
The DNA here is from genome assembly GCA_019776745.2 of Taxus chinensis. Lineage (NCBI taxonomy): Eukaryota > Viridiplantae > Streptophyta > Pinopsida > Cupressales > Taxaceae > Taxus > Taxus chinensis. The sequence continues at coordinate 606,918,458 of CM034154.1, read as the reverse complement.
TACATGGTTTTTAAGATATATTTCACATCATTTCTTAACAAGTAAAAGTGTTTAGCACCCGCTATTCTCCTTTACTTATTGACAGAAACGACATATCAGACCCTACGCTCATATGTTTCTTATTTTGAAAATATTTGTATAGTAAATCTAACTGCACACTCTTGGATCTCTAGCCTTATTATGTATCCCTAATAGCTTGTTTTAACTTCCCATATGGCACAATCTAATTGGATAATTAAATTATATTAGCTCTCACTATATCTAATAATGTAGAAATCAATTTTGATAATTAATGGAACGTAAATGTGTGTATATTATTCTAATAATATTCAAAACTATGTTTAGGATTTATTTCTTCTGTTTTTTATTTTAATATATATTCTTTGCTATGCTTGGTTCATTTGTATGTTGTATACTATATTTTTTATTATTTTTATATTATTATAGGCTATAGACAATGAATTTTTTTTAGATTTTTAATTTTGAAACCATGGGAAAATAAAAATAGGGAAATACGAATTCCTCTGCATTTTAAGATAGTTGAAATTTAAATAACCCACCCTTTTACGTTTAGAGGGGGAAAGTGAAAATTTCAAATTTTCGTATCTCGCTCTTTTTCTCTTTTTGAATTTTCTTTCATGAAATGTGCTAAAAAAATTATTAAATACCTTGGAGAAATATTGAGTAGGGTTTCATTTTTTTAATCAATCAGAAAAGCATGTCTTCAAAATATAAAAAATACGTGCAAACCGTTGATTGCAGGGCTGAGTGTTTGAAAGTAGATTTTTTTTGCATGCGATTATAATATTGTTCGCAGAGAAAGGAACACAAAAGAATCAAAGAGAGGATGAACATAGAGGACGCACACAGAGGATAGCAACAGAGGTTGCGAAATGGATCTCCATGACTGTTTGAAAGAGATAACAGATGGAGGTTTCATAGACAATATAAAGAACAAAATCATTCAAGATATTACTAAATGAGGTCTTTATAGTAAATTTGTACCTTTTTTTATTGCGGGATATATTAGTTTATCTATTTTTGACTTGTCCCTATGTTTCATATGGGAGTCCAATTGTGATCCACACAAGCCCTACTTTGTCCTATGAAATCATGTTATGCAGTCGAGCCTTTGCTTTTGATCTCCATGCTAAACTATCTTGTTCTTCATGAAAACTAACTTTTTTACGCGTTAACGAAAGTAATATAAATCAATTTTATTCTATAGTATTTATCTTTGTTTAACGCTTTCCCATTTCCACCATTCTATGTCTCTCTTTTGCTATTTTCATTTTTATTTTATAGTTTTCGTCCCTGCAATTTAATTCTTGTAGGATAATGATAGCTTCTGGCACTGTCACCATATTTTTAATTTTATTTTGGTCGGGAGAACCAAAAATAGTTTAATTGTGTTCATCATGATGATTCAAACAAACCTTGATAATTTATGCATATTAAACTATTTACATGGTTTCCGCTTAGATATTTTATGAAAATATATGATGTTAAAAAATTAATTCAAAACTATAAAATTACATTAAGAATTCAGTTGTATGATAATTATTTAAAACTATATACATTTCTCCATGTAGAATTAACCAAATGTAATGTCTTCATCATTTTTATGGTGTGTAGATTTGAGGTTAAACACATTATATATGCAAAAATATTATTAAATATAATTTTAATCAATATGAATTTTATAATTAATATATTCTTCCTTTTGAGCCCGCTAATCTATGCCAAAAATTAACAAAACTTTGAGGCTACCACGATATACATTGGTTGTTTTGAAAACATATTAACAAAACCCCAATTCTATTTCAAATTACATACAAGATTTTACACATATATTTATATATCCATTATATAAATTCTTGATTTATTTGTTATCATTTGTATCTTTTCAATATGATTTCTTTGATATAAATAAACTATACCATAGAAAAATTTGTCTACCCTAGCATGTGTTAGGATATAATTTTAATTTTCTAAAAGCATTTGTTTTCCTTGGCACCTCGTGGTTAAGTTGTTATATAGGCAACACAACATTTTTTGGTTATGACCAGCACTTTTGTTCTTTGTCATTTGTTATATTCACAAAGATTAACAATTTAGGTTTATAAAACAACTTCATTTTGAACATGATATATTCGCCTTTATGAATAGCTTAGCGACCGCTAGGGGGAAACTAGTAGATTGTGTTGTATTTAAAAAACTTGTAGTATAACTTCTAGTTTGCTAGTCCATATTTATTTTCTTGATAAAAATGTAAAAATATTTCACCAAAATATTATAATAAATATGAAACTCCTAGACGTATAGCTTGTGTAACTCATGAAGAACACAATTCTAAACATACATATCTTGATTATGAACATGATATATTTACCTTTAAGTATAGCTTAGCAACTGCTAGGGGTACAATGAGTCTAATTTTATATGTATACTATTATATAAATTCCATATTTATATGTTATTGTTTATGTAAACTACATTTTTAATATAATCTAAATGAAAAATGTTGGCTACTCTAGTGACCGCTAGGCTAATTATTATTTGAATGAAGTCTTCGTTTATCTTTAAGGACTCAAGGATAGGTGGATTTTGTTGTAGGAAACACATTTTTTGGTTTAAGTGATCACTTTTTTTTTCTCTCTTGTTAAATACGCTTGGTTATTTTTAGGCAAGACACATTTTTTGGGTCAAGCGATTGCTTTGTTTATGACTAAGAATATCTTAGAAGCCGCTATGATTCATTGAGGATATCACATTGTATAGTATTAAGACTTTATAGTTTGTTGAATGAAACAAATTAAATTCAAATATTTTGAGATAAGCGGGAGCTAGGTATTTCCACACTATAATTTTTTGATCTTAGTGTGTGTTATAATCTTTCCAATTACCCAATTATATTTTGAGCTTAGTGGGCGTTATAATCCATCTAGTTACCTAATTATATTTTGAGCTTAGTGTTCGCTAACTTATGACACAACATGATATTTAGATCTTAGAAATCTCTAGGTTTCAGTAAAATAAAGTAAGATAGTATAAGCATAACTTGGCAGGTAGGTTATGCCAAAACATAATAATAGGATCTTAGTGAATACCGGTATTAAGAGCTTAGTGGCTGCTAGGTTATGCCACAACATATTATTTAGGTATTCAATTCGCTAGGTTATGTATCGCAAACATGATATGTTATAAAAAAATAAAATATATTTCGAGCTTAGTGCCCTCTGGATTATGCTACCCCTAAATGATTGGAACGTAGCGGTAGTTATGATTTAGAAACTAAATTGAGGTATTAAGAGATTAACGACTGCTAGGTTATACACACAATATAGTATTCAGGTATTCAATTCACAAGAATGTGTATTGCAAACATTATATGTATCACAAAGAACATATATATAAATTAATTGAATTCATTTTATGATTTTAAGATATTAAACTAGAATATTTTGATGATAAGTCTTCAAAAAAAGTACACGAGGAACCAGTCCATGATAAGCATTCCAACAGTGGACTCACATGATGATTACAAGAATGTATCTTACTAAATATATGAAAAAATATGGGGAAGATCTGTAATCAACTTCATTTCACCCACAAATACTTCCTATATCAATAAACTTTGCTATACATACAACCATTCTTGCCTTTAATCAAAAAATTAAGAAAAATGCTTCCAAGAATGATTAGATCATTCATCCTATCGGCTCCACCTCATCGATGATCTTGAAATCCACGTCCCCTTGACTTTGATAAGAGGATGAGGATGAATGAACATAGAATTTCGACATTTTCACTTTCGCGAAAGAAGTGAGTTCTATACCCTGATTTTCCACAACTGCCTCCAGACTACACGTAATCTCTTTCATCCCCCACTGTAAGGCATGAACATGATACTAAAGGTTGACTAGATGCTCTTCCAACTTCTCATTCTTTTTATGTAAGATAAACTGACCCGAATATTTAGACAATTTTTTTTCTGTGCTCAACCCTCGCGCCATGTCATAAAAATTCATCTACCCCTTGGACTAGTTCAGATCAAGCATTATCTTGTGCATGCTCTCAAAAATATCACCTTCATGTTATTCTTTAAATCGTTCTACGACCGAGTATACCTTCTTAAGATGATTCCCTATAAATACGTTCTAAATTTTCCCATCCATCCAAGAAGTAAACGATTCGTTGGTGTCCATTCTCGTCATAGCTCTTTGCCTCTTCCTTCTAGGAACACACTCTATGTTACCCAAGAAACCATCAACACCCATTTCATCGTCGCAAAGAGGCAGGAACCATAACAACCAAAGATGAAAAGATGAAAGAGGTAGTGAAATTTGCAGTCGACCTAGAGATATAAATGAACCAGCGCACAACACATAAAAGGAGGTAAGTGTGGCATGATAAGTACCGAAGATCAGCAATTAGATATCCTTATCATAAATATCACACTTCTAATTAAAAATCTTAAATTCCCAACGATATCTTATATGTCATGTGCTCATAACCCTTAATCGATGTCATAAATCACCATAAATGTCATTGATGCCATATCCTCTTATCGCCATTAAAAAATGTTACACCTCATAATAATCTAACCATTTTTGTTAAAATATTATAATTTTCTATATTTTGAAAAATTAAAGTAGGTTGTTTTGAGCTTTATCAACCTCTAAGTTGATCATCCATGTTAAGTTTGGAGAAATTTATAACAATCAAGATCTGTATAAATTAGTCAACTTTATTGTATGTTTTTAAGATTTCAAATTCAGATATTTTGATCATAACACCCGCTAATTTATGCCACCACACAATATTTTCATCCTATCAGTGGTTAGGATTTGATAAATTAAATTAAGATATTAGCAGTCTTTAGGTTTCAACAAAACAAATAAAGAACTTAAGAATATAAATATTTTGAGCTAAAAAACAATAGTATTTAACAAACAAAATAAAGATAATTACTTTAGATATATTTATAGAAATCAAGACAAGTATAAATTAATTTAATTCTTTGTATGCATTTGAGATTTGGAATTAAGATATTTCAAGCTTAGCACCTGCTAGGTTATGCTACGACATAATAATTGGATACTACTGGTGGTTTCAGATACTTTGAGCTTAGCGGCTGGTAGCCTTTGCCACGACATATTATTTAGAGATTGAATTCACTAGGGTTCAATAATTCATAGTTATGATATTTTACAACAGTTAATAGATTACATGAATATATCTATAACTTATTTAATGCTATTTTACACAATGATATAATATATGGAGGTTACAGTCAATAAGATTAAACAAATTAAATTAACATATTTTGAACTAAGTGGAGACTAGGTACTTCCACAATATATTATTTCGAGCATAGTGTTTGATATAATTTAACATGTTACTGAATTATATTTTGAGCTTAGCACCCTCTAAATTATGACATAATATAATATTTGGTGTTTAGCGCTCACTAGGTTTAAACAAAATAAATAAGATATTATTATCTTGGTTTTCGGTGGGTTACGCGAAAACATAATATTTGTATCATAATAGTGGCTGGGATTTAGCAAATTTGGATTAACATAGTTTGAGGTTAGCGTCCATTAGCTACTTAAAAAATATATTATTTTGATCTTTGCAGCCATAAATTTTTGCCATAATATGTTATTTGATGATTTCATCACTAGTGTTTAATAATTCATAATTAAGATATTGTACATCATCTAGCAAACTAGAGGAAGATATTAATATCTTTTCTTGTGTTAAACCCACAATATAATATTCTGAGTTTAGTTTTTTCTACGACCTAACTAGTAAGAAAATTATATTTTTATATTAGACAATGGTATGTTATGCCAATCCATAAATTTTTGGAGCATAGTCGTTGCTAGGTTTTATCAAAATCAAGTAGGATACTCTCATATGAGAAGTCATGAGGTTATACCAAGACATAAAATTTAGAGCATAGAGCTCTTAAGGATGTAAGAAAATGCATTAACATTTTAGGATCTTAGCCACAACTACGATATGCGAAAACATAAAACTATTTGGAATGAGAGTAAAAGGGGGGTTTTCCCAAATAACCCACATATTTGCAAAAAAAATTCCTCATGGCTAGGTATTACAATTAAAAAATAAGATAACACTCTCGTATACAACAAAAAAAAGTTCCAAACGTGACAAATCCAAATTACATTTTATGGATATTTATGAGAGTAAGTTTCTACATACTTAACATCAGTAGTAGGCATTCCTTGATCTAGTACATCCACTAACTTAATGTGTTCTAGGAAGGCTTCGTTTATTTTTATCTAGGTCATAACAATGTGACTTTTCCACTCCTTGATAGCAGATACTGAGTAAAACATAATCTTTGATGGCCTCATGCAGATCAGGAGAGATATTCTCTAAAGGCTCCTTATATTCTGAAGCTATAGTGGAGGAGCTCATTTTCTCTGATAGAGGAGTAATATTCGCAAGGATCCCATGTTCACAAGGTAAAATTTCTTTGCCTTTAGACTTTGTCACTATCATAAAAATCACAAGAAAGAATCAAATACCACAGTCCTAGATATATAATCAGCTCTAATACAAAAATGATCCATAAACTTCTACTTTTGAACTCTACCAATCACACAGTTTTTGTTGTTCTACTTTCAAATTTGGAAAATTACAGATTTTCTTGAAAATTAGAGCTTTAGCGATTGATTATGTAGTGCTATAGAAAGTAAACTACACCAAAAAATTTATCCTGGAAACCTCCAATGGAGGAAAACTAGTTGGGAAGGGAAAAAATGCTCTTTCTTCCCACTTATATTGGTCAAATTATAGAAAATTATAGATTACAAGAAGTATAAAATGGAGACAACAACATAAACCTCTCACTTTATATGCTTGCTTTCTCTATTTCTACACCTTGCTCCTACAATTCCACTCCAGCATTAAAGATCTTTCTCACTTACTCTCATTAAACTTAAACCTTTGTTCTATTGATCTCTTTAGATCTCCGAATGATCAATTATATTTCTCCTCATATTTATAGCCTTATCCCATGTTCTCCCATGAACTAGAAAATGGGAAAGGTCAAGGAGGGAAGAGACACAACTGGTTGCTTCAAATTCACATCCATTCATGCTCCATTTATCTTTTTTGTTTGGAAGTATCGAGAACACCACCTTGAGTAGACTGGAGATTTTAGGACCACTTCCCTGGCTCCGTCGTGGATATAGGACCATTGTCTTGCAGGGTGGTGGTTCTACAACCACCTCTCTGCACATAGTGGTGATTATGTCTAGATCCTTCAGTTATCTCATTTTTTCTTCATTTCTCCTTCTGGGTGCTGATGGAGCCTTATGAAGTGGTGTATTTTTTTTGGGATCCCTATGGATCATACCTCCCCTTCTTAGGATTCTTTTGGTCCCATAAAATCTTAGTGATGGAGTGGTAGAGGAATATATTCCCTCTCTTACTCCTTTGAGTACCACTGGGTCTACCTTAGTGTCTTCTCTCATACAACCTACCAAAAATCCTATGGATCTCTAGTTTGCTGCTCCAGTTCTGTATCCTCCTCTGCATTACCTCAAGTACAATCCTCTTTGCAAGGAAAATTTTGTATCTTTCCTTCTTTTTCATGCATATATGAATTTATTAGGTGTGAACTCTTGCAACTTGTTATCGCATGCATCTGCATGAAGTGTGTACTGAAGGTTTCTTTTCCAACCTACTCAAGTATGGCAAAGGTCCCATAATGTAGTGGTTTATTCCTTATTTTACATTTTCTCTTGAGATGGATTGTCCTAATCCTCTCCATGTACACTGCTACTATAGTCACCATTCTTCCCTTATATCTCCTCTTATCCTTGCTTCCCCCACGATCATTTCTAGCTAATCCGTATGTAGATATAGTGACTACATAGATGAAGTTTGTTTTACTCTTTGAATGCACGGTTCCTATGGTAGCATCTTCTATAAAAAATGACAAGTGCTATCCAAAATATCCATTCTATGAAGTCCATTTTTCTTTTCATCTAATGAAATTAAACAAAATTGATCATTTTCCTAAGTAAATCTTTGTTCTTGGTTGACACTTAACATAGCCTTGTTTGATTTTCTATGGTGTGCCCAGATGTTGAAACCGACACTTTCCTTCAACCATCTATACTTGTTCTCCCTCCTTGTAAACTCAACATCCCTAGCGTACAAGTAAGGAATTCTGAAGACAACGTCAAATGCATCAAGTGGAATGATATCAACCTTTAATACATCAATATATTGGGTATTTATCCCAAATTGAAACTTACACTTTCTTGTAAATTATATTTCAATATACCTCTTCACCCATCCAAATGGGTATGGATGTGGATGCACATAATTCTTAAGGTGAAGTTGTTCTACAACTGCATCAGAAATCAAATTTGAATGAGAACTAGAATCTACTAAAGTGTTTACCTTAGTCTTATTGATTTTGATTTTGATTTGAAAAAGCTTACTCATCTCTTCTTATTCTGCTCCCCTATACACGTTAGTGGTCATGCATCCCATCCTATCATTTACATATGAATCATCCTCAATATTTACCTTTCATTATGTCTTCACAGTTGTCATGGATTTCTTGAAATCCTTGGTTCGGTTCTTTGGGTGTAATTCTGGATTCAAGTTCCAACATGTGGCATATGTATGTTCATTTATATCACAATTCTTATAGAAATTCTAAGGATATTTACAAGTGTCAAAAGAAGTAGTGGCATGTTTACATTTCCATTTACCTCTACCACTTGTCTTCCCTTATTCTTTTTCCTATTGATCTATTGACTGGTCTCCCTTTGGCTTTTTTTCTCCTTGGTTCTTCTCGTCATCAATATAGTATGCTTGTATACAAGCTTCATTGAGATACTTGGGCTTTGTAGATATTACCTTCCTCTAAAGTGGAGTGTGAAGTCCTCCCAAATACTTGGTTATAATGTCCTCATCCTCCAATTCCATATTAAGTAACATGACTTTTCTCAAAAACTCCATAGTATAGTCCTACACACTTTGACAGCTGATCTATCTAAATTATTGTCACGTAATCATCATGTTAGTATTATGGCTGATTAGATAGAATTTATCTCTAAGAAATTCTTTAAAACCTTTCCAAAAATTGACAATAGGACATTTCTTCTTCTCACAAGTGGCTAGATGGATATCCCACCAAACCAGAGCATGACCTTCCAATTTGAGATGTGAAAAAGTGATCCTTTGTGCCTCATTGACATTATGCACACTAAAATAGACTTCCAACTATTTTATCCACTTATCATGCAATTATACATTTACTTTTCCTTCAAAGTTCTTTATTTACACTTTCGTTTCAACTTTAAAAGGTGTATGAGCATATTTGACCTTCTCTCTTACAAGTTGTGTCTCTTATTCACACTCTTCCCATTCTTCCTCTTTGTGGCTCTTTTCAATACTGAATTTTTTGACCAGTACTTGAACCACCGAGTCTATGGAATCTTCCTTAAATGAAGCTGTCTTTTGAAGATCTGAAAGATCTTCTTATTTTCTATGCAATTTATCCATCATGGTCTCTAGCATCTTGAATCTATAGAAAAAAGTTATCTTCCTCCATTTGAGCTTGAATTCTCTATTTCCACTTCTTCGTAGAAATATATGGTTCACAAGGTAAACATTATTTACCTTTGGACCTTGTAATTATCAGAAAAATCATAAGAAATAATCGAATACCATAGTCCTGGATATATAATTAAATCTGATACAAAAATGATCGGTAAATTTCTACTTTAGAACTCTACGAATCACACAATTATGTTTTTCTACTATCAAATTTGGAAAATTACAGATTTTCTTGAAAAGTAGAGCTTTAGTGATTGATTATCTAGTGCTATAGAAAATAAATTATAGAGAAGAGGAACAAATTTAACTCCAAACACCAAAAATTTTATCCTAGAAACCTCCAATGGAGGAAAACAAGTCAGGAAGGGAAAAACACTCTTTCTTCTAACTTACATTGGTCAATTATTATAGACAATTACATATTACAAGTAGTATAAAATGGATACAACAATGTAAAACTCTCCCTTCCTATGCTTTCTTTCTCTATTTCTACACCTTTCTCCTATAATTCAACTCCAACATTGAAGATCTTGCTCACTTGCTCTCATTAAACTTAAACCTTTGTTCTTTTGATCTCTTTGGATCTCTGAATGAATAATTATCTTGCTCATCCTTGTATTTATAGACTTATCCCATTTCCTCCTATGACATGGAGAATGTGAAAGGTTAGGGAGAGAAGATACATTGTCGGGTGCTTAAAATTTGTGTACATTCATGTTCCATTTCTCTTTTCTATTTGACAGTGTCAGGACCTTCACCCTGAGAAGATCAGCTATTTCAGGACTGCCGCCCTATATGGGTGGTGGTTACAGAACTACCACCATGTAGGGAAGTAGTTGTGTAACCACCACTCTGTATAGAGAAGTGGTTCTATCCAGAACCTTCGTTTACCTCATTTTTCTTCATTTATCTTTCTTGGTGTCGATGGAACTGATGAAGTGGTGTGTTTTTCTAGATCCCTATGAATCAACTGAGGAGAGATCCTGTAACGCATATGGAATTTCTAAGTCCATACTAACTTTTATGCAAAAATATGGGAGGAAAGTCACACATGTTTCCATGATCAGGTAAGTTGAGATAGTTCTAACCATTACAATGTTAGTGGAGATAAGAGGATAAACAAGAGAAGCATCAGAAAGAGGTAGACGAAGTAGATGCTAGTTCAAAAAGTGGTTCAAAGACCTTATAGAGTTCTACGAGGTGTCTAAAGGGTTACAAGCTGTAAGAGAAGATGAGGGAGACCCAAGACCAAAAGAGCGAGTGCTAATGATCATGATGTTTGAATCAAAGTCGAAAGGGAGACCAAGGAGGAACTGATGATGAGGGATATAGGGAGTTAGTTGTAGAAGATGAGGGGGGACATGAAAATGCTGACCTGGTTTATAGGGGAAGCGTGAGAATTTCTTTTTAATAAAATTCCATTTTAAAGAGCAAATATAATAATCCTTGCTGTAGGAAAGGACCATTATCTTCTATATGAATTTTAAGGGACCCCTCTAGCATTTGAATAAAAAAATATAAATTTTTTTTCCTTCCAATCATGTCAAAGATGCACAAGAAGAAAATGATGAGATCCATATATCATTTCATAGAATTTTTAAAGCATGAAGTACCTCCTTAATTTCTCAGAAATCCTATTCCAAGGTTGTGGAAGCGAGTCCCGTTCATAGCCTGAGTTATACATTGTCGGATTTTTACCAGGCTATTGGAAATCATCCATCTCCTCCTGAAGCGAGTGTTTAAAAATAAATTTATCCCTCCATGGGGAGCCCTATCACAACCTCAATGGAATTTTTTGAAATAATAAATTTAATCTTTCCCTCTTTGACTCTTCCTTTTTTCTAGATTTTCATCACACTACATGTTACTTTGACAGAGTGACTAGACAATCTTTCCTTAAATGATGTAACACCACCATCATGTAAAATATTCCATACTACCAGGTTGACCTTGACCTCTTCACTAGAAGAAGGATCAATGGATTTCCTGGTGTTACCCATAGTGAACAGGGCTTTTTTTGCAGTTATTTCCAAAGGCCTTATATAGATGATGCTTAAATAGAGATTTCAAGAACCTTCATTCCAATATTCAACTCATGTCTCCAATATTTATAATTGAATTATGTCCTAATTAGTAATAGTCATTAATTCATCCCATCCATCACACGAGGGCTATCTATGAATGTCATAAATTCCCAAAAAATCCACAAATTCCTTATGCTCTTGCCGTTGTCAAAAGAGATATTGCCTCAACATAACCTAACAAATTTTAATATTATTTAATTTTAAGCCAACCCCAAAAATAATTAGTTAATGTTCTTGCAATTAATGCATTTAGTGGAGGTTGAATGTTTTAATGTTGGCAATATTAGATGTGTTTAGTTAATATATATTATAAAGGAAGAATCTATAAGCAAAATGAAGCAAGGGTGAAATAACTAACATTGCTAGACATGATTTTTTACTGAATAGATTATCAGACAACAAATCATGAAGCAATATATTATTATAATTTCTTTATTGATACTTATATTTGTTATATTTAGGTTCTCCAAGGTTGTTCATTCTACACATGGAAATGAAGTGGGCAAGCACAAATATGTTACAGGGAGAACAAGAAGCACTTGTGATGGGCATTTGTTTGTGATATTTGGTGAGGTGAGTTCAAAAAACATGTTTTGTTTGAATTAAGATGGGGACAATGTTCACTGGAAAAAAATGTATCACAACAAGTCCTCTCCATCCCGAGGTCTGATTTTTTCAAATTAGAGAAGTGTGTTTAGTTCAGAAAAAGATAAAATTAAATGTTGATAGAATTACATGTATGTGGGAAGAATAATATACATATTGGGTTTGTGTTCTCTTATAGGTACAATTAGAGGTACATGACAAGAGTAATATACGTTTTGATCTTTTAACTAGCCTCGTGGATGTTAAAATTTCTTCTTATATTGAACCCTTACATGAATTAAGAATGGTGTGGGTATATATATTAACTTGAATAAATATTTTTTTGTTACAGGTACATTTGGCAGTTGGTTGTTTATATTACTTCAAGCATAGTGGTCTCTTTTATTTAACATGTTAGTAAATTATATTTTGAACTTAACGTCTGCTAGCTTATGACACAACATAATATTTGGATCTTTATGGTCTCACGGTTTCAACAAAAGAAAGTGAGATATTATTATGATTTTAGTGGTCACCGGGATTTAAAAAATTAAATCAACCTTGTTTGAGCTTAGTGGGTGAATGCATTTGAAGAATTTAATATTTTAAGATAAAGAGTTACTACCATTTAACAAGATAAAGAAAGACACATTGATTTTAGTTTCCGTCAGTATCTCTAGTGTTAATCTCGTAATGAACTTTCTCCTGGTTGGGGTATTGAATTGATAAAAAAAAATGGTATAGTAGTTTAGGATTGAAGTGAAATTTGTAACCTATTTTAAAATTTTTTTACTACTCGAATAGAAGTGCGACTAATGTCATGGATATTAGAAGTTTCTTATTATTGAAAGGATTGAAAGATTTATTAATTACTACAAAATGCCTTTTATGTTGTACTTATAATATGTTGTTGTTTGAATGAAACAATATTGATCATGTTTCTAAAATAGGCTGGTGTGTTTTAAATGTGCTAGATCAATTGCTTTCAAAAAAACACTTTTCTTACATGTATTGATAGAGATCAATGACTACAATCCTTAAGTATAACACGTGACATATCAGTTATTGGACCAAACATATTCATTGTCGAAACATATGTTGTCTTGTAAAGGTTTTATGGAGGAAAACTTCGACTAAGAATTTACTCCCCAAGGTCAATGACATGAAGACTCCCTGCCTTAACAGGAATTGAAATGTAAAGATTAGAGGACAATTTTTTTATTTATTTGAAATATTTGTTACTTACTACAATATACCTTTTAGGTTGTACTTATAATATGTTGTTGTTTGAATGAATTTTTTTTAACGTGTTTCTAAAATGATTTTATGTATTTTAAACGTCCTAGATCAATTGTTTTCACATAAATTCTTTTCCTATGTACGTTTATGGAGATCAATGACTATAATGATTAAGTATAACACCGTACATATACCTTCTTGGACCTGCCATATTCATTGTCCAGACATATTTTGTCTTGCAAAGGATTTGTAGAGGAAAATTTCGATAAAGGATTTACTCACCAATGTCAACATGTTTTTCTAGTTAGTTGTTCAAAATAATATTTTAACACTAGACAATGTGAGAAAGAATAAAATTAAAAAATGGACCATAAGAAATATAGTTAAAGATATTAAAGAAATTTTATTGAATGAGTTTGATAAATGTAATTAATTATTCACACCCAGAGAAAGGGTAATAAATGTACGGATTACCTTGCCAAATTGGGGGCTAAAGGTAGTAATTTTAAAGTGTGTGAGAGGGGAGATGATATCACCAATGTTATTAATCTCATTAAGAACATTAAGTATTGATGTGTTTATGGCCATTTTATCTTGTTGGGATGTCATCCTTGTAGTTATGGTTAAGAGGATCCTTCCCACATGTAGGATATATAGCGGAATTTGTATTAATTTTGCTCTTAAAATTAATTTTGGCCATTTTTTCTTCCATTTTCAATAAAGATCGAATAAAACCATGGGAGGTGGTTGTTTGAGAACCGACCCCATGAGCTATGGTGCCTAGAAGGAAAAGCTCTCCTTATGGCGTATTCTTAAAAATAGAGGGTTTAGGAATTTCATCTCAGAAATCACGGGGTCTGAACCTTATCTTGTGTTTGAGTTTGGTTGGGCATGGAACACTGGAAGCATTGTGATTTGTGGCATGGAAATTAAAGTTTCAGAGAATTCGATAGTTCAAGGGACTGGAATGGAGATGGAGGGATTAAATATGTTCAAATACCATACCAGATGAAAGCATGAAAATGACACTTTCTTCCACGGTAAAGAAATGGTTTACTTGCTGGTAGATGGTATAACTAGATTTTGCATCCCTGATATTTTGATTATGGTCTTCCTCCACCTTATGAGGTTCATTACTGTTGAGGAGAATTATAGAAAGATATTTTTCTCACCATCTTACTATGCTCAAATATGTTTAAGCATAATATTTCTATGATCCTTCCCTTTTTCTTGTTTATGTCACTCTCTATGTCGGTGCATGATTTTCAACAGGGAAAGATTTATTCCCTGATACACCATGGAATAATTGTTTTTCTTTTTAAGAATGGTAAACCGGTGGTGGAAAAGGAATTAGAGCCCAAATCCTGGGGATCAGATGAAAATTGTACTCTTGCAAACCATATGAACAAAATGAGGAGAAAGAATAGAAAGGAACCTCTGGGGAATGTAAACCTTGGTAATAGGGTTGTAGGTTATTTGATTGATATGAAAGGGGAGTCCTCTAAAGGGAAAGACAGAGAAGAGATTTTTTGGAATGTGGATTTTGATAAAATTTCTATCAGGGTGAGTCAGGTAGAAATGGATATGGAGACCTTAGGTGAAATTAGAACGGATATGAGAAACAATGTCATGCATTGCATCGACATCTCTAAGAAAATTTGTATCACCCAAAACTCTATCAGGGCTGATATAATAGAGATAAAATGTTTATTTTTGGAGTTGTAGGGGCATTTTTTCAAAGATGTAGAAGGGACACAAAGTTTTCAAGTATAATCTCCACCTTAGTAGTTTTGATGAGGAAGTGCAGGTTGAAGAAAACATCCCTATCACGAGCGATCAGGATGATAATATGAAACTTTTGAAGACTAACTAGTGTATTTGTTCTTAGAGATTTTTATTACTATTTGTGGAATTTATCATTTGGGATGTTTTCTCCTCCATGGTTTGTGATTTATCCTTCTATTGATCTATTCGACTGTAGTTTGGGATAAGTGATTTTAACCCTTTTTTCCCATTTCTTTTTTGTTCACACTTGGTGATGCTCATGATGCATACTATTGTAAGGTTTCTAGGTGCCTTAATCCCTGTATAAAGTAGTCAATCATTATGTTCACGTATATTTAATAAACCTTGTTAATAATAATTTTGTTAATGACATTTTCTATTAAACAAGAAAGAGTAACAAGTTCATGCCTCACAGATGGGAGATGTGCTAGTTGTGTGATTGTTTTCATAGAATTATGATTTTTATTAAATAGAATAAATAAATGTTGCAACAAGGCCTGATATTTTTCAAATCAATACTAACTAGCAAACAAAGAAAGATGTAAATAAGACTCATAGTTAAGAAATTTATTTAAATAAATTACAAACATTAGAAACTTGAAAATTTATAGATTTTTTTTACTTTGATTGGTGGATTGAGGAGAAATTTTAAGTAAGATGTTTTGAGCTTAATGCCCGCTAAGGTAACCTAATACTTCAAAAATATAAAATTTTGAGCTTATGGATCACTAGAATTTAACATTCAAAGAATATTATTTTTAGCTTAGTGTCTGCTAGCTTATGCGATACCATAATAATTGGATATTATCGATCGAATAGAATTAACAACATAAAGTAAGATATTGTAATCATAGAGTCTGTTATGTTCTTCCACAACAACATTTTTTGATGTATAAAAATTAAGTCCATTGTTTTGTATAAGAGTTAATATGGGGGTTTTGCAAGTACCTGCATCCTTTTACAAAAAGTTCCTTAAGGAAGAATATGACATTGAATCATAGAAGAGAGAAATCCCATTTGCAAAAAAATAAAAAAATCCACATAGCCGCGATGCAAAAATAAAAAATTTACATTTGTGAAATGTTTTGAGGACAAATGCTACTTATGCAGTAGTAACATCTTAGAGTTTCCTTGTTCCTCGAATTCTCCTTTCACAAATTTGTATTCGTTCTTTTGTTCTCCAAAATTTGTTTGGCTCTCCCACTCTTGCATTACCATATGTTATCAGAAATAGGTCACTGTAATCCATCACCAATAGATTCAATGAAAACTCATTCTTAACATGAATATATTCTAAAATATATTCATTGAAAATTCCAACGTTATTGTAACCATTGAATTTTGTCGAGTATGTGCAACAGAGGACTATTTGTAGACAACAATAAGTCTAACAAAATAATATCAATTTACAAAAAACATATTCTCTTCTATTCATGTGCACCACTATGTCCATAAATCAATTCCAATATTCATATTTTTCGTGTGCAAATTGTGCCACAATCCATACCACGAGGCTTATTTTTCAAGACTCAACAATACAAGTTCTTGACAAGTGTTTTGGGTTTTTTAAAAATCTGCAAATCTTCCACTCATGTTATTACATACTAAGTTGTGACTCTTCACTGTGAAGATATGCTCCATTCCATCATCTTTCAATGCTCTAATTTTTTTTCAATATATTATGAAATTATTTATTTGATAAACAAAACTCCCTTCTACAAAATATTAAATAACAAACTTGTTTCCATTTAATTATTTACAAAAGCCTACATGGATATAAGCCCTAATCAACTATGTAAAATTTTACATGGATATAATCCCTAATCAGCTATGGAAAACTTTCCATTAACAAAATTTGGTAATTTTGGAGGGACTAAAGGTGACAATGCATACCAATTTTTTGCATGGAGAGGAAATCAAAACATTTCCAAAACTCAAGCACAAAATTTTTGACGGTTGCACTGAAGATATTTTCCTATTAATGAATAAAATTATGCATTGACGAAGAGAATAGAAAGGAAAGTGTTAAAAAAATAAACTCTAAACCTGTCTACTTATAGTTATATGTAAACAAATCCAACTGCCAATTTTGTTAGTGCGCAAATTTAAGAGGGCATACATATGATTTTACATTTCTTTTCATTAAATGGTTGATTAATCACTGACAACAGTTACATGCTCCAAAAGGAGCACATAATTAGAATGGCACATGTACTTTTAAATGGTTAATTTTACAAAGCTAAAATTAATGGCTAATTAATGTTGAGGCAAATGCAACATTAGTTATCATTTTTCCTTACAAAATGGTTATCATTAATATTTCAAATACTAACAAATATTTGTAATAAAATACTTGAAAATATTTGTAATAAATGTCACAAACGAATTGCATATTTAATATTTTACCTTATATTATTAATATAGATTTATATATAAATTATTAAAATTATAAAAATTTACATCAATATGTATTAAAAATAATGGAATTTATACAGAATAATTGGTATAAATAAAAATTGTTTTGTATTTTTAAAGGGTAGTTAAAAAATTACCGTTACCCTAAAATTGTTTGACAAGTGAGTTATGACACTTAGCTATGCAAATAAAGACTCATACTTAGCACTGTAAATCAAGACTTGCATGTAGAACTGCAAGTTGAGACAGACACTTAGAAGTGCGAGTCGAGACTCGCACTTAGAAGTACATGTCGATACTATCACTTAGGATGTGTAAGTGGATACACTTTCTTAGTAATGAAATTTGATACTCGCACTTAAAATGTGAGCCGAGAGATGTGTGACTCGAGTCTCATACTTAGACGTGTGGCCAATAGCACTTGTAAGTGCAATCACTCACACTTATACACTACTTACAAAATTTATAAATGAAAATTCGAGATTTTATAACTATGCTTAATATATACAAATAAATTATTTATATAAATTTATATCAATAATGAAGGTCACCCTTTTAAACATGCAAGTCACACGTGTGAGTTCAATAAAATATTTGAAAGTATGTTACGTCTAAAATCACAACAAATGTCTAAACTTCTATCAAATTTAACACCATTCAAGGAAGTTCAGGCAAGGGATTTTCAACGTCAATGTTTATTGATTTGAATAAGGTATACATGAATAGTTATATATGTATGATTTTATTAAGATTTATTTGTGACATAAATGACATCAATCAATTATGCACTATCTTGAAGTTAGCGGTTGTTTGGATTATATAATTTTGTGGTCGTTTGGCTTATGTAAGTTAGCAGACACTTGGTTTATGTAAGTGGTTGGATGTCTAGTTTATGTAGTGATATTGGAATCCATAAATAGAAAAATTGGAGTTTGATAATAGGGAAATTGGAATCCAATAATACCGAAATTGGAATCCAATAATATAGAAAAATTGAACTAGAATAAGTCCAATATTGACAATATTGGAATCCAATATTGCTATTAATGGAATCCGATATTGATTCTAATTGAATCCAGTATAACCAAAAATAGAATCTAATATACACAAAAATGGAGATGGATTTCTTCCAATATTTTAAATATTAGAGTCTTAATTCACTACAATATGTCCCAATTTAGTGAAATAAGTGTTATAAGACGTAAAGTATAGATTTAGCCTAAGAAATAAGCAATTAAATTTAAAACCATAAGTATAAGAGAAGGGATGAGATACTTAGTTGATTTTATAATAATCTTGAAGTTGTTCACAGATTACATGGTCTAAGCCTTAGGGTTGGATATTCAAGAAAAACCCAAGCCTATAGATTAGGGTTCCCAAACCCATAGAAGATGAAATGTGAGTGCGTTGTAACACACTTGCATTCTTGTTTACTATGTGGCATACGTGCTTATGGGAGGCATTTACTAAAATAAACGGTTTAAGTATAAGTTTTAACTTTATTAAAACTTATACTTTATATTCATTTTAGTGAATATAAGAAGTTAGGGTCACTCTTCACCTTATGGAACTAGTCTCAAAGGTCCATCTGTCCCGGTTTAGAAGATAGTTTTTCATAATCTAATATGGTTAGCACATAGGTATTATTTAGGATTTTAACATTCAGCCTTTAATCTTTTAGGGTTTAAATTATACAATCGATATCTATTTTGAGAAATGATATAGTCATTGTTTAGGTTTTGGGGCCTTTTGGATTGGTTATTGAAATTCGCAGGAGTGTTAAATGTCTCAAAATTAGAATTTACAAACCTCAAAACTCCCAAAGGTAGCAAAAATTGTTCAAATATATGGACTCATGAAATATTTTACAGTTTAGGCTTGAAGGTTTAGGGTTAAGGGTTAAGCATTTAGGGTTTACAATTTAGGGCTCAGGGTCTAGGGTTTAGGGATTAGGGTTTAGGGTTCACGGTTTAGGTTTTAGGATTTATTTTAGGGTTTAGGATCATTTTAGGGTTTAGGGTATAGACTCTAGGGTTTAGGGTTTAGGGTTCAAGGTTTATGCTTTAGGGTTTAGGGTTTAGGGTTTAGAGATTACGGTTTAAGGTTTAAGGGTTAGGATTTAGGGTTTAGGGCACATGGTTTAGGGTTTAAGGCTCAGGGTTTAGGGTTTGGGATCAAGGTTTAAGGACCAGATTTAGGGCTCATAGTTTAGGGTTGATCGCTTACGGTTTATGTTTTAGGGTTTAACATTTAGGGTTTACAGTTTATGTTTTCTAGGTTTAGGGTTTATGGATTAGGATTTAGGGTTGAGGGTTTAGGATTTAAGGCTCACGGTTTAGTTTTTAGGATTTAGGGCTTCAGGTTAAGGGTTTAGGGTTTAGGGTTTAGGGCTCAAGTTTTAGGGTTTCAGGTTTTGGGTTTAGGTTTGAGGGTTTAGGGTTTAACGATCAGGGGTTTAGGGCTCATGGTTTAGGGTTTATAGTTTATGGTTTATGGTTTAGGGTTTAGGGTCTAGGGTTTAGGTTTTAGGGTTTAGGGTTTAGTGCTGAGGGATCATGTTTTATGATTTAGGGTTTGGGGTTCAGTGCTTGGGATTTAGGGTTTATGGAAAAGTTTTTAGGATTTATGGTATAGATTTTAAGGTTCATGGTTTAGGGTTTAAGGTTTATGGATCGAGATTTAGGGCTTAGGGTTTAGGGTTTAGGTTTTAAGGGTTAGGGTTTAGGGTCTGAGGTTAAAGGTAGTAAAAATAGGGTTTAGGATTTAGGGTTTAGATTTTGGGGTTCAATTGTTTATTAATTAGGGTTTAGGGTTTATGGTTCATGTTTGAGGGTTCAGGTTATAGGGCTTAGTGTTTTTTGTTTAGGGTTTATGGTTTAGGTCTTAGGGATCATGATTTAGGATTTAGGGTTTGGGACTTAGGTCTTAGGGTTTAGGGTTTAGGGTTAATAGTTATTAGTTTGGGATTTAGGGTTTATGGTTTAGGACTCATGGTTTAGGTTCAGGGTTTAGGGATCAATGTTTAGCCTTTAGGGTTTAGGGGTTAGAGTTTATGGTTTAGGGTTCAAGGTGCTATAAAATAGGGTTTATGATTTATTTTTTAGGTTTTGGGGTTTAGGATTTAGGATTTAGGGTTTAGGGTTTAGTGTTTAGGGTTTAGGGTTTAGGATTGAGGGTTCAGGTTTAAGGGTTCAGGGTTTAGGGATTGGGGTTTAGGGTTTACTTTTTAGGGCTTAGGTATCATAATTTAGAATTTAGTGTTTTGGGTTTAGGGCTCATGGATTAGGGTTTAATGTTTAGGATTTAGGGTTTAGGGCTCAATGTTTAGGGTTTAGAGTTTAGGGTTTAGGGTTTAGGATTTAGGGGTTATGGGTTAGGGTTTAGGGTTTAGTTTTTTAGGCGAAGGGATTAGGGTTTAAAGCTTAGGGTTTATTGTTTTGAGGCTCAAGGTTTACTTTTTAAAATTTAGGGCTCAAGGATTAGCTTTTATGGTTTAGGATTTATGGTTGAGGGCTTAGGATTTATGATTTATAGCTTAGGTTTTAGATTTTATGGCTCATGGTTTAGGGTTTAGGGTTTATGGTATAGGGTTTAGCACACAGGATTTTGTATATAGGGTTTATAATTTAGGATTTAGGGTTTATTGTTTAGGGATTAGGGTTCCCTGTAATACAAATAGGGTTTAGGCTTTAGGATTTAGGGTTTAGAATTTAGGGTTCAAAGTTTAGGGTTAAGGGTGAATGGTTTAAGATTTTGGGTTTAGTGTTTAGTGTTTAGGGTTTAGGGTTAAGGGTTTAGTATTTAGGGTTTAGGGCTCAATGTTTAGGTCTTAGGGCTTAAGGCTTATGGATTAGGGTTTAGTGTTCTAGGTTAATGGTTTAAGTGTTTATAGTTTAGGGCTTAGGGATTAGGGTTTATATTTTAGGGATTAGGGTTTAGGTCTCACAGTTTATGGTTTAGGTTTTAGGGTTTGTCTTAGGGTTTAGGGTTTAGTGTTTAGGGTTTAGGGTTTAAGGTTTAGGGATTAGGGTTTAGGGATTAGGATTCATGGTGGTAAAAATAGTGTTTAGGGTTTAGGGATTTGTACTTAAGACTTAGGGATTAGGGATTAGGGTTTAAGGGTTTATAGAATGTTTTAGGGTGAGCTCCATTTTATTCAACTCCAACTGCATTGGAGTACTATGAAAGCCACTCCCTAAATTGCAAGATTTGAGCACATCGCCAAATATTGATTAAGTGTTTAGAAACAATCTAAAGAGATATTCACAATTTGTGAGCTCGAGATGACTAGCATCACCACTCATGGTGATCATTTCTCATCATTTATATGATGATCATTCCCTTAATGAACTGAATTTTATTAAAGTTGTTGATGTTTTAGTTACTTTGCAGACCTCGTGATTCTATTGATTACACTTGCTGTCCAATTGACTATCTATTACCCATTTTGATGCATATTATTTCCATCTAAAATGATTTGAGAACTCTTGGAATATTTTATAGAAGCCAACATTCACCATTGAAGCTCTCATTTCCTACACCCTGAATACTCGATGTTGAACAGATGGATCCTGAATCATATTTTCTTTCTTAAATTATTCTAAATTACTTCAAACAACTTTAATTCTATTCAAAATCACCCTCAGATGCTTTAGAATTTACCTTAACATTCCTGAAGTGTGTTTACTATATGTAAAATGGCCAAAAATGTTCTCTTTAGGCCTCCGAAGGAAGTTATCTTTCACTCAATCTTACTGAATTAATTTATCACCTTGGGTATGCATCCTTGCAAAATAATAAAGATTTAAAACCTTGTTATGAATTTCCTGTAAGCCATGGTGAAGGTTGAACTGAAGTAAACTGAGTCAGAGTATCTATATTTTCTCCTTAAAAGGTTATTTTAATGCCCACTCCTCTTCGACACTTATCCACTATGATTTTATTATTATTGTTGATTAGAGACATTGAAATTATTATTATTCTATTGTTATTAGAAGGTGATAGACTATATAGAAATTTGGATTATCGATTTTTTTTTAATCATATTTTGGATTATGATATGCTAGCTGACACTGGTGGACAGTTTTATACATGTTGATTTGCATTATTTTGATTTTATAGTGACACATTATATTCGTGACACATTGTTTACGTTGGATGTTTGGACTAGTCTTAGGATCTCATTGATGTTATTAAAATGGTAGAATCAAATTATATAGAAATTTTAGACAGTTGATAGAATTTATTAATTTTGATGATGATTATTGATTGATATGTATGAGTTATTTCTCAATGGTTTTGATGTGGGCTTGAGGAAAGAGTGGTATTTTTATTTGTGATTGCAGGAAAATTATATCACTATACACCAAAAGGGGATAGGAGACCAACACTAGAAGAATTTAGGGTGTTTGCAACAAGGCCAATTTGACAACTTGTGTTCTATGTGTGTGTTGTTTAATTGTTATGCTTGGTTAGGAGGTTTTGCCATGAGGGAGTGACCTCATGTGTGTGGCCATGGGTTATGATGTTTCATTATTTTAATTTTGGGTATTTATTTGGTGGTGCAAGTATCTAATTATTTATAAAATTGATTCACTTTATTAGTACTTGTTGATATGATTTTAATTAATTAATTTAACTTATTAGTGAACTAAAATAAATATGTGACAAATGATAATTTGATAGGGTAGATGGTCATTGATATTTACTTGATGTTGAATGGAAATAATATCATTTTGAAGTGTGTACTCTTCCTCCTTTCCCAATCTCTAATTTTTTGATAGAGGACACTATTTGAGACTTGTGGGACAATTTAACCTTGTCCCTTACTTCTCAAAGTCATCCACCAACCATACTTATGAAGTATGGAGTTAATTTTAGCATTTTTAAGGCATTTGTTGAGTGAAAAAGAGTAAATAAAGTCACTTTTCTAGTTACCTCTTTTATTATGTAATTAGAAGATACGGAGTGCATGTTGGAGTGTACACTTGTACATGTCATAACCTTACTTATCTATTTATTATCATTGGTATTTTTATGTTGACTTGTTGATTTGGAATTTAGGAATAATGAAGTGGCATCCTACATGAAGCCACCTCATAATCATCACCTCCTTTTCTGTTTATTGATGTGAATTTAGAGTAATGGGGGTTATTTGTCTCGTTTTCTACACTTACATTTTTGGAAATTTTGCTTGGGATTACATTCTTAGAGGTTTTGGAGTTACATTTTGGGATTTTTCTCAGATTGAAATTGTTTGAAAATTATTGTTTGAATATTTTTGAAGCTAAATGTAGAGGTAGGATCTTTGCTTATTGTTTCTTCTTTTATATATGTATGTAGTAGTGTAATTTTTGATTTTGAGTGCATGTTATGTGTGTTTTGATTGTATTACGTTAGGATTCGGTAGATTTTGACCCTAAGAATGGTGTGGGAGATGGAAAATGGGATCATTTGGGAGGGAAAAGGGATTTTTGAAGCATGCGTTTTGGAGGGAGTGTGATTAGGGTGTTTCACCTATGAGCTGAGAAAAGGATAATATTACTACACTTTGTGTTTGAAATGGGGAGCGAAAATATATATATATATATATATATATATATATATATATATATATATATATATATATATATATAGTGTTTTGTGATGTGCACATGGAGGCTATTAGGTGGAACCCCTATATTAACTTGGGAGGTAAAAAGAGGAGGTTTCCATATTTCCTTGCTCCTTTGGCTTTTTTTCAAGCCTATGTGTTTATTGAAAAAATGTAAATCTTGTTTGTGTGTTTATTTGAATGTGTTGAAAATTCGTGGATTAAACAATGGAATTGATTTGGAAAAATATTTGCATAAGTAAAGGAACTTAATGGAAGGATTTTAAATCGTAAAATATTTTGGGAAGTAAATGAATAATATTTAATTATTAATTCAAATTTGATTACATTATGAAGGTGAAGAAATTATTCACAAGAACTTAATAGTTCACAACTAATGTTTATAACCTTTTAACCAAACATATTTACCATTACTTTCCTATAGAATCATTGAATTTTGTCTCATTTTTCGTGCGTCATTTTTTTGTGGGTGTTATAGTTATCTAAAAACCTATTTTGGGTTTTTAACAAAAAAGTACTGATATCTCAGCTGATAAGGTTTCTTAGAAGATAAATCTACCTAGAATTGGGTTATAAAAAGTTTGGCAATCTTATTTAGTCACAAACGCTGTGTAGAAGACTCTAATACCATTTCGAAGAACATCCTTTTGATCAATTTTATCCACATGGAATTAGAACCTTAAGGTGAATCATATGTTCCCAACCTCTACAATGTATTGATCTAATTACCAAGCACTTGTTAAGTGTTTGAAAAAAATCTTGGGAGGTATGTATTGTTTGAGAGTATGAGATTATTTCACATTGTGGCTTAGTTTTCATGGTTTAAGGTTTACATTTTTGGGCTCGTCAATTCACATGAAAACATATCCATATGAATATCATCCTCTTACCCTTCAAGGATTCAAAATCAACCTTTAATGGAATTAGATTTAAGATGCTCATACAATTTTTTCTCATATCCCTCTCATGAGAATATGTGAATTCTTGATCCTTTACACATGATGGTCATGGATGCCTCAGTAGATTGACTATATCATTTTTATTTGTTTCTCAAAGATATTTGGACACAATGGTAGAGTCAAGATATGATGATCATTAATTCACTCCTTGAGCCTTACTTTTTATCTCTGAACATGATGATCTCTTATTCATAACATAATTCACCTCCCTACCAATGATGTCACCTAAGTGAAATAAAGCTAATGATGTCTACTATTTTTCAATTTCTCCTTATGGAGATAGGTTTACTCATCATAATAGAAGGATTGAACCCTGAATGAAACTTGGAGGAATGTCTGAGAATGAAATTAATGTTCTTGACCTCTGTAATGTACTAAAACACTGCGAATTCTAGCTCATTGAATTGGAAGATGCGAGTACATTACCAAGAATTGATTAAGTGTTTAGAAACACTCTAATAAAATATGCATAATTTTGTGAGCTTGAGATGATTTCCACTATCACTATAGAGAGGGTACAACTAGGGCTTAGGTTTTTAAAACCCAAATCAGGGAATTTAGACCCCAAATTTGCAAGAATAAATAAAGATAAGGTCCTTGAAAGGAATATGATGGAATTTAAAGTTTTAATTTGTCAAAATCAAAGATATCATTAACAATTAGTATGCACAGTTACAATCACATTTTGAAGATCTCAAGGGAGTTTGACACAGAGGATTTTAAGGGTTATTTTGTAAAGAAGCGCATATTGAAATCTTGCATAGAGAGAGAAGGAATAAATGGGTATATAGAAAAACCATGAGTATGTTTTGAATACCCCTAGATTAAAAGGTAATATACAAAATGCACAAGACTAGAGCTATAAGAGAGTTAATAGGCTAAAAATTAGAAAAGGCAATAACAAGAAAAATTTAAAGGGTTGAAATTTGAAAGTTTTATGCATTACACTGAATCAGAAGGTTATTTGAGGATGTCTTTGTTCAGTTGTGGATACGACTAGATGTACATTATCATGGATATTTCATGAGAATGGCTCTTGAGAGTTAAAACAGGGAAGGATTGATTAAACTTGAGAGGATTAATGATTTCTTTGATTAATTATCACTTTTGTTGAATGGTTTTATGAACTATTCTTAGCATTGTGAAACAATATAAAGAGTTGGAAGGAGAAAATGAAAACCAAAAAATTCCAAATTTATTCTCTATTTGGGATTAAGACACTTAAATCTAGTGAGAGGAACAGAGTGGAAGTATGAAGAAATGAGGTTTTACAAGAAAATGAGTCATTTTAATAGTTGATTGGGCTTTTGTAAAAATGTGAGAACATGATATGGGGGTTGAAAAGGTAAATTTTAGGTTGATTATACCAGTTTTAAATTTTGACTTTGTAGAGTTTGTTGGAAAGACTTATTAAAACAATATACTAATGAGAATGATTGACATTGGTTGTTATGACTTGATGAATGTATGAAAAAGTGTTGGAGCTTTGCATCACCTCATGATGTATTAGATCCTTCACATACCTCATGTTGACCATTAATTTGATTATTTCAATTGATAAAAATTTACATACATGTTTTGATTTATTATGTGTTATAAGGAATTACATGAGTCCATATATTCGAGAAATTGTTGATACTTTTGGGAGTTGCGAGGTTTAAAATATATAGTTATAACACATCTAAAACTCCTACAAATTTCAATGACCAATCAATAAGACCCTAAAACCTAAACAATGACTCTATTCTTTCACAAAATATATATCAATTGTATAATTTAAACCCTAAAAGCTTTAGGTTGAATGCTGAAATCTTGAAAAATACCTATGTATTAACCAAACTAGAATTTGAAAAACTATCTTCTAAACCGTGACAGATAGAGTTGTAAGACTAGTTCCATAAGGTGCAGAGTGACCCTAAATTCTTATAATTACTAAAATAAAATTTTAAATTTAAAGTAGAAGAAATAATAAAGTATAAAGATTAAGAATAAATTATAAATATTAGTAAATATATACCTCCAATAAGCACATATACCACATAACAAAAAGGAACATGGGTTTGTTATAACATGTTCACATTATAACGTGCTCATGTTATGGATCGTATTTATTGAACAATACTACACTCAAATTATGGTTCAGATTTATCAAGGCATAACGTTCTCATATTATAACGTGACCCAAAATTTTCTCTATCACATTATAATGAGATTGAGCCATGACACAAGCGCCTTATGGCCAAAATGGACGAAAAATGGATTTGTGTCCACTTTTTCACCCCCCATATTTTTGGATTGAGCCATGGGAATGGTATAAATAAATGTAGAATAAATAAGCTCAAGTGTACTAGTAGGCATGGGAGAATCATGAATAAAATCCTAAGAGGAAGAAGAAATAGGAGGAAGAGGAGGACAAGAATATGGAATATCAATAGAAGTGCTAGGAGTAGAATAAAAATAAATGATAATACTTGAACTAATATAATTAGGATAATCATTATGAATGATTTTGGAAACAAACTCATATGTGGTAGAAAGTAGAGTGGACAATTCACATTCATTAGTCTTAAGAGAAGTAACATCCTCACTAACATGTTCATGTGTTTCACCACAAATTAGAGATAAAACAGATAAGAGGTAAGGGAGAGGAGGAATACCTATCATAGTTTAAGATAGATTGTGCATGTGTTGAATGTTGACCAAGCTGATTGGGAAGAACTCCTTTTTGTCTGGGAAGGACTATGTGAAATGTAAAACAAGACCAAAAGATAGCATTAATAATACATGATGGTGGATTGCCTAGTGGGAGCTAGATCCAGAAAGGCGGGGTGCTTCTTAAAAGGTTTTCAATCTAAGTTCAAATAAAACTTAATATAGAGAAATAACATGAAAGTAGGAAATCCTACTATAATTGTACAATTTTGGTGTTTCACACAAATAGAATAAGAAAATATAATCTAACAAGTAAGTTATAACTGAATTTGAAGGTTTAGTAGGTTGGTTTGGGCTTGAAGGTGTAGTAGAGGATTTTACAATGGTATGGGTGAGATTTAGTAGGGTTTTGGGAGAGTTGTAAGATTTTTGGTTTGGAAAACTTATCAGTCACAGAGACCGGTATTGGTTAGGTGACCAATGCTAGTATTATTATATGACGAATGTTGGTTGGGTGACTGGTTTTGGTAGGGTAAATTGGGTACAAATATTAAAAATATGTTGATGGGAGGTATTTTTGATTACACAGAGAGTTGGGAAGGTTTGGATGAGGTTGTGGGATTTTTAAAAAGACTCAGAATGTGATAAAGCGGGAGTTTTGGCAAGGTATGAAGGTTTTGTGGAAAAATGGTTAGACAGAGGTGTTCTAGGAGAGATCTAGGTATGAGAGGTGGTAGAATGAAGTAGATAACTAGTAAATACATAATATACTAAAATAAATGAAAAATTAGAGATATACTTAGTTATGAAATGGAGGTGAATAGTAGGAAGTTGTGATAGTTGTTAGAGAAGATGATTCTGAATTAATGTAGACCCATCATGATGGCTTGGTGTTTCTCTGTGAGTACAATGGAGCTTTGGATCAATATCTTGATGAATGGTTTGATGTGTGAACAATGTAAGGGCCTCTGGTATGTCACAAGATCACTGAAAATATTCAGAGTCAGTATCCAAGGTCGCAAGAGATAGAAAACTAGACTCAGAACTAGAGCAAAGAGTTAGGAAATATTATTTAAGGAAACCGACGAAGGTTAGGGGACCGGAGTTGACCAAGGAATAACCGACGTCGGTTAGGGAGAAATGATCACACTTGTAAAAAATAGTCTGATTCTTCCTAAATTTGGTGTGATAGAGATTTTATTTCTGGTTGACAAGTGTGGAATAGCGCTAAATGTAGCAGGAGAGTGGTTAGAGGGATAATCGGTCATTAAGATTAGGGTTAGAATAAGTCCTACTTGGTTAAGGGAAGTGGGAACTTAGTCTTAGGTAATAAATAGGGGTTGAAATTGGTTTAGGATGAGGTTAAGAGAAAAGGTGGCTAAATGAGGTGGAGAAGTGAGGTATATAATTAACTTACTTTTTCTAATTAAATTAATTGAAATGTGTGCAAGTGGGAATGGTGGAAGAATAGTATTGAATTAATTATTCAAAGGGGGTTTAGAGGGTTACGACCTAATTTTGGGTGTCTATATTTTCCCCTTTTTTGTCGCATAGCTTGTAGTGATAAGCGATGTTGAAAAAAACATGAGAGGTTTCCCCAAGTATGGATTGAGGTTAAGTTACCCTAGATATGGGTGGAGGTGATCCCCCCTCAAACTGAAAACTAATGAAGTGAGAGGTTGAATCAGTGATGGGTTTGATAAAATAGTAGGTGATGAAAATTGAGATAAAGTGAAGGTACAAGAAATGGTAACACGTGGGGGCATTCAAATGCATGCACACATATAGAATACGATATGGCACTAGGCTGACAAGCTCACAAAGTCTACATCATAAAATGTCAATAGATTATCCAAACAAGGTTGATGTGGTCTAGGTATCCAAGGTATACGATATGGTCCAGAAACACAATGAGGCTAGGTGAAGGAATGCGCATTAGGTGGATTCCAAAGTACCAAAAGGTTTGGTCTCATCTAGATAAAAATCATGACATTAGGAAAGAAAAGGTTGGTAGGTTAAACAACAAGAGTAATGGCATCGCAACGTACAACAAGTGAATTTGAGTGTCAAATTGGCATGTTCGGGTTAGGTATATAGGTAAGGTTGTGTGTATGGCTGTGGTGTAGGAAAAAAATGTGCCATGAATGAAATTGAGGTAGGTTGTGAAGTAATAAGGAAATGAAGTTGACCTATAGGATTAGGGTGAGGCTGGGGTAAAAAAAAATGACACCTTGCATCAACATTTTGGGAAAATTAGGTATAATTGGGTTACGTAGAGTGACTAATACTCGTTTAGGGTGAATTGATGCCAGTAAGGTAATCAATGACAGTAACCTAGGGCACGATATGACCAATGTCAGTAAGAAAATATAGGTTTAAAATAGAATAATTGTGTTGAAAATGTTGCACTTGTGAATTTCTATATTTGGAAAATGACAAAGAGAGGGGATTTAGGCTTTTGACTTGTGAAAAAATGATCACACTATTTTATAGGATGACTTGGATTGAGTTGAGTGGTTTAAGGAGTTATTTATGGTCCCATGAGATATAAAAGAGGGATTCAATTGGATGATAGCAAAGGGATTGATTTAGCCATGATAAAGGAAGGAGAGGAAGATGGAGGACCTCCAGTTTAGAGACCACATATCCCACCGAGGAGATGGCACCGAGCAGCGGTAGGATTTGATCTCCATTGGTGTTTTTTTTTTAAAATAAAGTAGAGAATTAAATAATTTGTTTTGTAAATTTTGATTTTAAATTTGGGTAAAGAAGGGTAAAATTTCGGTATGGGAATGGCCAAATGTAGGTTAAGAAGGAGATAAGATGAGTTTAAATGAAATTTTGGGGGTTTAGGGTAGTTTTTAGGTGTTTTTGTTTAGTTTTTACAGAATGGGGATGTGGGGCTTTGCCCTTAGAGTCGAACCATGGACTGAAATTGGTTGGGCATCAGCTGACATCGATGGGGTTAAAAGGGGATTGGTATAGGTCAGGGTTACTGATGTCAATCACTATAAAAAATTAACTGTTGTCACAAAATCACTGCACCCTTTGAATGGCTAGAATGTTAATAGGACATTTAGTGTGATTAGGACACATGGGATCACCTCTCAAGCTATGGAACTTGGGCTCCAATTGAACCTCTGGAGAAGGCTAAATTCCTCTTCCTAAAAAAAGTGTTGTACTACTCCTAGTGTAATAAAAAAGTTATCTAGACCTATGCAAACATTTTCATGGGTTTTAGGGAAAGAGATTTGATAGAAATGAAACTATACTAGGGATGGTGATGAACCAAACAGATGGTGTTTCCAGACTCAGGAAGGTTTAGTTTTAAGAGGGTGTGTGCACCACAAGTCAACTTCACCTACTGTAACTTAGAGAGGGTAAAAAATACCACAAACTAGGAAGCACACGTTCTCTTTGTTAAACTCGATAATATAAACAAGTTATTAGTATTCCAGTGAATAAGGATGAACTTGAGAAGGGTGAATAAGCACCACAACTCAACTACATGCAATAATACACCACTTGATAAGAACATAACTCTAATAAGCTACAATAAAAATGTGAAATTGCACAATGTACTTACAAGCATAAGAAAAGGAACAAAGAAGTATACTAGGTTGAAAGGACCAATATTAGTAAAAAAACTCACACTTTTATTGGTTCAATAACGTGCACAATGCATCATACATTCAAAATATGCAATGGTTTCCATTATAGTCTTGAAAAGGAGGCTTAAAAGTTCCCTCAACATACAAGGACAACTCGATGAAGAGAGAGGACTCTTGAAAAATTTACACTTGTCTTAGATATCTATCTATCCAACCTATCTGACCTGTTGGAACGATTTATAGAAGAAATTGAGAGAGAGGAGAAAAGGATTCATAAACATCTTTCCTAAATTGAAGGTACATGATAGCTCATTTAATATAGTTGTTTGAACAACTTTGAGAAGCTTCCATCATGTCTCATTAATGACCATTTTGACTTAATCCTCTCAATTAATTAAAAGATTATTTAAATAACAATAATAATAATAATTATTAAAATATTTAAATAAAAATATTAACTTAATTACTATGACATGGGACCCCTAAAAATTGGTTTGCGTTGAAGGGGGTCTCTTTTTGAATAAGCCAAAAAAATATCCCAACTCGGTAGTTGGCTCACCGAGCCAACTCACTGAGTTGGGTCCAGGCTCCTCCGACCTTCACGACAACCGATCTCCCATTCTGCACAAATTTATCGAGATACTCCATGTTGTGTTAGTTTTCCCTAGCTAAATTTACCTTTTTGGCTTCGTAGACCCCTACTAAGCTCATACTCGAATGCCATGTTTAGCCGTTCCTAGCTAGGTTCACCAATTTGAGCTCTTCATGTTTCATACAAACCTGAATTGGTAATGTAACTTTGAGCTCGACTCGGATCCCATTGAAAACTTCATACAAGTAGCTTGTTTGACCCATTATCCTAATTTTGAGCTATGTCACCAACATGTGTATTGGTCGAGTCCATCACCATCACATCGACACATGAACCCACTCTGAGAAACTCCCAGTTATCTACTCCATATGGATTAACTCCATGAGATCCGCTTACAAGCTCACCGCCAAGAAACTTGGCCTCAACTTGACTCATCCCGAGTCTCTTCCCATGCATCATACTAACCAAGCTCATAATCCATTCCCCTCCATATCAACCGAGTGCATCATGGGGTCGTTACCACCATCCACTGAGCTCCTCCTTTCCTTTTGAACTTGACCATTAACATGGCGAGTTGATCGACCACTTAATGCATCACTTTAATTTTGTATCGAGCTTTCACCCATTTCTTACCGAGCTTCTTTCCCACTGAGCTACCTAGTATTTTCATCGGCTAAGAGAGTTGAGATCCTTTTCTCCATCGACAGTCTTGCAACATTAATTTTTGATGCAAATAGAGTAATTTCTTTGGCTTTCGATTAAACATCCCGAATCGACTCGCCAACTCATCCTTGCAAGAAACTTTCTTACCAAGCTGATCGGTTGAGTTCTCCTTAATGACTCTATGTCATTTAATTCTCTTCGGCCTCATGACCATTTCTCTTTCTACAATCCTCTTCTAGGCCTGGTTAGCTCTATGTTTGGATTAATCCACATATTCGATCAATCATTAGCTCTATATTTGTTCAACCTTATATCACGTCACTGTAGTTTGTTTTTCCCATACCATTAACAATATTTCCACTCAACCCCTAATAGTGCAAGATCTGAGTGGCTCATTTTCCCATTTAAGCTCACTTCAAGATTATGAATTCTTCCTTGCAATAAATTTCTAAATCGTAAAGAGGTCATTGTGTGCATGATTTCATGAAATGTACCATAGCCTTACAAATGTCAAGCACTCTGCAAGTTGAGACCATTGATCTCAACTCAGTTCCTATCAATGACACCTTTGAGAGTGACTCACCTAACCCATTAACCTGATCTCTCACTCCTTCTGACTCAACTTAGTTTCAGCGAATGAGCTTTCAACCTCTGTCTTGGCATCAAGAAACTCACTCGTTCCTACCTATACCTGTTTAGCTTAGAAGCCTGAGAATCATCTCTGAATCAAATTCAATCATGCAATGAGCTCATGCTCGGTGAGCCTTACAACTAGCTCAATTGAGCGACTTCAACATGTCTCCCTGGCATCTACGTAGCTCGATCTCAACTCCAAGTTTATCTTCTGATAAAATCCACCCTATGCTCTCTGTAATCCCCTTTGTATGGCTTCATGTCACAATGTCTACTTGTAAGCTTGCCACTGAGTCATTCATCTCCCATGAAAACTTACCATCTTTGAACTTGATGTCAGATGACTCATTCATGGTTGGCATTCCTCCTTAGCGATGCATTTGAGTTCCCCACATCGAGCTGACTAGTCCACCATGCGTTACCAAGAGTGATTCCTTTGCGTGATCTACACACGAATCACCATTGAACAACTCATCTAAGCTTATCTGCATCCTCTGATCACCATGCATCTGTTAATACCGACTCAGACCCCAAATTGGCCCTTTCGCATGGCACTCCACATGAACTCACCCCCTGTGGAGTCATCTTCACAGGATCACCTTGTACTCAAACACCTTTGCAACCTTGATCGTGGTAACTTGATGATGCAACTGTGCATATAGAGCCCTGTCATGACCAAGTCACTTGCTTGCTTCCAAGAATATCTCTAACTTCCATGCTAATAACTTAGTGATTAATTGGTCATTTCTACTATAGTCTCCCTAATGAATAACTCAACCATTGAAATGGGCTTCAAAATGCATGTTTAATTTGCGGAACCTCTCCCTTGGCTTTCCATTTTCTAATTCCCACTTGACCATGCTTGCATGAATCTTCGCATTGTGGAACATATTTCTCGGCTTGCCATTGTCAATGTCCTACTTACCTTTTTTTTTCTAATCTTCACCATGGCCGCAAACCCTAAAATCCCCCCATCATGGAACCTTTACCTTAGAACGACATCCCATCATCATGGCTTAGCATTTCATCCCATAGGACATGATCTTCTCTTATTCCCAGGAGCTCCCCCGTAGGGAATTTTACTGAGCTATCCCTAACTCATTCTTAACTTGGATGACTGAGTTACCTTATTTTTTATTAAATGAGCTCAGCAATTCACATACGAATATACATGAGATTAACTTGGTTGAGAAAGTTAACTTATGTCGAGCTCTCCTTCGTATTCGAATCTTAGGTAGAACAATGATCTCCTACCAATTGGGCCTGACCCTTGTCATTTATAAGAACTCATTTCTCCTGTGTATTGAATTTCATGATTTTTATGTGCTCGAGTCAAGCCCAAAGATGAGCTCTAAGATAAATTTTCTACATCAGGATTATTCACCACTTGTGATGTTCTCCTATGAGCCGAGATCTAAGTAGAATGATTGAACTCCTTTAATGTCTTCTCTAAGCTACTACCACTATGAATTCTTAGATTCTTGTCATGTATCGAGCTGATTTCCAAGATGGATACCGAGTTGATGACCAAGCTCTCACCGAGATATCAATCAAGAAACTCCCTTTGAGCTTGCCTATATAATGATGATACTTTAATTGTTATGGGTTGATATTGAACTTGACTCCTTGAGATGAGTTCCATTTTGACTTAAAACCTTCCCAACCTGGGCAACTCACTGAGCTACTCGAGAAGCTAAATTTTTGTTTGAAGTAAACCTTAAATTATCAGGCCTCATAGATATTCTTTTAATATCATGAAACTTATCATGAACGCCTCTCCTATTTTATGGGTCTAATTTACTCATGTTGTCCATTTTTTCTTGAGTGGAAAAGTTGGATAACATTTTTTACTGACCTCTCGGGGATAATTACATTCTAAACATGATTCCAGTAGCCTTAATCCATCCATTAGACATGGATTCAATGTTGAAATCTTGAAAGTAATTTGATCTTCTTTGATACATCCTAGAATCCCCTTGAGAAAATCCAATCTTAGACCTCCCTTAAAGGCTAGGCATGGGGTATATTGAATCTGTTGAATGTTGGGCATCATGAACACAACATAATTTTGAATGAAGCAGATGTATGAAAATCTTATGGAAACTTTGAACATTATTTTCCTTGAGAAACTTCCAAGGATGATACAATGTGCAAGAACAACACAAAAACACAACAACAAGGAAAACAAAAGAACAACACCTAATAACAATGTGCATAAGCTCTTGGAGGAAAACACCTAACTAAACTGTATAGTGGGTGGAACGCCTCTCAAAAATAAGGTTTGAGATGTATCCCATTTACATGAATGGGTATTTCTTCTCCATGGAGCTTGGATAAATGAAATGAATTCTCCTCTTTACAAATCATGATGATGTATGGCCCGCTCGAGAGAGCGTCAAACTTGGCATTCTTTCCTAGCTTGGCCTTATCTTCATCCCATTTGAGAACTAAGACTCCCTCCTGAAAATGCATGTTGGATGCTTTCTTGTTAAAAAATTTCTTAACCTGAGCCTGATGTTTCTATAAAGTCTTCATATCCTTGTTTTGTAATTCCTCTAACTCCATGAGTTCAACAAACCTTACCAAAAAGGAATAATTTTCCATGGCTTCAATTTGTTGAAATAACTCCAAAGAAGGTAAATCCAAGGAGAGCAGAAGTTTATCTTCCATTCCATATACAAGAATGAAAGGAGAATTTCCTATGGCCCTTTTAGGTTAGATCTGATCTACCCATAATGTAGTCTTAAGCTGTGTATGCCAAGTCCTCTTGTTAGTTTCCATTGTGAGCTAAATAATCCTTATGAGGTTTTGGTTATTAGACTTAGCCAATTTGTTTCCTTGTGAATAGTAATTGGACAAAGTCTTGAGGTAGAACCCATTTTTAACATCCCATTCTTTCAACTTCATACCAAGAAAATTTAGAGCGTTGTCTGAAATGACTGTAAATGGAACAATGAACCTCATCATTATACCTTCTAGGAAATGTAGAACCACCTTCACATTACTCTCTTTAAATGCTACCACCACTGTCCATTGAGTAAAATAGTCTGTTGCAGTAAGGACCCATTTATGTCTATCACTAGATGGATGATTAATCATTTCTGATGAAGTCCAACCCCTATTGAACAAAGGGTTGATCCACTTGAATTGGATGCAATGAAAGAGTTGCCAACTTCTGATTGCCCATGAAAAAGGCACATTCCTTACATTTCCTCTACCTAGATATGGTCATCTTTGAACAAATCTAGCCAATAGTAGCCCGCTCAAATTATCTTGGTAGCAGTTGTTTGTGTAGAATAATGTCCTCTAGATAGGCCATTATGAAAATATTATAGCATCTTACTTACCTATTTCAGGTCCTACGCACCAAAGGAGAACACCATTAAGATCCTTTCGAAAGAGAATGTTATCTACCAAAACATATGGAATAGACTAAAGATGGAAAGTCCATCTTTTTTTTTATTGATGTTCATACGATATACTCCTGAGAAGAAGAAATTCTTCATTTTGGATAATCAGCCAACTTGATCATCACTCTTGTGGGTGTTTAGGAGCATCGTGTCCTCATTACCTTTTGATTCCATGTCTGTAGAAAGTTATTGACACAAACCTTTACCTCTCACAAGTTTGGTAAATTTGATATGTACATCATGATCCATCACCTTTGTGATCCATCAAGCATGATTTTCGTTCATCTCTTTATTCATCATAAATTCCTTGACACCTGGATGGGACACCATCAGATGAATTATCTTTTTGGATAACATATGATTGAACTTCTTCAAAGATCGATTAAGAGTTTTTTTTTTTTAAAGAATTAATATTTAAGTTCATAGTATTTGAGGGATTAACTAAAGAAAGCAATTGGTTTCTCCATTAGGTAGTTGTTTTGCTGGGCGAGGATACATTAAATGCTCTCTTGACCTACAAAAGCATAGAGAATAAAATATTTATCAAACCTAGGGTTCACTAGTGTGGAAGCTTGAGAAATGGCCATTTTTGATGGATTTAAAGATCTCTCATCCTTCCTTATTCCATGAGAATGGCATGTTTTTCTTTAGCATGGCTATCAGTGGTTTAGCCAATGTCACAAATTGAGAGATGAATCTCCACATAAAATTTTTGGTTCCTAAAAAAATATGGAGACCCTTCTTATGACTTGGGAGAGATAAGGACACAATTGAATGAATCCTAGCTTGATCGATTGGTAGTCCTTCCACTGAAAAAACATCCCCTAACAAATTTCCATCGTGCACTGCAAAAATACACTTCTTTGGATAAGTGAAACCCATAATTCCCTACACCTTTGGAAAAACTTCCTTAGATACATGACATGGTCTTTTGCACACTTAGAATATATAGTTATGTCATCTAGGTAAAGTAAGATGATATCGTTGATTAGTCCTTTAAAAACCATGTCCATGGCTCTTTGGAAATTAGCCCTGGTATTGAACAATCTGAATGGAATTTTGGTGTAGGCATACCTACCCCACTAAGTCGTGAAATCCATTTTGAATTGTTTGGATTCTTGGACTAGAATTTGATTGTAACCCAAATATCCATCGAGAAAAGAAAATATTTGGGCTCCTACCACCATTTGAAGGCTCTTCTCCATTGATGGAAGAGGATAACAGTCTTTTAATGATACACAATTCAAATCCTTGAAATCTATGCGCAACCGAATCTCTTCATGTTTCTTCCTTACGGGCACCAGATTTGCTACCCATGAGGAGTGCTTGATGGGAAAAATTATGCAGACCTCGATGAGTTTGGTTGGATCCCTTTCTCATTAGTGGCTCGATTTTAGGATTAATTGGTGTCTGTTTTTGATGGACTGGCTTGGCATTAGGATCTAGCTTGATGGTATGTTTTTCTAGACCTGGATCAAAACCATGTAGGTCTTTATAGCTCCATATAAAAATGTCATGATACTCTTAACAAATTTTGATGAAGGATTATTTTTCTTCAGAAGTACACACTTTTCCGATCTTCAAAAACTTTTCATTTGCTA
The DNA here is from genome assembly GCA_019776745.2 of Taxus chinensis. NCBI lineage: Eukaryota > Viridiplantae > Streptophyta > Pinopsida > Cupressales > Taxaceae > Taxus > Taxus chinensis. The sequence goes on along the minus strand of CM034154.1, from coordinate 606,879,998 downwards.
CTTTGACTTCCTCAAAATCTTCTTCTTTGACCACCATGTTAGAGATTTGTCTTTTGGCTTGATCATCTGAATTGAAGATGGATTCCAAAGTGACTAAGAATTTGGGTAGTTTTTTTATTTTCAATGTATGATTTGATCACCATATGGCTATTGCAACTTATCTTGATTTTTGCAGCAAACGTTTCCTCTTCTTGTAGGAAAATGACAATTTGTTTGTCATTATCAAACACTTTCTAGCTACTTACATTATCATGGACTGTAGGTTGAATCACCATTTTGAAAAATTGCTTGTCCTTCTTTCATTATATCAAAAGGTATGTCATATTGTGAGCTGATTGTAGCAAGCCTATTAACATCTTGATTTTGATTTCTAGGAACTGCATGGATCTATAAAAGCTTTAAAATCTTCAATCAAGTCTCAGACTCAGTTTTTGTATGATCTTAAAATATCATTCTTGGATGCGTTGCATGCCATCACTTGGTGAATAACTAACTCACTGTCTCCAAAAATAGTTAGAGAATTGATTCCCTTCTTTTGGGCTAGTTGAATTCCTTGCACAAGAGCCTCGTATTCAACAAATATTGTTAGTGCAACTGAATTGTAACCAGAAATATGAGAAGTAATTATCTCCCTCTAGATAAATTAACATATCACCAACACTAGATCCATTCTTACTTATTGATCCATCAAAGAACAACTGCCACAGTCCTTCCGAATCGTTTGGTGTTTTGATAAGTTGTGGTATGTTTGTATCTTCTTCATGAAAATAGTAGGTATACCTAATCCTGTTTCTTCCAACAACAACAAACTAGCTTCTTCTTGTACTAATACTTTAGTGTAGGGATCATACTAACGATCTCTACTTACTTCATCCATCACAGTGTCAAGGAATTCTTCAACAAGAGTGGTAGTTTCATGATCAACATCTTCTTCTTCTGGATCTCCGATGGTATAATTCCCATTTATAGGAATAGTGGTGTAGGGTTTCGACATCATTATGGAAAATTGGTTCTACTCTTATAGTAAACTTTGGTTTCGTATCGATTCCAGAGAATCATATGTGACCAATCGACTGATAGATAACCATCCATTTTGTTAGTGAAATCTCATGGTATGGAGATGGAAAAGAGAGGAGGAAGATCAATTACTGATATGTCTTGGGTGAATGATAAACTCAGGCATGGATGTATGGTAAGTTGAAGTCCTTTGATAACTCCAAAAATTTTAACAACTATGCCATCTAGCTGAAAAAATCCTTTTGACAACTGGTGCATATTGTATGCCTAATACATCTATAATTTGTTTTGGCATGACTAAGCTACTGGCACCATAATTGATTATGCAGTTATGCACTAGGTTGTTGCCAATGATCAAGGAAATATAGAATGGTGGTGGTTTGTTAGATTTACAAATACTTTTCCCTTCCAGTTGACACAAACTTGTAGCAGTTGTTTCTCTATGACCTGACGATCCGTCTATTATACCAAAACTATTTAGAGTGTCTCAAAACAAATTTTGTTGAAGAAGGAATTGAGAGTGCGTCCCACATATGTAATGCTCAGGTTGGACTTCTTCATCTATCCTACTATACTGAAAGGAATTGCTCTAGATTTATTGACACTTTTTGGGGCATTAGGATCCTCTTTTAGAAAGTTCTTGTTGGGTAGTGTGATGCCTGAAGAACCTTCTTTCCTCATAGCTTGGCTAACAGGTGTTTCTGGAGGTTTATTTCCCACATCTTTATTAACCTCTGCTTGCGGATGAGGTTGTGAAGTGTATGCTTGATCAGATTTAGAAGTTTGAGGTTCTATTGCTCTCTTTTTAGAATGATTTTTTTCTGCCACTGATGAGGAATCTGTATTCAACCAGTAAAAATCTTCTACTTGCCAGTTTTTGCAAAGTGGTTTCTTCATGTGCTTGTGGTTGATCTATTTATTTCTTGCGTAGATGTGTTTTCTGTTATACTAAGAAGGGCCAGATATGCTTTGAACCATAAGGTCCTGGCCAAAAACTCCATTAAGGACAAAGATTTTAATTGTGTGGTTGAGAACAAGGATAACACCATACGTAGTCTTAAACTAGATTATTTTGAATAGATATTATGGCTCTAGATGAGCTACTAGCAAGAGGGTTCTATGAAATTTTAAAGGCCTTACATTCACAAAATTGATTTGTAGCTTGATTTTGTGGCTAATTATTTCCTTGAAAAGGAGGATGATTAGCCTGATACTACTAATTTTATGTTTGATATGGATGATTTTATTGAAACTATTGCCTCTTGAGTGCAATGAGTTCATTTTCAAAATTTTACAGTAGTGACTTGACTTGAAATAGATAATTTGAAGAGGTAGGGGCAGATTGATCTGGTTGATTAGAGGCTACTAGAATAGGAGCAATGATAGGCTGATTGTTTCATAAGATCTGGAGACAATGGCATTGGCGGTCGTGGAGCAATATTTCTAGCCTAAATTAAGGAATTTTCTTCTCTTATGGAAACGTCGTAGGCATCAGGTAATGTAGTCCCTCCCATGGACTGGATCATAACTGCTACATCATATATTCAAGGCTCACAAATAGTACAAGAATGCATTATTTGGAGAAGGATTTATGAGTGCTAGAATCCTATTCTAGGTCCTATGGAATCAGAAGTTGAAATCACTCATGTATTCTAGGGGATCTCTCTTTATGGTAGTGAGATGTTCTAAAAGTGATAGGTGATCACTCTTGTCTTCAAACTATTAATATATAGCTTTTCTCCTAAATTGTCCCAAGTGGTTATAGTGACAACACTTAACCCTCGAAACCATTGAAGTTTTTTTACCTTGAAAGAGGTAGCAAGAAGTCTAACCACAATGTTTTCCTCCATGATATTATGTACTGGACAAATGTTGGATACATAGGTAATATGTTCCACTGGAGTAACATGAGTTTCTCTTATGTAAAAGGGTAAACTTATGAGTGCCACAACAGGTATAGGGTCACATTGAGCCAATAGAAGAGGAATGATTACATTGAAAGGGGGAAAAACTTGGTTTTGTGCCATAACAACAAGAGGTTGATTGTTCCTTGGTGGAGGAAACCTTCCATACACGAGGAGTTGAATAAACCTTACAAGGTAAATCTGTAACTGGTGATGTTGAAAATCCTCTTCTCCTTGTCTTTGGAGGGGACAAGGATAGTTCGATATGATGATAATTTCCTTGCTTTGAATAATCTCTTGTTTGAATTATTCTCATAAGTTAATGCACTGAGATTTGGAATCCAGAGATATAGAGTTACCAAGTACTTTGATTTGTGCAAGCGAGAAGATAAGTACTAACTCTTGGTCCCACCGAGCATGCCAAAAAACTGTTGTCGCCAAATCATTGCACCCTCTGAATGGAAAAAATGTGAACATGATGTTCAATGTGATTGGGACACATGGGATCACCTCTCAAGTTGTGGGACTTGGGATCGAGGTGAACCTCTTGAGAATTCCTACTTCCTCTTCCTAAAATAATGGTTGTACTACTCCTAGTGTAATAAAATGGTTATCTAGAGCTATGCTAACATTTTTATGGGTTTTAGGGAAAGATATTTGTAAGAAATGAAACTATACTAGGGATGGTGATGCACTAAATAAAGGGTGTTCCCAGAATAAGGAAGGGTTAATTTGAATAGGGTGTGTGAACCACAAGTAAACTTCACCTACTGCAACTTAAAGAGGGTACAAAATACCATAGACTAGGAAGCATGCATTCCATTTGTTAAACTCGATCAGACAATCAAGTTATTTGTTTTCCAGTGAAGAAAGATGAACTTGAAAAGGGTTAGTAAGCACTATAACTTAACTTCATACAATACTCCACCACTTAATAAGCACAAAAAATCCAAGAACATGCAATAGAAATGTGAACTTACACAGTGTACCTACAAGCATGAGAAAAGGCACAAAGAAGTATAGAAGGATGAAAGGACCAAGATTAGTCAAAAAACACACACTTTTATTGCTTGAATAACATGCAAAATACATCATACATTCAGAAGGGTAAATGGTTTCCATTACAGTCTTGAAAAAAAGGCTTGAAAGTTCCTTTAACATACAAGGAAAACTCGCAGAAGAGAGAGAACTCTTGAAAATTTTACACTTTTCTCAGATATCTAACTATCCAACCTGTCTGACCTGTTAGAACCTCTTAGAATGAGCTTCCAACTTACATTTATAGAAGAAGTTGAGAGAGAGGAGAGAAGGAGTCATAAATTACCTTCCTAAATTGAAGGTACATTATGGTTCATTTACTACAGTTGATTAAACCACTTTGAGAAGGTTCCATCATGTGCCATTAATGCCTAGTTTGACTTAATCGTCTTAATTAATTAAAAGAATATTTAATTAATAATAATAAATATATTATTAAAATATTTAAATAAAAATATTAACTTAATTACTATTAGGTGGGAACCCCCATTGACCGGTTTGCATTCAAGGGGGCCTCTATGTGAATAAGACCAAAAAATATCCCAACTCAGTGGTTGGCTTGGTGAGACAACTCACCAAGTTAGGTCCGAGGATCCTCCAACCTTCACCGCAACCGAACTCCCATTCTATATGCATTGACTGAGCTAAACCACGTTGTGTTAGTTTTCCTAGGGTGAATTTTCATTGTTGGCTTCATAGACCCCTACCAAGCTCATAGCTCGAATTTTATGTTGAGTCGTTCCTAGCTCGATTCCAACTCATTTCACCATGTCGAGTTCTTCATGTTTCATACCAGCTTGAATTGTGTCAACGCCAAGCTTTGAGCTCGACTGAGATCCAAGTAAAAAATTATTACCAGTAATCATGTTTAATCCATTATCCTCACCTTCGAATCGATCTCACCCATCCTGTGCCTCGAGCCGAGTCCATCACCATCACATTGAGCCCACTAAATTGCTTTGAGCTCATCGTTGATTCATCTACTTCCATATGGCTTCAATCCTTCAAATCTTGCTTACAACCTCACTTCCAAATGACTTAGCAATCATCTTGGCTCATTCCATGAGTTGCCTCTAGTTTAATGCACCACCCACTCACACTATGTTGAATGAATCCATTCCCCTCCGTATTCAGCTCAGTTTTCATCATGAGTGCCCGTGACCTTCAAGCACCGAGCTTATCCTATTCCTTGTGCCCAACTCAAGCTCATCTGACATGATGAGTTGCCACAAAAATGACCACTTAGATTTTCTTCACATGAATTGCTGACTGGTCTCCATGCAAGCTCTCACCCATTCTGACTCGATCTCAGTGCCCTTCAAGTTAATTGGTATTTACAATCAGCTCTTTGAGATGGTGAGATCATTTTCTTCCATCGTATTAGTCTCCTAACAACATTTCACGATGCTTACCGTGTACATTCCTTTGAGCTCCTCATGACTGATACCATGTCGAACCATCTTGAATTGAGCTCCACACTATCTCATCTCATGCAACATGAAATTCATTACTCATAGGATTGACCTCGTACTTGAACATCTCCTACAACCATTCGATGCCATTTAATTCAAGCTCGGCCTAAAATGAGCCACCTCCCTTTACAACCAATCTCTCTGCTGATGGGATCAAGTGATTTCCATATTTTTCCTGAGCCACATGTTTGATCCTTTTGAATCTCGAGCACAACATAGACACCAAGTTCAAGCTTGTATTATGTCCAACACGTAGTGTCGTTTCACATGAGCATCAACGACCTCCTACACTCGACCTTGTGTTTTGCAAGACCCAAGCGGCTCATTTTCCTATTCGAGCTCACTTCAAGATTGTCTTGAATCATCTCCTTCTCAATGATCATTTTTAAATCCTAAAGAGCTTGCCGCATGCAAGATTTCATGAGTCACACCCATATCATTTCACATGTTGAGCACTTCACGACCTTGTCATGACCTTCAAGCTCAACTACATATATACTACCAGATACCAATCCTCTTCACGATGAGTTCCTTACGTATCAAACATTATCTTGGGCTCTCACTCATTCTCACATTGTCTTATTTTAGGTGAGTGATGAATCCATTCAATGGTGGTATTGCATCGAGAAACTCGACATGGATCTCAAGTTATACTTTCATTGATGGGCTCTAAATCACTAAGGTTCATCTTGGAAAAAAATCTGTATGTCATCCACTAAGCTCATGCTGTGAGCTTGATCCATATCTACCAAGCTCCACACACAAACGATAGAACTCAACATGTCTTCTACGACGCCTACGTAGATTTGAATCTCACCACTTAGTGAGTTGGCCTTCCAACTAAATGGACCCTACGCTCTCCATAATGTTCTTCATACTCGTTAGGTGAATGCCACTAAACTAATATGTGCTCGAGCTCTCCACCGAGTCATTCATCTCTAGATGCTTTACATCAACCCTGAGCTTGGCCTGTATTTTATCTAGCCAAATGACTCATTGACATAGTTAAACCAACCCTCAAACGAGATGCAATGGAAAGTTCCATGAACACTTCAAATAAACTGTGTCAACTGTCTATTACCGAGAGCTAGTCCTAATAGTAATTGATATGCCCTTGCACCTGACCATCGAAACTTATCATTGTAAGCTTATTCACATCCTATGATTGCGACAAACCCATTAATAGCCATGGCATCAGTAAACACTAAGCCATTCTCAACCATTTAACTCCATTCATGAAGTTTCACCTCCTATTCAAGTGCCTCTATAACTGTGATTTTTTCAACTTTGATACTCAAACAACTCTACAAGCTCCAAGATCTTGATGAGTTGATCGATGCAAAACTACATCGTAGATCCCTATCAATTGACTAAGTCTCTTCACTTACTTTTGAGAATAGAGTTTGAAATTCCATCTGAGTTACTCGGCATATTGTTATGACTTGCCAGGTTCACTTGTATCCTCCTTGATGAATAACTCAGCCATTGATTCTGGATTCAAATTGCATGTTTAATTTATGTGAACCTCTCCCTTGGATTTCCATTTCATAATTCCCACTTGGCAATATCTTGCATTAATCTCCCTCATTGTGGAAAATTTTCTCGGTTTTCCATTTTGCAAATTCCTACTTGGCTCATTTGTTTGGTAATCTCCACAATGGCCGCAAGCCCCAAAATTCCCCCCATCATGGATCATTTACCTTAACTCGACATCCCCTCATCATGGCTTGGCTATTTGATCCTGTAGGGCTTGATCTTCTCATAATACCATAAGCTCCCTCGTAGGGAATTTCACTGAGCTATCCCTGAACTCCCATTCTTAACTCCTAGTCGATTGAGTTACCTCATTTTTATCAAATGAGCTCACAAATTCACAAATGACTATGCCATGAGCTTAACTTGAACCTGGGTGCAAAGTTAACTCCCACTGAACTAAGTTCCTTCATATTCCACTCTAAGGTAGAATAACTATCCCCTGACCAATCAGCACCTAACACTTATTCATTTCTCAAGAACTGAGTTCTCCTGTGTATCCTAAATTTCATGATTTTTGTGTTCTTGAGTTAAGCCCAAAGACGATCTCTAAGATGAATTTACTACATCATGCTTCTTCACTACCTACGATATTATCTTGTGGGCTAAGCTCTAAGCTGAATGATTGAACCCTCGTGATAGCTTCTCATGAGCTACTACCACTATGAATTCCTGAGCTTCTTGTCTTTGATCGATAAAATTTATGAGTTGGTTACTGAGTTGATGACCAAGCTCTCACTGAGCTATGAACCGAGCATACTCCCTTCAAGCTTTCCTATATGCCGATGATACTTTAATTGTTATGGGTCGATATTGAACTCGACTCTTTGAACCAATTTCCATTTCGAATTAAAACCTTCCTGACCTGGCTAGCTCACCGAGCTACTCGGTGAGCTAAATGTTTGTTCAAAGTGAACCTTAAATTCTCAGGAACTGTCGATAATCCTTAAAAAAAATTATCCCAAAATGTCTCATAAATGCATCTCCTGTTTTATGGGTCCAATTCACTCATGTTGTCCATTTTTTCCCAAGCAGAAAAATTGGATAACAGTAACTTAGGTGAAACATTGTAGTTTCGATTGACAAAAAGAGAAAAATAAGATGGTTAAATGTGTAGTGGAATAGGTGTGGATAGGTTAGGGGTTTGGAAAAATAGAATGGGGTGGGGTTTAGGATTTGTTAGATAAAATTGATGAAGAAGAGAAAGGAGGTGAACTAGGTTAAGCGAAGTGGTTTAGGAGAGATAGAATATATAATAGGCTAGTAAATTTGTTGGTGGGATTTGACTAGGTAAGATTGAATAGATGATCAAAAATGGGAAATTGATTGACAGGTGTTAGTGGTAATGATGCAAGTGCATTAGCAGTTGATAATGCGAGATAGGGGCCACCTATGTTGGTACAGATATGTCCTAGTGTTACAGAGGATGAGTGGGCTCATATGCAAGATGTTGCACTTGGCGCCGTTAGGTGATACATACTTAATGTATGAGATCACAACATGATGGTCATTCTCATCGACAGATGGGATTCAACAACCAACACCTCTCATTTACCTACCAGTGAGATGATGATTACGCTAGAGGATGTCTTCAAGATTTTATGGCTACCAATTTTTTGGGAGCCATTATATCATATTTCTTCAGATGAGTCATTTGAGCCTATGGTTATAGTGTTTGGAAAGGTGATGAGTGATTTCAATTATCATAGTGTGAGCATTAGTTATGAGGAGATGTATGCCACATATTCTCAAGAGACCAGATTGATAGTGTTGATGATGGTGTGTATAAGCTATTTCATGCTCCTTGATGTAGAGGGTGGGATATTTATATGGGATTTGATGGGAGTTTTGGAGGATATGATCGAGGAGAGATTATTCTTTGCATGGGTGCCAATATATCTAGTATAACTTTACAGAAATTTTTTTTACGTATCAGAGGATATGGTGGTTAAGTGTATGTTGTACCTATCTACTTCACTGTTGTGCTTATGAGCACATAGTGTGTATGCATCCAACAAGCTTGCCATGACAGGATTGGCACAAAGGATTTTATAGATTGGGATACAGGAGATGGGTCCCAATAGGGGCACATCTAAGGGTATACGAGGTATCGTGAGATTTGTTATATTATAGGCATTTATTAGACGTTGAGATTGTATGGCGTCCCTATATTTCTCACCCTTCATATAGGGGAATGACATAGGATTTAGCAGGGCTACAACTGTTCAGATGGATACAAGGATAGTGAATGAGGGAGCATGAGATTATTTTAGTGGACCAAGTTTGATGCCAGTTTGAGCTTCAGAAGGATGTGCCTCCACCTTTTCCATGGTACCATAGAGACAACGAGGAGAGAACATTATCACCACCACATCCAATATATCCTATAGGGAAAGAGGAATAGGTAGTCAATAGGAGGATTGATGATGCATGCACCACTGATGGGTAGATGTGGTGATGGATAGCCTAGATATAAACAACACCTCTAAGATCAGGAAAACAAAACTTAACTATTGTTATTGTATAGAGGGATCAGTTACAGGGGTAGGTGATTGCATTACAACTACATCTAGCTTAGTAACATGCCCAAGTTACCACCTTACAGGATCATCTAGCATTGGCCCAAGCATAGGTACATGCACTGATAGGGGATGGAGGGAAGGTGGAAGCATTGCAGGATCAGGTTGCTTCATTACAGGCACATATTACCATGTTACAGTGCCATTTGGCAGCAACCTTGGCACCTTTGCTAACAAGGGATGGGGGGCAAGTGGCAGGACTGCAAGCTCAGGTGGTTGGCTCATAGGACATGTGGCCACATTACAAGCACAACTATAAGCTATATAGGAAATGACAATGGGACAAGGTCCTATTGTATAAGCACATGCACCAAGACAGGGTATCATTTTATAGATAGTAGGACATGAGCCATTAGTACAGGGACATGGGCTACAGGCTGGAGTCAGAGAGATGGCCCCTCCTCATGTTATATCCATTACTAGTTACAGAGATGCAATGTTAGAGGCTAGGTATTATCAGGACCGATTGATAGAGAGTGGTATCCTATATGTGACTTATGAAGAGCATAGAGCGCAACTAGCAGCCAATGTGAGGACCAACTCATGGAATCATAGTTCTAATAGCTCAGAGAGCCATTGGTCTCATAGACATGGTAAAGAAGAGGTGAATAGTTTTAATTTCATTTCAATTTTATTGATGTCAATGAAACTTAGATGATTAGGCATGGTTTTCTTTAATTTCCAATTTATTGATATTATGGAAAATTATATGTGTTGGGCATGGTTTGAGTGGTGATGTATATTTTAATATTATTTCCATTTTATTGATGTCATGTACACTTAGATGAATATGCATGGTTTGTTTTAATTTCCAAGTTATTTATATTATGGAAACTTAGATGTGTTGGGTATGGTGTTCTTGATTTAGGTTTTGAATGATAGGTTGAATTTCCATTATATTGATGCCATGGAAACTAGATGATTAGGCATGATTGAGTTTATGCTTGTGATAAAAATGACATGATGTTAGTTTGATTTCCAAGTTATCATTCTCATGGAAACTAGGTATGTAGGCATGGTTGAGTTTTATTTTTAATTTAATTTCCCAGTTATTCGTATTATGGAAAATAAATGATGCTGTATATGAGTGATGTATTATTTTCTTCTTGAGTTAACTTCCAAGTTATGGTTTTGATGGAAACTAACTAACTAAGTTTTTGTTTAATGGGTAAAAATGATGAGGGGGAAAAGATTTTCTGAGCTAATATTAGAGGGCCCCATGTATTAAGAGTTTTTCCTATATATCCCTTGTGAAATGGGCCTTAGGACGATATAGTTATCCCATAAACTAGGGAAGAATGTGATTGAGTTAGGTAAGATGAATAGGAAGGTTGGATAGGTAGGTTGGTGTGGTAAGGCATGTTTAACAATAGGCCAGGTTGAATGTTGACTAGGTAACAGGCACGATGACTTAGGCATAGACATAGATGAAGATATCATGGTCAAAGTAATTTTTACGATCTTTTCCTGTTGAAGAAAAAATCAAGATAATCAGAGCTGAACTGAAAAGAAGCGAAATTATCCAACTTGGCAAAGACCATAAATATTATACCCTTTATACTTATTGAACTTAAATACCTAGATAAGTTGCATGATGGATAGGTCTAGAATTGAAAAAAGTCACATGATCACAATGTGTAAAATACACGCTTCATCCCCTGAGTTGAGTTTAGAAGATAATAAACAGAGGGTAAGGTGGAAGAGTTTGTTTAGAGTTACCTTGTTATGAGACAACATGGCCCTTTTGCAAGATACCCATAACTAGAAAAGGAAAGTCCATGATGAAAAGTTTTTATTTTTCTTGACTTTTGATTTTTTTCTTATAGACTAATCGATGCGAGAAGTCTATATTGGGATAAGGGTAAGTGCACCAAGTTGGGGGGGGGGGGGGGCGCAAAAGAGGGTCTTAAGTGGATGAATTTTTCTGAAAAATAAAAAAGTTCAACTTGTACAAGTTTTTTGAAATAGTTACACTCAAAATTGGAAGATGTTGTAGAAATATGAATCATATCATTTTCAGTTTAGTTTCTAAGCTACTAAATTTTATTAAAAAAATATAAGTTTAAGTGGGTCAAATAACTAAAATACCAACAGGTGCTCATGTTTTTGTTAAAAAAATATAATAGAGTGACTTTTGTGCCCCCACCATTTTGTGAGCCCATTTAGTATTTTTGAAAAATATTTGGTAGAAAGATAGCTAGGAGCATCTAGTTTGTGTTAGAATATTTTTAAATATTTTTTTAGCGATTGTTTTAGTTTGTATGATTTTTTAGTATAGAAATTTTAATTTTTGAAAAATAACATAGCTCCGACCGTGCTCCCCTAACTACCTCAAAAAATATCAAAAATTAGGTTTTTTTAATATGTATATAATTACACCTAGTTTGTGCCTGAAAAACTTTTATTCAAATTCGATGAGTCAAAAAAGAGATACATGACAAAAGATAGACATGTTTAAACTTCAAAAAATAGCTATAAAAAGACATAGTTAGAAAATAAATAATATGGAAACGAAAAATAATATTTATACAAAGAAGAACATATGCTTTACGTCGTGGTATAATTGTTTTTAAAAGAATCGATCATTTGATGTTGATTTATCATGGTGGAAGTTGGATTTTTGCATTTTTCTACAAAAACACGTAGTTTTTTGTGTTTATAGAGTTCTATGCCTCAGGCTTGGGGATCCAAACCGGATCCCAAGCCTTGAGGCATGTGTTGGTAAATGGAAAAATCATAACGCGTACGTGTTATAGTGTGTACTCATTATGATGTTTTTATATATTATGGTCCCCCAATATCCCTTTCATCTCTTTCACGGGATTTCTACATACATTATGTTTGGTCTACAATTTTCTGTACATTCTTGCACAATTTTTTAGTAGTTTATTTTGCCTCCTACCCCACTAGTTGATTTTTTCTAATCATGGGTGATAAAATTCGAGATAAGGAAAAGAGGAAAGTCAAGAACAAGACACCAAAGAAATTGGAAGAGATGAGAATAAATAAATTGAAGAGAATGCAAAAACTTTGTGCAGGGAAAGGTACATCTGCTATATCAAATGTAGCTAATGTATTAGAAAATGGGGATAAAATACATAATGAAAATGTAGATAATAATGATTTTTCAATGAATAATGATATTGAATTGAATGATAATGTTGGTATGGATGAAGAAATTGATTTGAATCCAATTTTTGAACCCTTACCTGAGAATCCAAATGTTAACCCGAAAATTTATATGAAAACAATGAATGAAGAAAGTAACCTTGTAAATGAATCTTCACCTCTAAGAATACCTCCTTCAATTTTTTGAAGACAACCAATTCACTTAATTGAAATTGATGAAAACATTATAAATCCAATGCCTACCAAAATGTTTGAAAGAAATGTGAGAAGAAAAGCTAGTGGAATTTGGGATAATTAATTTGAGAATTTAAATGACACGTAAAGATGTAAATTATTTATTAGATTGATGAAATTAATTAGGATGATACCTATAATGAAGACCTAGGGGTTAAGAACGTCGAATGTTTCTTATCAAAATGTGTTAATTGTTGAAAACATACATAAAACATACGAACTGTACGTGGCGAAAGACACACCAAAGATAGTAACGCTACATTACATGCACTTAATAATTGTATAGTAAGTGATAAAAGAGTTAATAAAAATTTTATTAGAAAAACAAGCACTTCTTTGAAGCTAAACCAAAAAACACTCACTGAAAAAATAGAGAGACGTAAACGTCCTAAGTTAGTCAATAACACTAACTATTGGGATTTCTCTACCATAATTCCATGGAAAGACAAGAATAAATATGATATTCTAAAAGAATTAATCGTAAAACTTTAGAATGGGACCACAAGGGTGACACCGAATAGAAGAGATACAGTAAAAATAAGAATAGGTTCTTATAATCATGTATTGTGTGTAAAATATTTATTAGATATGACTCAAACACAATTGTTCTCTAAGTTTAAGAATGAAAATCCACAAATTAACATGATCTAAAGATTATTTAAAATGAACAAACCCTTTTATGTGAAAATCAATCACTCACGTACCACTTGTTGTTACAGACATCATGTTGAATTTTCAATGCATTATGATACTTTTTGTCAAATACTTCATATTTTTCATACTAACATCATGTTGTAGGAGTTTGGATTAAATGTCCCACTAAAATATTTAAGGTAATTTATTCAGAAAAAACTTTGTGAAAAATCAACAAGACAATTATTTTATAACAAAACATGTTTGGATGGAACGTGCAATGTATGTGGTGGCTTGCCAAATCTGAAAATTGTATCTATGAGGAGAGTACAGATTCAATAGGAAAAGAATTGGTTGGTTTCAGAAAATATAAATCAGTTGCATATAAATTAAAATATGGAAAATAATGTAAGATGTGTGAGCTTGTTACAAAACAATTACCTGTATCAGAATATATGGTCAAATTTAGAGAGGAAATGTTTTATGAATATTTAAGGCACACACATAGAGCTCGATTGTTGGATGAACAATTCAGGTTAATAAATGACACATTCCCACTTAGTACTATTGTATTAGCAGTTGACTTCGAAAATAATTACACATTGTAGCCACAAATGGAGGGTTCAGTCTCAATATTATAACTCAGTAGAATAAGTCATTTTTCGTGCATATAGCATTCATGCACTCTCTAGAAATCACTGAGAAAGATAAAAAATATTAAGAGAGTATAATGTATACATCAATGATGATTGAAAACATTCTACAGAATATGTACAAGGGTGTTTCTAGGTGTTTTATGTGAACTTGAATGAGAGGAACATTAGTTTCGACCAATATTACATTTGGTCGAATAACTGCACATCAGAATTCAAGAATGCACGGATGTTTTATTACCTAAGAAGGATACACAAAGAAAAAAATGTACAACATATCTAGATTTTTACTGAGTTCAGGGCATGGAAAATGAGATCACGATGGTGTAGAAGCATGTGTGAAAAGAGAACTTGCAAGGGAAGAGTTAAAGTTCAAGGATGGTGCTAAATTTACAGTTCCAAAAAAATATTGTTGATTGGTGTGTCAAGAATATGGGCCATGAATCTCAAGAGAGATCAATGGTTCTTATATATTTTTGGTTGATAGAAGAACAATATACTAGAAAACTTTTTAAGATTATATGACAGTTATAGGATCAAGTGATATGCACTCATTCCATAGTTCAGATGCAAATGCTTGGACTATTTATACTAGGTGCATGGCATGTTTTTGTATATCATGCATTGATTTTAGTTAGAATGAATGTGATTCATAGTAGTGGGTGGATGAGTGGACTTGTAGACCTCTAATTCAACTCAACACACATCATTTTCCATGAAAATTACAACTTGCAGGGTATTCAGATCAAATGACAACATCGCCTGAAATTGACCAAGTATCTGATTTAGTGTAACAAGGTACATACATATATGTACATGCCATGTTTTAGATTTATAAATTATTAAATGGTAAACTCTTAGTGTATTTTAAATTTGACTTTAGTTTTAATTTGTGATGTAAGGAACATTTTTGTAGTTATTACAAAAGAATTTAACGAAGAGTGAACATACTACTTTTTTTCTCGTTGTGTAGAGGGGAAAAAAATTGACTTTTGCAGTCATTTATGGTGAAGACCTTGAGTACCCCACTAGATCAATGGTAGTGACTGGAACTTGGCTTTGATGATATCCTGTAAAAAATCAAACATTTGGTTGTTTAAAGACTATGAAGTACATCGAAAGATACTTCACTATTCACATTTGGTCATTGCAACAAATATTAAATTTATCAAATATCGAGGTTTGTCATTAAACTAGAATCTATGGAAGGTTCGTGAATCAGATCATGAAGCAATTATCGATACTATTAAGAGTAGATTTGATCCATGTGGTTCATTGGATTGAATTGGACAAAGGTATGTTCTTCATGAATTTAATTTTAATATTTACTTTAATTATTTTCTTTAAATTCTGTATGATTTAAAATTCTATTTAATTTCTTACTAACATGTTTATGTAGGTTAGTGGTGCCAAAAAAGCTTCAACCTTCACATGGTTGGCACTTTTAGTAGAGAATTTATTATTCTTGAAGCCAAGTGAAGCTCAGAGAAATTAAATATTAGAAAGGAACAAAAAATAGAAATTCTCATTTCACCCCCTATATTGTAAAATTATCTTATTCAAATTCTCATTTCACCACATATATTTTATGAACCACCTATATTATTCAAGTGATTGGCAATGGATAACCTTACACTAACTCAGAATACATTATTTCACGCATTTACAAACAATAGGATAATGAGAGAACCAAATGGAGATGGATAAAAACCACAAGAAAATTTTGTAGAGGGTCCCGACATGGAGGTTTTGGATCTAACGAGATGTCTCTAGGTGTAACAGAGTCCAAGAATCACCTGTCGAAGATATAACATGTTTTGATCTCAGGGCTCTTAAGGGACTACGCCAAGACGAGGTAGCCCAAAAGTATGAGGAGCATAGGGAACCAAAAAAAATTCTCCACTAGAGTTCTCAAGGGCATCGAAACATTTTGGCACAGACGGTTTGGTCCCACAAGCTACCGTTTGTAAAATATAGCATTTGGCAACCTTACACTGACTTAGACTACACTATTTCATGTGTTTGTAAAAAATAGGATAGTCGAGAGAACCAAATGTATATGGATAAAACTGTGAGAGGATTTCGTAGAGGACCTTGACCTAGAGGATTTGGTTCTAACGAGACATCTCTAGGTACCATGGAGTTTGAGAAATCACCTGTCGAAGATATAACATGTTTTCGTCTCAGGAATCTTAAGGGACTGCGCGCAGACAAGGTAGCCCAAAAGAATGGGGAGCGTAGGGAACCTAAAAAAATCCTCCACTAAAGTTCACCAGGCCATGTAGACGTGTTTCCATAGACAGTTCGGTCCCACAAGCTACCGTTTGTAAAATATAGCGTTTGACAACCTTACATTGACTGAGACTACACTATTTCACACATTTGCAAACAATAGGAAAGTGAAAGAACCAAATCGATATGGATTAAACCATGAAAGAATTTCATAGAGGGCCCCGACATGGAGGTTTCAGATCTAACAAGATGTCTCTAGGTGCCACAGAGTCTGAGAAATTACCTGTCAAAGATATAGCAGTGTTTTGGTCTTAGGGCTCTTAAGGGACTATGTGAAGATGAGGTAGCTCAGAAATTATGTGGAGCATAGGGAACCAAAAAAATCCTCCACTAGTGTTCACTATTCCATCCAGATGTTTTAATGCAAACGGTTTGGTCCCATGAGCTATCGTTTGCAAAATATAGTGTTTGACAGCCTTATACTGACTCAGACTACACTATTTCGTGCATTTACAAATAATAGGACAACGAGATCACCAAAAGGATATGGTCAAAACTAGAATAGAATTTTTTAGAGGGCCCTAACATGGAGGTTTTGGATTTGACGAGATGTCTCTAGGTTCCACAGAGTCTGAGAAATCACCCGTCGAAGATATACCATTTTTTGGTCGGACAACCTTGAACAAATATTTATTTTACAAAAACTTATATAACTTGAACAAAAGACCTAAATTTAACCTAAAATTTTGTAGGAAACATCACGAAACCTTCCTCTATCATCTCCCATAATTTATTGAAATGAAACATCATGACACCTAAGTTATACATTTTTCTATCCCATCTCATTTGTATGCTACAATAGTGCATGCTAGGATAGTGTAAGGTTTTCTGATGCAATATTTTGCAAACAGAATCTCTTGGCACTCAACCGACTGCGCCAACACATTGGGGTGGCTAGGTAAGTACTAGGTGAGGTTTTGTTTTTGGATTCCAAATCTCCAGGTGCTACCAGAATACCTCATCTGGGCGCAGTCCCTTAAGAGCCTTGAGACAAAAAATAGCTATATCTTTGACAGATGATTTATCAAACTCTGTGGCACCTAGAGATGGCTTGTTAGATCTAAAACGTCCATGTTGGGGCCCTCTAAGAAATCCTATTCTAGTTTTAACGATATCCTTTCAGTTTCCTAGCTGTCCTATTGTTTTCAAATGCGTGAAATAGTGTAGTCTGAGTTAGTTTAAGGTTGCTAGACACTATATTATGCAAATGGTAGCTCATGGTACCAAACCGTCTATGCCAACATGTTTGGATGGCTTGGTGAAAGCTATTGGAGGATTTTTTTTTGTTCCCTACACTCCTCGTGCTTCCAGGCTATCTCGTCTAGGAGTAGTCCCTTAAGAGCCCTGAGACCAAAACACACTATATCTTCGACATGTAATTTCTCAAACTTCATGGCAATTAGAGACATCTCGTAAGATCCTAAAAATCCATGTCAGGGCCATCTAAAAAATCCTCTCATAGTTTTATCCATCTCAATTTTGTTATCTCGTTGTCCAATTGTTTGCATATGCCCGACATAGCGGTCTAAGTTAGTGTAAGGCTTCGAGAGGCTATATTTTGCAAACGGTAGCTCATGGAACCAAACCGTCTACACCAAAACGTCCAGATGTCATGGTGAATGCTACTGGGGGATTTTTTGGTTCCCTACACTCCCCATATTTTTGGGCTACCTCGTCCTAGTGTAGTCCCTTAAGATCCTTAAAACCCAAACATGTTATATCTTTGATAGGAGATTTATCGGACCCTGTGACACCTAGAGAGGTCTTGTTAGAACCAAAACCTCTATGTCGGGTCCCTCTATGAAATTGGTCTAGTAGTTTTATCCATCTCCATTTGATTCTCTCATTGTTCTATTGTTTGCAAATGCGTAAAATAGTGTAGTCTGAGTCAGTGAAAGGTTGCCAGATGCTATATTTTACAAATGGTAGCTCATGGGACCGAACCGTCTACGCCAACACATTTCGATGGCATGGTACATTCTAGTGGAGGCTTTTATTTATTCCCTATGCTTTTCATGCCTTTTGGCTACCTAGTCTGGGCGTAGTCCCTTAAGAGCCCTGAGACCAAACCACACTATATCTTTGACAAGTGATTTCTTGGAATCCGTGGCACCTAGAGACATCTCGTCAGATCCAAAACCTCCATATTAGGTCCCTCTATGAAATTATCTCATGGTTTTATCCATCTCCATTCATATCTCACTATCCTATTGTTTGTAAACGTGTGAAATAGTGTAGTATAAGTCAGTGTAAGGTTGTTAGACGCTATATTTTGCAAACGGTAGCTCGTGGGACCAAACCATCTACGCCAACACATTTGGATGGCTTGGTTAACACTTTTGGAGGATTTTTTTTGTTCCCTACGCTCCCCATGATTTCATCTACCTCGTCTGGCTGTAGTCCCTTAAGAGCCCTAAGACCAAAACACGCTATATCTTCGCCAGGTGATTTCTTAAAATCCGTTGTAGCTAGAGACATCTCATTAGATCCGAAACCTCCATGTCGAGGCCATCTATGAAAAAACCTCTCATTTTTATCCATCTTCCTTCGGTTCTCTCCTTGTCATATTGTTTATAAACGCGTGAAATAGTGTAGTTTGAGTCAGTGTAAGGCTGCTAGATGCTATATTTTGTAAACGGTACCATGCGGTACTAAACCATCTATGTCAAAACGTTTAGATGGCCTGGTGAATGTTAATGTTAGATTTTTTTGGTTCCCTACACTCCGCATGCTTTTGGGCTACCCCGTCTGAGTGTAGTCCCTTAAGAGCCCTAAGACCAAAACATGTTATATCTTCGATAGATGATTTCTCAGACTTCGTGGGATGTAGAAACAACTTGTCAGATCTAAAACCTCTATGTTAGTTCCCTCTATAAAATAATCTTGTGGTTTGATCTATTTCCATTCGGTTTTCTCGCTATCCTATTTTTTGTAAACATGTAAAATAATGTAGTTTGAGTCAGTGTAAGGCTACTAAATGCTATATTTTATAAAAGGTAGCTTGTGGGACAAAAACCTCTTTACCAACACATTTGGATGGCCTGGTGAACACTAATGGAGGATTTTTTTTTGTTTCGTACGCTCCCCTTGCTTCCGGGTGTAATCCCTTAAGATCCTTGAGACCGAAACACGCTATATCTTGGATAGGTGATTTCTCAGATTCCGTGGCACCTATAGATTTCTCGTCAGATCCAAAACCTCCATGTTGGGGCCCTCTAAAAAACCTCTTACGGTTTTATCCATCTCCCTCTGTTTCTCTTGTTGTCCTGTTGTTTGTTAACGCGTGAAATAGTGTAGTCTGAGTCAACATAAGGCTACCAAATGCTATATTTTGAAAATGGTACCTCGTGGGACAAAACTGTCTATGCCAAAATGTTTGGATGGCCTAGAAAATGGTAATGGAGGATTTTTCTTTAGTTCCCTAAGCTCACTATGCTTTCAGGCTACCTCGTCCGGGCGTAGTTCTTTAAGATCCCTGAGACCAAACACACTATATCTTTGACAAGTGATTTCTTGGACTTTACCTAGAAATTTCTTGTTAGATCCAACACCTCATCCAAGAGTTCTTGTTTAATGAATAGATTGGTTACAGAATTATTTTGATTAGCGAATGTTTAAGAACACATGAGAGTTATCAATCGCCTAGTAAATATTTCTTGTTTAGTTATGAATGGGAGTCATCTAGCCTATGACTTAGTGACCTTCCATTCGTTGATAATTTATTCTATGATAAACTTATTGATGCTTTCAAAAGTGCCTTCAAAAATATAGGGGTAGTCATCAAGCATAGTGAAGGGTGTGATGCGATTTCCAAATAACTTGGAATGCCTATAGATTTAAAGGTAATAACACGAATTGGATAGGATTAGACAATCAAGAATCTTTGAGAGTCTGAATCAGAATTTCATTGCATCTGGAGACATTCTCAAGAATTGGATTAATGCATATGGAGAGACACTCTCAAAATATCAACAGATGAAAGGCATAAAATTGTGATGACTCTCAGGGGTTTTAACAGGGGAGTATACTAAGAATTATTGAAGAATGTAGTAGGTGCATGATAAAATAGGAATCAGTACACCGAGACCATGAGCAAGAAGAAGTGCAAGTAAGGTAAATACACATATACACATTGATAAATTGAATGAATAATTACTCAGATTAGGTAACTCTTATATACATACATTATATAAGTATTGATTTCCATAGTTTGATGCATATTATACATTGAAAATGCTAGTACATGTACATCACCAATAAATGAAAAAATAATCCATAATGTATTAAATATTTTCAAGTGCACATCATATTAGTTTCATGCAAATATAATATAAGAAATGTAATGTGTCATACAAAAATATTAAGTTCCAAATAGTATTTTAATGATCATAATAAATATAAAAATGCCCAAATAGGTCATATGCCATTAAGTTTAAATGCCATATAGGTGTATATATAATCCCATGCACATAGGCATACAAAAAATGTCATGTAAGACATATGTATATTTCGTAATCATAAAAATATATCCTCCTTTCCAAATCATCAAAATATATCCCTCTCTTGGCCTTTCTCGAAGAAGGCCCTCCCTTAGAAAAATATGGAGATCTATGAGATGACTTTGGATCATCCGAGCCCATGCTACGAGTCCTCTTCCACTGAATACTCACCTGTAGATGAACCTGTAAACGCAAACAATGTTTTTTTTGTTAAAATTTGATTTATATATCTTTTCAACATGTATTTAAGACCATGCTAGAATCAAAGGATTTACATATATACAAAAACTTACCACAAGTTGTCGATCACGCCAAATCTGCATCTCATGTTCATATTAGTCATCATGCACTCCTAGAGTACAAACGAGGGTACAAAAATGATGAGATGGGGGAGTCTATGCCCTTAAAGTCAAAATGGAGGGGGTTGAAGTTCCCTACATACACATAAGATCATAAAATCTAACTTCAGAATTAGAGAAAATAGAACTAAGTACATGTATGTGTAATGACAATATTTTAACTACTTTTATGAATATAGAACTATTATTTTTACCTTGTCACTCCTGTGAATCAAATGAACAGGGCTACTACCTATCGTAGGTAACTCCTGCATATACATAATGAAGGATATTATTAACATAATTTAATAATTTTACAATGAAAAACATTACTAACATGTAATTTAGCATAATATGAATTACATGATCAATTTAACAAAATTTACATGTTGTTTGAATACCTTAGTGAGTTGTTGCGCAGATTAAATTGCATCGGCAACACCTTTCTATACTTGTCGTAGAGATGGTGGGGTTTCTAGTGAAGTCAGCATATTTATCAAACATGTATCACGTGAGTTAGATGAACATACAAGAACATACATACATTTGACTTCAAAACTAATATATATATATATATATATATATATATATATATATATATATATATATATATATATTTCCATGTATGTGAAAATTTTACACAATTAACATTCTAAATTACCTCTGTGAATGTATGAGTACGCATGGTGCTCGCCACCTATGGTTGGGATGAAGATGTGCATCCTGTGTGTTGTAATATAAATGCTTGTACATGTAAAAATAAAATTATTTCAAAAATTTAAAATATATAAGTAAATCAAGTACTCCGAACTTTTTGTAACACACATAATAAAACATAACAAATACCTGTGAAGGTGCTACTAATGATTATAATCCAAATGTCTCACTTAAAAAGAAATCTGACATAGTGAGATTATCATGTGCAACCCTAGCACCAACTCCACCAAAATCAATACGCATGAAAGTATCGTCCTCCTCGGGCCCCAAACATATGCTACCACATGACAAGAAATGATGTGGCCTTATGCTAGTAATCCATGAGGGAATACTCTGTGTACCTCTGTGAGCATCTGGCTTAAACATATCCCTTGTATGTTGAAGAAGGGTTATAGATAGCCCCTGAAGCGTGTAGAGTGTATCAATCTCTATTATCTCCTTCAATGATGGAGGGACATTCTTACGGTGAGGGGGCTTCTATGCAGGGAATCTACCCTATTGAATAGGTGTACATTGTGTACCTAGTTGATCCTATGTAGATCCTTTTCCTTGGCCCTGGAAATCTCAGATATCAAAAATTTTTGGGATCTAGTTGAGGATAAAGTCACAATAGAGTTTCATCAGAAAGTATATGGGCACCTCATTGTTATTACAAGGTGGAAAATAGAACACCATCCACCATTGGTCCCAAAAATCATTTTTAATCAAATTATTATTGCACCAATGGATGGGAAACCATTTGCATGACAACATAACAGGAAAATTAGTGCGGGGTCCATGAATAAGACACATATGAGGTCTTTTGTAATTTATTTTTTTCTTTACATCCACATATGACAATTTGTTGGAATAATAAACCCTACAACCCTCTCTATAAGTTATCCAATAATTAATTTTCCCCATTACTGCATCAACTTGAGTGAGTAATGTCTTCAATGTGTTTGTAAGAGAGATGCGGTGGGGAAGAGTAGATTCTGAATCCCTCATTATTTTGATTAAATCCTCAATTTCAATTTATTTTCAATTATGTGGCCTGCTAAATGTTCTTGACTACCCGGGGGATGTTAAGAAACTATGGGAGGGTTGAGAGGGATGAGAGGAATAAAAGGATTTGGTTGTGGTTTATTCCCTTTACCGCAAAATGTAACAATAAAAAATATATATTCAATTCAAATTCTACTCTATAATGATCATATTTCAATGCAATTTTGAGAATCAATTGTTCCTACCTCTTCTTCGTGGTGCCATCATCGATTCAAATCTTCTTAGAGATCCAGAAATGATCCTTTGAGCTTGATATCCACCTGAATGACAAAACATGAGGGCACAGTTGAGCTCTGAAACTCACGTTTGAGGGAGATAAAATGATAGAGGCTTGTGCCTCTTTTTTTAAACTTATAGCAAACATAACCCATACACGTTATGGTTTGGTAAATCCCAAACCTAAGAAATTAAAATGTGATCATGTTATAATAAAACACGTACTCATTTTTCTTTTTTGGGGGGGTTTTTCCACTTTTTTGTCACCCCCAAATTTGTGCACTTACCCATAAATAGGTTCTCCTTTAGGTATTCATTGAGCTGATTAATGATGGAAGGTCCAGAATTATTTTTATTTGAGAGATAGAGATTAGTATTCTTGTTGGATAGACTAAATGCAATGAGTAAATAAATTTTATAGTTATCCTTCGAGGGAACAATCTACTTTTAGCAACAAGAAAGAGATGTATATGTCCTTTTGAGGGAATCATATATTTCCATGAAGTTTGACTCAAGGAGTATATGTTTTGGTATCCTTTATATTTTTTATTGTTTTTGTACTTAAAGTCATGGACAAGACTATAATGGATTATAGGCTTCTTTTATGAAGGAAAAACCATAAAAAAAAAAAGGATAGCTATAAAAGAGGGGTTTTAAGTGATGAATGACCATGGGATTTCATCCTAAAAAGGATGAAAGGTATCCATAAGAATCATGACATGAGTAGATTTATGGTACTCATATTGAAGACAAGGTTGAATGGTGATGGAAGATCACACAATTATAGTTTAGTCATTGGTTTTTAAAAGAGGTAGGTGGAGGAAATGCTCTCTCAAGGGATGAGAAAATAGGTGACATAAAGTGATGTAGTACTTTCTTCAATATTAGAAGGGTCAAATATGCAAGGCATTAAGGGGCTCAGGTTCGGGTTTACCTTTAAGAGAAGATAAGCGATAAGCACCTGACCCATAGGTATGGGTGACAATGTAGGGTCTAAGGAAATTGGGAGAAAAGTTGCCTTGTTTAATTTTCTACTCTTTGGTTACATTTTGATTTTATTTTAGGACTGTCAAACTTAAAATTTCATTTATGAACACGTTGTCATAGGCACGTTTGATACATTTTTAGTAGATTTGGAGGTGGTCAAGAGCATTTAAACGATGTTAGTTTAATAACTGAAGTGGTGCCAAACATTCTTGGAGAAAGTCATCATCATTGAGCATATCTTTAAGTGAGATACGAAGAGATGGAATTTGGACTTCGAGAGGTAGGAACGCCTCTATACCGTAGACCAAAGAGAATTGTGTGGTAGCGTTAGTGGTGCGAATGCTGGTATGATAAACCCATAAGGTAAAAGGAATGTGCGTATGCCAATCCTACTAGTATAATTGATGAATTTCATGATAATTTTGTCGATGTTTTTGTTATTTGAATCGGTTTGACCATTTGTTTGAGGATAATATGGTTTTGTATATGGTTTTGTTTTTTAATTTTTTACCATTGTCAATGATGAGGCAATGAGGAAAACCAAAAGGACCAATGATGTGATGGTTTATGAATTCACATATTTTCTCGGCTTTGGTTAGAATTAGAGGGAAAACTTCTAACCATTTAGTGTAGTGTTAAATTTTTGTGATGATCCATTCATGAAGTTGAGAAGAATGAGGGTAAATCTCTTTGACGAGATCCAAAACCCATTGAGAGAAATGCAAAAATTCTATGTTGACTTGTAAGGTGTGACTTGGGGTATGGTGAAGGTAAGCATGTTGTTGACACTTCACACAACATTTAACATATTCATAGTAGTCTTGGTTAAGGGTTGGCTAGTAATAGCCAAGGAGAAGGATGTATTTGGTAATAGTGTGGCCACAAAAATGTCCACCATAAATCACATTATGGATTTATTTAAAGGTGTACGAAATTTAAGAACTAGTGCGGCACCATAGGAGGATAATGTCAATGCCACATTGGTACAGAATACACCCCCCCCCCCCATTTTAATGTAATGATATACCTTTTAGAGGAAGGCTCACTTACCACTGCGAGTGAGATCTGGAGGCATGGTTAAAAGGGAGAGGTAGTCATCGAAATGCTTATACCATATGTCATGTGGGTCGATTTCAATTCTTTCCACAAAATTTACATCATGAAATAGGTAAGAGGGTGACTGCAACCATTGTACTATGAAAAATAGCTAAGATTCTAAAGGTGAGGTAGGTATTTGTCAAGCAATGCAAGCCATGACGTCTGCGAAATTTTTAGTGGATTGTAGAGTGGTTTGAAGTTTGTAATGATCGAAGGGAGTTAAAAGCATGTTTAAATGGTGTTTATACTTTTGAATTGACTCGTTATGACACTGGTATAAACCATTGACTTGTTTCACAACTAGTTGAGAGTCACCATAGATATTAATTGATTTAACATCTAAGGAAATGGTGGTTTGACAACCTAACATGAGTGCTTCATATTCAACCACATTATTGGTGCATTCAAAGTCAAGTTTGAATGATAAAGGCATAGCTTATCTGTAAAGAGGAATGGGGATGACCCCATAACCACCCTCATGTTGACATTTAGAATCGAAGAATAATAAGGTCATCTGATAAATGGTGTCATCTAGGGAAAGAGTGTAGATAGATTCATTAGGAAACTATAAATTTTGGGGTTGATGTCCAAGAAAAGGGGCATATACAATATTATCTAAAATGGTCTGTCCTCTCACAAACCTTTAACAAATAAACTCTAGGTATAGGTCTACAAGGAGCATGAGTGAATGCGAGGTGTGTTGGTGTTGGTAAGGTTTACCATACATGTAATGCAGAGAGTCGGTCTTGGTTAAAACGAAGGTCTTGTGGTTGAGTAAGTAGTGGTGAATTTTAATGGCCACGAAAACTAAGGCAAGGAAAATATTTTCAACGTGTGTATACCTAGTCTCATGGTCTATAAGAGTATGAATTATGTAATAAATCACTTGCTCCCTATGTTTCTCATCACAGTGAGCGAGCATGGCACCCAAGGAATGGTCAGTGGAAAAAATGTAAAGGTAGAAAGGTTGGTCATCCTTAGGTGCGACGAGAATAGGTGGCTGAAGAAAACATGTCTTCAACACTCAAAGGATTTCTGCCACTAATAATTCCAATTAAAGGTGATGTCCTTTCTAAGTAAGTGATGAAAAGGGTGACATCGGTTGAAAAGTTAAGAAATAAAGTGTTGAATAGATTTCAATTTTCCTTATATGAAGTTGTTGAATGTTATTAGGTGGAGGCATCTCAAGAATGGCCTTGACTTTGGTGAGATCGACTTCAATGCCCCACAAAGAAACAATGAAACTAAGGAATTTTCCTAAGAAAATGGAAAAGATACACTTCTTTGGTTGAAGGAAAATACAATATTTGATGAGACAATCAAATATGATTTTGAGAACTGCGAGGTTTTCAACACAAATTTTTGACTTAACGAGAAGGTCGTTGACATAGTCTTCCAATATTTCAATCATGATGTCATGGAAGATATAGGTCATAGCATGTTGATAAGTGGCACCAACATTTTTTAAGAAGAAGGGTATGACACAATAACAAAAGGTCCCACAAGGGGTGATGAAGGTGGTTTTGTTTTGATCTTTCTGTGTGACTAATATTTTATTAAAACCTAAGAATACTTCCATAAGAGATAACATCTCATGGCTAGATGTATGATCAACGATTTGGTCAATGCTAGGAAAAGGAAAATCACCTTTACAGAAGGAAAGGTTAAGATCGTGGAAATCCATACAGATGCAGATTCCCCTTATCACTTTAGTAACAAGAACAATATTACAAATCCATTAAGGATATTCAATGGGTAGAATAAAGGAAACAAAAAGAAGGCACTGGATTTCTTATTTCACAATAAGGGAAATGCATGCATGCATTTTTTATTTAAAATGTTTAGAATCGGGGATAGTTATGATGTTGTGGACCATGATATTAGGGTCAATACTAGGGATATCATGGTAAGACCAAGAAAAAGTGTTGTTATGATCTCTAAGAAAAGAGGTGAAGGCTCCTTATTCAGTGGAATCTAAATATTGGCATATCTTTAGAGTTTGAAGGTCATCCTGAGTGTGAATGTTGATCTTGATGGTCGATTCATTCAACATAGTTTGTGTCTCAAAAGGTAATTACCGGTGAATGTAATAATATTTTTCACCTAAGTAGGTGAGAATGTAATCATCATCTTGACATTAAACAACAATGATAGAAGGTGTGTCTTCATCTAGCATGTGAGGATAAATAAGAGGAATGGAAGAGGGGGCCTTGCCATCATGATGATAGGTTAGAGGTCCCTAGGAAATGGTGTATATGATTTTTTTTAGGAGGGATGGATTCTAGATCCATGGAATCCATGGGTGAAGGTGTTGCAATAGGTGAAGAAGGTGAAGAAGATTGATCTTCCTCTAAGAGGTCGATTCTAGACCTCTTAGGATTAGGTGGTTAAAAAAACTATGATACCATGATAGTCTTTATGTTTATGGGTAGTGCAAGGTATAACTGTGTGACTACCTTGTTCATAAAGACAAAATGCAAATCCCTTCCAAGAACAAAAATTAAGAAAGGTGTGGGAAAAGCAATTATTTGTGAGATATCAGAAATTAGATGAAAAAGGTCGTGTTTGAGTGGGTGGTTTGGGGGAATAAGAAGAAGTGTCAAGTCCCCCAAATTTTAGGTTGGTGTGAAGGTGAGAAGGACCATATGGAAAAACCTCACCTACATGCTAGTTGTAATGTGGTTGTTGATGAAGGCTTCCATACTCTTGAGGATTTTGGAAAGTGTCGATATTGTATAGGTGATACTCCCATAATGTAAGGTACTGATAAATACCTCAAAAGGGGTTAGAGGTTGGTACTTAGGTGGAGGGAATGAATGAGATACTCAAAGTTTGAGAAGAAGGGTTAGTATATGGGATAATTTTAGAAGTTATGGAGGAAGTAGGAATTCGTGAGTTTGTTGAGGAACTTGTAGTAGCAGAAGTTCTAGATGAGGTAGTGACAAAAGATGAAGCGGTCATGACATTAGATGAGGCTGCTGTGGTGGTAGATGAAACAGATACGGTAGTAGATTTATTAATTGAAATAAGGACATAATTAGGTCAATACAACATGTTGCAGGTTTTGAAAGGTGAAGGATCTTCTTGAATGGTGTAGGGCTTCTCTTCATATTCAAAATTTATGCTGCAGTGAAGGGTCAAAAGTACACACCCCATGACATGAATCTAGGGTCGCCCAAGAAACATTCTATACTATAACCCCCCTTTAAGAACATAGAATAGTTTAGGAATGGTGTAGGTACCGATGTGGATGTGTAGGATGAAGGAACATAGGGTAGTGGTCATGGCATCATTAAAAGAATGCAACATAATTAGTTTATTATGCATGTAGTTGATGGTTATGTGCAATTGTGCATATGCATGGGAGGAAATGATACTAATTCTCACACCTCCATCAATCATAACATTTCATATGTGAGTATCTTCAATGTAGATGGAGATGAAGAGGGTGGGATTAGGATCCTCTGAATGGCGAGGAGCAATATATGAGTCAGAAAAACTGATGATGGAAACTTGGTGAGTGGTAGGGAGAATAGAATTTTTAGACGAGGCAGTGAGAGTGGCTAGATGATGAGGGGTGAAGATGGAGGAAACGTGTGTATGGTCACTTGGTATAACCTAAATAGTTTTGAGGATCTCAAGGAGGTACTAGTGATGAGACTCAAATGTTTGGATGAGGTCATAAAAACACATTTTAAGAGGATATTGGTGAAGTTATTTGATCATAGTGGGATGTGTGACACCATTAGAAATTTTATAGGCTAGCCCAAAGATGGTTACCTTGGGGGCACATGCATATGGAATTGTAGTTGGAGGTGAACTAGATGGGTTTTCAAATTTCTCTTTCCTTTGGATTTTTGTGCTTGAGTAGTTACTCAAACCATATTTATCTTGATTACCAGAATAGTAAAATAGGGTTTTTGGATTTAGAGATGATGGTCTTTGAATAGATATATGGCGAGGTTGTGTGGCAGAAGGTGGAGGAGGAATAGAAGTTTCCTCCAATAGGTAATCTTCATCTACAATACCATTTGAATCATAGAGTTAAATGATAATTTTTTGGAGGGCCTTATACCCTTCAACATCATGTCCTAGGGAGCGATGATATGCACAAATCTTAGTATCGTCAAATCCTAATGGTTTAGGTTTGACCAGGTCGTAAGGTTTAATGGGTGGCAATGTAATATTGGAGGTTTCTAACAACTTAGTGAGGATGTTAGAATAGGACCCTGTCAAGGGATCACAATGAGAAGTCAAAGTTGGTTTTGATGAAGGCATGGGTGATTCCCATGAAGAAGGTGGAGTTAGGGGTTGAGTCGGTTTGACTACCTATTTGGTAGGTAGTGTGGTATTTTGTTTTGGTTACACCTTCTTGGGTAAAGGTGCTAGAGTAGGGTGTGAAGAAGAAGGTGATGCAGAAGGTGTAGGCATGTTAGTCAAACAAGGTTATAATAGAGGTGTGGGTAATGACATGGTTGTAGGTAATGCAGAGGGTGGTGGTAAATGAGAAGGTAGAGGCATGGGGGATGGAGAAGACATGGGTAGAATAATAAATCAAGTTGAGGGTGTGGGCTATTTCACTTTGAGTTTTCCCTGGGGGAGAGATTTCTTGACTAAGGTCGATGGATGTGGGCCTGAGACTGATGAAAGAGGTGAAGGTGAATAAGAAGGCATAGGAGAAACTATGGTACAAGTCCTAAGATATTGGGTCTTCCTCTTAGGTGCAGGAATAGAATTGGTGGTGGTTTGTGAAGATATTGTCAAATATTTCTTCACAGGGGGATGGACTAGACTAGGTATCTGTAAGGCCCCTAATGTAGCGGTAGATTTAGGTGCAGGTGAAGGATTAGGTGCAGATGAAGGTTTGGGTGTAGGTGAAGGTTAAGGTGAAGGTAAAGGTGATGAAGAGGAGGCTAATACGACCGGCTAATTTGTGACATATTTAGTTGCCTTAGATATTTTATAATATATCATCAAAGTATCCAGGGATAACATTTTCATTTGGGTATGTACTAGGAGCTGAAGGTGGCCCCAGAGCATTGTGTGGTCAACATAATCTAAAAAATCAGCCAAACAAGAGAATGACGTATAGGTAGAGGAAGATGGTGACAACTTGGTGGTAATATCTATGAAACATTCTGAGGTCTGTGAGACAGGGAAATTTTTGACTTCTAAATCTATAGGTAGAAGTGATATAAGAAGACTAACATGATCCTAGAAATCCCTAAGAGATGCATCACTAATAGGAAGAGAGTATAAAATTGTCTCCTTTATGGGTTGATGAGGGGGAAAACTATGTGGTGTAGAATCTTTCTTAGGTATAGAAGAGTATAAATTAGAATCTTATTTGGGTAGAAGCATGGGTAATTAAGGCTCTACGATTGGTGATGGAATAAGTGGGGTAAGCGCCTCTATAGATGAAGGAGTAGGCGAGAAAGGATCCTCCATTGGTAAAGGATTAGGTGCAAGAGGATCCTCCGCGAGTAGAGGAGTTTGTGCAAGAAGTTTTTCAATAGACAGGATGGAAGGCAACTGAGAAAAAGGGACATGTACTTTTTCAAAGATGGCATGGACCTTGTGAACATTGGTGTCATTCCTAGTGGTTTCACTGACCTGATTTGATGAATGGGAATGGTTTGGAAATGGTTTATTAAAGACTTGAAGGTTTTTATTTAGAGGTGCATTAGGTTTTCTTAGGATGAGATCTCCATTATCTAACATTTCCTAGACAATTATTTTAAATGTTATACAATTTATGTCACTATGCCCCTAACGAGGTGATACTTATAGTAGTCATTCTCCTTATTCCATGTAGGTACAAAATAGGAAGGGTCAAAGAGAGTATGTGGTTTAATTAGTGGAAGAGTGATGGCTCCCGCTTTTAATAGTTTTTCCATCATAGAGGATTAAGGTTCTCCTATGGGGGTATAACATCTTTGTTCGTACTTGTACTGTAAATTCTTAATAGGGAAAAAATTAGAAAGAGGTTTTCGTTGGTTTGATGGATGATAAGGGAAATCTTTCAAGACCACCACGTTGGTGGATCCTTTTTCCTTAGAATAATTATTTTGTGCTTTAGGAGAAGACGAAGGGGAGTCATTTGATTTAAAGGGAGTGCTCTTTTTATGCAGGTGAAGTTTCTTCTCTTCCAAGTCATGGATTTCTAGCTTCCAAGTCATGGTGAAAACCTCATCAAATGTTTGGAATGTTTGTACCTAAAGAGTTGTGGAAATATTCCTGACACAAGCCTTAGTGAAAAAATCTATCAACTCATTTTATGGAATTTCAAAGGAAAGCTGATTAATAAGACCTTGTCAACATGTGAAAAAGTCAATGATAGATGCATCATCATACTGATGAATACAATATAAATAATTCATGAAGACCTTATTGAAGATATTGATGGAGAAGTGGTCAAGGAAGGTTTGGGATAACTAATTGAAGGAGAAGTTTGAGTGCTTCGGTAAATCAATCTACCAATCTAAAGAAGGTCTTGTCAAGGACATGGAAAAATTCCTAAGAGGCAAGGCATCATCATGGGAAATTAGATACCATACGTGTTTGAATGATCACAAGTGTTTGTACTGATCTTCCTTGCTACTAAATCGATTGAACTTAGAAATCTCCCAATGTGAAGGATAAGGATGAATGGGCATAGATGGATGAATAGGATCATTACAAATTATTTGGTAAGTCAAGGTATTGTGAGATCCAGAAATAGTTGCTTCAATCATCTGCATCTTATCCATCATCATCTTTATAATATCATTTGTAGGATTCGATTGAGGGAAACCCCCTACGGTATAAGGGGGTGGATGAGGTAGATAGGTCATAGACTGAACATTAGTGTATGGTGGTTCCAAATAAGTAAACTGTGATGGAGGTATGTAAGAGGTCCAATAGATGATGAAGGAATGTACCTTGAATAAGAAGTAGAAGTGACAAGCGGTTGTTGAGGCTTGGTATAGGTGAGAGGA
This sequence comes from Taxus chinensis, assembly GCA_019776745.2. Classification (NCBI taxonomy): domain Eukaryota; kingdom Viridiplantae; phylum Streptophyta; class Pinopsida; order Cupressales; family Taxaceae; genus Taxus; species Taxus chinensis. The sequence continues at coordinate 606,847,638 of CM034154.1, read as the reverse complement.
ACTTGTGTGGAGACCCTTGTAGAAATAGGTGGCAAGGTTTGGGGTATGGAAAGGACCAGGTTCTAGAAGGGGTATGAGATGCTGAAATGATTGGTGGCTGCGAAGAAATGGGTAGTGTTAAATTTTTTTCACTTGTGTAAAAATGGGCAACTCGAAACTTTTCTTTTTATGGAAGGAATTGATGAATGGACCTAACTATGGGGAATCCATAGATTTTTCATTGTGTTTTCAGTTATAGTAATTGATTGACAACATGCATTTTGTAGCTATGTGTGTTATTATAGAATGTAACACCTCACATATGCTGCCATTCCATGTTCATCTTCAACAAGGAAAAATTGAAGCCCTGAAGGACCAATGCATTGCCTTGATGAAGGGGGGAATAAAAAATTAGGTGGGATGTTAAAATCCATAGCAACAAACAAAGTTGTTGATTACAGGTGGCATCATTCATTATGAATTTACGTGTATTTTCAATTTGATCATTTCCTATGTTTAAGTGTTATTAAGTATGTTATTGAGTTGTTTAGTTAATTGTACAATCATTCCATATCATAATATCTGAAAGTAAAAGGAACTACAGAACTCAGTTATAGAAATGATATCATTTATTTATGAGGAAATTCAATGTTTCCCACTCAAGCCCTAGGATGCAACTTATGATTATTGAAATAAAAGATACATGTACATGAAACTAAAAGAAAAAGAGTATAGAAGAAACCCATAATTGCCTTGGGTTTTCTCCTGGTCTTCATTGCTTCAGTTCCAAATTCATATTTATCTTCTTCATCATCCACCCCATAAATGTACATGAATAGAAATGATAAAATAACATCAATTACTGAGCTTGGGGTTTAATATGTATTCATGTGTTATCTATCTTAAGGAAAATGAATCATTTAAGATCAAAAAGCATAAGGTACATCAAAGTAACAGATGTTTATTTGAAAAGTAATCTCTTACAGAAGCACATGTGATTATCATAATCATGAGTGACATAAAAGAAAGAGAGAGAAAATTACTATGGAATGCAAGAGAGGTTAAACCCTATTGTTTTCTAACTACTTTGTTTAAGTGTGCAATTACAGGTTACAATAGAAGATAACAAAATTCATGATTTAAATTTTGTACTAACAAGTACAAATTGCTTTTAGTAAACAAATAGTATTCAAGGATACAAGAGAAGAATTCATTCATGTCTTTCACAATGATCAAGATACAAACTACAATTATTTAGAGATTTACCACTCAATTAAGAATGAAGGTATAGTGTTTAAAGAAGATGCACTTTGTTGCATAACTTGGCAAAATTATAAAGTACAGATTACAAGTACAAAAAGGTACAAGAATGATCTAAATTCCATATCTTATCAAAGAAAATAGATTGCATTGAAAAGATACAACAATGAAAATTGTTTGATGTTACAAGATTCTAAAGTACACACTATCTTTCAGGTCATCAGTGTAGATTGAAACCTCTTACAAGAAAGTTGTTTTAGCAAGTTCTTTTAGTTACCATTCTAATTGCAGATTGAAAAGTTCAATTCAAATCACAACGACTGAATGATGAAGTGTAACTGAACCAATAAACAACCCTCTCAATCAGCCTCAAGCTATTCAGATAATCTTAAATATTGCTCTAGTTTTTAGAAAACTAAGTAAACAAGTTTCTGCATAAAATTTTTAGTTCCAAGTTCAACATTGAAGCTATCATATCAAGAAATGATAAGTACAAACTAGATATCAATAGCCCAAGATCAAAATTGAGCTTAAAAGATGAATAATTCACTGAAAAAAACAAGTACAACAGAGTTTTAAGTTCAACAACATTTATTTACCCATCAATTATTAAGTACAACATAAAGAAAAGATTTGATTTTTACATATTTTGAAGTTGTATAAACTTTGGCAGGCTAAGGAGAAGAAGACTATATAGTTTGAAGAGGGTTAGAATGATATTAATACCACTCATGAAGACAAGAAAAACCTAAGTTATAATTGCAAGCATGTTACAATTTGGGTGTTTAAATCAAAGAAGAATGGAGCTAATAACATTAAAGATAACAAGATTATAACATTCAATTCATCAAAATCAGTTCTCAAAACATTATAGGTACATCACAATAACACATAAGAGCTCAAAAGTATCTTTCCGAAGGTTTAATTGCTAGTACCAAAGCACTGGTTCATATTCAGATTTATCAATACATCCTGAAGAGAAATATAAAAACACAAATCAAGAATAAACATTACTCATATCCTCGTAACTAAGAATTGTTTAATACAATGAAGGACGCATCAAATATTCAAGTATTCATTAAGTATCTACAAGGTTACAGTCAGGAATACGCTTTGAACTAGATAAAACAATGTTTACGGGTCAAGAAGAGTTCACAGTGTTTTCAAACCCTTGAATGACTAAAGTAGAGAAACAAAATACAATTACCCAAATCAAGTCTACAGTTCAAATAGGTCTTTTTATGATTGAATACAACAAATGCAATCATCGAAAATATTTACTCATGACATTTTGTTCGCAAGGAAGTCTAAAATTATAAGATAAATCAAAATAGTGACCCAACCTTATAAGGTTTTCAGATCAATATATGGAAAATTTTCAGTCACTGTAAGCTCTAAGGTGGTCTTACAGTGTAAAAAATTTGAAAAATGATAGATTACATAGGGAGGCTGAGCTTTAACAGTATTTTCTTGAGGAATGAAATAGGAAAATATTATTGAAGCATGATAGGCACCAAAGAAATACCAAATCGTTATAGCATAAAGAAAGAAATGAAAAAATAGAGACCATTAACAATACTGTTCATAAAATTTTCTTATACTTTACGGCCATCGAGGGTTCCGGAAATGTTTGTAAAAGAAGTCAAAGAAGAAGCAATAAATCGCCGTCTGGTCCAATTTCCTGAAACCCTCAAAGATCCTAAGCAAAGCAATGATAATCATGAAGACCCAAATCAATTTTTGAACTCAAGGTTGCATGGAAACACAATGCAAATGAAAAATATTCAAAGTATTAGTGCCTTGAAATAGAAACATCAATAAAGAACTATTTGCATGGTTCAATGAATAAAGAACTCACGTTCTTGAAATTTTCAAGCATAGAACCTCCCAGAGGTTATTTGATAGAATTATTGAGCTCAAGAAGATCAATAATGATGATCGCTTCCTCACATAAAACCTTGTTCGAACTTGGGAGAAAGAACAAAATAGTAGAGAGACCGACATGGTAGAGTGAGGAGCTCAAAAACCTTTTAACAATGATGGCCACCATGACTAAAAATATTTCTCAGAAGCTCGAAAAGAGAAAAAATTGTAGAAGGATACAAACATTTGAAGTCGTAGAGCCCCATAAGATAAAAAATTACAAGATAATCTAGATTGAAAACTCATATCAATGGCAGTCTGGGAATGTTTTTCTAGGGCTTCACCCTATTTTTCCACAATACACAATGAGAATGAGATAATTTTGAGTTATTGTTTCTCGACTAAGATTAAGAACAAAGCAACCCTGACTCAACACATAGTTAGAAATCAACAGCGAGGATCATGCTATTACAGGTAAAATGATAAAAATGCAGACCACAATCCAATCACCTAAGTAAGAACAAGTACATAGATCAATGGAGATAATCAGATGGTACCAAATCAAATGGCTTAGAAGCAAAATAGAAACCATCTCATTAATGGTAAAAAGATGTACGAAAACGAATTAATGACTACATAGATTAATGGTTACAAATCAAACATCAAAATTATTGCAACCCCTATAGGTAACCTAACACCTCCCAAGTTAGAAAACAATGACATAGATTTGAATGGTACATAGATCAATGAAAAATAAGCTAAGTCATCAAATTCTATGCAAACCAAAGTGAATGTTCAAATCAGTGTCAAATCAAACAATCACCAACAAAGCAAATAAAGGGTTGAGCTAACGTTAAAGTGGGATAGCCCCAATAATTTACTTATTATTGCATTGACTTATCTTTGTTCTTTTTAATAATTGATGTGGACAAATATTATTTATGCCTCATAATATTCCAAATGATCCCCGATAGAATAATATGTACAATGATAAAAGAAGGGGCCCAAGAACCTTAGTCCATGCAATAATTAGGCCCCAGTTTGAAAGGGGTCGATGATAATATTATGTGCCAAGGTAATCAAATGAAGAGTCCTAATAATGAAACATGATTATTATTCAAACTATGTCATATGCCCAAGTCAAAGTGGGAAATAATTACCTTAAACTTCTCAAAGTTACCTTAAAACTCACTAAGGCAACCTTGTACAGGGAAGGAGACAAAAGTGAGCATGTGCATAATGGACAGGTGATCCCGACCATAAGTGAATGTATATTTACACTTGTTTAGTGAAATTAACAACATTATTTTTACACAAGATATATTTTGAATTCCTTCACAAGAGGACAAAATACTGAAAAAGAAAAATTTATCATTGCAAGTGGATAAAGAACACAGGTGTCACATCATGCAAAAGAATAAAAATATAATGCACTAGAAAAATAAGACTTGCACATCAAGAAAAGCCTAATATTAGCCAAAATAGTCACGTGGAAAAATGGAAAACAGGAGCCTATTGAGCCCTGAGACCACAAAATTATTCATGAGCATTCCAAATTATTTTGGGTGAATTTTACATTTGAAGAACGTTTGTGACATTCTGGGTAATTTCATTGTCATCTTGAGCTATTATTCCCTTTTCAGGGTTTTGGAGACTCAATATTTTCTTAGAGTAACGAAGTGGTATCATAGGGTCTATCTACGGTCAACATGACCAAAGTTTTTCAAAATCAATAAATTATGCTTTAAAAGGTTTTATTTTGTTTCCATCATTCACTGATTCCGAGGGAGAACTCGGTAATTTAAAATCAAGGAAAAATAAATCATTTTAAGGTAACAAGGGGTTATGAGCTAGTAATAGCTCACTAAGAAGCTCAGCGAGCTGCTCGAAGAGATGACTTAGTTTCATTTTGATAAGAGCTCTAGGTAGCTTGGTTTGACTATTATTTCCCAGGTGAGTTACCTAAGGATCTTGAATGTGAGCTCGTGGTGGTAAATCCTAGTCGGTGATGAATCACATAAAACATTGATAGAGATTGAGTGGAATGAAGCTCAAGCCATGACCAAAGATCAACATGTCGAGTTGCAAGAAGAGCTTGCGTGGTTGAGCAGGGAGTTCGTGACATGGTGATGAGATTAAATGACTCGAGGACAACCAAAGAGATCCTATCGCAAGTGAGATAGGATGGTTCATATGCGGCTCAAGTTTCTTGACTATGTGAGGTTGTTAATAGCTCCTCGATTTTGGAGGCCATGGACATAGATGTAGAGCTTGTACGTAAAGTGATGCTTGTTGGCGCATAGTTTTGAGAAATCAAATTTGGGAGCTCAAGCTGGATGTTGTGGTAGAAATGGAAGAGAACTCAGTTGGGGGCCGAATTGAGGGCTGAGTCATCCTTAACTGAAATATATCAGATGGAAAACCCGTATGGAAAATAAGCATAACTTGTAAGTCAACCAATGCAAATAAGAACGAGTACACTTAGTATGGGAGCTCAGTGTAGTATCATACGACATAATACAAAGAAGTCGGTCTGTGAGAAGAGTCTAAGTGAACCATGACCATAGCTCAATGTAGAGGTGGAGATAATGACACACTAGACTGAACTCGATCAAGGGAAAGTAACTCGCATAAAATTAACACGGTGAGTTTGTGGTGGTCGAGGTCACAGATGACATTGTAGAGTCGAACGCGCGAAAAATCATCAAATAGGTAGGGGAAGTTTTTTTAATTGAACTTGAACGTAGACATGGAACAAGGAGGATCATTGTATAAAAGGTACTTAGGAATGATCTCGGTTGGAACCATGTTAACAACTCAAACATTTCGGATTTTACCATATGCAAGGGAGAAATCATCGAGTGACAAGCCGAGAAGAATAGCTCGACAGTGCAATCACATAAATGAAAATAGCTTGATATTTTGCTTGGAATCGTGAATGCATCGTTGATGAGTTGAATCGTGATGTTTTAATGTATCTGTGATAAATTCGTGAGTAAAGAAGGTGAGCTGAGTAGCCGAGCTTGGCTTGCTATAAATGAATCTCGATAGGCATGGGTGAATGTTAGATCGATGGAGATGGAAGCTTGTGTTTGGGACACCCATGAAGTCTGTTCAGCTAAGTTGGGATTCATATGGCCAAGTAAATTTTGGGGAATTTTTAGCCCATTTGTAGTCAAGTGGGTACATAGAATGCATAAACCCCATGCTAAGAGATGAAGAGGGGAATTCGAGGAATCCATTACCAGGTGGAGGTGTTAAGATGGTGAGCCAACATAAAATTCCCGCAATTGGAAGATTCTCAGTTCTCCATTCGGGGAAGTGGGAATTTTTATTGGCTAACTTTAAGCATGGCATTGTGGAAAAGCAGGCGATGCGGGCCAATTCACCAAGATAACGCATTCTGAGTTAAGTGAGGAACATTGTATAGTCATGATTGAGTCATTAGTAAAAGTTCGTGTTCGAGTGAAGTGTGGGATTTTAATCACAAAATTGAGCTTGGGTGCTTTGGCTTGAGTTCGAGAGACCTGATCGAGATGGCAATTCATTCACTGAGCTATGTGAAAGACCACTGGAAAGACTGGCTAGCATGGCAATAGATGGTTCTACATGGAAAACTAACATAAAGGTACCTCGCCAAAATGAAAATAGATATACTCAATTGGTTCAAGATCACATTTCTACAACAAAAGAGCTCGAACGTGACTTGAGAAGGGTGCGGCTTCCGACTGAGATTAAGCTGGTAGGTCATGTGATCGAGCTCGAGCTCTATCGATTCATTAAGCTTGGCATCACAATAATTAGGTGAAGGCCGTATGATCAAGGGAGCTCAGTCTAGTGAGTTCAATCATGGAGGATTGGAGGTCGAGTTACATGAAATAAGATAAGAAGTAATTTGACTACCACACATAGAAGCTAGATCACTATCAGGTGATCATGCATGTAAAAATGAAGATTATAGTTGAAGTGAACTTAGACTGAGTCAAGAATGATGACTTATATGGAGGGGTGGGGGGGTGGAAAGAACAATGTTAAACCATGCATATGCGAAGAGCTTGAGTATGGGAGGTTATATGGATAGCACATGGATTGAGCTAAGTAAATAAATCCATGTTTCTTGAGAAAGAAAAATATCAGAGCAAGCTGATGTAATCACAGGTCGCTTCCACTACAGGATTAAACTTGTCTGAGTGTAGTAGAGGATCCAAATACCATCAAATGCAGTTGGCGATTCGAGGGTCTAGCTTGATACCTTGGCTCGATGAGTGAATCATTCAAGCGAGTATAAGTGACATTGCAGAGGCTTGTGGATTGTTTTGAATCAACCTATACATGAACATGGTCAAGGCATGGTGAAAGATCTCATCATTTGGAATGTCATTTTTTAGGATAATTTTATACTCATAATGGTAACATAGACCAATCCTTTCAAATGGTGTGAAGATGGTGATTCAAATAGAGTTGGCTCAATTGGTTCAAGTAAAATTAAAATTACACAAGTTGGGCATGATGGGAGCCAATGTATATTTGATATGTTTCGATGAGCTCTCGACAACTTGGTTAGCCAAGATATGAGTGAATTCACCAGGACTATGGAGTGTCAGTCGAGCCATTGAGAGTTTGTCACATGGGTAGTGAGCCAAAATAAAGAATTGGATCGTGAAAGGAGAGTCTTTCAATCTATTAACCAAGTCATTGGCAATTGGAGCCTACTGAGGCAAAAACACAATGTGGTCAACTCGATCACGTAAACGATGTGGAGGATGGTGAGATGGCATAAACAAGTTGACATTAAGCCCCTCAAATGTAAACTGACGCTAAAGGGGTCCTACCTAAAAATATTAAATTTAATTTTTATTATTAAATGTTATTTTTATTATTAAAATATAACTTTAATTAAATAGTGGATAATTTGTAACTTTTGCATTAATGAAACATGATGGAATGTTATTAAGTGGTTTAACCAACTCTACATTTAATATTACCCATCATGTGCCTTCATTTTAGGAAGGAATTTATGATTTCTCCTCTATTCTCTCACAGGGATTTTTCTATAAATGTAGGTTGGAAGCTCATTGGAAAGGGTTTGCACAAGTTAGACATCTTATACAAGTGCATATTTTATAAGAATGTTCTCTCTTTTGCAAGTTAGATTTGTGGATTGGGGAACTTTCAAGCCTCGTTTTCAAGACTGTAGTGGCAACCTTTGCCTCTTCAAAATGTGATGATACATTGTTCATGTTGTTGAAGACATAAAAAGTGTGTTTTATGACTACTCTTAGTCAATTCATCATTCTTTACTTCTTTGTGTCTTTCTCATGTTTGCAAATACATTGTGCAAGTTCAAAGTTTACATTGCAAGTCCTTGGAGTTCTGTGCATGTCAAGTGGTGGAATATTTCTTACAGTTGAGTTGTGGTGTTTATTCACCCTCCTTAATTTCATCCTTCTTCACTTGGAAGACTGATATATTGTTTTTCTGGTTGAGTTTTAATAAAGGGAACACATGCTCTTTAGTTTGTGGTATTATATTTACCCTTTTCAAATTAACCCTTCTCTGATTCTAGCAACACCCCTTGTTTGGTTCATCACCATCCCTAGTATAGTTTCATTTCTTGCAAATATCTTTCCCTAAATCACATGAAAATTTTATTATAGGTCTAGATAATCATTTTATTAGACTAGGAGTAGTACATCACTTAGTTTAGGAAGAGGAAGATGGTCTTCTCTGGAGGTTCAACTATAGCCCAAGTCCCATAGATTAAGAGGTGATCCCATGTTACCTAATCACACAAAATATCTTATTCAATTTATGGCCATTTAAAGGGTGTAGTGATTTGGAAATAGTAGTTTTTGGCATGCTCGGTGGGACAAGACATTAGTACTTCTCTTTATAAAATTTATGAATCAAAGTACTTGGCAACTCCATCTTTCTGGATTTTTTATCTCAGTGACATTAACATATGCAAAGAATTCATACAAGATCTTCTGTGAAATGAGAACGAAATTATTAGAATATTGAGTTGATCCTTGTCTCCTCCTAAGAAGAAGAAGAGGTATTTAAACATCACCAGTTACAATGTCACCATGTAGAGGTCATTCAACTCCTCCTTACGGAAGGTTCCCTCCACCTAGGAACAATCAACCTATCGGTAGAATGGAAAGGAACCAAGTGTTTCTAGTATTTAATGTAGGCATCCCTCTTCTATTAGACCAACGGGATCCTATACCTACTGTTACACTCAAAAGTTTACCCTTTTACACAGGGGAAACTCATATTAATCCTATGGAACATATTCTTCATGTGGCCAACATTTGCACAATACATAATGTTACAAAGGAAAACGTTACGGTAAGATCCCTAGCTACGTCATTCAAGGGAAAATCACTTATGTGGTTTCATGGGTTAGAGGATGGAACTATAAACACTTTGGATATGTTTGGGGAGAAGTTCTGTAAATAGTTTGAAGAAAAGAGAGACCGCCTGTCACTCTGGGTAAAACTCACTACCATAAAGACAAGCTCCCCAAGAATACATGAGTGATTTCAACTTCCAATTACAAATGACTTGGAATACGATTTCGACACTCATACAACCTTTTGCAAATAATGCATTCTTGTACTATTTACAAACCTTGAATAAGTGATGTAGTAGTTATGATCTAGTCCATGCGAAGAACTACACTACCTGATGCCTACAAAGTTTTGATAAGAGTGGAGAATTCCTTGATTTAGGCTAGAAAGATAGCTTCGTGACCATCAATGTCCATTTTCTCTAGATTCTTACAAACACTCATCCTACCATTACTCCTATTCCAATAGCTTCCAAGAAAAAATATCAGTATAACTCCACCCGTTCAAACGATCTATTTGAAGTCAAGTCACAGCTACAAAATTTTTGGAACGATCTCCTTGCACTCAAGAGGAAATAATTTCAATATAATCCTCCATACCTGCAACAAAATCAGCAATATCAGGATAATTGTCCTATATTTATAGGGAAGAATCAACCTCAAAATAAAACTACAAGTCAAGTTGCGAATGCCAGGACTCTAAAATTTAGGAATCCTCTTGTTACTAGCTATTACAAATCCCTTCTACATGTCCCGAATAATCTATTTTAAGACTACGAATGGTGTTATCCTTGTTCTCTACCCCACAATAAAGAAATTTTCCCCAATGGAGTTCTTAGCTAGGCCCTTATGGTTCAAATCATATCTTCTCCTCTAGATCCAACATAAAATTCATCTACGTAGGAAATAACATATCAACTGTAGGTACCTGACGAAACCACTTTGCTAAAGTGGAAAGCATAAAAATTTTGCGGGTTGAATATATATTCCTGATCAGTGGCAAAAAACACTTGTTCTAAAAAGAGAGAAATAGAATCTCAACCTTCCAAGTCTTATCAAATATCCACTTCACAATCTCAGCCATAAGAGGTGGTTGATAAATATGGGGAAAACGAAATTGTCAGAAACACATACTATCCAAGCTACAAGGAAATAACGTTCTTTAGGAATCACAATACCCAAGAAGCACTTTCCAAAAGATGATTATAATGCCCAAAGAAATGTCAGAAAAGTAGGAGCAATTCCCTTCAATAGTTTAGAAGAAATGAAGAAGACCAACTTGAGTGTTACCATGTGGGACACACTCTCAATTCCTTCTTAAATAAATTTGTTAGAAGAGGCTCTGAAAATTTTTGGTACAATCGATGGATCATCGGGTCATGGGATAGTAACTACTATGAAGTTTTTTCAAATGGAAGGGAAAAATATTCCTAAAGTGAACAAACCACCACAATTCTATATTTCCCTGATCATTGGTGACCACCTAGTACATAATTAAATGATCAATTATTAGTGCCAGTAGCTCGGTCATGCCGAAATAAATTACATATGTACTAGACATACAATATATGTTGGTTATAAGAGGATTTTTTTAGTTGGATGGCATAACCATTAAAATTGTTGGAGTTATCAAAGGACTTCGACTTACCATCCATGCATTCCTGAGTTTTTCATCACCTAAGACATATCAGTCATTTATCTCCCTCCTCTCTTTGGCATCCACCTATCATGGTACTTCACTACCATGATGGGTGGTTATCTATTGGCTGATTGGTCATATATAATTATTAGGACTTGATATGGAAACAAAGTTACTATAAGGGAAGAACCAATTTTCCATAATCATGTAAAACCCTACACTACTAGTCCTATAAATGGGAATTATACCATCGATGATCCAAAAGAAGAAGATGTTGATCATGAACTGACCACTCTAGTGGAAGAAGTCCTTGATACTGTGATGGATGAATTGATTGGGGATCATCAATATGATCCCTGTGTTGATGTCTTGATAGAGGAAGAATTTGGTTTTGCTTCTTTTGGAAGATACAAGATTGGGTACATACTGCATTCATGAAGAAGGTATTGTCATCACCAATCTGGCACTATGATAATTCTTCACCAGGAACTCCTCATGTTATGATTATTTACTAATGCACAGCCTTTAGTTTGGTGGATGTAATCTGGAAACACAACAACAAACATAACACAAGAATACCATAGACTTTGATAAGAAGGAATGATGATAAATCTGAAATATCAGAGTAAATTATAATATTAACATGAAATTGTTACAATCTCACCCATGAGGTACTTCAAGTGTTATTGACTTCAATTTCCTTTCACCAGGACTATGGGAGAAACTTTACAATTACACCTCTTAATGGCTTCTTCAACACACCTTTAAACTAATGGCTTCCTTTACACACTTCATACAATATTTCTCACTACTTCCTTCTATGCTAAATGAGGGGGGTGGCCTCTTTATTTATAGAACTTTCAGGCTTATCCATCTTATCTCTAAGATAGGATAAGAATCCACTTTGACGAATCATATTCCATACCTTAACTCTTATCTGTACATGTAAGCTTATCTTTTAAGATAAGATAAACCTTATCATTTCACATGGGTTCCACATTTTTAGACTTTTTACAAATAAAATACACAAAATATTTATGACCTCACTCCTTGTCCTTATTACCAATATAATATTTCTAATTCCTAATCATGTAGACCCTACTTCTCTACTTACCCAAACTTTGACATTTTACATTACCGGACCACTTACGACAAATATTTACTTTTTACCACAACATTCCTATTATACTTTTGACTATTACCGTACTATACATTATTGGTGGCGTCGTACTGGCAGCGCCGTTATCTTCTATCGAACGCTACTACTAATTATACTTAACAACATCCTATTCCTAATACATACATTAATGAAATAGAAATTACGGAGGAAAATTTTAGTGTCGACATCTTCCCCCTTCCTAGCTTCTACTCCGTCCTTGGAGTAGACTATTCTGGTGCTTGGAAAATCTTCAACTTGTCGTGGTTGACCCATTTCATAATGGGAGTGCTATCTAATTCCTCTAGTCAGCACGTACCATTTTCATGCACAACTGCTATTTTGTAGGGCCCCATCCATTTTGGAAGAAATTTTTTGTCTTCTTTTTTTGTATCTAGAATCATATACTAGAACCAAGTCATTCACATGAAATGGAGACCACCAGATCTTTTGATCAAAGTATTCCTTCTACTTCATTTTCTTCTTATAGCTTGTATTCTTAGCTATTTCCCTCATTTCCTCTAGCAAATGAAGATGTACCAACCTTTCTTTTACTGAATCACTTTCATCCATTCTTTCATTTTCCGTTACTCTAATCGTGGGAATATCAAACTCAATAGGAAGAACTGGATCAATGCCATAGGCCAACTGAAATGGGGAGTATCTTGTTGCTGACTTTGATGTTGCCCTATATGCCCACAATGCTGCATGAATCCTCTTATCCCATTTATGTACCTGCAAGGCTGCATCTTTTGCTATAATTTGACACAACACAAAATTTGTTCGTTCCACCTGTCCATTTGTGCTTGGTTTGTATGTTGTTGCCTTCCTGTGCTTAATAGAAAAATTATTGACTAGGGCTTCTACCACCTCATTAATGAAGTGGCTTCCTTGATCTGTTACAATTTCTAATGGACAACCAAATCTGGTGACAATGCGTTCATATATGAACCTTGCCACTTCATCCATGGAAGCTATTTTCAATGGCCTAGCTTCAACCCACTTGGTTAAATAATCTGTGGCAACTATAATATACTTATTTTGGCGTGAGGTAGTTGGAAGTGGAATTAAAATGTCTATTCCCCACTTTTCAAAGGGACCAAGTGGAAGAATAGGGCATAATGGAGCTGATGAAGTCTTACGGTTACCATGTGTTTGACAAATATCACATGTCTTACAATAATTATAACAATCTTTAAAAAGAGTGGGCCATTGATAACCTGCATCCAAGATCCTTCTTGTTGTAAGTTGTCCAGAGAAGTTCCCTCCACATGTACCATTATGGAATTCTTCTAGCAGTTCCTTCCCTTGATCACATCCAACTGCCCTCTTGTATAGTCCATCAGGTCCTATTCAAAATAATACTCCATGTAGAATAGAATATGGGCGACTGGCTTGAGTAATATTTCTCTTAGTCTTTGCATTGGCACCATCAGGAAACTTGAATTCATTCAGATAATTCCAAATATCTATGTATTCACTAGGGATTGTGTCAAGGGAAAACAATGATACATCGGGGAAATCATCATCATCAAAAGATGATCCTAAACCATCATAGGCTCGAGAGAGTGCATCTGCATTGACATGCTTCTTTCTTGGCCTATCTATAATATCAAATTCAAATTCTTGTAGCAAAATTATCCATCTTGCTATCCTCCCTAATGGGTTAGGCTTATTGACAATATATTTTAGAGCCTGATGATCTGATACAACTATAAATTTCTGCCCTAGCAAGTAATTTTTAAACTTCTTTACAGCAAAAATGATAGCTAGAGCCTCTTTTTCAGTTACAGTATAATTTACCTCAGCACTGCTCATTTGTTTGCTCCCAAAGTAAATTGGATGTTCATTCCCATTTTCATCCTTTTGGCTCAAAGTACTTCCTAGTGCTGCATATGAGGCATCAGTGTACACAATGAATGGGTTGCTCCAATCTGGATTCTTTAAAACAAGTGAAGACACCAGGGCTTCCTTCAGTTGTCCAAAAGCTTCATGTGCCTTATTTCCTGGTTCATAAGTAACATCCTTCTTCAAGAACTGGGTTAGTGGCTATGTAATCTTTGAGAAATTCTTGATGAACCTTCTATAGTAACCCACATGGCCTAAAAATGATCTCAACTTACTTCTATTCATAGGAAATGGTAAATCTTTTATTTTTGAAACTTTATCAGGATCAGTACCAATACCATCTATGGATACAACATGCCCTAACAAAATGCCTTTAGAACATCCAAAGACAAACTTTGTAGGGTTTAGTGAGGCTTGTGCTTCATCTAACCTTTGAAATGCTATCTTCATCTGGTGCAGGTGGTCCAACTTGCTCCCATAGATGTAAAAATTATCCAGAAATACTCTGATGAAGGTTCCAATGTAGGGTTCGTACACCCTATTCATCAAACGCTGGAATGTTGCTGGAGCATTACACAACCCAAAAGGCATAACTCTATAAGCAAAAGTTCCCCAAGGAGTGGTGAATGTGGTCTTCAACTGATCTTTCTCCACTAATCAGACTTGGTTGTATCCGCTATATCCATCAGCAAAACTATAACACTCCTGGCCAGCTACTTCGTCCAAGATCTGATCTGAGAATGGAAGAGGGTAATGATCCTTCTTTGTTGCCTTATTGAGCTTCCTGTAATCAACACAAATGCGTAACTTCCCATTCTTTTTTATTGAGATCACAATGGGAGAAACCCAGTCTGAATTCTCCACAACAAATATGAATCCTGCATCAAGCAACTTATCTATTTCTTCTTTTACAGTCTTGGAAAAATTAGGATTCATTCTATATGGCATTTTCTTTATGGGCTTAGCACCATCTACCAGCTCAATAGAATGTTCTACCCAACTTACTTGATGGAGTTCCTTGTAATCAAAAGTGAATATGTGTATGTACCTTCGAAAGAGCTGGAGGTAGGATTCCTTCTCACTCTCCATCACAGCATCACCAATCTTTATTTACTGGAGACGATCATCAATTTATTCTTTAGATAATTTTATGGGGTCATGAGTCGGTGTGACTGGAAGGATATCCATGACTGAAACATCAACCTCACTTTCTTCATCTTCAGTGTCGACTTCACTGGTACTAGAGTAATCAAAGGATGTCCAATCATCAGTTTCATCACTTGAATCCACAGGTTCTACCTTATGATGTTGAGGGATCACATTTATCTTCACCCTCTCTTTACCATGTCCAAGTGTCATGAAGCCTTCATTCTAGTAGTTTCTTGCATGAACTCTCCTTAGCCATGGTCTTCCCAGCAACATTAGGTACGCAACAGTACCATTTTTCATCACCTGAAATTCTACCACACATACAACACCCATAACAGATATTGCCACATTTGAAACTACACCTTCTGGTTTAGTTTTTCCCTTATTTAATGACCTTAACATAAGTGTTGAAGGGTGATCAATTTTTAAACCCAACATATTCATTACAGACTCGGTCATTAAATTAACTTCAGCACCTCCATCAACTAAGACATCATGAATTGAAATACCATTACATAATACCTCAGCTTGTGGAGTATAGGGATCCGCATCTGCCTCCAAAACAGGGATCTCAACCTCCTTCCTTTGTAGAGCATTGAGTCCACTTCGCAGCTCCCGCCTCTTCTCAGAAGACATAACCAAGAGTTGACCATATGTAATATTTGCAGGCCTTTTGGACAGATCTTCCAAGATGGAGTATGGTCCTTGCCCCTGTGAAATCAGAAAATCCTGTACACCCAACTTTCTTCTCCTATGTTTCTTATTAGTTTCTCCTTTCATCTTCTTAGGATCATTTCCATCTTGATTATGTTTTCCTTTCTTTCTTTTTATTACAAACACATCTACTTCATTATTTCTGCTCTTATCTACTACATCAAAAGAATTCACAGGTGCTTTTCCTTTATCATTATCTCCTTTACCAGATGTAGAAGCTCTATCTGGACAATTATACTTATAATGACCCTTTTTATAACAACCATAACATACAACTTTAGAAATATTTCTTTTTGGACCTCTATCTCCTCCCTGAGAACTAAATTCTTTTCCTTGAAGAAGATTAATAATTAATTGACCCATCTTTTTGAGCAGATCTTCATACTCAGTAGATGTACTAGGAGAAAGATTTGTGCTCACCGAGAGTGGTTGTGGATTCTGGAGCAAAGGTGCTGGTGTAGGTTCTACTTTAGCAACAATTTCTTTGGGCTCCTCTTCCATGCTTTCTTCTTGCATTCTTGCAATCTCCTTTTCTTGTTCAATGGTAGCTGGGTGGTCATACTTCACTCATTTTCTGATCTCTAGCTTCATCCCAAGAATGAAGTGCTTACATAGGAGATTATCCATGCCATTCATCAACCCATCCACTAATCCTTCCTTCCAAATCTGGGTGTCAAGCTTTCTCCTTAGCTCTAGAACATGAGTATGATAATCCCTTATCTTCTCCTTCTCTCCTTGGGTTAGCTTTGTGATATCGATCATGAGATCTACATATCTCTGTTATTCACCAAATTCTTCAAGAAAACTTTCAGTTAATAAATCCCATGAGTTTTTCACATTATCACCTAGTGTTTCAAACCACCTAAGGGCTGAACCATCCAAAAAGGTAGGAAAAAATTTAGTCCATTGTTCCCTTCTTATAAGGCCATTAGAAATACAAGATCGTTTAAACTCTTGAATGAAAGAGGAAGCATCTTCATTAGAATGGGCTGAAAAAACAGGAATCTTCCCCATTTTCAAAAGTAACCACAGTGAAATACCAACCCAAAAGTACAATCAACAAGACTTATGTGCACCAATAATTAAAATCACTATAATAGAAAATAGAAATGACCACGGTAAACTATGATAAAACTTGAATTACTGTGGTAAAAAATGACTTTACTGTGGCAAACACTATTCACAGTAAAAAGTGAAGTTACTGCAGTAAATACTATTCATGGTAAAAAGTGACTTTATTGTGGTAAATACTATTCACAGCAAAAATGACTTTACCATGGTAACTACTATTCACGGCAAAAATTACTTTACCATGGTAACTACTATGCACAGTAAAAACAAGGCTACCCTCAAATTGATTTTTGATTAAGTGGGAATATCTCTCCAGATAATCCACCAACAAGGAATGGTCCTGGCAACGGAACCAAATGTCATCACCAATCTGGCACTATGATAATTCTTCACCAGGAACTCCTTGTGCTATGATTATTTACTAATGCACAACCTTTAGTTTGGTGGATGTAATATGGAAACAAAACAACAACATAACACAAGAATACCATCGACTATGATAAGACAGAATGATGAAAAATCTGAAATATCAAAGTAAATTATAATTTATTAACATGAAACTGTTACAATCTCACCCATGAGGTACTTCAAGTGTTATTGACTTCACTTGCCTTTCACCAAGACTATGGGAGAAACTTTACAATTACACCTCTTAATGGCTTCTTCAACACACCTTTAAACTGATGGCTTCCTTTTCACACTTCCTACAATATTTCTCACTACTTCCTTCTATGCTACATGAGGGGGGTGGCCTCTTTATTTATAGAACTTTTAGGCTTATCCATCTTATCTCTAAGATAGGATAAGAAATCCACTCTGACGAATCATATTCCATACCTTAACTCTTATCTGTACATGTAAGCTTATCTTTTAAGATAAGATAAACCTTATCATTTCACATGGGTTCCACAGTTTTAGACTTTTTACAAATAAAATACACAAAATATTTATGACCTCACTCCTTGTCCTCATTACCAATATAATATTTCTAATTCCTAATCATGTAGACCCTACTTCTCTACTTACCCAAACTTTGACATTTTAACATTACCGGACCAGTTACGACAAATATTTACTTTTTACCACAACATTCCTATTGTACTTTTGACTATTACCGTACTATACATTATTGGCAGCGTCATACTAGTAGCACCGTTATCTTCTATCGGACGCTACTACTAATTATACTTAACAACATCCTATTCCTAATACATACATTAATGAAATAGAAATTACGGAGGAAAATTTTAGTGTCGACAGTATGATCATACCACAACTTGTCAAAACACAAAGCAATTTTGAAGGATTGTGGAAATTTTTTCTTCGATGTCTCGAGGAGTAAGAGTGGATCTGGTGTTGGTATCAAGTTAATTTATTTAGAAGGAGATAAGTACTTCTCATGTGTCTTGTTGCAATTCAGTTACACTAACAAAGTTACTGAATATGAGGCCCTTGTGTAAGGAATTCACTTAGTTCAAAAGAAGGGAATCAAGGCCCTAACTATTTTTTGAGATAGTGAGTTAGTTTTTCATCAAGTGACAACATACAATACATCCAAGAATGATCTTTTAAGATTATACAAGAACCTAGTCTGGGATTTGATTGAATATTTTGAAGCTTTTGGGATCCACACGGTTCCTAGAAATCAAAATCAAGATGCTAATAGGATTGATACAATTGGATCAAAATGACGACATACCTATTGATATCATGAAAGAAGGGCAGAAATATTTCAAAATGGTGGTTTGACCTGTAGTCCCTGATAATGTGAGTAGTTGGAAAGTGTTTGATAGTGACAAACAAATTGTCCTATTTCTATAAGAGGAGGCATATTTTTCTACGAAAGATCAAGAAAAGTTCTAAGAAGAATATGGTGATCAAATCATAAAATTGAAAATCAATAAGCTACCAAAAGGCTTAGTTACTATGTAATCCATCTTCAATTCAGATGATCAAGCCAAAAGACAAAGCTCTAACATGGTCGTACAAAGAAGAAGATTTTGAGGAAGTCAAGGTAGCAAATAAAAATTTTCTAAAGATCGGAAAAGTATACACTCCCAAAGAAAAATAATCTTCCTTCAAACTTTTTCAAGAGTATCATGACATTTTTGGGTGGAGCTACAAAGACCTACATGGTGTTGATACAGGTCTAACACAACATACCATCGAATTGGATCCTAATTCCAAACTAGTTTGTTAGAAGTAGAGGCCAATTAATCCTAAAATTGAGCCACTAATGAGAAAGGAGCTAACCA
This sequence comes from Taxus chinensis, assembly GCA_019776745.2. Lineage (NCBI taxonomy): Eukaryota > Viridiplantae > Streptophyta > Pinopsida > Cupressales > Taxaceae > Taxus > Taxus chinensis. Next base: position 606,828,352 of record CM034154.1, on the reverse strand, counting down.
AACTCATTGAGGCCAGTATAATTTTTCCTATCAAGCATTCCTCTTGGGTAGCCAACCTGGTCCCTGTAAGGAAGAAGAACGGAGAAATTCAGCTATGCATGGATTTCAGGGTTTTGAATCATGCATTGTTGAAAGATCATTATGCTCTTCCATCAATGGAGAAAATACTTCAAATTGGTAGCAGAAGTTCAAATATTTTCTTTTCTCGATGGATATTTAGGTTACAATCAAAATTCTGGTCCAAGAATCTGATCAATTTTGAAATGAATTTCACTACCAAGTGGGGCACGTATGCTTCTAGAAAAATGCCATTCGGATTATCCAATGTTAGGGCTACTTTCCAAAGAGCCATGGAAATGGAGTTTAAGGGAATAATAAATGACATTATATTGGTTTACCTTGATGATATAACTTTATACTCTAGGCATGTAGAAGATCACATCACACATCTAAGGAAGGTTTTCAAGAGGTGCATGGATTTTTGGGGTTTCACTTAACCCAAAGAAATGCATTTTTGCAGTACATGAAGGAAAATTATTGGAACATGTTGTTTCAACAAAAGGATTGTTAATCGATCTAGCCAAGATTTGTTTCATTATGTTCTTATCTCTCCCAAGTCACAAGAAGGGTCTCCAGAGTTTTCTGAGAACCATAAATTTAATGCAGAGATTCATCCCTCAATTCACAACATTGGCTACACCAGTGAAAACCATGTCAAATAAAAATATGCCATTCTCATGGAAAAAGGAAGGAAAGGAGAAATTCAAAGCCATAAAAATGGCCATTTCTCAAGCTCCCATGCTAGTGAACCCAACGTTTGATAAATATTTTATTCTTTATGCTTTTTGCAAGTCAAGAGAGCATTTCAAGTATCCCCACCTAACAAAATGATGATCTGATGTAGAAACCAATTTCTTTCATTCGTTAATCCCTCAAATACTATGAGCTTAAATATTCATTTGTTGAAACAAAAGTCTTTTTGGTTATTTGAGCTTCAAATAAATTCAAGCACATGTTGTCTAATAACAAAATTCATCTTATGGTGTCTCACCCAGGTGTCAAGGAATTTTCGTTAAAAAAAGAGATGAATGAAAATCATGTTGGATGGATCACGAAGGTGATAAAGTATGAGGTACTTATCAAAGTTACCAAACTTGTCAGAGGTAAAGGTAAGTATCAACAACTTGATGCAGACATGGAATCAAAAGGTGATGAGGACATGACGCTCCTAAACATTGATGAAGGTGATGCTTAGCTTGAATAGTTGTCCAAAATGAAGAGTTTCCTTTTCTCAGGAGTATATCCTATGAACATTGAAACTTAAAGATGTACTTCCCATATTCTGTCTATTCTATATCTCCTGGTAGATAATGTTCTATTTTAAAGGGATTTGAATGGTTTTCTCCTTCGGTGCATGTGACCAGGACATGTAAGTAAGATACTAGAAGTGTTTCAGAATGGCCTATCTAGAGGACATTATTCTGCGATGAACAACTGTTACCAAGATCATGCGAGCTAGTTATTATTGGCCATATTTGTTCAAAGATTCCCATCTCTGGGAAAGGAAGTGCAAGGTTTGTGCCTTTTTCACTAGGAAGCAGAAGTTGGCGGCTCTTTCACTGCATCCAATTCAAGTGGAATAACCCTTTGTTCAATGGGGGTTAGATTTCATTAGAATTAATAATCCTCCATCTAGTGATAAAAATAAATGGGTCCTTATTGAAATGGACTATTTTACTCGATAGACAGAAGTATTAGCATTGAAGGAGAGCAATGAGAAGGTAGTTCTTGATTTCTTAGAAGATATAATGAAAAGTTTCAGTGTTCCATTTACAGTTATTTCAGAAAATGTGATGGATTTTCTTGGTCTAAATTTGAGTGAATGGGATATTAAGAATGCGGTCTACCTCAACATGTCGTCCAATTACTATTCGTAAGGAAACAAATTGGATGAGTCTAGGAACAAAAACCTCACAAGGATTATCAAGTGCACAATGGAGACTAATAGGGGAACTTGGCACACATAGCTTAAAACGTCTTTATGGGAAGATAAGATCACACCTAAAAGGGCCATTGAAAATTATCCTTTCATTCTTGTATATGGAAAGAGAAGAAAAAATTCTGATTTCCTTAAAGTTACCTTCTTTGGAGTTAGCTCATCAGCTTGAGATTATGGAGATTGATTCTATGACAGTCAGGTTTACTAAACTTGTGGAGTTGGAAGAATTATGGAACAAGGCTATGAATAATTTGGAGCAACATCAGGCTCAAGTTAAGAAATATTTTGATAAGAAGGCGTCTGAGAGCCATTTTCAATAGGGAGATTTAGTTCTCAAATGTGATGAATATAGAACCAAACCAAGCAAACACGCAAAATTTTGACGCTCTCTAGAGTGAGCCATACATCATCACAAGTTGCAAAGAGGCAAATTCATTCCATCTATCTAGGCTCAATGGAGAATAAATTCCCATTCATGTGAATGACATACATCTCAAAGCTTTCTTTTGAGATCTTTCCATCCTCTATAGAGTGTAGTTAGGTGTTTTGCTCTAAGTGCATTTTGCACATTGTTTTGTGTTGTTTTTCATTTTTATTTCATTTTTCTTGTGTTTTGTGTTGTTCTACACATTGTAGCATCATTGAAAGGTTTTAAAGGAGAGGAAATAGTCAAAGTTTCAAAGAAAGTTTCAGGATATTCCCAAATCCTCAGATGTTTCATTCAAAATTCCATAGTGCCATAGATTTCAAGCATTCATCGAATTCAATATATTTTCTACCTACCTTTATAGGAGACTTCGGGATCCAACATAAAGACTATCCCAGTTTCGGGATGCCAACATTGACTCAATTCCCAATGGATTTCTCAAGGCTATTAAACTCATGCTTAGCAGGAAATCATCCTTGATAGGTCACCAATATTTTTATCCATTTTTTCCCTTTTGGGAAAAAATGGACAACAGGAGCCTATTGAACCTGAGACCAAAAAGTTCTTCATAGAATTTCAAATTATTTTGGGTGAATTTTACGTTTGAGGAAAGTTTGTGACATTCTAGGTAATTTCAGAGTCGTCTTGAGCTATTCTTCCTTTTTCAAGGTTTTGGAGGCCCAATATTCGCTTCTAGTAATGAAGTGGTCTGAGTGGGTCTACCTGCGGTCAACTTGACCAAGAATGTTTAAAAATCAATAAATTATGCTTAAAGGTTTTATTTTGTTTCCATCATTCACCGATTCCAAGGGAGAACTCTAAAATTTAAAATCAAGGCAAAAGAAACCAGTTTAAGGTCATAAGGGGTTATGAGATGGTAATAGCTTACTAATTAGCTCAGTGAGCTACTCGGAGAGCTAACTCGGTTTCATTGTGATAAGAGCTCTAGGTAGCTTGGTTTGGTTATTATTTCCCAGGTGAGTTTTCCTAAGGAGCTTTAATGTAAGCTTATGGTGGTAAAGCCTAGTTGGTGGTGACTTGCATACAATATTGATAGAGCTCAAGTGGAATGAAACTCAAGCCTGGACCAAAGAATCACCAGGTCGAGTTGCAAGAAGAGCTCGGGTGGTTGAGCAGGGAGATTACGACTCGGTTGATGAGAGTAAATGATTTGAGGATGACTGAAGGGAGCCTATCCTCAGAAAGATAACATTGTTCATAGGCGGGTTAAGTCTTCTCAAGCTTGTGATGGTGTTAATAGCTCCCAGAATTTAAAGGCCATGGATATAGATTGAGAGCTCACACTCAAAAGTGATGATCAACTGGTGCATAGTTTTGAGAACACAAACTTGGGATCTTGAGTTTGATGTTGTGGTTGAAATGGAAGAGAACTTAGTTCAGGGGCCGAGCTGAGGGCCGAGTCGGCCTTAACTGAAATATAGTGGATGGAAAGACCTGTATGACACATAAGCATAACTCGTAAGTTGGCCATTGTAAAGAAGAACGAGAACACTCAGTATGGTAGAGCTCAACGTAGTGTCATAGGGCATAATACAAAGAATTCATTCCGTGAGAAGACTCTGAGTGAACCATAACCATAGCTCCGCATGTACAGGCAGAGGTAATGACACGTCTAGGATGAGCTCGGTTTTGGGAAAGTAACTAACAATGAATGAGTGCAGGAGAGCTCGTGGTGGTCCAGGTCACAAATGACATTATAGAGTCGAATGCGGGAAACATCAGAAAATAGGCAGGGGATGTGTTTTCAAATGAACTTGAACACGGACACTAAGAGTATCATTGTATAAAATGTGTTTAGGTATGAGCTCAGTTTGAACCAGGTTAATAGCTCAAACGTTTCGAGCTTTTTACAATATGCAAGGGACAAATCATCGAGTGACAAGCTGAGAAGGATGGCTCGACAATGCAATCACATAAAGAGAAATAGCTTGATCTTTGTCTCGGTTGTCGTGAATGCATTGCCGATGAGTGGGTTCATGATGTTTGAATGCATCTATGTGATAAGTTTGTGAGTTCGCTAGAAGGCGAGCTCAGTAGCTGAGCTTGCCTCGTCCTAAAGTAAGCTCAATAGGCATGGATGAATGTTTAGATCGATGAAGATGGAGGCTTGAGTTCGAGAGACCCGTGAAGTCGGCTCAACCGAGTTGAGATCGACGTGGCCAAGGAAAATTAGTGGAATTTTAAGCCCATTTCCAGTCAAGTGGGCAGAAAGAATGCATAAACTCCACGCACTAAGGCATGAACATGGGAATTCATAGAATCCATTGTGAGGTGGAGGTGTTGAAGATGGCGAGCCAACATAAAAATCCCGCATTTGGAAGATTGTCAATTCTTCATTCAAGGAAGTGAGAAAAGTTGTGGCTAACTTTGACCATGAATGTTGTGGAAAAGTGGGCGACGAGGGATCTAATTCGCTAAGATAACACATTACCGAGTTAAGCGGGGAACATTTTATATACATGATCAAGTCATTAGTAAATGATCGTGTTTGAGTGAAGTGCGGGATCATGATTGTAAAATTGAGCTCGAGTCTTTTGGATTGACTTCGAGAGAACCAGTCGAGATGGCAAGTCATTCTCCAAGCTATGTGGAAGGAAATTGGAAAGACTGGGGTGGTATGGAACATTGATGGTTCTACATGGAAAATTCATCGTAAAGGCACCTCGGCAAAGTGAAAATAGATCTACTCAATTAGTTCAAGCTCACAATGCTACCATAGAAGAGCTCGAACATGACTAAATAAGGTTGCATCTACCGACTGAGATTAATTTGGTAGCTCGTGATATCAAGCTCTTTTTCTACCGATTCATTCATCTCGGCATCACAAGAATTAGGTGAAGGTCGTATCATCAAGGGAGCTCGGTCTGATGAGCTCAATCATGGAGGATTGGCGGTCGAGTTGCATTGAATCATAAAAGAACTAAGTTGACCATCGCGCATAGAATCTAGATCACTTTCAGGTGATCATGCAGGTCAAAATGAAGATTCCATGTGAAGTGAACTTAGACCAAGTCAAGAGTGATGATTTGGGGGGGGGATAGAAGAATCATTGAACCATGTATATGAGAAGAGCTCAAGTAGGGGAGGTTAGGTGGATTAGCTCATGGATCGAGCTAAGTAAACAACTCCATGTTCATCGAGAAATAAAAGCTCAGAGCGAGCTATGTAAACATTTCACACCCACTGCAAGATTCAAATCATCCAAGCATAGCAGAGGATCAAAATACCATTAAAGGAGTTGGCGAGTTGAGTGGCTAGCTCGATAGCTTGGCTCGGCGAGTGAATAATTCGAATGAGTATAACTGACATTGTAGAGGCTTGTGGAATGTTTTGACTCGACCTATACATGAACATGGTCGAGGTGTGGTAAAATATCTCATCATATGGAATGTCATTTTGGAGGATGAGTTCATACTCAGAATGGTAACATTGAATGAGCATTTCAAATGGCTCGAAGATAACCAGTCAAATAGAGTTGGCTCAACCGGATTGAAGTTAAACTAAATTTGCACAAGTTGGGTACGATGGGAGCCAATGTATATTTGAGATGTTTCGATGAGATTTAGGCAACTAGATTAGTCTGAGATATGAGTGAAACTAGGACAATGGAGTGTCAGTCAAGCCGTTTAGAATCTCATCACATAGATAGCGAGGTTAAAAGAAAGAATGGGCTCTTGAAAGGAGATTCCATTTGCAGTTGTCAGCCAAGTTATCAGACAATTGGAGCCTGCCAAGGAAAAAACACAAGGTGGTCAACTCGGTCACCTAAACATGAGAGGATGGCGAGTTGGCTGACCGAGTTAGCATTAATCCCCTTTAATGCAAACCGACCCTAAAGGGGGGTCCCACCTAAAAATATTAAATTTTATTTTTAGTAAAATATTTTAATAAAATAATATTTTTATTATTAAAATATTCTATTTATAATATTATTTTAATTAAATAGTGTATAACTTCAAACTTTTCATTAATGGCACATGATGGAATGTTATTAAGTGGTTCAACCAGATACGTAATTAATATTGACCATCATGTGCCTTCATTTTAGGGAGGAATTTATGATTTATCCTCTATTCTCTCACATGGTATTTTTCTATAAATGTAAATTGGAAGAACTCATTTCAAGGGATTTTTGGACAAGTTTTCCATCTTAGACAAGTACATATTTTTCATGAATCCTCTCTCTTATGCAAGTTAGATTTGTGGATTGGGGATCTTTCAAGCCTCCTTTCCAAGACTGTAATGGAAACCATTGCGCCTTCTGAATGTAATGATGCATTGTGCATGTTGTTAAAGTAATAAAATGTGCATGTTTTGTGACTACTATTAGTCCTTTCATCATTTTATACTTCTTTGTGCCTTTCTCATGCTTGCAGATACATTGTGCAAGTTCAAAGTTTACATTGCAGGGCCTTAGATTTCCGTGCATGTCAAGTGGTGGAGTATTTTTTGCAAGTTGAGTTATGGTGTTTATTCACCCTTCTTAATTTCATCCTTCTTCACTGTAAGACCGATATATTGTTTGTTTGATTGAGTTTTAATGAAAGAGAACGTATACTCTTTAGTTTGTGGTATTATGTTTACCCTTTCCAAGTTGTAGTAGGTGAAGTTGTCTTGTGGTGCACAACACCCTCTTCAAATTAACCCTTCATGAGTCTAGCAACACCCTTTATTTGGTGCATCACCATCCCTAGTATAGTTTCATTTCTTACAAATATCTTCTCCCTGAATCCCATGAAAATGTTAGCATAGGTATATATAACCATTTTATTGCACTAGAAGTAGTATAAGAACTTAATTTAGGAAGAGGAAGCCGAGCCTTCTCTGGAGTTTCACCTCGAGCCCAAGTCCCACAACTTGAGAGGTGATCCCATGTTACCCAATCACATGGAATGTCCTGTTCACATTATGGCCATTCAAAGGGTGTATTGATCTGGCGATAACAAGCATGATTATTTTTATTCCTTTATTTATTCATGATAAAGGCTAAAAATAACATGCATGGGAGAGTTCAGACTACAACCTATTTTTAGGAGGATTGGGTGATTTTTTTTTCCTATATATTGTGTGCATTCGCAAAGCACAAGGAGGATTTTTTGGAATGAAGGAGTGTTGAAGCAAAAATTTTCTAGTTTTTCCCTTGAATGAGAACCAGTTATTGCCTTTCCAATTATTTGCAATGATGTGTATCCTTTCAATTAGCTCTTGTGAATGTTAATTCCCTCAATTAATTATCTTACCTTGCTAAAAATTTGTTGCTTTTGGCATAGTCTTCATGTGCATGTTAGCTTGTTGTTTTGTTGTGATTTATCCCTGAACACATAGGTGTTTAACCTTAGGATTTAGGTGAAACCCATTGGTTCATGCTACTTTAATTTGTTCTCAGTAAATTGTGCATGTCCTTAGTCATAGATCTCAATAATTTTAGTGTATCACCCCATTTTAATTTCAGGTTACAACCATCTTTCTACCCTTAAAACCCAAAAAAATAGTTTAGGATGTATCAATAAGGAACCAACTTTGTAATCCCACAGACTCGCCTCAATATAGGGATACCAAAAAACCCCGAGGTGTTTCCATTATATCTATATAAGTGAGTGAAAAACAAGCTTAGAGCCCCTGTTGTTATCCCTCAATCAGGGTGTGCTTCTAAGAGATAACAGGTACATGAGGTGTTGATGATGTGGGTATCCGTACACTAAGAATTGTAGATGATTGTGAGGTAGACGACAAAGGGGTGACAAATGCCGAAGTTTGCGATAGATGTCATAGGTGCAACAAATATTGAAGATGTACGGATGATATAATAAATGGCATGTGGTGAGGTGGAAGCAGGTAACGCTAGAATAGTGTTGGATGATACAAAAGTGGGGGTTAGAGCAGGAGGAATAGAGGAAAACATCCCATATCTGAGTTGTCGCTGACAAGTTGCGGGTAGAAGAATAGATGAGGTAATACTAAAAGGTTACGGGTTTGTGATCAAGACGTTTCGTGAATTCCTCGTCAACTTTGGGTATAGCGATAGAAGCATTGGGGTCCATCGATGAAGAAATAAAAGGTGGGGATAGGGTTGAGAGGAGGCGGTTTATGGATGGCATGAATAACTAAGGCGTTGGCTTGCTAGCAAGTCAAAACCATGTGAATGGTGGAAATATATGTAGTTTGAGCTCTGAAAATGATATAGAAACAAAAGAGGATAAAAAATATAGAAAAATGAAAGTAGGTTATTGTTTCTGATAAAAATAAAAAACAAAGAAAAATGACATTAGTTAGGTAACCAATGCCAGTTGGTAGAATGAACTGACGGTGGTCGTTGGACCGGTATCCTGTTACTGAAAGATAATCAAAATAATTAAAAATTTGGAGATGAAAGGGGTAAAATAGAGGAAAGCATAATCTGTTAATGTTGACAGAGACACAAAACTGAGAGTAGTAAATGAGTCGCAACATAGTAAATGTATGAAAATGAATTAAACAATATTTTGGAGAAAATGACCAAAAATAATAGGAAATCAATTCTGGTCCAGTTAACCGATGACGAAACTGATGTCGGTCGTTGGACCAATGCCAGTTATTGTGGATTTTGAGAAAATGAAGAAATATTTAATTTGTAGTGAATTAATTCAAAATAAAAGTGAACTCAAAAGATGAGGTATGACAACAAGATGTCCTATCACACTCAAGGAGAACCAGAATACACTGGTTATGACTGTGAAGTGTGAAAGAAAAGAAAAAGGTGAAGAATCATTCTAATAACTCAAAATACAATTAAAACAAGAAAAAAATAGCAAAGCACGTAAATCCTAGGTATCAAATTTTAGGGTTGAGTGGTTTATGCCTTTTAAAAATGATTGTGAATGAAATAGTTTTTTTGGATAACAAAGGTGTCCTATAAGAAATCTATGGCTAGTTTCAGGTTAGTTTTGGATAAAGAGGCCTGATATATCATTTAGTACATGTGGTCATAATTCTGATATGAAAAACTAGCCAGAACACTATGCGGTACTATACGTACCCAAAATTGTAGGGTACTGCACCACTAGAACAATGTTACACATGCCCCAATGATGATACAGGTCTCCTCACAAGGTGTTTGGGATCTGAAAAAGCTCTCCAAATATGCGTTAACAGCCCACATGCCCCGCTTGGCTTCTGCATGCTTTACTTTTTCCTCCCCCCTATTTTATTTTCTTTTCAGTCTTCAGTGACAAAACTGCCACCATGCTTAGGCGGCGGTCTCATGACCGCCGCCCAGATAGGGTGACAGTCCTGTAACCATTGCCCTACTTAGGGCGGTAGTCCTGAATGCATTTTTTCCAGAATGTTCTTTTATCGCGACTAACATAAAAATCAATGTTCACCAGCTTTTTTTCACCGCCTTTGCTTGTATTTATGATTCTGGTTCCCTAGAATAGTGTTTTGGCATTGTTTATGGTTTAAGAGATCAAATTGGTTTTCACCTTTGGGTAAATGGGATTCTATAAATAGCTAGCTTGTGCTCAAACAAATGGCCCCTCAAATTTGCCTATAAATTTCTCATTTCAATAGCTTAGCCTTTCAATTTTTTCTTAGGATTCATATTTTCATTTGTTGTATGCATGGTTAGTGTTGTTTAGCTATTAGGAAGCCACATATTCTCCTTGTGCAAGTGTTGTTATTATTTCATCTAATCAATTGGATTAGGATAGTTTCGATTCTCAGTAGGAAGCCATTAAAGTTGCAAGTTTTGTTCATAAAAAAAAATAGTTCAAGTTCTAGATGTTTTGTGTTGCATGACTCGCAATAAATCCCGCTAGGAATTACATAGGCCAAGCTCTGTTCTCTTCCACTATCACTCTCCTACTCACATTGTATTCGGTCTGTATCCTAAGCTGCCATTGTTCCAATATCTACTTCTGTTGATGCTAGCATTACATGCTTTTCTGGATCCACGTGAGCATGAAGGAATGAGGAGATCACACTCAGGGGACAAAGCTATACACAACTAGATTTGCCACTATTCTGCATAGTCCAGGTTCAAGCTTTCAAATTTGTAGTTAAAACATATCAAATAGAATAGTCAATCATTTAATTTTAGTTAATCTCACTTTCGATATTGCCGGTGAAGCTGTGGGGATTGATAGTTTCTGAGAAACTATGATTCACTCCTCACTTCTGAGGTAGGATCAAGAGTCTTTCAAATAGAGTAGATCAATTATTTGGTTATTTAGGATAGATCTACAAACTGCACAAACAAGTAGCTATACTCAGTTGCTTTGTTTGTTTTAAATACATCATTAGTATTAGTTGTCAATTTCTAGATAGATTAGATAATTTCTCTTTTAAATTTTTTTTAGTAGTTTATCAATAAAATTAGATTTAGGAATATACATAGATATATCTTATGTAGTTAATTTATTCTATCATTAGTTAGATTTATATCATTTCCTTTTGTATGACAATCACGGGACCTAGAGAGCCCAGAGAATATGTATTCGAACCAAATGTACCTCAACCCAATCTTGTTATGGCAATAATTGATATAGACCGAAATCTCAGAATTCAGGTCTTCTAAGTAACAACAAACTTGCAAGAAATCAGCTCACAGCTAAGCGGGCTAAACGTAAAAGACGACAAAGCATACATGTTTTGGTCAAACCAGTCAAACTATAGGTTACCCTAGATAAATATCCACATGACTGTAGAAGGGATTGAAAGAGAGAAAACATTTGGTTGTGATCCTTTGGCCCCACTGCCAGACCCAGGAGACACTCTCACGGACATAGATACTAGTTTGAGAATTCAAGTTGCAAGAACACCTGTAAGATACTCTGAGAAGATTACACAACTGTTAATTTTGAACATAGAGGCCAAAAAGGCATATGACTATTGGATACTAGGGATTAGGGACTGATTCCGCACATGACCATAGCAGGTCCACAACAACCACAAATCTATGGTTGTGATCCACAAATCCCACAACCCAACGAGTCCACAGGTCAATCCGATGTTAACACTGGCTTATGCACATTGGTGTTTAGATCCAATCCACTTCTGCCTATCATCATCACATAGTTATCCTTGTTGGACATAACAGCTAACAAAGCTAAGGATTTCTGGACTAGACCGGAGAATTACCCATAGAATCCACTATATCCATCATCCATTTCCATGACCCTGTCTAGAGACATACATGAAACAATCCTGGGTCATTTTCCACGCATCCCAAAACCCATATATCGAATCACACCAGAGCTCGATATTGATTAGAGCCTTCGAGAAGTCATCCTCATCGATTGATCTATCACACTAGTTCAGGTTGGGAGGGCCTTCTTTGCCTTAGATTCATAGATTCCACTAGTGTGCATCGAAGACATAATATTTCCTAACTAGTTTGTCTACATCCCACACATAGTCCATCCCCACTAGCTGTCTTAGCGTGACATCGGGAGGTTGGGTGTGAGGAAGAGTTACTTGTAGATTCCCATGCTTGCTTATCACTTTTCCATCGTACAAAATTGGTGAAACCGATGTGAAACAAACAACGTTTTCATCTTTTCCACCTCATTAGCCTTTGCACCAGCTTCACCAACAAAATTGGTGAACTTGGAACAGTTGCTTTGCTTTCACCTTTTCTCATTTAGTGTTTCGTCTTCTTTCATCCACCTTCACTCTTTCCCATTATTCTACACGTATTCATATACCCCCCGAATATGTCGAGATTCGATGCATATGGCATACCTCTCCTAGGTCTTGAGGCATACTACGATCAACTGAATAAACAACCATCACCCTCGCTCTCAGCATGGGGTGAAAATTATTCAGCTAACCGATTGTTAACACAAACTTCACCTCCAAGGACTAGATATAGTTCTTCTTTCCAAATAGAGGAGTTGGATCAGCTCCCTCAAACGCAACAAACAGAGCCTTCAGGCTCGAAAAATATGACGTTCATAGGAGAATCTGGTTCATCTCCTCAGGTGCTGCTTAGACCACAAATTAGTAGACAATAAGATCCATACCTAGTTTTAGATGATGAACATTTAGTTCATTATTCCAGGAATGAACAACGCTCTCGGAGTATGTACCCACCTATAGGAAGTTTTCAAACACAACCTGAGGTATCTTTTCAAGAAAACACCTCTATGCCACTACATATAGGAAATGCCCTCGAGGAAACTTGGTAGGGCAAAACGATCAGTTCATAGCGGGGTATCACATTCCTATACAACATCAGGATATACAACAAACGCCGCTAAGGAAAAATACCATGACTTCACCAAATGAAGTCATTTCGACTTTAGTAGAAAAGGTTAGAGGATTAGAACTTGCTCAAGCAAGTCAAAATTCTCAATTCATGCAGGCAAGAAATTCCAATCCTCCACACCGTCCTAGCCAAGTAGACCTCCTCACAGGAATAGGCACGTTGGGCATGCCTCCTCAATATTCACAACAAACACCAACTAGAACTGTCGTTTCTAACACCGTTACGGTGGAAAATATGACACCTCTCAGTCTAGTACAAAGTAACCCATTCCTGGGCAATACTCCTCCATACGTAAACAAGTATTCCAAATCACCACAAGGAGATATGTTCTCTTCTCCCAGCATGTTCACTCAGCCACAAGGATTTCCTTATGTCCCAGTAAATGCATACACTATGCCATATCAACAACCCATTCCACCTCCAACCCCTCAGTAAGCACCATCGATGGTCGAAACCTATGCGATAGGGACTTATTTAGAATATTTGAAAGAACCCTTAGACTTCACCATACGAAGCGTCATGCTTCCAATACCTCTTCCCGATTTTCCCAAATACAAAGGTGAGGGAGACCCAAATGCACACATTAAGGCCTATGCCACAGCCATTCGAGAACTACTCCCTTGGGATGGGGTTGTTGCCAAAATATTCCCCAAAACCTTAGAAGGAATCACCCTCAATTGGTACTATAGAATACCTGAAGCTTCCATCCATTCATTTAAACAACTCATTTCAGAGTTCATTAAAGCGTTTGACATGAACAAACTGTTGAGAACAAGAATCAAGGAATTCTTGCACATTAAGCAAGAACACAATGAATCTGTCACTCATTTCATCCAGAGATGGCGTACAGTCCTTTATTCTTCGGCCAGTACTCAAAACATGGACCAAATGGAACTGTGCGATCTATTCATTCATTCTCTCAGCAAGGAGGTAAAGGAAGAAGTCCAAGATTTCCCACTAAGGAATTACGATGAAGTACTTGAGAGCGCCCTCTGAATAGATCAAACGATAATAGATAGCGGTCACAAGACGTATGGAACAAATGGGAGGTTAATAACCCCCAACCAGAATACTACGACTTATCCTACTACCACAAACGTCAATCAAGGACCTAAAATCCTTAACAAAAATCGTGGCAGCACAACAACAGATGGAGTAACTGACCAACTTTACTAAAAAGTGGATTTTAATCCAAACAACAAAAACAACAATGTTGTAAATAACTAGATATCACCACAGATTAACAATCAACGAAACAACAAAGCTTTACCCTAACTCATACAATCAACAACAGTGGATTTTAATCATCCACAACAAAGACAACAAGATATGTTTTTGGAAAATCCTGCAACAACAATGGTGGATCCAGACACAAGGTCCAAGCAAAAACTCAACTAGATATCAAAACCAGAACCAAAACCAAAAACAACAAATGCAAAACTTTAATCCTAATAGGCAACAGTTTGTTTAGGGTTTTGGACCACAATATGCACCAAGCTAGAGACCTAGGACCCTAACTCTATTGTGAATTACAATCCTAACTCAATATTGTGGTTTCCACAAGATTAGTTTCCCCTCAAGCTCCCCTCAAGATAACCACACAAGGTCCACACTAGGACTTGGCAACAGTTTGTGATTATAATAAATTACAATCCTATGCAAAGATTTGAGGCCACAACACTAGTACTTACCATGATTAGGAACAAAGACAACTTTTTATAGATATGTTTTTGGCAAATCCTGCATCACCAGCGCCAAATAGTTTTATAGGGGTAGTTTCCCCTCAAAATGCTCCCCTCAAGATCTTCAACGATCTGCTCCCAAATCACAATAACAAAAAATTAAATCCAAATGGGACGAACAGAGGTGTAATGGTAGGAAACAATGATCATGAAGCCTCGACTTCACTAAATCCATCTATTGCACCATAGTTAGGGAGTCAGCCACGACCCAAGATAGTAGGCTTAGTGGAGTTAGACACTGAGTTACCCATGGAAGCCGTAACAAGGACACGAGAGTATTCCTCTCAGCCAAGTCCAAGTTACCCGCTAGAGGCAGATAACATCCAACAAATATTAGTAAAACCTGTAGGTGCCTATGATTTAATTAATGACCTAACAAAAACCTTCTCTCACATCTCCTTTTTGGACTTACTGAAGAACTCTCCTGCCCATAGGGCTACTCTTTTAGAAGCATTAGGTTTAGTTCATTTAATTAACATCACTCCACCTCCCGAAACATAGGTAAACCATATAGACTTTTATATCCACCCTCCAAGGTAGCCGGATAGGGATACCGAGTTTATATTCGTAATAAATAAAATGCCAACAGACGCTGAGATTACATACAGAGGTGATCCAGCCTTACATATGCAAGTGTGGCTTTATAACAATTATGTTAAATGTGTAATGGTTGACGATGGGGCATCAGTTAACATAGTCCCCTTCTCTTTCCTTCAAAAGCTAGGGTATGGAGAAAAAAATTATTCCACGACTTGGAATACACTAAGAGGCTATGATAGCCTTAAGGCCATGTCGATTGGAACTATAGTACTACCAGTGACCTTAGGACCCAAAACAATCCTGACTAATTTTTATATTATAGATTGGGAGACCAACTATAATATGATCCTCGGATGACCATGGATACACCGTATGAAGGCAATCCCTTCTATGTTATTTCAAGAAGTAAGATTCTTATACTTAGGAAAGATATTCGTAGCCAAAGGTGATCCAAAACCATTTGATATACACCTAGCTGACTTACAGAAAAGACTAGGCGTTCACTCTAAGTTTGAACTCCCAACAAACCAACGAAACTAGAAGAAAAGTTGGTACCTATAACAGAATTAGAAACTATGAGCCTAGGCAAGAATATCCCAGCCCTCAAGGATGAGGCTAACATTTTCAAAGTAGTATCATTAGGAACTACTGCGAATATTTTCAAATTGCTAGAACAAGATCTACCAATTTTCCTACCATTTGATTCTATAGGCATGGTATATACCCTAGGTGTTGGTTCTCTTCCAGCAGAGGATCTCTGCATGGTAGAAGTAACCAAAAAAGATGAAATAGACGTAGCGAATGTCCCAACTTCCATCTTTCCAATTAAATATTGGACTCTCCATTTCGATGGAGCTAGATGTTGTTATGGGGCTGGGGCAGGTGTCATCTTTACTTCACCCGAAGGAAAAATCCTACCATTCACCTTTAAAATAAATTTTGAATGTACAAACAATAGTGCGGAGTATGAAGCCCTCCTACTTGGCCTCATCATAGCTAAAAGGTTCGGTGTTAATGACATCAGGGTGTTAGGAGACTCTCAATTAGTAGCAAACCAAGTCTCTAAGGTGTATGAGACTAGAGCTGAACACTTACAAGCACTACAAAACAACGGTATTAGATTTGAGCAAAGATTTTGACTTCATATCCATTGAAGCAATCCCACGAGAACAAAATCTTGTCATAGATTCTATAGCAACCTCAGCGTCATGCTTCACTCCAAACAGTGAGTTGGAAGATACCCGTTTCATGGTATCCCTTCGTACTGAACCATTAGTGAAAAAAATGTCAAACCCTCTTTTAATGACCATAGCTGAGAATAAATCTACTATCTTAGACCATGTTGATGGTGATAGAGCCACTCTGGATTACTTAAATACCTATGCAGCGTTACATCTCACCCATCACATGGTAGATTTGTCCTTAATCCCACATTCATCTTCCTACTTCGGGAATCCCATGATAGAGCTTCCCCCACAAAAGGAACTCGGCATATACAGGGTAGAGAATGGAGAAGATCTGGAACTACCTCTAGCTTCACCTGAGTTTGAAGAAGGTAACGCTTATTTAATTGAAGAAACAATTGATATTAACATCGGAATGGAGGAAGAACCAAAGATCTTGAAACTAGGATCTTCGTTAACTCCAGAAGAAATAGAAATACACACTCGAATCTTCAAAGAACATCAGAAGGCTTTTGTATTTAGTTATAAAGAAATGACAGGGGTTGCACCACACATTGTGGTACATAACCTCGTCACTAAATCAGATGCAAAGCTGATTAAATAAAAATCGAGACCAATGAAACCCAAGGTAGCTCTCATGGTGAAGGAAGAGGTAATGAAACTCCTCCAAGTAGGATTCATTAAAATGGTCGATTACTCTCAGTGGGTATCTAATATCATTCCCATTCTCAAAAAGAATGGGAAGATACGCATCTGCATAGACTTCTGAGACATTAACAAGGCAAGTCCCAAGGATGACTTCCCATTACCATCCATTGACGTCATCGTTGATGCAACAACTGGATTTGAGTTTTTGTCTCTCATGGATGGATTCTCAGGATACAATCAAATCAGAATATCTAAACAAGACCAAGCTAAAACCACATTTATAACTCATTGGTGAACCTATTACTATGCTGTTATGCCATTCGGTCTTAAAAATGCTGGCACTACATACCAACGGGCAATGACATATATATTTCAAGATCTTATTCATGAAATCATGGAATCCTATGTAGATGACTTGTTGGCCAAAGCCAGGAAGCACTGTGATCACCCAGAAGTGCTCCGCACCATTCTTTCACGTCTAATAGAATACAGAGTCACACTAAACCTAGAAAAATGCATCTTTGGTGTGACAGGAGGGAAGCTCCTAGGTTATATTATATCGTCACGAGGGATTGATGTGGACCCAGCTAAAATCCACGCTGTTCTTGAAATGATCCCACCATCAGATGAATCTAGAATCAGGTAATTTCTTGGGAAACTCGGTGCAATCCAAAGATTCATTCCAGATTTAAGCTTCACCATTCATCCAATTAACAATCTACTCAAGAAAGAGTACATTATCGATTGGACTGAAGACTGCAATGAGTTTTTCGAAGCCTTTAAGAATTTCTTGTTAACGCCACCTACGCTAATGCCTCCTAAGCTAGACCGCCCTTTAATATTATATTCACGGGCTACCAATGTCTCGCTAGCCTGCATGCTAGCTCAAGAAGATGATAAAAAAAGAGAACGCGCAATCTATTTTATCAGCCAAACATTGCTCGACTATGAAACATGCTATACACAAGTAGAACAAGAATGCCTTGCCATATTCTTCACAACCAAATGCTTAAGACACTACATGTTAAACTAAGAAACAAGGGTCATTGTAAAAACTGGACCATTTATGAACTTTCCTCACGCAAGGGTCCTTGTCTAAAAATCCTGGACACTTTATAACCTTATGGGTGAATTCAAATTAACTTTTGTAAATCAGAAGTCCGTTAAGGGACAAATCATTGCAGATTGGTTAGCTGATAACCCATTAGACAGAGGCGATCTAGTAGATCTGGACTTTCCCAATGAATGCATATATTACATTAAAACCAGACCTCCTATCTCCGAATATCCCTAGTTTACTGATATTGTTAATTATATCATGGACCATACATATCCAGAAGGTACTACACCGCAACAAAGAAGGCAGTTACACATTATCGTAAGGAAATACGTTGTTATAGAACAAGTGCTCTACCGTAAGGATTTTGATGGAATGCTTCTAAGGTGTGTTGACACAAAAGAATCCAAGAAGATTCTCTACGAATCTCACAACATAATATGTGGAGGCCACTTCAGTGCTCACGTCACCGCTTAAAAAATACACTGGATGGGCTATTTCTGGCCCACTCTAGAACACGACGCAGTAGAGTTTGTATGCAGGTGTCATAAATGCCAAGAATTTTCCCATGAGATTCACATGCCAGCACAAGCTCTACAACCAATCACTACTCCATGGCCCTTTTCTACGTGGGGCCTGGATTTGATATGGAAATTCTCTCCCTCATCAACAAATGGCCATAACTTCATAATCATAGCAACTGAGTATTTTACCAAATGGGTAGAGGCTATGCCTCTCACCACTGTACTAGGTTCCATGATCGCCAAGTTCATTTTGAACCAGATCATTTGCAGGTACGGCATTCCATAAATCATTATCTCAGATAATGGGACTTATTTCAAGAATGATGAGGGTCATGAACTATGCAATAAATTTAAAGTAAGCCATCATACGGCCTCCCTGTATTACCCTCAATCCAATTAACAGGCTGAAGCAACAAATAAAACATTAAAAGCTATTCTCCTTAAGACAGTGAAAGAAAACAAATGAGATTGGCATTAAAGTTATACCAGGCCTTGTGGGCCCACCAAACCTCAATAAGAAAACCAACAGGAGTAACCCCTTTCTCGTTGGTATTCGGAGCAGAAGCAGTTCTCCCACTTGAGGTTGAAATACCCAGTCTTCGCATCTCATTACAAGGGATTATAGATGAAGATGCTTATCGAGAAGCATGTCTCTCCCAACTAGAAATCCTAGATGAGGCAAGGTTAGATGCTAAACATCAGTATAGATTCTATGCTGACTGGATGTGCCGGCAGTATAACAAAAAGGTCTATGAATGAGATATCTATGAAGGAGATCTAGTTCTAAGACTAGATAGCCAGATCGATAAGAAGACCGGCGAAGGAAGGAAATTCCGGCCCAAATGGTTGGGCCCATACCAAGTCACGAAAGACTATGGAAATGGTGCATATCTCTTATGCACACTAGAAGGTGAGGAATTTGGTGAAACTGTCAATTCCCTACACCTTAAACGATTCTATGCATAAGTGACCAGCACTATCTGTATAATTATATCTACATTACATTTTCATGTAGTTAGGTTCATTTTGTCCACTTGTTTCATACAATTTTGTGATCAAGGAACTTATTCTTCAAAGTAATTCATTACAAACTTCTGATGGTATTGACAATAGCTTTCAAATCATACTTCTTCACTTTCATAGTCACATCACCTGCTTCGGAATCATTTCATCAGATAAAGCTAGATATGAAAAAGTCTTAATGGTTTCTTCCTAGGATAGGTGTCTTACCTATGGTCTGTTTTAGAAGCTTCATAGTGTCACATCTATCCCATATGTATATCTCTTTGGAAATAAGAACATACTGACATTTTGCTCAAATATAGATCAAACAGAAAATTTTATTTTTACACATTTCCCTGCCCTACCAACCTTCAGTGATGAGATTGCATCTCTTACTAGTGACGTAGGGGTTGGGAAAGGATCGGAATGCCCTTACTTGCCTGTACCTTGTCCATGGTGATAAGCCCACGCTTCTAACTAGTAAGCATGGGGCAAGGTATGGGGGGTCCTCTTAGCAATAAACGTTGAAGGTCATCAGCAAACAATTCAAATGAACCTTTGAAATCTTGAGTCAAAAACAAATGAATCAGATGTCCAAAATTCCAAGAGAGTTCAAAACCCCGAACACCAAATTTTGTCTATTATGTGGCCATCTACAGATCTAAGTCTAGATAAACCACAAAGCAAGTAAAATTCTAAAATATGGAGTCACTTGGGTAGAGTAGGTTTGTAGCATCCTAATTTGGTTCCGCCAAATCTTTGTCTATCTCTCATTACTATCATTCAACAAATTTCATAACTTGTGCCCTTTCTAGATCTCGGTGATGAGGCCTCACATCTTACTAGTTGCGTGGAGTTAGGAATGGGGCAAGTTCATCTACTCATCATACCGGTTTATCATCACATTTTGTCAAAAACCAACATGAAGTACCAAAAATTGCTCATAGAAACTAAAGTTCAAGATCACATTGTATCTACATTATCATATATCAGCATCACGAAAAACAAAACGAATGAAATCATTTGTATCATTCATTCTCCATTGCATACATTCTGAAAAGCATATAAAAATAACATTATGGTTTACATGTGGAAATGAATCACATGAACATTGATACTAAGAATCTGATCCAAAAAGAATATATATATATAGATAATCAAGTTTCCTGTACAATTCCATCATGCACTAAGCATAGTCAAAATGCTCAAAGAGCCCGAGAAATACAAATACATCATACAAAAAGCCTAAGAGAGAAAAGTGGCCTCTCAACCCCTATGAGATCCCTCCGACAGTGCACGCCCATGTCTAGGACTCCGGCTATGCTAGCGCTTTAAGTGCACAGAGGGCTCACGATCCCAAGGAGTAGCTGCGGTCTCGCCATGAGAGTGACTCCTCATCAAGCGCTCTGTTGTCCTGTATCCTGCCAACTTGATATGGAGAGTAGACACCATCCTAGCTACATGCCAGACAGGGGAAAAAAACATTGGTATGCCTACCGGCTACTGAGGGCTCCCTTGCATCCACGGACAGATCCACACGAGTCTTCTCCATGGGGATCATCAGGGGTATCAGTGCATACTCAGTGAATCAAGTCTCGCCACTCATCAGCTGTCTCTGCAAGAAAAGGAGAGAAATGAATTAGAAATAATCAAAAGATAGAAACAAAAACAAAAGGAGAGATAACAACTAAGGCAATCTTGAACAAATATCAAGGGAAGGATGATAACTCACTAGGATCTTCAGGCCTCTAGGAGGGATCCCTAGGATCAGTGCCTGCCAGAGATGATACCGCTAACTGATTTGCTCCTCCTGTACCTAGGGCCACATAACGTCCTACTACGAAATCATCCTCTCCACCTAAGCCCTGCATGAGAAAGTGGCTCCTCTGAAGCTAGGGTCACCCTCTCTGCACTCTGCTCCACCCTCTCCACCTATAAAATATCCTAAGTGTCATGCCACTCAGGATCACTGTCCTCCTCTCCGCCTGACTCACTAACCTTAGCCTCGGTCTCCCCCTCCGTCTCCCCCCCCTGTGAACTCCTCGGACTCAGAGTCTATGTCAATGGGGTCATTGCTGCTGTGGGTGGGATCGGCGGCAATCTGAAGTAAGGGTGCCTGAGGAGCACCGGCTCTCCCTCGAGCTCGTACTACCCTCCTAGCTGCAATAGGAATACCAGGAGTAACAACTATCCAACCCCTGGCCTCTAGAACCTCCCCTATCCTCTCAAAGTGATCTGTATACCGGCACCACTGGGGGAAGCATACCCACGTAAGGAATGCCAAACTATTGAGGCACTCGACCAAAAGGATGTATCTCCATCCTCCCCATCCTGTCCACAAGTTGCCCTATGGTGGAGCAAGAAATCAAAGTAAGAGCCTCCTCCCCCCATAATCTTGCCATGGCCTGATAAGGTGTGGCCTCCATGTCATCAGTGGTCAAGGAGGCGACTGGTTGGTGAGGTTCTCTGAGCATCGACATGTCTTTCCATCTGGCTGTCCTCACAGCTTCGGGATCTGCCACCTCTACACCTCTCCCATAGGGGATGAAACGCTCGTAGACCCAGCTCATAACCAGGGTTCGGATGGCTTAAAGACTTCCCCTGTAAATGAACCACCTGGTAAAAATCGTGATAGGTGGCCCCAAGAATGTCAGCTCCCCATGCGTAAATCCAGCCATGTCCCTCAATCTGTGTAATTGATGGGGGACCAACAATAAAGTAAAGTGTCTCCTCCCTTGTCCCCAATCAATCTCGAGGCAAGGATCCCCATAATGGCCTGACGAATCAAGGGGATAGGTAGGCTAGGAATAGATCGGACCCTCACCCCCTTCTTCAAACCAGTGGATATAACTGCATCTCCCATATATGAGGCCCACTGTGCTATCTGAGCCCATGACCCTGCTGTCTCAAGTGTGAGCCGTCTCTCGATGATCGGGACCCCCCAGGATATGGTAAAAATCCTCCAAAGTAATGGTTCACTCCCCCTTGACCCCTAGTAATTGTAAAGCGTTCCGATCAGCATCCCAATATGAACACAAGTCACAAAGTATGTGACTAGAGGGGTGCGACATGCGGGACCCGTGATATGCGTAGTATACTGGCCCCTCTGAAGAGTCTGCTGCTCATCCCTGAGAAACGACATCCAATAATGTCGGAAGCCAATCACACTCCCTCTCTTGGCTCCATCAGATATACTCCTCCTTCATCTGCATACACCCCAAAAACACACAAAATTGAGTAAGTTAGTATCCAAATGACATTAGAAATATCATGAAAGCAGGTAAGAATGCTAAAAATGCAAAAAGGATTTCACATAAGTGTTGTTTATACATTCTATACAGAACCCCCGCCCTAAGTAGGGCGGAAATTCTGTAATCGCCACCTTAAAGGTGCCAGTCTTGTAACCACCGCCCTGAGCAGTGGTGGCGGTTGCTTAATCGCTGCCTTGCTCAGGGCGACGGTCATGTCCCAAAAACCCACGCGGGTCATATGCCCAAAAAATGGCTAAAAAGCAAAATAAAGACCATTTTTGACTCAAAAAAAACCTACCGAGTAGGTGCCCCCCCTTAGGTGACCCTATTAAAACTGACATTTTCAAAACTAACCTCCCCTTGACAAAAATTTCACCATTTTTACATTTTGAGGACAAAAACAGTAAATCAAGAAAAACTAACCTGTGATCTCGCGGGTTGGTGTTCGACTCGTGGAGGCATGATCACGATCTCGTCCCGAATGTTTTTGACTATACTCTCGTCAGAAACCATCACCGTGGGTCCCAGAGCTCAAAATCAATCAAATCAGCATGCGTAAATGAATAGGAAAATGGGCCCACTTTTACATATATAACAACCTGACTTGTTTTAAATGCCCCCTTTTCATAGGTTTGGAGCGCTGACGGAGGTAAGTTCTTATCCCTGCACAAATGATACGTCACCATTTCATAATATTTTAGTATTTATTCTTCAATCCATTTTGTCTATCTGCACTTGAGTCCTCTTTTCATTTTGTAGGTGGCAGGAATTTTGGATGGCATCATTTCGACACACAGACGTACCATGTATAACTTCTAACTTCCCATTTTGGGATCGCCATACTCAGACCCACCGTTTTACACCTCTTCATGGCTATAATGCTTCTCCAAGGGGGCAATATGTACGTACCATAAATTATAGGGTACTGTACCGCCGGAACAACGTTACATGTGCCCCCAATGACGATACAGGTCTCCTCGCAAGGTGTTCGGGATCCGGAAAATCTCTCCAAATATGCGTTAACATCCCACATCCCCCGCTTGGCTTCTGCGTGCTTTTATTTTTCCTACACCTCTATTTCCTTTTCTTTACAGTCTTCAGTGAAGAAACCACCGCCCTGCCTAGGCAGCGGTCTCGTGACCCGCCACCTAGATAGGGTGGAAGTCCTGGTAACCACTTGCCCTGAGCAGGGTGGTGGTCCTGAACATTTTTTTCTAGAATGTTCCTTTTGTCGCGACTCGTGTAAAAATAAATGTTCACCAGCTTTTTTCACTGCCTTTTCTTATATTTATGATTTTGGTTCCCTGGAATAGTGTTTTGGCATTATTTATGGTTTAAGAGATCAAGTTGGTTTTCACCTTTGGGTAAATGGGATTCTATAAATAGCTAGCTTGTGTTCAAGAAAATGGCCCCTCAAATTTGCCTCTGAATTTCTCATTTCAATAGGTTAGCCTTTCAATTTTGCTTAGGATTCATAGTTTCATTTGTTGTATGCATGGTTAGTGTTGTTTAGCTGTTAGGAAGCCACATATTCTCCTTGTGCAAGTGCCGTTATTATTTCATCCAATCAATTGGAGTAGGATAGTTTGATTCTCAGTAGGAATCCATTAAAGTTACAGGTTTTGTTCATCAAAAAGAATTGTTTCAGGTTCTGAATGTTTTATGTTGCATGACTCGTAAAAAAAACCACTAGGAATTGTATAGGCCAAGCTCTGTTCTCTTGCGCTATCCCTCTCCTACTCGCATTGTATTCGGTCCATATCCTAAGATGTCATTGTTCTAATATCTACTTCTCTTGATGCTAGCATTACATGCTTTTTTGGATCCACGTGAGCACGAAGGAACGAGGAGATCACACTGAGGGGACAAAGACATACACAACTGGATTCGCCACTGTTCTGCAGAGTCCAGGTTCAAGCTTTCAAAGTTCTAGATTAAAACATATCAAATAGAATAGTCAATCATTTCATTTTAGTTAATCTCACTTTCGATATTGCCGGGGAAGCTGTGGGGATTGATAGTTTCTGAGAAACTATGATTCACTCCTCACTTCTGAGGTAGGATCAAGAGTCTTTCAAATAGAGTAGATCAGTTATTTGGTTATTTAGGATAGATCTACAAACTGCACATACAAGTAGCTATATTCGGTTGCTTTGTTTGTTTTAATTGCATCATTAGTATTAGTTGTCAATTTCTAGATAGATTAGATAATTGCTCTTTTAAATTTTGTTTATTAGTTTACCAATAAAATTAGATTTAGGAATATACATAGATATATCTTGCGTAGTTAATTTATTCTATCATTAGTTAGCTTTATATCATTTCCTTTTTCATGACAATCATGGGACTTAGAGAGCCCAAAGAATACATATTCGAATCCAAACGTACCTCAACCCAATCTTGTTATGGAAATAACTGATATAGACCAAAATTTCAAAATCCAGGTCTTCCAAGTAACAATGAACTTGCAAGAAATCAGCTCACAGCTAAGAGGGCTAAACGTAGAAGATGACAAAGCATACACGTTTTGGTCAAACTAGTCAAAACTATAGGTTAACGTAGATAAATATTTGCATGACTGTAGAAGGGCTTGAAAGAGAGCAAACGTTCAGTTGTGATCCTTTGGCTGCACATCCAGACGCAGGAGACACTCTCATGGACATAGATACTAGTTTGAGAATTCAAGTTACAAGAACACCTGTAAGATACTATGAGAAGATTGCACAACTGTTAATTCTAAACATAGAGGCCGAAAAGGCATATGACTATTGGATACTAGGGGATTAGGGACTGATTCCGCACATGACCATAGTAAGTCCAAAACAACCACGAATCTACGGTTGTGATCCAGAAATCCCACAACCCAATGAGTCCACAGGTTGATCCGACGTTTAATGCTGGCTTACGCACATTAGTATTTAGATCCACTCCACTTCCACCTATCATCATCACACAGTTATCCTTGTTGGACATAGCAGCTAACAAAGCTAAGGATTTCTAGACTAGACTGGAGAATCACCTGTAGAATCCACTATATCCATCATCCATTTCCCATGACCCTGTCTGGAGACATACACAAAACAATCCCGGGTCATTTTCCACGCATCCCACAACCCATAGATCGAATCACACCAGAGCTCGATATTGATTGGAGCCTTTGAGAAGTCATCCTCGCCGATTGATCTATCATGCCAATTCAGGTTAGGAGGGCCTTCTTTGCCTTAGATTAGCAGATTCCACTAGTGCGAGTTGAAGACATAAGATTTCCTAACTAATTTGTCTGCATCCCACACATAGTCCATCCCCACCGACTGTCTCAGCACGACCTCGGGAGGTCAGGTGCGAGGAAGAGTTACTTGTAGATTCCCACACTCACTTGTCACTTTTCTATCGTACAGGTACCCAATGTCAATGGGTTGTTAAATCCTTGATAGATTCTTTCTAGAAAGGGAGTGTTTAAGAAATTTGTAAATTATTTAAGTTGTTTTTCCTAGGAGTATGTGTAAAAATGTGAACTACACTTAATCCAAATCTGATCACCAAAGTGGTCATGACCTCCACCATGTGATTACTAATTAAATCTATGTGATCTAATGCAACACTAAAAGGATGAAATGCATAGATTTTAAACCCAAATTGAAAATGATATTTGATGTAGCAAAAGGAGAATAGGAAGAGGAAGACTCTTTCACTAAATTCACTACAAAAGAAAAGAAGAAGTGTTCTTTTTAAGCACCGAAGGACAAATTTATTTTAGACAAATAGAAAGGAACGAAGATTTCCAGGAGAGATATTTATTGTGAAATTTTCATAAAAGAAACAAACACACAAATGCACCCTATATGAAATAATGAAAAGAACCGATAAGATGGGGTTTCACCGTGTGTGCCAAAATGTTTCACCACAAAGTAGAGATAAAAACAGTAATAGGTAAGGGTGAGGAGGAATACCTATGATAGTAAAAGATAGGTTATGCGCGCATTGAATGTTGACCAAGTTGATTGTGACGAATACATTTTTGTCTGGGAAGGACTACCTGAAATGCAAAACAAGACCAAAAGATAACATTAATAATATAGGTTAGTGGATTGTCTTGTGAGAGATATATCCGAGAAGTGGGGTGATTCCTAGAAGGATGTCAATCCACATTCAAATACAACTTAATGCATAGAAATAACATGGAAAAAGGATATCCTAATGTAGTTGTATGATTTAGGTGTTTCACACAAATTCAATAAGAAAATATAATCTAACAAGTTATGACTAAATTTGAAGGGATGGTAGGTTGGTATGGGCTTGCAGGTGTAGTAGAAGGTATTACAATGGCCTGGGTGAGATTTAATGGGGTTTTGAGAAGTTTTAGGAGAGTTGTAATATTACTGGTTTGGGAAATTTACTAGTCACAGAGACCGGTATCAGTTAGGTGACCGATGTTGATACTATTAAATGACCGACATCAGTTGGGGTGACTAGTGGTGGTTAGAGGAAATTACGTAGAAATATTAAAAATAGGTTCATGGGAGCTCTTTGTGATTTCACAGAGATTTGGGAAGGCTTGGATGAGGTTGTGGGATTTTTAAGAAGACTTTGAGGTGATAAAATGGGATTTTGGGCAAGGTATGAAGCTTTTGAGGGGAAAATGGTCACACGAAGGTGTTGTAGGAAAGATATGGGTATGAGAGGTGATAAAATGAAATCGATAAATAGTAAATATCCAATCTATTGAAAACAATGACAAAGTAGAGATATACTTGTGAAATGGAGGTGAATAGCAGGAAGTGGTGCTAGTTATTGGAGAAGATGATCTTGAACGAATGTAGTAGTAACAAGATAGCTTGGTGCTTCCCTGTGAGTACACTAGAGCTCTAGATCAATCTCTTGATGAATGGTCTAGTGTTTGAACACTGTAAGGGCCTCTGGTATGTCGTAAGATTGCAGTAAAGCTTCGTATTCAGTATGTGAGGTTGCAAGAGCTAGAAAACCAAATTCATAACACGAGAAAAGAAGTATGAAATATTATTTATGGAAACCAAATGTTGTTAGGTGACTTAAGGTGAGAGAGGAATAACCAGTGTCAGTCAGGGAGAAATGGTCATACTTGCTAAAAATAGCATGATTGTTCCTAAATTTGGTGTGATAGAGATTTTGGTTCCAGGTCACAAGTGTGGAATAATGCTAAATGTAGTGGGAGAGTGGTTAGAGGGATAATAGGTCATTAATATTAGGATTAGAATAAGTCCTTGTTGGTTAAGGGAAGTGGGGACTTAGTATTAGGTAATGAATTGGGTTGGAATAGGTCTAGGATGAGGTGGAGAGGTGAGGTGGCTAGGTGAGGTGGAGAAGTGAGATAGATAATTAACTTAATTTTGGTAATTAAATTAATTAAAATGTGTGCAAGTGGGCATAGTGGGGGAATAATATTGAATTAATTAATAAAATGGGGTTTAGAAGGTTACGAACCAATTTTGGGTGTCTACATCATGATCAGAAATATAACCATCATCACTATTACTCATATTTTCGCAAGAAAGTAATTCATCAACATATAGAGACTATCATGAGATTTAGCATTGCATTCATTGGATTCATTATAAGAAATAAAAGAGACATGAGATATAGATTTACATTCATCTTGACTAGTATGAGAAACATCATCATGCACATGTACATTTTCAACCTTGGAAGTAACATCAATTTTTATCTACATTGGAAATACCAAGCACATAATCGATAAGAGCATCATCATGTGTTGTAACAGGAATAAAAGAAGGTGTATTAGCCTCACTTAATATAAAAGAACAGGGAGAGCATTTAGTGAATTTTTAGTAAGGTGAAACAATGTCCACACTACAGTTACAGAAACTAGTAGGTACTTTGTGTTCATTAACAAGAAGAAATCTTTGAACGTAATCATAAAATAAAGAATTTTGATAAACACCATTAATTTTAGCATTAACATCGTCATCAAGGATAGGATTCACACTAACATGATGCACATCTTGCTTAGAAGAGGAGGATCTATTTTAAGCCATGAGGGTTTTTTGGATCCTAGGGGAAGGATTTTGACTGGGGATGGGGTTCAACAAATGATTTAATAAAATATGAACATTAAATATAATTTCAGAGTCACTATAATGATATACTACAGAATATAAATTCTAAGCACTCTAAATATGAAACCATGTGATCAAATGAGAGAGATATAGTAGTTATCTAATTTTAACTTATCCTGAAGTAGATATGGACTGGAGAAATTGATTAATATGCTAGGGAGAGTTTCAGAAATGATGAATATCAATTCTAAAGGCTGCATATAGATGTAGAAATTGGTGCATGGGTTAGGGCGAGGGTACTCGGGTGTCAGAGACCTTAATTAGGCTTCTGTGATTACACGGATGATCAGAATCTATTTTTTCTTGTGTCGTTAGGGTTTCACTATCCTTCACTATTGGTTTCCTCTATGTCATTGGATGACCATTGAATGCACATGTAACTTGTAAAATAAATGACATCATGCAAAACCCCAAAACACATCAAATTTTAAAAAGAAAAGATGCAAATGGGGAGTTGGAATGACCATGTCTGTCCCCTGACAAAGTGAACTTATCACCAAGAATTACTCTACATCTCAAAATCCATGTAGTTCAATGTGCTTATGTGTGTAATAGTATCCCTAGGTTACCCTCACGCCAACGATGCCAAGATAACGGGCTATATCTAGACAAAATAAAAATGTGTGGGATAGAATTCAAAACTTCCCCTTCTTGTGTAGTGTATGTAGAGTAATTAAAGAAAAATGTAGTCTCTTTGATAATATGTGCATATGCTTTTCTTTTAGAATTTCTCGACCTTATAATGGTATGTATTTTGTGCATATATAGATATCTCTTGTTTGAATTTTGACAATAGTGACATGGTATGCTGAGTAGGACCTCAGGATATGAGTAAGAAAACTGAAAAGGCTAACCATAAATGTCAAAAATGTGAACAAGAGTAAAGAGGATAATATTTCCTAGGGTGGATAAGAGGGCTTGGATGCTAGTATTTAGAATGGACATGGGTGTCCTAGGATAACTTACGAAAAAAATGAGAAAAATTACAGACAGGGATCCTTGTGACACGACCAGAAGTTTATGCAGAAGTGATATATGTGAGAGATAAAGACAATAGAAACAATGAAAGCAAGAAGATGGACTAAGAAGTGTGTCACCAGTGAATACTTCTCTTACTAAATATCCATACATATAAAAACATACTTGGAGGTATAATAAAATAGTAATATGTTCGTGATTTTTTGTATACATAGTGTATGTGCATTACGTAATCAAAACACCCTCGATGTGGGTGCATACGCGGTACTGAAATCTAGGTGGAGAGTGAAAAATATGAGGACAGAAAACCCATTGAATGTTGGAATAGTGTTTGTAATGTCTGTGAGAAAGAGAGTGGCAACATGGAAAAACTGGAGGAACCCAAATGACAGTACATGGGGCATTACCCCCAATGTGAGATTAATAGTTACGGATTTTCCACTTCTAGTTGAGTTTTATCCTCTTGGACTTGGATCTAAAGGAACACAATAGGGATCGTAATAAATTTATTGGTCATCAACAAGTCTATACACAACGTTTTGCTATTGGAAATAGAAAAATAATTTTCTTTCCATATATGAAAAAGAATATGATCACATTTTCTTTCCAATAATCATTATATTTTTCAGAAATCATGGAAATCTAGGTGAAAAATTCAAGGATAAAAGGTTAGAAAAGGCTTTAAATCTAATTTCATGTGGAATGAGAATGAGGAAGAACAATATTTTTTTGAACACACTCTAGTTGTTGGTTGTATGGGTAGGTAGGGTTAACAATGTCCATGTGCTTAAGAATGTCTCCAATATGGAGACCTTGGTAAATAAGACAACAAATAATACTAGATTATTTACAATCGATGCAATTTTTCCATAGGTTGAAATACCTTATGGATCAAAATGAAACTCAAGATATGTATTCTTCTAGGTGAGATCAAGAGAATAATCTAGAATATGTTTTTGTGAAAAAAATGGTAGCCAATTCGGATTTTGTAATGGAAAATAGGTTTATTGTTATCCAAAATTCACCCCTCAAGGTAATTTTGATAACATGCATCCAATTCTTTAGTCCCAAGCAATTATATTGATTCAACGCAAAAAATCATGTTTCTAGGGTCCCCTCGGGTTCTTTCTAACTCTTCTGTCCAAGAAGAAAACCCAACAAGTTTTAAAAATGTAAAAAATTTGAGAAAACAAGCTCGGGCCAGGAAAAATCATGAAAAATGGCTAAGTCCTAGTCCTCGCAATAGTCGGGACATAAGGGACATCTGGGTGCGAACCGGCCGAAAGGCCGCCAGGCGGTCTGCGCAGCATTTGGGACATCCAGGCCAAAGGGACGCGCGGGACGCAGAAATCCGAACTGGCCGAAAAGTGGAAAAAATTGACTAACTGTTGAAACAGGCAGTCTGGGACATCTGGGCAATTAGTACGCGGAGGACGCAAGTCGGCCGAAAAGACTTAAGGCAGCCCGGAACAGTTGGGCCGAAGGTACACGAAGTACGCGAACCAGCCGGATCGGCCGAAATGAGAACTTTCGCACCGGGACAGTTGGGACAAAAGTACGCGAACCGGCCGAACCGGGCGAATCAGAAGAATTTGTCCCAGACAGTCCGGAAGCAAGCGGGACAAGAGTACACAAAGGACGCGAACCGGCCGGATTGGCTGAAATGAGGAATTTCATACTGGGACATCCGGGCCAAAGGGACGCGCGGGACGCGAAAAGCCGAAGCGGCCGACAGCAAGGAAGAAAAGTCAACGTTTGGTCCGGAAACTTCAAACGACCATAACTTTTGACTCCGAGCTCTGATTTTCACAAAATTGGACTTTCTGGAACGAGCACGATGTCCTCTACGCCACAAAAAAATGGATTTATTATTTTTGATGAGGGTAGATATATTTAAATAAGAGAAATATATTCGGCTCCAGTCAGTTAATGCTCATTCCCGTCAAATGACAGAAAACGCCTGCCAGACCCAAAATAGCTGCCCGCACTTAGAAGGCCATAACTTTTGCATTTCTCAACGAAATCGCACAAAATTGGTACCGTTGGAATCGTGGCTCTGAGCCCGACACAAAACAATCAATAAATTCTAGATTTTAAGAGAAATTTATTTATATTTTTAAGAAAACGTGGCCGGGTTCATAACAGTGTTTTATTTGGTAGTTGAGAGTGCAATTAAGAGGCATGGTCATCATTCTTTCTCTGCTGCAGCACATGGGACAGTATGGGGAGCCTTTTGCAAGTAATGTACAATCATTTCACTCCATTTAATACCTGTTACATGTAGTTGAAGGACAGATTTCAGGATTTCCATTTTCCCTTCTCTTTTCCTTCTCATTTTTCTATAAATTGGAGTGTTGGGCTCATTGTAATATAGAGAGTTTTTGGGTAGCAAAGCTCTGAAAAAATTTCTTTGTGAAGCCAGTGTGTTGCAGGCCCTTGTAGTGGACTCCTTGCATGGTGATCCAGGCCCTTATCTTGTAATAGATTACTGTGCATATCATGAAGCAATAAAATATCAGTTTGTGGATGTATCTTCCCCTGCTGTGTTTTCTTGCATTCTTCTTGCCCCTTTAATCTTTCTACAAGAAATATTGTATCTATTATTATGTTCTTTCAGGGATCCATTATCATTGTGTATGCTTGGAATATTGTTGTGAATGCATTTTGCTAGATTATGGAGAACTATCATCACCTCTTCTAGTGTGTACTTTGCTTCTGTATTTCACACATTTGGAGACTACTCTCACACCCTCCTTTTCTGGTGTATCACCGCTTTAGTGTAGGCTTTCATTTTATGCATTCTCTCTCCCTGGTCCCTTGGAAATTTATATTAGAACAGTTAGCTTATCCTGCATTAGAGTAAATTGTGGCAGGTAGTTTAGGAGCAAGAACCAACTTTCTCTGGAGGTCTATCTCAAGTAGCAAGTCCCACAACTTGGAGATAGTACCCATGTTATCCAATCACACCGTGAGTTCAAGTATATGCACTTGTATAAAAATAGGGGTGCTGTGATTCGGTGATAACAGTTATCTATCAAATAATGCCAATCTCTCCACTACACCTCCACTAGGGAACACAAAAGTAAATTCCATTTTTTTGTAGGAAATTAGCAAGTATATAATTTTGTATTTAATAAATGGACTCTCCATCATCATTCTCGAGTTCAAATATAACTTTGAGTAAATCCCATGGTAGCCTCATATGAGAAGCCTTACAAAATAAGTCACTAAATTTGATTCCCTTTTTGAAAAGCGTAAGTGATTCGATCCAGTGGACCATAGAAATTGGGGGAATTATAAAAATTGTTATATATATATATATATATATAGAGAGAGAGAGAGAGAGAGAGAGAGAGAGAGAGAGAGTTAATTGAAAGTTTAGTTTTGAATCCATCCCCAACCTAAATTAGGTTGGGTTTGAGAATATCCCAAGAATTCCATATACTTTTAATAATAGAAGTACCATTAACCTTCACAACCATGGGATAAAGTAGAATAAATTGAAACCTCAAACCTTTCTAGGCTTGTCAACCTATAAGAGTCCCCTGTATGATGTAATGGTGAAGCAAAATTTTGCAGACATTATTATAGTTTGAATATGGTTATTTTTAATATAGTCAATATTGTAAATTACATTCCATACCTATGGCCAAGATACTATAAAGAATGAGATGAACAAACTTATTTTCACAAGAAGAAGAAGTATAATTAGCTAAATATTAAAATTAAAGGAAACACATTAAACAAGGTCAGTAAACTAAGAAATATAAGCATGGGGGATTAAGGCTTATGTAGACTAGGAAACTACCTAGGGCGCTAACAATAAGGGGGTGCCTAAAATTTGATATTTTCAATATTTTTAACTATTATTAGAACTCAACATTAATTTTTTATACCTAAAGTCTATATTAATTGACCCTTGCATTGTTATTATTATAAAGTACTACAAATTCCATCCATACACATAAAAATCTACTATAATATTTCTACAAATAACAATAAATATGCATCTTCTTAAGCTCATAATTTTTTGTTAGTAATGCTACCCATTCTTTAATGTAGATCTAGATAATTCAAGTGTGTAGTTTTTTATCAGAAAAGGTTGGTGTATTTTTTAGAATGTCACTGGTGTAACTAGTAAAGGCAAGTATAATTGAAGGAAAATTTATTTAATTGTCTATTCCTAATGAAATGGTGTAAATGTATCTTTTTTACAGAGGAGTTATTATGCTTGGTCCCAATACCACTCTTCACAAAACCATGGAAGCTACCTAAGATTTATTCTCTCATCTACAGATTATTTCTTGTTCTTATGTGATAATTTATAGGATATTTTTATTTCTTTTGTATACCAATTTCTCTAAATCAATGATTTATTATGATCCTTATGAAAATTTTAAAGTACAATAATGTACGTAGCTTTTATTTATTTATTTGATGGGGAAAAATTATGAAATAAGCTTTTAACAAGGACGTCCACTTCATTTATTTCCTAGGGTGTTCCTAACCTTTAATTTGGCTCTAGTTAAGGTAGAAACATCACTTGAACATAAAACCATTTCCATAATGTCAATGTTTTATTTTTCTTAAAACTAAATATGTTGTTATACTATGTACATTAAACATTGCCTTTGATCACTTTATGACCACTTTGTAGATCATTATGGAAAGTGCTTGGATTTGGCTTATTTACTCACCTATTGTATCACATCACCATTCAACATGATTTTATTTTTGTCTAGTCTCATTGTTGTGTCTCAATATTAACTACTATTAGTTGGCATTATTTGCATCTCATGTAATCCTCTTCATGATTATTTCACTTTCTCTTTGCACTTATCTTGTTAAATACATCACGTTTGTGGAATTTTTCTTTGCACATTTATTCATATGTATTCCTATAAGAACCTTTACATCGCAACCATCTACATAAAGAGTGAGTGAAATATAGTAAAAATTAAACTTATCAATCTTCTACCATATAATCATAGCTCAATACAAAGAACATAATGTTGAATGGATGGGTTTGATTATATATAACATCAATACTCACAAAAATATAAAAAAGATGTTTAAATGACCATATCAAAACAATAATAACACGTACCACATATTGACTTCTTCCTTCTCAATTTATTGTAATTGAAATTAAATATGTTTATTTGTATTCAATAGAATCCCTTCTAGAAAGTGCTTCAAAAGTGTAAATTACATTGTAATAAATTATAAGGTATAATCCACCTAATTTCCATTATTATTAATGACCAAAAAAATTGTGACCTCATAAAAAACTAGTCAATTTATTATAATATTTACCACCTTATATGTTTTAAAATACACATACATAAATACTAGTGGTTGCTCCTAATGGAGAAAATTTACGCCGTTAGTGTTAGTGGTTGGGAGGGGTCTAGGTCTATTGTTTTTTTTTTCGGTGGTATGTAGTGTTGGTTGAGTATTTTGCATGTGTGGTTTTGTAGTGTGTGTTGTTCGTTTGGTTTTAGGGGAGTAGCTTGGGTTGGGTTAGTGTACATTTTTTGTTGGTATGGTTGACTGGGGTATTACGTGTTACTATTAAGGATAACTATTGAAATGGGAAGGATAAATTTTAACATGGGGAAGAGGGAATTCTTTGTAATGGTCCATACACCATGAGAATTTGAGGTGAGGTGGCTATGAGCATCTACAATACACCTAGCAAAGTATTGGTTGTGTCATTAAAATTTGTTTCTCGTATAGTTCTAGCGACATCTTCTATCACGATACACGAGGCATATTTATATTCATATAAATGCAATGTCAAGAACCTTTTGTATTCATATTATTTTTGTATGACATTGGTTAACATTAAGAAATTGGGAATAAGTTGGGTAAGGGAAGTTAGTTATGTGAAGATATGTATAATTGTTGCAACAACTTCGGTTGATGACCTAGACTTTGAACAGTGGAGGCATGTATGTGTGTAATCATTTTCATGGCCATGACCTCTATACCTAATATAATTGAAACATTAATTGGTTGTGTTGTAACCATCCAAATATGTAAGGCCATTATGGTGTGAATAGAGGGCACTAGAAAGAGGGGTGCATTAACGCTAGTTGTTAGGCTTATCTACTCGAATGTGGTGACTTCAAAATTTTTAATAGGTACTATTAGTTGATATATATTAGCATACATATTTCAGTGCAGGCATGTTGAAATGGTAACATTTTCATAGCCTCAACATGTAAGCTCCTCCATAAGATTATTAAATATTCTATATGATGTCTGAGATTACATTGCAATCATACACCATTGCGCAGCAACTTCTATCTTTACAGGATAATGGTATAAATAACAGATATAAATGTGACCAAACCAAGCACATATTCTCTAGAACCAACCTCAAAATACCCTAACCTAAAAGTTTAGAGGAACTGAAATAGACCGCCTGGAGTGATAGGTCAAAAGAGAACAAATTTTCATGAAAATTGAATAAAGAATGCCTTCAGTGAAAAGTAACTTTCACTATCTCCCAGAAAAACATAAGGCACTTGGGTTCACGTAACTTGAGTTTAAGGAAAAAGTCTTGATGTGATTGTAGCAACAGATATAATGTTAGTGGGACATACCATCATCCATTTATATGACACTACTAAAGCATTGATTTCCATAGTGAAAACTTATGGGCTATCATTCTTTGCCATGTAATTGGATAGGTATACAAAAGATACATCGTCATTCCAACCACAATACAATTAGGTTTCAAGTTTTTTTTCCTCTTGAAGATAAATGGCCTCCAAATTGATATAGAAGGACTAAGGAATTGAGTAATTATAAAATATCTAGTGCAATTGAAAGACCTTCCTTCACCATTTACAATTCAGGCAAAGGGAAATTACAATGAGGTGAACACAACTTATGAGAAAATGCCTATTTTAAAAGATAGACAAAAAAAGGAAAATTAAAGGGGGATGAAAAAGGGGAAGAAAAGAATAAAAGATATTTAAGAAAATATTCATGCAAATGAATCATAAAGATAGAATTTATTCAAGTTTAGGTAGTTGCAATAGTTAAGAGATAACATTTAGTTTATGTTAGAGAATAACAACAACTAAATCCATGCAACGAGCTATAGATACATTGGCTACAGAAATTTGTAGATTGCTTTGTGGTTAAACAAAGATTAGTTATTTTCATATTGCTTCATGATGAAGCAATGGTTAGTTTATTTTAGATTGCTTCATGATGAAGCCAATGTAATATTTTTAGCAAGACATATTATAATTAGGAGATGATTATTTGGGATAAAATTACGAGTGGCTCATATCAGAGTTTTGGCTGTTCTGTTTATTGGTTGCAATCAAAGTAGAATTTTACTACTTGTTTTGAGAAAAAGATTTGCTTATTAAATCCATTTCCTTTCACATCTCATAAATTTATAATTCAAAATTTTCAATGCACACTTTCAATATTTTTTTTTTATCAATTTCAATTGGGATTTGTGAAGGTTCATAACAAATGAGGTGTCCATAACCTGCCCCCCTCATATTCAAACCTATGCCAACTCTACAAATTATCCTATTGGTTTTTATTTCAATCACAACCTCTAAAAAGTACTTAAAATGGTTTTAATAAAAAACACTAAATCCATCCTTAGTGGGCCTAATGGTGAAGGCGTATGTACTCCATTGAGGAAATCACAGGTTTAAATCTAGAGGTGGATAGGATTATACACCTTGTTAAACAATATATAATGTAAATGAAAAAACAATTCCCTTTTGGCCTTCCACAAGGGAGTCTCATACACCAAATGAGGTATCTCGCTTGGTGGTGACCTCAAAAACTACCTAAATAAAAGGAATTATAATATTCTAACTAATGTCCATCTTGAGATGGTATTGTACTTCTAGCAATAGGTATATATGGTACTTTTTTTGGTTCTTTTTAATCAAGAAGAGGATCAAAGTCCACTTCACATTCTATCTCACTAATACATATGGCAGATGTAGGTTTTGTCTCAACTATATGTATGTAATATTTCTTGTTGTTGTAAGCTACCATAATGCTATCACCTAAGGTCAACACATGAGAAGTTCCTTAAAGTAGTCTCCAAACTACAAGAATTAAAGAAATAAGTCACCAAATTTTCTAGAGAAATAATTTACATTCATGTTTCTTGCATCTCATATATATACTTGCTACAAGTCACTATCTTTAAGAAGAGAATTTGAATATGAAGAATTTATACACTGCACTTAGAATGTGAGGCATGAATATATAGAACTAAGAATAGGTATTTACACATATTTTGGATTGGATATGTCCATAAAATCCTTTGTGTGTGGCTACAATTGGACATATGTCACTTTGGGCAGAATAACATTTTTTACTTTCAATGTATCACCCTCTTCGAATATCATATTTTGCATCATCTTATACCAAAAACAGCACAACACCAAGTTTCATAACTCCAAGAATACTATAAAATTTGGTTTCAAATAGACCTGAAAGAACTCTCACAATTTATCATTAAGGATTGTTCATACATACCCAATATGGCATATAAATCATGCCCTCCTCAGCAATGAATTCAAGCACCCCACAGTTTGACATATGCTATGTGGTTGGATTCTAAAGCTCAAAAAGCATGGGATAGTCTATGTGTAAAGATGTTGTAAATCAGTAAAACAAATCCAATTAGACTAAATATCTACACCACAAAAGAAATAAACTCTAATATCCATCAAGATGAAAATACAGAAAAAATGGCCAAAATAGAGTAGATGGACACTAAAATGTATTATAGATCCTAAAGAATATTAGTAAGGCATAAAATCACCAAAATGATCAAGTGCCGACAAAGGCTTTATAATTGGAAGTTGACAAAGGCATTTGCATGAGTTACAAATTCAAAAATCTTAGTGAAAGAGATCAAAAACGAATTGTGCCATAGAGTAATATGGATAGTTCGAGACAGATTTAGAGTGATATGAAATAGTTTTAGAATCCATATTGCATTCAAATAATTACAATGGACATGCCTTTGTCACCACTTTCTAGCTGTGGTTGCAAAATGAAACCAAAGAACCATCATCAGAACTATACAAGAATATTAACTTCATTACAACACATACTATATGAAATCAAATGAACATATCCAACTGGACCAGACAACTAATTTGAAATGTTCATTTTTACAGTACCCTCCAATCAAACAATTAATTCCACAATCAGTGCCCTCCCATAGTAAATTTAAAACAAGGAGATCTGCACAAAATGAAACAAATATATTCTAGCTGGATGAAATGATGAACTAACTTCAAGTGTTCCTTTTTATTATCTATATATATTCTAACTGGATGAGATGATGAGCTCAAAGGGTACTGAAAGGCACAAGATGTTGGCATTATACAAGGCTGTATTCAAAACAAACATAGGAATATACAACAATTACAAATACCTGTTGCATACAACATTACAGAAGGCAAATAACAAATTGAAATAAACAGGAAACAAGAGAGTTTTTAATAGGGTCTAATAATAAGGTTTCCTTTATAAAAGAAAATAAACTGTTACCTGTACACACCAAGCCAAGTTGCAAAAGAAGTATGCTAGCTTTGATGTAGGAACTAAAACACAATGTGTTCTAAGGTATACTAAGTTAATTTGGAGCAGATTTAATGTCATTCTACATAATTTTGTACACGAACAAAATCTTCCACAATCACATTATGAAATTAACAGTATGCTTGCATCTTGGTGGAATGCTTCACAATAGGAACTATGAAAGGGTAAGGTGGCTTGCACAATATGAAAAACTATGTGGTTTACAATCAGGGCATTAGTTTATATCATTTGCATATTACGGTCAGGACAATTTTTTGTGATTCTATGAAATAGATAAATTGTCACATAAAACTGGTGCAAATCACATATCTATTTCAAAGAATATGCATGCATCAACATAAACCAAATTTGTGGGAAATATTGACTCCTTTCTTCAATTTTATGCAATGCAGTCAAAAACAACCTTGTAATGTAGAAGCTGAACCAAGTCATTTGTAGATGAGGTATAATGATGTAAATCACATATGTTGGCAAAATTAGAAGAAATATATCCAACAAAAGGGGAAGAGAATTTTTTCTTGACATCATTCGTTTATTTCAGAGGATTTCTTCAGACCAAAGAAAAATTGTGCCTTCACCTATGCTAAGAAACATGCCACTCTAGGTAGGCTAGAAGTGTAAATGCTTATAGACTCTCTATGTACAGAGAAGCATATAGAAATTTGTTGCTTATGGAATATTTACACACAAAGCAACATATAGCTGTATTGCATGATTATGGTCTCGATGAGGCTGATTAGGATTGGCCAGGCATTCTATTGAGAGTATAACCTCATTTTTATTGCATTCTTTATCAAACATGTATCCACTAATGAAATTCAACAGATACTAATATGATTTTCCAAATAAATGTTACAACTACAAGGCAACATAAAAAAGGAACACTTTCAGCTTGAAATACCTTATCAATAAAAGAAGTTGGATAACATTGATAGGTCTACTCGAATGAAGTAGGATAGCCATATCCTCAAAAAAAACTACAACCATAACCAATCATTAACAAATTTTATCAAACAAATCCTCACTCTTACCCAATACACCACCGGAAAACAAATTTCACTCGGTTAAGGCTAAATTTAGTTTTTTGGTGAGCCCTTAGCATGACAGATCCAAACATGATGTTATGACTAAATTTTCGTATGTGAGGTGCCAGCTTAAAATTCCTGAATAGACGTTTCCTTGAAAGGCCTTAATAAACCCAATAGGCATATATTTTCATTTAATAACTTAGCACTTCCAAAAATTAGGCAACGAATAGAAATAAAATGCATACCATATTGAAACAGTCTGAGCAATCAGGCACCTTGAATTTGAAATAAAAAACACTACAAAAAACAAATCACAACATCACCTAACCTAATCAATTAAGAAAAAAATCAAAAGGGCTAATATATTCCGTTAATAAGTAGAAGTAATCTATCTGTCTAATCAGTCTCACAAGACACTTGGATTTTTGTTAGCATCATAAACTGTGCAAAGAAACTAAATTATCAAACATAAAAAATTAAATCATTTCACAAAGCTAAAGGTGAAAATTATGATACATTTGATCTTATGAAAGCAATAGCAGAGTTTATGTTTCCGAACACAGAAAAAAACTTATTTAAACCTAGTCACTTCTTTATCACCTGCAGGTCATACACAGTGCATCTGCTTATAGTGTAAGCCTATGTTTATAGATCTATTTTCTTAGCATGACTAAAACTCTCCGCAAGAACATTGTCCTTGTTTGAAATGATGGAACTGGTTTGCATCTCTCCAAACAATGTGTCTTGCAACAACCTTGGAGATGAACTTTGTTACAGTGTGGCAGTCAACACATATGTGGAGGTTGTTGACAACTCTGATAGTTGTTCCAGAGGGTGTATTTAACAAGCTAAATGCAATTTCCAGCTTCTCACTATGGTGGCATATCTCCAAAGACATTTTTGAAAAACCAATAATGCTCCATATAAATTCATATCACAGGATTGCATATATATAGGAATATGCATTCCTAAAAACAAGGAGGTTGTTCAACAACACTCCCACAAATCTCTCTTCTCAACACCTAAATACGTGAGCTATTGAAACTCACCAAAACTAATATTGTTATATGAGTTGTTTAATAAACAACTCATATTATCATTTACATTACACACATATATTTACCTCTAAGTAAATATTAAATCATAAATATTAATGGAGAACTAAATGATAGATTTCCTAACATTCCCCCCCTTAGTGCGAACATGGGGAAGAGTAATTGCACTTCCTTCTGCAGCGTGCCGCCTGTGCGTGCTCATGATCTGGATGGTTTTACAGGATAGCCAACAACCTCAATATGGATGGTTTTATAGGACAACCAATAACCTCAACATGGATGGTTTTACAGGACAGCCAACAACCTCAACAGGGATGGTTTTATAGGACAACCAACAACCTCAATATCATGATGCTTCTTTTCTTTTGTGCTTTCATCTGTCCAATATGCTTTTCCATTAGGGAATTATGTAGGAAATACCGCTCACTGATTACAAATATAAAAAGAGAAAATGGAACATTGAGACCATGCTCCCCCCCTCAATGTGAACATTTCACTTATTCAAGCCATAACAGGAACACTGAGAAAAAATTACGCTGCACACAACTGAAATCAACTGCAACTTTGAAAAGAAAGCAAACTCACACACACACTATCACCACAGCTTCGTGCAGCCCCGTCGTTGGTGACTGACGAGAGGTCATTGAATGACCTCCAGCCTCCTGTGCCTCCGTCCTCCATCGGATGCATTATTTTTAGAAGAGAAATTCTTCTTCACTAACTTCATAAATGAAAGCTTTATTATTCAATTTACCATCCAACAGATCCCT
This sequence comes from Taxus chinensis, assembly GCA_019776745.2. Classification (NCBI taxonomy): domain Eukaryota; kingdom Viridiplantae; phylum Streptophyta; class Pinopsida; order Cupressales; family Taxaceae; genus Taxus; species Taxus chinensis. The sequence goes on along the minus strand of CM034154.1, from coordinate 606,786,158 downwards.
AGCTCATTGTTTACAAAACATTATTCCATGTCCAGACACATTACAATAGTGACAAATAAGCCTTTTCTTTGGATCCTGGGAGGTTGAACCTTGCTTGAAAGAATGATTGTATCTCTTTTTACCATGTGTTCCATATAATGCTTTTTCTTCTGTTTCAATTTTATTTGTTCTATTTTCGTCCTCTATCAAAGAAGAAATCAAGTCTTCCAGACTTAGATTGATTTTGCTCAAAGTGAAGACCATATTAGAATAGCTAGGAGGCATGCTATTAAGTAAAACTACTTTTGCATCATCGTCGGGAACATCTACTTTGATTCCAGCTAATTGATTCAATACAAAACGAAACTTACTTATGTGTTCCACCATGTTGTCACCTTCCTCCATTTTGAGTCCGAACAACTTTTGTTTTAGTGATACTGATGTGCTTCCTGCTTGCAATCCAAATAGTTTGTTTAGTGTAGTCCAAATTGTATTTGAGGATTTTGACAAATCTATATGATGCAAATATGCATCAGATAATCCCAATCCAATGATTGCTATGGCTTTTCGATCTTTGATGTCCCATATTGCCGCTTCCTCTGCATCTCTTGGTTTCTTTGCTTTGCCATCCACAATCTCCCACAAATCTTTGTTGATTAATAACAACTGCGTTTTGACCTGCCATGTGTAAAAATCTTTGCTATTGACTGCAACATCGATCTTGATGTGATGTGAAGCATCCAATGTAGAATTCCTGAACAGCTGTCTAGTGCAATTCAATAGATGGATGTACATGCAACGAACGGTTTGAGTTCACTATAGAATGCAAATTATGCCGGTGGAGTCGGAGAGGACTGTTTTTCTGAGTGTAGATCAGTCTGACAAGAGGAGATCACAGATAATGCAAGTGTCCAATATTTATCATCCCTTGGAGGATGGAAATGAGTATCTCTGACATGATTATGCATATACGTGGAGCACTTCCATGGTTGCGAAGATGTAGTGATCACTGAGACAGGTCTGCAGAATGTCAAGATGCGTACAGAGGTTGACACTGTTGAGTCCGAGCAATTTGGAAATCAATGCAAAGTGTACAGATCCAAATGGATGTAGGGAGAATGCGGATACAATATAGAATGTTAGCAGATCTTTGACCACCGAATCCCACTTACACAGCTGCATGCGCGATTATGAATAGATCTAATAATGAATTGTTGGTAGCTCACTGGATATGGATTGTTGATAGCAGAATTATAGATTCTTGATTACTGGTGTGGGCTTGAATGCCAAGAGGTGCGGTAGGGAGACACCATGAAATGCTAAGACCAAAACAAAACTTGGAATAATACGTGGGAGGCTACAATTCTTGATGCAAGTGTAATGAAGGAAATTTGACACATTTCCTCCTTGACAGCTTTATTGAAACGTGGGGTTTGAGGGTCGATAGGATCTGACCAGTAGTGGAGCAGACGCAAAGAGAGTGGGAGCGTGGCCTCAGAAACACAAGCCTCAAAATCCAATAAATTACAGAATATACACAGTCCTGCAATTTCTCCCAAGCCGATCAGGGTGCTTCTTAGATGCCAGGCACAGTCAGTTTATTCGAGCTTCGTATGACTTTGCAAGCTTTCGCACTGAAATAATCTCTCATAATATCTCATATCCTGGGGCAAAAAAATGAATGATCTCCCCTCCTAATCCTCACGATTACATCGCTCTGAAACCAAATGAAAAACCAATAATGCTCCATATAAATTCATATCACAGGATTGCATATATATAGGAATATGCATTCCTAAAAACAAGGAGGTTGTTCAACAACACTCCCACAAATCTCTCTTCTCAACACCTAAATACGTGAGCTATTGAAACTCACCAAAACTAATATTGTTATATGAGTTGTTTAATAAACAACTCATATTAACATTTACATTACACACATATATTTACCTCTAAGTAAATATTAAATCATAAATATTAATGGAGCACTAAATGATAGATTTCCTAACAATTTTCTCCAATTTTTAATAGATCTTTTGCATCTATGGATAAATGATCTATATTCCACACAAAAAATAATGTATCATTTTAGAGCTTTTAATCCAAGTAAACGCAAGTATCTTTTTTATTCCTCTTTTTTTTCATTAATCTCGTTACCATTTGAACCGCAGCTCACCTACCCTCATATGCATAGATTTTTGAGAGAAGAACATATGTTGTAGTTTTTTTAGGATCCAACCCAAAAAGGAGAGTTGTAGCAAACACTCCTAACCCTATATTTTTATGTGATCTACGAACACCAAGGAAACATGTCCACACAACCGAGACAGGTTTAATTGGAAGTTTTACAATAAAGTTTAGAATTTCCTTAAGATAGCCAGCACCGACAAGGTCAACCATGCACATATAGTGTTCAATTGTATGGTTAATGCAATAAGAGTTGTTCATGTCATCAAAGTATTTATAGCCTTCATACACTAAAACCTGCATACAGCTTACATGGTCAAGATATGTTCTAGAGTGCTCCATTTGTTCAAAAAGATCAAGAGCATTCTTGCAAAATCCATTTTGTGTGTATCCTGTAACCATGGCATTCCATGAGCCGACATCTCTTTGAAACATTTTGTCAAACAGTTCACGTGCCTTGCGTATGCTTCCACATTTTGGATACATGTCTATTAGGGTATTCACAACTACAACATCTGAGAAAGATCCGCTTTTAATTATGCTATGATGGATGTCCATACTTTGTGTTAATGCTCCCATTTTTCCGCATGCTGCGAGGATGCTGACAAATGTTGTGGAGTCTGGCATACAGCTGCCAATCGCATTTGCTGAAAAGTTTCCAAGCCTTTTTCAACAAACTCATTTTGTGCATATCCTCCTATCACTGTTGTTCGAGACCACATCTTTCTGAGGCATTTTGTCAAACAGTTCACTTGCCTTTTATATTAGCATTTGAGGGGATTTGTAACTTTGTGGATGTCATTTGAAATCCATGTACCTTACGAGTTATATTTTCAATTTCCATTTCTTAATTTCAACTCCATTTTCCCATTTTCTGGCTGATTAATGGGAGTTCCATTACAAGAAAACCATGCATCGTACAGATGAGGAGAAAATGGAATGCATATGCACAAGGGTTGTAGAAACCACCATAGGTGGGTAAAGCTGCATACATGACAGACACCACAAGACAAGGGCATGACATGCATACAGGCACAGATGATGCATAACAAGGATGTCAAGCAACTGAAACTCAACACCGGCGTGAAGTACCTAACGCAGCACACCAGTGAAACAGGGGAATGCCAAGCGCATGCATGTCGGTGGAGGTGGCATGGTGACAAGCATCTCAAACAGGTGGGCGTTGTCGTTGGAGGTCTATTGCAGGGTAGCCACGCCTCTGGTGTAATAATTTAACACACTTTACTACACAAAAATATTTATACTAATTATATTATTTTGATTTTAAAAATAGTTTAAAATATTAAATAATTATATTATATTTTTTTCATATCTTTTTCTATCTGCTTAAACATTTTTTAACTCTCCCTACAAATTACAATTGTGTATTATCCTCTTTACTTTCATTAACTAACTTAAAAGTAGACATTAATAAATAAATAAAAATTAACAAATTATTATAATAAAATGAAAAAACTCAATTAACCTCATTTAATAATAATTATAACTTAAAAAGATCCGTAATATACTTGCATCGATTAACTAAGAGCCCTGCTGTCTTAAATGACCGTAAGCAACTGGCATGTTCCCGTATCCATTTCCCCTGATTATAACTAAGTATATTTATTTAGAATTTAAAATATTTATCTGTAAATCCCACCTTCCATTAACTTTAAAATATTCAGTCAATTATTTCATCTATAAAAAAACTATATTTGGAAATGCTAAAAAACCACAACGGTTAACTAATAAACACAATTAACCCACAATTATAAACAGAGAATTTCGTTTAAGATTTAACCATTTGATGGTGTTTCTAACCCAAGGCTATTATTCTGAATACAACAGTTATTCGCAACATGACTAAAATGAATGTTTGAGACAAAAATATTATGTCAGGTAATTTTAAGTGAGTTTTAGCTCACAAAAAATTCATCATAAAATAATTTTTTACTCAATAATAAAATTAAAGTTTATTTCAAAAGATAAATAATCACCCTGAATATAATACATCAATGCAAAAAGTTATATTAAAAAACCAATATTTCTAAAATCACCACTAAAAACAAACTGAACATTTAAGAAAATTTAGTATCAAGACAACTTGAGGAGCAACTTCATCTCTTTTTTCCAGACTCATTGGATGAGATATGAACAAGTTGAACATTTAAGATAATTTAGTATCAACACAGCTTGAAGAACAACTTCACCTCTTTTTTCCAGACTCATTGGATGAGGTATGAACTGTATATATCTCTTTCCAGCATAGAGGAAAATAAGGATGAAGCTATTCGTCAAGCTTTATTAATACTGGAAGTTTTATCTTTAATGAAGCTTGCTTGTAATCACGGCCTTTCAAACCTCTGCATGCTCTCCTGCATTATTGAACACATATCTTTTAATATCGACAGAAATTATTCTAAGATAAGGTGTGTGATGCTTCCTGAACCAAAGACTATTTAAAATAAATGGAGAATCTAAATTTACGGTTACATTAGTTGTAAATTTGAAGCTAAAGATTTTATCTATTCAAAAGACTTTAAAGACTGGACATGCATTCCTTGAAACGAAGGAAGGTATGTTGGGATTCCTTAACTTTCGGAGACGATATAATCTTTAGTGGACAAAATATAATCTTTAATTGCTTTACATGAGCCTAACAAAGAAAGTTACAGTGACTGCTATATTTCGTTTTGTAATCCTCTCTAGTGAATCGCAAGTTGCCAATGCTGATGAGGAATATTTTATTTGGAACTTTAAAAAAAGGAAAGGTTCGTTCCCACCGAAAGATAAAAGAGGATGGTGGCATGCAAGTCATTCTTAAGTGTACATTTTATTAAAACTAACCACATACATTGCAATTTCAAATAGAATAAATCTAAATTAGGAAGTTGAATTTTATTGTATGAAGGAATATTTTTGGAAAATATATAATTGATATGAAGCAATGAAGACCCACAAAAAATCAACATGACATAGAACTTTACCATTTACAAGAAACATACTATTTGCTAGAAACTAAAGCAAGTTTCTAAAAATTATTATATAATGCAAATCTTATTTAACAACCGTGTTCATCTACTCTTGAAATCAAAATTTATCGCTCGTTCCGTTAAAAAAGAAAACTGATTCATTTTTTTAAGGTCCTAATGTGGCAAGAACACCTTGTACAATAGTTTAAAAGTGGAATAATTATGATCAAATTCTTTCATGAAAATAGTACTTTGAAGACAAGTAGGTATAATAAAATTTAGCAAACGGTCAAATATAAAATCAAGTAACTGCCCAACCCTCACCACTTTCAATAACCTAATCAATCTAATAATAATGTAGCAGCATTTATACCCACAAATAATCTTACATTGCCCTAAAGCATAAACATAATGTGTTTCGTTGTGTATGTTGTGGTGGAGGATTTTTTGTTTAGAGACACCATCGTACATGTGAAGAATGATGAGACAAGGTGAAAAAATCATCCTAAATTTCTAGCACTTTAATCAATATCCAAGGAATTGGTTCCAATTATCTTACTAGGTCACATTTACTCTATCAGTAATATCCTAGAGTGGCCAAAAAAGATTTTTCACACATAGTAAATTTCAATAGGTTATCCTAAACACATTTAATATATTTTTCATGGCGTAAATTTATCAAAATGTTACCTATACATACAAATGACCGCATAGGTCATTCCTCACCTCTTACACCTATCAAGCACCTAAATCACTTAAACAAATATCTTCGAGATCATTACACTAAACGAATAAAAAAATCCCAAATCTTTAAGGAGTAGTTGTGAGATAAAATATGGAGTTTGAAGAGGTCAAAATTGCGTAGCGCCAAGTTTCAAAGTTCAAAGTAATGATGACACCAAGAGTCCACATTATTTTAGTGGATTAAGTCGGCAATGGGTGGGAGAATTACAATTTTTTTGACAAGTATTTTTCATACTCACCAATTCCAAGATTTCTATTAATGAAATAAGTCTAAATCTTGATAGATTTAAGGAATTTTTTATTTTTCCTTTTAGTTTCAAGTGAATCGTTAGGATTTAAACCATGGAGAGATTGCCAAACGCGTCATCACATATAAGTGTAAGATCCAAGAACCTATAAATAACATTACATATACAACTAAAATTGATAAAAAAAAGTTACCGACGTATATTACCCTCTTAGATAGTATGAATAGTCTAAAAAATGTTTTATATTTAATCTATATGTAACCTTAAAACCTACCTCACTACAGCTCAAAGTAATTTAAAATTTCTTCGTAGCTCGAAACATTGTATAGCTCCTCACGCTAGTTAAGGATCTCAAGCTCTAAATTTTTACAATGCATCATGGTAAGGATATATTGTAATGCCCACATTTTCGACACCAAAATATATCAGTTATAATAAGAGGATATATATATTTTTTGGCCAACATTGCTTCATACATAACATTACATAAGATCACTTAGGATAATGTATAACACATGAGATGTTTGTGTAACCATGGACCCACATATATAACATGAAAAACATGATGTACATCAAAGCCACATGTCCAAAAATGACAAGGTACAACAACGACCCACGACAAGATACACTTAATCACATAAACTTCCCACAACACATCATTATTCAAGGTGAAATATTCACTTCAATCCTATTTTTATTAGTTGATTATAATTTTTCTGAAGACAACATAACGTGGGACCCTTCGTTCCTTTACAAATAGGTTGCATGTTTTTGGTTTAACATTTCACCTATAGTGGTTTCTTTAGAATTCGCTCGTTTCTGTTGTGGAAATGACATTATATATCATGATTGTGATTATCACCATACATACACACATGCGTCTTCTAATATTTGACTTAAGGATTTGTTTGAAAGAGTCATGTATTACTTGATTTGGATAAATACTCTCGTTACAAGGTGGAAAATTCTCAAGAAGAGAAAGGAAGGTTATTGGTTCAATAGAAAACCTATCTTGATTTCATTTCATAGCATTGTTTAATACTAACAATACATTATTTTAATCTTCAAGTTATTACAACAAACTAGGTATTTGGTTAACTAATTTAATTTGTATCATTCTTGATTCACAATCCATTGTTTTGATTAGGAATTCATATTTTCATAGTCATATTGCACATGGAAGGGTACATTACACATGTGTTCCCGTTATAGAGATATTTCTTTGAATTTTAGGTGACAAATTTCACATTTCAAGCTACTTTTATTTCATAGTCTTAAGGATTCGCTCCTAATAGTAATGGCTTAATTACATGTTTGGACCATAAGTTCACGTCCTGAGTGATCCTAGATTTAATATATTCCTAACTATTGCCAAGGGTCTTATTAAATTTTACAAGTCCATCTAGAGCGCAATCTCCTTATCTCACAAGACCTTGGCTACAATTGAAGTTATTCCTTTATCAAGGCTACATTTTGTTATTTCATTAACATCGTTGCTTAATCCACATTTATTCAAACAAAGCTTGTTATCATGCATCAAATTTCATTTTTTATTTATGTATTAGGTTTTTTTATTTGTCATGGATCTATATTTTATTACATTTATTTTATAATCAAATTTGACATTTTAGTTGGTTTTGACATCGTTCAAAGGCGTACGATTTTTGTAGTGGTCATTCCTTAGTTTAATCTTATTTACCCTTCCACTAACTACATTTATGTAGTTACTTTGGTCCTGTAATAACATCATCTTAGAACAAAAGTAATTCCTATAATACTTACGTATATTTAATGTTTAAATTTTACCTTTTCTAGACAAGGGGAAACTATTGTGAGATCATAGAAGGAATTATTTAGATTTAACGGTGATTTAGATTCAAGATACTTGTTCCTATTAAAATCCTTCCATCATAGTACCCTATTTTTACAGTTTTTTATAATTCAATAGTTAGTTTAAGTAGATATAACATTGACATGTCATAAATTTCTTTTTTTTTGTTGTATAAGAGTTTGTGTTGGCTCAAATGTTTGATTTCTTCAAGAACAATTCGTATTTTTTTCTTTCTTAACAACGAGAGAATGCATAAATCAATTATGAAGAATTCATTCATAACTTTATTCCTAAACAATATCTTATTTACTCTTGTCTCCCATTACTCTTACATGGTTACTTTAGACTCTTATGGGCTTTGTTTTAGAAACTTTGTTATTCAAATAACACATAATTTACACTTAGGGATTTAAAACTACAAGGAGTACAATCTCCCACAAGACAACTCATTTCATTTGCTCTTAGACATACAAGTATTAAGTGTATATTACAAGAGAGATATCCCAAATAATATTATGCAATACAAAAGCCTCCTAAGGACCTATTTCAATTGTTGGTTAAATATGCAAGTAATTGAAGCTTAGTCTGCATTCACATAATTTAGATCTTGCAAGAGATCCATTGTAGGTACAACCACCAACTATCTTGCAAGGCTTGGCAAACCACTAAGGTATCAAGGGGAATTACACAAAAGAGGGTTCAATTATTCAGGATATGGTCATCCCTGTAACACCTAGACATGACCACCTCACTCATCCCAATATGATAAGTTTCATAACATATATGCACCACATCATAAGACATAAAGGAAATGGTCCTTAATAAGACGTCTTAGGCACGAAGCATGAAGACGATTAATGAGATCAAAGTATTTTATTAACACAATCAATGTTTTATACCCTGGAAAAAGACTCAAATGGGGAAGGAAAATATAATAGGCATTATAACTCGTTCTTTTAATTTTGTTAGAATTGATGAGAGGACATTCTACCTAGAATTGTGGTTGTTAAGAAAATAAACCAATAATTAACATATCAAAAGATTAGTTTAATATCTTTATAACATAGGTACAAATTTGAGCACAACTTCACATCTAATTTGAAACTATAAAATAATGCCACATTAGTTTTCCCTTTTCAAAATATACAAAGAACGATTCTTTGAAAAAAAATACATATAATTATTTTATGGTAATACAAGTATTGCAAGATGAATATAACTTTACAAAGACAACTCATTAATTACAACATAGCTTCACATCCTAGAAAACTCCTCTTGTTCGAAGTACATGCAACCTACGTTGCGTCAGTCCTGGGACTGAATACGGAAATCCCCTACACTCAAGCGAAAATCCACACATTCATCATTTTTAACATTTTCAATTAAATAGAAGAGAGAGAGAGAGAGGTAGGGAGAGAGAGAGAGAGAGAGAGAGAGAGAGAATACAAAAAACTTTCACATTCACTTGGTACTAGAGAGAGAGTAACCCGAATGAGAGAGAAAGTTAAGAGACATTTTATTTTTCCATTCTCAATGTCATAAATCTATTTTCATTTCATGTTCATTATCATTTCATTTCAAGCCAATTCACATATCCCAACTCATTTATGTTTTCAAATAAATCAAGTATCATAGTCATTTCTAGAGAGAGAAGATGATGGAGAGAGAAAGTCACCAGACATTTCAAAACTCATTTATACAAGATAAGAGATCGAGTAAAATTCTACATAGGATTGCAATAGTATTACGAGGTCACATGTGTGGCTAGAAGGTCCAACAAGACTCAAAAGGAGATTCTGGCTAAGGTTGAGAAACCTGTCCAAAACAACAAAACTGCTTACAACGGGGTCTCAAACACACTCATTTACATTCCATCACAAAGTTTGATGATTCCTACTTATTCTCCCAATGTATAGAGAAATTCTTCGGGTTCTGTGTAAGTTTATTACGATAAACAAATATAAAGTTAGAAGGGAAACTTTGGGGCCAGTTATTGGAATTACATCAACACCTTTTGTTGCATAGCAACCAACGGGCCCCAAAACCCACTTACAAAATTAGTTTCTGAAGTCATTTTCATTGATCTAAAGGTGGGTTTTTGAATATTTTGTAGGTATTCTAGAGGTAGGCGGTAGGGGTTTTCAATTTCACTCAAACTAAGTGGCAACCATTAAGACGAAATGAATGACATTTTATTAAAACGAACACGTCACACAAGTGAATGTTAAGCTAAGTAGATTTTAAATTCAACCTACAAGGACATTACATAAATTCAAATGACTTGGCTAAGTAACCCTATGGTGTGCCAGATTGCTAGGGGTAATGCTAGGAGTTTCAGGTTTTGTGGTATACATGGGTGTGGCACTCCATGCGCGTGACTTTCAAGATCATAATTTTCTTTCTTTCTTTTTTGTTTTATTTGTTTTTTGTTGTGGATTTTTTTTAGAGTTCTCGTCAAAGAAATATTATTTCATTTGTTGGAATTTATACTCCCTATCATTTAACATTTAATTTTGAAAAATATGGAAACAATGAAGTGAAATTTAATGCAAACAAAAAGTGGAAAACCATACCTTTTTTCTGTGAAACTTGTTGATTTCCTGCATTCAAGTAGACCACATCAGTTTGCCACATTCACAAAACTTGAACCAAGAGAAAAATCATGATGAGCTCAAAAAAACTGACAATTAGCCATGGTGTCACCCGAAGTCACAGTATGAGAGTGGTGACAAAAGCGAACTGATCACATGGATACATGAACCCGTAGTAAACCAACAAAACACAAACTTGTTTTGATACAGGCTTGGAGGAAGTTATCAATATTTGTAGACTTATAGCTTAAAAATTTGCCCGAAGAATTTTCCTAAATGTCTATGTGGCCTTTATAACAACTTCCTTTTGTGCTATATATTAAGAACATCGAATTATTCATGAAGCCAATCCCCTGGTTTAAAGAAAATAGAGATGCAAAAATCAATGGCTCTTAATGCTTAGTTAATCCTAAACATATCCACCACGTGGAGCACCCAATAAGAGATTCATACTCACACCATTATTCTCTTAAAACGTGGATTAAAATACTTAAGATTGACCTTACTCGCTTCAAACACAGATACTACTAAAGATCAATGAAATTGTATACAAAAAATGGGGAGATGTTTGGGTTAAATTTTTATCTCAACATAGACCTGTTTTAACACAAAAATTCTTATTTCTAGACAAATATTAGCAAGAGCTCTGATTTGCAAAAATCCCTGTCACGTTCTGTCTATTTTATTATGAGAGTCTAAAACTCTATTTTACCATTGTTAGCAAAGTAGAAATTTGAATCTTGCACTGGCATCGACGATCCAATTACTGCTACATTTTCAAAGGTAACTTAGGGTTGGTTTTAACAAATGGATTTCATAAATAATGTGCGTGTATTATTAAGTAAGGAAAATGATAGATCTGAAAAATAATGTTAAGGATGTGTCACTTTCCTTCCTCTAACAACTAGTACACCCACCCTTGCAAATATGATCTGTTAGGTTGGGCGCTACATATATCCTCATAGGAGTATGAGATGAAATCCTACTTTTTCACGACATGACCACATGAATTACTCTCTTTGTACATATTTCATTACCATAGCGACATCTCATGGAAAAGTAGACAACCTTTATATATTGAGAAACACCTTTTACATCATACGTTCGATGCAGGGCTGACTTAAAGTTTGGGAGCGCCCTAGGCAATAGTTTGAGTGGGCGCCCTCCTCAAAATATTTATTTAATATTTTTTTCCATATAGTAAATAAATAAAATATGTCTATATTTTTGTATTTTTAAATTTACATCATGGTCATAATAAAATAATAATAAAAATATATTATTAAATTATCACGGAAGGATGAAAAATATACTCTGGATTGAAAAATTTAATTGTAGGAGATGATCAGAATGCAAAAAATACAATATTTTATACAAAGCTTCTTACAAGTCTAATTTAGCCTTATCTAGTAGGTGATATGAACTCTATCCTGAAATAAAGCACCATTTTTTTCCAAAGAAACAAAAAAGTTTATGTAGCTCCCATGGTTTTGTGAAGAGTCATATTTAGACTTGGCCTACAATTCCTCCATAAAAATAATAATAGAAAATTTCCCCCACAAAATTAAGAATAGAAAATTAAATACTTGTTTCCTTTAATTATACTCACATCTACTAGATACACCAACAACATTAAAAAAATACATTAACCTTTTTCTAAAACAAATTACACACCTATATAATGTGGAGCTATATCATAGAATGGGTAACAATACCAAAAAAATCATATGTGCTTATAAATATGTGATATTTTATTTTACTTAAAAAAAATTTACAAAACTTTTTTATATGTATGCGTGAAATTTATGTTACTATACAATAATATCTATAAATGGGTTGATCAATATTAAATCTTCAGATAAATTATTTTAAAGTTAAGTTCTAAAATTAACAAAAAGAAAAAATTTTAGATTCAGGCGCCCCCTGATGGTTGGCACCCTAGGCAACTGCCTAGTTTGCCTAAGGCTTAATCCCCCTTTGGTTTCGATGTATATTATTACTCTTCCTAAACTATACCAAAAATTAGGATTATCCTTTAAGTACCAAAAACAATTGGTCTTTCCCCCCGTGAAATCCATTTCATCTCATATGTGTGCTTCACAACACATTCATTTCCTATAATCTTATGGTATCAAAACAAAACCATTCGGATTTCACTATGTTTCATGAACAATTATGCATTTCATTTTACATATATTGTCTAATGAATTACAAGCCTAGGAAGAATATGTATTCTACCTCAACAGTACATGATAAATAGTATCTCAATCACACATTATCAAACTTGTGCCTTTTTTCTTTGCATGCCATTTTCACCATGGATTTGGACTTGACCAATTAATTTTAGGATTTTCTTGTCATCACCTTGTTTCCATGCAACATGATAGATGTTATATTCCATATTAATACATACTAGAGTATCTTCATAGCTTTTCATGTGTTAGATACAAGTTCCCCATAAAGTAGAAGGCATAACAACGATACCCTCCTCTCAAATAATTATCGTAACTTGTAACTATCATTTTCATTTTTCATATATATTCTTCTTGGAAATATGAATGTAATTCCAACTGTTTATTTTTAGGAATATTAAAAATAGATTTAATTTCCTTTGTTATATTAGCTTTATCCTATTTTTAGGATTAGATTTAATTCAAATAAATCTGCTTCAATTCATGCACAAAATGCAGTTGTTTTAAAGCACTAGTTTAAATTTAGAATGTTCAGTTGAAGAGTTTTTAGTGGGTGAGTTATTCTATTTAAATAAAAACAATTATAATTGCTTTGTATACACACACAGAGGTGTGAAATATGCACAAGAAAGAAAGGATGTGCATTGAAAGCACACAACAACACACACAACTTGATTGTAAAGAGTTGAATCTCTGAGTACGTAATGAAGATTTTATTAATGGAGATTGCGCACAATAGTGATCGATCGAATATTCTTCTATTTATGCAAGTTAATTAATTGTTCTGTTTATTTTATTTTATGTTGTTCGTTGTGTTAGACTGCAAGTTTTCTACAAATTGGTAACAAAGCGAGGTTATTCCAGCAAATTATTAAATTGTGAAAGGAATGATAACCATATTGTACCACACTAAGAACACAGATGCTAATCAAACACCATGATCTACAAGATGAAAGCAATTTTCCAGAATAACTTTACATAAAACCTTTGCAAACAAATGAGCAACAATATCATATATTATTATGGAACTCAATACAATACATTGAGAATGGGCCTTTCTTAAATAGGCAAGGAATAACAATCTAAGAACCAGTCAAGGTCGTATATCAAGCCATAAAAAAAGGAAATAACTAGTCATCAAAGAACTAGTCAAGACCATAGATTTAGGAGAGGACTAGACATCAAGGATCTAGTCAATACTATAGATCAAGGAAAGAACTATACCTAACAACTAGATAATATCTCCTAATATCTAAATAAGATAAAAGAAATATCCACACACATAAGTGGGTGAGGATAAATACAATAAAGGTAAATAAAGTACCTAGGTGAACATGAGCTAAAGGTAAATACCTAATCTAACACCCCCCCCTCAAGTGAAGCTAGGGGCCAAAATAGAAGTGGCATGTCCACAGTATGAGTCCCAACAACTAGGCCTGATGAGGTACTCATGTACAATAACTGGGAAAAAAAGGACACCACAAGGTACCCAAAACTAGTAACAATAAAGTAAAGAGAGTAAAACCCGCTCCAAGGCATCCCAAGAAGCTCGACTCAAAAAAATCATATAATGCTGAAGAATTTTGGTGTGCACTGTGGTCTGAATCCACTACTCGATCATAGAACTCAAAAACAACTGACACTGGGCTTCACCATAATAGCTCCATACAAGGAGACTATCAATGGAGTGATGTCGAAACTGTAAAAAAAACACCAAACATAATTCGATCAACTGCTGCAAATAGGTGTGCCATGATCCAAGAACAAAAACCAAAGCAACAAGGCAAGGACACAAAATCTAGAGTGTCACGATCCAAGAAAATCCAAGGTAACAAGGCAAGGACAGAAAACCGAAGAAGCATAGGATCAACACCACACCCTCCCATACTGCTGAATGGGTGGAGTGGCGCTACAAATCTATATGAGTTGTCAAAAAAAATACTCGAACACTGAAAAAATAACACTGGAATGCACCAGAATAGATCCCCCATAAGAGATACTGTCAACATGCCAAAAGTGTCAAAAATACAGATACAAAATCTCTCAACAAACAAGAGAGATACACTACACCTGCTAAAGAAAAATGCTCAAAACAAGAAGCATCACAATGCATAAGGTATAAAAAGTGGAGCAAGAGGCCGAATGGTGGAGGAGCCACCTTGTAGAGTCCTCTCAATGAATGCCTATGTCACTGCCATGAGTGATCAGATATCCACCCCAAATCAACATGGATGGATGAAGAAGATGCCTGCATATGACTTGGTGAAAAATGCACAATGGGTGCATGCAAAAGAACATCAGAATGTGTGTCAGGTTGATCATGTCTGACAGCTGAAATCTCAGGTTTCTCAAGCCTGAGTGAAGGTGCAAAACTCATGTGTTGCTCATGATCCTCAGAAAGAGTTGAGCGAACAAAAAAATGAGCTCTATCAATGTGTGATCCCAATGAAGTATCTGCTCGAAAACCAATGTCATGACGAGAATTCCACTTAACATGTGGAATAGAGGAAACAATACCCTGTGAATGTCTGCCAATGACTCCTACTAGTGAGACCCATAAAATGGAGCATGCGAGAACTGAATGTAGTGGTATGCTTCTCAAAAAATCCATGCAGCTGAGTCAGAAGTAGGATACACAACATGTGGTACTGTAATAGGCACAGATGTGGAAGATCATGTAGTAACAAGCTTCATAGGTGTATGAGCATCAAGAGCAGGAACAGGTTCAAAGACTGGCAGATCAATGTTAGTGGGTTCAGAAGCAATAGCTGCAAGTGGACTAGGAGCATGGATATGGTTGTCCACAATATAATGGTGATGTTGTAGGCTAGCAAGTTTGTTCTGCAGGAAGTGTATTATTGTATCCTTATCGTGAATGAGTGATTGTAGAAGAGAATTTCACTTCTTGAGCGATCTATTTTCTTCCACAAATTTTACAATATCCTCTTGAAGTCCACATACTTTAGAGAAAAGCATATCATTCTTAGAATCCATGATAGATACAAAATGCAACTCCCAAAAGTTTAGGACGTCAGGCTCAGCCGAAAATTGCGTCCACAATTGATTACAACACTCCTCCATATTTGGCACTTTATAATTATAGTGCAAGTCTCAAAATAAATATTTCCAATGGAAAGAGCATGAAAAAACAAGCACTTTTGTAAAAAATGGCACTCAAAACCGAGTTACCAATCAAAAGTTACAAGCTTTTTAATATTTTGCTCTGTTATTTATTTTAGTTACCACTAAAACAAAATAAATTGTTGTTGCCTTCACCACACAAATAAAATTAAAGGGGGCTGAAAGTTAAGCACCTATTAGTAGGAATGACAAGCTTTAAGCCCTCATATGACCATACCATATGACCAAGGGATAAGGATTTTAACACATCCACCTACCTCTTCATGAGCTAAAAAATACCTACTCTAACATGCATATCTTCGTTGACAACCTTGTTCTTTCTTAAATTAGCAACCTACTCACATGTTCCGAAATAGTAAAAATATGTGCACAACATCCATGGACCCCTGCCAAAAAAGGAAAGATGTGTGTTTCAAACGTCCTTCTAGTTTTGATCACAAACTTAAATAGATATGCCGCAAAAACATAACTACCCTGTGCAGATCCAAAGAAACCTTACAGACCCAAAAAAATTCTTTTCTGGTGGGCATGAACTTTCGTAGGCGATCACAGTGTGCTTCTCTGCAACAACAAAAAAACCAAAAAAACTGACTGCACTACAGAAATGGCCAAGTTTACAGTTTTGATCTTAGGGTTTTCACGCCTTTCTAACATCTTAATGGAAGCCTCTGTTTTGCATAAAAACCGCATGTTGCAACAAAATACGTTACCAAATCCCAAATATATGAATATACAAATATTTTATTTACAAAATAAAAAATATAGATGCCATGTCAACAACAATCTCCTGCTCTGATACCATGAAATGAACGATAGCCAGATCGTACCAAATTAAGAACACAGATGCTAATGCAAACACCATGATATATAAGATGAAAGTAATTTTGTTAGAATAACTTTACATAAAACCGTTGCAAACAAATGAGAAGTCAATATCATATATTATTATGGAACTCAATACAATACACTTGAGAATGAGCCTTGTTTAAATAGGCAAGGAATACCAATCTAAGAACCAGTCAAGGTCATAGATCAAGCCATAAAACAAGGAAAAAACTAGTCATCAAAGAACTAGTCAATGACCAATAGATTTAGGAGAGGACTAGACATCAAGGATCTAGTCAATACCATAGATCAAGGAAAGAACTATACCTAACAAACTAGATAATATCTCCTAATATCTAAATAAGATCAAAGAAATATCCACACACATAAGTGGGTGAGGATAAATAGAATAAAGGTAAATAAAGTACCTAGGTGAACATGAGCTAAGGTAAATACCTACTCTAACCTGGGGGAAATTGGTAGCAAGCTATCTTAGTTCTACACAGTTTAGCATGCAGATGCTGTAATTTAATGGACAAGAATTACGAATATTGGTCGTTGACCATGAATGCATTCTATTTAGATATCAAGACGTGTGGGAGATCAAATTGAATTAAATAGACAGAGCCCATTGAATCAACACCATACTGCACTTTTTCAGGCAGAGAAAGATACTTTGAAGGAGTTATGAAAACAAGGATGGCTCCTTACTCTTTTCTATATTCATCAGGTGATGCATCGAAATCACTCTTCTAAGAGTGGCAGCAACGCAGTCAATCAAATACAACATTTGGGATACTTTATAAGTCTGCATATCACAGGTAAGGAGAAAGTAAAACTTTTCACCAAGCTACAGTTACTTCATAGAGATTTTGAGAATTTAGCAATGAAAGATTTCAGATTCACATAGAAATCTGTTTTTTACTTATGTAGCTGGCTTAGTCAAGCAAATCAAATCCCATGGTGAGACATCTTTAAGCATACAAGGATTATTGAAAAATTTCTACAGGATTTTTCCTATGAAATTTGATCCTCTTAGTTAGCTTGCTACGCTTCACTTTTTTATCTATTAAAGAAACTAAGGATCCTTAGTCAGTTTTCTATTGATGAGTCGTATGCATCACTAATCAATCAGGAACAAAGGATGAATAGATCACTTAGTATGTGTATATCAGAATTTTTCATCTCCGACATCAGGTAAATCGTGGGAAAATGTAGAGGTAGCTTCGTGCACGAAGAGGTAGATTTCTAAGTCCATCTAGAGGACGCACCAGTGGTTACATCAAGCTTCCTAAGGATGAAAAGGACTAATCAAGAGCACTCTTATGGTCAGAGACAAGATATGTCTCCATGTTCAGTGCCATTATTGGTAAAAATTATGGGCAATATGATTATAATTGCAAGAAACTTCATTTTTTTCTGAGTTTTGATCAGAAGAGGCAAAATCAACATCAGGTTGGAAATTCTATTTCTAAACCTATGTTTATCTTCATGCAAAAGGATTGCTTAAGCAATACCTTTTTATCCCTTATTGAATGTAATTTTTCAAAGGAGAGTCCATGTGATGTATGGTATTTGGATTTATTGCAGTAATCACATGAAAGGTAATCTATATTTATATTTCTAGTTTGGATGATTTAGTAAGAGTGATGTAACTCTTGGAAATAACATAATTGTTGTCTACCTGAAGATTGATCCAAAGGCATAGTTAGTATTCTAACAAGACAGGGGGGGAAAATTCAAGTATGCAATATGTTTACTATGTTTTCAGTTTGAAACATAACCTTATTAGGATTGGAAAATTGGTACAGAAAGGATACTCCAGACTATACAGAAGATAATGACTACGTGAACTGTGGAAAAAGCTCCTTAGCACTCAGTTGATTGCAAAAGTGAATATGAACAACAATATGATGTTTCAATAGGATGTTTGAAATTGATTTTAAAACCAAGAAATAAGAATGAATTCAACCTGTTGGCAGTAACCATCAATAGTTCAGTTCGCAACAAAGTCATGCATTAAGCCAAATCTTCCTTTTGTTGAGTCTTGCACTCAAATAGAATGAGTCCTGCACTGGGGTTTTGTAACAATCAATTTTCATTCAGAAATGCAGGATGAATCATGGAACTTAGTGTGACATCTAAGGTATCAAAATTTGAATTTTGGAGGTTTGAATTTATTACATAGAAAAATATGGTTAAATTTTCTTCCATTTATTGATAGAAACTAGAAAGGGTCTATGTGAAGGTTTTGACCTTTGGGGAAGCAACATAGAGATTCATTCCTTTTGGAAAAATTCAACAAGAGCAAGTTCACCACTTGAGATAGCCTACACTTCATATTTATGTGGACCTATGCTAGAAAGCACTATTGAAGGTTTATTTATTTTATGACATTCACTTTATGATTACAAAAGGAATACATGGGTTTATTTTTTGAGAAATAAATGTTTGATGCTTTGATACATTTCAATCTAGTTCACAGGCAATTAGTGGATTTGAAAATTGGATAGTGCATCAAAGTTCTTAGAATAGATAGAGGAGGTGAGTATGTTTCTAATGAATTTTCTGATTTTTTAAATATCATAGTTATTCACAAGCATTTTACTACTAGGTATACACCAGCAACAGAATGAAGTGGCAGAGAGGAAAAAAAGAACTATTATGGAGATGGTGAGAATACGTTGAAGGAAAAACATCTTCCAAATGATTATTGGGTAGAAGCAATAGCAACTTCTGTATATATTTTGAATAGGTTTCCAAAAAAACTTGTTATGAACATGGTTCCTCAACAATCATGGACTAACAAGAAACACATTGTTTCACATTTCATAGTTTTTGGTTGTGTAGCATATGCACATGTACCTGATGACCTAAGGAAGAAGTTAGACAACAAATGAGAAAAGTGTATTTTTTTTGGGTATTCAGAGAATACAAAATCATACAAGTTGTATAATCTAGTCATTGGAAAGTTTTGATCAGCAGGGATGTACAATTTATTGAGAATGAAACATGGGATGGAAGTAAAGAGAAAATAGTGAGTATAACAGACAACTATTCCACATGATGATATGGCAGATGAAACTTTAGAGGAGCAAGCTATTGTATCTACAAATCTTGGACATGCACCACAAGTTGTAGCATAAGCTACACCTTCATCTACAGAGAGGAGGTCACCAAGATTTCAACCATCTTCATCCATGCAAGAGATACCACAGAGAACACCAGAAGCTACTCCTTCACCACAAAGCAGTCTTGCATCAAATAGTCCTACGCAGTGGAAAACAAGAAGTCTAAGTGAGATTTATAATGTTGGTACAACTAATTCATTTTTCAGTTTTTCCATTATTTTCTCAGGCTACAGATCAATATACTTATGAAGAGGCTATAAAGAATGAAGTTTGGTAAAAAACAATGGATGATGAGATCGATGCTATAGATAAGAATTAGACATGGGAGATGAAGGATATTCCAAAAGGAAAGGACGTGATAGGAGTCAAGTGGGTCTACAAGACAAAATATAATGCTGATCAAAAAAGTACAGAAACACAAAGCAAGGATGTTTGTAAGAGGTTTTACAGCAACAATATGGAGTTGATTACAATGAAAAATTTGAGGCAGTAGAACATTTGGACATGGTAATAATGGTTTTAGCAGTTGCAGCTCAAAAAAATGGCCTATTTATCAGATGGATGTCAAATCAACATTCTCGAATGGATTCCTTGAAGAGGAAGTTTATGTAAATCAGCTAATAAGGCTATGAGATTGAAGGTCATGAAGGAAAATTATACAGATTGAAGAAAATCACTCTATGGTCTCAAAAAAGCACCTAGAGCTTGGTACAGTATAATAGATTCTTATTTGATTGAGAATGGTTTTCAGTATGGAGTAGTAGTGAGCCTACCTTATACATAGAGAAAAATGAGCAAGGTAAAATTTAATTGTTTGTTTATACGTAGATGATTTGATCATTATTGGAAATATATCTACATAGTCATTCAAATCAGCCATGAAGAAAGAGTTTGAGATGACAGATCTTGGTCTTATGCATTATTTTTTGGGCATTGAAGTTCAACAATTGGAAGGTGAAGTTTTTATCTCACAAGAAAAGTATGCAAATGATGTTTTGAAAAGGTTTAACATGTTGAATTGTAAGCCAATGTTAACACCAGATGCAGTAGGTTTGAAGTTGAGTAAAGAGGATGAAGGATCATTTGTGGATCCAACATTTTTTTTAAAATTTAGTTGGAAGTCTTATTGTATTTGACAGCCACAAGACCTGATATCATGTATGGTGTGAGGCTCATATCAAGGTTCATGGAATCTCCAAAAGATTCACATTGGCAAGATAGAAAAATAATTTTGAGGTATGTATGTGGAACAAGGAATCATGGAATTATTTATTCAAGTTCAGATGAGTTCAAATTAATTGGTATAGACAGATAGTGACAGTGCTGGAAGAATAGATCATCAGAAAATCACATTCGGCTATAATTTTCACTTTGGAATAGGAGTGGTTTCATAGGCATCAAAGAAGTAGCCCATTGTCATGTTATCTTCAACAGAAGTAGAGTATGTAGAAGCAACATGATCAGCATGTAAAGTTATGTGGATGAGAAGAGTGTGGAAATATTTGAGGTAGAATCAAGAGGATGCTACACATTTTTTTTTTGTGATAACAACTCCATATGTAGCATTTTCCAAAAATCATGTTTTTCCACAACAGGATAAAATATATTGATACGAAGGTATCATTTCATCAGGGAGATGGTAAACAATAAAGAAATTCATCTTGAATTTTTCAGATCCAAATATGAGTTTGCAGACATTTTTACAAAGGATTTGGAAAAAGAAGTTTTTAAATATTTGAGAGATTGTTTAGGAGTATGTGATCCTACACTTCACAGATCTGAAAAAGTGAACGAATCTCTAGAAGAGTGAAAGATACAAGTTTGAAATGAAGGGGGAGTATTACAAATATGCATGAAATTCCAACTGTATATTTTTAGGAATAATAAAAATATATTTAGTTTCCTTATTTATCTTAGTGTTATCCTATTTTTAGGATTATATTTAATTCAAATAAATCTACTTTAATTCATACACAACATGCAGCTATTTTAAAGCACGAGTTTAAATTTAGAATGCTCAGTTGAAGAGCTTTTAGTGGGTGCATTATTGTATTTAAATAACAACAATTGTAATTGCTTTGTAGGCACACACAGAGGTGTGAAATCTTCACAATAAAGTAAGGATGTGCATTGAAATCACACAGTTGCACGCACAACTTGATTGTAAAGATTTGAAGCTCTAAGTATGATGAAGCTTTTATTAATCAAGATTATGCACAACAGTGATGATTCGAATATTCTTTTGTTTATGCAAGTTAATTAATTGTTATGTTCATTTTATTTTATGTTTTTCATTGTGTTAGACTGCATATTTTCTACAATTTTAACCAATATGGCGTAACACACTGATAATGATGAGATTTGATCTTGTACTCACTTGATGCACATTGAGTTTTTTAGTTGTTCCTACTCCTACATTCAAGTCATTCATATATAATCATTCAAAATAGTCTAGACAATAAATAAATATACATTTTCCTTTTTATACAAGAGAAATCATTCATATCATGTTACCTTTGAAAATATTTATATTTCTTGATGACAAGAGGTCGGATCATGACAACCCTGGAATGTGTTTAGAGTAAAAATTGAATCAACTTGAATACAAAACATATTTTAGTAAGTCACATATTATTGGAGTATTTCATTATTTACATGGGTGGTAAATTGACCTTCCACCTCCACCTCCATCCCTGTCCATTTAGCTTCTCTCCTGGTTGAATACATGTATAAATCCTATTTTGTAATCACTGTTTATTCATCCAATGTATTTTAATATATCTTATTTACTAACATTGGTATAAGAGATTTTATGTTCCTTTGCTTGCGTGGAAGTCTTCTTAAACATAACAGCGTGAAAGTGACTTGCAGATTTTGGAATGAAGCAACAAAACCGATGAAGTGAGTGAAACGTGGTTGGAACGATCTGGATGTGGCAAAAGTTTTCTTTTTTGTCAATTTTTTTGTTGTTTTATTGGGCAAAGATGAGTGAAAGGATTCCTTCATGAGGGGAAATGGCTATGCAAAAGCATAGTTTTTTATTTTACATAACTATTTTTTGATTGACCAATAGTGATCTAGCCCTTCCTATGTTTGGCATCCAATAGACCTTCTTTATCAGAAGTTTCAATGACCAAGTAGGATTGTAATTTGTACCTATCCATAGTGAAATCACAGAGCATTCCATGGTAGTGTTTCATGTCTAGCAATGTGGAAATGACCACTAGACCTATCCCTATCCATCTGTGATTTTTCCCATCAACGACCATTTCTCAACGTGTGAGGAAAAGACATTGAATATGAGAAGATGAGGAGTTTTGGGCAGAGAGAAAAGAGAGTCAAACACATCTGCGTTGAAAACTTGGTTTGTAGGATGAAGGATTCAAAATCATTTACAGTCATCCTCAGTTCAACTATGTAATTTTAGTTAATAAACTACAGGATCTTTCAGTCATAGTCTCTTGCATGATCAATGCTTGTTTTTTAGGATCTCAGTTGAGTTCTTCTTTAGTTTTCTGCTCCATGCTAGGTTGAGTTCTTAATCAATTTTCTTCATAATAAACTGTAACAGATAGTTTTAAATAAATTTTGTATTTTCTAGACTTATACATTCAACAGAAGGATGAAAGATAGTTAAATAAAATAGAACTTTATTTTTCTCATATTTGTTGTTCGCTCACTTTGTGAGCAGATTTATTGTTTTTATTTTTTGTAGATTTATTATTTTTTTTATTCACTGAGTATAGTATAAGAGCATAGTTTGAAATATTCAATTGGTATCAGAATAGGTTGCAGAAATGTTTTTTTTTCAAACATTATAGGTTAACGGTTCTCTCAAAGAATTATTAGAATGTCAAATGGTGACAATTTTTCATTCCAGCTTCATTTTTTACCGGAGACAACCATGATTACTGGAGAATAAATATGTAGACCCTATTATTTTCCCAAGATCTTCGGGAATTATTAGAAGGTGGATACACAAAACCTGAAGATCATAATGCATTAAATGCCTTAACAACAAATCAATGAACTCAATTCAAAGAAGAAAAAAAGGACAATTGAGCTCTTTTTAGTATCCAATCTACATTGGATATATCAATTTTTTCCCGTATAACTGGTATGAAAAATTCAAAGGATGCATTGGAGGCCCAAAAAACTGCATACCAAGGATTTGATAAAATAAGATTAGTAAGACATCAAACCCTTCAAAGATATTTTGAAAGTTTAAGGATGAAGGAAGTTGATTCTATTCAAGAATTTATCACTAGTGCTCAAAGTATTGTGAAGCATCTCAAAACTCAAGGGGAAAGTGTCACAGAGAAAAAAATTGTAGAAAATATTTTGAGATCTCTTCCTCTAAAGTTTGACCCAATGGTCATATCCATTGACGAAATTAAAGATATAACCACAATCGAAGTTATAGAGTTGGTAGGTTCTTTGCAATCTCAAGAGGAGAGTATGCAACATTCTATAGAGAACCCAGTTCATGCCTTCCATTATACTATAAGAATTGAAGAAAAATATACAACCCCTTCTCAATCAAAAAAATCTCAAGGAGAGTCTTCTACATTTAGAGGACGTGAAAGAGGAAGAGGAAGAAGTTCAATGGATCATAGAAGAATCCAGTGCCAATATTGTGAAAGATATGGACACTATGAATCTGAATGTAGAAATAAAAAATAGCACTTGAATAAGTAAAGAGCCAACTATATTGAAGAGTCTTTTGAAGAAGAAAAACACTCTACATTCTTCACTTGTAATTTGGTGCAGCTATTCTTCAACCCTTTCTTGTGTTTCATTGGATTATTTTTCCTTTGCTTTAAATTTGAAGGTATTTCTTTGCATCTTTGGTTTCTTTCTATTTCTAAATGGTTGTGTTTAATGGAAATGGTGTTTTGACTGTGTATTTATAGACTGTGGTGTTCTACATACCCTCTGTATCTCCATTTTTCCCATTTTCATTCGTCAGAGAGTATTTCAATCACCCTTCTATTGGTGTTATCACTCCCTTAGTGTTGTATTTTTTTATTTTCATGCATTTTCCTCTCTCCTTAGTCCCTTGGAATCATAAATTAGGATTAGATAGTTGCATACTATTCATTAAGAGTAGTTTAATGCTTACATTAGGAAGAGGAGCAAACCTATCTCCAGAATTGTCTCAGTTTAATAACACACACCTAGAGATAATTCCATGTTTCCCAAAAACACTAATTTCCCATTCAATCCAATTACAAGAAAATCAAAGGGTGTTATTTTTCGGTGATAAAACCGTTGTCACCAACACATTTAATATTTGTAGCTATCAAATAATCATCCATCCCATATATATCCTTCAAGTTAAATATAACTAATTTTCAAAGATTTTCATCATTGTAGTTTTCCTTAATTTTATGAACAACTACAAGATGAGGTTTCCTTGTGTGGTTCTCAAAATTAGAGACAAACATGTAAACCTAAGTTATGTTGTACATTGTTGTAACCTCATCAATGGAAATGGAGATAAAACTTGCATTCTTGACTTTATCTTTCAAATCCTCCTTTTCAATAATTGCAAAATAGTTTGTCATTTCATAAGAAATGGTATCTGACCAATTTGATTATGGAAGGTAAGGAAACTCATTAAAATTAAAAAATATCTTACATTTGTAAAAATTTGAAATAGGTCCCCCCATTTAAAGAATGAATAATACAGTTAAAAATTGTGTGTTTTTTGCCTTAAGAATTTCAATTCCAGCATTTCAAAAAATTTCATTAATTGTTCATCCTTTATCCACAAATTTTAGACAATGCTTCTTCATAATTTCCTACTCTTCCACATATATTACATGCATGTATTACTTCATTTTTATCCATATATGTGTATTTATTAGTTTTCTATTATTTTCTTTGACTATCACATATATTTTACCACAATGTTTATCAGTTGTGTCTAATTTTAGTTACATTCTATGTTGTTCTCCTAATTTCCAACTACAAATTTTACATATACATTCATTTGGAGCATAATTTACATTTTTGGGTCTACAAGTTAAATGAACGGATATTTTACTGCCTAATGTACTTGAAAAGTCCTTCTAATTGTCTAGGTAATTTTCTTCCTTCTTAGAGATTTGTTTTTTTGAAGAAAATTTTCAATATTATCTTCTATTTAAATATCTTAATTGTAAAATTCATCTATTAGAGGAATAAGGTAGTGAAGATTTTGTTCCAGCTCCAACATGTCATCATCAATTATATGCTCATATACTGAAATGTTAATTGTTTCTTTATGGGATATGTTTTGGTTGGTTGTTTCATGTCGAATACAATCAACAATGGGGGTTTCTATATTCAAACACGAAAAAGGTTTGACAGTGAAAAAGATATAATTTTTTTAATCTGAATTGATAAAAAATAAAGATAAAGTTAATGAAAATATGTTACCTATGCTATTGTTTGAACTAGATGCAAGTTGAGTCCTCATTTTTTTGGTTAGTTAAATTAATTTAATA
This sequence comes from Taxus chinensis, assembly GCA_019776745.2. Classification (NCBI taxonomy): domain Eukaryota; kingdom Viridiplantae; phylum Streptophyta; class Pinopsida; order Cupressales; family Taxaceae; genus Taxus; species Taxus chinensis. The sequence continues at coordinate 606,759,826 of CM034154.1, read as the reverse complement.
TTGTACTTTTTATTTTAAAGTGGTCTACATTGTTTTCATTATTAATAGATTACATTTTTCATATACAAATGGAATTTTTAAATAGGTTAGTTTTATAAGAAAAATATTTTAAAAAATTTATAAAGAAGGTGAAATATGTTTGAATCTTAACACTGTGAAATTTTTCAATAGTATACAAAATGCTACTAAATAGCATCATGTTAAATGCTACTGGTTGCTAGAATGTATAATTCTACTAGTTGGTATCATTGTAGCATAAACAATGCTATCGGTTGGTAGCATAGACAATGCTACTGTCCAGTAACATACACTATGCTATTGGTCAGTAGCATGTACAATGCTAATGGTCAATAGGGTATAACATACAAAATGTTACTAACTTGTAACATTGTACATGCTACCATTCAGTAGTATTGAACATTCTACCAGATGGTAGTAAGTTATATAATATAATTACAATTAAAAATAACTTAAGTAGGCCCATAAGATTGTAACTTGCAATATCCAGTTGATCTCATGCTAAGAAAAAATAAATAGTGAAGGATATTTGATTGTTAGAATTTACATATGAAATGCTAAATTCGTAATTAACCATATATATATGTGTGTGTGTGTGTGTGTGTGTGTGTGTGTGTGTGTGTGTGTGTGTGTGTGTGTGTATATGCTATGTATGTATGTATGTATGTATGTATATATGAAGGTAAATTTGGAAATTTTCAATTTCACATTGAATGTCATTTCAATTAAAATAGTTGGCCATTGGTGTAAATGATAGGTGAACTAACCCCTAAAATTAAATCGTACCTAGAAAATTTGGGTGACACAGTCTTAATTCTTACCCTAAAAAATTTGAGAAATTTAAATTTTAATAATAGGAATATTCGTGAATGAACAAATATGCGCAAGTAAAATTTACCCTATCATATAGGACTTTTTTGAATTTTTTCAATAGAATACATAATGCTACTAAATAGCATCATGTTAAATCCTACCGGTTGCTAGATTGTATAATTCTACTAGTTGGTATCATTGTAGCATAAACGATGCTATCGGCTGGTAGCATACACAATGCTACCGGCCAGTAACATATACTATGCTATTGGTCAGTATCATGTATAATGCTAATGGCCAGTAGGGTATAACATACTTAATGTTACTAACTTGTAACATTGTACATGCGACCATCCAGTAGTATTGAACATTCTACCAGATGGTAGCAAGTGATATAATATAATTACAATTAAAAATAACTTAAGTAGGCCCACAGGATTGCAACTTGCAATATCCGGTCGATCTCATGCTAAGAAAAAATAAATAGTGAAGGATATTTGATTGTTAGAATTTACATATGAAATTGTAAATTCGTAATTAACTATATATATATATATATATTTATATATATGAAGGTAAATTTGGAAATTTTCAATTTCATGTTGAATGTCTTTTCAATTAAAATAGTTGGCCATTGGTGTAAATGATAGGTGAACTAACCCCTAAAATTAAATCGTACCTAGAAAATTTGGGTGACACAGTCCTAATTCTTACCATAAAAATTTGAGAAATTTTAATTTTAATAATAGGAATATTCGTGAATGAATGAATATGTGCTAGTAAAATTTACCCTATCATATAGGACTTTTTTCATTTTGAATGTTTTCTTCCATTCATGTATCTTTTTTGCGGATTTGGTGAAACAAATATTCAAGTCAATTTTTCAAAAATATGTCGCACCAATATGGAAATCCATAAAATCATCCATACTTATTAACCCAAACTTGTACTTCATCTTAATCTTTTCGATCTCCTCATAATCAACACACATACGTCAATCTCTACCCTTATTAGGTGCTAGTACTACATGAACTATACACAGACTCAAACTTTTACATACTAGTCATGTATCTAAAAACACTTAGATCTTTCTACACAACTTCACATTGTCTTCTAGGGTCATTCTATATTTTTTTTTGTGTAAAATGACTTGCCTTAAAATTCAAATTTTGAAGCATGACATCTACGCCCACAATATAAATTTTTTTTCCCAGTCACACTAGACACTCCTCCTGGCCAATACGTCTCTAATGGAATCATTATCCTAGCCCAAAAGAAGGTATTAATGAAGTATTAAAGTGTTTCTTAGTGTTCAAAGAGCGTTCATAAATTTTATGGGTGATTTCAACAAACTTCAATGAAATAAAAGTCTTCGTGGAGGCCTAAAAAGGCCATTTTTGGTCATTTTGAAGCTAGTATGCATCGTATGGGAGATATGAGGACGTATCTAAAGTATCTAAATGTGGTATTTTACACTTTTAAAAGTGCTTGAGGAAATTTAGGAAAATTTACGAAATCATATCTCATTCAAAAACAATTTGTTTAATTATTAGCATTAATTAAAATTTTATTACATTGTAATTAGAAAGGTGGTTATGTTACCCGTCATACGGTTACTCACCTGAGCATTCTTCTAATGTATTTATTTTCTCTTCATAGTGAACAAAATCATTCAATCATTTTTACAAATCCCTAATACAACAATTGTATCAGAGCGAGGCTCTTGGTGTAGAAGTGTAGGTATATTTTAATTCATTGGAGCAATTGTTGCTTACCCTCCTAGGTGGTAACCTCATGTTTAAACATTTTGGTGTTCATGGGCATATAAAAACATTTAGAATTATTCCTTGGAACTTTTGTTTGGTGGTAGATATAACAAGAATATTTTGGCATTTTTTAAAGAAGTGACAAGTTAAAAATAGGCAAGAATACCTTCCTTCAACTACCTACATATTATATGCATCCTGCAAAAAACAATTTGAGGAAGATAAGGTTGTTATATTTTTTATTTTTTGACAGTTTCCTGGAGTAACTAGCAATCTGGAGGGAAAAAATTTGGTGTTAAAAATGGGGGGTGGAACAATCCTAAACATGTGATTGTACCATGATTATTTGGCATTGATTTCATTTCTTGTTGTTATCTTATTGGTGGAGGGACAAACCCTATCATATAAACTCCCCAACAAAAACAACGCCTTGGCGTTATTCCCATTAGTGGAAAAGAAAACGTTTTTTGATAATTTCTTGATCTTGGGTAGGCTTAAAGTTGGGAACCCTAAACAAAGTGGCCTTATGATTCAAAAATAGAATGGATATAACCTATGATGAAGGCTAGATCCCCTTACATTGAACAAACATTTTTGTATATGAGAGAGAATGTGTTTGGTAACAAGTATTACTACAAAAATGCCTAGATACGGGACCATGGATGAACCCATGATATTGTTATAGAGTGTCATGATAAGGAAGCCAAGGATCCAAGGTTGTACATGAGGGTTAAGAAGTAGGTTGTATATCACATTAAACATATGAGCTGGAAGTTTATAGGTAGTGAGACTATAAATATTGATGAAACAACCATTCAATTATTCTAGTATGTTCATAACTAGATGTCTAGTTCAAGTATTTTCCATCCAGTATTCATGTTTCAGTCTAGTGTAAAGGACATGGATAAGGATGACAATGGTTCTCACCCATCTATTTTATTTTTGTAGTGGCCTAAAGTTAAAGTTTGATTTAAGAAAAAGAATTTATTGAGAAGTGTGTCTTCTTCTTCTTGTAGATATTCTATGATGTATTGGGTTAGTAGCTATAGCATCAAGGGTATTGACATTTCATACCCTGCTATTGTTGGTTTGTCTCTACTTTTATGCCTAGAAAATTGATTGAGGTTAATTATTCAAATTCGAGGCTTGAGGATACATAGAGGTTGGAGGAAAATTAGTTTCCTTTCGTTAGTCACCTACAATGGGGTCGTATCATTTATTTGGTGACAATATTGTTAGAACTATTTTTTTGTTTTTACGTGATGCATGGTTTTATCATGTGCAATGTGTTTTTCAATAAAAATGTTGAGCATTATTTTCCAGTATAGTACCTCCTAATGAAGAACATTGTGAGGATGAAAAGCACTAATGTATCTTTTATTTCTTAGAAAATGGTTTGTGTAAATTTGAGAAACCACCTAAGTGTATAGTTGAGACCTAATGTCACCTCTAGGTTCATGGTCAAACTGTAGAAATAAATCCAATGGGGTTCGTGGTAATCTGGGAAACCCACAAAGGTGTTAACAAAGTGATGTGCTCCTATCACTTCTAGGTTTTTGGTAATCCTACAAGGAAAAAACAAATGTGTCAGTAAGAACACGAAGCCAAAGATATGTCATGTGACCTCAAAGGTGTGTAGGGTATATATAGAGTGTAATCGTTATTTACCATGTTTGAAATAAGGGGGGTCCACTATCTAGACATATAATGTTTAAAAAAATGTAGTAACTGGGGAAATGTTAAAATTAATTAATATGTTACTACATTGTAATTAGAAATGAGGTTATGTAATTTTTCATATGGTTACCCACATGAGCCTTCTACTGATTTATTTATTCTCTCTTTGTAGAGAATAAAATCATGCAATCATTTTCACAAATCCATGATCCAACATCAACATCGGGTTTTCTAGGTTCATGGAATGAACATCCTAATGGTGAATCTTTCCTTCTTTGGTTGATTCTAGGAATTTCATTAGGATTTAAGAGGAGAAAAGTAAGCATGCCTCAAAGATAGAGAAATTTTGTACGAGGTGGAAACATCAGTTTTTTTCTAAGGCTTAATGGTTTTTGGAGAAATATCAAAATAATGTAGCCCACTTAGTTCCACACAAAAGGGCCTCAATTTTGAATTTCATGGTGAATAAATATTTATTAATAGTTAAATTTATATCAAAAAAATGAGTCAAAATAAAATCTGATTTAACCCCAAAACATTATACTGAGCTTCCAGGGTGAAAAAAGCAACTATAATACCCAAATTTTGACATCTAGTGCAAAATTTATGTTCCAGTTTTAGCCCAATCATACTTTGGACTCTCTTGTCTTGCCTATTTCACTCTTGGGACAAGGAGGACATGAGTGACACCAAAGTGTGACATCATCCTCATCCCTAAGTCACATTTCAGACACCAAGGTGTCACAACTATCATTACGGTGCAAGGGGGTCCACTATGCCTTCAATTCTCTTTAAACAGCTGTCCCATTCTTTCATTTGGTCAAGCACTTGATTACATTCACCAACCTCTGCACCTTGCCAAGAAAACACGTGCCTTCCCATGCCCTTCACTCCATCTCCATTTATTTATTTATTTCAAAAAATTTACTTTCATTATTATTATTATTCCATTTTTTTTTAATTTTATTTTACTCTAAAACTCATTCTATTTACATCGTTATTCTATTTTATTTTTATTTTTCTGGATCTCAGGTATGCCCCAGCGGGGCATTACACAGCTAGGGCAAGCCACAGTGAGAAATGATTGAAGGTTATTTATTTTGATAAAACACCCTTTAAATCGTGACTTATGTTTTCAGAAAGATTCAATATATGATTCGCACAAATTCATCTTACCAACTGAGTTATTTTCTTATACACTGTAGAGTATTTCACTTAAAGTCTTCTCCTACTTGCTAAATCTTATTATCTTCCAGAACTAACCATTGTTTTCCCTTAGGCTTGTTTAAGAGTTCACCCAAAAGGGGTAGTGTTCACTAGTTTAGCTAGGGATATCAATTTATAAAATTTTACTTTACAAGGATAGTTTCACCTTTGAGTACATCGAAATATCTTGTTCTCAAGTAAGTCATCTCTACACTAATTTATCTGAATATATATATATATATATATATATATATATATTAGTTAACTTCTATAAGGGTTAACCACTCCATTTAATTTTACTTATATCACATCATTACAAGGTGTCAGAGAGTTTTGACTTAACACTTTATTCTCAAAATCAAGGTTTTACAATACTTATGCCAATGTAATGATTGAATATCATTTCTCACCAAGGTAAGTTACTAGTGTAACAACAAAAGGGAAAGAACACTTCACCATATAGTTTTCCGAACATACCAAGGAAAGAGATCTTCTAAACTCCTTGCAAGCAAAGTTACAAAATTTACAACGCATTGAACTTTCTACAAAGAACTTCATAATTTGAACTGATGAAACTTTTACACTCTTTTCCTTTAACCTACTCGCATAATCCATCTGCACAAATATTTACTAGAGTCAGTTCGCTAGAACTGAGCATGATAAGATATAAACCTCACCTAATAATTTATGCCATCTAGCATTTAAATAAATGAAAGTTTGCAATACTCCCTATCAAATAATTTCTAACATACATTCAAAACTGAACTGCACATCTCATGATAATACATTTCATACTCATTAATGTTCACTTACTTAAGATTTGTTTACATAAGAACACAATTCCAAGTGACTATATATACAACCTTAACCATGCAATTAATCATACTTAAATTACAGTGATAATAACTAATGCTCACCTAATACCCTCGACCTACTTCACATATATAAGTATCCAACAATATTATCTTTCAATTAAATAAAAGCACCAACGACATTAAGTTTATATAATAAATACAAGTATCAATCTTATATTATTCATCGATATTACCCAAGTATCAACCTTCATAGATAGTCAGTGATATGTAAGTATAATTTGGATATTTATCTCACAATTTTAAGATATACTTATGTTAACAAAGATTCCACCAATCCTCAAGTTCATATATTATTTAGGTATCCTTTTGGTTGCTTATTCCATGTCTTATATATGTTTCTATTAGTATAAGGGTCCAACTCATTGGAATGAAGGGGTAGTCAGTGATATGTAAGTATAATTTGGATATTTATCCTCAACCATTATCTCAAGTCATAATTGGATTTTCTTGGTGTCCCCTCTATCCCCTCTATCCCTATGGTTATAAGGTGGACACAAAATTTTCACTCAAGCATTTTTATATCATGTAGACCCCCATACAACCATACTTAGCTCTCTACTTGCAATTTCCCAACCCCCTCATCTCATCCACCACATGCCAAAATATATCACTTATCACCATATAGTGCAAGTTGTAATTTAGTGTTTCTAGTGTCCACTCTATGCCTCTCACATAATTTTTAAAACCCTCAGTTCATTAACCCAGGTTAAGTGTGTGGATAATAGGATGAGTTAAAAACATAATAAAACTTCATTAACTCCTTAATCATCACACAATTATCCATTTTTAATGATAGGTTGCTACTGTAAAACCCTCCAAACTCCATTTTCATCCAAAAATATTTCCAAACTTCTTTGAAACATCCATAGTCACTAAAACAACAATTTCCTCATTACTATTAAACTGGGAGTCTGATTACCTCAAAAATTTCTAGAATCTCCCTCTCTAAAATTATTATGGGAAGATTGTTGAACCAAACTGAAATATTAAACAACAAAAACTATTTGTTCAATTTCTTGGAGATCCATGAGACTAAAATTGATGAAATTTGGATTAGAAGATCCCAGTGTAAAACATAAGATATTGACAGTGCTTTCATTCCAACTTGAAACCTGTAATCATATTTTCTAACAATATAATGTGTTCAAAAGAATAGGTTACTAAAATAGTAAGTTTCCCAAAATGATGAATTCTTAGCATTTATGATATCCCAAAAATTAAGAAACATAAAAAATAGTAAGTACAAAAAATTTCTAAAAATAGATCTGTTTAGGAAAATCGACATCTAAGAATAGTAGGTTTCTAAAAGTAGTAAACCTTCACTACTTGAAATAATAAAAATGGGATAGGAACATCACAGAAAAAGATAGTGGTGATTTCTAAAATTAACAATTATTGACTCTACTTGTTAAAAATAAAAAGTTCTAGATTTGAGTGCAATTTCTTTTGGTGACTCTAAATTTCCTCATATCAGCGATTTTTAGGAAAAAAATGTTCAAATTCTCAAACATTGATCCTTTTTTAACCATAGTAAAAAATTATTCAAGTATGGGAGACAATTATTTCACTCTTATGAATCTTGAGGACCTAAAAAATAGGATTCTTAGAGGACATAGGGATCTAATGAAAGAGAAACTCTATTCAAGTGGATTATTATTAGGAGGTGGTCATCCATTATCTGTTCAAATAATTAAGTTATTCTTGACATGTGTATAATATTATGAACCTAATTCCAAGATAGTGCAAGTAGATGACAATTTAGTTTTCATCGTCGTCATTCTTAAGGATATCTCTTAGTGTTTGAAAATTCAAACCAATGGTAGTATGGTCATCCACTAAAGATTTTACATCATAATAATGGGAAAAAATTAATCATACCTACAATTCCTTGAATTTAGATAATGGATCAGGTAGGGAAGGAAACCTTCTTATGTTCCTAAAAACTGGTCTAGAAGTTAATGACATAAAGGTTAATAAAATGTTATCAACCTATTGAGAAAATTGACGGTGAAAGAGATGAAAAAAGACTTATAAGAATGGATATCCCAAATCATTCTTGTTACCACTGAAGGGAACTAGGTGGTAGATTGGGGAAAAATTATATGTGACAATATCCATCGGTAGTCTCTCCATTTTCCTTATACCAAGAAGTTCACTATGACCTCTTATCTAGTATATTATCTCACCTAGACAAGACTTTTAGAATGCTTAACTACAACCCTTAATGTGTCTCAAAATTCAACTTCCTATGAAAAAATATGCTCATCTCATGCATAGAGAGAGTAACCATTACTTTTCAATGGTGAATGATGCATTCAACATGTTCATCATCAAACTTCTAATAGGAAACCCAAATATCAATATATCCTCTCAAGTTGCTGCACTAATTTAAAAATATGAGATCTTATTCACTCCATTCTAAACCTTCACTTATAATAGGGTCTTAGTATTCAATTTCGTTTCTCATTGACTTCGTAGCTACCTTAGTAAAAAAATGGTAATGTTTGAGTTATATAGTTACCTTGCTCATTTTTTAAAAATAGTAGTAGGAATAAAAACTAGAAGGGTGTTTAATTCCCCATATTTGTAGGAATATATTCACAAAAATGTTTTGTATATGTAATAATATTGAAACTTCATTTACTTATCTCAACATATATTCCTATACATCCATGCCCAATTTTGATGCTAGGACAACTCCAAAAACATTCATTCTTCCTAGATTGTATAATAATCCTCAAATTAAGTACTATTGGGTCAAATACCTTGATAAATTTGAAGTAAGGAAGAAAAACCACATGAAAATTACAATGGATCAGATGAGGAATTTTAACTTTGATTAATTTTATTAAGGAGTAGGAGATGATGGATCATATTTGTTTGAGACAGAATATCAAGCAGTAAAATATACACCTCTTTTACCTTTATCATGGAACATAACGGAATTAGGTGACATCAAAGAAAGGACTAGAATCATGATTCATAGATAAATCTAGTGGTTTAGAAAATAAAAATTTCCATCATTGAGCCTAGTGATCTCCTAAATCTTCTTAGACATGCATCTCACATTCCCTCCTTGAAGGAATCTAAAGGAAACACAATTTGTACTCAGTCAAGGGATTCAACAAAGAGAAAATAAATATAAGAATTAAACACTAAAGGAGCTCACTTTAGGAGGATTCACATAAAATATTAAACGACTGATGATCCCATTGAAGATATTGAACAAGGTGAGATTGTTTCTTCACAACCTCCAATTACTCATCAATTCCTGGGTGTTTTAACCTTAGCAAACAAGTCCTCTCATTAATTACAAGATTTGATTCCTCACCATGAACCTAAAATTTCCATCATACATAAAGTTGAGCCTACGTAAATAGAAACCTTACCTTGGATCCAATATTTTATTGGGAGTGAGTTGAGGATAGTACAACAAACATCAACATCATATTTCAAATATGTATCAAGAATTATGAAGATCATATAAATAAATAAATACTAAGTAAGTTTTCCCTTCTTTAGTGGATCTTGAGGTAGTCATTATGTGTAAGTTTCCTACCTAAAATTTATGAAACCTATGGAGGAGATGACACAAGATTATTATGAAATGACAAAAATATTTTTAGGCCAAGCTATAAATGAGGGTGATGCATATTTTTTCAAAGAGTTTTCTACGCACATGTTTTCCCAAAGTGAGGAGTACAAGTAAATAATATATAAGTTAGCGTCGTATGTGATAAATCTCACTACTTATGTAGAGTCATTCCTGGATCCTAGTGCATTACCATCTCTTCCCGCCAAGATTGTCACTCCTATAAAAAAATTGACCCTGAAACAATAAAAAAGGCCCAAGGTCACACAATACAAGTAAGAGATGATGAAATATGGGTTGAAAATATCATTAAAAAGGGGAAGACATTATTTCTTGAGATCTTCTTATTGTTTGAGTTTTCTTTTGTAAGTACTTCAAAGGTAAAAAATGGCTAAGTATGAGATTGAGAATGAAAAAACCCATTAGGACCAAGTGCTTCCATTGGTGTCAGAAATGAGTAATGTTGATTATTTTTATTAGTGGGTAGAAATGTATTCAATTCCATAACTGATAATTTTTCTCCTATTTTTTCTTGCATAATGAGTTCTCGGTATGAAGTTTTGAATGATGTAATGTCTGATCTATACTCTTGTGAAGATATCACATCACAAATTCTTGAACTTATAAGCAATGTTGTAAAGAATCTTTGGTCTCCCCAATCAGTGAAAATTAATTAGTGGGAGAGCTTCTCTAACCATTTGAGGATTTTTTTTTGTGAATTTTACAATTTTACAAGTTCACAAAAGGCTACAAAATTGATGAAGGTGGGATAAACCATAAAGAGAAAATACAAGGCCATGTATGTTTAATAAAGTACGTGCAATTTGTGGGACTTGAAAGGGGGTTCAATTAATCAAATGTGATTAATTAATAGAAGAGGTATGCTTATAGAATCTTATTACAAGAAATTTAATATTATTCGGGGATTTTAAGAGACAATTTTTTTTCAATAAATGGTGATTTATTGATTTAGATTAGCAGTGGTAATTTATTAAGAATAATTAATTAACCTAGGTAGAAGCAAACGCTAATTAGTAAAAGGTCATTAATTGGCATCCCGGATGATAAGAGGCCTAATTAATTAGTGAAAATTAATTAATTAATGATGATAGAGGGAAAATGGTGGTTCATTGATGAAGTGTCGTCAATTTACGGGAAAGAGGATGATTAGTGTAATTTAAGTATTAACATTTCTTGACCAAATTCAAGGTGTCTACGTTTACCCCTCTTTGGGTTAGCATAAGTGACACCACTTAAAATATAGTAGATAAGTATAGAAAATTTAATTTTAAAGGGATAGAAGAAAAATTAGTAGAGTGAAGGATTCCCCCTCGAGTGTTGATGGGGTGATGAAAGAGGTCGATCGACGATAAAAAATATGATGGAAATGGATGGAATAATAAGGATAATAGTGTTAATAAAAAATAATGATATGAAAGAAGAATGAAGATGAAGGGGATGGAAATAAATTTCATCTAGATGATCTAAGAACAACTCTATGCCATCATATTGCAAGTGATATATGTAATCAGTCCTTATTAAAATATACATATACAAGAAAAGTGTATAATGACATGAAAAGCCATAATACGACAATTTTTTCATTACCAAAACACTAACTCAATGCAACATACAAAAATGCAATGCAATACAAGAAAGGAAAAAAGATAAACTAACATTTAAACAAGTACAAACACACAATGTTCAAGACAGTTGGACAAATGTTTTTGTTATCAAGCTTCAATTCCAACCTATGCGAATTAACAAAAAGGGTTAAGAATGGAACCCTAATAAATTATAGATGCGAGGTGAATAAGAAAGGGACATAAAATTATAATGGGAAATAAATCATGCCCTAGGAAACTATCCCGAGAAACACATTCGTGCAGAGGAAGACAAAGATAGAGAGAAAACCAACTTTTGTTGATGGAGGGTGGATCCAAATGATCTATGAGTCGTGAATAAGAACATGCAAGATGAAAATAAATATGTTTTGTAGAACAATTTTTGATGTTTGAGTACAATGCATTTGACAAAGATTTCAGTTGTGTATATGTCGTTTACCAATTTAAAAAAAAAACAATTTACAATTTTTTTGGATAATTTTACAAATTTTTTATGATATTTTGAATATTTGTGAATTTTTAGTCTTTTTGATTTTTTAGAATAACTATAGGAGAAACAGATCACATAGAAACAAGAAATATGTCCCATGAAGAAGAAAGGTGCGCTACGTAGCACAAACAAATTCACAAACGTAGCAAAAGCGGGTGAAAAATGATTACTTAATAAAAATAATATCATTTTAAATAGTGGTAGTAGAAAGAAGAAGGCAACACGATGATCATAGATTCTCCCACAACCATCATGATGAGTGAAAATCATTGCAAGGGGGTGAAAACAACTGATATATACCAAGACATGAGGGGTAAATCATTGTGGCTCATTATTGTTACCAAACTCCGTCAATTTGTTTATTGATTTTTCTATGACATGACTGAGAGATGGATCGAGTTGAGGATTGTACATGACATGTCGATTTTGTTCGAGAGTACATGTTGCCTCCAAGTGATGGACCTTGGGTATGTGAAGAAAAAAATTTGTGTTTTAAGATAATTTAATGTCATTAAATTCTCATAGTAGATTATACAACAACACATGCACAACCGTTAGGGCACGCTGATGTTTTCAAGGGTACACATGTGTATAGGGGCCACACATACACTAGGGGGGATGTGTATATGTGAAAAGGGTTGGACATACGCTAGGGTAGGGATGGTCAAGTACATGGGAAAACATGCACTACTGTGGGCAGCATATGCACACAACAGAACACGTGTATGCTACACTTCGATGTGGTTTAGTAGGGGTGCACATATCTGATCATATGCGTGCTGGTGTAGAAAGGGGATTGCATGCGCTAGGGATCAAAAGCATTGCTAGGGAAAAAAAGGTGGTTAAAAGCAAGTGTTGGCATGAAAAAGTAGGTTTGAGGAAACCATAGAAGAAAGTAAGTGAATTTTAGAAGATCGTAGGGATGAATAGAATAAAATTAGATGTTATGTGTTAGAAGAAATGATGTTAATATGTTTTTTAATTGATCTTTTAGATCGACCTACCCATCTTGGAGACAAGTGAGTGGCATACAAGGTTGCGCTCTTTTTAGGAGACCTTTACTCGACATGAGTAGATTTACCTAGATATGAATCTAGATGTGACTGTACTTTCGTACATGGAGAAGATACCACATATTGCATTGGATCATAGTATTCTTAGAGATGGAAAAATGACATTAGATGATTTTGATTCTATACTGGTGAGATGACCATCAGATTAGAGGATGTGTGGCAGATTCTTAGAGTTTTAATCAAGGGCTGACTGATAGAGTATTATGGGGAAAATACCCACATTACACATTGTCTTGTTGATATGATTGGCCTCTTGGACATACCCTAGTAGGGTATGGTAGTTTAGGTATACACATGCTTTGATGATCTTTAGCTATCTTGTGTAGTTGTATACTTGATTGATCTTGTTAACGGAATTCTACTGCCTAACAAGACATGTCCCTTAATTCCATTGAGCCTGATTGGATTTATCCATGGATTGATGAAAGAAGAGAGATACTAATGGGTACAATGTTTACTTACAAACTTATTTCAATACCTTCATCATATTATGTACCGCATTCAGAAGATAGTGGGTCTAGCTACCCTTTTGTAGATATGGGCATGGGACCATATTACCATTAGTTACCATGCAAGATTTATTTGTGTATGGGCTCCACATGATCCCTTTTTGATGGAATGGGAACCAATTAGTGATGGCATTCGGGTTACATAGGAGATTCAAATTTCTATTGATGCATATTTGATGAGATGTAGTTGCACATGCTAACTTGATGAGATGTAGTGGCTTAAGAATTGTACAGAGTTGAGTGTAGCAGTTGTTGAGTACTTTCTGATCAGAATCCAATATTATGTTATAGGGTGGAATAAATTGGATTACATCCAACAATAGTTTGGATGATTTCAAGGTATCCCTGATGACAAAATGTGGTATGGTCACCACTCGAGAGAGACATTTGACATTGGCCCTCGCATTAGGCCCCAACGATCCAGAGATAGCTTAGAGAAGATGGTAACCAAGCCATGGGTACATTTACAAAATATTGTAGACCAGTGGAGATTATAAACTATCATGGATGGTATATCATAGTGCTCCTAGGGAGGTTGACTATCCCATAAGGTGCTATATATTTTGGTATTACAGTAGTAGCAGAAGGATTATAGGGCAGAGTTCATAGAGCTAGAGATTAGCAATTAGTACAACATGGTTTCAAGGACCATGGATAGGGACATGGTGTGTAGGGTAAGATGTATACACAATAGTAGATCCAAATATACCCAGTTGGATTATAGGTACCATAGATACATATTCAGATACCACAAGTTCCTTTATCACTGCCACACACAACTGGTCCACCATACAGTCCATTCAGGGATGGGTGAGATGGAGGAGGTGTAGATGGAGATAGAGGTGGAGATGTATATGGAGGTAGATATGGATGGGGTCCCCACCACAGAGCCCCATAAATGGAGGTTAGAGAGATGCTTATAGATCACCATCACTTCCTATATGAATAATTAGGAGTTCTGGGGATTCAGTTGTCTTGAGGCACCAGGTACAGGAGTTGACAATTGAGAGAGATTAGCTACAGGTGTAGACGGTGTTAGGATTATACCAATTTTATAGATAAATAAGCATGGAATGAATAATGTAGAAAACGTAAAATAGATAAAAAATGTATTAAAACAGAGACAAAGATTTAATGTGGTTCAACCAAAATTGGCTGTCCACCAAAAACATCCAATCCTTTTATTCATTCAAGCCAAAATATCTCTCAAAGTTCTGCCACTAATAAAATGATCCTCATACATAACGACCCTTTAAATATATTAGGGTTTTTATTATTTTAGGTAAACATAGAAAACCACCCATTAGATCTCTGACCTAATAAGGAACGATCCATATTTCATAATGCATAAATACATATAAAATATGGCTTTTGGGGGCGCTTCCCCAAACCCCTACTAGGGCACGTGGCCCCTAGACCTCAGAAGAGGGGCAAAGCCCCCATTGCAACCCCTATCTCTATCAGGATTCACAACCAACATATGAATCAGTTGCAAGATGAGGTAGCCAGTGTTAGAGTACAACATGATACTATTTGACAATCAGGGATAGTATTAGGAGTCTGAGAGATGGTTCTTGAGTGTGCCTCAATTATTGGGAAGGCCACATATTATAGGATTTTATACCATTAATTTGTGCCCGTGGATCAGAGGGATCCTGATTATAGTCAGTTAGCTTGCATTCGGTCATAAAGACCATCTAGATTGCTAGATCAATGTAGCATTCTTTAGTGCAGTAGAGCACAAGGGCCTCTATGGAGCCATTGCAGTAGATTCCCACACCTAGGGGGAGACCTATCAGTGTGCACATAGAAGAGAGTCAAATTTTATGCATGTTATTGATGACATATGTACAAATGTATTCTTTTTGACGTATGCATCATATGAAGGAACAATTTTGACATGATGTATATGCATTGTTTTTTATTATGCCTCAACTTGAAGGCACAATTTTTATACATGCCCATGAATGGCATACATTGTATCTGATGACTATGTACTAAGACACTTTGTATATGGACATTGACCTTTTTGACATATTTACATGCATATGATGATGGAATTTAATATGATGTATGATTATATCACATGTGTTTGATTTATGAGATAACATTATGATGATATCACATTGTTTTTCATGAGATACTTATGATTGTCCATGTTTTAAATTTTTGATATTGGTGAGAGGGGGGACAAGAGGAGGTCCATATTTCCCCATTGGTTATACGGTAGGATGATAGTAGTTTAGGATACATGTTGGATGTTTACTTTCATGATGATTTAGCTTAGCCACTATTAATGATATATATGATGTATGTTGATGTTAGACGTGATGAGATAGATGATGACGCGATAAAAAAAAACAATGTACAAGTAACAAAAAAGAACAAGGAAACGTTAACAAATCTACCCAATAGAAAAACTAAACAAATTGACAATACAACTATGTATAAGTGTAAACAAGCATGCAAAACACATTGAATATAAACAAGCGAGAATGAATATAATCAATAAAATAATAGATCAACCATAAGAATTTATGTTTAGGAAACACACTATAAAAAAATTTACAAGAAAGTAAAGCTATAAGAAAATTTACAAACAAGCAAGAAAAACAAATAAATAAACACACAAACAAACAAGTAAGAAAATCACTACTAACATTTTTATGGGATAGTTTTGATACATTTTATGTTATTTTTAGGAGATTTTTGCAACAATGTTCTATTGTTTTTGTATTTTCTAAGAAAATATTTTCTAATGTTTTGAGATTTTGTAAAATATTTGAATGAGTTTGTGATTTTCTAAACATATTCAAATGCTTTTGGAATTTTCTAAATGTTTTCTGAAGTTATGTAAAGGACAAAAAAGAAACGTGAAAACCCCCAGCATTAGATAGGAATGTACAAGGGATTATGCCACATGTACGTGTAGGAAAGTGAATATTTGAAGATGCCCCTAGTGTTAGATGTGAATTTACAAAGGAAACCTCTTCACAAATTTAAAAGAGGAGGATCAGTCAGATCAAGGCTTTAAAAGGATAGGCTCAAAATGAATCTCAAATGAAGGTGAAAAAATAACTTTAGATAAAGAAAATGTACCCCCTAGATGTGAGATTCTTGTGAACAAAAAATCCTCCCAAGGTGCCAGAAATTGGTTTTCTCCAACGCACTTGTCCAAAGTGCCACAATTGTGTGGTTTTCACATTTGGACAACCTATTTTCTCTTTATTTTTTTTCTTTTTTCCAATTTTCATATTTTTATACATTTTTGGTTATTTTTGATTTGTGTGCCATGTTTAAGCGTACAACTGCTTGAGGTTTATGGAAATCATAGGTTTGTGTAACTCATCTCTATTAAGATAGGTGATTTTGTATGATCTTGATCCATATTTTTCCACTATCACATAACGTCTGAACTAATTATGTTCAAACTTACCCTTCTTTTCTCGATATTTCACAATGTTGAACTGGTTTTCATTAAGGACGAGATCCCCAACCTCAAATTGAAAAGGTATGAATTGCTTGTTGTATCCCCAAGATACTCAATTCTGATAAAATTGTAAGTGGTTGAGTGCACAGAGGCGTATTTCATCCAACAGTTCAAGCTTTGGCAATTTAGCCACACAATAGTCCTCATATTTGTCCATATAGTCTCCTAGAGATATTCAAAGGGAGGGAAGCTCAATTTATAGGGGGATGATGTAATTAATGCCTAAAACTAATGAGTAGGTTTTTACACAAATAGAAGTGTGAATGGAAGTTATATAATCTGATAGGGTGGGATGGATTTCCAAATTCCAAGTATGAGTAGTCTTATTTAGCATATTTTTCATAATTTGAATAAGGGTTTTATTGGTGGCATCTTCTTTTCCATTACCTTGAGGGAAATTAGGAGTAGACCCCTTTAGGCATATTTTAAAGCATTGGTATAGAGATTTCAAAGTATTATTCTTGAAGTACTTACAATTTTTAGCTAAAATGACAGAAGAGATGCCATAACGGTAGATGAGATGATTCATAATGAATTTTGAGATCTGTGCCCGAGTAACATACATGAGAGGAGAAGCTTCCACCCATTTGGTGAAGTACTCTGTGGTAGTTATGATATGGGTATGGAAATGTGAGGAGGTAGGGGTAGGATTCCATATGAGATCTAGTCCCCAATTAGAGAACGAACATGGTGTTATGACCAGTTGCAAAGTTTGTGCCAACGCATGAATAAGGTTCCTATTTTTCTTACACAATGCACACTTCTTGACACACTTCCAGCAATTGGTTTCCATTGTAGGAAAATAGTAGCCTAATCTCAATAATTTATTTTCCAATACCATTCCATTGGTATGGTCTCAAAAAATACCTTCGTGTACTTCCTTGATTGCTTATGTTGACTCCGCTACATATAGACAATGTAACATATTCATGTTATAGCCAAAATGATAGAGGGTTCCTTCAAGGAGACTGTAGTGGCCATATTTTTGATAAGGTTACTCTTTTAAGAGTGGGCTATATACGGGGGGAACATACTGTCTTGTAGGTAGTTAAAAATAGGATCATACCAAAGGGATAAAGGACCAACAAATTCACACACTAGAGATGATTTTGGTATGTCATATGCAGGTTGTCGTAAGTTTTCAACATAGAATGACATGTCATTATTTTCTTGTTGGATCTGTAGCAAAGACCTCACTTTAGCCATAAAATTGAAAGACCAATTTTGTGCTCTTTGGATATGCTCAAAAGTGATATGCACAAAATGTTCTTTGAGAGACTCCACTAACTTCTTATACGGGATGAGCTTCTCATCCTTGACCTTATATTCATTGTTGACTTGTTTGATGAACAAATGTGAGTCTCAAATGACGTTAAGTTGTTAGATGTTCCATTTGATAGCTAATTTCATCCCAACGATGAGTGGTTCATATTTTTCTATGTTGTTCATACATGGAAATCTGAGGTAGAAAGCCTGAGGTATAAATTCCCCAAAAGAAGTGACTAACACTACTCATGTTCTTGAACTGTGGATGGTGAATGATCGATTAAAGTCTACTTACCACATGAAATATTATTTGATATACATTAATGAAGAATCCAAAAAATCTAGACATACTCACTCTGTTCAAGGTAAACGTGCCTCAACTAGTTGTTCTACAAGCACTTGCCCCTTATTTAACTTTTGATGCACACATCCAATATCAAATTCGCTTAGTAGGATGCTCTAATTAGCCATCGTAACCAGTAAGTGATCATTTTGACAAAAGGTATTTTACAGGGTAAACCTTGGATTAATCTTGGTTTTAGTGTTCAATAGGTAATGGAAAAGATTTTGAAAGGTAAAAATGACATCCAAGAAATATTTTTCAATTTGAGGGTAGTTGAGCTCGTAAACGATCAGAGTATTGGTAAGATAATTTATCGCTTTATATTTTTGACTAAGATCGTATTTAGCTAATAGGGAACCAATAGAAAATTAGATCATGGATATGTATAGAAATATTAGTTAACCTGGTGTTGGTGGAATGAGGAATGGAGGATTGGCCAAATACTACTTGAGAAAGGAAAAGGCTTGTTGTTTTTCAGGTCCCCAAAAGAAGTCAGCATGTTTTTTTAGCAAATTAGTGAAAGGATGGAATTTTTTTGGGAGTTGAAATATAAAGTGGCAAATGGATTGGATGTTTCCCTCAATTTTCATTGATGATTGAGGTTTTTAGGAGGATACATTTATGTAATTTCAGTTACCTTAATAGTATAAAACCTCAATCTCACTTCTGGATACAATGAAACCCAATAGTTTACCTGATAATACCCCGAAGACACATTTCTTCAAATTCAACCTGACTTTGCACTCTATGAGACATTCAAAGATGTGTTTGAAGACCTTAGGGTGTTCTTATCTCATCCTTTGTTAACCCAAGATATTTTCCACATAATCCTCCATGATTTCATTGAGCATGTTGTGGAATATCACTGTCATTTCTTGTTGATATGTTGCATTAGCATTTTTAAGGCCGAATGTAATCACTGGGTAGCAGAAAATCCCCCAAGGTATTGTGAAGACATTCTTATATTGGTCCTCCTCTGTGATCTTAATCTAATTATAGCCAAAAAATTCATCCATGAGAGATAACATTTCATAGTCAGCAGTTGAATCGACAATCATATCAAATGTTAGGAAGAGGGAAGTCATCTTTCAGACACGCCTTGTTGATGTCTCTGAAGTTGGTACAGATTTTGATTTTGACGGAATTTTTCTTTAGTGATACTATATTGGATATCCATACTGAATAATCAAATTCTCTCATAAATCCAACTGTTAAGATTTTTTCCAGATCTTTGACAAGAAGGGCCACCTGCGGATGTAATTTTCTAAGATTTTTAGGTTTATGGGTTTTGTGTTTGTGAGCACAACAAGGTTGTGTGCTGCCAAAGATGTATTCAGGCCTGATATAGAAGCATAGGACCAAGTGAATGTGTTTGATAATTCTTTGAGAAAAATTACTAAAGTCTTTTGCTTTTGTGTTGAAAGTGAATCTCCCAAATTAACTCTTTTAAGTTTCTCTTCTATGTCTATGTTGACATCAATGGTTTCTTCTACTAACATCTTAGATGTATCCTCCAATGGTGTACAAATAGAATCAAGGGAATATTAAGATCTTATTCCAAGGGAATCTAAATGATATTTTCACACTTGGCATGCTTACTTGTTATGTCCATAGATTTTTAGATTTGTTTGTCAACCAGTGCCTTAAAAAGGTTTTAACTGTGTGACTTGGAGTTTTTTTTTTAGGCTTTTTGGAGGAAGTTTTTCCCTCACTTTTTCTTAAATTTTTCTGACCACGTAACTCGAACTCCTCCCCAAAGTACGCATAGGTATCAAGGTCAATGTAGAAGCTTTTTTTATGGTCCCCAATAGAAATGTTTCCATGAATACAGATTAATTCTGTAATTGACTCGTCATGTTCAAAGAGGTCCATAGGAGCATGAAATTGTTAGTCCTAATCATGAAGAGTAGGATAGAAAAGGTCGAATTGGGGTTTAGAGGGGGTTATGGTAAAAAAAATTGTGTCTAGGAATAGGTTCATACAAGGAAGATATTTGTATTGGCTATGAGAAGAATCTATGTCTCTATTTGAGTGAGAAGAGATATCCTTGCATTCAAAAGTGGTAGCATCTCACTTTGGGGGGTGAGATCCATAACGTCTAATGATGACGCCATATCTTTCTGTTTAAAAGTATGGGGTTGGAAAATTCTATCTTATACCTTGTTCATTTTTACCACACCCATGTCCTTTATATCACATGGAGTATATCATTCTTTTGGATTGGGTTTACTCTAGAGTTTTATAGCAGGAAGGTATAGTGCCTTTGGGGAACCAAATTGTGTGAGGGTCTAACAATTTTTATTCTGCTAATAGGAAATTGAATAAGAACTTATCTATAGTCCATTTTTATTTGGGTCGTTTGTATCAGTAATTGGACTATCCTCTTTTCTTGGGAGAAAATGATAGATTTGAAACCAAGAGGGTTTGTTTGTTATCATGCTCTCAACATTCGTCTTCAAGAACCTTCATCTCCCATGAACTAAAGGGAGAAACAGAAATAGAAGAACTGTTTTCACAAGAATGAAGTGTGTATGAATCCACATCTGAGGAGAGAGCTTCAGATTTAAGAGATATAATAATGTCAGTAGAGGGAAAATCTTAAGCGCCCTTCCATGAAAACCTATTCGAAAATCTCCAGTGAGAAAAGGGTTATGGATCTCCCTAAGTGGTGATGGTAAGTCCCTCATGATTCAGTTTAATGCATTGATGGAAGGTCGATGGTACAATTTACATGGAATGAGTCCATGGGTGCCCAAGAAGCATGTTATATGGGAGATCCAATTCTAGGACATGAAACTTGGTGTTATGATAGGTAGGACCTGATTCCATCATAAATTTTATGGTGTCAGCCAATTCATGCTCTACATTGTCATATGTTGTGATTGTGATGATATGGGATTCTAGATCTACTTCTATTTGTCCAAACTGTTTGAGATATAAAGTACATATGTTTAACCCAGACCTATTTTCCAAAAGAACCGTACTTATATTCCTTCGGGAAATAATGACTTTGATGTAAAGAGAAAATTTATGTGTGTGATGTTTGTTTGGGATCTCATCATGGCTAAAGGAAATGTGTTCTCTTGGTGTAAAAATTTCCACAATAACTTGAAGGTGGGAAGGATCTATACCCGTTGAAACTGTTGACCCCTAAAGTTTTCTATAAAGGATGTCTTTATACACATTTGATATCTTGAGAAGATCTAAGATCGAGATCTTAGCAATGGTTTTCTCAAGTTTTTCTAAAAGATCATACTGGTGATCCTAATGGGTAGATAGAGGAGGTTCTATAATTGCAATCCGAGCACATCATATTTCCAAAATGCAATCTCTATTCTTGATTCAAATAGTATTCACATGCTCATTAGAATAACGAACACATCTAATAAGTGAGTCAAATGGATTGTCGGCTTGGGTGTAAAAATAATTAGCATTTTTATAATTCTTAGAAGACTAACCTTGATCTAGATTATTCTCAACCTATTTATCATGCTTAGGTAAATATTCCTTTAACATTCTTATTTCTTATTAGGTGTTTGATGGGGCTCAGGTGGATCAACCTCAATTTCTTTAGTTTTAATGAGGTCTTGGACAAAGTGCCTCAGTTTTCAGAATTTTTCTATTTTGTGTCCTTTGACATGATGGTACTCAAAATATTCATTTTTTTGTACCATGATGTTTTAGGTGCATCTTCAATTAAAGGTACCATAATGGGGTAACAGACCATGTTAACTGCATCCAATTGTTTTAGAATTGTGGAAAAGGAGTTAGTGACAAGAGTGAACACTCGACATTTGATCGAGGGTTAAAAATGCCCTTTAGTAAGTTTGAAAGGAGGACCAATTTGAACCTCTTGTATATGCTTAGAGTTTGTGATACCGTCTGTTACGAAATTTTTGTTTTTGTTAAAGAAATTTAGTTTTTCTATAGGTTTGGATGTGTGTTGGTAATTTTAAAAGTGTTTTAGTGTCCCTTTAGCTATCAAATATTTTTCGATATGGTTTTCTTTTTCTATAACATCCTAAAATTTATTGACATAATGCATTTGTGAATGGAAATCAAAGTGTGGATTTATATCAGGTACAAAAATGCTAACCAATTTATTTTCTACGATTGAACAAGGGAAGCAACTAGCTAACCACCACCATTATTGCAAGAAACTAACAAAGGTCTCATTTTGTCTTTTTTTAGTGCTACACAAGTCCAACATGGTAACATCAATTTATAGATTGAATGATAAATGTCATGTAGCTATTTCCACTAATTCACGCGAAATAAAGATAGACCCTTTAGGTATGTGAAGAAAACATTCCTAAGCTTGACCCCTTAGGCTACGTGGGAATAAGTGTATAGGGTAGTTGTCACTTTAATTGAATTCTTTACATGCCATATAAAATTATTTGATGTGATCTTTTGGGTCACCTTTCCCTTTTCACATGTTAAATTTTGAGCAGTAAAACATTTTAGGGAATTACATGTGTTTCATAGATGTGTCAAAGGGGTAAGGACATAGTTCTTTGTATTGGTACTTTTTGTTTCAACACAATGTTTCATATAAAATAGATAAGGTAAAGGTGAGGAGGAATACCTGTGAATTCAAAGAGGTTGTGTATGTTGTAGAATATTAAGACAATTCTGAAGAGATTCTTTTTGGCTAAGAAGGAATACCTAGAATGAAAAATAAGAACAAAACATAGCATTAATAATATAGGTCAGTGGACTACCTAAGGGGAGCTAGATCTAGAAAGACATATGCTTCCTAGAAGGTTGTCAATCCATGTTCAAATATAACTTAATACAAAAAAAAAAATATGAAAGAAATAAAACCTACTATATTTTTATGATTTATATGTCTCACACAAATACAATAATCTACATTTGGTTTAATAATACACATAAGACTTAATCTAGAAAGGGTTGTTGGTTATAAGGGACTGCAGACGTAGCAGAGGGTGTTAGGGAGGTCAGGCTAAAGTTTTGGGAGGAGTTTTTAAGAGGTTTTAGTGAGGTTAATGGCTTCCTGGTCTGGGGTAAATTACCAGACATAGTTACCGGTATCAGTTAGGTTAACGACACTTGTACCTTGTAATTGCCAACGTTGGTTGGATGATCGATGCCAGTATGGGTAATTAGATAAAAATGTTCTAATGTGATGGTTGGGAGCTCTTTTTGATTGCACAGAGAGTTGGGAAGGCTTAAGCTATATGTTATAATTTATGCGAAGAATCAGAGATGGTAAAATAGGTCATTAGGGGGAAAGAGAGGTTCAAACTGGTAGGTTTTCGGGGAAGTGGGTGTAGGAGATATCTGGGTGAGAAGTAATTAGTAGAATAAATAAATCAATACCAAAAGATAATGAAACTTAATAACATGATTAATATACTTATCTGGATATTATTGGTTGATAGAAAATGGTTGGTGGTTGATAGATGCTCTTAGAAGAAATGGATCTAGGTCTAGTTCCATGGAAATGAAGCTTGTATGATTCCCTGTAAATGATTCGAAGCTATGGAGCGAGAGGTTGGTTGTTGGTGAATAACTAGAATGATTTTGTCTTGTGTTTGATTGTTGGATGCTCTGAAAATGAATGAATTCGAAAATTCCAGAAGCTAAGATGGAGGAACCTCGTTCAAGGGTTGGAAATTCTTTTTCAAAGGAACCAACGACATTTAGGTGATAGACGCCGACCAAGGAATAATTGGCTTTAGTTAGGGAGAAAAGGTCATATTTGTGAAAATAGCCTTTTTCCACCCTTTAAGTGTAGGTAAATATTTGTTATGGATTGGAGGTTTTGTTTTTCACTTAATGAAGTAGGAAATAGGTGAGTGAGGTGTAGAATAATTCATAGTTAGGTTTATAAGGAGTCATAGTTAGTTAAGGAGAGTGGTGACTTAGTGTAGGTGTATAAATAGGCTTGAAATGGGTCCATGGTGAGGTGGAAGGGTGAGGTGATTATTAACTTAATATGGGTAGTTAAATTAACCATACTATGTTGAGGGGTCATGGTAAAGGGGTATGTTAGTTAAAGGGGACTAGAAAGTTACAACCCAATATTAGGTGACTGCATTTTCCCCTTTTTTTCATGTAGCTTGTATTAATAAGTGATGCTAACAAAAACAAGATGTGGTTACCCTAGATATGGGTAGAGGTGAGTTTATCCTAGGTATGGGTGAAGGAGATACCCATCAAAGAAGGAACTCATGAAATTGTAGGAAAAATTGGTGATGGGTTTGATAAAGTGGTAGGTGATAATAAAGGAGCTAAGGTGTGGGTATATATAAGGGTAATATTGGTGTGGGTAATACGTGGGGGCATTCAAAGACACACATATTTCTATAATTTGATAAGGCACTAGGGTAAAGAGATCAAAAACTCTACATCATCAAAGGTCGATAATTTATCTAAACACAATTGATATGGTCTAAGTATCCAAGGTATAGGAAGTGCTCCTGGAAACATAAAAAGGCTAGGTGTAGGAATGGGAATAGGTGTGTTCTGAAGCACCAAAAGGTTTTTTCGGGTCGAGATAAACATCATAGTATAAGGCAAGGAAAAGTGGGTAGAATAAACAACATGAGTAATGTCATCGAAAGCTACAAAGAGTAAGTGAATTTGAGTGTCAAATGGGTGAGGTTGGTGTGGTTGCATAGGTAAGGCCATGGGTAAGGCCGAGGTGTAGGCAAAAATATTCCCCTAAGTATAAGTAGTGAGGTGATGAGGCTAGTAGGGATATTTATGTGATCCTGGAGGGTGGTGATATGGCTATGGTAGGAAAAAATGGCATCTTGTAGCAAAAATTTGGGCAAATTTGGAAAAATGGTCTAGGTAAGGTGACCAATACCAGTTTAGAGTTAACCGATGCCAGTTACCTAAGACATGACATGACTAACGTCGGTCACTGAAAAATTGGGGTTAAAATGTAAATGTCGCATGAAAAATGTTCATTCGAACCGTTAAACTCGGTCAAAACAACTATGAGAGAGAAACAATTGTGAAGAAAATGACAGAGTTGTCCTTTTAAGTGTGTTAGTGAGAAGTATGTTATTTTTGGAGTGTAGTTTATAGACCCATGAGATCTACCTGATCCAAGTTATTGGTTGAGAACTCAGAGGTTTACATAGACATGGCATAGGCAAGAGAGGGCACCAGTGGAGGTCAGATTCCCATTCCATATATCCCACCATGGAGGAAGAATCGAGTATAGGTAAGATTCAAGTTCCAGTGGTTATTTTGTCTAAAAATAGGTAGAATAAATGAGAAATTTTGTGTTTGAAATTTGAAGAGATTTTTTTTTTAAAATCAAGTGAAATTGGGTATGGGGAGGGTAAAATCAGTTTAATTAGGGTCAAAAATGAATTAGAGGATAATTTGTGTTGGTTTGGGTGTTTAGTTGAGGTGTTTTTTGTAATTTTTTTGAAATGTCAGATGTGGGGGTTCGGCTCTAGGGATAAATTAGTGACCGAATTATGTTAGGTATTGGTTGAGATCGGTAGGCTTACCAGAGTCAGTGGGGTATGATGGGGGATCGGTACTGGTTTGGTTAACTGGTACCACTCACTGTGGAAAGTAACCAAAGTGGTGAAAAAGGAAAATTAGGGAGTCTAAAAGGTAAGCCAAGGGTGGGTAGGGGCAGGGATAATTTTAGTGGTGAATATTCGTAATATTGCGAAAATTTCATTTTAGAAAAATTTGAAAAGGTGATTTTTTTGGAGCAGGTCGGTGTCCTGTTTGCCTAAAATATACAGTATATTTTTTTGGGGGTCGGCTTCGCCTTCATTTGAAACATCTCCTATAAAAACCTAGGTGATTTGTCGGGTAGTATACCTCAAGTAGCTTACCAAATAACCAATACTGTGAAGTTTGAACCCGTATACTCTTAAGCACTAGAGATTATTGTTAGCCTATTAGGTATTGCAGACACGTGACAAGGAGATATTGTAGACACGTGACAAAGGGGTAAGTAGTTGACGCGTGAGACGAATAGATTTGATGTGCAACAGAGAGAGTTGACATGTGTCAGGGCAGAGGAAGTTGACGTGCAACAAGGGCAGAGTTGACGTGCGAGAGAGACCTCAGACAGTGAACACCTTCGTGGTGTGTGAAAATTTCAGTTGACACCTTGCTGACACCTGAAAAGGATTATTGACGCGCTATTGATGTGCGACAAAGCGTTAGTTGTTGATGTGTAACAGGCATTCGTTTCTTGGTTCTTTTACTGACACATGAATCTCTTCAAATAATGGAAGGTGCTAGTCCTAAGAATGTGAAGACCTTAAAAGTAACTAAGAAATCTCAGAACTCACTATTCAAGTATTTTGGAAACTCTGTGGATATAGATATTGAAAATATCAACCATGTAGATGCCACCACAAAGAATCAGAATACTTGTTGTGTGGAAGGTACTATTGAGGTGGACATGCATTCTACACAGTATCAAACAAATGAAACCTACGATAATATGCCAGATGTTGAAGATATTGTTCCTCTTGGGGTGCAACTAGAAGTGCATCAATATATCACACATATAAATACTTAGCAAAATGGAACATAGAAATCAAATTCAAATTATGATCCAAGAAAGAGGAAACTAGGTGGTTGTGATATTGCTCAAAATTCTACTAAAAAAAGTAAAACATTGAAAACGAACAAGAATATGTGGACCATTGGCATGTCATAAGAGTTTGATTGGGTAGCTAAATTTCTATTTATCAAACCTGTACAATCATCTAATTCTGAAGATATCCCATCTGAATGTACATGTACAATATGTACATGGAAATTGGGAAAGCAATGAAAAATGAAAATGAAGCTGGACACTATAGAAAAACATTGTGGAAAACAATATTTGACTGTAACAGGGACGGATGGCTAGAAAATCAAAACACACAAGTGGAAAAATGAAAAAGAACGCATGCATGTTAGATACGCAGCGGAATATGAGGCAGAGCAGAAAAAACACAGACATCTCTTGGAAAAGGGAGGAACGATCACATCGCATATTGGTAAGATGAATCAAAAAAATCTACATGCAAAACTCATACAATTCTCTACTCTATTTCACATACTAAAAAAAGGAAGACTGATTTCATATTTCCTCGATTTCAAAGTTTTGTATCAATATAATGGAATGTTGAACGTACCTCAGTCTCATTGGTCTATAAGTACTAGATGGGAAATGGCAAAATGCCTTTCGATGATAAAGAAGGAATATTTTAAAGAGACTTTAAACAAATCAAAGTTTATCTCTCTTTCAATTGATGAAGTGACAGCATTCGACAACACTGCATGGGTCTATATCTACGTCTATACTTTAGAAAATCATATAAGAACACCTCATCTGTTGGGTCTTATGAAAATGGTTGAAAACTGCAATGCCGAAAACCTACATAAAATAGTTGTTTCTCATGTGAAAGATATTGCTGGAATGACTGGTTATGAAATTGCTACGAAGTTGGTATGCATTCAAGCAGATGTTGCATCTGTCATGCAGGGTCACTAAACATGGATGTGTGTTAGATTACAAACAACAGTGGCCCCATATATGCTACCAATTCACTGTATGGCTCACAGAATGAATTTAGCATATAAAATGTTAAACAACCATGAAAATGTTGCTAAATTAGAATACCTTATAAGAGAACTTCATGCCTATATGTCAAGTATCCCAAAGCGATTTTATTGAGTTTCTGAAATTTGCAATTGGAATTACAGCTAGAAAAAAACTTCTGAAAGATGTTGAGACTAGATGGATCTCCTTGTATGAAACTGCATGCAGAGTTCGTGAGGAGTATCCTTCGTTGGTTGGTTTCATGCCCAAATACTGTCATGAATTTTATAGGGAGAGGGACTTGTTGTACCGTTTAACTAATTTGGAGACATTGCTTACATTTTTTGGTATTCTTCCAATGTTGCAGCAGATCAATACACTGATGAAGCATGCACAGGGAAGATTAATCTATATTGTGGATTTTATACGGATGAGAAAAATGGTATGTCAAAGTCTTGATATCTTGTATTGTTCCCAAGATAGTTTTGATACACCTATTTTTGAGAATTGGAAAGCTTTATTAGATCTTAAAAATCCCAGTAACTATGTGAGATTTAATATCCACGATCACCTCTGTATCATTATTAATGGGATGGACATACCACTGCACATTGTGCAAAAACGTAAAGATATTACAGGATCAAAATGAGAAGATGTTCCCATGACACGTAATCTCTTTGAGTCTGTTATAGTTGAAATAAGAATAAAGCTTACGAAAATTTTAGAAACCTTATCATCAGAAATTAGAGAACGTTTCTCCAAAGATAAAATTCTTGAAGCCATGGGTGTGATGAATCCTAATTTTTGGAATACTGAAGGTGGTCATGCTGACTTTGTAAGAAAGTATTTCCATAAATCCATGGGTACAATAATAGAACATTTCACAAAGACTTCAGAGTTCAAGGGTATGGAAATCAAAGGTATACTGAATGCTGATTTATTAAAATTTCAATCAACAAATTTTGCAACAACAATGAGGAACCAATATAAAAATTTAGGCGAACCTTCTGAAAGTGGTGCTATTACAAGGTTGTGGCAAGGAATCTATCAAATTTCTATCTTACAAGAAGATATCAGTGAATATTTCAGATTATATGAGTTATGCCAAACAATAATTTTGGGGTCTGTGGAGGATGAAAGGGTTTTCAATGCACTATCATTTATAAAATTAAAAATGAGAAATAGGTTGGATAAAAATTTGGAAAGTTGCATGAGGTGTTATGTTTCTCGATACTCCATGGAAACCTTTCCTTTCGACGGAGCAATTGCGCATTGGAATTCCCTTTGCGAAAGAAGAGTTGTGAATAATACATCTACAAGTACAACTGTTCCCAATTTTGAGAGTGGAATTGGCGCATTGTCACACTCTAAAGAAGAGAACATCGAGTTTGAAGAAGCTATTGATAATGGATTGTTTCAACTTTAAATATGTATCTTATTCACCTTAATCTTATTGTTTGTCACTTTACATTTTTTTAGCTCTTGTTATCATTAAAGATGTTACAAGTCTATATATTTACATTTATTTAAATACAATCTTTTTTTTTTTTTTGAAAATGTGGGTTGACATCCATCTGAGGAAGTTGGTACTTCTCGAGACTGAAAATGTCAGGAAACTCACCCATCTATCTACTAATCCATTTCTCATGTGGAGTTTTCTTAAAAAAAAGATCTAGCACACTACCAGTGAGAATTTCACAGCAATCTAAAACACTAGAGGTAAGTTAAACCCTATCATAGCATCTTTCTTGATTTCTTACAATTATTGTTAATTTATGTTTTATATTTGCAAAATGCTTTGATATATATTTTTTAACTTTGTGGGATAAAATGACACAATTGAATTTTACAGAGGAAGATATTTCCCTACTATACAATTCATAATCCACGATACATTATACAATTTATAATATACATCCACATAAAATTCATCATCGTCCATATATATCATATCATCACCATATCATTATCATAATCCTGAGTCCTGTCACTACAATTATTATTAAAACAATTATTTATCTAATTTAAATTTATTAAAACAATTCATAATCATATCATTACAAGTATATCTGTTCTAATGTCATCTATATCCATTTTAACACATTCCATTTATTTATCATCTATATCCATTCTAATGACATCATGATCATATCTTTACAAGTATAGAGAAGAAGAATTATCTTAAAACAAATTTAAATTTCTAGAGAAGAAGAATTATCGTGCTTGAAGCTAAATCTACATCCACATAAAATTGATCATTATCCATATATATCATATCATTCATCATCATTCATCATCATCTATCATCATTCTATTTTTTTAAAACAATTATCCATTATCATCATTCATCATCATGTATATCCATTCTAATGTCTAGACAAGAAGAATTATCGTGCTTGAAGCTAAATCTACGTCCACATACAATTCATGATAATCCAAGTAAACAAGAAACATACGTCATCATGATTCATCCCTATCTAATGCAATCACCATTAAGAGTAAACCAAAAAGCATAAAATCCATATACAACCTAAAAATTCTATCAAATCCATACGCAATACAAAATAAAGATTATATAGTATTTCAAATTTTAAAAGGCTATCAAATCTAGATAATAAAATTCAAATACCATGACCACAACATTCAATGTTACTTTCCACACTCAATAATAAAAAGTTTCAAACCTCTTTTTCTGTATCCATTTCAACTCCTGTGCTCCTTTCCCCAATGGTTTCTTCGCCTGTGGCTGTACCCCTTTCCCCAATGGCAGAAATCACCCCAGAACTTATAAGATCTTCCGCAGCACTTTCCAGATTTTTAAAAATTATTTCTTCTTGCTTTTTCATGTCTCCATGGGACAGTAAATTTGGATCAGCTACTGCCTTGGTTTTGAATAATATTTCATGGTCGAAGCCATGCTCTTTAATTATCCGCTTTAGTGTATTGTTTTGTTTGTTAACCAAAACAATATTTTTCTTCAAATTCTTCACTACGGATAAAATGTTCTTTGTTGTTTCCAAGTGAACTTGGAATACCTTTGCTTGAATCTTCAAATTTTCATATTTCAACTGCACAAAAAAACTAATTTCAATTCAACATATTACTAAAAAATGAAAATTTCAAATTAACAAGAAAAATTGTTTGAAAGTGATAGTACATACAACCGCTCTATCTCTCTGGCATTTGCAACTGCTACCAGATCCTTGTCCTTAGACCATTTGTTAAAATATGCCTGGGCCTCAGCACTAATATTTTAAAATTTGTTTAATGTCTTATCCAAAATTTCATCTTTATAGTTGTTGTTATACGTGACTGTCCCACTTCTTACTTGGGTAAGTAAGGAATCCATCTTTGCAGGTTGATTCTGGACTGTAACGTATAAATCTCTTTGCCAATAATTTTCAAAACGACTAATAATCTCATTGATAAGAAATTTAACCCTTCTCTCCCATTCTATGAACTGATTGATATGAGGTAGAATAAACTCACTGACATGGGATTGACAATCATAACAAATTAAGTTCTCTAAAGGAAAAGGTAGCAACTCTTCACCATCTGTATCTGATGAAGATGATCTTGCTGGAGAAGTATGGGGGCTTTCGGGCTGATCAACTGCTACTTGTTTCTGCCTTTGGGTGGCCTGATCCTTTTTGTGATAAAATTAATCAAGATTCAGATAAATAAATTTAAATTGAAATGTAATTCAATATTATAAAGCATGTTGAAATTGAAGTATACCTGCTGGCCTTGAATCATCTCACGGGTATTGAAAAAACCAGTTGGGTCATTGCTATCAATGCCGAAATAATCTTCATCTAAATTTATATTATTCAAAACCGATATGCATGTTGCACTGCCAAGCCACCGAGAGAGAGGGTTGGAATTCGAAAGGAGGAGGTAATGTTTAGTGTCCCGCTAGGGGCTGGAGTAATTGGCATGCGTTTACCAATGTTATTTTTCCCTGTTCCTCTAGTTGGCATTTTAAAAATTATTGGTTTAGGGGGGTCGGTGCCACTTTTTGAATAGAAGGACTGCAATGTGCTGAAAAGTTCAAGAAAAAACATGAAAAACTAGAAAACAATCCAAAAAGGAAAAAACTATGAAATTAAACGTAGTATTCAAAAGTTGTACCTTGTTGTTGAGGGCTAGTTTTTCGCGGTGCTAAGGGTGGCCATGTAGGAGTAGTATTTGGTGGTTGTTGAGAATATACCAATGCATGTGACTGTATGGAGTGAGTTGGGGAAGAAGGTTGAGTTTCTGAAACACGCGTATGGTCCAAAGTCCCTGCAATGTCATCAACATTGAATGTTATGTCAATTCAATTGGTTAAAATTTAAATTGGAACATAAAAATATAAATTTGGAATTTGTAAATAATATATGAGAAGGTATTACTTCTCTGGCATTTAACGAGTTCAAACTGTTGATGGTTTGGAGAGGAGTGAGCTTCAATTTCAGATTGGGAATCTCCTGAAGCTTTAGTGTGTTGTTGGCCTCTTCCTCTTGATAATGCCTATTCTTTCGGGGAAGGGCTTCAATAAATCTTCTCTGCAAACCGTAAATTGTTAATAATTGTGTAGTGTAATGTCGAAAATTGAAATATAAACTAATTAGTTTATACCTATTGTTCTTCAAATGGAGTTGACAACTTCATCAACTCCTCATCAGTGCAAGTAGGAATTGGTTTGTCTTTTAACTTTAAAAGTTCCTCAAAAAAAAGGCCAAGGAGATAGTTTGTGGAATAAATGATAGGTTTTTCTGAAAGCTTTGAATTTTTTATGTTAGTTCTTATTGTTTTTGATAGATAGATGCACTAATAAAAATTTTGTTTTGAGATAGTGGCAACTATGTATGCAATGGCCTAGTTTGGCATATCTGTTTGCCGACCCTATAAAACTATTCTGGATTGAAAAAATGAAATCATTGCAGCAAGACAGTGGTGTGCAATTGCTTGTGTATCCACACCAATCCTGGATTTATTGACATGAGCTGCACACGCCAAACAACGGGAAGTAATATAAATTTATAACACTAAATTGTATCACAATAAAAAAAAGAATTAAAACTGATGAATGAAAATTAATTATACTTACAATCAACATGGAAACCGAATACGTTGATTCGAGATATTTCTTATCGTATTCCACGAGTGTTGCCTTTGTTGTAACAATTGGTAAATTTCTTAATAGAAGGCCCGTAAAACGATGGATGTCATTTGCTTCAATACCGAATTGAAACATCTAGCCGTTGTTTAAAGTAACATAAAAAGGCCATCCTTTGTATTGTAGGATGTGAGAAGGTAATTAAAAATATTTGGGTCTATTTCGAAATGGGGCATGTCAACGAGCCCACTAAACTCACACGCATCGATCAAATCTTTATATTCGGAAGACATCTTTAAAATATTATGGATGTGGGGGCACAAAGGATTCCTGTAGATGATCTTGCCCATGTGTTTTGGACTGGATTCTCTTCTTTATTTTTGTCCTGAGCTTGTGGTTGGGAAGCACTTGAAGTTGCCATTGTAGTTGTGCTTGTGTCTTTGATAATGATAGATTCCTACGAAAACAAATTGAGAGCCGAAAAGTGTAAATAAGAAAATGACTAGTGGGAGGGTATTTATAGGCCAAATAAAGCATCAATGGCCTCTATTGATGTGATGTGAATAGGCCTCTGTTGACGCTGCGTCAATAGAGTCTCTATTGATGCGCGTCAACAGGGGTCATTGACACGCATGTCAATAGAGGTCATTGACGTGCGTCAACAGGGTCCATTGACACGCGTCAGTATGGGAATTGACACGCTTGTCAAGAAGATTCATTGGTGCGTGTCGATTAGATACCATTGACGCGCATCGACAAAAATTTGTTGACGTGCGTCGATGGTCCCTATTCACGTGCGTCACTGACCTTTGTTGACGACGCGTCAATGCCCCTGCTTGATGCATACGTCAACGAGTTCAATTGATGTTGTGTTGACGCATGTCAATGAGGGTTATTGACATCGTGTTGTTGTGCGTCAAAGGTGCACTTGTTGTCTGGAACTCTTTGGTTTCTCCATCTCGAAAAACTTGGTGACAAATTCATGGTTTTGGAATACTGTCAAATTTGCCTTTCACTGAAATTGGTTCCGGGGATATTCGCCAGGTATTTTCCACCTACAATTTTCTACAGGTGTCTTAAAATGAACCCTGGGTAGGGGATGCCAAGGTAGGAATAGGTGGGTAGGGGAATCCAAGCTAGAACTATGTGAGTAGGGGATTCCAAGGTAGGAATAGCTGGGGTAAGGGATTCCAAGGTAGGACTAAGTGGGTAGGGTGGTCAAAGGTAGGAGTAGGTGGGTTTAGGCTAGGTAAGAGGTGGGTAGGTGGGTAAGGTGTAGGGATGGATCAAAGGTAAGGGAAAGGTGAGAAAGAAATTAAACATATAGGTGGGTAAGAAGAAAAAAGTAAAGGAAAACTGGTTTAATGAAGATAAGTCGTAGGGTAAAATGGTAAGGCAAGGTAGAATGTTGAATAGGTGATAGGAAAGGGTAAATGATTAACTGGTGTGAATGTTGATGATGTAGGCATGAAAACAACTAACTATGAGAGATATACTGCCACCCATATTAATGCACATGAGGCCTAACATCATAGAGGAGTGTGATCATATGAGAGATGTTGGGCTAGGCGTTGTTATATGGTATAAGCAGATAATTCCATATCATAGCATGAAGGTCACCCTCATCGACATATGGGATCACGTGACCAACACATTCCACCTACCTATGAAGGAGATGACAGATAACCTTGGAGGATGTCTACCAGATCCTGAAGTTACCTATTGTTGGGGAGACTATTGTATCAGATCTCGTCGAATGAGATATTCGAGCCTATGATTACAATTTATGGAGAGGAGATGATTAGTTTTTTCTTGTCACTGTACTAGCATCAGTGACAGAGATATGTATGCCAAACATCCACGGGAGACTCGAGATTGCGGTGTTTATGATGGTGAGGATTGGTTGTTATGCGCTCCCAAACTCAGAGGGTGGGAGATTTCCTTGAACAGTGATGGGATTATTTGAGTATATGATTAAGGATAGTGTTTTCTTTGCATGTGTGCCAACATTTCTAGTACAGTTATACAAGGAGTTATGGCCATATAGAAGGATTCGATGATTTGGTGTGTGTTTGCACCTATCTTCTTCAC
Source organism: Taxus chinensis (assembly GCA_019776745.2). Lineage (NCBI taxonomy): Eukaryota > Viridiplantae > Streptophyta > Pinopsida > Cupressales > Taxaceae > Taxus > Taxus chinensis. The sequence continues at coordinate 606,724,344 of CM034154.1, read as the reverse complement.
TATTCCACCTACGAGCATATAGTATGTCTACGTTCACTAAGACTTTCATGACAAGATTGGTATAGAGGGGTCTATAGGGCCATTTTTAGGCACTGGACTTAGATAGGGACACACGCGAGGGTGGATGAAACGTCACGGGATTTGACATATTATAGGCATTTACTTGATGGCCTATCAGTGGTTGACATTTTGTGGAGGCCATATATTTTTTACCCTTCGTTTGGAGGTATGAAGGAGAAATTAGCAAGATTATAGCTAGTGAGATGGATACAGGGATGAAGACCTAGGGAACATGAGATGATACTGGTTGACCGAGTCTAACGTGACTGTTTGAGCTATGAAAGAATGTACCTCCACCCTTCCCAAAGTACTGCAAGGATAATGTGAAGATAACATTATCTCCACCACATCCGGTAGATCCAGTTAGACAAGAGAGCATGTTGCCAGATAGGAGGATGATGCAGGCTATACTGACGGGTATAGGTAGTGGTAGATTCCATAGCTATAGGAAGCACCTCCTAGGCCATGATAACCTGATTTAGTGACTGTGACTATTGAGAGGGATAGATTACAAGGACATGTGGTCACAACAGGGACAGGTCACGACACTACAGTGGCAGCTAATAGCATCTCAAGCACATGTGACCACCTTACAGGGATAGTTACAGGTAGCAACAGGGATAGGTCAAAGATGGGGGGTTAGGTTGTAGCATCACAGGCCCAGGATGATATGTTACATGCACAGGTGGCCACCTTATAAGGGAAACTGGCACATTACATAGGAACATGCACCAATTTTGGCATAGGTTTTAGCCTAAGTTCCACCTCCATAGGCACAATGGCCCTCATCCTTAGGTACAAGGAACACTATTATTTGGACAGGGTCCACAGGTGGGTGTTAGAGCTATGACACCGCCATAGGTGATTTGTATAGATAGGTACAGGATGGTTGTGACAAAAGCTAGGTACTATGAGGATCTACTTATAGAGACCATTGTGTTATTTGTTTCATATGCTGAGTATAGAGCAAAGCAGGAAACTAGTGAGAGGTCAAGTTAACATGACCCATAGTATTAGCAGTTAAGGTAGCCACTGATCACATTGGTAAGGCCATCAAGAGGTGACTAGTTCATGGAGACTCGAGGCCATGAGAGAAGACAGGGGAGAGCAACAAAGGTCTCGGGCCCTCTTAGAGATGATATGAAGATGAAGATGTTGGTTATTTTTTATTTTTGACTATACCAGCCCATGTGCCGAAGAGGTGATATGTATATGAGAGATTTTGAGATACTTGTATTTATATCTGTATATACAATATATATTGATAAATATGACTTTTGGATATATTGTATTGATGGATGATGATATTTATATATGTTATGTTTGGTTTCCATTTCCATTGTATTGTTATCATGGAAACTAGATATAGGCATGGTTGATGTTATGGTTGTAACTTCAATTAATTTCCAATGTATTAGTATTATGGAAACTAGTTATAGGCATGGTTTGGTTTAAATTTCTAAGTTATTGGTTTTATGGAAATTAATTATAGGCATGGTTTGGTTAATGTATTTATGTTATGGAAACTAGATGACTAGACATGGTTTAGGTTTTATGTTATTGTGATATGAGATGATGTTTTTTTTATTTCCAAATTATTGTTTTTATGGAAATTAGCTATGTACGCATGGTTGAGTTTGATTTGGATCTCCAATGTATTGATCTTATATAGATGAGATGTATGCATGGTTTGGTTGTGTTTATTTTTATTTAATTTCCATTTTTATTATGGAAATTAAAGTATGATGTGTATGGGAAATGTATGATTTGTTTTTGCGTTAATTTCCTAAGTTATGATTGTTATGAAAACTAACTAACTATTCTTGTTTATGGTGGAAAATGGTAGAGAAAAAGAGTTTATGAGATAACCTCTTAGAGCCCCATGCCCTCAGAGTGCTACCTATATAGCCCTTACAAAAGGGTCTCAGGCTGATGTAGTTCTCCCTTAAACAAGGGGGAAGAATGAGATTGGGTAAGGTAAGTTGAGTAGGTAGGTTTGGTAGGTAAGGTGGTTGGGTAGGTTGGATAGGAAAGTCGGTTGGGTAAGGTATGTTTGAAAATATGTGAGGTCTAATATTGAGTAGGTAATAGCCAAGGTGAATTATGGTTGATTCAATTTTGATGGTCTTGTCTTGTTGAAGAAGCAACAAGTAGGGTGAAGTGAACTAAAAAGTGAAATGATCCATAGCTGACAAGGAGTATAATTGCCACACCCCTAGACTTATAAAAATAAGTTCCTAGATACGTTTCATGATTGATAGGTCTAGGGTTGAAATAGTTTGACGTTATCACAATGTGTCGAATAAATGCCACATCCCTTGAGTTGATTTAGAAGATAATAAACAAGAGGTAAGGTGGCATATTTTGTTAAGCATAACCATATTGTGGGACAACATGCCCCTTCTAAGAGATACCCAGAACCAGAATAGTCAAGTCCATGACCAAAAGTTTGTGTTTATTTATTTCAATTATTTTGTTTTTTTACATGTATAGACTAATCGATGCAGTGAAGTCTATATTGGGATGAATAATTTCTCCTTGAGGTCTTCATGAATTTGATCGATGCGAGAAGCTCTAGAGTTATTTTATTCAAAAGATACAGATTAGTCTTCTTTTGTGGATTGACTAAGTGCAATAGGTGGCTATATTTGTATAATTTGTCCTTCGAGGGAGCAGTCTACTTATAGAAGCATAAGAGAGAGAGAGATATATATAATGTCCCTTTTTGAGGGAATCATCTATTTGTAAGAAGGTTCACTCAAGGAGTAGAGTTTTTGCTATCCAATATATTTTTTTCTTTTATTTATAGACTTGAAGTCATGGACAAAACTATAAAGGAGTATAGGCTCTCTTTTATAAAGGAAAAACCATAGCACAAAATTATTAGCATATGAAAGAGGGGTTTCAAGTGATGAACAACCATGTGATTCCATCCTTAAAAATGACAAAAAAGTATCCATGAGAATCATGCCATGAGTAGAGCCATGGTACTCATATTTAAGGCAAGGCTGAATGGAAATGGATAATTACACAATTCTATTTGAGTCATTGGTCCTTAAAAGAGGTAGGTGAAAGTAAAGGGTCGCTCAAGGGATGAACACATAAGTGAAATAAATTGATGTAGTATTGTATTCAACAATAGAATGGTCAAAGATGAAAGGCATTAAGGGGCTTAGGTTAAGGTTTACCCTCAAGAGAATATAAATGATAAGATCCATGATCCATAGGTATGGGTGAAAATATAGGGTCCAAGACAATTGGGAGAAAACTTGCCTCATTTAATTTTTTCCGCTTTGGTTATATGTTGATTTTCCTTTAGGACAAGATCATTGATTTTAAAGGTTCGTTCATGAACACATTTGTCATAGGCATGCTTGATGTGTTTTTGGGATATTTGGAGATGGTCGAGAGAATTTAAATGAGCGTTTCATAGAGTAGCTCAAGTTTTGACAAACGTTCTTGGAAAAAATCATCGTCAGAGAGCATATCCTTAAGTGATATACGAAGAGATGGAATTTGGAATTCAAAAGGAAAGATGACCTCTATACCATAGACAAAAGATAAAGGTGTGGCATTTTAGTAGAGGTAAAAATGCTAGTACGATAATCCCATAAGGTGAAAGGAATGTGCGTGTGTGTCAATCCTTACGAGTGTCATCAACGAATTTCATAAGAATTTTAATTGAGGGTTTTGTTGGACGATTCATCTTGGCCATTTATCTCTGGATAATAGGGTGAAGAGAAACTAAGTTGAATGCCAAAGTTGTCGCACAATTTACGTAGCATTTTGTTTTTGAATTTTTTTTCCATTATTAGTGATAAGATGATGAGGAACACCGAAAGCGAAAGATGATATGGTTGATTAATGAATCCCACGAGTATTTTTCATCTTTGGTAGAATTGAGATAGAATGGATCTCACACATTTTTTTTAGTATTCTGGTCATTGTGATGATTGATTGATGACGTTTAGAGAATAATGAGGATTAATCTCTCCAATGAGATCCAAAACCTCATTGAGAGAAGGGCAAAAAGTCTTTGGAAACTTGTAAGGCATGACTAGGGGTGTGGTAAAGGTTAGCATGTTGCTACACTTCACCCATAAGGTTTAACGTAGTCACAACAGTATTGGTTAAGGGAGAGCCTAATAATAGCTCTGAGGTGAAGGATACACTTTAGCAACAAAGAGGCCATTGAAATATCCACCACAAATCACACCATGGATTTCTTTAATGGTGTATGAAATTTCAGAATTAGTGAGACATCGTAGGAGGATACCATGTCAAATACACATTTGTAGAAGAAGACCCCCCATAACGACGTAATGAGAGGCACTTTTTAAGAAGTCTCGTCATCCATCGTGAGTGAGATATGGAGGAAGAATTGAAAGGGAGAGGTAGTCAATGAATTTCTTATACCAAATGTCATCATGGGATCAATTTCGATTCTTCCCAAAAAATTAACAATGTTATGGATAAGATAAAGAGGGTGACTGCAATGGATTGTATTATGACAAATGATTTTAGATTCTAAAGGTGAGGAAGGTATTTGTGAGGCAAGGAAAGCCATGGTATCCACGAATTTGTTATTGGATCGTGGAGTGGTTTGAATTAGGTAGGTGTCAAACATGGTCAAAAGTATGTCAACGTGATGTTTATAATTTTGAAGGACCTCGTTATGACACTGGTACAAACTATTGACTTGATTCACAACCATCTGAGAGTCACAAAAGATATTAATTTATTTAACATGTAAGGATATGGTAGTGTGAAGGCCCAAGACAAGTGCTTCATAATCGAAGATGTTGTTGGTGTAGTCGAAGTGAAGTTTAAAGGATAGTGGCCTAGGATTTCCATCTAGAGGAATTAGGATGACCCCTACACCACCCCCATCGTTGACATTTAGAACCATAAAAGAATAAGGTCATCTGATAAACAGTATCATCTAGGGAAAGAGTGGAAATGGATTTGTCAAGAAAATCAAAGTTAGAAGATTGATTTCAAGGAAATGGAGTATTTGTAAGCTGATCTGCAATGGTTTGTCCCTTGATAGAATTTTGATGAATGAATTCTAGGTCTAGGTCTGTAAGGATCATGAACCAACATGCGATGCATTGGTGTTGGTATGGCTTAGCATACATGTAATGCAGACGGCCGGTGTTGGTAAAGATGAAGGTTTTGTGGTTGAGAAGGTAGTGGAGAAGTTTCGTAGCTACAAAGACCAAGTCTAGGTAGGTTTTTTCAACATGAGTATACATAGTCTCATAGTCTAAAAGAGTTTGGATTATTTAATAAACTAATTTCTCCATGAGTTTCTCATTTCAATGAGTGAGCATGGCACCCAAGGAATGGTCAGTGATAGAAATGTAGAGGTAAAACGGTTTTTCAACTTTAGGTGGGATGAACATAGGTGGCTAAAGAAGGTATTTATTTAATGATTCAAAGGGTTTATGGAACTCATCATTCTAATTGAAGGAGACATAATTCTTAAGAAGATGATCAAAATGGTGTACATCAGTCAATATTTTGGGGAAATAAAGTGTGGAATGGATTCTAATTTTACTTGCAAACTTTGAAGTTGTTGAAGGTTAGTAGGTAGAGGCATATGAGGAATAGCATTGGTTTTGGTGGGATTGAATTCAATGCCCTATAAAAATACGATGAAACCAAGGAGTTTTCTAGAGATAATGAAAAACATACATTTCATTGGTTGATATAAAACGAACTATTGAATGAGACAATCAAAGATGGATTTAAGGACTCAGTGCAGTGTTCAAAATGAATTTCAAACTTTCTAAGAAGGTTGTCGACATAATCTTCCAATATTTCATGCATGATATCATGGAAGATATAGGTCATAATGCACTGATAGGCTGACAGTAACATTTTTTAAACCAAATGGCATGACATAATAATAGAAAGTCCCCCAAGGGGTGATGAAGGTTTTTTTGTGTTGATCTTCTGGAGTGAGTAATATTTGATTAAAACCTGACAATCCGTCCATAAGAGATAGTATCTCATGGCTAGCTATAAGATCAATGGCTTGCTTGATGCTAGGTAGAGGAAAGTCATCCTTAGGGTCAGGAAAGGTCAAGGTCATAAAAGTGGATACAGATTTGGAGTCCCCCTATCACTTTTGTGATAGGAACAATGTTAAAAATCCATTGTGGATAGTCAATGGGTAGAATGAAAGAAACAAAAAGAACACGATGGAGTTCTTCTTTCACAAGAAGGGAAATGCATGGACGTATTTTTCACAGCTTATGTTTAGTAGGTTTGGCATTGGGAATAGTCACGATATTGTGGAATATGATATCGTGGTCAATACCGTGAATATCGGCATAAGATCATGCAAAATCATCGCTATGATCTCAAAGGAAAGAGGTGAACGATTCTTATTTGTAAGAATCTAAAGATTGGCCTATATTTAGAATTCAATTGTCATCCTGAGTGTGAATGTTGATCTCTATGGTTGATTCCTTTAACATGGTTCATGTATTAGAAGGTAACGATCGGTTAATGTAAGAATTGTCTATAACTTATATATGTTAGAATAGAATCATCATCCTAAAATTGAATGACATTGATAGAAGTATTCTCATCATACAACATGTCAAGATAATGGAGAGGAAGGAAAGAGGGCACCTCACCATAATGATAATAGGTCATTAGTCCTGAAGAAATGGTGTTGATGAAAAACACAGTTTAGGAGGGATAGATTCTAGATCCATGGACTCTATTGGTGAAGGAATTGCAATAGGCAAGGATCGTGAGGAAGGACTTTTATACTTCAAAAAGGGTAACACAAGCCTATTTGGGAGGAGGGTGTACAAAAAAACAAAGTCCACAATATTCTTATGTTTCTGGGTGGTGCAAAGTATGACTATATGATGATCCTTCTCATAAAGAACAAATTCAAATCCCTTCCAGACACATCTATAAAGAAAATTTTGGGTGAAGCAGTGGTTGGTGACGTATTGGAAGTCAGATGAGAAAGGTCGGGTTTGGGTAGGTGGTTCAAGAGAATAAGAAGAAGTGTCTAGTTCTCCATATGTAAGGTTTGTATGAAGGTGGGGAGGACCATTTGGAAATACCTCTCCTACACACCGGTCATAACATAGGTGTTGGTGTAGGCTTCCATACTCGTGAGGAGTAAGGAAAGTGTCTATGTTGTATACGTGGTATTTTCCCAGGGAAAGGCACTGAAAAAAACTATTATCCAAATAATTCTCCTAGTTACTTGGATAACTTATATTTTCATACAAAATTTGATGTTTCACATTTTAGGTTGCAATCACTCAAGATTGTTCTTTTGAAACCTTCACATAGTTGCAGTTCCTCTACACACCCTTATGTGTCTTTCTTCTTCTCCCTATACATTATGTTATCTTCTTTTCCATTTTCTCTTGTTCCTTCTCTTGGGTGCCCACTTTTTTTCCGATCATGTCACATACTCCTTGCACAAATATCTGTAGATTTTCCTTCGAAATCAGTTAAGTCCCTCGCATTCCTTTGTGCTTACGCGCCTTGCATTTCCTCTTTTCCTTGCACTCCTTCACATGCCCTTCCTTAGTTGAATACTTGCAATCCTTCCCCATAATTGTCTCCTACGAGAATTATCCTATTCCTCCTACACGTACACCTTCACGTGCCTTCCCTCTATTTCCATTTTGTGCACTTACCTTTTTCTTCTTTGCCTTGCACCTTCTTTTGTGCCAGTCACTATGTCATGTCATCTTTCAGCCTTGAGTGTGCTACATGTAACCTATCAAAGTGCACCAATAGGGAAATGAATTTGGATAATGAGACCGATACATGACATGTTGAATAAATGAAAAATTATGCGAATGGTCTATCTAATTTCTTCTGTCAATATGCATGCACCACGTGTTTTGTGTGCGCAAATGTCTCTGACAACCTTCTAACAGTTGTATATTTTTCTACAGAGCTCCAATTGGCATGCACCTGGAATTTTAAGAGAGTTTATGACACATGCTGCACATTAGACTATTAAAATTCAAATGTAGGTGATATTTCTTAGGCATATAATAGGTAAACGTCTCTCATCTCATCAATGCACACATCTAATCAACCTCAACAACAAGATTTCAATCATACTTTACTTTTTTGCTTCTTCTATACACCAAACAGACATAGGGAAGAGCATCTAACAACCTTGTAGGTGGATTTGTAGGAATTTATCATTTGTTGTTGGTAGTTGAATATTTTAATTTGAGTTTCCCTCTCTTTCTCCTCCTCTTCTCTCCTTCTTCTGATATAAATAACAATGTTCTGCTTTTTAAAAATGATCCCCTCCTTGTTATAACGGAACCATGCCAAAATTATGGCTGACTTCCCATGGGTCGCAGACCTTGGTGTGGTCTCTACAATATATTCTCACCTCCTACCATGAATGTAAAGGATTGTGTGCCCCTTAAGAAATAAAATCATGTTCTATGGAACTATTGTCTTCCCTCTCTCATTTTCATTGCATCTCTTCTCTCTATTTACATTTTTTGGCATGTTGTGCATACTCTTGCGCTTGCAGTCAACATGTTCATGTGTTACGCCCCCTGGAAGGCCCATCCCACATTATGATCTATGGCACATGCCATCCTCCCTCTTCTCCTATGCCCACTTTGTTTCCCTCTCCATCCATGGAGAGATATCGACCCTTTCCCTAACGTTATTGCCTTCCCTAGCAAAGGATTTCCACTTTCTACACATCCTTTTATCACTCGTCCCCTAGCATGTTTAGTTTAGGATTTTATTTCAACGTTAGGAGTAGCAGTGACGTCATAGGATGGTAGAAGAACTGACCTTCTCTAAAGATCCTTCCCAAGCATGAAAGGTCCCATGAATTAGGGACGGTTCCATTTTTGTCTCAAACATCTTAGCTCTTCTAGACCCGAGACATGGGTGCAAGTTTGATGAAAAACAAAAACCTCGCAATGAATCAGAGATTGGTACTTGGGTAGCGGGAATGGATAAGATACTTGAATCTTGAGAATTCATGGTGTGATTTGGTGAAATAGAAACGTTGGTAGACGGGCTAGCTATGGAAGCTGTGATAGCAATGGGGATATATGGGATGGTTGTGGAAGGTGTAGTGACAGAAGTAGTAGATGAGGAAAAAGAAGAAGATGAAGCGATAGAGGTGGTAGATGTGGTGACTGCAACAATGACATCATTAGGGAGGTAGAGCATGTTGAAAGTTTTAAAAGGTGAAGGATCTTCCTTAATGGTGTAAGGGTGCCCTTCATATTCAAAATTTAGGCAATGGTGAAGGGATGAAGTGACACATTCCATAGTACAAATCTAGGGTCAGCCAAGCAACATGTTATATTTAAATTCTCCTTCAAGTACATAAAATAATTCGAGACTGGTGTGGGGACACACACGGATGTGGAGGTTAATGGAGACAAGGGTATTAGTCATGGAATCATTGAATGAACACAACATAATATGGTTTTTATGCATGCAGTGGGTGGGTACATGTGCAATTATTCATATGCATGGGAAGAATTGATATTAATGATGACACCTCCATCAATCATAATGTGTCAAATGTAAGTATCATTGATGTAGGTGGAAATGAAGAGGGTAGGATTAGGATCATGTAATTATAGAGGGGAAATATCTGAATCATCAAAAATGACGGCGGAAACCTAAGGAGAGGTAATAGGTGTCAAATTTTGAGATGAAGTGGTGAGAGTGGGCACATGATGTGGGGTAAAGATAAAGACCACAAGTGTAAGATCATTTGGTGGAACCTCGATAGATTACAAGACCTATATGAGGGCCTAACAATCAAACTCAGAGGTTTGAATTAGGTCGTACAAGGACATCTTCAGAGGATATTGATGAAGTTTTTTAACCATAGAGAGATGTGAAACTCTTTTAGAAATAGGATAAGTTAGCCCATGGATGGTTACCTTGGGGGAAGGTGCAGGTGGAATAATTAGTGAAGGTGCAGTGGTTGGGATGCAAGTTTTCTATTTTCCTTTATCTTTTAGAGATCGAGTGGCCACTCGAACCATATTTATTTCAAAGATTGGGGGAGGAAAAGAGGGGTATGGAGATGCAGGTAAAGACTATTGAGTAGGTATAGAGTGAACTCATGTGGTAGCGGGGAAAGGAGGAATGGAATTATCCTCCAATAGGTCATCTTCTTTGAAGAGTCCATCCAAAGTGTAGAGTTTTAGGAGAAAGTTTTTGAGGGCCTTATAACCTTTGACATCATTTTCTGGTAAATGATGACATGCATAGATTTTGGTGTCGTCAAACAATGCTAGTTCGAGTTTGAGTGGGTCGCACGGGTTAATAGGAAGCAACGAGATAACAAAGGTTTTTAACAACCTGTTGAGGATGTTAGAATAGGATCCTGCTAATGGGTCACAATGAGAAGTCTGAGTTGGCTTGGATGAAGGTGCGGGTGATTTTCATGAGGGAGGTATTGCTAAAGGTTGTGTAGGTTTGACTACCTTTCTAGTAGGTAGTGAAGATTTTTTTTTGTTTAGGTTGCACCTTGTTGGGTAAAGGTGTAGGAGAGGTATGCGAGGTAGAAGGAGATGTAGAAAGTGGAAATACTAGGAAAGCCAAGGTTAGAGTGGAAATGTTAGCAATAATGTTGTTTTTGGTAATGGAGAAAGTGTAAGAAGAAGACATGATGAAGGGGAAGGTGTGGGAAAAATATAAGGTAAAGTTGTGGCTGTGGGTTGTCATGCCTTGGATTTTCCTTGGTGAAGAGGTAAATTGACCAAATTTGAAGGGTATGGAACCTAAAATCGAAGGTAGAGGCAAAGGTGAAAGAGAAGGTGTGGGAGACACCGGGGTTGTGAGGCATAGGAGGTTAGGTCTTCTTTTTAGGTGTGGGAATCCAGTTTTATGACAATTGGTGATTGAGTAGACAAGTCTAGTTTCATTACAGAATGCACTAGGCTAGGTTTTGGTAGGACCCCTAAGGAAGTGGTAGGCTTAGGGGCGCAGATAGGGGTTCGGGTGGAAGGAGAGGCTAAAGAAGAATAATTTGATATAATTGGTACCAGTGTTATGGTTTTAATATCCTTGAATACCTTAGGATAGATAGTTGAGGTATCTAGGGACAACATCTTCATTTGGGTGGATAATAGGAGTCGAAGATGCACTTAGAGGGTGGAATATTCAACATACTTTAATTGGTCCACCAAATGAGAGACTGGTTTTATTTTAGAAGATGATGAACCAATGGTGAAACCTGTCTGGAAATGTGAGTGTTGTGATAAAGGGAATATGTTCACCTCTGATTCAGTAGGCAAGAGTGATGTAACTAGGTTGACTGGATTTTGGAATACCAAGGGAGAAGTATCTTCTATAGGAAGAGGACATAATAGTGGATCCTCTATTAATTGAGGAGAAGGAAAAACAAGTGATTTAGACTCCTCTTGAGTTAGATAGGTTGATAGGGTTAGCTCCTCCTTAGGTAGAGGAATAAGCAATATAAGCTTTGCGGTAGTTAGATAAATAGGTGGGGTAGGGCTCCTCTGTGGGTAGAGGAGTAGGTGTGATAGGATCCTCTGTAGATAGAGGAATAGGTGTGATAAGATCCTCCATGGGTAGAGGACTTCATGTAAGAATTTTCTCAATATAAGCTATGAGAGGAAACTGGCTAGATGGAACTGGTACTGTGTTAAAAACAACATGAACCTCATGCACATTGGTGTCACTAGTAGAGGTCTCTGAAGTTTGGTTTTATGAAGGTGCTTTATTAGGAAATGGTTTCTTAAACACACCCATATTTCCATTGGTGGAAGAATTAGGTTTTTCTAGAACGAGATCAATGTTATCTATCATTCCTTGGATAATGTTTTTTAGAGTTTTAACAATTTCCATCACTATGTCCCTTAACTTAGTGATACTTACAGAAGTCATTTTCTTTGTACCACGATAGTGGAGGAAGAGAAGGATCAAAACCCATGTTTTCTTTGATAGGTTGAAATGCGATGCCTCTATATTTTTAAAGATTTTTCAACACAAAAGATTATTGTATGTTCGATAGGAGTGTAATCCCTCAGTTCATACTTATATTGGAAGTTGTAAATAGGAGAAAGGTTGGCCAATGGTTTGGGTTGATTAACTAGATGAGAGGGGAAAACAATTCAAAATCACCGCATTAGCAGATCCTTTAGGCCTTGGAATGGTTATTATAATGGTTGTTCGACATTTATAAGAAGGGTCGTTTGATTTGAAGTTATAATTCTTATTACAAAACTTAATCTTATCTTCTTCAAGGGCACGAGATCTCAAGTTTCTAGGGCTATGGTGAAGGCTTCATCAAACATGTGAAAATTTTAAACATAGCAGAGTTGGAGAAATGTGTCTAGCACATGTCCTTGCGAACAACTTTATGATCTCTGCTTGTGGTAGATGGAAGAATATTTGATTGATGAGACCATACCAACGTGCGATGAAATATGCGATAGATTCATCCTCATATTGGAGAATAGAATAGAGATCAGTCATGGAGACCTTCTTGGGGATATTTATTGAGAAATGATAAAGGAAATTATTGGACAACTTATTGAAATAGAATACTGAGTTCCTAGGTAAATAACGGGTACCATTCTATAGCGGGTAATGACAAGGACATAGGAAAGAATCAGAAGAAGCAACGCATTATCATGGGAGATCAACTAGCACATGTGTTTGAATTATCACAAATGTTGTTGGGGATTTTCCTTGCTATTGAAATTATTGAACTTGGGTAACTCCAATTGTGTGGTATAAGGGCAGATAAGTATTGATGGGTAGATGGGCTCGTTACATATTTCATCATAAGTGAGGACATTACGATATCCCAAAATGGTGTCCTTGAGTGTTTGAATCTTATCCATCATCATCTTGATAAGATTTTTGGTATAATTAGGTTGAGAGACGCCCTCTATGGTGTAATGGGTTGGATAAGGTGAGTAGGTTGTGGAAGGCATGCTAGTATATGGTGGAGCTGAGTAAGAAAATTTTGATGTGGGTATCAAAGGACTGACAAAAGAGGGAGGAAAATATCCTGAATATGAAGTGGAGGAAATACACTGTGACTGAGGCAAGATGTAGGTAGGAGGAACTTGCATAAATACCCTCGTAGCAATGGGTGGGAGAGTTTGGGATATAGAAAGGACCAAATTTTTAAAGGGGGTATAGGCTGTCGACACCACTAGTGGTTACAAACTAATAATTACTGATGATGTGGAGATCCCTATCCTAGTATTTGTAGATGAAGATATGGTAGATGTTGAGGTGGTGACAGAGGTCAAGGGAGTGACAGATGTTAAACGTGTGACAAAAACTGAAGGTGGGATAGATTTCGAGGGTGTAGTACGTGTTGATGCAATATTAGTAAATACTTAAATAACATTCACAGATATGACATGAGGCATGGAGGTAGGCATACCAAATAGTGGCTAGGCTGATGATTCATGGGTAGAAGAGTGGGCAAGGTAATGTTTTAAGGCTATAAAATTATGATTAAAAAATTTAGTGAATTCCTTGTCACCTATAGGTAAAGTTACAAGAAATTTGGGGTCCATTGGTTAATAAATAGAGGGTGGTGAAGACGAAGCAAGTAACGGTATGTGAATAGCATGAAAGGGAAAATATCATGCCTTTTGACGAGTCCAAACCATAAGAAATATGTAAGATAGGTATTCTAGGCTTTGTGGAACTGATAAAACTTATAATCAAATGTTTAGCGTAGTCTAGAGGGTAGAAATAGGTTGTTTTTTCTGGTTAAGATAAGAAACACAATGACCGATGTCGGTTAGATAGAAAGACTGATGTCGGTTACTATACCGATTCCAGTTACTGATGAAAATTACGGAAGTGAAGAAATTAATATTTTTGGATAATAAAAGTGCAAAGTGGGTATCCGAAGCTCTGTTAAGGGTGATAAAGACTTAGAAACTAGTTGATTGAATGATTTAGAAACACAAAAATATGGTCTATAATAATAGGTTGTTGTTTTGATAGAAAATAAAAAACTAGATTGACTGATATTGGTCATTCAACCGGTGTCAATATAATGAAAGAACCGATGACGGTCCCTAGTCAGATGTCAATTACTGCTAAAAATTGGAAAATTAAGAAAATAATATTTTTTGAGTTGAATTTGATGACAAGAATCCCTGAAAAAGGTTGTGGATGACAAAATTGATTTAACACACTCATGAAGAACCAAAGTTAATCATTTATTATTGTTGAGTGCTAAAAGGAATGAAATAATGATGAATACATCCTCACAACTCAAACTATAGAAAGAAATCGAAAATCGAACAAACAAAAACTAAATAAACATGCTATCCTAGGATAGATTTTTAGTGTTTAATTGACTTATTCCTTAAGACTGATTGTGAATGAAATAGATTTTTTTTATATAACGAAGGTACCTAGAAAGTAATATATGGCTTGTTTCAGGTTTGTTTTGGTGAAATAGTCCTTGATATACATTTTGGTATGTGAGGTATGAGCTCTGATATGATAAAATGAACAGAACACCAAGTGGGGCCCGCCGTCAATAGGTTCTTAAATCCTTGACGAGTTCTTTCTAAAAGGGAATGTTTAAGAAGTCTATAGATTGTATTAAGGGATTTGGCAAAGGGAGTGTGTGCAAAAATGTGAACCATGCTTTATTAATCAATCAAAAAATGGTCATTACCTCCATTGTATGATTGTTACTTAACTATGTGAGATAAATTTGTAAACATTAAAGATTGAAATGTAAGTCTTTTAAGCCCAAAATCAAAATATGATATTCGATGTGAACAATAGTGAATAGGAAGAAGGATGAATTTCACTATTGCAAACTTGGAAGAATAGAAGAAGGATTCTTTTTACATGCACCAAAATAAGTTTTTCATTTACAATAATTAGAAAGAAAGAGAAATTACCAAAGAATAAGATTTAGCGAATAATGGTTTAGAAAAGAACCCAAAAATGAGGGTACCACTAGCTGTATAAAAAAATTTCACCACATGTGCTATATACATGCAGATCCCCTAATCATTATAGGTGGGAATGTCCCCAGAATGTTACATGTTCTTTTTAGGGAAAGAACCATAACTATGAAGAATGCTCAGACTTATATGAGCATCTCAGTAAACAACATAAGAAGGAGAACAAAGGTGTGGGGATGGTTAGAATCCAGTGCATGGTAGAAGATCAGTGGATGCCCAAGATAGCACCAGAACATGAGGCCTTAACTATCAAGATTACCACATGCACTGAAGTGACACGCACAAGAGAGGCATTGTACAAGAAGCCTATGATCACCAAGGAGGAGGTTTTGCATGCAAGGTACCGAGATCTTTCTCATTAGAAGGAAGTTTACCAAGATACTATGGAAGTGCTAAGGAATATTCAGGGTGAGATACATTACTTAAAGGAGCAAAAGAAAGCATCAGAGATAGTCCAAACTGATATCGATGATCTCGGAGAAGTGTGAAAAATGTTCCGCCAGGAGAACATTATTTCACTATTAGGAAGTTGGTTAAAAGGAAACACTCTGTGCACGTAAGTATTGAGACCGGACAATAGATTCTACATGTAAATATTTCACCTGATAGCATTGACTATGAAAAGGAAATTATTCTAAATGATGTTATGGATGGATGGTTATTGAGCAACATATTGATTGATACAGGTGCGGGAGTAAATGTGCTTATATTAGATGCCTGGCCATTTTCTCCATAAGGTTCCCTCTTAGAATGAACTAATTTGGAATTTTTGGGGGAATCCTCATGGGTTATGAAGGCTTATACCAAGGCACTTCCCCAAGTTTTAAGTGGACGATCCGTAGCTCTTAACCGAACTTGTAAATACAATATTTTGAATGTGGTGTTTTTTTAATATTTTAGCTTAGTGTGGTTTTTTACATCATTTTCAACCTCCAAATTTTTTTATTAGTATTGGATTTAGATCTTGATTATTTGAAAAACATATTTTTGGTCTTGCCTGTAAAAGTTCATAATTTTCCAAACAATCAGAACTTCATGAAAGAGGATAAAACATAATTTCTAATTCTCAAGATCGTCCTAAGACGTAAGATAAGATCATATGTAACAATGAACCCTAATATATTGCTAATGGAAATTTTTTTAACTATAAGAAGCTCATTTTAACCAAATTTTTGTTCATTCCCTTAACCGTGAATTTTAATGAAGTATTTGAAAGCGTGAAAAAGGCCTAGAGTTGTTTTTGTTTCCCAAGATCACCTAGAAGGTGTGAGGGAAGAGTATATGCAATTCTATCCTACAAAATGAAAATAAGATACTCATTAAATTCATTCAAACAAGTTAACAAAAACCTAGTTAACAATATCATGTAAACAATAGTTAGATTTAAAAACATTCAAGATGTCAGAAATAACAGAGATCAAAATCCATGCAAACTTAAAAAGACTTCCCAAACTTCACCTGATCACATCTACGTGGACTTTGTCACACGTACATGTTGCCTTTAGAACACCAACGCACCTGTAATAACATATACATGGGCATGAAGACACACATGAGGATATGATAAAAAATGTAGATAGTGACACATAAATGTAACTAGAGAGATGGGTACATATCCCTAAGAGCATATACATTTTTTTGATAAGAAATAAGACTGCAGAGACTCAGAATTATGCCTGTGTGGACAGAAAAACACGTCAAGCTTAGCAACACCTATGCGGACCTGGTAAAATAATATAGAGGTCCAAATAGAAATATATTAGATGTGCAACAAGAGGCACAGGTACATGGGGAAGGTTACACCTACGCAGTAGGGAGATAGAGAACAAACCTAGGGATAAATGCTTAACGGTAGCGTGGGCCTCAAAATTGGTGTGCCCTATGAAATAGATACGAGGCCTTATATATGCATACACGAGGCATCCTAACACTTGTGCGTATGCTTGGAATGACATAAAAAATATGGAATCTTGATGCAAACAAATTTAAAAAGGTTAAAAATTCGTTCTCTTAGCCCAAAATTAAAAACAACCCATCACAATTAAACATATAAGAGTAAATCGAAACATGTAAAGTTAACAAAATACCCTAAGGAATTCAAAACATTTCACATGTGCATAATAAGGGTTACTTAGAAAATGAAATAAATAACAACAAGGCTTAAATCCAAATGCAAGGGACTAAGGATCCGTCCCACCGAACATGCCAAATGTGTTCATATGTAAATTTTCAATGCTAATATAAAGAAGATAACACCTAGTACCTTCAAAGAAAAAATCAAACCTAATATAGAACCATCAAGATAAAATCTTATGAGAAACAAATTATTTAATGCATGAACAATCTCAATTTAAATGCTAAGCTATTTCTTACTCTTTAGATTTCTAGATAAGAAATGAACCTACTTAGATCACTTCAGAAATCAAAATGGAGTGGTTTCCTCAAGATTTGAAGATGGAATCTCACAAAGAAATGGCTACAAGGCCGTTTTTGGATCTTCCCATGCTCTTCATTTTGAGAGAATGGATGTAAGATGGAGAAGCTATTTCCTTCAATGGAGAATGGCTCAAGATCAAAATGCCTATAGTTTACTCTAGGGTAAATAAGGTGTACGAAGAAAGGTAAGGAGGGTTCTTTAAATAGCTTTTTAGTTCAAGAAAGGCTAGAAAATTGATGGATGTGGGATAAATCCTACAAAGGAAATATAAAGGTCATGTGTGTTTAATACAATATGTGCACTTTATGGGAGTTGAAAGGGGGTTTAATTAATCAAAGGTGATTAATTAACAAAATGGGTCTTCTTATATAATCTTATTAGAAGAAAGTTATTATGATTCAAGGGTTTTAAGAGAATAAATTGGTTCAATAAATGGATATTTATTCATTTATATTAGTGGTAGTAATTCATTAACCTAGGTAGAAGCTAACATCAATTAATGAAATGTCATTGATTGGCATCCTAGATGATAGGAGGGTTGATAAATAAATTAAACATAATTAAATAACGATGATAGAGGGACAATGGTGGTTCATTGATGAAGTTTCATCAATTTGCGGGAAAGAGGATAGTGCAATTTAATTATTAAAATTTCTAGGATGAATTCTAGGTGTCTACATAATAAATAATTCAATGGTGAATAAATATATCTAGAAGTATTCTTATAAGGTTCGTCATCATCCAAATCTTCATCAGTGGAGGCCTCATCTCCATCAACTTTATAATCTACCCATTTCTTCCATCCTCCTTCATTCTCTCTCTTTCTCTTTCTCTATCTCTATCTTTGTATTCTAATTCTTCATTGGGAAGGACCTTTTCAGTATTTTGTCATATTCACTTAAAGTGAGATATATTCTAACTTTGTATTGAGTTATTTTCAATTAATGAAAAAGGATCACTTTTTTTCCTAAAATATGAAAGGTCACAAGTGATAAGGGGAAGTGAAAATTCATGTGGTGTGTAGATGAAAAACTTTTTTTAAGGCTATAAATTTAAGTGAATTATCCATTTCTAGGGGTTTTCAATTGAAGATTCTAAGTTGATAGATTTGCACTACTAGGATACAAACAAGAGATTAAATTCTTATATTTTCTTCTTTCTCTATTATTCCTCTATTTCCTTATATGTCAAACTTTATACAGATGATGATCTTATAAAACGAAGGAATGTATTAGTTCCTTTGATAAATGAATTAATAGAATTATGTGTATATGATTTTTTAGTATTGTCACTATTACTAAGGTTGTATTCCTCTAATTGAGTTTAGATTAATTATTTTTAATGCTATGAACCTCTTCTAGTTCCTATTCGAAAATTTAACTCTCCTTCCCTAAATTATTACTCCACTTTACCTCCTCTCACTAATAAAATTCCTCACTTGCACTAACTGCAAGAAATTTATCATAGATAAATTTGAGTAGTATTGTATGATCCCTGACTTCATGACCAACCACATATCTATTTTTCTGCATTCAATAAATGGGATCCTCCCCATTACACAAAAGAGGGACTTAGTCCCAGAGTGTTAGTAAAAACACACTATTTTTTCCTTGTGAAATAATATTTCACTAACTATTTTCTTTATGCACCGTGGGAAAGATTTTATTGTTTTTCCACCATTGCTAAAACCAAAAAATCCTTAAAAATTTAATGTATAAAAAACAAAAAAAGAGATTGAAAATATGAGAGCCTTAATGTCTTCTCTGCATTTTTTCCCTAATGACTATTCTTGGAAATGCTCATGTTTTATAACCTAATTCGCTTTTCTTTCAAGCCACTCAAGAAGATGTCACATTTGATTTGAGGAATTGCATATAGAATAATAGAAAGAGAATGTTTCAATCACTATGATGCAGATGTAAGAATTTTGGATTTAGAAGAATCATGTTCTCAAGCATTGCAATGAGCTAGAAAAGTTCCAAATCAGCAAAGAAGTGCATAAAGAAACTTGTTTCTAACCAAAAAACCAATCCTAAAAATTAGAAGAAAAAATATACAAGAAGGATACTCGAGCTAGTTGTATAACTAATATAGCATTCAAAGATCATTAACAAGATTATTTAAGACTCCCCATTTCTCAACTAATAAGGAAAACCAGCCAAGAGTATTTTCTTTAGTTTGATCCTAGTTTTCCTCTTGAAGGTCCTGTTGAAGAATAAGTAGTTCTACTAGTGAACCACCTTCCTTCAGATAAAGAAGAAGAAGAACATGGAAAATTTTAAGGAACCCCCCCTCCCCGAAAAAAAACTTATACAAATTGTGGTGAATATCCCTATAACTAGTTTTTTGGTTTTTGGCGAATATCCTTGTAACATGTTTTATTCTTTCGGTGAGAATTGTAAAAATATATAAAAAAAAAAGTTTCAAATTGAATGGGTAATCTCTTGTAACTAGTTTGGAAAATACCCTCTAAGTAATCTCAAAGCAGAAACTCTGATATATGAAGATGCAACAACAAGGTGGAATGGTTTGTTCTCTAGGGTTGTTCTCATTGCAAGAAAGGAAAACCAAGGAGTACATGATATGTCTGAATGATTTTAATGAAATATTATCTACACATATCATACATTTGCAAAATAGAAAGGAAATTCAAAGAAACAACTACAATGAACAAAATTGGGTTCTATACTAGGGGCCCTTGGCCTTGAAAAGTATATATATACATACATATTTGATGTTACAAAATATAGATTGATTTATAGATGGAAAAAAAGAGAATTCAATCTTCTCTAGACTTTGTTTAACCCAAAAGTACCGAAGCACATTTTAGCAAGGCTATTCCTGCATTGAATAAAATCCTCATGAACCACTATGCTGAACACGAATGAGATATCAGTCACTAAACCCCGCGAAATATTTCCTTATCTATCAGCTCCTGAGTTCCCACCCGAGGCTCATTCAAAATTTTGGTGAATTCTCTTTCCCTTTCAAGTGAGATTACCCATTCAGAAAGAGAGATTTCCCCTCTTATGTATGTTCTTTGTTTTCTTACCTGAAAAATAGTTAAGCTATAAGGAAATGAGGAATTCTACAATAATATCCCTCACTTATGATCATCCTTTTCTTGATAGGAAATGCTTGGCTGATTATCATGGACCATACTTTGACAAGGGTAGTTTCTAATGTTGCCAACCCCTTCTCTATTTCATTCTCTGGAAAATTTGGGAGTTGGAGTGAGCTTGGTATTGAGATCTCTATGGTCAATAAAGGAGGTTTGTAATAATATTGGTTCATACATCACTGATAAACATTGACATAGGGGTAGTGCTATATCGAGTGGAACTTTAATTTATTGGTGTTCATGTGATATTATGGATGAATCAGGTGGAAATGAAGATATTGGAAAATAGGAACTGAAGGAAATAATTTAGAAAAGTGATGCAAGAAAGATAAAATCATTTCCTCTAGAGATAAAATATTAGGAGAGTCGGCCCTGGTGTATGGTTATATGAGAATGTGGTGGACAAGGGCCTCATTCGACCTTGTCAGCTTGAAATACTCACCCAAATGGGTGAGCTTTGCATTAAGAGGTTTCAATTATTAAGATGTAGAAGACGAGGTTGCGGGACAGTTGTTTGAAAGAAGATGGCAGGAGGATGCTTGGAATACTTATGTGGTAAATTGGCAACATGGTTAGCCATGATTAAATAAGCATGTATTTTGAGTTGAGTGTGGGAGAAATAATTTCACAATCAATGCCATATCCTCCCAAAATTGATATCCTCAAGCTGAAATTTAATTTAAATTGATAATTAATTTCTTAAAGTGTGTCCATGAGAGATTTAATCGTCACCCATGCAGGTTCAAAAATGTCTTATAAAATTTAACTCTTGGACACATCATGTTTTATAGCATGAAGGAGACAAAAAATAATTTACTCATAAAATTTATATAGTAATGATGAGCCAATCTTCCTTGCCTCACCTACATGTCACACTTCAGACCAAAAAATTTATTGAATCAGTTCATTCCATGGGCTTGGAGTTTGGGGAATGTCTTTTCCTTTAGGAGGACCAGAATCATGCCATGTGTCCATCTGATAAATATTTTTCATTGTTCGATATATTAATATCAACAATGCAGGATCTATTTTAGAACGAAGTCCTCACACACTCACATTTTGAATGGAAGTGTTCAGAATACGTCTAGCTAAGTGACAACTGTCATCCACTATATTGAATTTTAAAAGAGACTAAATTTGACATCTACAAAGTACAGTGAAAGGCGTAATAATTTATAATGATGTGGTACTTATTGCAAGTTGCGGGATGATATTAAACATCCATTGACAATTAAAATTATGTTTCTAAAAGGCATACTGAAACAAAAGGAAGAATAGATTCATAGAAGTTGCAGATCGTGTAAGACTCAAAATTTTCATATTTCCAAGTAAGTGTCATCCTGCATTTGAATCTTTATTCTTTAAACATTTTTTTATAAGTAGCATTGTATAAGCCATCACTTTGAAATAATTCAATATAAGGGTTGACAGATTAGGGTTAAGGGTTTCCAGAATAAAAAATTCCAAGCATTTCTACTTCCACAAGACCATAAAGTAAAATTAAAACCCAAATCCCATATACCAAAGTGCTTAAAACCCCTAGTATTACTGATGGTTATCATGATATTTATGATCATGTAATTGGCACAAGAACCTAACAGCTTAAATACATGTCTGAGAATAAGGAAAATGAAAGTAAATGTTTGGACCCATAAAGTAAACTCAAATTTTGTATAACATGTGGGGTTGGATTGGGATACATGATGCACCATGAAGTTTTACCGTGCCTTGAATCTTTCATTCTATGTTCCAAGAATTAGATGGAAAAAAATCAGTTTTTGCAAATGGCAATGGAGAATAAATTTTTTCAATTACAAAGGTAAATCGTTTCCATGTGTTGGGGTTTGAAATTAAAGATTTTGGAACTGTGAGCATCAACCTAGAAAAATATTCTAGCAATTATCATGCCACCACTCAAAATTACATAGATGCATTTTTGTGAAAATTAACTCTTGATGGAATGGTACCAAAAGGGAAGCCTCCATATGTAATTGATATGTTTAAACAGTGGGTTAAGAATACCATTTCTATGCTATTATTTTTCCATGGATTCAATAGTGATGAGAAAGTGGATGAAACCCTCCTTGAAATGGTATACAAGATCCATTTTTTTCTCCACATTATGTATACAAATGTTTTGAGCACATTACATAATTTATGCATAAACAATTCTTAACAATCAAATAAGGCTTCGACACTAGGACCTTTAGTATCACTACCTACTTGTGTTATTTAATTATACAATAGTTTGGAAAAACAACTTGCAATTGATCCCTCTAATGTTGAGGTCCAGCTAAAAGTATTGTGTCCATTAATTGAGTGGACTGCCAATATAAAGATATTTGACAATAAAAGGGACTGCAATCAATTTGTGGATTATTTTTGGGCTCTAATTTATCAAGAAATTTCAAAAAGTACATTGCCTAGATTTATTATGAATTGTAAATATTACATTCAACTTGGATAAGAAATATAGTTAACAGACTGATACTTCATAGAGTAATATATTGTGCTAAGGTTTTATGTATCTAGAGTAAAATCTTGCAAATTACCAATACATGTGACAAAGAGAGTTTTTATCTTGGAATATTTACGGAAGATGGAAAGAACATATAAACTCTATTTTTCTACTTAGCAAAAGAGCACCATATTTCCTTCCTTTCCATTTTCATGTGGAGGGTTCACATTTGAAAGAAAAAATTTAATGTGCAACAGGAAATATTACAATTTTTTAACTTTTATGTTGACTCTCACTGGGTGTATGACCCATGTGAGGTGATTAGAGCAAGGGTAGTCACGAACAAGAAATTTTCCACTAAAATTCAACATGAAAGCAAACCCTTGCTAGAAAAAGTGAAAAACAAGAACTCTAGGGATGAATTAAAAAAATAAAGGGATGAAATTGTTGTTGAGAAAGGAATTACTTTTCAAGATTTGTCAAAAAAAATTTGGGATTTCCCAAGCATCCACAAAAACAAGCAGAGGATTTTCAATTTACCAAATTTTATGCAAAATATGATACAAATTCCTCTAAAATAATGCCCAAACATATATATATCCTGAATTGTGAAACAAAA
The DNA here is from genome assembly GCA_019776745.2 of Taxus chinensis. Taxonomy (NCBI): domain Eukaryota; kingdom Viridiplantae; phylum Streptophyta; class Pinopsida; order Cupressales; family Taxaceae; genus Taxus; species Taxus chinensis. Next base: position 606,700,668 of record CM034154.1, on the reverse strand, counting down.
ATTAGACAAGGTCAAAAATTACTGCCTTTTGGTCTATGAGGAAGGACCTAGGCCATCAATTTTTTTTTTCAAAGTATGGTTCTATTCCAAAAGATGCAGATTTCAACAAAATGTGGAATGAAGCACATCTTGCAGAGGCAAGTATTGATGATGATACTGAATCTGAGGAATTACACACTCCCCCTAGCACATATAAACCCAGTTTCAATGAATCTTAAAACAAAAATATTCTACATGAGAAGTTATTACTAACAAAATGGGTTTTAGTGGTGGTGTGGTTTGGGTTCAACAGGACAACGCATTTGGATTCCGCTAGAGGCATAACCTAAAATATTTTCCTATAGGTCAAGGCCTTAGAGCTTCTCCTCGGGATAAATGACCATTGTATACTACAACATATACAAGTGGTAATCAAATGCAATTTTCTCCAGAGTCAAATCCTCAGTAAACAATTCAGCCACACATTGAAAAGACTAGAGGAGAAGTTAGCCATGAATCTGTTAGTATTATTAATGTTGATAGTTCTAGTGATGATGGTAGTGGTGGTCAAAAATTACCAAAGAAAAATATTATTGTAAAGAGGAAAATAAAGATAATTGAAGTTCCTATTGTCCAAGAAAAAATTAAGAAGAGGCAAAAGACAGAGGCAGACATAGATACAGTTACTCTTTCCTGAAGGAAATTATTTATAGAACTAGAATGTGATGTAACTTCCACCCCTAAACAAATTTCCATTCCATAGGAAGATTCTCCTCAAACTTCAATTACTCCTTCTCTATTCAAGGTGAAACAATTCATTCCTAAAAACACCTCACGTTTTGATTACAGAGCCGAGTTTACTAATAAATTAGAAAGAGATAAAAAGAAAAAGCAAGTTCCATTGGCTACTGTAAGTTGAGATCCAACTACAATGAGGGTATGAAAAAATATAACCCAATCAAAAATACAATGGAATACATGTATGTTGTTCCAAAAGTTATAAAACAAGAGAATCAAATGGTTTCAAGTGAGTACGATGTAACCTCCCTTCAAATCGATTTTAAGGAAATGAAACCTTCTAACAACATAAATGTCTCAAAAAAGAAAAATGATGTCATGTATACAACATTTATAAAGGTATAATAGGAGACCAATAAGATGAATAATAAGATTAAAAATTTAGAGGAAGACATGACAAATGAGAAAGTACAAGGAAAAGTTGTACATAATAAGACAAGTGAGTTGGAGAGGAAGATAAAATCATCTACCTCTATGACTGCAGTTGTTGCGAATGAATAGGTACATATAGAACTAGAAGAAGCCAAGAAAAAGTAACAAGAAACAATCACTGTGAATGAACAGGGACATGTAGAACTAGATCTTAAGAAAATAAAAATTTATAGGAAACAACGAGTAAGAATAATATAGTACAACAAAATTTTTGAGAATTGAAAGAGGTTCTAAAGGTAAAAAACAAAATTCCAAAATGGGAACAGATTCTAGAGGAATAGAAAAAATTTAGGGGTAAAATACAAAAGAAAAAGAAAAAAGAAAATGAAATATTGTAACAAGAGCTGGTGAAAGAAAAAAATGATATACAATCTGCCAACATTAAAATTTTTGAATTTTTTTAAAAAAGGCATTGATTAATACGATAGATAATGTTCGGGGGGGAATAAACAAAAAAATTGATGATTTAATTACATTATTTGAATTCATGGATGATCTACATGGAATCTTTTTATCTCTCAGAAGTGCATCCTAGTTGAGGGATAACATCAAGGGTTATAAGTTTTCTTCTCTCCCTCACTTTAGTAGATATAATGGAAAAACCTCAGGTCTTTTCATATACCTATTGTTGAGGTGAGTCTCCTGTATCAAGGTCAGTTCCTTATTGATGTATCCTAAACTAATTTTTTGCTATTTTTCTGGTTTTAAGGGTAAAAAGATGATTGTAACTGAAATTTAAATGGGGCGATACACCAAATTGATTGAGGGATTTGACTTAGTACATGTAAAATAAAATTGAGAACAAATTTTTGATGCATGAACCAATGGGTTTTTGGCTTGATCCTAAGGCAAGCAATTGTGTGTTGATAGAATAAATCACAACAACACGACAACTAACATGCACATGAATACTATGTAGAAAACAATGAATTTGCAGTGAGGTAAGATAATTAAATCAGGGAATAAACATTCACAAGATCTAATAAGAGATATACACCACTGCAAATAAATGGAAAGGTAATAACTGCTTCTCATTCAAGGCAAAAACTAGCAATAATTTTCTTTAGCACTCCTACATCTGAAAAGTCTTATTTGTGCCTTCCTAGTGCATACAATATATAGCAAAAAAAATACGACAATATATAGTGCATGTTAATTTTATCCTTTATCATGAATAAATAAAGGAATAAAAATAACCATACTTTTAGAAAGATGCATTAATAACCTTAGTTACAAAAATACACTTAGTCAAAGTGTAGTTGACTTCTTTAATTCTTATATAATAAAGTTGGGTGAATAAATTAGCTAATAGTGGCCCTTACTTGATCTGCAAGTCTCCTCTAATGTGCATACAACCTCTTATTTGTTGTGTAGCTGATGATTAAATAAGAACATTTAATTCTCTTATGTGACACTTGCATATTCATCCACTTACAAGGGTATTTCTATCTTTATCTTTGATCTGTATTTTTGTGAAGGCATATAAAAAAGCATTATGTGTACGTATAACAATTCTCTTTCTCTTTAAAACTTAGTAAAAATTATCCACTTGCAATGTGGGGACCACCTGTAGTCATGTGCAAGAAAAATAATATCCTTATTTTGTGAAAAATAAGGTAAATATGAATTTAAAATGGTCTTCATGAGCTTTGATGTTGAATCGCTGTGTATGTATCTTTTATCTTATGGGGATCACCTTTACAGAGTTTAAGTTTTTTGTTTTGTTTGAGGTAAGTAAATTCCTTAACCTTTATGCATCATCATTGGTGTTTTTGACTTTTCCATATAGCATACAATGTTCACCTTTAATTTGTGCCACCTTCAAATGATCTCATGTCATATATTAGTGCTGGGGACCTTTTGATTAATCATAGACATATAAACTATGATTATTGTTTGACTATATCATATATAATAATGTTTTTGGTCCCTTTTCAGTATTCAATCATATGAAACATACCTTAATAAGGTCAAAGAAATGATTTATAAAATTATTTGGGGTTGGCCCCCTCCCCACGTTTGCTCGACCCTTTGATTTATTTTGGTTACTCGCATATACATTTACATCTTTGTCTTTATTTTTATGATGATTCATAGAGTAGTTGGGTCTACATTGATTGGCATTTCGGTTATGGCTGTTTGATCCTGTACTAAATTGATCTTTTATGTGGATTCTCTATCACAGTGACCTGAATCGTAGTGATCTCAATGGCTTGATATGATCCATTAATTTTAGTAACTTTTCAATCTGGGTCATCGATGCTTTGACTCAAGTTGGTAGTGCGGGTTTTGTTGTGTATTGTTGGATTATGTACTGAAGGATTTTGGCCATTCAGTTATCTGACCTATGGTGATCATGGTGGTTTGCATTAGAAGTGGTAACTGTTATTTTCAGCCATTGATGTGGTAACTCTTGATCAGGTTATATTTGTGGATGGTTGATCAGGTGAGGTAAAAACAAACGAACCCTAATTATTTTTTACTTTGTATTATCCTTCTATGGGCGAATCCTTGGAAAAACTATTATTCAATGCAATGAATCTATGACTTAAGCTTGATATTTTTTTGGTTCTTGGAAATTTCCGAGCCTATGAGGCTCTCTGACTTCAAGCATTTACATATTTCTGCTATTTTTTCTCTTTTTGAGGTCCTAAGCAAGATATTTAGTTATGGACACAATTATCATTGGTATTGGAGCTCGAAACTTTGTAGTTTTGTCTCTGGTTTCATTACAAGCGTGAATCTTCATTCACTATTATTTTTAAAGACATTGGGCTCTCTCTGAGGAGTCGTGGCTGTCATACTTTATCCTTTCGAGCTCTACACTTTCAAGAAGGTAAGCTTTATGTTTCTTTATTACGATGAGTTTACAAGGTCATTGTTTTCTCTGTTCATTCTTGAGCTCTAGTATGTTTGAAAACTCGCCATTATTGAGCTCTTTGTTTCTCTATTAACCATCTGTGAAGAAATATTTCCTTATCACTGATGTCATTGTTTCATTCTTTTCTAAAAAATGTTTGATTTTATGAGACTATGAGCTTAACTAGTTCTTGGATCTACTATGATCCTTATTCAAGAGTTTCCATTCGTGACCGCTATTATTTTTGAACTGGTAAGTTCTTAATTCTATTTATCATGGGTATTTGCAAAATAAAAAATATTCATGAGTAATCAAATTTGAGGCTGATATTGCTTTTTTTACTTTAGATCTGGAGTTATTATTTCCATAGTTTTCATTCTTTGGTATTGAATCTCTGGTTTGAGCTTAGAATTTGTTGGGTTTTTTCATGACCTATTTATAACTCACAGTTTGCTTTTTTTTATCCTTTTCTGTTGGTATTTTAACCTTTCACTTTCAAAATATTGAAACACTTGTTTGGTTCTTTTTGTTTTCATGTATTTTACTTGCAAGTTTCATCTTTTCTACCTTGAAATGATTGTAGATTATTCTTTTTGTACTTTGAAACAAATTTTGGACCGATTTTTTATTCAATATTGCAAAATTGCACTTGTAATATCTTCATTTCTTGTTTTTACTTCAAAGGTAACTGTTAGATATGCTAACTACCATTATAGTTGCTTGTAGATTCTTTTTGCTGCTATTTGAGAGATCTATTATGTATTTTTATGTGAATACTTCTCTTGTATTGAATAGATCTGAGTTCAAATCACTTTATTTTTGGCATTTTCCAAAGTTCACATTAATCTGTTTCTTACATTGAGATTTGGATTTTAATGCCAAAACTGTGCACTCATGTGGATTTCGATTTTATTCACTTGGTTACCAATTGGAGAAGAGATCTTTGAATATAGCTCATGGCCACCATAGTTTCTCTTCTTAAAGCTCAAACCATTCTTTATAATAATTGTTATTCTTTCACCCCTATTTCTGGTTTTGGATTTTCTGTAATAAGAAACATTTCAAATTTATTTTTATGGTTCGAACCTATTATCTTCCATGGCTCCATGTGATATATTTCATAAAATTGGAACTGGTATTTTGGGTATTGGTCTCTTTCAGATTTAGATGGATGCTCTTTCCCTTTGAATAACTATGGCTTTGAAATTTCCATGGTTGTATTTATAAACGATGGTGGTCATTACTTACTGTTAAGAATCTGCCTTGGTGGACATTTGGTTTCTTGTTCACTTAGTAGCATGGAATCATTTCCTATCCATGTGTTGAAAACTGCTTATTTAGCTTACTTGCATTCTGTACTTTTATAATCTTTAAATATTGTTCAAATTTTATTCATTAACAGATATTATACTTTTTTATACTCTTCATCTAGGATCTAAGTAGTTAGATATACATTTATTTTCTCAGTATGACTTGTGAGCTCATGACACATAATGTCTTGCTAATTATTCCCTTGCATAGTTCAATTGGTCTTCTTTGACATAGTTATATCTTGCATTTACTCGGCTTTTTTTCGAGCTTAGTTCTATGTTCGAGCTTTGAATATTTTTGAAAATTGTACTCTATTCTTCATGGCTGTGATTTTTAAGAGATTCAAGATCCTTGTTATTTTTCTTTGAAAACACTTTGAATTGTGGAGATTTGTGCCATCAAAATTTTTGAAATCTATAGTTGGGGAACCTTTACTTTTATCATTCAACATTAACCTATAGCTTGATAGTTCTTGATAGAATTTGTTCTTTTGTTCAAATAAGATAGCTCCTAACTTAATGGAAATCTACATTTGCTTCTGTTTGACAACTAATGTTATGATTTAATGCATATGTACCTTTTATATCATGAGAAATTTGTTTTTAGTAAGCATATGAGGCTTTTGTAGACCACTCTAAACTTGATGTTCTATCTAAGGGTCACTGAAAATATGCTTTTGTAACCATAGTGAATCATTTAATCCTACAAATTTGTTCTTCCTTTGCTTGAAAATATTCCATTTCTACTTCTGGTTCAAATTTTTCTTTTTTTCACTCTAGACCAATATTGCTGTACTTCGATGTATTTCTATTTCCTTAAGTTGTATTTTGCACTTTTAAATTTGAAATCTCCTTGATGTAACTATCATTGCATAAGAATACTTAAACAATATATAGTAAAATCTCTTAAAGAAACACTTCACATCCGAATACATCACATTCCTCATTAATTCATGACACTCTCAAATATTCAGGATCAATGTAACCAATGGTGCGCATAGCAAGGTAGAGGTGTGCATATTTTTTGTATCATGTTTTAGTGTAAGTTGAGACTCATATCATAGAATTTGATGTTGCATCATCTTTATATTTTCATATTATTGTTGAATCATTGCAAAACTTAGTTGCAAAATATGAAAAATATACATATGGTTGTAGCTTATATTCATTACAAAACCACTTTTAAATTACCTTATGTACTTGTCTTCTACCTACAACATTAGCTTTTGTATCTTGATAACTGCTCTCTGAGATTTTATTTCAAAAGTACCTTTTAGTTAAATCTTTGTACTTACAATCTAGCATTCTATGGTATTTAGAAAATTGATTTTCTTGTCAATATTTAGTCATGTCTTTGCATTTGAATTTTATCTTCAAGACCTCAATTTGATCTTCTAGATCTACTATAGTATCTGTTCACCGTACATTTGATCTTGTGGAAATTTTGAATTTTAACTGAGCCTTCCTCTATTTCATTACAACTAAAAACTGCTTCTATAATTTCATACTAGTAATTGAAGTAGTCTTCTTGTTCTTAGTCTGTAAAGTTCATCGAATTTCAAAAAATGTGAAGCTCAAAGCTTTTCTTCATGTTATACTTGATCATTTTGAAAGACATGAGTGAATTTTATTTTACTGCAACTTGTACCAACACACTTAATCAAACACTTAGAAAATAAATAGGCTTTTTGGCCTCTCTTGTGTTTCATATTGACTTTTTCCTCTTTCTCTTTTATTTTCTGTCATGATTGATGTGAATGTCATGAGTGGTTTCTAGATAGTAATTTTCATTTCTGTATTAATTACTTGATTTATCTTATGCATGTTGATTTCAAGAGGTCCATTTTCCTGAAACTAGAAGGACATGCGTACAGATTAAACGTTGAGCTCTTTAACTTACATTATTTTCTCTCCCTTTTCAGGTAAATTGATGATTAATATGATGCAGAAGATGATGATGGAGGAGCTGGAACTGGAGCAGTAAAGAATAGAAAAAATCATTAAGGTGATGATGGGTTTATTTTATACTCTTTTTCTTTTAGCTTTATGCACATGTATCTTTTATTGCAATAACCATAAGTTACATGCCATGGCTTATGTGGCAAACATAGAAATTTCTTCATGAATAAATGATATTATTTATGTAATTGAGTTATGTACTTCAATTTAATTTCATCTTTTATGATATGTAATGATGTTACAATGAATTAAACAAATCAATAACATACTTAATAACACTTAATCGTAGGAAATGATGAAATTGAAAATAGTTGTAACTTAATAATGAACATCAGCCATATAAACATTAACTATGTTTATTGTTTTTGAGTTCAACTCCTCAAGTCTACATCTATTTCCACTTTCCTCAAAGTTGTTCTTTAGTTCTTTGGGTATTTTGTGTAACTTTGATGAAGGTGAACATGGAATAGCAACATACATGAGGTAGTGCATTCTACAATAGCACACATATCTACATATTGCTTTGTTGATCCACTTACTAAAAATTAAAATTTTTAAGAAAAATGTATCTCTTCCCCTTAGTTAGGTTCATTCATCAATGCCTTCCATCAAAAACAAAGTTTCGAGTTTGTCATTTTTTCTCAAGTGCAAAAATTGTCAACATTTTTGGCTATTGTGGGGGGAAATTTTCTTGCTAGCTTGTAGAACAATTCCTTTCTCTATTCCATTGAGAATGGAGTCAAAACATATAATAAAAATCTGCCCTTTTCTCAAAAATTGACCTTTCTAAAAAGTAAACTAAAGCTGGGAAAGGATCTGGTAAACCAGATCACATGCACGAATGCACTTATTGAATTTAAAATCTGCGATGTGCATGAACTACAATTATTGAAAGGGAATCCCTAATCTATCCTACTCTAACCAATAGCAAACTAAAGCTAAACGAAACCTAAAACAGGTTGTGAAAAGTAGCTTCCCATTCTCAAAAATAGAGGGCATGAATTCAACTTAGAAAAAAAGTAACATGTAGAAGCTAGATAAAAGACATGTAGCTTTAGTTTGTTCAGAAGATTTGTTCAATAGTTGAGGAACACTTTTATCTCATCTTCCACCTTCTTTGGAGTGATTTGGGGCTTGTTGCTGAGAACTTGAAACTCACTTTTTTGATCCAAGACAAGCATGAAATATGGCACTGCTATAACTAGTTGACAATCAACTAAGAACTGAATAGGACATGACCTACTCAATACAAATAAAATGACTTTATTGATCTGATATGTTTGTTTACTTTGCATTATCTCATTGATTTACTTTTTACCACTAATTGCATTGTGAAGCTGATCTAAAAGCTAATGTAGTTCATGAAACTATTGTTTATCCTCAAGTACCTGTTGATGTGTAATCACAACACCCCTAAATGTCTGCAACATGATGGGTTGAGACTCTCAGTGTGATTGTATAACATGGATCTTCTCCGAAAGTGTGAGAATTTTTGAATCGAAAGAGCTCTCCAGATGATGGCCGATTCCTATTCCTCTGTTCAGGTGCACACATTCATATAGCAGAGGATCTACTCTAACTCTGCCAAGGAGACAAGGTTAAAGAGATGCAAGAAATAAAACCTAAACTAACAAGGGTGATGCACCAAAGGAATGATGAACACCTTATTTGTAATAACCACAAACCATAAAAATGCAATACAACCACCATGCACATATAACCAGGACTATAATGAGAGATTAGGAAGGAGATAATGAACACAAGAGAGGGTTGAAAATTATCCACAGACAGGCATTTTTACTCCTAAAAGTTGATGTAGTGCATTACAATGGCCAAGAGGCACAAACTTCCATTACAATTTAAATGGGAGGCTTAAACTCTACAAATCCATTTAAAGACATGAGAAGAAGGGAGGGTTTAAAGAAAATATTTCAAACCACTAGAAAAATTCCCATCCTTACAATTTATAGGAAGAATGAGAGAGGGAGATGAGAAGAAACCCGAAATCCAGCTTCAACCACCCTAAAATTGCATTCAATTCTTTTGCAACAGTGATGGGTTCTACTACAAAACCCATGCCTCCATGTACTTTGACTTGTTGGGAAAGAAAGGAATCCCATACTTCATTATGGTGGTAGGTGAGAAGCATGAGAGCCTAAAAAATAGTGGATTGAAATTTTCATTTTTAAGAACTTATTCCCACTAATTTAAATATATCTATTCGTAGTTGAGTATCAAATGTCGAGATATTTACAAAAATTCCTCTCTTTCTCAAATCTGAGCCTCCAGTCAAAAGTTATGATCATCTAAAGGTCAAGGTTGGGCATTCCATGTGGGCTCTCACAATATTTTAAAATATCTAAGCATTTAAAATTCTTGGTGGGCTTCATGATTCATATTTCATTGAATTTACCTTCCGCTGGTCTTTTCCAAACTGCTTTGGGTTTGGAGTCTATCCGTGCAAGATCCACATGGAATCCTCATGCATTGTTAATATTTTTTATTGCATTTTAGGGTCCTGGGAATGTGATGTGCCAATACTTCGTACCGTCCATGAACATGTTGCTTTGTTCCGTTGGGTGAGTAAAGGGCCCCACTATATATAATGTCAAAACCCCTTTTTGGGTGGGAACTTTGTAGTTAGCTCCGCATGGAAATCTTACAGGATTCCAAGAAGTTATCCTCTCCTTTCACTCTAGAAGTTGAGATAGTTGGACACTTAGCATCGTCCACGAGCCTATTCTACTTTCTTTGTACTTTGGATTTTCTACCTATTTAAGAGAAACTATGCTGGACCTTAGAGATGTGGAGGGCCAGCACTTGTTTGAGGACCTGCCTTTGGGTTTTACCTTTGAAGTTGCACCAAAGAGACACGTGGAGAATTTTGCTAGCCTTTTCATGCTTAGAATTTTCAACAACCAGTGCAAATTTATTGGGCACTGACCATGTGGAGAGATTGCCCTTGTTTGGGCACCTGTCTTTAGATTTTACTTTTGAAGTTGTACTGATGAGGCACATTGAGGCTTCCGCTGGCTCTTCCCATGCTTAGAATTTTCAATGGTCGGTGTAACTTTCCGTCTATTTAGGAGAAAATTTTTTGGAACCTAGACACATGGAGGGCATGTGCTCGTTTGGGGACCTACTTTTGGATTTTACCTTTGAATTTGTGCCAAAGAAACACGTGGAGGATTCTGCTGGCCTTCCCATGCTTAGACTTTTCAATGAGCAGTGAAAATTTATCAGGATCTACCACATGGAGAGCCTTCACTCATTTGGGAATCTTTCTTCTAAGCATCATACCAAAAATATGTAGAAGAGACATGTGGAGGCTTCCACTGGCCTTTTCCCATGTTTAGAATTTTCAATGAATGGTGAAACTCTCTCGGGCTTAGACCATGTGGAGAGCCAACACTTGTTTAGGATCCCTGCTTTTGTCGCACCTTTTGAAGGTGCGCTGAGCTGACATGTGGAACCTTCTACGGTTCTATTTTTTTCTTCGAGTCAACTCTCTTTCGGCTATATTTTTACTTACTGAGTTATCTTTCTCATTTTTTCAACCGTCTATTTCCCCTAGATCCTCAAAATGTGAAGTCTAAAAACTTCAAGCCTTTCTCCATTTTTTCACTTGAGCTTTGGTCTTCTTCAACATTTCTATTGGCCATTCATTTTTCCACCTTCCATTACCGTTACTGAGCCTTCCTGTAACATGATTGTTAGATTTTAAATTTGGGCTCACATGATTGAACCAACCTCTTCATTTCTCTAGTGTGGAAGGTCGAGTTTGATCACACTTTTCCCGAGGGGAAAAACTGGAGAACAATACCTTCTTAAAAATGTTGCACCTTATCAATCATGACATACTGAAGCTAATATGGGGTTTTTTTTTTGTCTATAAGCTACTAATTTGAACATGTTTAATCTTCCTCAATCTTCTGTACCACAACTGTCATGACCGATTCTTCCCTTTTCTCATTTTGATTCAACACAAAATCTGTAAGATCCAATTCATCAGGTTTTTCTACATAAGATTGATCTGCACAACATGTTGTTCTAACATTTTCTCCTATAAAAATGATTCTTCCAAAAGAGGAAAGAAATGATCTACATCCAAAGGAACTTCCTACTATTTTTCAAGCAAAAAATTGACCTTAGCAGCAAGAGGCTCTTTATAATGGAAGATGAATGATGAGACTGCAACTTAAGTGAGTTCTAAAGTTTTTCTTCACCAATGCAATCTTCCAACTATGATAAGAAATCAGCCTCTTAAAGCTATTTTTTTTCATCTATCCTGACTGATTTTATCTCTTTGTTATTTAGAATAAGGTCTGTCAAGCTAAAAACGTGCTACTCTTACACCCAATCTACTAATTCATTATCAAATTTGACCAAAAAATCCTCTTCAGATGAAACTAAAATTTGTAATGAATCATTGAATGGTGTGAGTATGATGCCTTCATGCACACTACTCTCAAAAAATGCAATTGCTGATCATCTTGCACTTTTTTTGATCTTTTGCAAAACTAACCTATACCTTTTTCATGGGTTCCTTTTTTAACTCTAGAATATGATCAAATTAGAACTTTGACGTCCATCCCTTAAAATTCTGCAATAAATCTAGGTTGTTGTTTTTTTCAGTTGGTTTCCCCTCCTTGATGATATTATAATTTTCTCCTTCATGAATTGGTACTATGGATGGTGGCAGAGGAGTGGGATTAATTTCATCTTGAACTAGAAATTTTTGAACAAGAGAATTAGGTATAAGGTTTATATTTGAAACATCTATAGAATAAAATTTTGAAAACAGATATTTCTTTTCAGTATGTGATTTTGGAATAGAAGGAGCAGAATTTATAGTAGCCTGGAAACTTAAAAATCTATAAATGGGTTTTTTTTGTTAGCAAGGAAGTTATGAGGGCACTATAATTTGATGGTGAAGGTAAGTGGGAACATCCCATTGATAGGGTTCCTTGACCTGATGTCTATCATTCTCCATTGCTTGCAAAGATAAAGAAAAATCAATCATTTGATTAATAGTTTCATGCATTACCTCAATCCTTTGTTGTGGTCTAAACAAACTAGGGTTAAGACCTTCCCATTGATAGGTTTTCCTAAGACTAGGTTGCTTAGCATGTAATATTTGCATCAACTGCACTTTCAGTACTTCCATGATTTTCTCTATTTCATGAATTTTTCCTTCAACCTCTTCATCCTATGAAAAATCTGCATAACCTTGGTTTTGGAAAACATAACCATTATTGTAAAGGAAATCATATTGATGTGCATGGTTTGGGTTATGGGGATATTCATTTTGATAGGGGTCATAATGCTAATCTAAATGGGAATATGGATGATAAAACTGTGGATATGGTGGATATAACTCTTGGATAGAAGCATTCTATTGAGTAATTGATGTCATGATTGCATGACCTCATAAAATATGTGAAAATGGAAAAACATGTTTGCTGGTCATGAAAATAGGCTAAAAAAAATAAAATAAAATATTTGATTTTCTTGACAAATACATGAAATTTGCAACTAAAAAAAACTGATGGTGTTGAAAACTGCTATAGTAGTCTGAAATTAGATTTACGAATTTGCTAGATGAATTGTGATTTGGATATTCAATCTTAGGAATGCATCAATATTTGTTCTTGTCCCAAAAAATGGCATACACGATGGCTGATTTGTTTGAATGATGGAAATACTTTTGAAAAGAAAACCTTTTAATTCTATGAGTGTCCCACCGGGCATGTCAAAAATTATTATCTCTCATAAGTGCACCCTTGTTGAGGGATAGCTACAGAGGTTCAAAGCTTTCTTCTCTCCCTCACTTTGGTAGATACAATGTAAATACCTTAGGTATGTGCTTATACCTATTGTTTAGGTGAGTCTCTGGTATTAAGGTCGGTTCCTTATTGATGTATCCTAAACTAATTTTTTGGGGTTTTTGGGGTTTTAAGGGTATAAAGATGAATATAGCTGAAATTGAAATGGGATGATACACCAAATTTATTGAGGGCTTTGACTGAGTACATGCACAATAAAATTGAGAAAAAATTGTAGATACAAGAACCCAATGGGTTTTTCAGCTTGATCATAAGGTAAACACTTTTGTGTTGAGGGAATAAATCAAAAACAACACATCAACTAACATGCACACTAAGACTGTATAGAAAACTCCAAATTTGCTGTGAGCTAAGATAATTAACATCAGGGAATAAACATTCACAAGAGATAATATAAGATAGACACCAGTACAAATAATTGGAAAAGAAATAACAGGTGATCACTCAAGGGGAAAAATAGAAAAAAAATTCTTCAGCACTCCTACATCCAAAAATTCCTCTTTTTTCCTTGCTAGTGAACACAATATATAGGAAAAATACTTCGCCTAAGCCCTCCTAAAAACAGGATGTAGTTTATACCCCCTCATGCATGTTAACTTTAGCCTTTATCATGAATAAATAAAGGAATAAAAAGAGGTATTAATAGCCTTAGATACAAAAGTACACTTGGTGAAAGTATAGTTGATTCCTTTAATTCAGAAATAATAAAGTTGGGTGAATAAATTAGCTTATAATAGTTCTTGCTTTATGTGTAAGTCTCCTCCAATATGCATGCAACCTCTTCTTTGTCATGTCGCTGATGATTAAATCATAATATTTAATCCTATGATGTGACACTTGAATATTCATCCACTTATAAGGGTATTTTTGTCTTTATCTCTGATCTATCATTTTGTGAAGGCATTCAAAAATACACTATGTGCAAGTAAAAAAATGTCTCTTTATCTTCAACACTTAGTGAAAATTATCCACTTGCTATGTGAGGAACACCTCTAGGTGTGCACAAGAAAAATAATATCCTTATTTTGAGAAAAATAAGGTAAATATGACTTCAAAATTTGCTCTTCATGAGCTCTGATGTTGACTCTTTTTGTATGTATTTTTTTGTCCTTGATGGAACCACCTTTTCAGAGTTTAAGGTATTTTTGTTTTGTTTGAGGTAAGGAAATTCCTTAACCTTTATGCATCGTCATTGGTGTTTTTGACTTGGCCATGTAGCATACAATGGTCAACGTATTATTTGGGCCCTCTTCGAATGAACTCATGGCATACATTAGTGTTCAGGACCTTTTGATTAATCATAGCCATATAAAATCTGATATTTGTTTGACTATGTCATATATAATAATGCTTTCGGCCCCTTTTCAATATTCAATCATATGAAAATGACCTTAATAAGGTCAAATAAATTATTTTAAATCTTATTTAGGGTTGGCCCCCTCACCCACATTGGCTTGAGCCTTTGATTTGTGTCGCTTACTCAAATATAACTTTAATTGAGTTAGGTCCTCAATGTCAACCATTGATCTTTGTATTCTCGCATCTCTATCATTGATGCTTTCATCATGAGTCATATGGTAGTTGGTTTTGCACTAATTGGTATTTTGGTTGTGACACTTTGATCCTGTATTGACTTGATATTTTTCTGTTGATGCTCTATCATAGTGACATAGATCACATTGATCTTAATGGCTTGATATGATCCGTTCATCTCAGTACCTTGTCAATCTAGGTCGTTAATGCTTTGACTCAGGTTAACAGTGTGGTTTTTGTTGTGCATCACTAGATTATGTACTGAAGGATTTTGGTTGTTCGATCGTGTAACATGTAGTGATCATGGTGGTTTGCATTAGAACTGGTAACTTCAATTTTTACTCGTTGATATTTGTCTTGCTTTTATCTAAAATATCGATGTGGTAAATCTTGATCGGGTTAGGTTTGTGGATGGTTGATCAACTGAGGTAAAACCAATCGCAACGTAATTTGTTTTTACTTTGCATTATCCTTATGTGGGTGAATTCTTGGAAAAAAAATTATTCGCCACCATGAATCATTGACTTAAGCTTGATCTATGCTTGGGTTCTTTGCATTTTCATATCCTACGAGGCTTTGTGACTTCAAGCACTTGCATATTTCTACCATTTTTTTTCTTTTTGATCTTCTGAGTAGTATCTTTAGTCATAGAAGCCAATATCACTGGTATTGAAGCTTGAAACTTTGCAATTTTGTATCTATGGTTTCATTACGGGTATGAATATGTGTTTGCTGTTATTTATAAAGCCATTGGGCTCTCTCCGAGGAGTTATAGCTATCATATTTAATCCTTTTGAGCTCTACAATTTTAAGAAGGTAAGATTCTCTATTTCTTTACTGGGATAAGTTTAGAAGGTCGCCATTTTCTTTGTTCATTCTCAAGCTCTGGTATGTATGAAAACTCACCATTTTTGAGCTTGATGTTTCTATTTTAACCATTTTTGAAGAAATATTTCCTTATCATTGATTCCATTATTTTGTTCTTTTCTGAAAATTGATTTTATGGAATCTACGAGCTTAACTGGTTCTTAACTCTGCTATGATCCTTATTCGAGGGTTTCCATTCATGAACACTACTATTTTCAAAGTGGTAAGTTCTTAGTTCCATTTTTCATGGGTATTTGCGAAACAAAAATATTTTCATGAGTAATCAAATTTGAGGCTGATATTGATTTTATTGCTTCTAATATGGAGTTATTGTTTCCGTGGCTACTGTTGTTTCGTATTGAAGCTCTGGTTCGAGCTTGGCATTTGGTGGGTTTAGCCGAGACCTCTTGATAACTCATAGTTTCCTTTGTTTTATCCTTTTTTGTTGATATTCAAATGTGTCACTTCATAATATTGAAACCCTTGATTGGTTCTTTGTGTTTTCATGTGGCTTACTTATAAGTTTCTTCATTTCTACCTTGAGGTGATTGTAGATTATTCTTTTTGCACTCTGAAACAAATCTTGAACTGATTGTTGTTTTAATCTTACAAAACGTCACTTGTAATAGCTTCATTTATTCTCCTTACTTTAAAGGTAACTGTCAGATACGCTAACCACAATTATCATTTTTTGTAGATTATAGTTGTTATTTGAGAGATCTGTGGTGTATTTTTTTGTGAATGCTTCTCTTGTATCGAATAGATATGAGTTCAAATCGCTTTATTTTTGGAATTTTCCAAAGCTCAGTTTGATTTGCTTCACGCATTGAGATTTTTTTTTAATGCCAAGACCATGCACTCATGCGGGTTTCAATTTTATACACTTGGTTGGAAATTGGAGAAGAAAAATCTTAACAGAGCTCTCGGCTGCCATTGTTTCTCTACCTCGAGCTCAACCCCTTATTTATAATAATTGTTATTATTTTACCCCTATTTTTTAGTTCTATATTATTTGTAATAAGAAATGTTTCACATTTCATTTTCTTGTTCAAACCTCTAATGGCTCAGTGTGACCTATTTCATATAACTTGAAGTGGTGTTTTGGGTGTTGTTCTCTTTCTGCTTAGATGGATGTTCTTTCCCTTTGAATAAGTGTTTCTCTAATAGTTCCATGGTTGTATTTATAAACGATGGTGGGCATTAATTACTGTTAAGGATCTACCTTCGTCGCCATTTGGGTACTTGGTTTCTTAGTAGCATAGACTCGTTTCCTATGCATGTGTTCAAAACCCGTTGTTCAGCTTACTTCCATTCTAAACTTTTATAATTTGTAAATGTCAATCCAATATGATTCATTATCTTGTATTATACTTTGAATCTAGGGTATGAGTGGCTCGATGTACATTTATTTGTTCAGTATGACTTGTGAGCTTGTGGCACATAATGCCTTGCTAATTATTCCCTTGCATAGCTTCAATTTTCCTTCTTTGACATAGTTGTATCTTGCATTTACTGAGCTTTTCTCTGATCTTAGTTATGTGTTTGAGATTTGCATATTTGTTGGAATTTTTCTCTATTCTTCATGGCTATGACTTTTAAGAGAGTTAAGATCCTTGTTTATTTTATTTTAAAATGCTTTGAAGTGTGGAGAGTTGTACCATTAAAAATATGGAAATCTATATTTAGGGAACCTCTAATTTTATCATTGTGCATTGACCTGTAGCTTGATAGTTCTTGATAGAATACATGTTTTTGTTTTGAATAAGATAACTCCTCACTTTATGGAAATCTACATTTTCTTCTGTTTGATAGCTAATGTTGTTATTTCATGCATATGTACCTTTTATATCATGAGAAATTTGTTCTTAGTAAGTATATGAGGCTTTCATAGACAATTCATAAGTTGAAGTTCTTCTTGAGGGTAATTGAAAATCTGCTCTTGTAACCATAGTGAATCACTGACTCCTGCAAAGTTGTTCTTCCTTTGCTCGAAATTATTTTGTTTCTTCTTCTCGTTCAAAATTTTCTTGTTTTCACTCTAGACCAGTATTGTTGTACTTCAAGGTATTTATGTTTCTTGAAGTTGTATTTTGTACTTTAAAATTTGAAAGCTCCTTGCTATAACTAACATGCCATAAGAATACTTAAACAGTGTACAGTGAAATATCTTAAAGGAACCATTTAGAACTGAATACATCACATTCCTCATTAAGTCATGATACTCTTGAATATTCAGGATCAATGTAACCAATGGTTCCCATAGCAAGGCAGAGGTGTGTATATTTGTTGTATCATGTTTCAGTGCAAGTTGAGACTCATATCATAGAACTTGATGTTGGATCCTCTTTATATTTTCATATTACGGTTGTATCATTGCAAAACTTAGTTGCAAAATATGGAAAATCTGCATATGGCTATAGCTTGTATTCATTTCAAAACTTATTTCCAAAACCACTTGTAAATTTCCTTCTGCACTTTTCTTCTACCTACAATATTTTCTTTTGAATCTTGATAACTACTCTATGAGATTCTATTTCAAAAGTAATTGATACTTCATTCTTTGTACATGTAATCTATCATTCAATGGTCTTTTGAATATTGATTTTCTTGTCAATATTTGATCTTGTATTTACATTTTAATTTGATCTTCAAGACCTAAATTTTATCTTCCATATCTGCTTTACTATCTATTCACTGTAGATCTGATCTTTTGGAAGTTTTGAATTTCAACTAAGCCTTCCTTGATTGCATTACACTTAAAAATTGCTTCTGTAACTTGATACTAGCAATTGAAGTAGTCTTCATCTTCTTAGACTGTAAATTTGATCGAATTTAAAAAATGGAGAAGCTCAAAATTTTTCTTAATGTTGTACTTGATCATTGTAAAACACATGAATGAATTATCTTTTACTGCAGCTTGTACCTACACACTTAATCAAACAGTTAGAAAATAAGTATGATTTTTAGCCTCTCTTGTGTTCCATTGTGACTTTTTCCTCTTTCTCTTGTCTTTTTTTTCATGATTGATGTTAATGCCATGAGCTTTTTCTAAATAGTAATTTTCATTTCTGTATCAGTTACTTGATGTATCTTATGCCTGTTGATTTCAAGAGGTCCATTTTCCTAAAACTAGAAGCACATGAGCACAAATGACCTTCTTTTCTTTCCCTTTTCAAGTAAATTGATGAACAAGGTGATGCATAAGATGAAGATGGGAGAGTTGGAACTGGATCAATGAAGAACAAAAGAAAAACAAAAGGCAATGATGGGTTTCTTCTATACTCTATTACTTTTAGTTGTATGCACGTGTATCTTTTATTTGAATAATCATAAGTTACATCCCATGGCTTGTGTGGGAACTATCAAACTTTATTCATGAATAAATGATATTATTTTGGTAATTTAGTTGTGTACTTCCTTTTACTTTCAAATTTTATGATATGTAATGATGGTATGATGAATTAAATAACTCAATAACATACTTAATAACACTTAATCATAGGAAAGGATAAAATTTAAAATACATGTAACTTAATAATG
Organism: Taxus chinensis; assembly: GCA_019776745.2. Taxonomy (NCBI): domain Eukaryota; kingdom Viridiplantae; phylum Streptophyta; class Pinopsida; order Cupressales; family Taxaceae; genus Taxus; species Taxus chinensis. The sequence continues at coordinate 606,681,544 of CM034154.1, read as the reverse complement.
AGCATCAGCCATGCAAACAACAACTATGTTTGTTTTTTTTGAGTTTAACTCATGTATTCACATATTTCTATTTTCCTCAAAGTTGTTTTTTAGTTCTTTAGATCTTTTATGAAAAATTGATGAAGGTAAACATGGAATAGTAGCATACGTGAGGTGTTGCATTTTGCAATAGCACTCATAGCTGCATATTTATTTTTTGATCCACTTAATGTGACTTAAAAATTTTAAGAAACTGTATGTCTTCCCCTTAGTTAGGTTCATTCATCAATGCTTTCCATCGAAAACAAAGTTTTGAGTTGCCCATTTTTGCATAAGTGAAAAAATTGTCAACAAATATTTGATAAGATCTCCGAATAGATAACTGGTATCAGAAAAGTGATGGTGTTAAGAGAGGATATAACATATTTTTTTTTACGCTATCTAAAAATTTAGTGACACAGAACTGGCATCCAGAGGAATTCATAACTGGTTTGATGCCTCAATAAAGGTATCATCTGTCATTCAAAAGTGTGTGATGTTAGCCGAAGCACATGAATTATTGAAAAGGTGTCAAAGTATATTACGGGAGTTGTATGGAAAGGTACAAGAGCTCACAAATATTGGTTTTCCAATGCCTTTTGAGAAACCACATCAATTCATTAAGAAGGATGTATTCTGGAAGAAAATGAAAGAAAAATTGATGCAAGAGAAGAACCTAATTCTTGAGAAGCTATATGATAAAAAAAAAATTGACTTTGTTAAATGATTGATAACCCTGTTAGTATGTTTGCATACAACAATAAAGGAAATCTCCAGTCTCACTTATGAATTTCTAACAAAGTAACAGGTCAGTAAATCTGATTTACAACAACTTGTAATTCCAATAGATGAAGAGTGGAGCATGTTACAAAAGATGATATAATTAAGAGTATTTTAATTTTGAAAATTGTTCGATTTTTGGAAATCTTGAATTTTTCATACAAGGCATGTCTCAAGCAAGTTGAATTAGGAATATATATATTTTTTAATTTTCATTTTAGAAATGATTCAAGCAAATCGACTTATTTTATCTCAAAATTAAGCACCATAAATCTTATATGCCTAAATTATATAATAATGTAAATGTATTGTGATTTAATAGCCAACCAGCCATAGTGTATGCTTTATATAAAACATATCAATAACATTGTATGTGAAATATATTATGTACTCATTAAAACATGACTTTGTAATGTTTCAGTAATCAAAAGGATTATAGATTGGAGCTGATGAAATCCTTGAAAAAGAGATCCAACTCTCTCTGCGACATCACACTAACCATTTCCACACAAGAAATCAATTTTAAATGGTTGCACATTGTTTTAGAAGACACTCACAGTGATAATTTTTACTGAACAACAAGAACCAGGACCCTGCATTGATGAATAAAGGCAGCTTATACCATTTTTGGAAGGCAAGATTATTACACTTACATGCAATGGAACTTGTTCAAGAACTGATAATTATCTTCAACCTTCATACACTATCTTTGGAACTTAATACAACACGAACCAGACCCTAGTATGTAAGAAATTATTGTGAAACTAGATAAAAAGCTCGTTTTACTTTCAAAACTGACTGTGTAAATCAATTGATATCAAATTATTCTTCCACACTTAATGAAACCATGAAATTACCTTTCTAATAGTGACGTAAAGCAACCACAAACATTCCCCCAAAAAAATTCACATTTGGCTAGTTAGATTTTGACAATTAATCAAATCCTTTTTAGAAACTGTAGGGGTAGGGTTTCCTCAATTGTGCCTACTTGAGGCCTCTTAGAATAAAATTTCTCACTATCAATTCTATGAGATTTTTTTTTTCAAATTGTTGGGTTATTTCCAGACCAACTTGTAACCATTTCAAAAAAAATGTAACCTTGAAACTTCTCCATTAGATACAGAGATGACAAATATGAAAGAGAATAGGGATGCTTACAATTTAAAAATCCTAGATTGGAATACAAAAGCTTATTCAACAACTTCATGACATTTTCCTTGATAAATACTTTTAGATATATATTTGGTTACATAATTAAAGGTTCAAATTATGATCGACAAAGCCAGAGAGCTTACAATGTTGACACACTACTCTAACCAATCTCAGTAGCATATAAAAAGTTCTCAAGGAATATGTTTAAATATTTTCTCTTTTTCTTGATCATATTTTAGAGGACACTCCAAATTTATTATGATCATGTTCTTCATCAATATAACTATTTATTTTTCAAATATATGTTTGTGAAAAAGTACATACTTCTTAATAAGACAATGGAAGGTAATTTAGGATCATTGAAAGGTACAGTTAGCATTTGAAGCACTCTTACCATTTTTCATGTTGAATAAGAGTTGAAGTAGGTTACCTTGATCTTATATAATATGATTCACACCATATGAACCCTGAGAAAATAATTTAACAATGTTTCTTGATGAGGAGACACAAGCTGGAAGTGTTTACAAAAGGACTGCCAAGTCATTGTTTTGCAGGTCAAGTGCATATTCACATGGAACAATTTTTAATTTGTATTATCATGCCTCACAGGGGTTTTTCTTGATTTTTAGGAGTTACAATAACTTTTAAAAGTGATTTTTAAATAGATAACTCACATCAATCCTATCAATTCAAGGAGAGATCCTGAAGAGAGAGAAAACCTTCTAGAAGAATGTTCATAACTTTCTTAAAACTTGTCCAATTGACCTAAAAAATTTTACACTATCTCAAAATTGGATTCTATACAAAAATTAATTCTATTATTTATCTTAAGGATTCACTATATTTTTTCTTGAGTGTTAATATACCATACAACTTATTATTCACTTTTTAAAAAGCCTGTTTTAGAGAAACTAGCAAAACGTTTACACACCTTCTCTGAACTTGATGAAATTTTTCCTGGAGCACCAAAACTCACCCCTATACTTGATCCATAATACCATTTTCTATAAATATTATTTTACTATTCTATCCCATCTCATTTTCCACATCCTCCACTATAAGTTCTCAAGCCCACTTTCTGTACACTTTTGAATTGTTACTCCAGGAGTTAATATGAGGCTTGTTTTCTACTCACACATGTTGTAGAAAATATTCCTAGGTTGATACCATGCTCAAAATAATTCTTCATAAAATGTACCAGATTCTCACACCCTATCAAGTACTAGAAACATGCCTAATTTGGCTACTTTCAACTCCAACTGCCACCAAATGACTTGATACACCCTGTGAGACACTTTACTCATTATTAAAACACTATTACTGACCTTTAGATCATTAGAAACTACAAATAAAACCTATAATTTTCCATTAGAGACCAACCACCTATGAATTTGAGCTTGTAACACCTTCAAACCAACGTGCATCATGCCTGAAGCTACCTGAAACCAACTTGAACCAGTGAGCATCATTAATACCACTTGACATGAATTCTATTAGACTCTTCCATTTCCATCAATGTTATGTGACATCAATGAAAAAAACCACCAATGCAACAAGGTGAAATAATGTGTTGAGGAGGTGGTTGGATACTTTGTTTTAATGTTATGATCAATCTTGGATGAAATCATTGACCTTGCATTACATATGCCCATTCTACCTTGACACATACCATCTTTGATGCAATTGCAACATCAACCGTGTCACTGATCTCCTTCAAATGTTTTTATCACCAACTCACAAATGTTTTCAGAATTGGAGTTCTCTCTCATATTTTGAATGGAAACCAAATTAGGTTATCTCAGATGATTCTCAATAGTATAGACATGCATACATACCCAAGTAGTATTATGAAATTGTTGTAACCTCATCAATAGATAAAGATATTTATCGTGTAGATTTCAATTTCTCTTTCAAGTATTCTTTCTCAACCGTAGCTAGGAATGTTTCCCAATCCCATCCACTACTTTCTGATCAGTAAGAATGAGGAAAGTGGGGCAAACCAAAAAAATACAACATCTTCTTTTGTTCAGGAAAATGTGTTATAGGATGACCTATTTTAAAAATGTGAAAAACAATATCTACCTAAACTATTTTACCTAAAAGACTATTTTGAATGAACTTGTTGAATTAAGAGGTAATTTTCCCTCCATTCATTGCAGCTATTATTTTAGTTACCTTGTGATATTTAAATTATTTTCCATACCTAATATGAAAAAAATCATCCATAGTTTTCCATTTAGCAACATTCTTCTAAACACTATCTACAATTATATTTTCATATATCTTTCCTACACGCTTCTCCATAGTAATCAACTTAAGTTGCATTGTCTTGTCCCTTCCCAATTTCCAACTGCAAATTGTACATTTGCATACTTTGGGAGGTTTAGGTTTTTTCTATTTTTCAACAGGTTCAATAAATGGAAACTTAAAAACCCAATGTAACCTGAAAATCTTTCCCAAGTTCCATTTTATTTCCTTTCTCTTTCTTCCAGAAACAGATTTCCGCTGAGTATTTTCCTTGGTGGAATTTATATTACATTGACAACCATGATTTTTATCTCAAAAATTCACTTTGGGAGAAGTTTCACCTATAACATTTACTTTTGCAGGTGATACAATGTCAACTTCCTTCAATTGGGTACGTGGTACAATTTAAAACTCAACATCATTCAATTGAATGTAATCAAGGGGAGGCATTTTACTGTTGTCATCATTTACAACATCAAGAAAATAAAAATTAACACATTCTTAGTTCCATTTAGAATGTAATCATTATCCCTTGATTGTGATGGTCCTGCTAGAGAAGGATGGGTTTCCTTAGATGGTTTCTCAAAATAAGATGTTATTTTTTGAATTTCAGTATCACTACGAGGAGGGGTTGGAATAGATTTGTTTCCTAAGGCTGAGCTTCCATTTTTAGTTGCTATTTTCTTGAATCATTGAATCATGTAAAATTGAAAGAAAAAAGATATAACATGTAGATTACATGATATTGATATGTGCATAGACATCTCAACATGAGAAATATGTATAAAGAAAAACACTAGGCATGAAAATGCATTCACATGAATTTATTTAGGTATAAAGACAACATAGAGAAGAAATTCATTGTGAATCATTTCAAAGGAACTCTCATTGAATAATTCCTAATTTTGAAATTTATTACGAAGAAGTGATTTCAATATCCATAGATCATGTTCTCATAACGCTATATGGTGCATCTCAAAATGTAATGGATGTCAATTGACAAAAAATTTACAAAATAATATGATGTGAGAGGAGACAAAAATAAACATTGTTTCTTATAAGAAATAGAAAAATACAAAATAATTATTTAAAAGAAGAGTCATCGTGGAAATCTAGAAGAAGTTTAGATGTAAAATTAACAAATTTAAGGAGAACAAAATGTAACTAATCCCAATGGATTTTTTCAAATATATTTTAATGATTTTGAAGTTATTTTTGAAATGGTCCATATATATTGTGTCACTTAACATGTACTACTTTTTTCAAGAGTGTTACATTAGCATATGAATAAATTACAAAAAAAATTCCACAAATTTTCATGGTTTCTTGATTGACATGTCACATAAAATTGGATAAGGATTTCCTACCATTTATTCATTTTTATTGCACTTGATCTCTATTGGTTTGATGTACATGTTTTAGTACAAAAAGAACAAGGTTTGACTCTTTTGAAAGAAAAAATTGATATAGAAAAAAGTGAAAGGATGAGGTATTATTCTTAGCTATCTCTCATATAATTTAGTTAGAAGGAATAATAATATTACTATAGTCAGAATTAGAGAATACAACAAGAAAACTAAATATGTATCAAATGTTTGAGAAGAGAACAATAAACTTAGGTGTTTTTTGAGAAGCCAAAGACACACTAATGATAAGAATTCTCTATTGTAGCAAATCAAACATGAAATGGATGATCTCAAGGTCGATGCTCACTTTGAAATCAAAGTATATTATGTATCTTCTCATGAAGGACTATAAGTGTATTGATGTATCTAAGGCATGATATGTATTTAGTTGTTTGGTGAATGATTCTTGATGACCGATACTTGTCATAATGTATAGGGGTTTTTCCTATTGTATGGAGGTTCTAAATGTTTTCATCAATCCAAATAGGGAGTGCATTATCTCATAAAGAGATTATTGATTCATCAGCGCTATGAGGGATTTCATAAGAATATCCAATTGCCAGAAGTGTTCATCATTTCAAAGGAACTGAGATATAATATATTTTCTTCCATCTAGGACTCGTTGTGGTATGAGACTATGAATTTAATTTTGAGAATGTATGTAGGGTTCTTTGGCTTGACAATGAAATGTCAATGTTTCAAAGCTAGCTAAAGTGTCATTAATCTTGAGATATTCTTGAATTCTTTGATTTGATGTTTCAGATATGATACAACTATGATAAGGGTATTCTTTGCATACTATCATGTTCCTACTTGGATAATGTGTTCAAGAAACTTGAAGGATATTTTCATAAAGTAACTATGATAGTAACAGGTGCAAGTTGATTGCAAGCTTCTGAAGAGAATAGTCTAGACTATAGGTAAGGGATCAAGGTTTTAATATACTGAAAAATTCATGAAGATATGTTTTTACTAAGGAATAATGATATACTTCTATACATCTCACGCACGTTTGTATACCCTTGAGTAAGTAAAATTAACAGTTTGTCTAAGGCTTGATTCGTTCATGAAGAGCATAAAAATAAACATGTTGATTGTATTATCAGGGAAATTTGTGTCTTAAGTTTGAGTATGAAAAGCTTTGTGAAGTCAAGAAGGTTTTAAAAACCCTTTTTAAATTCATAAGTGTATTATTGAAAGATTGGCAAAGTGAAAAGGAGTAGTCATGAAACATATCATGTGGCTAACAATCAAGATGACAAGGTTTACTCCAGTATAATGATGAAATTTCAGGGTTTGGTCAACATCTAGGAAAGATGATAATGTTTAGAGCCATGTTTATGAAGATCTACAGGAAAGTATGTGTAATATCAAGGCATGATGAGAAGACTAGAAAAATTTGAAAGAGTTTCAGTTTTTTAATGTGATTCAGTCGCTGTCATGAAATTTTTTTGAGACTTGGCCATGATGAAGGTCTATGAGGATCTTAAGAAATAGAAAAAATTAATGTATCGTTAAGGAATTTGTCATGAAAACCAAGTGACAAGATAAGAGGTACAATATGATTCTTTTAGAAGTCTATAAGTTTAATTTCTCAAAATTACTCCTAGATAAAGGAAAAAAGTAATTGTCTCAATATTATTACCATTTACATATTAACACTATGAAGATATTCTAAAAGGAAAACTAATTTCATTCAAAAAAATGATAAGTAAGAAAGGATGTACTTCTTGAGAAGAGAAATAATGTCATCTACTTATTACAAATTTAATTATATGAATGTTTTATTTTGTGTAATAAACATGACATATTTTGATTAATATTAAATAATTGTTGATTTTTCATATTATCTTATTTATATTGCACATTTTTATGATTTTCAAATGCTTCTCTTCATATCATATAATGTCATCTCTATCATTAGTAGTATTTATAGAAACTCTTCTTTTTGAGCTGGATTATCAAAAGGACGCCGCTTATGTTCTTCTGTCAAAGATCTATGAAAAATGGGGTAGGTGGGAAAATTTTCACATGATGAGGATATCGATGAAATATGCACAAATCAAAAATATCCCTAGATATAATTGAGTCGAATACCATAAAATAGTACATGATTTCATGCATTCGTTGTTTTGTCTTGTAGATGTTATTAAAATCCTTCATTCATTCATTCAACCTTGTTGAAATTAATGGTTATGTAATCTTGAGCCACATGTCAACATTCCATTAGCCTCCTAGAGTCCCAACCAAATCCTCCCAATAGATGTGAACCCCATGGAATGAGCTGCAATTGATAAGATTTGAAGTCTAGAGCAGGAGGTCTATGCCACGCATCGCCATTTCATCTGTCTCCCAAGGAAATTCCCCTAGCAGACATGAATCCTATGGAATGTGCCATATTTTATATATCCTTTGGGTCCTCTATGGGAAATGTCATGAGGAAGTGTCAGCGGTAAGTGATCAATGGTCGAAGGTGGGACATGTGGTAGCATTCCGCCGCACTTCACAACAATGAACTCCGGCAGATGTGATGGTCATGGAATAAATTGTAGTATATATATACATATAGAAAAAGAGAGAACAAAAAATATTCAAAGAATATACATCAAGGAATATACAGAGCAACAAAGTAATTCTAAATATATATATATAGGATTAATAGTGTTTCCCATTATTAATCATAAAATATTATTTGTTTGGTTTTTACGAACAACTTGTAAAGATTTTGATATTTCTTATAGGATCCTTAACATGATTCCTAGTTTATAGGATGTTGTTGTACTACATTATTGGCTGTATAATAGCTCTCCTTTGTAACTACATGATAATATTAACGGATATTGTTTGTGTGATCTATATGTGCTCATTCATTTGGTATCAGAGTGATATCATTATTCTCCCCATGAATTATGAGAGTCCTTCATATATTGATCTAGGAGGAAAGACGTGGATCCAGATTCCATTTTAAAGCATATGGTGATGAAGTGGATCCGTATTCATTAAACAGTCAAACTTGTTCTAGACTATTTCAGCTATCTGGAATTGGCTATTTTCAATTCCATAGTGGAAGTAGTTGTAGACACCAAAATTGGGTCACACTCCCTTTGGTCCCTTTTCAATTAACCAGCTCAAGCATACTCATCTAACCATAGCCCCTTCCACCCACATTAATATTAATTTAATTAACTTAATTAAATTAATACCCATCCTCACAATATTCATTAATTAATTATTTTAATTAAGCTAATTTCCACCTCACCCTAGACCTATTATTGGGATGTTGCCATAACCAACAATAACTAAGTCCTGTTTGCCTTAATGAGCTAAGATTTGGTCTAACCCTAAAATAAATCCCTAAAATTTCTCTAACTGTATTTCCACTCATTAGAAGGGAATTTTTCATTCTAATCCACTAGAATAAAAAAACCGGGCATAAGAAATTAGAAAGATCTGCCCATTTTAGTAAACCTAGCGAATCCCACCTTAACTGACGTCGGTCACACCTAAACTAACACTGGTCAACACTGGAACCATTCGTCGGCTACCATTTATTCACCTAAACAGCCTTGTTTGTGGGTTGGCACATTCTGAGTGCAAAAAATGAGATCAGATTTGTATGCAAGCAAAACAAGCATCCTTTTACTCATCCATACATCCAGAACCATAACCAGGAGAATTCCTAGAGCCATTGCATTCATAGGAGCACTCTGATAAATCACTGCTACAGTACCATACATGTATTCTCTGATCAACCACCTTTCCTCCATCACTCATCCATTAGATCATTAATACAATAAGTATGGCCCTAACTAGTAGGTTTTGTTTTAGTTAGTAATATTTATTACTCATGTTATTAATCTATTGTTTGCATGCATATTGTTTCATCACCCATTTGCATGTGAACCCAAATTTCCCGTCACCCATATCACAAAATCACCTATCCTCACCTGTTGTATACTTTTGAGCATACCTCAGACCTCTACAGACCTTCCCATTCACTCTCCCAAATTTTATTTGACATTAGATCACCCCTATCATTTAATCTGTTTGAGTTTCTTTTACCTCGACCATACCGACATCAGTTATCCACAACCACTGTCGGTTATACCTAAACCAACATCGGTCACACTCAGCCGATGTCGGTCTCTTAGTTTTACACCTTGACCAAGAAAAGATCCAAAAATCACCCTACCAGTTGACCTAAATAACCCAGAATCAAACCCTGATCATTTCCAGTACCTTGACAGACGCCTCACCTCTCAAATCCAACAATATCCTATACTTTTGTGATTGGATTTGCTTATTGTACTTGAATTAAATACCTAAATCATATAAACTATAGTAGAAATTTTTTTATTTCTTGCATTAAAATTATTTTAAATAGTGGATTGAAAACCATCTAGGAAGTATCACACTTCCCGGAACTAGCATACGCTAGGCATTCCACTGTCATATATCATTTAACTATCTTTTTGTGGTCTTGTTTTCTATTACAGGTAGTTCCTCCTAGCCAAAAGGAAGCTCTCACATTTATTTGTGGATCAAGAATTCATAACACACACAACAACCATCAACCAACCAACATTTAACAGGTATCTCCTCCTTAGCCCTTACCCTTATCTATTTCATCATTTCGAAAAGGTAAAGGAATGGTTAAACATTTTGGCATGCCTGGTGGGACCCATCAAGGGGTTATTTTGCATTCATTCATTCCTAGGTGAAAGTTGTGTGTTTGTTTCCCTTCGAAAATATTCAATATTAAATTTATTCTTTGGAAATCCTTCTCCTTCTTTCTATTATATAAAAACAATCGTATTTTTTGTTCTTTAAAAAGAACACGTCTTCCTTTCTTTTGCATTGCATTAGTGAAAGAGAATCTCTCTTCCTATTCATCTCTTGATACATTGAATATTACACTTTGATTCAGGTTTAAAACACTTGCATTGCATTCTTATTTGTTGCATTATTAGCTCACATTAAAAATGAGGGCAACCTATATGCTGGAAGTCATGCCCAACTTATGGTTGACACAAAGAATCGTAGAAAGCAACATTTTTCTCTCTCTCTTGTCTTACCAAACTTACATAAAATCAAAATATACACATCTTTCTTAAACAACATCTTACCCGGGAACATCTGTTAGTGTTCACACGATCCGGTTAGCAGGTGATTCCCTAGCTCATTTCTTCTATTGAATTCATCATCTCAAAGGATGGCCTGCCCTCGCCTTAACATACCTGAAACCTCTCCTTTTACATATCATTCTTCATAGGATACCTTCCTAACTAGATTTTTTGTTCTAAATACACACAGTCTGTCCTAAATAACATAAGCTAAAAAAAATGAGAAAATCACTGTTAGGATCATGCTTTTTCTTAGCATTCTTTGTGGCTTGTGTTTTGAGGTGTGAGACTACGAATCTTTATTTTTCTTCTTCCTTGCACGTACTCCACCATCATAGTTGGTGTATTCTGACTATGTCTGAGTGTGTCAGGGCCCCATCTCTTCATTCTCATGTTTCTAGGTTTGATTATTCACTTAACTTAATTCACAAAACCAATTTTCTTCATTCCTTTCTCATTTTGTAGTCACCGATGTCAGTCCAGTGAATGTCGTTGGTTCACATATGACCATCGTCAATTAAACAATAATCGGTGTCGGATTCTAGATTTCTAGTTACTTTACCTAGATTAGCTTTCATCATTATTTATGTTCTATTTTTTTGCCCTCAAGGCATCATCATATTCCTCTCCTATTGATACTTACTGTCATACACAGTTTCCCCAGTACAAATCCAACATTCCTACTTCATTCTTCGAGACTAGTTTTCTTCCATAGTAACCGGTATCAGTCTCAACAACCGTCATCGATTTCCCTCAACCGTCACTAGTCAACCTGACTATCATCAGTTTTTCCTCAACCATCAGCAGATCATCCTGACCGTCGTTGGCTGCCTACATTTGATTTTCAAATCCAAGCATATTGACCAGATTCACCTCCCGGACCCCATTATTCTCTTTTTTTACTGATTTTCTGTGTCATCTACAGAATACAGTCTTACCAAGTCAATACTTTTTCACATGGTGCTGACTTGCAGCCAGATAAACGCCCTCATATTCCACACTAGTCGCTAACCATGCCCTTATCACCTTAACCCCTAACATCCATCCTAGGACCTCACCCCTCGACCCTGGCCAAGAAAATCCCATCCATTGGTAAACCAAGAATGCAGCAACCCATTTCCCCATCACAGACCTCTAATATACCCAAGTGACCCACATAACCTCCGCCCTCACCCATAATCTTCTTACCACCCATACCTCTAATACCGTCAATAACTTCTTCACTACCCACGATGCTTCCTTCTCTTCCACTCATGCCTCCTTCCACAACCACACCTCCTACCTCCATAGCACCTCGGTTACCCCGTGGGTAACCCAACCTCTTCCACCATCTACTTTTCCCTCCACATCTCATGCACCCATATCACCTTTACCCAAAAATATGTAAACTAAAGCTAAAAATCCGCTACCCTCCAATAAGGTAGTTAACCCAACCAAACCTTCCATTGTCAATTCATCTATCATGCCCCTACCCAAGAAGATATGACCAACACCTAAGACCACACCACACACTAAACTAGTAACCCAACCTACTCCCCCTCTTGTAAAGACTCTTCCTACACAGTCAACTGCACCTGTAGCCAAACCCACATTCACCTCCTATTATGATACATTAGCAGGATCTTACGCCAAGATCCTAACCAACCTCCTCAAAACTTTTTTCATCACATTACCACCTCTTAGACCTTACTACCCACTCAAACACAAACCAAAAGGGTTTGACGAAAGTAAAATTTGTACCTACCATCATGTGCCAGGACATGATGTAGAGAACTATAAGGCTTTGAAAACCGCTCTTGTCCAATTGTGTCCTCCTAAAGAAAACTTTGACAATGATGATCTTCTTGATGAGGACCCCATTTCACCTTCACCAATTTCCACAGATCTTCCCTCATTGCCTACTCAGTGACTAAGATCTCCACCCCCATAACTCTTTGATCCATTCCTGAGATTTGAAATTAAAATGGTTCACATAAGAGAGTTGGAAAAACCACCACCTAAATGAAAATGCACCCTACTCATATCATAAGTCTCGTATCCACCACTAGGGTTTTGTCTCTCTTACCATTATACCTTCCATGACACACCCTCTTCATCTACCTCCCCTAAGATTAACATGATCAACATTGCCACCCATGCTCAGAAAGACAATGGTAAAGAGAAATCAAGTGGCCCATCAACCAACCCTATACCCAATATACCATCCACACCCACACCCAAAGTCATCATTCTAGGTCCTCTATATCCCATTTCCAACGGGGTCACACATCGCACAATGCTAAAACAACTACACCAATCCCCCCTCAAAATGTCTATATATGACCTCGTCCAGACCTCGGAGTCACATCATCAAGCCCTCATGGAGATCCTTAAATCTATCAAAGTCTTACCAAATGACCCCACACCCATAGCCTCCATCATTACCCCTCACCACGTAGCCTCTCTCACTAGGTCTTCACCTTCCTCTACACCGCCACCCACTCACCAAGTGGCCACCCTTAGCTTTGCAGATGAAGAGATTGCTCCCTTTTAGTCCAGTGACCCCGACCCTACTCTTTTCATCTCCTTATTTATCAATAATATATGCATACGATGCATTATGATCGATGGTGGTGCTATTAATAACATCATTTCCTCCCATGATTACAACCAAATGCAAATACCTTCCCATTGTATGCATGGTAACCCATTATGTTGCATTCCTTCAGTGACGACATGGCCTCTACACTGGGTATCATTGTTCTCCATGTCCACGTAGGCCACCACACTATCCCAGAACTTTTCTATGTCCTAGAAGGGGAGTTCCATTATAACTTGCTTCTTGGCCAACCTTGGATCCATGTTATGGGTTGTGTCCCTTGGACATTGCATCGATGCCTCAAATTTGAACATAAGGGACATGATTACACCATCCCTTCCAACCCCTCACCTTTCAAGACCTATAACATGCTATATCGACCCAATGATGTTCTTGTACCGGTCAAGGCATCCACCACCACAAACAATTCACCTCCACCCACAAGCCCATCCACCAAAATTCCAGATACTTTTGTTGTGTCTAACCTCGCTATCCCTACTACAGCTGTATCTGCTACCACTTGCTCCCCTATTTTCCCTTCATCTAGCGATCCATCTATACCCGCTACCCAAATACCAACTATTGATCTCTTAGATGGTGTTTTTCAATGCCTCACTCTCGGGGAATACTGCCTATACAATATTGATACCTTTCTCACTCCGCAAGAGTACAGGAATCTATGTCAACACCCTAGTTATGACATTCGCATTGGTGACATTTTCTTTTATGGCCCTCCCCACATTCGCACCAATCTAATGTATGGGGGACTTGATATGGCCACCTAAAAACCCGAACCTCCATCCCAAACCCAACCATTCTCATCTAACCTACACTCCCTCACTAACCACTATTTCTCTCACACTTTCCTCCACCAGTGCATGTGGAAAGGATTTGGCTTCATTTTTTATGAACAAGGCCGCGACACTATCATCTTTTATACCTCTCATAAACACAATGACCGTATTGGCATTGGTTTTACCGCTCCATCTTCTAAGAAGGTTCACATCGACCTTATCTGGGAAGAGAAATATTCCCCCTCTCATTCACCCACATTACCATCCTCACCCACCGATTCCATAGATCTTGAATGTATACCTCCTAACTATTTGGTTTTCGTAAATACCATTTCCTTGGGACCGCTGACCTATAAACATGATGGCAAGGCTCCCTCTTATCTCCCATTCTTGTATCCTGACATGATCGATGACGATACAACCTCAATTAACTTCGTTCAATTTTAGGACGATGAGTTCATTCTTGCCTACCTTGGTGTAAAATACTCTTATTTTCATGAGTCGTTACCCTCTGAGATGCAAACCATGTTGAAAGAATCGACCATTAAAATCAACATCAATAATCAGGATGACCCACACATTCTAAATTTCATCCAATTCTTAGACGCTACTGAACAAGAATCCTTCACCTCTTTCCTTCAGGACCATAGCAAGTCATTTTCTTGGTCTTATATTGATATGCCCAATATCAACCAAAAAATTGTAGTTCACAATATCGTAACCGTTCCTGATGCAAAACACGTCAAACAAAAGTTGTGTATAATGCATCCTCGCATTTCTCTTCTAGTCAAAGAAGAGCTTTAGGGCATTCTCCCAATAAACTTCATTCTACCCATTGATTATCCCTAATGGATTTCTAACATTGTTCTTGTCACAAAAGTGATAGGGGGACTCTGCATTTACACAAATTTCCACGACCTCAACCTTGTCTGTCCCAATGATGATTTCCCACTACCAGGCATTGACCAACTAGTTGATCTCACTGCTGGCCATGAAATTTTATCGCTCATGGATAGTTTCTCAGGCTATAATCAAATATTACTAGCTCCCAAGGATCAACAAAAGACTACCTTCATCACCCCTTGGGGGACTTTCTGTTATCGACTCATGCCCTTTGGTCTTAAAAAAGTTGGTTCTACATATCAGCGGGCCATGAATTACATCTTACATGACATTATGCATAGCATATTGGAGGATTCGGTAGATGATCTTCTTTCCAAATCCAAGCATCGAACTGAACACCTTCATATTCATAAGGTCATCTTTGACTGCCTCATCAAATATTGTGTTTGTCTTCAACCGAAAAGTATGTCTTTGTGGTACTTTCCAGGAAACTCCTAGGTTTCAACATTTCTTTGCATGGCATAGAAGTCGATCCTACTAAAGTCAAGGCTATCTTTGAAATGCATCCACCCACTAATCTCTGTCAACTTCGTATCCCATAGGGAAAGTTGTAATCAATTCGTCATTTTATTTCCTAGCTTTCCAACCATTGTCAACCATTACATCATCTTCTTAAGAAAGACATTTCATTCAAATGGGATGATGAATTCCATAAATCCTTCGAAGCCTTGAAACAATACCTCCTTCAACCACCAGTGCTCATCCCACCTAAGGATGACCAACCCTTCTACCTATATATTTCCGCCACTTACCATTATCTAGGTGCCATGCTCGCTCATCATGATGACCAACATAAAGAGCAAGTGGTTTATTACATAAGCCATACCCTTCTTGACTACGAAACTAGATATACCCATGCCAAAAAACTTTTCCTAGCCTTAGTTTTTGTCACCACCAAACTCCACCATTACCTACTCAACCAAAAAACCTTCGTTATTACTAATAATAACCCATGACACTACATGTATGCCAAACCTTATCAAAAGCAACTTGCCACACATTGGCTTATGCTTCTGGCCAACCTCAACCTCAAATTCATCCATCAAAAGTCCATCAAGGGCCAAAATATCACCAACCATTTGGCCAATGCACCTATTTCTAAGGATCAACCCTCTAACTTTCGACTTTCCAAATGAGTCTATTGCTACCCTTTCCCTGGACAAACCTACTTACCAAATGAAACTCTTCTTCGATGGCTCCAAGTGTCACTGTGGGGGTGGGGCTGGTGTTATCCTTATTTTTCTTGATGGTGAACCTATGCTTTTATCTTTAAAACTCAATTTTGATTGTACCAACAATATTGTTGAATATGAAGCACTCGTATTGGGTCTTCAAGCTGCTTATCCCTTAGATGTTAAGTCCATCAACATCTTTGGTGATTCTCAGTTGGCCATAAACCAAGTCAATGGTATATACCAGTTTCATAATGAAATACTTCAAAAATATAAGCATCATGTGGACATACTTTTGACCACCTTTGACTATTACGCACTTCAAATGACCCCATGTTCTACCAATAAATTTGCAGATACCATGGCCTGCTTGGCTACTCAAATACCTACTTCGCCCACTGACTCTAAAATATTTTTCACCATACAAATAATCCAATCACCCTCATATTTGACTCGTGAAGTCTACTCTATCGGAACCGCTGCTCCTGACCCAAGTGACCTTTGGTATAAGCAATATATAGACTATCTTTTGCTTTCCATTTTACCCACCAACCTCACTCGTAATGGACAACATGCCTTTCTTAAAAGTTTCTCCCATTATGTCATCATGGGCGGTCTTTTGTACAAAAGAGGTTTCGACACCATTATGTTGTGATGCCTTACAAGTTCTGAAATTCCTTACACCATTAAAGAATTCAATGATGGAATTTGTGGAGGGAACTTTAGTGGTCGCTCTATCACAAAATGCATTCTTTGCCTAGGCTATTACTGGCTAACCCTAAACCATGACTGTTGTGATTATGTCAAATGCTACATAAAATGAAAGCAACATGCTAATCTCCATCACACCCCTAGTCATGCCTTACAGGTCACGCGAGACCTTTGTCCTTTCTCTCAATGGGGTTTAGATCTTGTCATTGAGATCAACTCCCATTCTTCACAATGCCACCAATGGATCATAACCATTACTGAATATTACACTAAATGGGTAGAAGCCATTCCCCTCATTTCCACCAAAGTAGAGAAAATATGTTAATTCATCAACCATCACATCATCTATCACTTTGGTGTCCCTCACCACATTATCATAGATAACAGAAAACAATTCTAAAATAAAACCCTATGGAAACTATGTGATGATTTTTACATCCAACTCAATTTTTCATCACCTTATTACCCATAAACAAATGGTCAAGCAGAACCAACCAATAAAACCTTGAACAAAATTCTTATGAAGGTAGTCAATGATAATGGGAAGGATTCGCATACGCACATCCCTTTTGCCTTGTGGGCTTATCGCACTAGTATTCACACTTCGACTACTACCACCCCCTTTTTCATTGGTCTATGGTACTGAGTCTGTATTACCTCTCAAAGTCCAGATTCCATCCCTTCGCATCTCACTACAAGACATGCTCAATAATGATGGATTTCACCAAAATCATTTAGCGCAACTTGAATTATTAGATGAACGTAGTCTCAATGCTCTTGACCATATCCAGATCTACCAAAAACATATCAAACGTGCCTATGAAAAATGTGTTCACGAATGAACCTTTCAATTCGTTGACCTCATCCTGAAGGAAAATAAACATGTAACCAAAGAGGAGAAAAGTAAATGGGGAAAATTTTCTCCTAATTGGCTTGGACCCTATATCATCAACCATGCCTATGGATTAGGTGCCTATCATTTGTCTTCACTCAAACATAAAGATGAACCTGAATGCCTTAATGCCTTGCATCTTTGACCATACTATTGTTGATATCAAGTCCTATATCACTTTCTATCAATTGATCACTCATCCCTTGAGCACTATTCACCTTCCATATTACCCATTTTGAGGATCCATGACTAAACAAGAATCATGTGATTACCCATCACCTTTTAGCATTATCTTCCATACGAGTACCACGGCTCTGCTCCTAGCATGATTCTGATGGATACTTTTTATCTTCTTCAAGATGGAATCCCATGGTCGTTCATCACTCGAAACCACCTCTTTCATAGTTAATCTTTGTGCACTACCATATTGTCTTTTAAAACAAGATCCTAATCATCCTCTATAGTCCTTTCCATGACTTAAACGTCTAAAAACAAAAAGGGATACAATTCCTTGAGTCGAACTTCCAACAAAAGATGACTTCCTCAAAAGAGACATCTCTTCTTTATATCCTACCACTATCAATAGAATACTCCATAGAAGGATAAATTTGTATGGTCACTACAAAAATATAATAATGATTTAGAAGCTTCCCGCATCGATCAACTTCATGAATACCTTAAGGAGATAATATACCCATCCCATATTGACTTCCCACATCGATCAGTCTATTATAAAAAAAAGAGATGAAATTTTTGTCATGGACTTGCCTATTTTTGGATTTTAGGTTTCTTGTCCTGAAATACATGTCACCATACACTATGTTATACTAAACCCCCCATTCTCACCTCCTTGCCTCTTTCCCCTAAATTCTTCGTTACTCGAGGGACTTGCCGTAGAAACAAAATTTCATGATCATGTGACTTTTCTTCACCCTTAAAAAAGTCCATTATGCAAGGGTTGTAGGGTCTTACGTTCATAAGCCCATCTAGGGTATGGTACAATCTTTAGGGTTCTTATAAATTAAGCAACTCTTTTACCACCTCTTACCTTTTGCTTTCCTCATTACTTATTGATTATCCTATACAGGACCAGATTCTCGATACTTGAATTTAAAAATCACTCAACCATGCATACCACCTAAACTCAACCATGCCTACCACCTAAACTCATTCCTACCTATGACCCAACTCAACCATTCCTAGAACCTCAACTCAATTATGCATATTACCTACATCACCCATTCCTAACACCTATCAAGCTATTCTGCTACTTCTTGTGGTCCCTTTTAGTCTAGGACTATTAGGTAGCACTCGAGGGCATGGGGCCCTTGGAGGATAGCTCTGACCACTCTCTCCCCTAACCAAATTCCCTCTACCCCCTTTCCTAGACACATTCTACCCTAGTTAGTTTCCTTTTTATATAAATAATTGGAAATTAAGCCAAAAAAAACAACTATTGCTTCACATCTTTACCATCATCACTCATACATTAATTTCATCTTGTCCACAATTTCTTTACCATTATTATACATTTTCCTACAAAACATCTTAACATGATCCACATCATCATTAATTACACAAATTAATGAATTAAAAACTCAACCATCCTAACCGACTAAACTCAACCATACCTAAGATGGCCTAACCTAGCCATGCCTAAGTCAACCTTGACTCAATCCATGCTTATGTTAACTTGACTCAATCCATGCCTATGACCTCTCCATCCATGAATAAGTCAACATGACTCAATCCATGCTTATGACTTGATGCCTAACTCGACTTGACTCCACCATGCCTATACGACCTTGAGGAGTTTCCATATAGACAAATAATAATGAAATTAAAACATGTATACCATCCATACTATAAATATCATCATCTATAAATCATGATAGTTTTTTGTATACATATATATGCACAGATGCCCATCATCTAAAAACCCTCATGTACATCCTCACCATCTTCGACACGCATGCTAGTATATCATCAAAACAAATATACAAAACTCTCATGTACATCCTCATTGATCTTTAGCACATGCACGCTATAGATCAACAAAATATATATATAAACCATCCCCAGTGACTAATCGTCACCCCACCTAATAGTTGTCTTGTGTATCTCCTCCTCCTCCTCCACACCCGTGCGGCATCCTGCTAGCATATTACCACCCACCATGGGTCCTTGGCCTACCCTTGACTGGTACCACACCTAGAGCTGGCCTTCGTACACTAGTTAGCCTCACCCTGACCCTGTCTTGGGGCTTGAGACCCCCTGTACTCTGATGAGACATGGTCCTCTCACTCAAAGCCTACTATACTCTGTACTCTGTAGGATGGGATGTCTATCCCTGAGGCCATCAAATGATCCTGATAATACCATACCTCTCCTAAGGCTTCTCTAAATCCAGCCATAGTACCATTTTTGGTGGAGCCATTGATCTCGCCCCTTGTACCTACCTCTCAGAACCCTGTCCCACTTGGTACCTATAATGAGAGACCCTGTCCCTGTGCCCTGTGCTACCTGTCCTGAGGGACCCTATCCTGCCACTACCCATATTTGGGCTTGAAGGGCCACAACCTACACCTATGCAGTGGCCAAATAGCCCTATAAACCTGCTACCTATTCTTTTAATGCAGCCATCTGTGCCTCAGACCCTGTAAATTATCACTGCACTACCCCCAACTATGTAACTAGGGTCGCTAGCTTCCCCTGGAGGGTGTCTCTCTACACTGTAATGGTGGCCAACTATGGCTGCCCTGGCCTCATTGGTATGGCTTGTAGATGTGCTACCCACCACTATGTGTACCCATCTGTAACTCTAGCATCTTCAATCTTCCATTCGACCACCTGCTCCTCCTTTCCTGTAGGAACAGTCGGTTGTGGTAGAGGCATAGGCCTCTCCACTTCATCTCTCCTGTATAGTGGGAATGGTGGAGGTACATCCTATGGCAACCTAAATTACTATCTAACCCTAGCTACATGTATCATCTCATGCTCTCCTACACGGCACCCCTCTATCCATTAGAGCAACTGTAGCTCGAATAACTCCACAACCATCTCCTTGGATGATGGGAAGTCCACATATGGCATCCAAATGATGTCTACCCCAGACAAACCCTCTACTATCTACCTGTAGTGAACCACATCATGTGTAGCCCTAGTCCCCCACCACACCCCACCAACTGGAACCCATCACCTGTAAGCAACCCGGACCATACATGGCTCAAAGGGATCTAGCTAGGGCAACCCAATCGGATGAACACACACAATGTGCTCGCATACCCAAAAATGAACCAAAAACGTACAACATAAGTTGAACCTCCGTAATCTCTCGTAGGCCCATACCTCTCGATATAGTTGTACCAAATACGCAGGTGCCTAGGAAAAGCATGTCATCTCCTCCATCATATCATGTAGGACTCCCATCAGTGCTCATGGGAATCTCCCACCCTCTACATCCGGTAGTGCGAAACAAAACACTTCCTCCATAATCAAAACTACTAGCCTCATCTCCTCACGATGGGCCACGTATATCTCTCTATAGCTCAAGTTGGCACTATGAAACCTCATCTCCGCCATTCCCTCCCCGAATACTGTCAGCATTAACTCCTCTGCTACCTCCGATGAAATTGAATACACCTGTACCACTACTATCAAAAGCCACAGAATTCTGTAAACATCCTCTAAGGTGACAGTCATCTCCCCTATCGGTAAATGGAACGTGTTGGTCGCAGAATCCCATCTATCGATGAGAGAAACCATTAAACTCAGATCATGAACTATGAGCCTATAACAATGAATCCCAATTAGACCCACTTCATTCACGTGCCTCCACTCGTCATCAGTCACATCTCCTCAGACACCTAGCAATAAAGGTAGTACCCTATCCCGCGTCCGTAACTGATACCTCGCCTACATCCAACAAAAAAAATACTATTGTTAGAACCCCCCACGTACCAAACACACTTCCTACCTAATAAACCTCATTTCCAACCATCGTTACTTATTCCACCCATCCTACAGATAACCCATCGCTAAACCAATCTATTCATGTCATTTATACTTATTACCCTACTTTCCTCTCACAACACCTATCTTTACATCGCCCGACATATCCTAACTTCTTACCTTTTCTATCTATTTCCTTATGTTCCCCAATAAATGACCACCATCCGTTAGCCTTGATTGTAATCGCTCACATGTAACCAGCATCAGTCACCTACTTATGGACCGATGTTAGCCAAAATACCACAAACGTCAACCAAAACTTGACTGACATTGGTCAGTGTCACAAATCCAAACACGTAAAACCCCTCCCCTCTTTTCCAAAAATCCTTCAAATCCTACTCTACCCTACCCAAAGATAGCCTAACCCCAACCCATCCCTATCTACCCTACATAGAACCTCCCCCCTCCATCATTGTCAATTTTCAACACCAACTTCATTATCTTTTGCTACCCGTGAAACCTATACCCACATCACATTTTTCTACATTAAAAAGGAAGGATTGTGATAGACTCCTACCTCATTTCAATGTTTCCAGTGTGGTGGTATGACTGGCCATTGAACCAGTGGCCCACCCAAACCTTCTCCTTCCTTGGCCATGTCTAAACCACCAGCACAAATACTCCTGACCTCCAATCAAATTCTCCACACTGATCTTGTGGACTCGACTACCTGGCCCATCTAACCAACCTGATCTCTCCACCTTAGCTGTGTATTGCACCTTGTAATTTCCTCTCGCAAAGGCACGAAAGGTTCTGTGCTTTGTCATTTTACCAAAAGAAAAAAAACACAAATGAATCCCATTTTTGTGGATTTCTCTTCTTATATACTCAACCCGATCTGAATGACGTCAATCAAATTGTGCCCTAGTAAACTGATGACGGTTAAACCTAAACTGACGTCAGTTACCTATCATTTCACTTATAACTCTTTTTTTACCTATATTTACCCACAAATTACCTAACCCCACCACCGTTTGACCTTAACCATTTTAATCGCAACCTACCTCCAAGCCTTTGTTACCTATACCTATCCTTCATAGCATTTAGGTACTTCTTATTTTACCCATACCTCGGCCCTACCCATGTTGTGACCTAGCTACTTGGACCCGGAACATTGTTAGTGACTTGTGAACTCATGTGCTCGCTATACTTTGTGACACTGTTACCCATGTTGTTTTACCTAATGACCTTACCTTACCTCTTTCTGTGACCGTTTATCCTGACTTAACCTTTGGTGTACCAAAACATACCTAAACGTTCCTGCACCTGACCTGCAATGTACTTGTGCACCATATCCTATACCTTGGATACCGGAATCACCTCAACCTTGTTTGGATAAACCTATCGACCTTAGACAATGTAGATTTTGCATGCTCTTCAACCTGGTACCATGCTGCAGTTTATACGTGTGCGTGCATTTTACTATAACTACCTTTGACCCTGGACCATTACTTGGATTACCCAATTGGACCTTCACCCCATTACCACCATTTTCCACGTTCCTCTTCATCACATCCACCTTTTATCAAACCACACACTGATTCTGTCCTCTACCCCATCCATTCCTAGTTTGAGGGGGATCACCTTCACCCACACACGAGGCATCCACATTTTATTTATGTTAGCATCGCTTACCAATACAAGCTATGCAACAAAAAGGGGTAAAACGTAAACACCAAAGTTGGGTCACACTCCCTTTGGTCCCTTGTTAAATAACTAGCTCAAGCATACTCATCTAACCATGGCCCCTTCCACCCCACATTAATATTAATTTAGTTAACTTAATTAAATTAATACCCATCCTCACAATATTCATTACTTAATTATTTTAATTAATCTAATTTCCACCTCACCTAGATACCTTATCCAGCCACCTCACCCTAGACCTATTCACCCTAGACCTATTCTTAGCATGTTTCCATAACCAACAATAACTAAGTCGTACTGTCCTTAATGAGATAAGATTGGGTCTAACCCTAAAATCAATCCCTAAAATATCTCTAATCATATTCCCGCTCATTAGAAGAGAAGCTTACATTCTAATCCACGAGAATAAACAAATTTGGCCTAAGAAATTAGAAATATCTTCCCATTTTTGTAAACCTAGGGAATCCTACCTTAACCAACATTGGTCACCCCTAAATTGACACTGGTCAACCCAGAACCATCGTCAGTTACCGTTTATTCACCCAAATAGCCTTGTTTTTGGGTTGGCACATTCTAGAGCAAGAAAGGAGATCAGAGTTGCATGCAAGAAAAACAAACATTCTTTTATGCATCAAGACATCCAAAACCATCACCAGGAGAATTCCTAGAGCCATTTCATTCACAGGAGCACTCCAGGAAATCACTGCTACAGTACCATACACATATTCTCTTATCAACCACCTCCATCACTTAGCCACAAGATCCTTAACACAATAAGTATGGCCCTAACTAGTAGGGTTTATTTTAGTGAGTAATCTTTATTACTCTTGTTATTAATCTTTTCTTTGCATGCTTATTGTTTCATCACCCACCTACCTGTGAACCCAAATATTCCCTCACCCATATCACCAAATCACATATCCTCACCTTTTGTATACTTCTCAACATACCTAAGACCTCTACAAACCTTCCCATTCACTCTCCCAAATTTTATTTGACCTCAGATCACCCCTTCCATTTTATCTGTTTGAGTTTATTTTACCTTGACCATACCGACGCTAGTTATCCACAACCGACATCGGTTATACCTAAACCAACATCGTTCACACTCAGTTGACGTCAGTATCTGTGTTTTACACCCTGACCAAGAACATATCCAACAATCACCCTACCAGTTGACCTAAATAACCTAGAATCAGACCTTGATCACTCACAGTACCTTGACAGACACCTCACATCTTAGATCTAACTATAGCCTAGCCTGATGTGATTGGATTTTCTTATTGTAATTGAATGAAACACCTAAATCATGTCAACTACAGTAGGAATTTGTTTATTTCTTGCATTAACTTGTTTTAAATAGTGGATTGATAGCCATTTAGGAAGTATCACACTTCCTAGAACTAGCATACACTAGGCATTCCACTGTCATATATCATTTAACTATCTTTTGGTGGTCTTGTTTTATATTAAAGGTAGTTCCTCCTAGCCAAAAGGAAGCTCTCGCATTCAGATGTGGATAAATAAGTCAGAATGCATGCAAAAACAATCAAATGACCAACATTTAACAAGTATCCCTCCTTTTCCCTTACCCTTATCTATTTCGTCAATTCGAAAAGGTAAAGAAATGGTGAAACAATAGCATAGAGGATCTTTAATCGATACACCATCTTACAAATTATTTTCATGATCCTGTCTTCCACTCTACATGAGAATTAAGATGTGGTTTCTCACTCAACAAGTTCAATGAATTTCTCATCTCCTACGTCTGGATCATGCTCTCTGACCGCTATCTGTCTACAAATTGTGACTTTTGTATCTACGTTCTTTTGGGAAAACACTACGAAATATTAATGCATATAAGATTTGGAAATATCTTGAATATTTAATTTACTTCAATTTCTTGCATCACCATTCATCATATATGATCTTACATATTATTCTCCATGTGAACATCTGTCAGTGGTATTTATGTTTTAAGAGAATACATGGCATTTACATCTTTCAGTCGTTGTGATCTGCATGTGTATTTGATTGATATAAAGTTTTAATGGCTTCTGTTACAAATTATTTGGCTGTGAACATATAGCATGGAAAGGTGTCACCATGAACAGGTGCAAAGAGGCATATGTATAAATAAATGCTAGTCATATATGATGAGGAACAATTAATTCATTTAAGGCCTTTACAATTTTCTCAATTTCTCTCAATCAACATGAATGCCATGCTGCATCGTTACCGCATTCTATTGGAAATAGATATTTAGTCTACAATTACTCTTGGTGAGTTGTTTCAAAACAAATTTATGCATTCTATTTGAAATGTATAATATAGATCTGTACTTGTGGGTGTAATATAGCAGTGACACACATCTTACATGTGATCAAGTGCATGCACATGCCGTTATTGTAATTGTGGTTTCTCAAATTAAAAACATTGACAGGGTCTTCTACTCAAATATGCACCAAATTCGAACTCCTTTGCGCATGGGTTTATTTTATCTATTAAAAATTGTCATTAGGTGATTATTAACATTTTTCATAGTAAGATTCATTCCTCTAAAATGTATTTCTTTTCATGTATTTATGTCTAGCTTAATTTGTGAATCGAAGTTGTGTTGGTAAATTTTTCGTCAAAGAGTAAAACAACGTGAGTCATTGTAATGATTGTGATAGAGTAAAAAATAATTCATTTTTTTTTTTCATTAAGTGTAACTTATGTCAAGTCAAGTATTTTTATTGTAAAATTCGTGTTTCGCCTCTTGCCAGTCACTAACGAATGGGTCACATTCAAATTTGGTGGCATTATTTTATATTATTTCAGTTGTGTGGTGTGTGTAGAATAGAGTTGTGTGTGGTTTCCTTCCCCTTTTTTGATTCAAATGAGGAAGATGTGCATTTTAGATGCTGAGAATAGTTGTATAGGAGGGCATATAAACTAGAGTAATCCTCTGAGTGCAGAGATCCTTCAATTGTCATACTTCTAACATCGATCAGCCGGTGAAATCTATTGTTCATTGGAAGTGAAAGCGAGAATTGTTGAGTTCATGAATGTAGGTGAATCGGTGGAATTGTGATCATCTAGTATGGGGTTCACTATGGTGAAGTGGATTGGTCATGTGCAGTAAGATACAGACAACAAGATCCAAGCCAACAGTATGTTGACCTAAAAGTATGTGGAGGCATACGATTCTGGTTCCAGTTCTATGGTGCATTTTTTTCCTTGTTCACATTAAGGGGGTGAAGATTAGCGATTATTAGTGTTCACAATAAGGGGGTGAATGTTAGGATTAATAGTGTTTCCCATTATTAATCATAAAATATTAATTTTTTGGTTGTTAAAAAAAACTCATAAAGATTTTGATATTTGTTATAGGATCCTTAATAGGATTCCTATTGTATAGGATGTTGTTGTACTACATTCTTTGCTATATAATATCCCTCCTTTGTAATTACATGATAATATGAACGAATAATGTTTGTGTGATATGTATGTGCTCATTCATATATATATATAAAACATAAATGTATCTAAGATGGGAAAACTCGTTATAATTCTCTACGTGCGGAGGACTATTGTAGATGACATAAAAAATAATAGTGGTTATGAGGATGAGGATGTTCAAGCTTTGTAACAAAATAAAATGGAACATGATTTAGAAAACATATGTAGGATACATTTTATGAAAATTTTAACATTGAAATATATACTTAGTCCACTGTAAGGAATTTTTTTGAGTTTGTAGATATATGGGATGAAAATAGACTAAGGCATTGTAGTGTCATAACATTCGCTATACCATAAAATCAAAAAATGACATAAATAAATTAGAAAGGTAGAATCATAGATAAAGCAATTCGACATGAATGATAATAGGTCTCCAATAAAATCACCTGTAGTAAGTGCTTCTAGGATGTAAAATTCAACATAGTAGCTGGGCCCTGAGAAGACCTTTATTTATTTGAAACTTTGTAAGAAAATTACAATATGTTGGTTTGCTAAATCCTTTTCTATGGAAAATCGCAGGGAAAAATATACATCTATGTGTTTGTGTGTGTAGATGTCGATATTAATCACATTCCTAAAAAAATCATGTGCATGTCAGTGAACGAGTCCAAAGGACCAATAAGGTTCCATAGATTTCTTGGTGAAACAAGAATGTTTAAAATCCCGACCCGTCAATCATGTGGCGATTTAATATTGAAATATACATTGTGATTGGATATACCTTTGCTATTTGCATGGGAAAAATTATTGTTTTTTGAATTTTTGGGAGAAACTTTGGCACTGACATGAACCGAAAAATCATGAAAATCGAGTTCTTGAAACCCTACAATTCGCCAATCTATGAATATTTTCTGCTTATATTTCCACTGAAGAAGAACCCGAGGAAGAAGAAGATAGAATGGTTGCGCCCATTCTGTGGGGATAGAATACATGCACATTGGCCCTGACTCTTCCACTACATGACTTTCTGAAAGGATATAGAAAGAACTTTCCTTAGTTCACAAGAGATAGAAAAAAATATGTAGATGATCATATTTCTTTATTCATCACAGCCTATTGCATTTTGTAATTTGAGTATAAATATGTTCCAGTTCATCTCTTTGTGGAATCATTGCAAGATTCCATTGTTATTGGTTCTATCACATGCCAATGAGGTCAATCACAAATTGCTTAAACATGAAAATCATAATTGAGGCCAAGCTCATACATACTAATTATTCTCATTCTCTTCACTAAATAATAGCCTCATGAACCCATGAGATATTTGTTTATCTAAGTTCAAAAATATTCTCTGTAAAATTATAGTGGTTGTTAGGCCTATGTAAGATAAAAACTTAATATTCTTCACCAGAGCTACGTTACCATAGGTTGATTTTAATGCTAATAATGGGAAAAGTGACTACTTTGGATGAAGCACAGGAGATGGAAGTTGATGTGAAAGATGATTTATTTCTGTTTGGGAAAATTGGAAAATGACCAAACAAAGAAAAAGCTCAAATCTCAAGTTTTTGAGCTATGGATTCCTTAGTACAAAAAATTCCAACGATGTGTTTTCTCTCAAGAAAAAAATTCCTCAAAATACCTTGTACAAATATGTTCCAAGGATAAAATTCCTAAATAAAAAAAGGATTTATGTGACACACCACATGATAGATATCAAGGCTCCACCCATGAATGCATCTTGTGGAACCTAATAAAATGATGAGGGTGAATATGAAAGAGTAGCTTCAGAATGTGAGGAAGAATAAGGTGAATTTTTTATCAAATAAATTGGATATGCAGAGGTTTTTTCTTTTAGTATGCATCCTCTAAGGATTAATATGAAGACTTCATTTCAGTTATGAAAAATCATTATTGTGTTATTTTCACTTAATCAAAGACCCTTAATAAGGAGAAATCATCCAAACATAACAAAAGGGTGAGAGAAGGTCCTTAACTAGTGACTCTAATACCTAAAAAATATCATAGCTAAGAGAGAATATCCACTCCCTCAATTTCTTGAATTAGCCTAGAAGAATTCAGAATCCAAGCCTTATCGCAAGACATCTTCTAAACAAGGTGAGTCAAATACATCCACTCCTTCTAAGAATGATGCTTCTACTTCTACAATTCAAAAGAGTACTGAAAAATATGCAAGTACTTCTGCTATATCATGTCAAGATAATGTTTCCCATTCTCTAGACAAAATCCTCCTCAAATTTTAAAATTTTTGATCATTTAAAAAAGGATAACGTTAAAATGTCTAAATATTAATACTATTGAACAATGTAGAAGATGTTCATAATTGATGAAAAATTTAACATATAATCTAAATTGTCAGACAACTCCTCGATAAATGAGTTTTGTCTTGTGTTATAACTATTGAAGGATGTGGAAAATGTATTTAATGTCATTAAATAAAAAAACCAATTATAACTTTGTAATTTTTCCCAAATATTATTTGAGAACACCTTTCTTTATAATATGTGTATCTATCTTTAGTAATGTTATTTTGTATAATGTGTGTGACTATATTTCATAATGTTATAATACGATAAAGGCTTTAAACATATTTCTATCAATAGATATGTTAGTATATAAAAAAGGTTAAATAATATTTTTATTTAAATTGATTTATAATTTGATGAATGTTAATTTACTTAGATAAGCTATATTAGCATTACCTAGTGACGGCTAAGTTTTAAATATATTACTTTAATTTGTTAAATCCATATAGTCATGTTGACTTCATCATGTCTACTACACAAATTATTCACATCGGTTTATATAAACAAAATTTCTTAGCGAGCAATAAATTTGTGACAACATGATTATATTCCCCATTAATCTATTCATAATACAAAACAATAGATCTTAGCGCATGCTAAGCTATTTGAGCTTTTATAAAATAGCTTCAACGGTGGTTAGGAGTTCAAGTAATTGACACATTGCCAACCACCTCAAAAATTAGTTCATTCATAGGTATCATGTAAATAATATTAATTTTCTATCATTTATTTTTTTAATTTTTGTAGTCTTATTTTACCCACAAAATCCCAAGGCATGTTGGCACATCACTCAAGCAGAGTTGAGCGCTCACCCGAAGCACACAAGGGTAACGGGTTCCTCTTTTATGGTAGTTTGTTCTGGAAGTTAGCGTGATCATACAAATACTCTAGATCTATAATATCCATTCAAGAATAAAGCACAATATGAACTAGATCTAGATCTTAACCATGTGCAATATCAAATTATACAAGAATTAAGATTAACTTTACCAGGAAATAACTTGTCATAGATGTGTCAATAATCAATATCCATCCATAAATATCCATTGTATTAATTTTTGTAAAAAACATAAGCCTCATACATGCATAATGATGTCACCATGAGTCATGTCCGTACATAATCCAACAACATAAATCTATTACAAAAGTAGTTAGCTTAAACTAATGCAAATCATACATATATATCGGGGTGGGGACTTTTCCTTCACTACCCATGCATCCTCGAAATAGGTTACATGCTAAGAACACCCATGCACCACAACAATCTAACTATAAAAGTATGCAAGCTTTCCTAATAATAGATCTACTATAGTTAACTCTTAGTTTAGATCATATTATAAGCTCAAAATTATGCATGTCATTTTGTCTTTTCCTTATCCCAATATAATCCTTTCTTTAACCACAAGTCTTCATGTTTCAATCTTGTCTTTAAAACCTTCCTTGGCTGCCACTCCAAGTCTATCTTTAGATCTGCATCCCAAAAACTAGTTACTTGTTCGGTCTCTCTCCTGCATATATTCATATCCAACTCCAATGCACAAACCATATTCTCCTCATGCATACATCCACATGCACATTTATTTGTAATTCCTTTCGCATGTGTAAACATCTATTTTCGTGGACTTAGTCATTTTCCATGCTCAACATTACCCCAAACTTGTTTCATTTCCACCCTCAATAATGGTAAATTAGACTTATACCTCTAAGAATAAAGAATAAAGAATATCACAGTCATAACGAATAAATTAATATCTACCATTGTTAAAGAATAAAAGAATCCAATCACTATGTAAAGAGGATGGGAAAATCCTTTTTAAATGATGCTTCAATTACATTACATTCCTCCACTTCACTTTGTTCTTTCTTGAATGGATCCCACATCATTGCACTTACTTCTTTAAATGTAATATCTTCCCCCTTGTCCTTGAATGTGTGAACCAAATTTTCCAACTATTTTTTCACATCTTTCAACACGTCCATTCTGTGTGTTACATGGGGATAAAATTCCTTGACCTTATTCTTGATAGAGGTCTTTAATATATCATTAGCATCACTCTTTTTCTTGACCTCTGCAAGGACCTTATCTCATTCCATCCAATTGTCTTTATCCTTGGCCTAGAGCTCCTTTAAATCTACCTCATGAATGGTAACCAACACACTTTCCACCCAATCCTTGTCTTCACAGTTGTCAGAGACAACTTTGACCATATGAGCCATTGTTTTAACTGATGCAAGTAAATCATTGTACCAAGTTATGGTTGCCTCCATCTATTTCTAAACCTGATGCTTCTGCCATGCCATAACTTCTTGTATAGACTCTAGTACTAGGGATTGCTTTTGCATTGTGATTATGCACATTAAATCCTCCAAAGAGTGGAGAGATGATTCATACTTATGTGAAGGAGGGGCCGATTCTAGGTGCACTATTATGATTGAATCTATGATCAATTTTTCCTTTTTGTATACTTCACACAGTTTTCCCCTTACCTCTTACAACTCAACCTTTAACTACACAGTAATCAGTTCTTTCCCCATTATTTCCTTCTCTCTCTCTCAATAATTTCCTTATTCTTTTCATCCAATTCCTTATCCAATGCCTTTATTATGTTATTCCTTCCAAAAATAATTTCTTCTACTTCAACCGACACGTTATTTGACACATTACATGTTTGTTCATCAGTTAATTGTTGAGAATCCACTAACGGATTCAATGTTGTGGAGCCTAGTGAAGTTCGCTAATCCAATAATGGTGCCGCATTGAATTCAAACTCAGTCTTGTCAACATGGGACTCAAATGTCTAGGAAAACATCTTCCTTGTATGCGGGAAGACACTTTCCTTCTCAAAAGATGACTAATATAAAATTTGGTCCATCATTACTGTACTGGTATAATGTGCACGTAATACCTTGTTGGGATATGCATCATAAGACGTAATAGGTCTCTATTGGGTTGGGCGTGCATTTGCCACCTATGCGCACACCCTTTGGGAAACCTTCTGCAAAACTTGTTTCTCCTCCAAGACTCCCACCTATCTCTTTTTCTTCTTCCTCTTTAGTGCTGTGTTCCGCCTCCTATTTGACCAAGTTCTGTATGATACCTGGTACTTCCTTTTCCATATTGGGGTCCAAATCTTGTCCGAAAAGGTGTGAATTCCACTTCTACTTCTCTAACTTCCTCTAAATGCACACTTGTCTTCTCATCAGACTCATGTACATCATACACAAGGGGGTTCTTCTTAGGATCTTGTTCTTCCTCCTCTCCCTTTGTTTCTTCGTTATTTAAGCTCTCTATTTCTTCAGAGTCAGTAATTCGAACTACCCTTGGTTCTTTTTCACTGGAGATTTTTATTTTACTAGGAACCTATTCTTACGATTATAAGTACTTGTGTTTGTACATGTTTTATTTTTCCCTATAGCCTAACGTTCAGGTGTGCATGACACTCAACTTGTTGTACGAGTATCTCCTTTATGTTTATTCTTTGTTTCCACCTTCTATCTCTTTGCATGGTCCTTAGGTATACTTATATAATCCTCTAAATACGTATCTTGTTAAAACTTCAGCCACAGATGAATATACACCCTTTTTTCCATGGGCCCTACAACTGGTATTGTAATGGGATTTATCATTTGTATGTCATGTGAGACATACCTTTCCACATATGCATTTTTTTGTGGGTAGAAAAGTGTTCAACACAACTCGCGATGTTCCAGATCTACAATACTTAGATCAAATCTGATCTTATTTTCCTTTTATCCTATTAACTACAATTTGGAATTACTACACTATGAAGGAAAATGGAAATTTACATTATGGGCTCTTGGTGTCATCGGTCAGAGTGAACCTGCCAATGCAAAATTTTTGGTAAACTACAAACATAGCCTCATCTTTAAATTACCATTGCTGGTAGTTTCTCTAGGATTCGCCACTAGGTGCAGAAGGAATTGATCATCTTGTTATCACATTTATCCAAGCATGCCTCTTACATCGGTGTTATAGTATAACAAGTATACGTCAAAAAAATTTTAGTAGGAGAGGGGTGTTCTTTGGGGTAATCCCATATATTATTGTTTAGCCCATCGCTCACCCCAATCTCAGAGAATACAATAAAAAAATATATATTACCATATATTATCTTATCTCCATCTCACGAAGCATCAGTAATATCTTCTGCAATGAAGGTCGAGATGTTATAGATGGTTCCCTTAGCTATCTTCTTACATACATTCAACTTCTTATTAACTTAGGTCCACCTTTCTTGTCCACTCAATTTAGTAAGTAGGTGCATGACCATATTTATCACCAGATTATTGATCTTTGAGAAATCTAAGGCATGACCACTTTTCTTATACCCAAAATCCTTCGTTATTTCCTTATCAGCCTCATTATCACCCAAGTCATCATCAAATTACTTCCCAATGAAGATGACTCCAGTGAACTTTGAGATTAACTGTGGGGTTATGGGCATTCTCCTTCCAATGAAGTAAAAGTAGTCTTCATCTAAGCATGACATTAGCCACTGGTCAAATATATTAGGTTTGTGAAGAATGGTAGTTCATATAGTTATATAAGTCTAGCCTTATCCAAATTTTTGGGCACCAAATCATCATACACTGGTTTATCATCGACCGTCCTCTTCCCTATGGGTCGAACTAGTTCTAGATTCATGTCCTTAGTTTTATCCATTCGATGGTTATAATCAATTGTAGTCACTCTCCTCATATGGGACACCCAATTTACCACCATCAATGCCCCATCCAGGCATTGCATCTCTAAATACCATTCCTTTGTGAAATTTTCCACCATACTTGGTTTATCGTTTCCCTTTCACCTTTTCTTGGGTGAAATTGCCACCAAACCTAATGGTTGTTGCCCTTCTTGGTGCCATTCTCTATCAGGTACTTGGTAATTATACCTTGTGTTTTGGTTCTTAAAATTCCTCAAACCTAGAACCACACTTCTCCTCTGCAAACTCTGTAAACTGCGCCACTTGCTCTGGTTCTCAAAACTATCTTGAAACTGCGCCTAACCCTTGCTTGTACAAGAAAACCTTTTCTCCTTCACACTATACCCTCAGAACCCACAAAAATTCCTTCCTAAACATGCTTTCTAAAATATTTTCCCTCGCATTGTAACTATGTAATTACAATGCCCATCCGCAATCTGGTTCTCAAATATTTACCTTCAAAATCGATCTTTTGCCAATACTCTTGAGGATTCCCTTGTTTACACAAGCTCTTTCAAAAATTATTGTAAGGTAAATATGACTTACCATGATCCCTTTTTTATATTTTTTAAATTTTTATCATATTAATTACAATGCCACCTACCACAGTACTTAAAACAAAATGGATTTTCCTACCTTTCCATGTTTTTTTCCTCTGTGCATCCACCCATGTGTAACCGTTGTAACCTTCGAGCGTGTAAAAATACATGGACTGCATGCCTCCTCATGCATGCTCCCAACACCAAAGTACATTAGCCACTACCTCCTATCCTAAGTAATTCTCCTTGTCACTTCCTACCTCACATTTCCCTATGCGTTCATTCTTGTATTATGAATTTTACTTTGGCATCATCCTTATTATAACCATCTTCATGACACATTATCATTTTCAAACAACCATTTTCACCACCACTACATGCACCCCACTAGTACTTAGGACTATCATCACATGCTCTTATTTTTCCTGGGCCTTTATCAACATCAACTTTTATACACTTTCCTCTTCTTGTACTCTACCCCACACTAGTTGTATTGGTAGTTCTCTATGCGTGAACTCAAAAAAGGAGTAATCAACTTCTAGCTCACAAGAACGCTTATTATAGAAAACACTAAAATAAATTGAAAAAGCATAACAATGATGGAAGGAAACACACATAAAATAAATGCAATAAGGGAAACCTAATATAGTTGGAAATACTAACTTATTAAAAACACCAAGAAGAATTATTTATAGTAGGGCTCGAGCCTAAACCCATTAAAATAACTAGGCACTTATGTCCCATCCAATGCCTCTAATTGGAAAACACTTGAATTAAGTATATAAATCACAATATATGGTCCTAACCAATGCAATTTGATCTTTCCAGGGTGGCACATAAACTTGGAGTCTTAAAGAAGAACCATATGTCCAACCTAAAGCTTCTTATTCTTAATATGTCTATCATGTCATGCCTTCTGCATGGCCTTTTCCATTTTCTAACTCCATCTGGAAATAGCACACCTTTCATCCAAATTCATCAGTTTATCAATGTGCTCTTCTAGTTCTTTCTCATCATCCCAACCTCCTACACATGCAATACGCAAAGAAGGTAACATGAATTACATGGGAAAAATAGCCTCTACGCAAAACACCAACTAAAATGGCATTGCTTTGTTTGATATTCTATAAGTTATCCTATATGCCCAAAGTACAACAAAGACTTTATGATCCCATTCCTTCCTTCCAACATAAAATATCTTAGTCAATGTGTCGCTCAATATCTTGTTGAAATCCTCAGCAGTTCCATTAACATGAGGGTGATATGGTATTGTTTTATGGTGTGCCACCATAAATTCTTCCAATAATATCCTGATAGTTTCATTAAGAAAATGATTACCCCTATCACTTGTCAAACTCAATGGACATTCATAGTTGTTGATAATTTTCTCCAATAGAAACCTTGTTGTCATACCTGTCATGCAATGCTTTGTAGACACCCCTTTTTCCCACCTTGTAAGATAATATGTACAAGTTATAATATAATACAATCCAGTCCTAAGTGTGGATGGAGAAATAGGACCCACAAAGTCAATTTCCAACTTCTTAAAAGGTTTTGCACTAACAATAGGCCTTAAAGGAATTTTGATCCCTATGCCCAAGTTTTCAAAGGTGCTGACAATGGTCAAATGCCTTGCAATATTCCTTAAAATCTTTATACAGTGTTTCCAACTACAAACTAGTCAATAAATCTTATGTGCGGTAACATCTCGTTCATAATGTCCACCTGTAATACCTCAAGGAGCTTTCTCCATCATAGCTTCATGCTCATTCTCAAGCACACACCGATGCAAGACTTTATCCTTACCTAGTTGTTATAAGTCTCCACTAATCAACATGTAAAGCGCGATGCATATGGAGAGTTATTTATTATTTATACTCTTCATCCCATCATGCACCACACTAGTTTGTAAAAAGACAATAATGTATTCTAAGTAAGAGAGAATGTAGTTTAATCTAAATGGTTGGGCATTCAACATTATATCCTGAATGCTCTACGCGTCCTCACTTGAATTAATCCTTGTAAAATGATCTAGTCTAGAATTTCTCTTACCTGGGTCAACCACCATTGTAAAATCAAATCCCTGAAATAACCGAGCCCAAAGGCATATGCACTCCTACATAATGGGATTGTTCACTAAGTACTTAAGTACCATGTGATTTTTATAGAATATAAATTAGTTAGCCAGTAAGTACTACCTAAACTTATGTAATGCGTAAATCATAGACAAGGCCTCGCTAGTTCTATATTTCTATTCAGTTGGTGTTAACTTCATTCTTGCAAAATAAATTTGATAATCAACAACACCTTCTCTAGGCTTGGCTAATATCGTGGCAATGGTCATGTGAGAGGTATCCACATGAACATGAAAAGGTTTGGTCCATGAAGGAAAGCACAGAATAGGTGTTGTAGCAAGCCTTTCCTTCAAAGTCTTAAATGCACCATTTTGCGCTTCACCCCATTGGAACTTGCCTTTACTCTTTAATAATTCTTCCAAGGGTGTGGAAATCCTATCATAATATTTTATAAAATTCCGGTAATAACCAATATTCCCTAAGAATCCACGCACCTCACTCTGTTTAGTAGGTTCCTCTAATCCCAAAATAACAACCTTAGGAGGATCTACTAAAAATCCTTCATTACGAATAATTTGTCCCACCAAAGTCCCAAAAGGTGTAGCAAAAATGCACTTCTAAATTTCTAAGGAGATGCTCAACTACCAACACCTCTCAAACATAAGTCTCAAATTATCTCAGTGATCTTTCACTAGTCCATAAACCATCCAATCATCCAAGTAAGACTGCAAGAACTTATGGATAAATTATTGGATGGTGTAGGGAATTTTAGAACTTGTAAGGCATCGTAAGAGAATACTATCAAAGCCATGCTTATAAAGGAGACCACCCATGATGAGATAACAAGAGACACTTTTAAGAAAGACACATTTTCCATTACAAGTGAGATCAAAAGGTAGAATGGAAAGGGAAAGATAGTCTGCAAATTGCTTATACCAAACTACGTGATGTTTATACTTTTTAAGTATTTCATTACGAAACTGGTATATACCATTGACTTAGTTTACAACTAGTTGAGAATCACCAAATATATTGATTGACTTAACATCTAAGGCATAAGAAATCTAGAGACCTAATATAAGTGCTTTGTATTCGGTGATATTGTTTGTACAATCAAAATCTAGCTTGAAAGATAAATGCATAGGTTCACCATCAAGTGGAATTAGGATAACACCTGCCCCACCTCCACACTGACACTTGGAGCCGTCAAATAAGAGTGTCATTTGGTATGTGGTATTGTCACCGGAGCGGGTAGCTTTGGATTCATCTAGGACATCAAAGTTAGAGGGTTGATTCCGAGAAATAGGTTCGTCTGTTATTTACTCAGCGATGGATTGGCCTTTGATATACTTTTTATGGATGAATTTTATGTCAAGGTTGGCAAGAAGTATGATCCAGCATGCAACACATTGATTTTGGTAGGTTTTGGCGTAAATGTAATGTAAGGGGTCAGTATTGGGGATGGAAAATATTTTGTGGTTCAGCAGGTAATCACGAATTTTGGTGGCGACAAAAACTAAGGCTAAATAGAGTTTTTCGGGGTGGGTATATCTAGTTTCGTATTCTAAAAGGGTATGGATTATGTAATAAACCACTTTCTCTCTATGTTTCTTATCGTGATGAGAGAGCATCTCACCTAGAGAATGGTCAGTGGTAGAAATGTATAGGTAAAACGGTTGGTCATCCTTAGGAGGAATGAGCAATGATGGTTAAAGAAGGTATTTTTT
The DNA here is from genome assembly GCA_019776745.2 of Taxus chinensis. Lineage (NCBI taxonomy): Eukaryota > Viridiplantae > Streptophyta > Pinopsida > Cupressales > Taxaceae > Taxus > Taxus chinensis. The sequence goes on along the minus strand of CM034154.1, from coordinate 606,643,271 downwards.
TAAGCCATCAAAGGATTTATGGCATTCATCATCCCATTTGAATGCAACATCCTTCTTGAGGAGATGATGAAATGGTTGACAGTGGTCAGAAAGATGCGAGATAAAATGATGAATAGATTATAACTTACCTTGCAAGCTTCTAAGTTGATGGAGATTAGTAGGTGGAGGAATTTTGAGAATATCCTTCACTTTACCAAGATCTAATTCTATGCCATGCAAAGAAATGATGAAACGGAGGAGTTTTCCTGAAACTACCACAAAGACACACTTCTTAGGCTACAGGTGAACACAGTATTTGATGAGGCGGTCAAATATGACCTTAAGGACTGTCATGTGTTCTACTCGATGTTTGGATTTGGTAAGAAAGTCATCTACGTAATATTCCAATATACAATCCATGATGTCATGGAAGATATAAGTCATGGCTTGTTCATATGTAGCACGATCGTTTTTAAGGCCAAAAGGCATGACTCGATAGCAAAAGGTCCCCCAAGGAGTGATGAAGGAAGTTTTGTGTTGATCTTATGAAGTGACTAATATTTGATTATAACCCAAGAAACCGTCAATGAGTGATAGAATTTCATGGCCGATGGTAAGATAAACTAGTTGGTCAATGCCTAGTAGGGGAAAATCATCTTTGGGACAAGCTAGGTTGAGATCATGGAAGTCTGTGAAAATATGGAGTCCCACTGTTACTTTTGTGATAGGAACGATGTTAAAAATACATTAGGGATATTCAATGGGTAGGATGAAGGAAACTGAGAGAAGGTGCTCAAGTTCTTCTTTGACAAGAAGAGAAATGCGAGGATGTAATTTCTGCAGTTTGTTTTTATGGGTTTGGCATCACAGATAGCTACGATATTGTAGACCATGATTTTTGGGTCATTACCAGACATATCAGCATAATACCAAGAAAAAGTGTTGTTATGGTCTTGGAGGAAAGACATAAAAGCTTCATATCCAACCACTTCTAAAGACAGACCTATCTTTAGAATGTGTGGGTCATTATGAGTATTAATGTTGATTTCGATAGTCAATTTATTCAACATGGTTTGTGTCTCAGAGGGTAACGAATAGTGAATATAATAATCTTCTGCACCAAGGTAGGTGAGGATGGAATCATCGGCCTGACATTAAATGATGTTAATAGAAAGTGTATCATCATCGATCATGTCAGAACACATGAAGGGAAGAGAAGTGGGAACCCCACCATCATGTTGATAGGCTAGAGGTCCTAGGGAAATTGTGTTTATGGAAAAACAAAGTTTGGAGGGATAGATTCAGGATCTATGGACTCCGTGGGTGAAGATGGTGATGTTGGTGAATGGAGTGAAGAACATTTGTCTTCCTCAATGAGGTCGACACAGGCCTTCTTGGAAGGTGATGCGGAAAAGCCAATGCCACTATGATCATTTTGTTTATAGGTGGTACATGGAATGAAAGTATGGCAGCCTTGTTCGTAAAAACCGAAGCCAAATCCTTTCCATGCCCAACACTAAAGGAAAGTGTGGGTTAAGCAGTGGTTAGTAAGGGATTAGAGGTCAGATGAAAACAGTGGTGTTTTAGATGGTAGTTCAGGTGAATAATTGGTAGTATCAAGTCCCCCATATGCTAGATAAGTGTGAAGATCTGGAGGATCATAAGGAAAACCTCACCTACGTGGTAGTCATAATGAGGGTGTTGGGAAAGATTTCCATACTCTTTTGGAGTGCGGTGTTGAAAAAAACCTTCTAAGGGATCAATAGTCGATATGTGGGTAGCGGGAATAGACATTGTGGCGATAGTAGGAATAGCAGGTTTAGATGTGGGAGAGGTGGCGGCAACATTGGTTGGGTGGGGTCATGAGTGAAGGAGAAGTGGGTGTAGTGGCAGATGCCTTGACTAGTACAAGTACATCATTGGGTCGGTACAACATGTTATAGGTTTTGAATGGGGATGGGTAGTTGGGGATGGTGTAATTATGTCTATCATGCTCAAATTTTACACAACGATGTAAATTTGAAGGGAAACAACCCATGACGTGAATCCAGGTTCTTCCAAGAAATAGGTATACTGGAACTCCCCCTCTAAGACGTAGAATAGTTCTGGGATAGTGCGAGGGCCTACGCGAATGTGAAGCATAAAAGTGCCAAGGGGGGAGGTGATTACATCGTTGAAGGAGTGCAGCATAACTGGGTTATTATGTATAAAGTTAGAATGGATACACATTTGATTGTATGTGTGGGAGGAGATAATGTTAATGCTAGCACCAGCATCAATCATGACACGTCATACATGTATGTTATCGATATAGATAGAAATGAATAGGGTTGAATCATGGTCATCTGACTGGAGAGGTAAAATATCCTCATCAAAGAAGCTGAGGGTGGTGACTTGAGGAGTGGTCATGGGGGTAGAAGAAGGAGCTGATTTGGTTAGTGAGGCCACTAGTGTGGGGTCATTGGGTATAACTCCAATGGACTACAAAACTTCAATAAGGGCCTGTCTGTGAGATTTGAAAGTTTGGACAAGATCATATAAAGACATCTTTAGAAGATAGTGATGTAATTTTTTTTATCATTGCGTGATGGGTTAACCCATCAAAGATATGGTATGCAGGTCTGTGGATGGTGATTTTGGGAGTGGGTGTAGATGGTATATTGGGTGTATAGGGTGGGTTGATGTGCTAGTTTTCTTTTCTTTTCCTTTGTTTTTCTAATTGCGGGTAGCAATGTTAACCATGTTAATATGAGGGAAGGTAGATGGAGAGGGTATGTCATGAAGGTATAATGGAATGAGGGGAAAAATCCTAGCGGTGGATAAGAGCCTTGTGAAATGAATAGGGCACATTGACATTTGGGTGGTGATTTGGAAAACTCTCTAGTACGGACCATGTTGATCTCAAAATTTGGAGGTGGGAAAAATGGTTGTGGGGGTGGAGATATTGATTGTTGAATGGGTAAAGGATGATGATGTATGGTGACAGATGAAGGTGGAGCATGGTCCTGATCAAGAAGATCATCATCGTCAAAAATTTATTGAGGAGGAAAAAATTGGAGAATGGTCCTGATCAAGAAGATCATCATCGTCAAAAATTTATTGAGGAGGAAAAATTTGGAGAAGAGAAGTCCTCAGATCCTTACAATTTTTGACATCATTTCCTCGCACACGATGCTAGGAAAAAATATTGGTTTCATCAAACCCTTTTGGTTTGGTTTTGAGAGGATTGTAAGGTCGAAGCGGCGGTAATGTGATGACTAAAGTCTCTAAGAGATTGGTTAAAATGTTGGCGTAAGACCCCGCTAACATATCAAAATGGGAAGTGAGTGTCGGTTTGGGTACAGGTTTGGATGATTGTGAAGGAAGAGGATTTATAAGAGGGGGAATGCATTGGTCTATTGATTTTATGAGTGGTAGGGTCTTATGTTTTGATGGAATCTTCTTGGGTAAAGGTGGGGTAGATGAGATCGTAATGGAAGGTTTGGTTGGTTTGACTACCTTATTGGAGGATAGTGGATTCTTATGTTTGGGTTATACCTTCTTGGGTAAAGGTGACATGGGAATATGGGATATAGAAGGGAAAGTATATGGTTGAAGAGGATAGGTTACCCATAAGATCAACCATGTTACAGTGGAGAAGGTTGATAGAGGATGGGTAGATGGCATTGGTTGACTTCGTATATGCATAGTTGGCATTATAGTAACTAGTGGAGGTATAGGTTGTAAGAAGAGTATAGGTGAGGGTGAGGAAGTTTGGTTTTTGGGTGAATGAGGTGTAACAAAGGCTCGTGAGGTAGGAGTAGGTTTTTTAGATTTTGAATAACCTTGGGTATGCGACTGTTTGGCCAAGGTTGATGAATGAGGACCTAGGATGGATGAAGGGGGGAAGGTGAAAAAGGTGTGGTAGGCGAGACTGGTGTATGTAGCCTAGAAGGTTGGGTTTTACTTTTAGGCAGAGGGATAATGTTGGTGTGGGTTTGCGATGGTGCTGCTAAGTCTAATTTAACAGTTGGGTGAGTAAGGCTTGATGTTGACATAACACCCAAGGTAGTGATGGGTCTAGATACAGGTGAGGAGATAGGTGTGGATAGGTTTTTAGGTTTGGGAATGGTTTTAGTTATGGATAGAGGTTTGGATGTAGGTAGAGATGATGAAGGATAAGTCATTTCAATAGGCATGGTCAATGTAGATTTGGTTTCTGAAAATATCCTTGCGTAGATCGTGGAAGTATCTTCAGGAAACATTTACATTTTGGTCGAAATGGGGATCCGAAGTCATCGCCTAAAGAATGGAATGATCAACATAATCCAAATGCTCAAACAACTGTGAAAATGGGACTATGAAAGAAGAGGATGGAATGGTTTAGGTGGAAATCCTTGTAAATTATTTCTGTGAGATAGGGAATTGGCTAGCCTCAAAATTTGTAGGTAAAAGAGTCGAGATCATGTCAATGGGGTCCTGGGATGCTGGGGGTGAACTATCCCCCACAGATAGTGACATGTCTGAAGAATCTCCCATGGGTAGGAGAGATAATAGGTGGGTTGAGGTAGAATTCTCCCTTAGTGGAGGAGAAGGTGATGATGATTCTCCTGTGGATGGGAGAATAAAAAGTTTTGATGGTTCAGTAGGCTAGGAAGCAAACGTTGCAACAAAATATGTAGATAGTGTGGGTTCCTCCATGAGAGAAAGGGGAGATGAGGGGGAATCCTTTGTGGGTGGAGGAGTAGAAGAGGTATGCTCCTCTATGAGTAGAGGAGCTCATGCGAAGATTTCCTCAATAGATGAAGTAGGTAGGTTTTGAGGAACATTTGGTATGATATCAAAAACTACATGGACTTCACAGACATTGTTGTCATTGGATGAAGATTAACTATTTTTATTAGATGATGGTTTATGATTAGGGAATGGATTTTTGAAGATTTACACATTTTTATTTCCTAACGCGTTCGGGTTGTCCACGACAAGGTATTCATTATCTGTCATCTTTTGAACAATGTTTTTAAAATTTATGTAGTTACTGTCACTATGTCCTTTAACATGATGATAATTATAGTAGTCATGTTCTTTATACCATGCCAGCATAGGACGAGAAGGATCGAAACCTGTATGAGGTTTTATGGGAGGAAGTGTAATGGCTCCAGATTTAAGAATATTTTCCAAGACTGATGAATAGGGATCTCCAATCGAAGTGTACTTCCATTGTTCCAGCCGGAGCTGAAAGGCCTGGACAAGAGAAATATTGGAAAAAGGTTGGGTCTGATTAGAAGGATGAGGTGGACCCACCTTGAGGACTACTGCATTGACAGATCCTTTGGGATTTGAATAGTTATTTTGATGTTTTGAAGATGAAGAAGAATCATTTGATTTGAATGGGGTGTTCTTGTTTTGTAATTACATCTTATTTTCTTCAATGGTGTGAATTTCCAGTTTTTGGGCCATGGTGAATGCTTCATCCAAGGTTTAGAAGGTTTGGACTTGTAAATTTGGTGAGATGTGTCTGACACAAGCTCTAGTGAACAACTCAATAAGTTCAATCTGAGGTAGTTGGAACATAAATAGGTTAATAAGACTCCGCCAACACCAACGGGAAATGAAATCTACGTTGGATTCAGCTTCATACTGTCGGGTTGAATAGAGATCGATCATGGTGCCCTTCTTGGTAACATTGATTGAAAAATGGTCTTAGAAAGCTTGGTGTACTTCAATAAAGGAATAAATGAAATGTCGAGGTAGTCCATTATACTAATCAAGGACATTGGGAAAGGGGTGTAAGTTGCCAACACCGGAGGTCGTTGAGATGCAATGGGTATATGTGAAGTGGTGGGTGCAGATGGGGCTATAATTATAGCGGTTGTCAGGGGAAAATTGATATCGCAGGTGTGACAGATGACATAGACACTATAGTTATCGTGGTTGTGGGATCTAGTTGAGACACCATAGGTGCTAAAGTGGATGATTATAGTGCCGCGTTAGTGCTAGCTGACGTTAAAGTGGGGGCTAGAGGAGGAGGGATAGATATGGGTATGCCATATATCAACTTTCCTAAGGAATCCTGAGAGGAAGAATGAGCAAGGTAATACTGGAGGTCAGTAGGATTATGGTCAAGGAGTCTTGCGAACTCCTCATCGCCGGTAGTGATGGGGATGAGTTGAGTCAGATCTATAGGTGATAGGATGGAAGGTGGTGATGGACTAGGTGGGAATAGCTAATGGCTCACATGAAATACGAGGGAATTAGTTTGGCTACGATTAAACACCATGTGAATCAACATATATCAGGGGAACTATACTCTGTAAATGACAAGGAACAAGAGAGATGGGACAAAAAAAATCTGAGAGGGAAAGTTGGTAAATGTTTTGACTAAAATCAAAATAGCGTGACCAACATTAGTTGTACTAACCGATGATGATTAAGGAGTAACAAAAGACAGTCAAGGGTGATCAATGATGGCTATAGGAACCGATATCGGTTATTGTGAGAAAACAACAATTTTAGAAAATGAGGCAGAAACTGATGATTGTCAGACATGAAGGTTGTATTTGATGAATGTTATCAAAGTATAGAGAGTACAATGATACACAGAGACTCTAAACAAAAGAGAATATGAGAGAAGTGTCCTCTGGGAAAACTAACCAAAAGAACAAGGAACTGACACTGGCTAGGTAAACTGAAGGAAGTTAGATGTAAAACGATGACAGTCAGTGGACCAATGTTGGTTATTGTGAAATCTGAAGAATGAAGAAAAATGTATTTTTATGAATTTAGATTGGATAAATAATCAACCCAGAAGTGTGGGGATGATAAAATGAGGTCCTGACACATCCAGAGAAAGTCATAATACTCCAACTATGATGGCGGAGTGTGAAACGAAAAATGAAAAATGAAGAATTGTATCCTCACATGTCCAAATGCAAATCAAGCACAAAGCTAAGAAAAATACGTAATCCAACAAGTGAATTTAGTGTGTTTATCTTATGCTATTTAAAATACTACCTCGTGAATTTAGATTAGATTTTTTTGTTGGGAAGGCTTCCTTTGAAGAAGGAAATTATAAAGGTGAGGTTTGAGGTTATGTTATGGTGGGGGCGGGCCCTCCTCTGATGGGGTATTGGAAAAAGATAACGAGGTGGGTTCCAACTGTCAATCCTCTAATCTCGTGATCATTGATAAATTCTTCCAGGTGGGATGTTGTTTAAGAAGATGTATAAATTTCAGATTGGTGCAGTTTGGGTAGAGAGAGAGAGAGAGAAGCAAGTGTTTTGTACAGTTCAATTGTGTCAACCATAAGCGAGGTATGACTTCTAGTGTATAGGTTGCGCTCATTTTTAATATGAGATATAATGCAAAAAATCATAATGCTATGCAAGTGTTTTAAGCCCAAATCGAAGTCTGATATTCAATGTAACAAGTAATGAATAAGATGAGGGATGTTCTTTCACTAATGTAATACTAATTTAAAAAAGAAGTATTCTTATTATAGCACAAAAAACACAATTACTTTTAGAAAATAGAAAGAGGGGAAGATTCCAAAGAAGAAAATTAATGTGGAAGCTTTTCAAAAGGGAAACAAACACACCAATTTCACCTAGGAATGAAAAAAACGCAAGGAACCCTGGATGCATCCCACTGGGCGTGCCAAAAAGTTTCACCATTTTCTTTAAGGATTTAGATGAAATAGATAAGGGTATGGGCCAATGGGGAATACTTTTTTTTATGGTCGTTTTGAAAGTCATTATGCGCGTTCTGATTTCTTGAACCAATGCTGACTATGAGAGATTCCTTTTAGATAGGAGAAACTACCTGAAATACAAAAAAAGACTACAAAAAGAGAGTTAAATAATATATGATAGTGGAATGCCTAGCGTATGCTAGATCAAGGGAGTGTGATACTTCCTTGGTGGCAGTCAACCCACTATTTAATACAACTCAATGTCAGAAATGGCGCAAATAAATAATGTCCTACTGTAGTTGATATGATTTAGGTATTTCATCCAAATATAGTCAACAAATCTAACATAACAGGATAAGCTATAATCAGATCTGGAAGTAGGGTACTTGGTCACAATGCTGAAACAGGTTAGGGTTATATTCTAGGTCACTTGGGTCACTTGAATGAAGGTTCCTGGGTTCTGTTATTAGCAGGATAGTCAAATATAGTGACAAATGTCAATCAGGTATGGCCAATGATGGTTTAGAGGGAACTGATGACGATCATGGGTAACCGACGTCGGTATAGGAAGATTGATAAAAACTAAATTAATCATGGTTTTGGAAACTTTTCAGTTGTTGAATAGAGATGGTAAAGGGAATGATTAGGTATGTGGAGGTGTTGGGAATACTCATAAATATGTAGGATTCATGTATAGGTAATTTAATGGTTGTGGGTGGTGGAATGATTGGATTCACAAGAAGATAATGAGGGTGAAATGAACAATAAAAATAGATGCTAGTAAATAGAGATGAAGAAACTTTATAATTTGAATAAGTATGAAATGTCAAGTTAGAGATACACTTACTAGTGTTTACAGATTTGATGGCTAGATGATGGTGATGATTGATCTATGGAATGGTGCTCAGTGCCACATTAGTGCTTCCCAGAATGCTACGATGAATGCAAATATCTTTAGATCAGTATTGGTGCTAGTTATGGATGTCTCGATGTGCGAAAGGGCTCTGGTTCTTGCTTGCATGCAGATCTCCTTTTTTCCAAAATTCGTGAATGTGGCCAACCTCTCAAACAAGGTTACCAAATTGGTTATATGGTAACTGACAATGGTTTAGGGTGACCAGCATCGGTTTCATGTTGACCAGCGTCGGTTAAGGCAGGATATCCTAGGTTGCATAAGATAACATATCTTGGCTATCTTTTTCCTAGCTTTTGCTTGTTGGTGTTGGGTATATGTGGAATGTTTTTATTAGATAAGCAGTAAAATGGTTAGAGGAAGAATAGGCATGTGCTTTTAGGGTTATACTAAGTCTTTTCTCATTAAGGTAGGTATGAATAAGTCTTCGTTAGTTATGGAAACATGTTATAAACAGGTCTATAGTGAGGTGTTTGGGTGAGGTGCCTAGGCGAGGTGTTCATCCATTTAATTAAAGTAATTAAATTAATAAATGGGGTGACGATGGATATTAATATAATTATAGATAATTAAACTAATATTAAGGTGGGATAAAAGGGGCCATGAGTAGGTGAATATATGTAAGTTATTTTTTCAAAAGGGGACGAAGGGGAGTGTGACCCAATTTTGGTGTCTACAATTAGTACTTGTTAACATACTTTTAATTTCTTAATGTAACTTAATTGTAAACAAAAAAAGATGTGACAATTGAGTATTAAGTAGGGTAGATGGTCCTTGATATTTTCTTGATGTTGAATGAAATTAATTACATTTTTTTCTGTGTACTATTCCTCCTTTCCTAATCTCAAACTTTTCCTTAGAGGCCATTTTTGAGACTTGTGGGACAAGTCAACCTTGTCTCTTTGCTTCTCAAATTCATCACCAACCATATTGATGTACTATGGAGTTAATTTTAGCATTTTTAATGCATTTCTTGAGTGAAAAAGAGTAAATAAAGTCAATTTTCTACTTATCTTGTTTAATATGTCCTTAGAGGATATGGAGTGCATGTTTGAGTGTACACTTGTGCATGTCATAGTCTTACTTATTCATGTATTAGCTCTGGTCTTTGTGTGTTGACTTGTTGAGTTGGAATTGAGGAATGATGAAGTGTCATCCTATATGGAACCACCTCATCATCCTCACATCCTTTTCTATTTATATGAAGTGAATTTGGAGTAATTGGGGTTACTTGGTCTCATTTTTCTACAGTTACATATTTAGGAATTTCGGCCTTGAATTGCTTGCTTGAAGCTTAGGATTTTACATTTTGGTATTTTGTTTTGGATTAAAGGTGATTAAGGATCTTGTTGTGTGAAGTATTTTGGAAGCTAAATGGAAAGGTAGGGTCTTACCCTTTTGATTTATTATTGCATATCGTTTTGATTGATAAATATGGGATTGTTTGAGTGTATGTTTTGCATGGGATGTGAATGGATTTATGTGTTCTTGGATGAGATTGGGTAGATTTATGCAACCCTAAGAATGGTGTGGGAGATGGAAAATGGGACCATTGGGGAGGTAAAAAGGAGTTGCGAGGAATGCATTTTTGGATGGAATGTGATTAGGGTGTTGCACCTATAGGTGAGAGAAAAGGAAAACATTGCCACATTTTGCATATTTGCAAGGGGAGAGATAATGATGTATTTGAGTGTTTTGTGATGTGCTACGTAAAGGTTCTTGGGCGGAACTCCTATTTAAGTTGGGAGGTAAAATGAGACGGTTCCCATATTTCCTTTTTGCTTTGGATTTTTTTCAAGGCTATGTGTTTATTGGAAAATTGCAAATCTTTTTTGTGTGTGTTTACTTGAATGTGTTGCATTTTTTGGATTGTATGTTTTGTGGAAGCCATTATAATTGTGAAGTTTTCAAAGTTGTAAACTCTCCCAATTATTCTTTGGTTGGGGCTTGGAGGCCAATAAGGAGGATGAATTATCCTCCTTACTAGAATAAAGGTTAGGTAGAGAGTAGCATCGCCTAACCCTCCTTTCCTTGTATGGTGATTTGAGATTGAGAAGATGCAAGAATGGAAATTTGAAGCTATGAAGTTATGAGATGATCTTGATATCGAGACATTTGTATTTGAGCCTATGAAAGAATCTTAATTTTATAAATTTGTCCATGTTGTTTCCACTTAGAGTGGAAAGGTTATAGATATTTTTATTTTCAAATGAGCTCTTGTAAATTTATTATCAAGCTATGCATCATGACGATTAAATGAAAAAAATTGCAATTGGTATTTCAAAGGAAATGGAAATTATCTTTACTTGTAATACATCCATAAAGAATTATAAGTTTTCGTGTTTCTTTTTAAATGGTTTGTTGTATACTAATTACATGCTAAAGAAAAGAAGGTTGCGTTTGGATGAGTTTCCATTCTTGTTTCCCCTTGTGAATGTTTTGTTATTCTTGTAAAAAAAAAGAATTTCACTGTTAAATTCATTCTTTTTCTCCTCTTTCAATTAAGAAATTTTTTAGCATTTTTTTTAATAAATATCAAACATTGCTAATCATACCATTGGAGGATCTATATATTTTGAATCAAAAAAATAGTTTGTCTTTAATTATATACCTTTACAATCGATCCACCATCATTTCCATATTTAAATATAAATATGGTCAATCCAAAATTTTACATTAGATGTTCCTTTATCTTCATCATTCAATTTTAGTTCCAAAAGAACATTAGGGAGTAAATCAAAATATAACCCACCTATAAATGTATAAATCTATACTCATATTAGTATAAGTATATATGCTTATATTAACTAAATTATTGTATATTATAAATAAATACCTTTATTTAAATAAGAAAAAAAGATATCATCTAAATATATATATATAAGATACCTATATATATTAAGAATAAATATAATTAAAAAAATTAAAACTAAATATTCAACCCAAATCGGCCTAGTCGATTTCATTTGGGAGTAAATTGTATTGGTTATAGGGGCCGTGATACCATATGGCCCACTTAATATAAAAAAAAATTAATAGTGGGGTGGTGGCGGTGGTGCCCCCACCCCAATCCATATTAAAATATGAATAGGGGTAGGGCCACCGCCCTTCATCCACAGATATTATATAAACTCTAACCCTATAATGCAGCGACCCAACTTATATAAAACCATGACTTTTTTTTACACAGCGTTAGGTTTGGTAAAACCGAACAATTGGGTAAATTAATAATGTGTGTGTGTACGCACATAACCCTTCAAATACCCAATATTAGATAAATAAAACAAGGGCAAATAAATAACCAGAATCGGATCTTGATGGGATCCTTACAAAAGAAATAGAAAACCACAATCTAAAACCCTATGAGCAATAATAAAATGGGGAAATAGTTCCTTCCATTTGCAAACCTAGAATAAAATTCCTACATGGTCTCCCCTCAAGAATTCATGGCTTCCAACCTCCTTCCTTCCCAAACCTGCAAAACAATAAGCAACAAATAAAAAGAAATTAGGGAAAAAGGGAATAAGAAGATATCATAAGGATTTTAGGATAATTTGTATCTAAGGGCTCTAGTAGATTTTATTTAAGGGTGGAGGATTGTCCCTAAAACTTTAAGTTGGTGGCATTTTCATGGGAATGAGATTTAATTAAAATGTATGGGTAATTGGTTAATGGGGTAACCTAGTGCTTAGTAAGTTAGGTTAAATTGTGTGCTTTTTGGGTATGGAGTAATAGTTAATTTATTTGGGTTTGATTTTAGGGATTGAATAAATATTATTGAGCATGGATATTAAAGATAATGATAAAGGCGATTAATTTAATTTAAAATAAATAAAATGTATAGTTGATATAGTAAATGATAGGTATGAATGTTAAGGTTAATTTATGAAATAGATTTGAACCCACTTAGGAAAATGATAAAATTATGAACTCTAAAAGAATTTGAATGGGTAAAGCAATGTGATTAAAATAATCATGTTATAAATAAAAATTAACGAGAAACCTTAGAAGAGGGTTGGTTCCCGAAATGCATTTAGAGATTAAATTAATAATATTTAATTATTAATTTAATTCTGATTAACTTACGAATGGGTGGAAGTTAACAAACGTACATTTATTCTGACCACAAATATTATTTATCACCCTTGAGACCTTGTTTTAACAAACAAAACAGAAAATTACTGTAACTTTTCCTAAGTAATTAATGAGTTTTGTCCCTGGTTTTGTCCATTGATTTTGTGGGCGTTACAAATTTTCTTACTTAAAGTTAATTTCATGTTATTTTTAATATGTGTTTTATGATTTCATGGTTCAAAATTGCACCAAGAAGTGTACCAAAAAAAATTCCGTTTAAAACAATTCAAAATATAAAAATCCAAATCACATAACGCAAGTCAAAGTATTTATCAGAAATGACAAAAAAATGGTTGTTTCTAAAAATGCTCTTCCATGTCTCACATGACTCATCAACTAACCACATTAAAAACTTTTGTCTAATCATTAAATCCCAACAAGGAGTACTAAACGTAATAAACAATAGTGCCATAATTTTCTACATAAATTCATATTTGAAAATTGAAAAGTTAAAATTATTAAAATAAATATATGCTAAGATGTTCAACTAATTAGTTATGTTGAATTAGTGTTAACACTTCTCCAAGATACCAATAGCATAAGCAACTAACTAGAACAAATCAGTGGTAAAAATGTGATTAAAGGGTATTGTGCTATTAAATATAGTAAATATCTTGCAATGCACAATGTTATATCGGTTTGGAATTAATGTATACTATATCTTGTAATTGATTGTAGAAAACATTACCCTTACCTATGATATTTTATGCTGAAATGCAATTTATCATTTTTTTTTTAAATTTTTTTTTTTACATGTATATTAGATTTATTCTTATCATACGGAGTGTTAATTCTTTTACTACTTTTCATTGCGAAAGGATTGGTTGACAATATACCCTTCAGATTTAAATTTTGACTGGACCTTCAAATTTGATCCTTGAATAATGTGTTTATTTTGGTAAATATTATGGTAGGTAATATATTGTTTACATTACACAAAATGTCAGACTTCAAATGAAATCCATTCGAACTATATTTAGCTATTATAGTTGGAAAAGAATTACATTGATTATTTTGATGATAATTTTGGTTTGGCAGTACCAACCTCATTGAGTGACGGTCTCAGAGATGTTGGGTCCAAGATTTAGTAAAAGAGACGGTTCATGGATTGATGAAAATGGAATTAAGATTATTTTCAACTTAATGCAAGTGAAATGGATCTGATGGCCCTTAGTTACGTTTATATAGCAACCGAATGGTTTACATTTCATGGGGATGTTGTGATAAGTTATATCCTATAGATCGGGGTCAAAGGAAGAAACATAGAGTCATCCTTGCACACATTCAACTTTTTTTTATTGTTTCCATTTGTTACAAAGTCACTATTAATTTCTTTGACAACTAAAAAAGGGTTTTAAAAAAAAAATTGAGAAAGCATTCAAATAAGCTACACAAATTACATTTAGAATCAGCGGTTTAATATATACCAGATTTTCAATTGAGACAACTCATTTACAATATGAATTTGAGGTTTTCAAATCTTATCTTTCACACCAAAAAAATTAAAAATTAAAAAATATAAAAATAAAACATTAACATATTTCCATTATATTGTAGCCATACGTAAAACATACAAGCTTGAGATACGAAATTAATCTATCTACAGTGGCTCCAATGGGTAAATAACATTAAAATAGTGAGGCCGCATTATTTTCTATACAGCACTCGAAGCCCACACTATTTTCTACACTACATTATGGGTAAGAAACATAAATTTTGCACAAGAATAAGCCGATAATGATAGCACTTATGTTTGAATGCTCCTCATGGTGGTGCATTGCGCGAGTGCTCCTCCTCTGGCAAGGGTAGAGTTCCCTCCTCGCCCTTTCCCTGATCACAATACTCTGTATTTCTGCAGTAACGTAGAAGAACAATTACAGTTGTAATGAATATATAGGCCGCCGCGAAGAGCATGGCAATGACGGTAGCCATGGAAAGTGGCCCCATTTTCCAGGCAACATAGACGGTGTAGCTGATGGCAGTGAAAATAACAATGAGGAGCAGCACTCCCTTTCCCGCTATACAATCAAGAGTATTGAACAAAGTGGACATGATGATTAAAAACAAGCAGGACACCAAAGACAACGCGCTTGAAATGAGCACCGTTTGACGAACAGATTCATCCATTTCCACGACGTACTTGGGAACGGCTGTGATCGCAGCGCAGTTGGCTGCTGAAAGCAGACCTGCCACTACATGCGTCGTCTTCCGATCCTCCTTCCTCCCCTCCTCATCTGTCTTCAACAATAAAACTGCATTCAACATGTAGATAACTACATTTATCAGGCGCTTAGCTGTCGCTGAAATCCCACTCTTTTTCTCGTCTCCGATCTTTACATCTTCCATTTCTTGATTATCACTACGCCCGATCTCCAAATCTTGCAGGATTGTCTCCTCCATATCGATCACTGATCCTTCGAAGCCTCGCGTTGTAACAAAAAAAAAAAATAAAATTAACTCTTCATAAAAACTTTGAGTGGAGTCATATATTTATTGGCCTTCAGTATTCCATTCAGATGAAGGAAGGTATCCCCACATTTCGGTTTAGCGTTTTACTTTAAAACTGGACTTGGAGGCATATATCTGTATTCACTTTCGGCTGCTATAACCGAGGTCCGAAGGCAGGCATCCCCTCCACTTAACTCGCAAGGAAGGCATCTCTAACACTTACCCGCCAAGAAAGACATTTCGGTTTGGTTTTTAATTTTATAATTTAAAACTTTTCATTTAGAAGGTGGGTAGGTAGTTGTATTACATTTTAAAGTTTATGTATGTGAATTTTGATGCGAGGTATTCTATAATGGTAGGTAAGGTTGTAATGGGAATTGGGTTATTCAATTTTATTCTCTACATTAAATATGACAATCATTTGACCATCATGTGAGAGTTCATTTGTAACGCTCACATTTTTTACGCACAAAATTTAAGAGAAAACTCAATACTTAATTAGGGAAAACATACAGAATAATTTTTTTTGTTTAAAAGGGTTGCAACAAGATACTATCAACTAGGTTTAATTATTACTTTTTAATAAATTTTACGCATTTGTAAAGTTGTCGAATATTAAATTAATTATTAACATTATTAATTTACACTAAGGCCACTTCGGGATAAATCCCTTTCTAGGGTTTCTGTTAACTCACTTTATTTTAAATATTAACTGGATCAATATTTCCTAAGTTTAATTCTTACTTCCTACAATAATTAACAATAATGCCCTCCAAGAGGTTATCTAACTAAACATTTTAAATTCCAATTAATTAACCCTTATGATTCATTAGATAAGTTACCCCATTCACAATCATTTAATTTATCCTTAATAGTCTAAGGCTATAGGTCTCAACTTATACTATTCCATTAAGTGGCCCCATTCATTAGATACCCATACTTTAATTAAAAACACCCAACCCCATAAAGTGACCCAATTTGAAATATGTAGGGTTAATCCTCAACCCTTAGATTAAATGGTTTTGCACCATTAGATCTAGGTATTTTCAAATGAACCCTAAACATCCTTATGGGGTCTTCTTATTCATTCTTTTACCCTAAACTCATTCATTTGTTCCATTTTGATTTACAGGTTGGAGGAGTGGGAACCACAAAAGAAAGAAGCGAAACCATGGAGAAATTTCTTATGGATCTAGTTTTACAAATGGGGAAATCTTCCTTCCATTCTTATCTTCGTTTAGTTAAGTTTATTCATGGGTTTACTATTGCAAGGTTCCCTATTTGATTATTGTAGAGATTCCACCATGAATATAGTTTTGCTATTTGGTTATTTACATTCTTTGAGTTCATTATTTGGGGAAAAACCCCATTTCATTAGATCTATGAGGTTATACACACATATACATATATACATGTTTGTATTAATGTATATACAACTATTATGTAGTTGGATATACCCTTAGGTTTAAAAATATATATTTAAACTACTGATTTGATCAAAAAACATGTATTTTTTTTCTAAATAAGATCAGTCGCGTAGCTCCCATTGTGCTAACAGGTGCTAGTTACCAAATCTATACACATAAATACATGTATACATTTACAAATTTCAAGATAGTTATAAGTCTCTACTTTACTATTTCTTAAGTAATAGGATATATGTGTTCTCTACACTCAAGTTTCAACTGACGTAGTCATTGTGTAAGTTTATTGGGATCTATAATAATATTTATACAACATATATATATATATATATATATATATATATGTATGTATATGTATATATGTATGTATGTATCTATATGTATACATGTTGTAGTATATATGTATGTCCTACCACAGCATAGTTGGTCATACTACATCATTTAATGCATATATGGTTTGTAAAATATATATATATATATATTTTTATATATATATATACATACATACATACATACCATACATATATATATATATCATATATATATATATATATTATATATATAGTTCTAACTACATGGTTCATAAGAGCAAAGACTACTTCATTTCGCCGGTCGCTTATCCCATTGCAACAATCACGACATTAACTACTACCGATGCCATTTAGGATTGCTAGAAGAGAAGGTAATTTAACCATTTACTACAAATCTGACCCATTATAAAGAATCACACACAAATGTATAAATTTTTCATATATATTTTCAATATGAAACACAACCATTTTACATTTTAAATTAAAGCAAAATCTCTAAATATTGATTCATTTCTTTGAAAGGAATACATTTTCAATAAATTTTTCAAAAGTACTTCAAAACATAACTTCCCTTTTAAAATACAAGAGTATACAAGCCTTCCAATTAAGAGAAAATTCAACATGGCCAAATTTACAAAAATAAAATATCTCTTTCTTTGATCTTCTTCAACACACCATTTTCTAATACGACAACTTGAGATCCTTCATTTCTTTCAATATCCAAACACAACAACAACAGAAATGGGAGTAGGTAATGCTCTCCACCCAACCTATAATCCAATCAGAAGGATAAGATTCATCCTCCTCATTAGCCCCAAGCACCATAAAATGAAAGCAATAAAGGGTATCAAAAAACCATGACAACATTTACAAGGCTTCCACAACAACCATTCACACAAAAATTTCAACACAACAAGCACAATACAAAATTAACAACAAACATATAATTTTCCCAAGCATAAAGGCTCAAATTCAAGACAATGGAGAGAAGAAACATGGGAATCACTTATGTCTCCCAATGGGTTTAGGTGTCCACCTTAAAATCCTTCAAAACTTCATTCACACAACCACAACCAAACTCTTATCCCTCCCTCAATTTTCTCTTATGTCTCCCTCAACTCTTATCCCTCCCTCAATAAACATATCAAGATAAATAAGAAATTCTTTCTTATTATCAAAAGGTGGGATACCCAACCCAAAACTCCCTCCAAATGCATAATATAAACTCTTATCCCTCCCTCAATAAATCCCCATTTTATTTCTCCTACACAACCTTAAGGCCATTCTATCCCCAAAACAAAAATACACAACATTCATTCATTTACAACCATTTGCACCAAAAATAAAAATAAAAATGCATGGGTGAAGTCCCTACCTTGTCATTGCAAGAGTATCCAATCCAAAAGAACAAGATCCAAGTTTTTCCAAGTCTAAATCAAGCACAAAAAATCTTCCAAGCTTCCAACAAGAACTCCAAAAGCAAGCTCCTCCAAAAATGCAAGAGTGAAAATAAAACATGTAACCCCAAAACCATCAAATAAACTTGAATAAATAGAAAAAGAGGAGAGGAGGGTGATGTGGCTCCATGTAGGATGCCACATCACTTCTCCTCAACTCCACATCACATGGTCAAACACCAAACCCAAAGCTCATAAATTGGTGGGTGAGAATGTGACAAGTTCTCCTTCCACACACAAACCATAACCAAGACTCCAAAGAATAAAATTAAAAGATCATGTAAGAAAGTGCAATAATTTCACCTTTTTTACCTTCCAAATCACATAATGGGGCCTAATTTTGACCCTTACCCCATAGGTATAGTTGATAGGTGAATTTAAGAGGTGTGGGACAAGCTTAACTTGTCCCATAAGCCTCCAAAAATGACCCTTAAGCCAAAATCCGAGTTTTACATGCAAGGTTGAGTACACTTCACCAAAACCAATAAAATATTCTTCAAATCCATAATAAAATTGAGGAAAATCTACCAAAATTAAATACCCCTTGATCACATCCCAAATTACTTTAATTAACAAGATTAATCAACTTAAATAAGAGCACATTAACTAACAATAATAAAGTGAATCACATTACAATAATAAATCACATACTCACAAAATAATTAAAATGAAAAGGGAAAACAACACATCTACCCATGGTCACATTTGAGGCCACCCCCAATGGGGACCTCCTAACAAATTTATCAACAACCAACAACATACAAAAACACAAGTTGTTAAGGTGACCAGTTGCCAATACCCAAAATTATTCCATTGTTGGTCTCCTATCCCCTTTTGTTTGTTGTGTTATAATTTCCTGCAAAAATCAAAGCAATACCTCTTCAGCCTCGTGGCCATATCAATGACATAAAGACAATAAAATGCATATACATGTATCAATTCACATCATCAAACAACACAACTAAATCATCACTAAAATCAAGCAATTTCATCAATTATTTATAATCCCAAAATATTTAAATTCTATCATTTCATCAATAACAATTTGATCACAAGACTAGCTGGATCGTCTAACAAGAATCTATACGTCAAAATCTAATGTGTCAGTATACATATAAAGTAGTAACTCTAGATCATCATCAATACTGAAATATCAATCCATGCATATAATTCACACTATGAAGTCACCACATATCTGTAATCAAAATATCTATAATGTCTATCAAAATACTAATCAAATATAATAATGTTCATCTATCAATGTCTACTGATCAAATATGATAACAAAGTCCATGTCTCCAATCCAAAGTAAGCAAAAATCATAGTAAGATCAATGTCGAAGAGGAGTGGGCACTACATCCCCCTCCCCTTAGACTCAACTTCCTCCTGGAAGTCACTAGAAGAAGTGTGGGAACTGTGCTCTCAAAGGTGTGGCATCCTCCCATGTAGCTATTTGTCTCATCGTATCGATCCCACTAGACGTGCACCTGATCAATCTCTCAACCTCAAAGGCCTAGGGTTCCACACTCTAAAATGTGCATGGGCTCCACCATCACCTATCCCTACTCCTGAACCTACAATTTGGTCCAATCCAATACATGAGAAGGATTTAGAATGTATCTCCTAAGAATAGAAACATGAAACACATCATGGACGTGAGACAAGATGGTTGGTAAGGCTAGACGGTAGGCCAAGGGACCGATCCACTCTAAGATCTCAAAGGGGCCACAAATCTAGGAGCTTAGCTTAGAGCCTTTTCCATAATGGATAGGGCTCTTATGAGGCCTGACATGAAGAAACACCTTTGTGCCACCTCAAAACTATGGTCAACTCTCCTCTGATCTGCATAATTCTTCCTATCCTATCATGTAATGCTTCTAATTAAGACAACTTGTTGCTCCATATCATGTAATAAAGTTATCCCAAGAGATACTATCCTCTAACTTATCCCAACTCAGTGGAGTCCTGCACTCCCTGCCATATAACGCTTGAAACAAGTGACATACCAATGGAACTCTAAAAACTGTTGTTATAAGAAAACTCAATCAAGTACAAAATACTCCTCCCATCATCGACTGATGATCCATGACATACATTTGAAGCATGTCCTCTAAAATATGATTCACCCACTCTTGTCTGACCATCTGTCTCAGGGTGATAGGTTGTACTAAAATTTATATTCATCTCGAGAGCATGTCTACATAGTAGTCCAAAAATGAGAG
Organism: Taxus chinensis; assembly: GCA_019776745.2. Taxonomy (NCBI): domain Eukaryota; kingdom Viridiplantae; phylum Streptophyta; class Pinopsida; order Cupressales; family Taxaceae; genus Taxus; species Taxus chinensis. The sequence continues at coordinate 606,622,714 of CM034154.1, read as the reverse complement.
GTTTATAACAGATCGTAGGTCACAAATGATCTTCCTCAGAATCCCGTGCAACCTCACTATCTCATCCAAATATACTCATGCCACTGCACTAGCTGTATAGGTGGTCTTCACCAAAAAAATGAGCCACTTTTTCAATCTATCCACCATGACCATGATCGCGTCGTGGTGGTATCTTGACGTAGGTAGCCCTACTATAAAATCCATGGAAATGGTGTCCCATTTCCACTTCGGTATGGCATGCAGGTATAGAAGGCCAGTTGGATGTTGATGCTCGGCCTTCACCCTCTAACACTCCAAACATCAAGACAAAAAATGAGCTACATCTCTCCATAGTCCTCTCTAATGGTACAACTGTCTCAATGTGGCATCTATCTTCTTCACCCTAGATGGGTTGAATAAGGTGCATCATGAGCCTCTGTCAATATATGATCCTACCTCAAACCTCCATCCCTAGGTACATAAATCCAACCTCTGTGTCTGAGAAGTCCATCTGGCTCCTATGTGTCAATCACTCAAACTTCCCCTCAAGGGGTCTCTTAGACTCAATCTCTACTCTAGCTAAAAGGTAGAAGTTGTCATGTGGAAGCTGTTGTAAGATCATGCTCCTCAAGTCTGTATCCAACTATTGTGGCCATAACCAAATGCCTTTCGATGACTCAAAGCATTTGCAGCTACATTCTCCTTCCCCTTCACATGTTCTATCTTCATATCATACTCACAAAGAATCTCCATCCAACGTCGTTGACAGGCATTGAGATTAGGTTGTGTGAAGAGGTGTTGAAGGCTCAAGTGATTTGTCCTGAGAATGAACCTCCTTCCTAAAAGGAAATGTCTCTATGAACCAAAGCATGCACAACTACTGCAAGCTCAAGGTCATGATTTAGATAATTGAGCTCATAATCCTTGAGTTTGCGAGACTCAAAAGCTACTACACAGCCATCCTACATCAAAATACCTCCTAACCCTACCAAAGAAGCATCTATACACATGAAGAAATCTCTCTGTGGATCTGACACTGCTAGAATAGGTGTTGTTGTAAGGCATTCCTTCCATGTGTCCTGAATGTCCTATTCACATCTATCTGACCAAACAAAATTTATCCCTTTCCTTTGTAGGGAAGTGATGGGATGCAAAATACATGAGAAATTCTAAACAAATATCTTGTAATAACCTGCCAATCCCATGAAGTTGCACCTCGGTCACATTGGTTAACACTGACCACTCCTGATAGCTCTAATCTTGAAGGATCGACTGCTTATACCTTCCCCAGAAATAATGTGGCCTAGATATTGAACCTCAGACTGAAAGAATGCACACTTCTCCTGGTTCCCATAAAGATGTTTCTCACAAAGACACTACAAAACCTATCGAAGGTGCTCCTCCTCACGTGTGTGAGTATATCAATATGTCATCAAGGAATATGAGCATGAAGTGATCTAAAAATATCCTGAATACCCCATTCATCAAACTCATGAACACTGTGGGGGCATTCGTCAGACCGAATGACACAACTGTGAACTCGTAGTTATCATATCTCGTGTGAAACATTTTTCTATGAATATCAGTCTCTACAATCCTCAGATGATGATAACCCAACTTAAGGTCTATCTTGGAAAACAAAATTCACCCCTTTCATCTGATCAAACAAATCATCGATGTGTTGGAAGGGGGTAATGATTCTTGATCGTTACTTTGTTTAGCTATCTATAATCAATACATAAACATGCAAATATTTGTCCTTCTTCTTCACAAAAATCACTGGTGCACCCCAAGGGAATAAACTAGGATGGATTAGGCCTTTCTTAAGAAGGCCCTCCAGCTTCAACTTGAGCTCACAAAGCTCAGGGACCTAGTCATCCTATATGGTGCGCGTGAGATAGGCTCTGCTCCAGGAACCAAATCAATATGAAAATCTATCTCACGTGGGGAGGTAAGCTAGGTAACCCACTTGGAAAGACATCTACAAACTCCCTCAAAATATGATGATCATCAAGTGACAGTCCACTAGACTCATCCTCCGACCTGTCACTAACTGTAATAGCATATAGCTGACATCCATGTCGTGCACACCGCTTGAGCTACATAGCATGAAATAAGTGTGAATAGAGATGGGTCTCCTAACCCCAACTATCACTGACTCCAATCCCAAATCATCTACACAAGTGATTACTTTTTTGTAACAGTCCACTCTAGCTCTGTGTTCATATAACCAATCCATACCCAAAATGACTCCATAAGAACCCAAGGGAAGGATGCGAAGATCCAAGGTCGTAGTGAAGGGTCCTAGGTCAACTACACACTCCTTGACTAAGGAGTCCACTATGAGATTGGATCCAAGAAGCCATCTCAACATCCCAACTAAGGCCCTTACCTAACTACAACCATCCTGCATCGACTCTACTAATGATGGTGCAATAAATGAATCAGAAGAGCCAAATAAAAACAATATAGAGGTAGGGATACCACCAATGCTACATGTAGTCTCTATCACTGTACCATAGTGCTCTTCCTAGCAGTTCTTGACCACTGCATAAATCCTATGGCTCCTAGACATTTCACCAACTGTAGGCTCTGAAATAGGTCCCTTACCCTTATTATTAGGGTTATGTGGACACTCTCTCCAATGGTGTCCATGTACATCTGCATCCATAACAACTACCAGGCTCTCTCCAAAAATAAACGGCTCCCCCTAGTGCTCTAGTGGTCTATGGAGTAGATCCCGATGATCCTATCATGGACTGTTGTTGTCATAGCTGACAAGCTCCACTTGACTAAGCTCTAGGTGTTCCCTGTGTCTTGACAGGTCCTCTAGGAGGAGACCCCATACTCTGCCCTCTTTGCATCAAATCTCTGTGGAGGTCTAAATGGTGGACGAGTGTATGTTGCTGATTGTTGTGGTGTCCTAAAACAAGATTATGTTGAACCATCGTGCCCACCACGAGGAGGAGGAGTTGATTCCCTTGACCTACTATCCTGCATCTACTGAATATGGATCTTCACTCTATCTCTATCCTACTGTGTGTTCCTCCTATTCTCCTTTGTAATGTAGGCCTTCTTAATGGCCTCAACTAAAGTTTGTGGACCATGCATACACAGTGTCCCTCCCAAATCCAAATTTAGGCCCTTGATGAACCTGTGAATCCTGGACTATTCATCCTGCATGTACTTAACATACAAAAGCAAGTCCAAAACCAACTCTAGCACTCAGCCACTGTCATCGATGCCTATCGCAAATCATGAAACTCATAAATACTCTATTGAATAAACCGTCTAGATAAGTATCAGCTCCTGAATCACTCCTCAAAGAGCTCCCAAGTAACAATCTCTTAATCTACATGGAGCTTCTACTCCTTAGTACACCACCAAATGCCTTCTTTGTCTCTTAAAAGATGAATCACAACATGAGATTTTGTATTGCTAGTACATGGCTATAGCTTGAAGTATTTGCTCAAGCTAACTAATTAAGCCTCAACCTGAAATCCACATGTGTCTCTAGAAAAATGAGATGGATGAAGCTTCATAATCTCTCTGATATGATTTGTTATTATCATCTCCCTACCTCTAGGTCTCCCATCAGGGATATCTATTTGTCTAGGGCTCCTAGATCTCTCTCTATGTCCCTCAGCCCTATCTCCATGCCCTCTTGATGGTGAATCTAGTCTCACTGACTCCACATGGGAGTTCTCTACTCTATACTAGTTGTGTCATGAAGGGTGTTGATCCTCTTGTGATGGCTATCCCTATCATGTTGGCTAGGTCATCCCCATACTGCTCCACCTCGTATAGCACTATTGACCTCCTGAAAGGTTTGTAGGATATGTGGCAGTATAATGAAACTTGCCTTCTCTGGGTGTGGTAGATCTAACTCGACCTGCAATGACTCATCTTCTAGTCCATGCCTCTTGCACAGAACTAAGGTGAGAGTTAGTTCATCATCATCTAGGTTCATTTTAGTTTTCTAAGTTTTCTACGTTTCAGTTATCCACAATGTCATGTGTTCTAAGTTAGAGTTGCATGCTAAGTTTACTGTTTGGGTTTCCATGTGTGCCCAAGGGTCCAAGAGTTGAACCCATGGCTCTAATACCAAGTGTAATGCCCACATTTTTGACACACAAAACCCAAGACAAAACTCAATACTTAATTAGGAAAAAAATACAGGAATAATTTTTTTTGTTTATAAGGGTTACAACAAGATACTATTAACTAGGTTTAATTATTTCTTGTTTAATAAATTTCACACATTTGTAAAGTTGTCAAATATTAAATTAATAATTAACATTATTAATTTACACTAAGGCCACTTCGAGATAAATCCCTTTCTAGGGTTTTCGTTAACTCACTTTATTTAAAATATCAACTAGGTCAATATTTCATAAGTTAGTTTAATTCTTACTTCTCACAACAATTAAAAATAATGCCCCCATGAGGTTATCTAACTAAACATTTTAAATTCCAATTAATTAACCCTTATAATTCATTAGCTAAGTTACCCCTTTCACAATGATTTAATTTATCCTTAATATTCTATTTACACTATAGGTCTCAACTTATCATATTCATTAAGTGGCCTCATTCATTAGATACCCATACCTTAATTAAAAACACAACCCCATAAAGTGGCCCAACTTGAAATCTGTAGGGTTAATCCTCAACCCTTAGATTAAATGGTTTGCACCCTTAGATCTAGGTATTTTCAAATTAACCCTAAACATCCTTATGGGGTCTTCTTATTATTTCTTTTACCCTAAACTCATTCATTTGTTCCATTTTGATTTTCAGGTTGGAGGAGTGGAAGCCATGGAGAAATGAAACCATGGAGAAATTTCTTTAGAATCTAGTTTTGTAAATGGGGAAATATTACTCCATTCTTCTTTTCATTTAGTTTAGTTTATTCATGGGTTTTCTATTGCAAGGTTCCTTATTTTTTTATTGTAAAGATTCCACCATGAATCTCGGTTTTTCTATTTGGTTATTTACACTCTTTGAGTTCATTATTTGGGAAAAACCCATTTCTATAGATCTATGAGGTTATACACTCATATATAAACATGTATATATGTACATACATGTATATATATTATGTGGTTGAATATACCCTTAGGTTTCAAAAATACACATTTAAACTACTGGTTTGATCAAAAACAAGTTTTTTATAAATAAGATCCGTAGAGAGGAAATGAGTTCAGGTTTCTTAACCAGTCATGGTTCCCACTGTGCTACCGATGCCGGTTACTATAAATCAATGTTATTTTTAAAGAATCACACATAAATGTATATATTTTTTAATATATACATCGATATGTGTTTCTATAGGTTTTTAAGATAGCTATAAGTCTCTAATTTATTATTTTACAACATAAATTCAAGAAACTAAGCAAAATGATGATTTGTTATAGTCTTGCAATTTTACATAGACCAAGGCGAGAGTTAGTTCATCATCATCTAGGTTCCTTTAAGTTTTCTAATTTTTTTATGTTTTCAGTTATTTACAATGTCATGTGCTCTAAGTTAGAGTTACCTTAGGTTTACTGTTTGGATTTCCAAGTGTGGCCGAACGGTCCATGCGTTGAATCCATGGATCTGATACCAAGTTTAACGGCCACATTTTTTATGCACAAAACCAAAGACAAAACTCAATACTTAATTAGGAAAAAAATACAGAATAATTTTTTTTGTTTATAAGCGTTGGCAAAAAGATACTATTAGCTGGGTTTAATTATTTCTTGTTTAATAAATTTCACACATGTGAAAATTTGTCGAATATTAAATTAATAATTAACATTATTAATTTACACTAAGCCCACTTTGGAATAAATCCCTTTCTAGGGTTTCTGTTAACTCACTTTATTTAAAATATCAACTGGGTCAATATTTCATAAGTTAGTTTAATTCTTACTTCTCACAACAATTAACAATAATCCCCCCATGAGGTTATCTAATTAAATATTTTAAATTCCATTTAATTAACCCTTATGATTTATTAGCTATGTTTACCCCTTCACAATCATTTAATTTAACCTTAATAGTTTAATTCTATGGGTCTCAACTCATCATATTCATTAAGTGGCCTCATTCATTAGATACCCATTCCTTAATTAAAAACTCGAAACCCCATAATGTGACCCAACTTGAAATATGTAGGGTTAATTATAGTCCCTGAGATTAAATGGTTTTGCACCCTTAGATCTAGGTATTTTAAAATGAACCCTAAACACTGTTATGAGGTCATCATATTATTTCTTTTACCCTAAACTCATTCATTTGTTCCCTTTTGATTTTCAAGTTGGAGGATTGGAAACTATCGTAGAAAGAAGTGAAACCATGGATAAATTTCTGTAGAATCTAGTTTTGCAAATGGGAAAATATTCCTCCATTCTTATCTTTGTTTATTTTAGTTTATTCATGGGTTTGCTATTGTAAGGTTCCTTATTTGTTTATTGTAGAGATTCCACCATGAATCTAGTTTTTCTATTTGGTTATTTATACTCTTTGATTTCATTATTTGGGAAAACCCCATTTGTTTAGATCTATGAGGTTATACACTCATATACAAGCATGTGCATTTGTATATACGTGTATATACAAATATTGTGTGGTTGAATCTACCCTCAAGTTTAAAAAATAGACATTTAAACTATTGGTTTCATCAAAAATACATATTTTTAAAATAAGATTTGTGCATAGGAGACTGATACCGGTCGTGGTTCCCACTATGATACCAATGTCAATTACTACAAATCCAACTTATCATTGAAGAATCACACAAAACTGTATAAATTTTTTAATATATACATTTGTATGTGTTTCTACAGGTTTCAAAATAGTTATAAGTCTCTATTTTATTTGTTTACAACAAAAATTCAAAAATTCCAGCAACTAAGGAAAAAAGATGATTTGTTAGACTATTGCAATTTTACAAAGACCGATGTCGGTCTATGTTCTGCCGACACTGGTCACTTTATAAATAGATAGTTTGTTAAAAGACAAACACACACACACACACACACACACACACACACACACACACACACACACATAATCTGATTTATAAACTCAGATATTTCACAACAAAACTATAATTACAAAATTCTAATTTCTTTGATTAAATGCATAAAATGAGTAACATTTCCATTGCTACAAGGTATGAAATTTGACTACAATATTTTATTTCCAACTCATTTAAGCTTTAAGAAGAGAAGTAAATATAATCATTTAATAAACACAATTTGTTTTTCTTTTCACAAAAAGAATGATAACCACTTCAACAAGCAAAATCAAGTAATATTTTCATACATTATTCCAACACAAACACAACCATTTTACCAAATTAAATCACAAGTAACTATGATACACTTCCAGATTTGAAAGGAATACATTCTCAATAAATTTCAACTTTCAAAGTCCTTTCTTCATTCATTTCCAATACATAACTTGATAATAACCTTTATAAGAAACTCTTTTTAAGTTACAATAGTATACAAGCCTTTCAATAAGGTGGAAACAAAACCTCCAAATTTACAAAATTGACTAACTCTTTCTTTTATCTTCTTCAACAAAAAAACTTTCCAAAATGATACTTGAGCTTCTTCATTTTTTCAATATCCAAACACAACAACTAGGAAATGGGAGTAGGGAACGCTCTCCACCCAACCTATAATCTAATGATAAGGAGAAGCCATCCCCTTCATTGTCCCTCGAGCCCCAAAAATGAAGTAATAAATGGTATCAAGCAACCATGGAAAAATTTACCAGGCTTTGACAACAACCATTTACGCAAAACTTTAAACACAAAAATCACAATACAAAAATAACAACAAACATATAATTTTCCCAAGCAAAAAGACTCAAATTCAATCCAATGGAGAGAAGAAACATGGGTAAGCACTAATGCCTCCCAATGGGTGTAGGTATCCACCTTAAATGCCTCCAAAAATTCATTAACAAAACCACAACCAAACACTTATCCCTCCCTCAATTTTCTCTTATGTCTCCCTTAACTCTTATCCATCCCCCAATAAATATATACATATAAATAAAAAATTATTCTTACTATCACAAGGTGGGACACACAACCCAAAATTCCCTCAAAATGAATGATATAAACTCTTATCCCTCCCTGAATAAATCCTCATTTTCTTTCTCCTACACATCCTTAAGGCCATTATATCCCAAAAACCAAAATGCACAACATTCAGTCATTTACAACCATTTTCTCAACAAATAAAAATAAAAACTCATTGGTGAAGTCCCTACCTTGCAATTGCAAGAGTATCCATTCTAGAAGAACAAGCTCTAAGATTTTCCAAGTCCAAATCAAGTAGAATCAAACTCCAAACCTTCCAAAAGCAAAATCCAAACACAATGTCCTCCAAAAATGCAAGAGTGAAAATAAAATTTCTAACCCCAAAAAATTCAAAACAAATTACATAAATAGAAAGAGAGGAGAGAGTGGTGATGTGGATCCATGTAGGATGCCACATTACTTCTCCTCCAATCCACTTCACATAGTCAAACAACAAGCCTAAAGACAATAAATTGGTGGGTGAGTATGTGACAAGTTCTCCTTTTCTATACACAAACCATAACCAAACTCCAAAGAAAAAAAATTAAAATATCATGTAAGAAGGTGCAATAATTTCACCTTTTTAACTTCTAAATCACATAATGGGGCCTAATTTTGACCCCTTACCCCATAGGTATAGTCTGTAGGTTAAATTAAGAGGTGTGGGACTAGCATAACTTGTCCCACAAGTCTCCAAAAATAGCCCTTAAGCCAAAATCTAAGTTTGACATGCAAGGTTGGGTACACATCACCAAAACCAATAAAATCCTCTTCAAATCCATAATAAAATCAAGGGAAATCTACCCAAATTAATATCCCCTTAGTCATCTCCCAAATTACTTTAGTTAAGAAAATTAATCAATGTAATTAAGAGCACATTAAATAAAACTAATAAAGTGAATCACATTACAATAATAAATCACATACTCATAAAGTAATTAAAATGAACTTAGGGTAAACAACACATTTAACCATGGTCACATTTGAGGCCACCCCCCCAATGTAGAGTGTTGACAATTTTGGCACTATGCAAAAATGGTCAACTCAAAACTTTGTTTTTGATGGAAGGCATTGATGAGATGGACCTAACAAGGGTGAGTCATACAATTTTTATTATGTTTTACTTATCACTGATCGATTAACAACATGCAATTTTTAGCCATGTGCGTTGTTACAAAATGTAACACCTCACATATGCTGTCATTACATGTTTGTCGTCAGCAAGGAAACAAAAAATCCCCAAAGGACCAATGCATTTACTTTATTAAGGTGGGAATCATAGCTTAGGTGGGATGTTAAACTCCATACCAGCAAGCAGAGTTGTTGATTACAGGTTGCAAATATGCATTATTAAGTTACAAGTATTTTCAATTTAATCATTTCATATGATTAAGTGTTATTAATTATGTTATTGAGTTGTTTAATTCATTATACAATCATTACATATGAAAAGAGCTGAAAGTAAAAGGAACTACATAACTCAATTATAGAAATAATATCATTTATTCATAAGAAAATTCAATGTCTCCCACATAAACCATGGGATATAACTTATGATTTTTGAAATAAAAGATGCATGTACATGAGACTAAAAGCAAAAGAGTATAGAAGAAACCCATCATTTCCTTCGGGTTTTCTTTCGTTCTTCATTGATCTAGTTCTGGCTCCATTTTTATGTTTAGCATCACTCATTTCATCATGGTTCCTGAGGAAAAGAAAAGGGAATGACATCATTTACTAAGGTTTAATATTTATTCATTTATTATCTAGCTTCAAGAAAATGAATCATTTACGATAAAAAAACATAAGGTACAAACAAAGAAACTGATGCAGATTTGAGAAAGTAGTGTCTTGTAGAAGCTCATGTCATTCTCATAATCATGACACAAATGAGAAAATAAATAAAAGAAAATTCATTTCTAACTATTTTTTTAAGTGTGCAGGTACAGGTTGTAACAGAAATGGACACAATTGATTACTTGAATTCTATAACATCAAATACAAATTGCATTCAATGTAGAAAGCAAGATTTAGGATTGCAAAATATCAAGTTCATTATAGTCCACTGAAGGAAATAAAAACATATTTCCTTAAATAACATTTCTTTTTCCAACTGAAAGGGAATACCACTGCCATAAAGGTTATATAAAAATCAACCATCATCCCTCATTACACAGTTTGCATTAAAAATAAGTGCATGGTCAAAAGGAAATATATTGCAATGTTTCCAGGTTCTCTGAAATATTTGAACATAAACTTAAAAAACGAAAGAGGCTATGAGTTCACAGTTTAGAGTTTCACATTATATGCCTAAATAAAAGGAGTAGCTTCAGATGTAAAAGGAAATGAAGTAATATGTTTGTGTTATGGTCTTTTCAGTAGCTTACGAAAGAAGTAACAAGTACTTTTGAACAAAATTATAGAAAATTATACAATTGTCAATTTGTTTTTAGAAAGAATAAGTCATAAAGAAAGATCAAATTGTAGTCATTAAGTATAGGTACAAGTTACAGAATAATGATAAGATGATCAAAGTATATTCATTCATTCATCAATTTTTAGAAATAGCAGTCACGTCCCAGTTCAATTATCTCCACAATTGAAACTAAGGAATGGATTCGTTTTCTACAAATTAAATAAGTTCAAAATTTTTGATCAACTTTATCATACAAATGAGGAACTATTTTTAGCTCATAAAGCCAAAAATTATATGAGGAATCAAATTCCATGAAAATATTGAATCTTTTTAGAAAATAAACTTTCGGAAAGTGATGCAGGAAAACCAACATAAAATAAAATTCCATTACCTTAGTGGTGATTTCTAACTTTTTTTTAATCATGTTTGAATAGAAAAAGAAAATTGCAGTTATATGTATTCCATCATGCAGTTTTCTGTACAAGCTTGATGATAAAAAAAACAAATATTATATGTGTTCAAGTAGCTAGTTAGGTATTGTAAATCTTGCACCAGAATGAGTAAATAAAAGTGACATCTGAAACTTATAATGAAGACCAATTTACAAAGTAGCAGCTTGCAAAGATGCATCCATAGTTGGAAGATCTTGGAGGAGTCAAATGTAAAGATGCATCCACATGTTTCAGAGAGAGGAACAAGAAAATTCACTTACCAATTTTACATCAAATCTTCAAACACTCGAGGAACAATTCTTCAATGATCAAAAAAGAAGGTTACAAAACCCATAAGCATTTTAAGCTTGAAGATACCACACAATTACAAGGATAACAGGTGAGAACAAAATAAATGTGTCATTGGTAAGAAAAGCTCAAAAAATGAAGGAAAATGAGCACATAAAGCTACAAGGTCAAAACACGAACTACCCCCTGAATGAATAATGGTACCAATATTAATGTAGGGTTCAAAGGTTATATATTTCACAAATATTTTACAAGTTTTACAATCCTAGAGAATGTAAATTATTTTCCCCTCAATGGTTGTAGAGAAACTTTCAAGATTTTAAAAACTATAGAGTGGAAGAGCGGAACTAACCAATTCCTAACTGTTTCCTTCAAACCCTCAAAATATCTTCAATCTCAGTGGAAAATTTCATGCACAGAACGTGTTTTTTGAACTCGATTTTTCAAGAAACAAAACCTAAAAAATGTTCAATCATTTATCAATGCATTATCATAGAACTTTACAATAGAAAAGAATCATTGAACTACAGTTCGAAAATGAAAGCTCACCTTTCGATTAATGGCTACCATCAAGAGTTACAGAGCTCGAAAGGAGAAAAAAAATAGTAGTAAAATGACCAAATATTCAAACCTAAAGCCTCACAGATACAAAATAAGTGTAGAATCAAACTCGTAGGCTAAAGAATGCCAAAAAATCAAGCTTGGAAGACAAATTCATAGCGGTGAATGAAAAAGTGGCCAAGGCTTCGCCAATCTGATGGCTTCAAAATGAAAAATGAGAAATTGATAGGTCCAAACTTCGTTTTGTCACCTTAACCATAGTACAGAGTACATGATACAGAGTTAGCATCAACGGTGATGATCTTGCAAGTATAGGATCCAACAATGCAAATACTAACTCACAACTTAATTAGCCTGACAACCAAGTTTAGAGCATCTACGATCCAAATCAAGTAAGTACCAAATCGATGGTCGAATATTGGTTCATTAAATTTAATGGAACCCATCTCCTCAATGGTACAGGAAATCAATGGTCACCAATGCATGGTATAGGATCGAATGATTCAGAATGAAAACCATAATCCAGAGACATAGTTAGTGAATCAATGAAGACAGATCAAAAGAACACAGTGTCAATGATCTAGATAGAAGAAATATTTCCCAATGCTAACCGGAGTTCAAGTATGATCACTGAAAAAATAAATGAAGGGTTGAGTCATCGTGGGAGGGGCCTAGTCCTAATGATTTAATATTATTTTTTTTGACCTTCTAATGTCTAAAACCATGATGCCACAAAATATTAACGAGGGTACTGAAAAATATTTATATGTGACATGGTCAAACAAAAATCATATTTTATCCCAAATATATCAAAGGTGGCCGAACACTATGTTATTCAATGATTAATCAAAAAAGGTGGTTGATGAAACAGAGCATATACCAAAAAAATCAAAAATGATTAATATTTGATGCCATTGGTCAAAAAAAACCAAAGGATAACCTAATCAATGATGTACATACCATGATGAGCTAAAGACAAGAAGGATAATGTATTCAAGAGTGTTAACATCAGAAGCATCGAGAATAGATAATGGAGTATTGTTACTTTATTTTTAACAAATAAGTTATTATTATTTTGCACATGTGCTCATAGTGGTCCCCATATTTCAAGTGGAGTTATTTTGCTAAGTATTAGAAGAAAAACATTATTCTTCCATAGTATGTAATTTTTGCATCCAATCAAAAACGGACATATAAGAGATAAAGAAAGAAATACCCTTACAAGTGGGTGAATATGAAAGTGTCACATCATGATTAAGTATGATTATGTAATCAACAGTAAGAAGACCAAGATGCATACACATTGGAGGAGACTTGTACAACAAGCAGGAGATATTTTTTAACTAAAATTATTCACCCAATTTTATTCATTATATTAAAAATAAAGTAGTCAAATACACTTTGACTGGGTGTATTTTATTAACTAAGGCTATTATCACCTCATTGTAAACAACGTGTCTATTTTTATTCCTTTTTTTTATTCATGATAAGGGAATAAAATCAACATGCGTGGGTGAGTACAGACTACAACCTATTTTTAGGAGAGGTAGGGTGAATATTTTTTTCTATATATTATGTGCATTGACAAAGCACAATGGAGAAATTTTTGGATGTAGGAGTACAGAAGAAAAATTTTCCAGTTGTACCCTTGAATGAGGACTAGTTATTTCCTTTCCAATTATTTGCATTAGTGTGTATCATTTTATTAGCTCTTGTCAATGTTAATTACCTGAACGAATTATCTTACCTTGCTATAAATTTAGTGTTTTTCTGCATAGTCTTAGTGTGCATGTCAGCTGCTGTGTTTGTGTGAATTATCCCTCAACACACAAATATTTTTTCCTTAGGATCAAGCTAAAAACCCATTTGTTCATGCTTCTGCAGTTTGTTCTCAATTTTATTATGCATGTACTAAGTCAAAGTCCTGAATCATTTTGGTGTATCACCCCATTTGAAATTTAGTTACAACAGTCTTGTTACCCTTATAACTCTAAAAAATTAGTTTAGGATAAATTGATAAGGAATTAACCTTGTAATCCTATAGAATCACCTCAACGATAGGTATTCCCATAGACATGAGGTGTTTCCATTGTATCTACATAACTGAGGGAATAAGTAAGCTTATAACCCTTAATGTTATCCCTAAACCATGGTGCACTTTTGAGAGATAATAGTTTTTGGCATGCCTAGTGGGACACAAATCAAAATAAAATAAGAATTATAATAGATTTAAAAAAATGAAAACATAATTTTGGAAGAAAAAAGCTACAAAAATCTATTAAAAATAAAAATAAATTATTTCACGACTCCGTGAGATTGATTATAGACTAGTTTTGCAACATGTTCCATTCCTAAAGTGACTACAAGATCATCGGTAAGAGGACTACCTGTTGATTTTATTTCGGTAAGAAGAAGAAGAGTTGGCAATACCTTAACCTATAACAGTCCCAATTTTTGCAACACTCCTCCCCTTGCTTCACCACATATCAATCTTGGTGTTCATGTCCCTTTTATTACAAGGGCTCATTAATAACAACCAAAACCCAAAAAATTTTACGTTTTAATAATGATAGCCCTTTGATTATTCTTGTTTATCATGATATGCCTATTGCTTCCTTAAAAGGTTTACCCTCATTTATTGGTGAAATCATATTACCCCTATTGATCATATAAAAATATATTGCAACCCTTTTTTTCAGTTCATAATATTACTCATAAAGATGTAGTTTTATGATTTTTTAGTTGCATCATTTAAAGGAAAAGCATTGCAATGGTACCAAACATTAATAGTAGGGACTATAACAACTTCAGATGAGTTTAGAGATTATTTACATAAAAAAAATTCAAGATAATTAAAAACATTTTGTAGACACCAAAATTGATTCATACTCCCCTTAAAACCTCGTTAATTAAATTAACCATCTCCTACTAGTTCATATCCCTTAGTGCACATGTTAATTGAATTAATTATCTTAATTACTTTAATTAATATTCTCACTTAGAAAACTCACCCAACCACCTCACTCAAATGACCCACTCAAACTTCATTAATGAACTAAGACAAAGTCTAAACGTATGCTAACCAAATAGGACTTAGTCCAAACCTAGACTTAACTATTATTAACAAACCTAAAAAGATTCCTATTTATCTTTCCATGATCCACCACTCAAGAATTGAAAGAAGGTTGGAGACCATGCCAAAAATAGAAACAATCAGGATATTTTTTGCCAACCTAGGTATTCCTTCCTTAACCGACGTCGGTTATGTCTCAACCGACATCGGTCACATAACCATCATGACTTACATTAAATACATTTCCAATATCCTTTGCCTTAGTTGTTCATTCAATTCAGGATCTTATATAAACAAAGACTTGGAGAACTCAAATTTATAAAGCACTCAGGAAAAATAAAACACATGGAAGCTCTACCAACAACCATTTAACATTCATCATCTTCTTCATGATCAGGGATTAACACATAGAAGTAAGGAGGTTAGAACTTCCAATGACACGAATAAAATGAGTTTTCTCTCTGGATCTCTTCCCTCACCATCTTCATTACCTACACTCTCTAAATCTATTATTTAGTAAGTACCTAACACCTCTTCATTTACCTTCATTTTCTTTCAGTAAGATTTATTATTCATCTCAGTATTTTATCTTTCTCCACACCCGTATACTTCCTTCCTCCCACCAACCTATTAATTTACCATACCTAGCCCTTTCACCTATCTTCACCCTCTTCTAATCATCTCTAATTTTTCAAGACCATTTTACGACCTCACCTTCACCATTTCCAAACTCTGTGCAATCACAGGGAGCTATGAAAAACCAACTCCAAGACCTTTGTGATAATCTTCCCCTATCGACATTGGTTAGACAAAAAAATGTTGGTCATTCTGCCTCACCGGCATCGTTCGTACAGCCAAAATAAGTTAGTGTGTCTAGAAATATATTTGAGGCCAGCGAGCTAATAAACATTTTCCAATAGCCCATAGAACTATTTCTAATCTTTACCAAACCTTACCCAAAAGCCTGTACGAGAACTACAATGCATCATAAACCAATCACCTAACCCGTTTTGACCTCAATCACCCTTTTACCTTACCTTTTCCTATTATTTTGTAAGATATACCTAAATTGGTTCATTTCCAATAGGATCGTTTATGTCATGTATATTTTAAATAACATTAATATTGAAATATACAAAGTGGATTGACAACCTAGTTCAGGAAGCATCACGCTTCCCGGATCTAGCTTCCTGCTAGGAAGTCCACTCAGTGTTTTGTTTAACTCTATCTAGTCATATTATTTTGAATTTATAGGTAGTTCCTTCTAGCCAAAATTGAGCTCTCGCATAGTCAACACAGAGTCAAGAAATCAGAATGCGCACACAACCTTCAAATGACATTACAAATAGGTATTCCTACTTGGCCTACTACCCTTAATTGTTTCATTAATTTACTAAGAATCTGGTGAAACATTTTGGGACGCCGAGTGGGACCCATCCAGGGTTCCTTTGCATTTTTTAATTCTTAGGGAACCATTGTATGTTTGTTTCTTTTCAAAAGGAAGTTAACATTAAATAATCTCCCTGGGAATCTTCTCTTTCTTCTACTTATCTTAGTAACATTTGTATTTCGAGACTAAAACTAATCCTTCTTTCTTTTCCTACATTTGCATTAGCGAAAGTCATATCCTTTCCTATTCACTCTTATATTTACATCAAATATCACATTTCGATTTGGGTTTTAAAATAATTGCATTTCATATTTCTATGTTGGCATTTCTATCTCACACTAAAACTGAGGGAAACCTACACGCTGGAAGTCATGCCCAACTGATGGTTGACATAAGTGAATCGTAGAGCACATTATCTTCTCTCTTTACCAAACTAAACAAAAATAAATTCACACATCTTCTTAAACAACACCTTACTTTGAAGAATTTGTTAACAATCACACAATCAAAGGATTGACATTGGGTGCCCAGCCGGTTTCTCTGTCCAGTCATTATCTTAGAAAAAGGACCAATCCCACAAAAAAATAACCTGAAACCACTATTAGATATTGCCTTTCATAAGACACCTTCTTTCTAACCTATTTTTTTGTTCTATTCACAAGTCAGTCTAAAATAGCATAAGCTAAAACATTAAATTCATTCATAGGATTTCATTTTTTTCGTAGCTTTTTCTTGAGTTGTGTTTTTAGTTGTGAGGTCACACATTCTCCATTTTCTTCTTCCTTTCATACCCCACAATTATAATTGGTGTATTCCAACTTTTTCTGGGTGTGTTAGGGTATGTTACTATCATAATCAAGTTTCTGGGTTGATAGGCATCAATTTACTAATTGGACCATCATCGGTCTACCTGACCATCGTCCCTTATCATTTTTTTGGTCAGTTTACGAAAAATAGCACTCACCACATTTTATGTTCTTTCTAAGGTTCCTAAAAAACATCATCATGCATCTGGATCTTTGAAATCATTATTAAATCTATATTTTGTCTCATTTTTTACAAAATTTATCGAAAAAAATATTTCCTACAATAACCGGTATCAGTTAACCCAACTGGTATCGGTCACCCATTCACTGTTATCAGTTAACCTAAACGTTGTCAGTTCCTTTGTTTTAATTTTTAATTAGAACAGTGACTAGTTTCACCTCCCAAAATCTATTTTTCTCCATTTTTTGTAATTTTTTCTCTGTCATTTACATAGAATACATTACCAACTCCCTTGTGTTTCACGCTATCAGTACTGGTGCCCAAGAGATTTTACAAGACTCCTTAACTAGAACCACACTTCATTACAATACTATCTCACCCATACATCTACTAGGGGCTCATTAAGAAAGTTGGTATATGGCATGCCTGTGTCATCCCTCGTACCCTTGCCCCCACTTCTGCATCAACTACCACTAGCTCAATGTTAACCTCTTCCACCTTACTACCTGTAGAGTCTCAACTAGACCCCACATCGTCTATACCTGCCGAAACCACAATATCTGTCACACCATCAAAGTTAGTTGTTCCTATGGTGTCAACCATTCCTTCATCATCTACCTTGGGTATAGCCCCCATTTACATCCTTAACCTCATATATGCATGTTCCATTGTAACCACCCATGGTGTTGGCAACTCATACTCCATTCCAAAATATTGTCCTCTTCATCCTACAGTCGTTACCTCTAATTTTCAGAAGATTCGTTACGCATACCCCACCTACTTACACATATCACCAATAACCCCCAATCTCTTCTATTGTTTATTCAGGATATCTGCCACCTGCATAAATTCCCCCTTCGTAGTTCTCATACTCAGCACCACCATATACTGGGATGTCATCCACATCAAACATTCATCATCAACCTCCTTATACTACAGGGTGTGTGAAATCATCACAAGCTATCAATGACCTCATTAAAATGATGATGGAAAAGATGTAAACATTGAAAGCATCAGTTTTCTGACTCTTGCAACTCCTTAACCTACGATGAAATCTGCAATGATCCCATCCATCCATCTATTCCCATTCACCCATACCCTGCACATTGGAAAATTGCCAAATTCAATCGGTTCAATAGTAAAGAAGACCCACAACAACACTTGCAGTCTTTCAAACATGGGTTTTATCCTTATCACCCACGACGATGCTTTACTCCTAATAACATTCCCAATGTCTTTGATAGGAACTGTATTATATTTGTACATTTTTTTACCCAAACATTTGATTTACTCATTTAATCGAGTGGTTCAAGCATTCCTGGACCATTTTTCGATCAATGTTGTCAAGAAGGTTACCATGACCGACCTATACTCAACATGACAATACAACGACGGATTTATCACAATTTTTTTCACTCGATGGAAAAGCCTCATCAACTAGTTAGCATTCTAGCTGCCTCAAACCAAGTTTATTTAGTTGTTCACTATGGCTTATGTCAGGTGTATCTCACCAACTCTCCAAGTATAAACCTTCCATACCTTCAATGAGGAATTTATCATGGCGTGAAAATTTTAAATTCGTGCCATTAAAGAGAATAAAATTCAATTGCATAGAAAAAATGCCACATTAAATCAAATGATGCCTCTTCCTCTTCAAAACCCCAAAAATATTATTCAAAATCCAAAGGATCTTCCAACATGGTAGTTCTAAAAGATCGCCCATCTCACCCATCTAACCAAGAAAAACCATCATCCAATCTTTCTCGCATTCAAGTTCATTTCAGTTTAAATGGGAACAATGAAAGTACACTCCAATAGGATAGCCATATTCTTCAAACTTCTTAAGGATGGAGAAATTTCCCTTCCACCCATAAAACCACATACTAAGTTTCGACCTCTCTCCTCATATGCTTGCATGGTACAAGGAACATGACTATTGTAACTATCATCGTGTTAGAGGCCATAGTGATGGTATATGTATAACCTTCAATAACATTGTCTAGGAAATGTTAGATAGCATAGATCTCCTCAACGACAACCTGAACACAACAGAAACTCAAAACTTGCATATCTTTGAAAATACATTCCCTAATCATATCCCATCATCTAAAAAAAGAGGTGAACCTTAAACCAATGATAGCAATCTCCATGAATTCGATGTTGTTTTTGAAGTCATACCATTCATTCCTCAATTTCCTCATATCCCTTCTATCGAGGAGATTCTAGCACTACATATGGAGGAGTCTACCTCATCTAGTCCTACACCCACAGAGAAGTCCCTTTCATCTCCTCCACCCGTGGATGATTCCACAATTTTCTTTCGAGGTCGTTTCACCACCAACCTTGTGACCTAATGAACAACCTATGGTATTAACTCTCATACCCATGGGAGATTCATCATTTCTTTCCAATCCACCAAAAGAGGAAGCTACCTCATCCCAACTCTCATATCCCCTACCCATAGGGGATCCTTTAGATGAACCACTTCCTATTGGTGACAATTTCCCACTAGCTTTCCAAGATCCCGTTCATTTTCTCTGGGTTCCCTTACCCACAGAGTCTGAAGCCAACCAATTTCCTATCTCACAGACATAGTTTATAGTGATTGCTACTAATCGAATGTCATCTTCTCTTACAAAAGTGTCATTTTCACACTTGGTTGATTGTGAGGATTATGTTGATAATTTCATGCTTTGGGGACACCTTCAGCTACCCTTTTCAACCCAAATACAAATATCTCATGTGGATACTCTCCATTATCTATCCGAAGTTATTTTCAAGAAAACCAATCAACCATGACCATGCCTATTGAAATATCATCCTCTTAATCACCCTCACCTACACCTAAACCTTTACTAACAACCAAACCCATTCCTATGCCTAAGAACCTACTTGCACCTACATCTTCCCGTACATCTAGACCCATCACTACCATAGGTGTCATACCGACACTAAGCCTAGTCCATCCACCCATCAAATTGGATTTAGCCACATCCTCCCAAATCCACGCAAAACCCATTCCTCTAACTAAAAATAAGACCAAACCTTCTACGCCATAGACACCAGTTTCTCCCACTACACCTTCGTCCCTTCCGTCTATCCTCGAACATCACCCCTCTACCTTGGTCAAGCAAACTCCTACCCAAGGAAAATCACAAGTGCAACATCTCACCTGTTCATCATGATCATTTATTACACCTGACCTACTAGAACAGTGTACACCTTCATTGTCACCCACATCTATCTTACGACCTATACCCCCCACCATGAAAAATAGCATTATCACTATCTATGAGATTTCCTTCTCTTCAACCTATACCTTCCACCTTGCCTCTGCCAACAACCTTCACTGCACCATTATCACCTTGGCTAACTTGTCCTCTGCCACCATCCGCTTTCCCTTCTACATCACATACTCCTCCTTCACCTTTACCTAGGAACGTATAACAAAAATTGAAAAACCCACTACCATCCACTTTTATCACTAGTTCACTATTATGCCTTTACCCAAGATGTTACATCTCAATCCTAAAATAGTACCACCTACTAAACCGGTGGTCAAACCTATCTCAACTCAAATTCCACCACCTATTGCACCTCAAAAGAAAAAATTAGCCACTCTTCAATCCAAAACCACACTCACTTCACACTATGATCCATTGGCAAGATGTTATGCTAACATTTTAGCCAACCTTTTAGAGACCTCTGTCATCACATTACCACAACTTAGACCTTATGACCCACTCAAACAAAAACTAGTAGGGTTTGACGATACAAAAATTTACGCTTACCATCGTGTGCCAGGACATGGTGTAGAAAATTGTATGGATCTAAAGACCACTCTTCTTCAAATTTTTATACTTAAAATTTTTGATGATGATTATCTTCTAGATGAGGACCCAATTCCCACCTCCACCTATCATCACACATCTTTTCCCACTACCTATTATGTGACCTGCATCACAACCTTAATAACCCTTTTATCCACCTCCAAAACTTGAGATCAATATGGTCTGTATAAGAGAGCTAACCAAAAACCCCACCAAAATACCAATGCACCCTACTCATCTCATAAGGATCTTATCCCACACTAGGTTTTTGTCCATCATGTCATTATAATTTTCATGACACCACCTTCTCCATCCAAATCTCTTCCTTAGATTAACATGATACAAGTTGCTACTCGTGGACAATAAGAAAAAGGAAAGGAGAAAGAAACCAGATCATCCACCAATCCTATTCCCACTATACCATCTACACCCACACCAAAAATCACCATTCAGGGATCCACATACCCTATTTCTAACAGGGTCACCCATCGTATAATGATAAAACAATTGCAACAATTCCGTTAAAAAAAATTGTACTACCTCGTCCAAACCTCTGAATACCATCGACACATCCTCATGGAGGTTTTGTAATCCCTCAAGGCTTTACCTAATGACAAGAATCTTATGGCCTCCATTATCACCGATCACCACGTGGCCCCTCTCACCAATTCATCCCCTTCCTCTAAACCTACCACTACTCAATAAGTAGCCAACCTTAATTTCTCTGACAACAAGATTATACCTCTCCAATCAAATTATCCTGATATTGCCATTTTTATCTCTGTTTATATTGATAATATATGCATTTGATGTGTTATGATTGACTGTGGTGTCATCATCAACATAAAATCTTCCTATGCATACAATCAAATACGCATCCCTTTAAAAATAAATGCATAATATACCCAGTTATGTTGCATTCATTTAATGACGACATCACTTCCACCCTTGGCACCATCATCCTCCACATTTGTGTGGGCCCTTGTAACGTTCTGGAATTGTTCTATGTCTTCGAGGGGGATTTCAAGTACAACTTGTTTCTTAGCTAAACATGGATCTGAATAATGGGTTTTGTTCCTTCAACATTACACCATTGTGTAAAATTTGAACATGAAGAACATAACTATGCCATCCGATCTGACCCTTTGCCATTAAAAACCTGTAACATGTTATATTGTCCTAATGATGTCCTTGTACAAGTTAATGTATCTACCACTTCTGCCACTTCTCCTTCACCCATAACCCCATAAAAAATGTTGTCGCTACCTCTCCCACACCTAATTCCTCTATTCCCATTATCACCCGCAACCTCTATAGCTGACTCATCCGCTAACACATTTACTTCTCAAGCAACCCAATGCTTCGTCTTCTCAATCACTTAATGATTCATCTATTCCCGCTACCCACATATTAACTGTCGATCCCTTAGAAGGTTTTTTTTTAACGTCTCACTCTAGGGGAGTATCTCCTATACAATATCGAAACATTCCTTACTCCTCAAGAGTATGGTAACCTTCGCCAACATCCTCACTATGCTTACTACATAAGTGAGGTTTTCCCTTATGGTCCTCCCCACATTCACACCAATTTAATGTATCGAGGTATTGATACTTCCACCTACTTGCCCGAGAAACCTTCCCAGACATGATTATTTTCATCTGACCTCCAATATCTCACAAACCGGTGTTTCACCCACACTTTCCTCCACCATTTTGCATGGAAATTATTTGGCTTTGGTTTCTACAAATAAGTCTGCCATACTGCCATCCTTTATACTACACGTAAACACAAATATCAAAGTTGTATTGGCTTTGTTAGACCATCTTCCAAGAAAGCCTACGTCGATCTCATTCAGGACGACAAACTTTCTTTACTCAAGTTACCAAATTCACCCACGGAGTCTATGGATCCATAATATTTTCCTCCTAACTTTGTTTTTGTGAACACCATTTCCTTGGGACCTTTGACTTATCAACGTCATTGAGAAGATCCCTCTTCTCGCCCCTTCCTGTATGCTAACATGATTGAGGATGATACACCATCCATTAATGTCATTCAATGTCAGGATAATGAGTCTATTCTCACCTATCTTGCTACGGAGAATTCACATATTCATTGGTCCTTGCCTTCTAAGACACAAACCATGTTAAATGAATCAGTAATTGAAATCAATATTAACACTAAGGATGACCCACACATTCTAAAGATAGACCAATCTTTAGATGTTGTTGAACATGGAGCTTTTACTTCTTTCCTCCAGGATCATAGAAACACTTTTTCTTCGTCCTACACTGATATGATCTATATTGACCCCAATATTGTGGTCCACAATATCGTCACCATTCTTTAAGCTAAACTCATAAAACAAAAGCTGCTGAAAATGCATCATCGCATTTCCCTTCTTGTCAAAGAAGAACTTTAGGACCTTCTTTTAGTTTTCTTCATCCTACACATTGATTATTCCCAATGTATCTCTAATATCCTTCCTATCACAAAAGTGACAAGGGTACTATGCATTTGCATAGATTTCCATGACCTCAACCTAGCCTACCCTAAAGATGAATTTCCTCTACCAAGTATATACCAATTAGTTGATCTTACTGCTGGTCATGAAATGCTATCACTCATGGATGGTTTCTTGGGTTATAACCAAATATTACTCACCCCAGAAGATCAACAAAAAACCACCTTCATCACTTCTTGGGGGACCTTCTACTATCGATTCATGCCCTTTGTTCTAAAAAACATTGGTGATACATATCATCAGGATATGACTTATATCCTTAATGACATCGTGCATCACATATTTGAAGATTACATAGATGACCTTCTTTCCAAATCTAAATATCAGGCCGAACACCTTATAGTCTTTAAGGTCATATTTAACTGTCTTATCAAGTATTGTGTTCACCTTCAACCTAAAAAGTGTGTCTTCACTGTTCTCTTAGGAAAACTCCTTAGTTTTATCATTTGTTTGTGTGTCATAGAAGTCGATCCTACTAAAATAAAGGCTATTATCAATATGCCTCCACCTACTAACCTTTTCAAACTACATATTCTACAAGGCAAGTTGCAATCTATTCGTCATTTTATTTTGCAAATTTTTGTCCATTGCCACCCATTTCATCATCTCCTCAAAAAGGACATCTCCTTCAAATGGGATGATGAATACCAAAAATCCTTTGATGTGTTAAAATAGTACCTCCTCCAACAACCATTACTGATTCTTCCTAAGGACAATGAACAATTTTACCTTTATATTTCAGCTATGGATCATTCCTTGGGTTCCATGCTTTCTCATCGTGATCAGCAACATAGGAAGTAAACAATTTATTATATAATCCATAAGCTTTTGGACTATGAAACATGATACACCCATGCCAAAAATTTTTTCTTATCTTTAGCTTTTTTTGCAACTAAAATTCGCCATTACCTACTTAACCACAAAACCTTTATTGTCACCAATACAAACCCATTACATTACATGTACGCAAAACCCTACCAACATCAATGTGTTGCACATTTGCTCATGCTTCTTGCATACCTAGACCTCAAATTCACTGATAAAAATATATCAAAGTCCAAAAAATTTATGACCAACTTGCAAATGCACCTCTCTCTAGAGATCACCCCTCTAACTTTGATTTCCCAGACGAATCCATCGCTACCCTCTCTTTGGATGATACCGTTTACCAAATGACCTTATTCTTTGATGGTTCCAAAATTCAGCATTGGGGTGGTGTTGGCATTATCTTAATTCCTCTTGACAGTAAACCTATGCCTTTATCTTTAAAATTATATTTTTCTTGTACTAATAATATCGCCACACTCATATTGATTCTTCAAGTCTCCATTACCTTAGATGTTAAAACGATGAATATTTTTGGTGACTCTCAACTAGTTGTAAATCAATTCAATGTTATATACCAGTGTTGTAAATCAATACTTAAAAAGTACAAAACCCATGTTGACATACTTTTGACTACCTTTAACTATTATGAACTTCATATCACTCCATGTTCCACTACCAAATTTGTAGATATAATGGCCAGCCTTTCAAAAATATTTGTCATAGTACTAAGGTTGCAATCACCTTCTTATCTATATCAAGACGTTAACCTCGTCGGAACCATTCAACCTAACCCATGTGACCTTTAGTATTAGAATTTTTTGGACTACCTTTCCCTTTCAATTCTACCTCCAGAACTTACTCGCAATGAACAACACACATTTCTCAAATATGTCTCTCATTATGTCATCATACGAGGCCATCTTTATAAAATTGGATTTGATGGTATCCTCCTATAATACCTTAAGAGTTTTGAAATTCCCTACACCATCAAGGAAGTTCAAGATGGAATTTTTGGAGATAACTTCAGTGGATTAGCTATTACTAAATGCATTCTCCTCCTGGGCTAATATTGGCCAACCCAAAACCATGAATGTTGTGATTATGTCAAACATTGTGTGAAGTGCCAACAACATGCTAATATTTATCACACACCTATTCACGCCTTACAGGTCACACAAGACCTATGGCCTTTCTCTCAATCAGGTTTGGATCTTGTTGGAGAGATCAATCCCCATTCTTCGCAACACCATCAATGGATTATACCACTACCGAATACTACACTAAATGGGTATAATCCATACCTCTTATTTCTACACAAGCTAAGAAAATATGTGAATACATCAACCATCACATCATTTGTCACTTTGGTGTTCCTCACCATCTCATCACTGATAACAAAAAACAGTTTAAGAAAACCCTAGGAAAACTCAGTGACGCCTTTAACATTCAACTCAGGTTTTTTTTCACTTTACTACCCTCAAACAAATTGCCAAGCTAAATCAACCAACAAAACCTTTAAAAAATTCTTGTGAGAGTTGTTGACGATACATGAAATTATTGGAATACGCACATTCCTTTTTCCTTATGGACTTATCACACTAGTAGTTGTGTTTCAAATGCTACCACACCTTTCTCTCTGGTCTATAGTATAGAGGTTTTTCTTCCTTTTGAAGTCGAGATTCGGTCTCTTTGTATCTCACTTAAAGAAATGCTCAACGATGATGACTTTCGCAAAGACCATTTAACACAACCTTAGTTATTAGACAAACATCATCTCAATGCTCTTGACCATCTCCAAATCTACCAAAAACATATAACACGTGCCTATGATAAACATATCCACGAATGAAACTTCCAAGTCGGTGACCTTGTCCTGAAGGAAAATTAACATGTAACAAAAGATGAAAAAATTAAATTGGGAATATTTATATCGTTACTCATACCTATGGATAAGGTGCTTATCATTTATCTTCACTCGAAGGTAAACCCAAACCTGACCACCTTAGTTCCTTGCATCTTCGATCATTCTACTATTGAATTAAGTCTTATATCACCTCTTGTTTATTAAACACTAGTCACTTAAGCATTGTTCACATTCTATTTTACCTATTTTCAAGATCAACAACTATCATGTGATTACCCGTTACCTTTCAACCTTATTTTCAATACGAGTATCATGACTCTATTCATGACATGATTCTCATGGATACTTTTCATATTTTTCAAGATGGAATCCCATGGCCTTTCATCACTTAAACCATCTCTTTCATAGTTAACCTTTATGTGATATAGTTTTGTATTCAAGATAAGATCCTATTTTTCTCTATAGTCTTGTCCATGACTGAAAAGTACAAAAGAAAAGAAATTTCAAAAGTCAAATGGGATTCAACTCCTTGAGTCAAAATTCTAGTGAAAATATGACTCCCTCATAAAGGACATCTAGTATCTCTATATTGCTTCTATAATAGACTTCTCCCTTGAAGGAAAGCTATACAAATCTAGCCATATTGTACTTAGTCTGTCATCAAAAGAATATTATTCTTACAATAAAGTAAAATAAAATATTCAGAATCTTCCTGCATCGATCATATTCAAGAATACCTCAAGGAGATAATATACTCATCCCACATAGACTTCCCACATCAATTAGTTTATCAAAACAAAAAAAAAGAAGAAAATGATAAATTTTTCGTCATGGACTTGCCTATTTTTATCTTTGGATTCTTACCAAGTAGGCATGTTATCTCACACCAAGTTACACTAAAACTAACCAATTTCATCTCATTGCCTTTTCACCCTAATTTCCTACCCACTCAAGGGATGTGTCGTAAATGTGACATTTCAGGATCATGTGACTTTTTTCAACCTTATAATAGTCCATCATGCAATGCCTTTAGGGTATTAGGTTCATAATCCCATCTTAGGTACGATAAACTTGTTATGGTTCTTATCACTTACGCTTCTCTTTTTTTTCACCTCTTACCAAATATCTTCTTCATTATTTGTTGATTGTCCTCTAAAGGACCAAGTCTTCAACAACTACATTTAATCATACCAAAATGACCTTAATTCACCCATACCTACATGACCTATACTCTACCATGCATACATGACCTAAACTCAACCATGCCTCCATGACCTAAACTCAACTGTGCCTACATGACCTAGACTCAATCATGCCTGAAACCTACCAACTCGTCCCTTTACCTCCTCATATTCTTCCCTAGCTTATGGGATAACTACATCGGCCTGAGGCCCCTTTTTACCGGGGATATATAAGCAACACACCCAAGGCATGGGGACCATGGAGGTTATCTCAGCTACTCTTTACCCTAACCATTTTTCCCCTCCATTTTTCTATTCATATTCTACCTTAGTTAGTTTTCATCTTCTATTCTACTTGGTAATCAATAAAACATACAAGTATATAAACATATCTATGTACTTACTTCTTACATCATCATATCATACATTAATCATTTCACATTTCCATAATATCAAATATTTGGAAGTTTACACCATAACATAAATATACATCATATTTTATTTTTCATATTGCTAATAACATGGAAATTAAATCAAACTAACAACATGACAAAAACATACCTAATTGACCTAAAGCTCCACCATGCCCACACCTGACTCAACCATGCCTAAAAGACCTAAACTCAACCATGCCTAAGTGACCTAGATTGTATCATGCCTAAATTACCTTGACTCAATCATGTCTAAGTGACTTTAGAATCCACCATGCTTACGCCTAACTCAACCATGTGTAAGTGACCTAGAATTTATCATGCCTACATGACCTTGAATACATCATGCCTAATTGATGTAGAATCCATCATGCCTACATGACCTTGAATCAATCATGCCTAACTCACCTTGAATTAATCATGCCTAACTCACGTAGAATGAATCATGCCTAA
The DNA here is from genome assembly GCA_019776745.2 of Taxus chinensis. Lineage (NCBI taxonomy): Eukaryota > Viridiplantae > Streptophyta > Pinopsida > Cupressales > Taxaceae > Taxus > Taxus chinensis. Next base: position 606,594,374 of record CM034154.1, on the reverse strand, counting down.
CTCACATTGAATCAATCATGTCTAACTCACCTAAACTCCACCATGCCTAACTCACTTAGACTTGATCATGCTTAAATCACCTAAAATCCATCATGCCTAGCTGACCTAAACTCCACCATGACTAACTGACCTAACTCCGCCATGCCTAACTGACCTACCTCAACCATGCCTACATGAACTCGACTCAATCATACGTAATTCAACTAGTTTCCATCACATATAAATAGCAATGGAAATTAAAACATTTCTACATTATCCATTGAATAAATATCATCATCAATATAAATCGGTAAATTCTATGTATCTATACATGTGTACAAATATACAAATAAATACAAGTATCTCAATCACTAAGATACATCCTTACTATCTTTAGCATGTAGGCTATTCTAAAACTCAAAACCTTGAATCTCTCAACCAACCACACGTGTCCAATCAATCGTGTGGACCCATCTACCTAGCTCCTCTCACAACTTAGTAACCTCCACCTTAGTTAGGTATAATACCTTGTCATTTTTTCCAAGAAATATGCACAAGTTAATAGGATATGGTGTTTTATCAAAGTCAAAAGACAACAGTGATTCTATCAAATATAAAATTTCTACCTTATAACCCCAACCTGATATGACTGACATCGGTCATGTCATGCCCTAGAATACCGACATCAGTCATACCTTAACTGGCATCGGTTACCTATCATTACCATTTAAACCCCATTTTTCCCATTTTGAACAAAACTCACTATTGTCGAATACCTAGATCGACATTACCAAAACCCATTGCACACTAGCCACAAGTAGGGTTTTTTTAGTGGTCAATATTCATAATATAGCAAATATTCTATTTTTCAAAAATTTGGAAAAGATGAATTTTCTGGCATAGGTCAGTGACTTGTTCACCTAAAAATTATAGTTTAATTTTTTGTAGGGGTCAGCTTCGCCTACCCTTGAAAATATCCCCTATATAATCCTAGATTATTTGTCCAGGTAGAACATCTACTAGCTCACTCATAAAACCTAGGGGAATATATATTATCAAGTACATAGTTAATGTGCAACAAGAGGGTAAAGGCTATAAATGTGTGACATAGAGTTTTGTTGACGACGTGAAAAGGAGAGTTTGTTGACGCATGTGACAGGAGGGCATAGGATGCAGACATGTGTGACAGAGAGTTTGTTGACATGCAACATGGAGAGTTTGTTGGAGTGTCGATAGGAGTGTCAGAGGCTATAAATGTGTGACATAGAGTTTGTTGATGTGCAAGACATAGCGAGTTTCTTGAGGCGCGACATGAGGGTGGAGGCTGTAGACGTGTGACTGAAGATTTGTTATCGTACGAAAAAAAACTTGTTGTCCTGTGCAACATCAAACCTCCTTTCGCATGCGTCAACAAGGTTGTTTTCACGTGACAACAAGTCTTCTGTCATCCAACAACAGCCTTGTTATTGTGCACGTCAGCGATGGTCCTACCCAACCACTTGAAAATCAGGCAAAAAATTTACACACAAACCCCAAAAAAATTCACCTTTCACATGAAACCGGTTCTAGGGATATTTGCAACAGGGATTTTCCACCTCCAATTTCTAAGAGGTCTCTCAAAATGAACCCATGGCCACAAGCCTAAATTACCCATATATTTCCTTAATTATGTTTAGGGACTTGTTATTTTACCTATACCTCATCCTCACCCATGTCATGACCTATATACCTTGACTTGAAACACTTTTTGTGACGTTCAAAATTATGTACTCATTATACCTTACGATGTTGTTACATGTATTGTTTTAGTCTAATGACCTTTCCTTTCATATTACCAGTACCGTTTATCCCGACCAAAATTTTGGTGTACATGGATCATACCTAAACATTCCTACACCCAACCTACCTTGTATTTCTATACCATATCCTATACCCTAGATACCTGAATCACTTCAACCTTGTTTGGATAAACCTATCAACCTTGGATGATGTAGAGTTTGCAAGCTCTTCAAACTTGTATTGTGCAATGCAGTTTATATGTGTTCGTGTATTCGATTTTCATTACCTATTTCTTGAGTTTGACCATTACGCATTACCCACTATGCCCATACCATTACCCATAACCAAAACTACCTTAAATTTCATCACTTACACATTTATCAAACTACTCACCAACTCTATCTCACACCTCATCAGTTTTTGGTTTGAGGGGGATCACCTCCACCCATACATGGGGTAACCTCAATTCCACTTATATTTGAGGAAACCACTTCCCATTTTTTTCACCATCATGTATCAATATAAGTTACACGATAAAAAGGGGAAAATATAGACACCAACATTTGGTCACACTCTCCTTAAAACCTCATTAATTAAATTAACCATCTGCTACCTTTTCATATCCCCTAGTGCACATGTTAATTGATTTAATTATGTTAATTAAATTAATTAATATCCTCACTTAGACCAACTCACCTAGCCACCTCTCTCAAATGAGCCACTCAAACTTCATTAATGACCTAAGACCAAGTATAAACCTATCTGATATCCCTGAATCACGACACACTTATGTTTACATAAGTACATATACTTGAACTCACGATGTGATTGGATAACATGGGTACTATCTCCAAGTTTTGGGACTTTCTACTTGAAATAGACCTCTAGAGAAAGTCGGTTTTTGCTCTTAAACTACCTGCCACAATATACTCTAATGCAGGAAAAAATATCTTTCCTAATGTAAATTTCCAAGGGACCAAGGAGAGGGAATGCATGAAAATAAAAGCCTACACTAAAATGGTGAACCAAGGTTGGAGACCAATGTGTGAAAAATAAAATTAAAATGCAAAAATACCAACAATCAGACTATTTTGGGCCAAAAAATTAGATATTAAAAGGGAAAGAAGAGTGCAAACCTCCTTAACCAAAAACTTGTATTTTATTACTTCATGATATGCACAATTATCTTTTACAAGATAAGGGCCTGAACACCAACAAGTCAGTCACATAACCATTTCTTCACAAAGTTAGGTTAAATACATTTAACACTCCAAAAAAAATGAGAAGAGAGAGAGAAGGGGAAAATGGAAATCCTTTTCCTAGGTTGGTCCTTTGATTCAAGATACTCATACAGAACATATGACCATTAAACACTCCCAACTCAAATTTATGAAGGTCACTGAAAAATATCCATCGATTTCTCAATACAAAACACAATTTCATGGATTTATTGAGAACTACCAACAACCATTTGGTCATTCATCGTCTTCTTCACCAAAATTAAGATCATAGGATTCACATTCCAGAGAAGGATGGAAGCTTCAAAACTTATGCCCGTGAAGTTCATGAATACAATGGCTCTTCTCTCTGTCCCGATGTCTCTTCCCTCATCATCTTCATCACCTACGCTCTCTAAATCTATTTTTCACCTTTGCGCATGCTAAGTACCTATTTCTCCGTGCACCTCTTAAAAAATCAGCTTACCTCCACTGCTTCTTTGAGTAAAAATTTCTTACTTCGCTGATTTCCCTTTGATTATTCATCTCATTAGTTTATATTTGGCCAATCCACACTCTAAACCTGGTATATGATTCCTTACTCCCACCAACCTATTATTTTAGATTTTTTCATACTTAGTGAATTTTTTCCTTGGATTCACCTATCTTCAATCCTCTTCTAATCATCTTTGAGTTTTTGGATCAAGAACTAATTTTAGTCCACATCACCCTCACCATTTCCAACCACCACTCTGTGCAGTCACATAGAGTCTTTTGGGCCAAAACCAAATGTTGGCTATATCAAGAAAGTCACATTCTGGTTATAATTTCCCCTACCTTTGACAAGATCTCATATGAACATAGTTAGTCAACTGACATCACTCATTCTTCCAAACCAACATCGGTCATACAGAATACAATGAATCTTCTCTCTAGATCTCTGCCCTCATCATCTTACACCTATGTCTCTAAATCTATTGTTTCCATAAGTATACCTCTTAGACCAACGAGCTCATACCCACTTCCAAAACCTATCATTTTACCATACCTGGCCCAGAACCTTTGAGTGTCTAATCTTTACCAGACCTTACTAATAATTTCCCCTACTAACACTAGTTAGCAACTGACATACTAGACCTGTAATGTCTAACACCAACGAGCTAATCACCTGACCGTGTCTAATTTTGACCTCAAAGCTCACAACACAATTCACCTGACTTACCTCAATCACCTTTTACCTTATTGTTTTGTACGAGATACCTAAATCATTTCAATTCTAATAGGATCGTTAGTTCATGCATATTTTAAATAGAATTAATATTGTTATATAAATATTTGATTAATATCTTGTTTAAGAAGCATCACGCTTCATGGATCCAACTTCCGCTAGATAGTCCACTCATTGTTTTGTTTAACTTTATCTAGTGGTATTTTTTTGCATTTACAGGTAGTTCCTCCTAGCTGAAAGAGATCTCTCACAGTTAACTTGGATCAGAAAATTAGAACACACACACAATCTTTAACCTACATTACAAACAAGTATTCCTCATTGGCCTACTACCCTTATCTATTTCATTCTTTTACTAAGAATATGGTGAAACACATTTGTCTCTCATAGAATAACTATCTACAATTAAGCGTGCTCCTCATGAATTTATGACTAGTTTTAATATCAAAATTTAAATAACATGGTAAAGAATTAAAGCAATTATAAAACCTCAAGATGATCATGCATTTTTATACTATCTTAGAGCCTTAAATAGTGATATTGCAGCCATGATAAAACCCACGGGAGGAACTACACTTCTAACAACTTATGACATTGCTATTAGAGTTGAAAACAATGTTATTCAAGATAACGGATTGGTTCCTAGGCCCTCTATGCCCATTATGGTAGATCTATCACCTATTCCACAACCTATTACAAAAATAGAGCATGTTATTTTAGCTCCTCAAGATGACATATATAAGACTTTGTAGATTTATTGAAATGATATAACAACATTAAAGAGAGAATTAGTTCAGCCTAATAGGCCTTATCAGAATACTTATCAGAAAAATAAGAAAAATAGGCAGTCCATATCAACAAAATTAGAATTATAGACAACCTTATCAACAAAGAAAATTTGATCCTAAGGCTATTAGTTCATCTAGTTCTATTGTACTAGTCATCATGTCTGTAGAAGAGTATTGTTCACCTTGTAATCAACACCATCCAACTGCTAATTATCTAAATGCATTCTTTAATTTGAGCTTTGTTACACAACCTCAATCTGAAACATTATTCATGCCTCAAATGGAGGGTGGAAAACAAGATAATTAGAGTCAAAAACCACCTAAATAGAATTTGGTTAGCTTTGGTGAGGAATATTTTATTGTTGTTACAACTAGGTCTCAAAAAAAGGCTCAAGATGAAGAAAAAAAATAGAAAGGACTTGTTTTACCTACAGTTACTGATAATTCAACAAGTGCATGTCCAAAAATAGCAAGCAGTTTATCTTCCTAAAGAGCAGCAAAAATAGTTACAGCCTGATCCTAGAAGATTATTCATACCTCTTATTTCAAAAGTTGCTAAAGTAAAATAAGTTTTTGCTAAAGCTTATGCTAAAACTATAGAAGATTTTTCTAAAACTGTTGTTTTATTTAATGTTGTTGAGGTTATGAAAAAATATAATATTAGTATTTCATTATGGGATGCTTTAAATCTGCCAAGAAAGCAACATTTAATTTGCTCATGAGCATGCTAAGTTGCAGATTTCCTCAAAATAAGTAGAGAAAGAAGATCAGAAAGCTGATATGGTTACTTATACAGTTGACTAAGATCGTATGAAAAGAGGTTAAGTGGATGGTAAAAAAAGTTTCTGATGCTCATGATATTAAAAATCCACCTCCTTTCTATCTTTCTCTTATTATTGGAGATCATCTAGTTCATAACTACATGGTTGATAGTGGTGCAAGCAACACAGTTATGCCTAAAGCAATTGGAAAAAAAATTAGCTTGCAGTATGAACCTACAGAAAAGAGTGTGTTTTAGCTAGATGGGACAACAACCAACATAGTTGGTACCATAAAAAATTTGGAGGTAACATTACATGCTTATCCTAATGTTTCAATTTTACAAGATGTAATTATTGTAGATCTACCTCCCTACTTTGCCTTGTGTTTATCAAGAGATTTTACAAAAAATATAGGTGGTTATCTTTCTTCAGATTGGTCATTTTTTTTCTTCACTACAAGGTATGGAGCTAAAGTTATAGTTAATTAAGAGCCTTTGGCTAGATTTCATATTGAGCCTCATGCTTCAAATGTTGTAGCAAATTATGCAGCCATAGATAAGACTCAATTTTGATGTCACAACATATTTTCTACATTAGATGGTGTTTCTAACTTGTTTATGGAGGAGAAAATTCAATAATAACATGCTTATGATCCTTATAAGGAAGTAGAAGAAGGATTATTTGGTGTTTACTGTTTGCATGAAGAAGATGTACCTATTCCCTTGATGTCTAAAACAAAAAATACAACAGAAGGCATATGGAAGCTTCATTTTCGATGGAGTAAAGAACAAAAAAGAACAAGGTGTAGGTTTGATGCTTACTTCCCCTTCAAATGAAAGGTATTTTTCATCTCTAAGTCTGAAATTTTCATGTATTTGTAACGTGGCTGAATATGAAGCATTATTTCATGGCCTTCAATGGGCCAAAAAAGAGGAATCGACATGTTACAAGTGTTTGGTGATTCTTAGCTAGTGATAAATCAAGTAAAAAACTTTAATGTTTGTAAGAACTCATTACTGAAATCTTACAAGCATAGAATTTAACTTTTAATGGATGATTTTGAAGCTATTAACATATAATCAGTACCAAGAGTTGAAAATAAACATGGAGATAGACTTGCAGCAATTGGAGCTAGCTTTGAAGTGCTAGAACAAGTTGAAAATGACAAAATACAGCAACACATAAAGATGATAATCAGACTTTCAGTGCCTGATAACGAAATAAATTGGCAAGTTTTTGAAGATAACAAAAAAATCTGCATCTTTTTGCAGCAAGAAGCTGAATTTTTTGCAGTTAATCAAGAAAAATTGCAGCATCAATACAGTTGACCATATTGTGCAGTTAAAGACAAATAATTTACCTCAAGGGCTTGTCACTTTAGAGGATATTTTCAGTTCAGATGATCAACTCAGGAAAGACAAAGGAAAGATCTCAACTCATGTAGATAATTACAAAGATATCTTAGTTGATGATGAAAAAAAATTATTCATTGGAAAGGTATGTTCCTTAGCTGAAAAATAATCTTTTATCAGGTTATGCAAAAAATTTAAAGATTTTTTTCCTTGGAAATACCAAGATATGAGAGGATTTGATCCCAGTTTAGCTCAGCATACCATAGAATTGTAGCCAAATTCAAATCCAGTAAGGAAGAAGCAAAGGCCTTTTAATCCCAAGATTGATCCATTAATGAGAAAAGAGTTGTCTAAGTTAATTGAATCAGGCATTATCTTTCCAGTTAAGCATTCAAGTTGGGTAGCCAATCTTGTGCATGTTCAAAAAAAATGGAGAAATCCGGCTATGTGTGGACTTTAGATATCTTAACAAAGCTTCATTAAAAGATCATTATCCACTGCCCAATATGGGTCATATTTTAAGAACAGATTGAGGTTCAGATATGTTGTCCTTTTAGATGGTTATAGTGGATACAATTAGATTCTTGTGAGAAACGAAGATAAGATACAAAACAACCTTCACCACAAAGTGGGGGACTTATGCTTATAAAATAATGTCTTTTGGACTTTCAAATGTTAGTGCAACGTTTTAGCATGCAATGGACATGGATTTTCATAGCCTCTTAAATAAATGCATCTTGGTTTATTTAGATGATCTTACTGTATTTTCAAAGAATTATGATGATCATCTTATGCATTTAAGGAAGACTTTTCATCTTTACAGATAGTTTGGAATCTCTTTGAATCCCAAAAATTCCATTTTTCTATACATGAAGGTAAATTACTTGGACATATTGTTTCTAGGTAGGGTTTAGCTATTGATCCTTTCATAATTGAAGAAATTTCATAGCTGTCCTTGAATTATCATAAGAAGGCATTACAAAGTTTTCTCCAAAAAATCAACTTTGTTAAAATATTTGTTCCATATTTTGTAGCATTAGTCAAGCCATTAACAACCATGTTAAAGAAAGATAAAACTTTCTTTTGGACCAGTGAAGGAAGAAAAGGATTTGAGGCCAATTAAATAAGCTATTTCACAAGCTCCTACTTTGTCAAATCCCAATTTTGACAAGGATTTCACTATGTATGCACTTGCAGGAGCTGAACCCATTTCAACCATATTAACTCAGGTTAATGATGAGAATATAGAACAATCCATTTCTTTCTTTGGACGTAGTTTACATGACTACGAGACAAGGTACACTTTTCTTGAAATGCAAGTACTTTTTGTAGTTAGAGGACTAAAAAACTTCAAGTACATGCTTTCGAATAACAATATTCATGTTTTAGTCTCTCATCCAAGTGTTAAATCGTTCCTGTTGAATAAGGAACTGATTGAGAAGTGATCAAGTTGGATTACAAAGGTTATGGAGTATGATTTTGACATCCATGTTTACAAAAATAGTATGAGGAAAATAATTATGTGAACATATGACTGATGATATGGAAAAACAACAAGTTACAAACTCATTATAGCCATCACAACACACTGCAGTTTCGTATCAGCAACTTGAAATTTCATTACAGCCTGATAATCAGCAACTAGAACTCAATCTTGAGGTTCCAGGATAAAAATGGATGACATATTTGATCAATTACTTGTAGCATGGTACCTATCTGGAAGGTATGGACAAGAACAAATGAAGGTATTATAGATTACAAGCCATACCTTATACATTTATTGATGGTATGTTTTCAAAAAGGATATCAATGGAGTTTTTTTATGTTGTATAGATTATGATATAGTAAAATAATTATTATCTAAGTTTCATGAAGGACCTGCAAGAGGTCACTTCTCAGCACGTACTACAACTCTTAAAATCATGAAAGTTGGTTTATTGTTGGCCCAACATATTCAAGGACTATTTCGAGTGGATTAAAAAGTGTAAGAAGTGTGCATTATTTGTTTGAAAAGAAAGATTAGCTTCACTTCCCTTGCATCCTATTTTAGTGGATCAACCATTCATGCATTGGGGTCTTGACTTCATTGGCATGATAAATCCTCCTTCATTAAAAGGACACAAGTGGATCTTGACTACCATAGATTACTTTACATGTTGGACTGAAGTAGTGGCCTTGAAAGAAGTAAACCAAACTTTGATATTATCATTTTATGAAGGTATAGTTTACAGATTTGGTGTTCCATCCACTATCATTTCAGATAATGCCTTAGCTTTTCTTGGTGCAAAGGTAACAAATTGGATTTTAAGCACATGATATTTATCTAATTAATTCATCTAATTATTACCAACAAGGTAATGGATTAGCTGAGATTACTAATAAAAATATGCTAAAAATCATCATAAGAACACTCAAGGACAACCAAAGATCCTGGTCATACCATGTTGAATTCAGCACTTTGGGTTGATAGAGTGACTCCTAAAAGATCAATTGACAATTCACCTATACAAGCTTATTTATGGTTGTGAGGCAAGAATGCCTATTTCAATTGATATTCCTACATTGGATTTACTACATTGGATGGAATTACTTGAGAATGAACCAATGCAAGCTCTTTATTCTGAACTGATGGAACTACAAGAGCTAAGAGATCAAGCTCACTTGAACATGGAGAAGAATCAAAAATAGATCAAGAGCACGTTTGATAAAAAGGATAAGTTTAAAAAATTTAATGAAGGAGATATTGTGCTAAAATGGGATGTTGATCGTGCAATCTAGGAAACCACATAAAATTTGATACAATCTAGAGTGGTCCTTAGATATTTCATCTTGCAAAAATCACAATGAATTTCAGCTTTCAAGGCTGAATGGAGAGGAACTTCCCATTCCTGCAAATGGTATGTTTCATCAAACATTGTTATTGAAAATATTACAATACTAGTTAGAGTAGGATTTCCCTTTCAATAAGTGTAGTTCATGTACACTTGGATTGTTTTTCAATTCAATAAGTGCATTCATGCACATGATCTAGTTCACCAGATCCTTTCCCAACTTTAGTTTGTTTTTTAGAAAGGTTAGGTTTTCATAAAAGGATAGATTTTTTTTATATGCTTTTGACTCCATGCCCAATGGACTAGAGAAAGGCATTTGTCTACAAGCTAGCAGACAACTTTCCCCGTAGGATCATGAGAAATGTTGACAATTTTTTCACCATGCAAAAATGGGCAACTCGAAAAATTATTTTTGATGGAAGGCATTGATGAAATGAACCTAACTATGGGGGATTACATACAATTTTCATTGATGTTTCAGTATTGTAGTAATGGATCAACATGGAAAAATCTACATATCTGTGTGTTGTTATAGAATGTAACACCTCACATAGGTTTTCATTCCATGTTCTTCTTCATCAAAGGAAACTCAAATGCCCTGAAGTAACTAATGCATTTCCTATGAGGAAGGTGGAAATAACTAGCAAAGGTGGGATTTGGAACTCAAAAGACAACAAACAGAGTTGTTGTTTGCAAGTTACAAATGTTCATTATTAAGTTCCAGGTATTTTCAATTTGATCATTTCCTATGATTAAGTGTTATTAAGTATGTTATTGAGTTGTTTAATTCAATGTACCATCATTACATATCATAAGAGATGAAAGTAAAAGGAAGTACACAACTCAATTACAAAAATAATATCATTTATTCATGAAGGAAATTCAATGTTTCCCACACAAGTTGTGGGATGTAACTTATTATTATTAAAATAAAAGATACATGTACATGAAACTAAAAGCAAAATAGTATAGAAGAAACACATCATTGCCTTTGGGTTTTCATTTTTTCTTCATTTCTCCAGTTCCAGCTCTTTATCTTCGTCTTCTGCATCATCCAGTCCATCATGTACCTATAAAAAGAAAAGGGAAAAACATTAGTTACTAGAGACTAAGGGTTTAATCTGTACTCATGTGTTTTATCTAGTTTCGAGGAAAATGGATCATTTGAAGATCAAGTAAGCATAAGGTACAAGTACTGAAAGGAAAAGATATATACTTTCAAAAGTAGTATCTTTTAGAAGCAATGTCATTCTATGATCATGACCTAAAGAAGAAAATAAAGAAAAGAAAATTACTATGGAACCAAGAGAGGCTAAAGCCTATTGTTTTAAAATTATTTTGTACAAGTGTGATAGGTAAAGATTGCAATAGAAAAGAACACAATTCATGATTTGAATTTTCATGACTTCCATTCCTGAAGGTTACTTTTTCAGTGAATAAACAGAGGATTCATGATCTATCAAATTTAAGATACAAGTTGCATTACAGTCCACTTTGAAAGTGTGTTTGAAATCAGATTGCAGCAAAGATAAATTCTTTTTCTAACTCAAATGGATTCTAACTGCCATTAAATATGACTTCCAAAAACACAACCCGTCGTGCCTCAGTAACACAATTTGCATCCAAAGTAAGTGAATCTTCAAAAGGAAACAAATTACAATGTTTGCAAAGCTTAATGGGACATTCATACCATAGAAAATATTTAGGTTCAGGAAAAATCTGCAATGATTTCACACTTCTAGTTTTTCACATTGAAATATTTCTAGAAGGTTCTAGAAAGCTACAAGTAGAAGATATGTACAAGGAAATGAAATAATGTAATTTTTCTATGAAAATTACCTCCAAATATCTTGCAAAAGAAGTAATCAAGTACTTCCAATACATAATTTCTTTTGTTCAACACAAGGATCAACCTGTTTTCAGACAGAATGCAGTTTTTAAGTCAACATCAAATTGCAGCCATGTAAGTGTAGATTTCTAGCTTGCAGAGCAAGGATAAGATGATCAAAATACTTTACATATTACTTCAGTAGATTTAAGAAATCCAACAATCCATCATTCTCAGATGCAATTATCTCCACAATTGTAAGGAATGGATCTACAACTACAGTACGAATGAGATCAAACTAAGATAGCCATGATCAGCTTTACTCAATATCAGATGAGTCACTGTGGAAAGCTAAGAAATGCATAGTTTTTGATACTGATGAATCAACCATTGCATGAAGACATGTGAAGATTGATTTAGAAGATAGAACTTCCAGGAAGTGATGTGTCAAACTCTCAACATGAAGGAAAATTTTGCCATAGTGGTGATTTCAACAATTTTCTAGATCATGATTGAACAGACAAATAAAATGGTTTAGTCATATCTCAAATAACAATCTGAAGTTTCATTTTCAAGATAGCATTATCAAAACCAGGTAAATACTTGCAAAAGTGTTCATGTATCCCTTCAGGTATTGCAAATCTTGCACGAGATATGAGAGAAATAACCAAGTGATTCATTCAATAACAGAGTGTATATTCATGAAGAGGAATCTACTCATGTAGAATCATGCAAAGATGCATACAGGTACTTGGAAGAGCATGGAGGAATAATGGTTTACTCTTCATGGTCGTTTCAGGCTCTACAACATTTTATAAAAAGGAACGATAATGAGACAATGAACTTACCTATTTTAGATCTAGATATTGTTGAAACCTTCGAGTGAAGCCGATTTTTCAATGAGGAGAATAAGCGACAGTCACAAAATTTTTTGAGCCATTTTAAAATGCTAAGATGCAATAAAAGTAACAAGGACATTAGGTAAGAGTGCAATAAAGGTGTCATGGTAATACAAATATCAGTGCATTTGAAATAACAAAGCACGTAAGAGTTTCAAGGTCATTATAAGAAGCTACCTAGTACATGAAATCTCAATAGTAATCAAATGAAATGAAGGGTTCAGAGGTCTACAGTTTTCATTAAACAAGTTCAAAATTCATGAAACTAATGACCGAGAGTCAGGTAACCATAGTGAAGCCTCAATGGAGATAAAAAAACTGACAGAAATAATCCGAGTGGATAGCATGCATAGAGCTTACCATATCAAAGCCATATCCTTCAAACCCTCAACAGATCTTCAATCTCAGAGCTCAAATGAAATTCCTATAATGAGCATTTGAACTTCAAGAATCTTCAAGAAACACAAAGGGATAAATGCAAAGAATAGACATGGATCAGTGAAATTATAGTCAGATACGAAGTCACAGAGCCTAAAATAGGTTCAATCATTTATGAAATGTATTGGATCATAGAGCTTCAAAAGTAAATAAATGGCGATCTGAACTAGAAATTTCAGCATGGCAGAACGCCATTCAGATTAATGAGAAACCATGAATAGTGACCAGAGCTCGAATGAGCTCGACAATATTTTTATGAAAAAAAACCTAACTCCTCTAGAGCTAGAGCCTCGCAGTTAGCAAAATCAGTGGCTGAGATCTAGTAGTACATAGGATCTAATGGATGCACAATGCAAACCACAGATCTCGAACCGCCTAGATTCAGAACGGAGTATGAGGATTGATGATCCAGGCCTTCACCAAGCCAATGGCTTGAATAGGATTCAAAATGAGACAAATCAAACACCAAAACTTAATTTTGTCAACTCAACTAGCAATACCACAATAACCTTAACTCATCTAGAGTTAGAAATCAATGGTGACCATCATTCCAGCACAGGATATAGATGATGCAAAGGTTCTAGACTCACAGATAAAAAACCTTGACAGCTAGGTATCACAGACTGATCGATGGTCCAAGATCAAGAAGGGACGGAAACTATATGATCTTAGATCAAGTTTATTAAATCCCAATGTGAACCTATCTGATCAATTGTACTCCCAACTAAACCAGGTTATTCAGAACTTCCACGTTACAAAATAAGGGTCAAGTCATTCATGGGAAGGGGGCTAGCCCATCATCCATACACATAGTTATTGAATCAACAGAAACAGATCAAAATGCCATGATATCAACGATTGAGATAGAAATCACTATTATGCCAATGCTAACCAAAGTTCAAGTATGATCACCAAAAAATAAAAAAAGGGTTGAGTCATTGTGGGATTATCCATTTTGCTAATGATCTAATATTATTTGCATTGACCTTCTAAGGTCTAAAACCATGATGCCAGATAATATTGAAAAGGTACCGAAAGCATTTGATATGTGACATGGTCAAATATCATCATAGTCTATGCCAAGTATATCAAAGGTGATTGAACACTATGTTATGCAATGATGCCAATCAAAAAATGTGGTCTATGAAACGAAGCATATAACAAAAAATTAAATGATTAATATTTGATTCAATTAATATTTGATTTCATTGGTCAAAAAAACCAAAGGAGAACCCCATCAAATATGTACATGCCATGATGAGCTAAAGATAAAAGGATAATGCATGTAAAGGGTCAACTTCAAAATCATGGAGAATAGATAATGGAGTACTAATTACCTTCTTTTTCACAAATAAGGTATTATTATTTTGCACATGTTCTCATAGTGGTCCCCACATCGCAAGTGGATTTATTTTGCTAAGTATTAAAAGAAAGGCATCATTCTTACACAGTATGTATATTTTTTCATGCAATCAAAAAAGGATAGATCAGAGATAAAGACATAAATACCCTTGCAAGTAGATGAATATGCAAGTGTCACATCATGGTTAAGTGTAATTATTTAATCAACAACAAGAAGACCAAGTTGCATGCACATTGGAGGAGACTTGCATAGTAATCAAGAGCCTATTGTTAGCTAAAATTATTCACCCAATTTCATTAATTTTATTAAAAATAGAGCAGTCAACTACACTTTGACTAAGTGTAATTTTTTAACTAAGGCTATTATCGCCTCATTGTAAACATCATGTCTATTTTTATTCCTTTATTTATTCATTAAAAATGGAAAAAATAAACATGTATGGGTGACTACAGACCTCATAATATTTTTAGGAGAGGTAGGGTGAATATTTTTGCTATATATTGTGTGCATTGGCAAAACACAAGGGAGGAAATTTTTGATGTAGGAGTGCTGAAGAAAATGTCATCTATTTTTACCCCCCTTGTAAAATAGAAAACTTGGGAGGATGGGTTGAGAACTAGACAGTGATTCATGGATCAATCTGGAATGATACAGTTTGGTTTTCAAGTTTGGGGAGCATTGTGAATGTTTTGGGGAAGTTTCATAGGTCTTGGGGCCATCCATCAGACAGTAGGCTTTTGGGCCTTAAGGAGTTTGCAGCGTGAAAGAGGACCTGAGATTCAATGGAAGATTATGATAGCCATGTCAAGAATTATAAGTCCAAAATTTAGTTCCTATGGAATCCATTTTCCATGCCCTATATGGTGGAAAAGATGAGACATCTTGAAGCATCATACACTTCCCAAGGCAGTTCATTCTTCTTGCGCACAACAAATAATCCTGAGAAAGAACGAGAAATTTTGAGGTGATAAATTCAAAATTGCATCTTTATCCCACCACCATTGCATTTAATGGGTTGTTTTCATGTGAAATCATATAAACATTCACCTTAAAACTCATCCAGGTGCTCAAGTTATCGCCTCATGGAAGTTGGTTGGGTCAGGGTCATATGGGCCAGGGTTGGACAGGCTCAAGGGTTGGACAGGACAAGGCTGGATTGGCTAGGGGTTAGATAGGCCAGGGGTTTTTTGGGTTACATTTTATGATGAATATTGAATATTTTTATGCCCTTTACACCTATCACACTTGCATGACACCTAGGTTGGATAGTACGGCTCATGTTGGATGGTTCATAGGGGTTGGATGGGTCAAGGTTAGATGATTGGGGGTTACACGCCTAGGGGTTGGTCAGGTCACATTTTTTTATGCATATAAATGGTTTTTGACACCCGTCATACCCGTCACATGTTGGACGGGTCACCTGGGTTGGACAGTACGGCCAAGGTTGGATGGGTCATGGGGGTTGGACACCCAGGGGTTAGTTGGGTAACATTTTTTGACGCATATAAATGATTTTTGACACCCTGATCGCACCCATCACAATTGCATGGAACCTAGGTTGGACGGTACGACCATGTTGGAGGGGTCATGGGGTTGGAAAAATCAAGGTTGGACGGTTGGGGGTTAGACACCCAGGGGTTGGTCGGTCACATTTTTTTATGCGTCCGAATGGTTTTTTATGCCCATCACACCCATCATACTTTACACAACACACAGGTTGGTCGGGTCATGGATGGATGAGTTACCAAGCCTCACAAGGGTAGGTGAATGAATGACATCCCAACAACCAGAATTAATGAGGCATGACACTCACGACCACCCATGTAGGAAAAGTACCAAAATATATGGTTTCCCATACCTCTTCAATGCATCATGTTGGTTGGTGACCCAATTTTCCCTATCTATTGTAAAATTCACCTCATTTTGAGGGGGATTTTTCCAAAAAGTAGAGGAACTCTGTAAAATTTGTTCCAAAGCTATTGTGAGCTAAAGGCCTCAAATTTGGTCTTATTGTAAAGGATTTTGTCTTGTGCTTATGGTGTGATGGATTGGGCATGTCTCTGAGCAATAAAATTCATGTTTTGTTGCCATTTTTTCCCTAGCTTATATGAGTTACATCTCTTGCCTTCCATTATATTTATGAGTATATTGTGCATGTATCTATCTCTTTGTAGGGTCTATAGTTTGTTTTGCTTTACGAATATAGGGAATTGATTGTTGTCTTGGACTATGGTGTTTCTATCAGTGTTTTCCTTCTCAGGTTCTCCCTATTTTTTACTCACTGGGATTGTCTCACCCTTTCTTAGTGCATCACCTTCACTTAGAGTAGTTTTATTTCATTCATATTTCTATCCCTGTCTCCTTGGAAAACATTAGAATAGGGTTAGTTTATCTTGCCATTCTCTGCACTTTGGAGAAGTTGGCACTAGGTTAGAGGAAGAAGCCATGACTTTCTCTGGAGGATTTCCTACTTGCAAATTCCCACACTGCAGGATAATCCCATGTTATGCAGATATGCATTGGTTTCCCTCGTACACAAATCACAAGCAATCAGGGGTGCTGTAATTTTGCATGTAATTTTTGGTACACCCGGTGGGACAGAAGTCAATATTTTAACTTTTATCAAGATTGGTTGTGTGTCTTGGTAAATTTCTAGCCTCTAGAGGCTTTGTAGCAACACATCTTGTGACTCCATCTTTCAAATCCACTGGTTTCAGCAGCCCAAGTTTATCAAGTACATGAGAAGAGTTTGAACTAGGTATGAGACTCGAGAAGAAGGATTGTTTTGTCTACTTGCAATTGTCACCAGGTAGAGGAAAGAGAGGAAGAAGACCAAACATCACCATCTCCACCTAATAGGACCTTGTCTACACCTCCACCTGGTAGAAATTTTCTCCAATAAACAAGATTTCTCCGACCAATCAGGATGGTGCAACCCAATCCCTATGTCAACTTCACGGGAAGTAGCCCACTTGCCCTAAATGATCAAAATCAGGTCCCGATTATAGCACTAAAGAATATTCCCTATTTCACTGGAGAGAATCAGACAACTCCTATTGATCACATCCAAGACATTGCAAATGTCTACATAATTCATGAAATCAATGAAATGGATATTACGGTCAAGTTGTTAGCTTCATATTTTAAGGGTAAAAATTTGCAATGGTTTAGGAGCCTAATGACAGGGTCTATCCAAAATTGGGACCATTTGTGCAAAACCCTCCATAATCAATTTGGGGAAAAGGGGGATAATCTTTCTTTATTGGAACAATTGACAACAATCAAGAGGGATCCTAATGACCAAATGATAGATTTCAATTTCCTTTTTCAAAGCCTTTTTCAAAGGACATGGGATAGAATTCTTCTTGCAGTGAGACCAGCCGCTAAAGGTGCCTTTTTTATACTTCCTAAAGGCTATAAATTTAGATATTGCAATGATGATACAATCCATGGGAGGTATAACTTTTCCTGTAACCTATAATATTGCTATTAGAGATGAAAAATTCTTGATTCAAGCTAGTAAGCTAGCACCAAGGCCACCAATGCCTCTCTATACAGACAAGGGAGCTCCCAAAACTAGTTAAACACCAGAGTTGAATCCCATTCCATCCCCTAGGAATCAAAGCAATAGCGAGGCCTCTACTTCTTCAAGCACTTCAAAATAATTACAAGAGGTTATGAAATAGCTACAGAACTTAGGAAATGAGCTAGTGACTATTAAGAGACATACAAGCTCAAAGTTCTAGGTCTATCAGCCCCAAAATTAGTATCAAGCTAGGCCCCCATACCAGCAAAATAGACCACCAAATCAGGCTGGAAATCAGAACCAGAACCAGGGACAACCTCAAGTTATCTAGGCCATTCTGACCATATGATGAAAACGTAGCCTCAACATCAAAAGCCTTGGTTCCAACACAAAACAACATGGCAGAGGAGTATAAATGGTGTTACCCCAAAAATCTACCCCACAGTCAATCAATGTGTTTCAATGGTACAATAAATCAGGCTCTGATGGTACAGACCATTGGTGTGTCCCAAGAACCAAGTCAAGAAGGAAATCAGAACAAGAAACACAACAAGAGGATCCTCCAATGGAAACCACGTTGGTCAATTGGCACATAGAAGAATTTTGTGGAGTTAATCAACCTCCTTTTCACGGTGTATCTACCAATATGTGATTAAAGAAGAGGAACATAGAGGAGGGACAACCGTCTAATCCAGTTATTTATCAGTCCACCCCTACACAACAAGGAGTTGGTAGATCAAGTGCATCTCCAAATGTATCAAATCAGTCTAAGGCACCCGTCACAGCTGCACATGTGCCTGTTCAAGCTCCAGAAAAGGCCGTTCCAAGTAAAGGAAAATAAAAGGATAATTCATCCCCTTTCAACATCATCAATTAGATGAAGAAAACACATGTTAATATTTCCATGTGGAAGTCACTAGTAATCCCAAGACAATGAGATTTGTTGCAAGCTGCAATGGCTAATGGGTCTACCTCGAATAGATCAAACCAAGGACTGGAGAAAGTTCTCACTAATGTAGTGCAACAAGGTGGTGGTCAACCAAGTAAAAATTTGAAGCCTCCACCATTCTATGTGTCATTGATTGTCGGGAACCACTTGGTACATAACTACATGATCAATTCAAGGGTAAGTAGCTCAGTAATTCCAAAGAAAATAGCAGATCAATTGGGTCTAAAGTATGAGGCAGTTGTAAAAGGAGTAATGCAACTAGATGGAACAATAGTGGGAATGGTTGGGATCATCAAAGGTTTAAGTCTTACACTACATGTTGTCCTAATGATGTCACAGTCTTGCAGGATGTGTCATATAATTAACCTTCCACCACTCTTTGCATTGTGTCTATCAAGGGATTTCAAAACAAAAATTGGTGGGTATCTATCTGCAGATTAGTCACACATGATTTTTAGGATGAGGTATGGAGCCAAGGTGACCATCAGATCAGAACCAATTGCAAACTTTCACATTGAGCCTCATGTGCCAAGTCCTATCAATGCAAATTGCTTAGTCTTTGATCAAGAAGAGTGTTCAAATGATCTGGAAATAGGTACCAAGGTCGAGGGTATTCCAGATTTAACTATGGATGAATGGGAAAACAAAAGGCATTTATTCAACCATACAGGGAAATTGAAGAATATGAATTGGGTGTGTATTGTGTACACAAATAAAATTCACCCATTCCTAATGTCACTAATCCCAAAAATAAGGATGACAAAAAAATTTGGCAACTATCTTTCAATGGTTCAAGAAGCAAACAAGGTGTTGGAGGAGGTGCAATGTTGGTTTCACCATAGAACATCAAGTATTATTCAGCATTCAGATTTCAGTTTGCATGTTCAAACAACACAGCTGAATATGAGTCTTTGATTCATGGACTTCATTGGGCTAGGAAAAAGGGCATAAAGAACTTGTAGGTGTTCGGGGATAGTGAGCTAATTGTCAATCAAGTAAGGGGGAAACATGCTGCAAAACATGACCTACTCAGGAGCTACAAAAATAGGGTATGGGACCTCATTGATGAACGTTGAAGCATTCAACATTGATTCCATACCCAGGAAGAAAAATGAAGCTGTGGATAGGCTCGCAGTAGTTGGAGAAAATTTTGATGTGGTGGATAGTATCAAGAGAGACAAAACGTAACCACATATCCATGTGATTGTAAGGCCAACAATTCCAGACATTAACACAAGCTTACTAGGTGTTTGATAACGATCAACAAATCATTAATTTCTTACAAGGAGAGGTTGAATTCTCAGTTAGGAATCAAGACAAATTAGAGCAGCAAAGTACGGGGATCAAGTAGTGCAGCTTGCAGAAAAAAGAAGCTTCCCAAAGGATTGGTTACGTTGGAGTCTATCTTCAACCCGAATGATCAATTTTGTAAAGATAAATCCAACATAGAGGTCAAGGGAGATGATTCAGAGCCTATTTTGGTTGGGGAAGGAAAAACTCTCCAAATCAGAAAGGTGGCCACTAAACAAGAAAGATATGAGTTCACACAACTTTTCCAAGAATTTCCAAATGTCTTCGCCTGGAGCTATGAGGACCTGCAAGGATTCAATCTCAAGCTAGCACAACATACAAATGAACTTGATCCAGATGCTAAGCCCATCAGGAGGAAGAAAAGACTAGTTAACCCACACATTGAGCCTCTAATGAAGAAATATCTAAACAAGCTAATAGAGGCAAGCATTATATTTCCAATCAAGCATTCAAGCTGGGTTGCAAATTTGGTACCAGTTCAGGAAGAAGAATAGAAAAATCAGGTTGTGTGTGGACTTTCGAGACTTGAATAGGGCATCTCTCAAAGACCATTACCCACTTCCTTCAATGGAAAAAATCTTACAAGTAGTAGCCAGATCAGAAATATTATCTCTCCTAGATGGCTACTCGGGGTATAATCAGATAGTGGTGAAAGAAGATGATCAGTTCAAAATGGCTTTCACCACCAAGTGGGTCACGTATGCCTATAGGAAAATGTCGTTTGGATTGTCTAATGCCAAAGCCACTTTCCAAAGGGTGATGGACATGGAATTCAAGGGGTTGATCAACAAAATAGTACTGATATATCTTGAGTGATATCATTGTGTTCTCCAAAAACACAACAAATCACCTCTTTCATCTAAGATAGGTATTTCAAAGATGTAGGATATTTGGGGTATCATTGAATCCCAAAAAATGCATATTCCTGGCTCATGAAGGAAAGCTCCTAGGCCATATTGTGTCAAAGGAAGGATTGACGATTGACCCAAAAAGGGTTGAAGAAATTCAAGCATTGCCCTTACCAAGTCATAAGAAGGCTCTCCAAAGCTTCTTAGGGAGAATTAATTTTGTTCGCAAATTTGTGCCAAACTTTGTCGCTCTGTTAAAGAAGAGAATGGAATTTAGGTGGAAAGATAAGGGTAAAGAAAGTTTTGAGGCTATCAAAGAGGCCATATCGTAAGATCCAACTCTCGTGAATCCAAACTTCTCTAAGGACTTCATGCTCTATGCCTTTGGTGGTGGGGACACAATTTCTGCAATCCTAGTGCAACAAAACAAAGGGGGTTCTGAACAGCCAGTTTCCTTTTTTAGTCAAAGTTTGGAGGACTATGAAGTGAGATACTCCTTCATTTAAAATCATGTCCTTGTAGTGATTAGGAGCTTAAAGAAGTTCAAACACCTGGTGTCAAACAACAAGATCCAATTGCTAGTCTCTTCTGTGGGAATCAAGGACTTCCTTCTAAACAAAGATCTGAATGAGAAATGTGCAGGATGGATCAATCGTGTCATGGAATATGACATTGAAATTAAAGTCACTAAGTTGGTCCATGGGAAGGGATTATGTGAACAACTAGCCTCAAGTCAACAAGTTGAAGTAGGTGATGAAAATGAAGCTACTTTGGTACAACATGATGGTCAAGAGTAGACAAATGATGATGTACCCACTCCTTTATGGACTCATAATATGGTACACATCCTACAAACAATGCCTATGCCCTCCAGAAATGAGTAAAGAAAAGAGGAGATACTTCAGATTACAAGCCATTCCATATGTGCTTGTTGATGGTGTTTTGTTCAAAAGGGACATCAATGGTGTTCTATTAAGGTGTATTGGAACAAATAAAATTGAGATATTGTTACATGCAGTTTCACAATGGAGAAGTTGGAGGTCATTTTGCCCCATGGGTAACAACTCTCAAGATAATGAAGGCGGGTTATTATTGGCCTACGGTGTTTCAGTGACTGCTACACATGGATCAAAAAGTTTAAGAAATGTGTTTTCTTCACAAGAAAAGAAAGATTAGCAACGCTCCCATTGCACCCAATTTTATTTGACCAACCATTCATGCAATGGGGATTGGAATTCATTGGGGTTATAAATCCAAATTCAAGTGAAGGCCACAAGTGGATTATGACATCAACAAACTATTTCACCAAGTGGACCGAGGCAGTAGCACTCAAAGAAGCAAATAAGTCTAGCATACTAGAATTCTATGAAGGAATAGTGACTAGGTTTGGAGTACTGGCCACTATCATATCAGACAATGAATTGGTGTTCCTAGGTTCCAAGATCACAGAATGGGCTGTTAAGAATGGATTCTACTTGAGCACCTCTTCAAACTATTACCCACAGGGTAATGGGTAGGCAGAGTCCACAAACAATAATTTTCTAAGAATCATCAGGAGGACTCTAGATGAAAACCAAAGGACATGGCATACAAAGCTCAAACCAGCCTTGTGGGTTGACAGGATCACACCAAAGAGGTCTAGATGTAATTCCCCTTACAAGATGGTCTATAGGAAAGAGACACTGTTGCCTATATCATTAGAATCTACCTATATTGGAGCTCATAAAGTAGTTAGAGTTATCTGAGTTTGAACCAATGGAGGCCAGGTATGTAGAGCTGATGGAATTGGAAGAAATAAGAAAACATGTAGTTCAAACAGTGGAGAAAGATCAAGCCTTAGTCAAAATATGGTTTGATAAGAAAACAAGAGCAAGGACCTTTCAGGAAGGGGACTTAGTTCTAAAGTGGGATGCAGATCAGGAAAAACCAGCAAGGCATTCCAAGTTTGATGCCATTTGGAGTCACCCCTACATGGTCACCAGATGTAAAAGTGGCAATTCCTTCCAATTTTATACCTTGGAGGGAAAGGAGATTCCGATTCCAGTTAATGGAATCCATCTTAAACATTGCTACTGAAAAGAAAAATTTCACCCTTGTATATATTAGTTTAAGAGTTGTAATTCCTCCAAGTTCTTATAGCACACCACCTTGTTTTAGTTTAGGTTTCTTTTGTAATAAGTGTTTTTACACTCTCTTCATATTCTATTTGGAATGTGTTTGACGTTTTGTGTTTGTACATAGTTGTGCCCTTCTTGCTCTTGCACTTTCTAGTTTCAGGAAGAGTTTGGTGATGAAGAAACCAGTCCTCAACTAGGCGTTTCTTTTGAAATGAAAATATCTAGTAGCAGCCTAGAGGTTGTAAGAAAGTTTTTTCAAGTGATAGGACTAGTTTTGGAAATCAATATGACTTCATGCTGAATGGATCCCCTAAGATCACTAGTCTTCCAGATCAAGTAGGCAGATCATCCTGCAAGTCACCAATTGTAATCTATTTTTACCCCCCTTGTAAAATAGACAACTTGGGAGGATAGGTTGAGAAATTGACAGTGATTCATAGACCAATATAGAATGATACAGTTGGGTTTTCAAGTTTTGGTAGCATTGAAAATTTTTTGGGGAAGTTTCGGAGGTCTTGGGGCCATCCATCAAAAGTAGGCTTTTAGGCCTTAAGGAGTTTCCGGCTTGAAAGAGGACCTGAGATTCAACGGAATATTATGATACGCATGTCAATAATTATAAGTCTAAAAAATATCCTATGAAATCCATTTTCCATGCCCTACATGGTGGAAATGATGATACATCTTGACGCATCATACACTTCCCAAGGAAGTTCCTTCTTTTGGCACACAACCAAAAATCCCGAGAAAGAAGGAGCCATTTCGAGGTTATAAAGTCAAAATTGGATCTTTATTCCACCAACATTAGATTCAATGGGTTGTTTCCATTTGCAATTATATAAAATTTCACCTGAAAACTCATCCGGGAGCTTAAGTTATCGCCTCCGGAACTTGGTCGGGTCACGGTTGGACGGGTGAAGGTTAGATAGCTGGGGGTTAAACACCCAGGGGTTGGTCAGGTCATACGTTTTGACATGTCTAGATATATTTTGACACCCATCAGACCCGTCACACTTGTACGACATGTTGGACGGGTCATGGGGGTTGGACGGGTCAAGGTTGGATGACTGGGGGTTGGACGCCCAAGGGGTTAATTTGGGCACATTTTTTGAACCATCTAAACTTTTTTTAATGCTCATCGCACATGTCACACTTACAAAACACCTAGCTTGGATGGGTAAGGGTTGGACAACTAGGGGTTGGTCGGGTCACATTATTTTGATGTGCCCGAATAATTTTTGACACCCGTCGCACCCGTCGCACTTACACGACACCTAGGTTGGATGGGACAACCATATTGAATGGGTCATGAGGGTTGGTTGGGTAAAGGTTGGATGGTTTGGCGTTGGACACCTAGGGGTTGGTCAGGTGACATTTTGGACACGTCTGAATGGTTTTTGATTCTTTTCGTACCCGTCACACTTTACAAGACACATAGGTTGGTCGGGTCAAGGATGGACAAGTTACAATCCTCACATGGTTAGGTGAATGAATGACATCCCAACAACCAAAATTAATGAGGCATGGAACCCATGACCACGTGTGCTAGAAAAGTACCAAAATAGATTGTAGCCCATACCTCTTCAATGCATCCTGCCGGTTGGTGACCCAATTTTCTCTATCTATTGTAAAATTCACCTCATTTAAGGGGGATTTTTCCAAAAATCATAGGAACTCTATAAAAAAAATTCCAGAGGTATTTTGATCTAAAGGCCTTGAATTTTGGCTTATTGTAAAGTATTTTGTCTTATGCTTATGGTGTGATGGATTGTGCATGTCTCTAAGCAATAAAATTCATGTTTGTGGTCATTTTCGCGCTAGTTTGTATGAGTTGCATCTCTTTCCTTCCATTATATTGATGAGTATATTGTACATGTATCTATCTCTTTGCAAAGTATATAGTTTGTTGTGCTTTACGAATATAGGGAATTGATTGCTGTCTTGGATTGTGGTGTTTCTATCAGCCCTCTCCTTCTCATTTCCTCCCTATTTTTCACTCACTCGGATTGTCTCACCCTTTCTTCTTACATCACCTTCACTTAGAGTAGTTTTATTTCGTGGATATTTATATCCACTATCTCCTTGGAAAACATTAAAATATGGTTAGTTTAGTTTGCCATTCTTTACACTTAGGAGAAGTTGGCAGTAGGTTAGAGGAAGAAACCGGCTTTCTCCGAAGGATTTTCCTACTTGTAATGTCCCACACTATAGGATAATCCCATGTTATGTAGGTTGCAATGGTTCCCTCATACACAAATCACAAACAATCAGGGGTACTGAAATTTTTCACCAACATAATTTTTTTTTCCAGTTTTTCCCTTGAATGAGAACCAGTTATTTCCTTTCTAGTTGTTTGCAGTTATGTGTATCTTTTTAATAGATCTTGTGAACGTTAATTCCCTTAATTAATTAACTTACCTTGTTGCAAATTTGGTATTTTCTGCATAGTCTTAGTGTGCATGTTAACTACTATGTTGTTGTGATTTATACCTTAACACACAACTATTTTAATTAGGATCAAGTTGAAAACCCATTGGTTCGTACTTCTACAATTTTCTCTTAGTTTTATTGTGTCTGTGTTAAGTCAAAGCCCTCAATAATTTTTTTGTATCACCCCATTTGAAATTTAGTTTCAACCATCTTTTTACCTTATAAGGAACCAACCTTGTAATCCCAAAGACTCACCTGAAGAATAGTTATGCCCACAGACCTAAGGTGTTTCCATTGTATCTACAGAAGTGAGAAAATAATGAAAGCCTAGAACCCCTGTTGTTATCCCTCAACACGGGTGCCCTTCTGAGAGATAAAAGGGACCTCCTAAAAAAATTATCAACAACCAACAACATTAAAAAACACAAGTTGCCATGATGAGTAGTAGAGAATACCCAAAATTCTTCCAATGTTGGTCTCCTATCCCATTTTGTTTGTTGTTTTATAATTTCTTGCAAAAATTAAATCAATACCTCTTCAGCCTTATGGACACATCAATGACATCAAGACAATAAAATGCATATACATGTATCAATTCACATACTGAATAAAAAACAATTATATCATCATCAAAACTAAGTAATTACATCAACTTTTTATAATCCTAAAATATTTTAATTCTACCATTTCATCAATAACAATTTGATCACAATACTAGCTAGATCATCGATTAACAATATATACATCTAAATCCAATGTGTCAGCATACATATAAAGTAGTAACTCTAGATCATCATCAATACTGAAATATAAATCCATGTATATAATTCGCGCTACGAGTCACCACTTATTCGACATCAAAATATCTGTAATGTCTATCAAAATACTAATCAAATATAATAATGTCCATCTATCAATCTCTACTAATCAAATATGATAATAAAGTCCATGCCTCAAAACAAAAGTAAGAAAAAATGATAGTAAGATCATTGTAAAAGAGGAGTGAGCACTACATCCTCCATCCCCTTAGACTTGAATTTTTTGAGGAAGTCATTGTAACAAGTGTGGGAACTGTGATCTCAAAGGTGTGGTGTCCTTCACAAGTAATTGTTGTCTCATAGTATTGATCCCACTAGACACACACCATGATCAATCTCCCAGCCTTGAAGGCCTAGAGTCATACACTCTAAAATGCACTCGGGATCCACCATCACCTACCTTTGCTTCTGCACCTCCAATGTAGTCGAATCCAATACATGAGAAGAATCTAAAATGTATCTCCTAAGAACAAAAACATGAATGACATCATGGATGTGAGAAATTTTGGGTGGATAGGCTAGACAGTAGGAAAAGGGAGAGATCTGATCCAAGATCTCAAAGGGGTCTAAAAATATAGGATCTATATTAGAGGATTTTCCATAGTGGATAGGAATCTTATGAGGTCTGACACGAAGAAAAACCTTCATTTCATCCTCAAAATTACGTGGTCAACTTTCCTCTGATATGCATACTTCTTCTGTGCATATCCCTTGCCTCCTGCATCCTTTGTCTAATCAAGATACAAATTGCTACTCCATATCCTGAAATAAAGTTATCCCAAGAGATACTCTATCCTCTAACATGTCCCAACTCAATGGAGTCCCACACTACCTACCGTATAACACCTAAAACCAGTGTCCATACCAATGGAACTCTAAAAACTGTTATTATAAGCAAACTCTACCAATTACGAATACTCCTCCCATCTCGATTGATGATCCATAACGTACATTCAAAGCATGTCCTCTTAAATTTGATTCAACTTGCTCTATCTGACCGTCTTTCTCAGGGTGATAGATTGTACTGAAGTTGGTATATTGTCTCGAGAGCATGCTACATGGTAGTCCAAAAATGAGAGTTGTACAATGGATCAAAGTCACTAATGATCTTCCATAGAATCTCGTGTAACCTCACTATGTCATACAAATATTACTCATGCCACTACAGTAGCCATATAGGTGATATTACCTAGAGAAAAGTGAGCCACTTTCATCAAACTATCCACCATGACCATGATCGTTTCATGGTGATATCTCCACGTAGGTAGCCCTACTATAAAATCCATGGAAATGGTGTCCCATTTCAACTCTAATATTACATACAGGTGGAGAAGGCCAGCTGGATGCGGATGCTTGGCCTTCACCCTCTAAAACTCAAAAAATTGAGACACAAAACGAGCTACATCTCTCTGCATTCCCCTCTAAGTGTACAACTGCCTCAATGTGGCATGCATCTTCTTCACCCCTAGATGGGCTGAATAAGGTGCATGATGAGCCTTTGTTAATATATCCTACCTCAAACCTCCATTCCTAGGTACATAAATCCAACCTATGTGTCTGAAAATTCCATCTGGCTCCAGTGTCAATCCCTTAAACTTCCCCTCAAAGGGTCTCTAAGACTCAATATCCGCTCTAGCTGAAAGGTAGAAGCTATCGTGTGGAAGTTGTTGTAAGATCCTACACCTTAAGTTTGTATCCAGTGATGTGGCCAAAACCAAATTCCTCCAACGACTCAAAGCATCTGCAATAAAATTATCCTTCCCATTCACATGTTCTATCTCCATATCATACTGACAAAGAAGCTCCATCCAACATTGTTGACGGGCATTGAGATTATGTTGTGTGAAGAGGTGCCAAAGGTTCAAGTGATATTTACTGAAAATAAACCTCCTACTTAAAAATAAATTCCTCCATCAAACCAAATCATGCATAATTGTTGCAAGATTGAGGTCATGAGTCAGATAATTGAGCTCATAATCCTTGAGTTTGTACTACTCCAAAGCTACTACACATCGATCCTACATCAAAAAACATCCTAACCCTGTGAAAGAAGCATGACACACAAATAAATCCCTTTGTGTATCTGGCACTACTAGAATATGTGCTTTCATAAGGCATTCCTTCAGTGTCCTGAAGGCCTGCAATAAGCAAGAAATCTTGAATAAATATTTGGTAATATCCTACTAACCCCATGAAGTTGACCACCTCAGTCACATTTTTTGGCACTGGAAAATCCATGATAGCTCTAATCTTGGAAGGGTCAACTATGATACCTTTCCCAAAAATAATGTGGCATAGATACTGAATCTCAGATTGAAAGAATGGACACTGCTTTAGGTTTCCATAAAGGTGATACTTACAACGACACTGTAGAACATGTCAAATGTGTTCCACGTGCTCTACACATGTGTATGAGTATATCAATATGTCATCAAGTACTATGAACACAAAACAATCTAAAAATTTCTTGAATACCCTGTTCATCAAACTCATGAACACTGCGGGGGAATTCGTTAGACCGAATGGCACAATTGTGAACTCATAATGGCCATATCTCATGCAAAAGGTTTTCCTATGAATATCAGTCTCCAAAATCCTCAGTTGATGATAACCCAACTTAAGAACTATCTTGGAAAAGCATTTCACCCATTTCATGTGATCGAACAAATCTTTAATGCATGGAAGGCGGTAACGATTCTTGATCATTACTTTGTTAAGTTTTCTATAATCAATAAAAAACGCAATGATCCATCCTTGTTCTTCACAAAAATCACTGGTGCACCCTAAGGGGATACACTAGGATGGATTAGGAATTTCTCAAGAAGGCCCTCCAACAGTAACTTGATCTCACAAAGCTCAAGGGTATTCCTCCTATATGGCGCATGTGAGATAATATCTACTCCTAAAACAAAATCTATATGAAAATATATCTCATGTGGGGGAGGTAATCTAGGTAACTTGCATGGAAAGACATCAGAAAATTCCCTCAAAATATGATGATCATCAAGTAACTTCCCACTATACTCATCCTCTGACCTGTCTTTAACTATAATAGCATATAGCAAACATTCACATCGCACACACTACTTGAGATGCATAATAGAAATAATGCGAATAGATATGGGAATCCTAACCCTAAATAATCTGCACAAGTGTTTAGTTAGCTATAACAATCCACTCTAGATCCATGTGCATATAACCAATCCATACCTAAAATGACTTCATAATAACACAAGGGAAGGATGTGAAGATCCAAGGTCGTAGTGAAGGGTCATAGGTAAACTACACACTTCTAGACTAAGGAGTATAGTGTGGGATTGACTCCAGATGCCATATCAACATCCCATATAAGGCCCTACCTAAATTCCACCGGCCTTCATTGGTCTACTAATGATGGTGCAATAAATAAATCAAAATATCCAAAATAAAAAAATATAGAGGTAGGGATACCACTAGTGTTACTTGTAGTCTCTAACACTGTACCCTGGTGCTCTACCTATCAGTTCTCAACTAATGCATAAATATTGTGGCTCTTGGCCATGTCACCAAATGTAGGCTCTGAAATAGGTCCCTTTACCTTATTATTAGCATTATTTGGGTAATTTATGTAATGGTTTCCATGTACACTACATTTGTAAAAACTACCAGGCTCTCTAAAAAATGAAGCGGCTCCCCCTGGTCCTCAAGTTTTATATGGATTAGATCTCGATGATCCTGCCATGGACTATTGTGATCAATGCTGACGAGCTCTAGCTGACTGAGATCTAGGTGCTTCCTATGTCTTGTTGGGTCCTCTAGGAGGAGGCCTCATACTCCTCCCTCTCTATGCATCAAATATTTGTTGAGGTCTAAATGGTGGATGGGTCTATTCCTGCTCCTATGGTGGCCTGAAAGAAGACTATGTTAAACCATTTCAACCATGAGGAAAAAGAGCTGATCCACTCAACCTACTATCCTGCATCTGTTGAATATGGCTCCTCACTCTATCTCTATCCTGTCGAGTCTTATCCCTATTCTCCTCTACAATGTAGGCTTTCTCAACAACCTCAGCTAAATTCTATAGACAATGCATTGCATTTCCCATTGCAAATCCAAATTCAGGTCCATGATGAACTTGTGAATCTTGACCTACTCATCCTGCAAATACTCGACATACTAAAGCAAGTATAAGAATTGGCTCTCTCACTCAGGCACTTTAATAGATGCCTATCACAAATCATGCAACTAGTCAGTTCTCTTTTGAATAAACCTTATAGATAAGTGTTAGCTCCTGAATTACTCCTCAAAGATCTCCCAAGTAATAGTCTCTAAATATACATGGAGCTTTTTCTCCTTAGTTTGTAACCAAACTCCTACTCTTTCTCGCAAAATATGAATCACAACATGAGCTTTCCTGCTGCTAGTACATGGGCATAACTTGAAGCATCCACTCAAGCTAACTAACCAAGCATTAGCCATAAATCCACCTCTGTCTCTAGCAAAATGTGATGGATGAATCTTCATAAGCTCTCTAATATGATATGTTACTGTCGTCTTCTTGCCTCTAGGTCTCCCATCACAACCATCTCTCTGTCTCGGGCTCTTAGATGTCTCTTTATGTCCCTCAACCTTATTTCCATGCCCTTTCAGCGGTGAATCTTATCTCACTAAATCCACATGGGAGTTCTCTTCTCTATACTCCACGTTGTGTTGTGAAGGTTTTTGAGGCTGATGTGATAGCTCCCTATCATATTGGGTAGGTTTCCCCCCTAATTATCCATCTCGTATAGCTGCATTGACCTCCTGTAAGGTCTGTAGGATCTGCGATAGTATAAAATAAATTACATGTTCTAGGGGTGATAGATAAAACTCGATGTGCAATATCTCATCATCTATTCCACACCTCCTGCACAAACCAAAATGAGAGTTAGTTAATCATCATATATGTTCATTTTAGTTTTATAAGTTTTTTACGTTTTCAGTTATCTACAATGTCATGTGTTCTAAGTTAGAGTTATTGTAGGTTTACTGTTTGGGTTTCCAAGTGTGTCAAAGGGTCTAAGTGTTGAACCCATGGATTTGATACCAAGTGTAATGCCCACATTTTTGGCATACAAAAACCAAGACAAAACTCAATACTTAATTTGGAAAAAAATATGGAATATTTTTTTTGTTTAAAAGGGGTGCAACAAGATATTGTTAACTAGGCTTAATTATTTCTTGTTTAGTAAATTTCACACATTTGTAAAGTTTTTTAATATTAAATTAATAATTAACATTATTAATTTACACTAAGGCCACTTTGGGATAAATCACTTTATTTGAAATATCGACTATGTCAAAATTTCCTAAGTTAGTTTAATTTTTAATTTTCACAATAATTAACAATAATGCGCCCCCCCCATGAGTTTATCTAATTAAACATTTAAAATTACAATAAATTAATCCTTTATATTCATTAGCTAAGTTACCCCTCCACAATAATTTAAATTATCCTTAATAGTCTAAGGCTATACGTCTCAACTTATCATATTCATTAACTGGCCCCATTCATTAGATACCCGTACCTTAATTAGAAACACCCAACCCCATAAAGTGAAAAAACTTGAAATATGTATTGTTAATCCTCAACCCTTAGATTAAATGGTTTTTCACCCTTAGATCTTGGTATTTTCAAATGAACCATAAACATCCTTATGTGGTGTTCTTATTCTTTCTTTTACGCTAAACTCATTCATTTGTTCCATTTTGATTTACAGGTTGGAGGAGTGGAAACCATTGGAGTAAGAAGTGAAACCATGGAGAAATTTCTTTGAGAATCTATTTTTACAAATGGCGAAATATTCCTCAATTATTCTCTTCATTTATTTTAGTTTATTCATGGGTTTGCTATTACAAGGTTCCTTATTTGTTTATTGTAGAGATTCCACAATGAATATGGTTTCGTTGTTTGGTTATTTACACTCTTCTAGTTCATTATCCTGGAAAACCCCATTTCATTATATCTATGAGATTATACACTCATATACATATATACATGCTTGTATATATGTATATATTGAAAAGAGTTTGCGAGAATTGAATTAGAAATGAGGCACCACGAAGTAGTTGCACTCCAACGGAATGGTGATAGCTCCAGTGATAGCAAGGAAAAAATTGATCAGTAATGGAAGAACTTGTGCAACAGAAACAAAGCTTGCATAGAGGAAAGACAACAGAGTGTCTTGGCATGCTCATAAATGAATAGAAAAGGGGTATATATAGGGTGTTGAGTAACCCTAGTGCATGACACACATGAAATCGTAAACCTAATCCTAAACTTAACCCATGTGAGATGATCCTCCAACATGAGAGGAGGACACATAGGATAACTCACACTAACACCCCCCCTTCATCAAAGCTGGGGGGTAGCAGATGTGATGAATCAGACAGAAGAGAAAGACACTCCTAACAACTAAGAAATATGTGTCAATGGGGCCCGACAACTAAAGGCCTGATAAGATGTCCATATACAAACACAATCTTCCTAGAAGAAGAAGAAGAAAAGAAGGACTAAATAGCCCTAAGAAGATGGGCAGGAGGAGAAGACCTCACCCCGAGAAGAGACAGTAAGTGAAGAAACTTCATCTCAGTGAAAGGCTTGGTGAATAAGTCTGCAATCTGATCAGTTGTCTGAATGTACTGAATGTCGATGATACCATCATGAATAAGCTCCCATATGAAGTGCATATGGATCTCAATGTGTTTTGTTTGCTGATGTTGAACTGGATTTATGCAAATAGAGATAGTGCTCATGTTATCACAGTAGATAATGGTAGGCCGCCGAAAGTGGATACCAAACTCTATCAGAATACCCTGTAGCCAAATAGATTTTGTGGTAGCATTGACTACTCCTCTGTATTCTACCTCTATAGATGATATCACAATTACATTATGCGTCTTACTAGACCAAGTAATAGGACCCGAACCAAGAGAGAAACTGTAGCCAGAAGTAGATTTCCAATGATCTAAGTCATCGGCCCAATCAGAATCTGTGAATCCAATCAAGTCAATATCAACCACTCCATGATAGTGTATGCCATCAGCATAAGTGCCATGAACATAATGAAGGATCCATTCAGCTACTTTCCAATGCAGCTCATGTGGCTCCTGCATGAATCTGGACACAATCCCAACAACATATGATAAATGTGGTTGAGTGTGAGTCAAGTAGATCAAGATCCCCACTAACTGTCGGTAAAGAGTACCATCAACCAAGGGAGTAGAGCAATCTGAAACCAACTTAACCCCAGAAAGAAAAGGAGTAGGAGAAGACTTGCAATCAGACATCTAAAACTGAGCTAGCAAATCAAGAACATACTTAGGTTGCGAAATCAAGATTCTCGAGTCAGATTGTGAAATATGGATCCCAAGTAAGTAATGAAGTAGACCTAACTCAGTCATGGAAAACTTGTTGGCTACGGCGATATTCACATAATCAATAATAGAGGAAGAGCTTCTTGTGATCAACAAGTCATCAACATATAGAACAAGAATGAGTATGGAGTCATCTTGTCATAGAATATAAACATTTGGATCAGAGTGAGACCTAGTAAACCCTGATTTAAGTAATAAGGAGTCCATCTTGGCATAGCAAGCCCAAGGGGCTTGTTTAAGGACATAAAGAGACTTCTTTAACTTACAAATGAGGGAGGAATCTTGGACATAACCCAGAGGTTGTTCCATATAGATCTCTTCCTCTAGGTCACCATGAAGGAAGGGACTCTTAACATTCCTTTGATGGACTTTCCATCTGTTCGTTGCGGCAATGGCTAGGGTCAGTCGAATAGAATTCATCTTTGCAACTGGAACAAAGGTTTCTGTATAATCAACCCCAGCTATCTGGGAGAAACCCTTAGCTACTAATCGTGCTTTAAACTTTTCGACGTCTCCATCTACTCCATACTTTGTTCAGAACACCCACTTACACCAAACAATTTTTCTTCCTTTCGGAAGAGTGGTGAGATCCCAAGTATCATTCTTCATGAGAGAGGAATACTCTTCATCCATGGAAGAATCCCACTCAGGAATACTACAAGCCTCCCAGAAAGATTGTGGATCAGAAGAAGAGGCGAAGAAATAGTGGGAACTAATGAATTCTGAGCAAGTACGTCTCATATCCGAAGCATCTCTAACTAAATCTCCAGCACTTTGTAAAGTTTTCCTGGCCCAAAGGGGACGAGGAGGATTAGGCTCAGAGTCGGAAGATTCTTCACTTGAGTGAGAAGGGACATAATCCTCGTCATCAGTACTGTCAAAATCAGAAGACTCAAAGGTCTGATGGTCGGGAGGATCCAGAAGAGGAGCACGCTCAACAGTATCATCATCTGATGAGTCAGAATCCAAATCAACGAGCTGAAGAACCTTAATAGGTGGAGAATTATAAGTCGAAGAAGATTCATCGAACTTAACACTTCTCTCAATATATAGCTCATGAGAAGTAGAATTCATCAATCGATATCCCTTCACACCATCAGGATACCCTACAAAGATACAAGGTTTGGATTGTGGTTCCAAGGCCTTGTGTTTCTTCTTGGGAATCCAAGCCATAGCCTTGGATCTGAAGACTCAAAAGTGCTTGGCATCAGGCTTGCATCCAAACCAGGCTTCAAAGGGTGTCATCCCTCTTACTACCTTGTGTGGAACATAGTTCTGAATGTAATTTGCACAATTCACTGCTTCGGCCCAATACTGCGGAGGAAGAGACTTCGAGTGAATCATACAAGTGGCCATCTCCTTCAGAGTACGGTTCTTTCTTTCTGCGACTCCATTTTGCGAAGGACTATAAGCAATGGTATGTTGTAAAGAGATACCTTCAGAAGTACAGAAATCCATGAACCTATTGTTTACATATTCACCTCCATTGTCAGTTCGGAGAACCTTGATAGACCGTTCTGCCTGTTTCTCAGCAAGAGCCTTAAAGTTCTGAAAATGTTCAAAGACTTCAGACTTAATATTAAGAAAATATGCCCAAGTATATCACGAATAGTCATCAATGAAGGTTAGCACATAAAGAGCTCTAGTAAACAAAGGAGAAGGAAATGGACCAGAAACATCGTTGTGAACAAGATCTAAGGGACGAGTGGCTCTCTAGGCTTTTCCTTTGTCAAATTTCTTTTCAGGATGCTTTCCAAGGGTACAAGCCTCACAAAGACCCTTAGAAAACTTGACAC
The DNA here is from genome assembly GCA_019776745.2 of Taxus chinensis. Classification (NCBI taxonomy): domain Eukaryota; kingdom Viridiplantae; phylum Streptophyta; class Pinopsida; order Cupressales; family Taxaceae; genus Taxus; species Taxus chinensis. The sequence continues at coordinate 606,558,721 of CM034154.1, read as the reverse complement.
GAGACAACCTGTTGACCATTTCATTTTGACTCAATTGTTCAAGATAGTGATAATTTAGATGTCCAAAAAGCTCATGCCATAGCTTACTAACCTCATTTGCATGAGTGAGCAAGGTAGTGGGCGTAGAATCAGAAGTAAAGTGGGAGAAGGTGTACAACCGTGAACAGTGATCTGCCTTTCCCTCAGCCATTGTAGTGTCATTGTTAAGCTCACGAATAATCACCGAGTTAGGACCAAATTCCACTCGCATTCCTTCACCAAGATGAGTAATTTGGTAAACCGATAGGAGATTGGTAGAGAGATCAGGAACACTCAACACTTGGTTAAATGTTCCCCCATCCAGCTCTACCGATCCACTACTGGAAACCGACACTGTCATGTCATTACCCATCGTGATTTGTGACATTCCACAAGGTTTGATGTTGGAAAACTCAACATGAAAAGAACCCATGTGGTGCGAGGCACCAGAATCTATACTCCATGTCGATGAAGGAGAAACTTTGGCTACAATGGCCTTTCCTTTCTTCTTATCATTTCTAGCACCTTTTGCAGTAGAAGACTCGGCCTTCGGAGCACTTTGTTTTATTGATTCAGGAACACTTATTTTATTTTTATCAAGTAAATGAGATAAGTGATCAATCTGTTTCTTAAAACAGTGTTACTCGTCATGACCAGTCTTCTTGCAATAGGAACACAAATACTTGATTTTCTGTGCCCTAGGCTCAAAAGTCTAAGTGTTTGTGTCATTTTTAGGTTTGATCTTGGTTTCTTTCATAGGTTGATCCTTAGTTTCTTTCTTATTTTTAGTCTTCTTTCCCTTGCTATTACTTGCTACAAGGGCATGTGACTTGGACTTGAGATACCCCATTTGAATGAGTTGGGAGGAAAAACATTCAAAGGAGGGCATCGTCCAAGTATCGCCCAAAGCAACTTTTGTAGCATAGAAAGTTGACACAAAGATAGAATATTCGGGACCTAGCTTAGAGAGAATCGACAAGATCAGTTGAGAATCTTTCTTTTCTACTTGAAATCCTTTTAACAATAATCTAATGTGGACAAATTTTGAGAAGAAGGCTTGTAGGTTTTCAAAGTCACTAGGATTTAACCCTAGTAGTTCGTTTTCCAAATCATTCGCTCTCATGTCATCTAGTTGTCCAAAAATTACATCCAGCTTTTTCCACGCAGATGTAGGTGTTTCAGATGCCTCAATGTGGAAGAGCATGTCAGGAGAAACGGACATGTAAAGAAGACCTAAAGCTTCATCACTACAGTTTAACCACTTAGATTTTTCAGGTTCATTGTCTGGTTCAGTCTCAGTTCCCATGGTGATGTGGTATAACCCTTTAACCCTTAGTTTCATTATTATTTTCGATCTCCATTCGAAAAAGTTGAATAGCGTAAGAAAAGGAATTGAAAGTGCATCCATAGTGAGAGAGAGAGAGAAAGAAATGCAAAAAAGAAACACAACCACCTAGGACAATAACAACCCCCCTGCTTTTGGCACTTTATAGTTGAGTGCGTTGATTACAATCGGCTCCATGCGTGTGGTTTGAAACACTTGGAAAATCATCTTGCAATTAGCGTAATAACGCGCAAGAGAGGAGACCACAATAGTGTTTCGTGGAGCTCAACAAAAGAGGAACATAGTAAATAAGCACAAGCAAAAAATAGAAAGGAGGTGATATCCAACCCTGGTGGTGATAAAAAGTGTCTCACATCACACGAAAGAATCCCTTTGTCGTAAGACTGTGGCAGACACGCTCACAAGCCCACGAAAAAAAAGGAATAGAACAAAGCTCAAAAGAATGAACTAAAATAAGCAATATAAAGACACCCCCCAGAATGTAGAACTTTATAAAATTAGTGCGTTTACAAAGCTAATGATCCCATCATCTAGAGTGTTAAAAAACATGCAACTTTGACTAAAGAAGTTCTCAAAACCGAGCAACAAGTCAAAAGTTATAGCAAAAACCAATTCCCGCAATTTGATGAGAAAAAGCCAATAAGCTTGCAAACGGATTAAAAAAATTTCCTAAACGCATGCAAAGGGTGTCGTATGTATGCTCGTTGGAAATGACATGGAATTTGAGATAGGGTTTGTTTGTATTGCGAGGGGGATTAGCGACCTGCCAATCCCGGACCTCACCCTTCATCTTCAGCACTGGACAGAAGGTTAAAAATACACAAAGCCAATAGACCAAATTATAATGCCAAAGGAATATAGTTTAAATAATGTGAAATTAAATAAAAATTAGATCTAATCTAATGAAGATTTAGATGAAGATTTTTAAAAAGATGAATGTTTCTAATTAAAACAAATTTCTTTAGAAACTTGTCATATGTTAAAAAACAAGGGAAATTAGAAATGTTTTAAAAAACTTACCAAAAAATATTTGATTTGTTTTAAACTTTTTAAGAAAGCTTCCACGTGTTGGTGAAAAAGATAATGAGATAAAAGAGGAATGTTTTTGTAAAAGTTGTCCTTAGTTTTAAAAAAATTAGAAAGAACCTAAATTACTCTATATTTCCAAAAAAAATGAAAAATGAGTTAGTTTCTTTCCAAAAAAAATCAAAAAATCTTCAAACGTTTGATTTGTAATTTGAAAAAAAATAAAACAGTTGGAAGAAGGCATACATACCAGATGTATTGTTATCCAAACTGTTTGTTATTGCAACCTGTTCATATGAAATTTGTAATGAAACTAGGCCGCGCGAGGGGAGAAGAAAGGCCGTTTTAGCAGATGAAAGTTACAGTTTAGAAATTTTGAGTAGGCCGTGCCAATAATTAAGACTGCAGGCTGAAGAATAGCACACGTGGCTGAAGAATAACCCCTTCAAGCAAATAAAAACGTGGCTGATGTGATTAAAAATTCCTGTGAAGCAAAAAAACATGGCAGATGTGGCAAAAAATGCCTGTGTAGCAAAAAAATGCCTGAATAGTCCAAAAAATGCCTGAACAGTCCAAGAAAATACCTGGAACAACGTGCAGGACGGAGTGAAGGAGAAAATGCAGAGAACAGTCCAAAAATGGTCAGAGGGACAACAGTTAGTTGATGAGAAACCACGACTGAAGAACACAAGGATCCTGCAACCACAGACAACATGCATAGACCTGCAAAAACCAGAGATCTTAAAAAAATTTCACTTCCATTTTAATAAATTAACAAAAAATGAAATGAATCTCTATTTTGGATTTTGATACATCCAACTTAAAAAAAGCAGTTAAAAAACCTGATTTCTCAAGGTATTTTGAAAAACCTACACATGCACAAAAAAAAACACAGAAAACTTTCTGAGAAAGCTTGTTAGAGATATTTGAAAGATAATTTCCAGAAAATAGTGATTGAAAGACTTGCATGCAGAGTAAAATAACGAAACCAAGTAAGAGTAATCACAACAAAAAAATTGAGTGCACGTTTACCCGATCTCAACTCTGATATGATGAAAAGAGTTTGCGAGAATCGAATCGGAAACGAGGCACCACGAAGTAGTTGCACTCCAACGGAATCATGATAGCTCCAGTGATAGCAAGGAAAAAATTGATCAGTAATGGAAGAACTTTCTCAACAGAAACAAAGCTTGCATAGAGGAAAGACAATGGAGTGTCTTGGCATGCTCATAAATGAATGGAAAAGGGGTACATATAGGGTGCTGAGTAACCCTAGTGCATGACACACATGAAACCCTAAACCTAACCCATGTGAGATGACCCTCCAACATGAGAGGAGGACACATAGGATAACTCACGCTAACATATATGCGTATATACAAGTATTATGTGGTTGGATCTATCCTCAGGTTTTAAAAATAGACATTTAAACTACTCGTTTGATCAAAAATGCATTTTTTAAAATACGATTCGTGCATAGGAGACTAGTATTGTTCACTTAAACGACTGTGGTTCCTATTGTGCTACTGGCACCAGTTACTACAAATCTGACTTAGTTTTGAAGAGTCACATAAAAATTTATATAATTTTCAATATATACACTTGTATGTGGTTCTATATGTTTTAAGATAGTTATAAGTATTTATTTTATTATTTTACAGCAACATGAATTCAAGCAACTAAGGAAAAGGATGATTTGTTAGACTGTTGCAATTTTACAGAGACCGATTCTATTTTATGTTATGTGTACGCTAGTTGGTCGACCAATGTCAGTCACTGTGTAAAAACACAGTTGTTAAAAGATACATTTATAAACTTATATATTGATTAATATATATATATATACATACATATATATACATATATGTATATATGCCTAATCTGAGTTCCAAACTCACTGATATTTTATAACAAAACTATAAGTACAAAAGTCTAATTTCTTTGATTAAATGCACAAAATGATTAACCTTTCCATTTCTACAAGGTAGGAAATTTGATAACAAGATTTTCTTTCCAACTATAATGCATTTAAGCTTTAAGAAGAGTAGGAAATATAACCATTTACTAAATGGAATTTAATTTTATTTTCGTAAAAAATAATGATAACCACTTCAACAAGGAAAATAAAATATTATTTTTCATACATTCTTCCAACACAAACACAACCATTTTACCAAATGAAAGCACAAGTAACTATGATACATTTCAAGATTTGAAAGGAATACATTCTCAATAAATTATAAATTTCAAAGTTCATTCTTCATTCATTTCCATTACATAACTTGATAATAAAGTTCACAAGAAACTCATTTTAAAATAGAAGAGCATACAAGCCTTCCACTTAAGTGGAAACAACGTGGCCGCATTTACAAAAATAACTATCTTTTTCTTTGATCTTCTTGAACACAAAAATTTCCAAAATGATACTTGAGATCCTTAATTTCTTCAATATCCAAACACAACAACTAGGAAAGGGGAGTAGGAAACACTCTCCACCCAACCTATAATCCAATGAGAAGGAGAATCCATCCTCATCATTGGCCCCCAAGCCCAAAAAAATGAAGCAATAAAGGGTATCAATAAACCATGAAAACATGTACAAGGCTACCACAACAACCATTCACACAAAACATTCAACACAACAAACACAATAAAAAAATAGCAACAAACGTATAATTTTCCCAAGTACAAAGGCTCAAATTCAAGCCAAAGGAGAGAAGAAACATGGGGAATGGACTTATGCCTCCAAATGGTTTTTTGTGTCCACCTTAAAATCCTCCAAAACTTCATTCACACAGCCATAACCAAACTCTTATCCCTCCCTCAATTTTCTCTAATGTATCCCTCAACTTTTATCCCTCCCTCAATAAACATATTAAGATAAATAAGAATTCTTTCTTATGATCTCAATGTGGGACACCCAACCCAAAAATTCCTCTATATTTATAATATAAACTCTTATCCCTCCCTCAATAAATCCGCATTTTGTGTCTCCTACACAACCTGAAGGCCATTTTAACCCCAAAACCAAAATACACAACATTCCTTCATTTATAACAATTTTCTCAACAAATAAAAATAAAAATGAATGGGTGAAGTCCCTACCTTTCCATTGCAAGAGTATCCAATCTAGAAGCAAAAGTTCCAAGCTTTTCCATGTCCAAATCAAGCACAAAAAATCCCAAGCTTCCAACAAGAACTCTAAAATAAATATCCTCCAAAAATACAAGAGTGAAAATAAAATTTCTAACCCCAAAAACTTCAAATCAACTTACATAAATAGAAAGAGAGGAGAGAGTGGTGATGTGGCTCCATGTAGGATACCATATCACTTCTCCTCCACTCTACTTCAGATGGTCAAACACCTCGGCCAAAGCTCATAAATTGGTGGGTAATAATGTGACAAGTTATTCTTCTACACATGATCTCATGTAAGAAGGTGCAATAATTTAACCTTTTTTTATTCCAAATCATATATTGGGACTTAATTTTAACCCCTTACCCCATAGGTATAGTTGGTAGGTGAATTTAAGAGGTGTGGGACAAGCTTAACTTGTCTCACAAGCCTCCAAAAATGGCCCTTAAGCCAAAATCCGAGTTTGACTTGTAAGGTTGAGTATACATAACCAAAACAAATAAAATCCTCTTCAAACCCATAATAAAATAAAGGAAAATCGACCAAAATTAAATACCCATTGGTCACATCCCAAATTACTTTAATTAACAAGATTAATCAGCTTAATTAAAATCCCATTAACTTACAATAATAACGTGAAGCACATCACAATAATAAACCACATACTCACAAAATAATAAAATTGAAAAGGGAAAACAACACATTTACCCATGGTCACATTTGAGGCCATCCCCTGATTGGGACATCCTAAAATATTTGTGAACAACCTACAACATATAAAAATACAAGTTACCAAGGTGACCAATTGCCAATACCTAAAATTCTTCAATTGTTGGTCTCCAATACCCATTTGTTTGTTGTGTTATAATTTCGTACAAAAATTTAAAAAAATACCTCTTTAGCCTCATGGCCATATCAATGACATCAAGAAAATAAAATGCATATAAATGTATCAATTCACATCATCAAACAACACAACTAAATCATCACAAAAACTAATCAATTTCATCAATTGTTTATATTTCAAAAATATTTCAATTCTATCGTTTCATCAATAACAATTTGATCACAAGACTAGCTAGACCATCTAACAACAATATATACGTCAAAATCTAATGTGTCAGCATACATAGAAACTAGTAAATCTAGATCATCATCAATACTGAAATATCAATCCATGCATATAATTCACGCTATGAGTCACCACATATCTGTAATCAAAATATCTATAATGTCTATCAACATACTTATCAAATATAATAATGTCCATCTATCAATGTCTACTGATCAAATATTATAATGAAGGCCATGCCTTCAATCCAAAGTAAGTAAAAACCATAGTAAGATCAATGTTGAAGAGGAGTGGGCACTACATCATTTATAAATTAGAATTCTATTTGTATGCCACTAAAATAATTTCATTTCTTTTTACTTAGAGAAGTTGATAAAAACTAAGTAATATCTTTGGCCATGTAGTAATGTTCGGGTCCTTTTTGCTTGAATAAATGTTTTTGAAATAGTACAATCACGTAACTAAATGATTAAATTTATTTTTAATCATTACTTATTTGGTATACTTATACTACATTTACATAGTTATATAGGTGGCTTATGATTGATAAATTCTAGTGTATTTTTGATAGATGTATTTAAGATATTTATACTAGTATATTATCAACTAAGTTGCATAATAATAAAAAAGTAACATAATTTATGTGTATAGTACAATATGTATTTTATATGTGTACCTCATGTCCATAACTACATCATATCATTAACCTTTGTTATCTTTGAGGCCAATTTGGTATCCCCATATATTTATTTGAATGTTGATTTAATAAATTAAAAAATGTGTAACAAGCATTGGTTTTATAATATTGGATATTTGAAAATAACATATCTATAAAAAAATAAGTTTAAACTTCCACTTAATTTTGTATAATAAAAACAAAGTTTATAAATATTTAATTTTGTAAATTAGTTTATAAATATTTACTCTGCAAAAATCTAAATTTACTAGTATCTTCTTTTACCAATATATCACAATGTCCTCGTTTTTTATAATTAAATATAAAAAATATTCCTTGATTTATTTATTTTGAAACTAGCAATCGCATGTGAGCATTGTTATGTGAATTCGAAAAGATATTTGGAGGAAGAAATACATGTGAAAAAGTGAAGAAAACTAAGAAGCATAGTTGTGTTGGGTAAGGTATTTGATTTGTTAGTTATTTTGAGGAAAAGAGAGTTGAATGCAAGTTAAAATTAGTAGCGTGTGTGTTGGTGTAATGTGTATTAATGTTAAAAATGAGTAACTATTTATGGTGATTATTTATAAGAAAGTGCCTAAAATGCGAGTGAAGAGAATGAGAAAAAATTGCAAAAAATGCAATTGACATGAAGAAAACTTTTATCCAAAGAATCAAATTTGACGGATAACAAGAGAAGAAATTCCATGTGATATGGACACCAACAAAAAAATATTTTCAAAGGCATTGTAAAGGAGGATAAAAAGTAGTAGAATGATTCAAATTCCCTACGGTATGCTCCCTTCTAGATATATAGGTGTCTGTTAATAGTGGGTAAAGGAACATAGGGAACCACTGTGAAAATCTTGTTTCTGAGAACCACATGACATAGATGTGAATCTCTTAAAGGGGTAAGGACCAATAGTGTATTCATTAAGGAAAATGCATTGTTAAGATATATGCAAAAATATGGAGAGGTTAAACAATAATGTTTGAAGTGAATCATTTTTTTTCAATATAAGGCCTTTTATTTTTATGGGTAGTTTGAAAAAGACATATGTAACAGTAATTTGCATGTTTGTCTCATGGATTAATTTAGGGACAAAGATAAGTTGACCTCATACATGGCGTGCAAGGGTTGAAAATTCATAAACATTTGATGATTAGGGGTGTTAGTCTAGCTATAAGGGTAATAATTAAGAGTTCCCTCATCAATATTTTTGATGATGTCATTTATCAATAAGAATCAGATTCAAGAATTGTAATTGGATGTTGTTCAATCCGTTACATAAGATAAAGACTTAAATGAAAAGTTATAAATAAGGTGGTACTTCAATACCTACATGTCCCACACATATTCCATGCCTGAAATTTTTTCTAACCAAAACAATATCTTATTTCAACTTTACATTATTGTCTTAATATAACTTGCATCATTCATGTGATCAAAACTTGGTCTTAAAGAGTAAAATATAGAAAATGCTGGAAATCCAAAAGGTTATTGTACGTACCCAAAATTGTATAGGTACTGTACTGCGGAACGGTGTAATAAAAGCCCCAATGATGATACAGGTCTCTTCGCAAGGTGTTCAGGATCCAGAGAAGCTTTACGGATATGCGTTAACATCCCGCATGCCCCGCTTATCCCCCGCGTGAGCTTTGTTTTTCCCCCTTTTCCCTCTTTTCTTGGCTTTTTGGTCTTCAGTGACGAAACCGCCGCCCTGAACAGGGCGGCGGTTCCTGTAACCGCTGCCCTGAGCAGGGCGGCAGTCCTTTAACGCTTTTTCCAGAATGTTCTTTTGACGGAACGCACGCAAAGTTCAACTCTTCACAGCTTTTCTTGCCGACTTGAGCATGCATTTATGTTTTTTGGTCCCCTGGAATAGTGTTTTTCCTTTGTTTATTGTTTAGGAGTTCAGTTCGGGTTTGATCTTTGGATGTTTGGATTTCCTATAAATAAATTGCTTGTGCTCAAGCAAAGGACCACCATTTTTCACTCCAACTTTCATGTTTTTAGTGTTTGTGGTCTTTTTAGTTTGCTTAGGATTGGTAGCATAGTTTGTTGCAGGTTTGTTTTAGCTTTGTGTTGCAGCTGGTAAGCCACATATCCAACTTGTGCAAGTGCAAACATTATTTGGGGGCCCCTCATTCTTGTTTTCAAACTCACCATTTCCAGTAGTTCAGTCTTCTAGTTTAATTAAGTTTGATAGTTTAAATCCTTTACATGCTTGGTTGCATCACTCAGCTGTTGGTAAGCCACAGATCCAACCTTGTGCAAAACAGTATCATTGTTTTTGGAGTAGAATAGTTTAGGCAGCCATTAAAGTTGTAGGTTTTGCTCTTCATACAAACTAGTTTCAGGTTCTGGACGCCTTTTGTTGCATGATTCGTAGTAGACCCCGCTAGGAATTGCATAGGCCAAGCTCTGTACTCTTGCGCTATACCTCTCCTATCCGCATTCTATTCTGTCTGCATTCTGAAGGCTGCCCATTGATCCAAATATTCTATTCTTGTTGATGCAAGCATTACACGCTTTTCTGGATTCACGTGAGCACAAAAGAACGAAGAGATCACACTGATGGGACAAGAACACACACACACCGTTCGGATTCGCCACTATTACTACGAAATCCAGGTTCCATCTTTCAAAGTTTTAGTTAGAACTTATCAAATAAAGTAGTTAAATCGTTTTATTTCAGTTATTTCCATTCTAGATTTTTCTAGGGAGGTTGTGGGGATTGATAGTTTCTGAGAAACTATGATTCATTCCTCACTTCTGAGGTAGGATCAAGAATCTTGCAAATAGATTAGTTATTTCGTTGTTTAGAATAGATATACAAAAAATTGCACAGACAAATAGCTACACTTGGCTATTTTGTTTGTTTTACGTTATTAGTTTAGTTGTCAATTCTAAATATTTTAAATAGCTGCTTTCTTATAAATTGCCAGAAAATACAAAAAGAAATTATACATGCTAGAAGTGTACTTAGATTTTACTTCATTATAGTTTGTTTCATTACTGCTTTTTTGCATGACAATTACGAGACCTAGGGAGCCCAGGGAATACATTTTCGAGCCAATTGTGCCCCAGCCCAATATCGTAGTGGCAATAACTGACATTGACCAAAACCTTAGAATACAAGTCTTCCAAACAACAACAGACTTCCAACCTAGATCAGGTCACAGTTGAGAGGGTTAAACATAGAAGACGACCAAGCACACACATTTTGGTCAAATCAGCCAAATTACAGGTTATCCTAGAAAACATCCGCATGACTGTAGAAGGATTTGAAAGAGAACAAATATTCAGGTGCGATCCTTTAGTTCCACAACCAGACGCTGGAGATACCCTCGTAGATATAGATACCAAGCTTAAGAATTCAAATTGCTAGAACACCTGTGAGGTATTCTGAGAAAATCACACAATTGCTGATTCTAAACGTAGAAGCTGAAAAGGCTTACGACTACTGGATACTAGGGATTAGGACTTGATCTCGCGTATGAACCATAACAGGATCGCAACAACCAAGAGTCTACGGTTGTGATCCACAAATCCCACAGCCTAAACGAATCCATAAGAAAATTAGACATAGACACTGGCCTACGCACATTAGTATTTCAGTCTACTCCGATTCCACCTATCATCATTCAAGAGTTATCCCTACTAGACACAACAGCTAACGAAGCTAGAGAATTTTGGACTAGGCCAGAGAATCGTCCATAGAGTTGACTATATTCACCATATGACCCTATCAGGAGAAATACACGAAACCATCCCGGGTCATTTTCCACGCATCCCACAACCCATAGATCGAATCACGCCAGAGCTCGATATTGATTGGAGGCTTCGAGCAGTCATCCTCGCTGATCGATCTATCACACCCAGTCCAAGTTAGAAGGGCCTTCTTTGCCTTAGATTCGCAAATACCATTAGTGCGTGTTGAAGACATTAGACTGCCTAACTAGTTTGTCTGCACATTCTACGCCAACCGGCTGTCTCGGCACGACCTCGGGAGGTCGGGTACGCAGAAGAGTTTACTTGTCTGATTCTCTACGCTCGCCTGTCACTTTTCCGACGTACAAAATTGGTGAACCCGACGTGAAATTACAATTGTTTTCACCTTCTCTCTGAGAAGTTTCATCTTATCCAAATCACCTTCGCTCCTTCCCCATTATTCTGCGGGTATTCATATACCCCCCGAATTATGTCGGGATTCGATGCATATGGAAGACCCCTCCTGGGTCTCGAGGCATACTATGCCCAACAGAATAGGAAATCATCACCCTCACTCTCAATGTGGGGCGACAAACTATTCAACTAATCAGTTGTCAACACAAACGCCAAGGACTAGATATAATTCGTCCTTCCAAGCAGAGGGGTTGGAGCAACTCGCTCAAACACAAACAGAGCCTTCAGGCTCAAACAATATGACATTGACTGGAGAATCTGCTTCATCTCCTCAGGTGTTACTTAGACCACATATTAACAGACAATCAGACCCATACTCAGTTCTAGATGACGAGTACTCAATACGTTATCCTAGGAGTGAAAAAACGCTCTCAAGGCATGTACCCACCTGTAGGAACTTTGCAAATACAGCCCGAGTTCTCTCCTCAAGAAAAATACCTCTATACCATCATTTATAGAAAATACTCTCAGAGATGCTTGGCAGGATAGTGATCAGTTCATAGCAGGATATCACATACCTCCGCAAAGCCATGTTATACAACAAACGCCACCAAGGCACGATATCGTGACTTCGCCAAACGAAGTCATTTCAACTCTAATAGAAAAGGTTAGAGAATTAGAACTTGCCCAAGCAAGTCAAAATTCGAGATTCATACAAACAGGAAGTTCCTATTCTCCGCACCATCCTAACCAAGTAGATCTCCTCACAGGAGTAGGCACGTTAGGTATGACTCCTCAGGTATTCACAACAAGTGCCAACTAGACCCACTATCGCTAGCACTGTTCCTCCTGGTCTAGTACAGGAGCAATCCATTCTTGGATAGTACCCCTTCGTACTTAAACATGTACTCCAAATCGCCACAAGGGGATATGTACTCATCCCCCGGCATGTTTACTCAAATGCAGGGATTGCCTTATGCCCCTGCCAACGCGTACGTTACACCATATCAACAACCCGTTCTGCCACCCGCCTCCTCCTCAACAGGCACCATCAATGATTGAGACGTATACGATAGGGACTTATTCAAAATATTTAAAGGAGCCCTTAGATTTCGCCATACGAAGCGTTATGCTTCCAAGGCCTCTTCCTGATTTGCCCAAATACAAAGGAGAAGGAGATCCGAATGCGAATATCAAAGCTTACGCTACAGCCATTCGAGAATTACTCCCATGGGATGGGGTTGTTGCTAAAATATTCCCCAAAACGCTGGAAGGCATCGCCCTCGATTGGTATTACAGAATACCCGAGGCTTCCATACATTCATTCAAACAACTCGTGTCTGAGTTCATCAAAGCCTTCGACATGAACAAACTATTAAGGACAGGAATCAGGGAGTTCTTGCACATCAAGCAAGAACATAACGAGTCTGTCGCCCCATTTCATCCAAAGGTGGTGCACAGTCCTTTATTCCTCGGCAAGCGCTCCAAACATGGATCAAATGGAGCTATGCGATTTATTCCTTCATTCTCTTAGCAGAGAAGTGAAGGAAGAAGTCCAGAAGTTCCCACTAAGGACTTATGACTGAAGTACTTGAGAGCGCTCTGCGAATTGATCAAGTAGCAATAGATAGTGGCCGTAAGATGTATGGAGCAAACGGGAGATTAATCAACCCCTACTCAAAATACTATAACCACCACAAGCGTCAATCAAGGACCCAAAATCCTTAACAAAAAATCGTGGGGGTAACAACAGATGGGGTTAACTGACCAGCCCAAGAGGGTAAGTGTCGTTAATACTCCATCACAAACAAACAACCAAAGAAACAACAATTTTACCCCGACGGTCAACACGGTGGATTTTAATAATCCACAACAACAACAATGGCGAAATCCCATGCAAGGACCAAGCCAAAACTCCTTTGGTTATCAAAACCAAAGTCAAAACCAGAAACAACAAAACTTTAGGCAACAGTTCGATCGGAATTTTAGGCCACAATACACACCAAACCAACAAAACGGGAATTACAACCCCAATTCTTATTGTGGTTTCCATAAAAATTTGGGGTCATGACACTAGAACGTGTCGTGACTACAAAAAAATTCATGCAACACTTGCCAAATGAAACAAAAATAATTTTTTATGGATATGTTCTTAGCAGATCCTACGTCACCAACGGCAAGTACCTTTGCAGGGGCAGTTTTCCCCTCAGAATGCCCCTCTCAAGATCTTTAATGATCCACTCCCAAATCATGATAGCGATAGGTTGAAACCAACTGGAACAAACAAAGGTGCAATAACAGGAAACAACGATCACGAGGCCTCAACCTCGCTAAATCCGTTAGTCGCACCACAACTAGGAAGTCAACCACGACCTAAGGTAGTTGGATTAGTAGAGTTAGACTCCGAATTACCCGTCGAAGCAATTACGAGGACACGAGAGTATTTCTCTCAAACCAAGTCCAAGCCATCTGCCGGAAACAGTATAACATCCAGCAAACCGTAGCAAAATCTATGGCTGCTTACGATCTAATCAATGATCTAACAAAAACCTTCTCGCATATTTCATTCCTTGATTTTACTAAAGAATTCCCCTGCTCATTAGGGCTGCTCTTTTAGAGGCGTTAGGTTTGGGTCATTTAATTAGTATCACTCCACCACCAGAAGCACAAGTAAATCATACAGACTTTGATGTTTATCCTCCGGGACAGGCAGATAGGGATGTCGAATTCATATTCGAAATAGGTAAAATGCCTACAGATGTTGAGATCGCACGCCGAGGCGATCCAGCCCTGCACTTGCAAGTACAAGTTTATAATAATTATGTAAAACGGGCAATGGTTGACGACGGGGCCGCAGTTAACATAGTCCCTTTCTCTTTCCTCCAAAAACTTGGATATGGAGAAACGAACTGTTCTACTACACGAAATACCTTGAGGGGCTACGATAGCCTTAAAGCCACATCGATAGGAACCATAATACTACCTCGGTCACCTTGGGACCTAAAACAATCCTGACTGAGTTTTATATTATAGATCAGGAAACCAATTATAATATGATTCTCGGCTGACCATTGGATACACCGCATGAAGGCAATCCCTTCCACGCTATTTCAAGAAGTAAGATTCTTGCATCTGGGAAAGGTATTCGTAGCCAAAGGCGATCCAAAAACCTTTCGATTTGCACCTAGCTGATTTAAAGAAAAGACCAGGGGTGCACTCAGAATTCGAACTGCCAACAAAATCAACTTAACAAACCCTCTGACCCAAAACCAGAGGAAAAGTTAATACCTACGACGAATCTTGAAACTACCAACATAGCCAAAACAATATCCAACCCCTAAAGATAAAACTAAAGAAACAGTATCATTAGGGACTACTTGCGAAGATCGTTGAGTTGATAGAACAAGATTCACCAATGTTCTTACCAGTTCGATTCAGTAGGCATCGGATTTTTCCCTAGGTGTTTGGTTCCCTACCAGCAGAAGATCTCTGTATGGTAGAAGTAGAGTGTGCAAACACAGCAGATGCCCCAATATCTATACTCCCCGGCTAAGTATTGGACTCTCCATTTCGATGGAGCTAAATGCCGCTATGGAGCGGGGGGCAGGTATAATTTCTTACCCTCGCCCGAAGAGAAGGTCCTCCCATTCTCTTTTAAATTAAACTTTGAATGTACAAACAACGGCGCTGAGTACGAAGCTCTCCTCCTTGGCCTTACCTTAGCCAAAAGAATTGGTATTGATAATATCAGAGTTTTAGGAGACTCGTAATTAGTGGTAAACCAAGTTTCAGAGGTATATGAAACTAAAGCCGAACACTTGCAACTTTACAAAAACGTTGTATTAGATTTTAAGCAAGGCGTTCAACTTCATATCCATTGAAGCAATACCGCGAGAGAAAAATCTTCTCACCGATTCAATAGCAACTTCGGCATCACGCTTCACTCCAAGCGATGAGCTAGAAGATACTCATTTCACAATATCCATTCGAAACGAACCATTGATAAAAACAATGATAAATCCTCTTTCAAACGGAAGTGAATCTATCGTCCTAGACCATGTTGGAGATGATGCGGCTACTTTGGATTACTTAAATGCCTATGCAATGCTACATCTCTCCTATCACACGCTAGATTTATCTCTGATCCCGCATTCATCTTCCTACTTCGGAAATCCTGTAACGGATCTTCCCTCACAAAAAGAACCTAATATATACGCGGTGGAAAATGGGGATGATTTTGGATTTACCCCCAGCACCGCCTGAGTTCGAAGAGGGTAACGCCTCTTTAATTGAAGAAACAATCGATGTTAATAACGGAACGGAAGATGAGCCAAGAATCTTGAAACTAGGATCTTCGTTAACCCCAGAAGAAGTGGAAATACATACTCAAGTTCTCAAAGAACATCATAAGGCATTTGCATTTAATTACAAAGAGAATGACAGGAGTCGCACCCCACATTGCGGTGCACAACCTCGTCACTAGATCAGATGCAAACCCAATTAAACAGAAATCAAGACCCATGAAGCCCAAAGTAGCTCTCATGGTAAAAGAGGAGGTGATAAACACTCCTCCAAGTAGGATTCATCAAGCCAGTTGAATACTCCCAATGGGTATCCAACATCGTTCCCCGTCCTCAAGAAAAATGGAAAGATACGCATCTGCATAGATTTTCGAGATATCAACAAAGCTTGCCCTAAGGACGACTTCCCATTACCATCCATAGACGTTATTGTTGATGCAAACAGCTGGTTTTGAACTCTTGTCTCTCATGGATGGATTCTCGGGATACAATCAAATCAGAATATCCAAGCAAGATCAAGCTAAAACCACCTTTATAACTCCTTGCGGAACCTATTGCTACGCTGTTATGCCATTCGGTTCTCAAGAACGCCGGTGCTTACGTACCAGCGGGCCATGACATACATATTTCACGATTTAATTCATAAAATCATGGAACCCTATGTAGATTGACTTGTTGGCTAAGGCCAAGAAGCATTGTGACCACCCTGAAGTACTCCGCATCATTCTTTCACGCCTAATAGAATACGGGGTTACCCTAAACCCAGAGAAATACGTATTTGGTTGCAACAGGAGGAAAGCTCTTAGGATACATCATATCGTCACGAGGAATCGATGTTGATCCAACCAAAATTCGGACTGTCCTCGAAATGGTCCCGCCCTCGAGTGAATCCGGAATCAGATCATTTCTCGGAAATCTGGGTGCAATCCGGAGGTTTTATCCCAGATCTAAGCTTCACCGTTCATCCAATCAACAATTTACTCAAGAAGGACTATAGCACTGATTGGACTGAAGATTGCAATGAAGCTTTTTGATGCAGTCAAGCGTTTCCTGTTATCACCGCCTACGCTAATGCCACCCAAGCTAGATCACCCGTTAATTCTATACTCACGGGCTACCGATGTCTCGCTGGCCTGTATGTTGGCCCAAGAAGACGATGACAAGAGAGAGCATGCGATTTATTTCATTAGCCGAACATTGCTCGACTATGAAAACACACTATACACAAGCAGAGCGAGAATGTCTTGCCATAGTCTTTGCTACCAAACGCCTAAGACACTACATGCTAAATCAAGAGACAAGGGTCATGATAAAAACTGACCACTTACAAACCTTCCTCACACAAGGGTCCCTGTCTAAAAAGGTAGGACGCTTTATAACCTTAATGGGAGAGTTCGAATTAACTTTTGTAAACCAAAAGTTAGTTAAAGGGCAAATCATCGCAGATTGGTTAGCTGATAACCCGCTAGACGGAGGCGACTTAGTAGACCTAGACTTTCCAGATGAATGTGTGTACTATGTCGAAACTCGACCTGCTATATCTGAGTTGCCCTTGGTACGCTGATATCATTAGTTATATCATGGACCATAGGTACCCCAGAAGGAGCTACACCTCAACAAAGAAGACGGTTATGCATTATCGTAGCTAAATACGTCATTATAGAGCAGGTGCTCTATCGGAAAGCATTCGATGGAATGCTCTTAAGGTGTGTTGACACAGAAGAGTCCAAGAGGATTCTCTCATGAATCCCACAAGCGGTATATGTGGAGGCCACTTCGGTGGCCATTGCCACTGCTCGAAAAATACATCGAAGGGGCTATTTCTGGCCCACTCTAGAACATGACGCAATAGAGTTTGTACGCAGGTGTCATAAATGTCAGGAGTTCTCTCATGAGATACACATGCCGGCACAAGCTTTGAAACCGATCTCTACTCCGTGGCCCTTTTCTACGTGGGGCCTGGACTGGATAGGGAAGTTCTCTCCCTCGTCCACAAGACGGCCACAATTTTATAATCACGGCCACTGAATATTTCACTAAATGGGTAGAGGCCATGCCTCTTACAACTGTACCTGGTTCTGTAATCGCTAAGTTCATTTTGAACCAAATCATTTGCAGGTACGGTATCCTGCAAATTATTATCTCAGATAATGGAACTTCTTTCAAGAATGAAGAAGTTCGTGAGATATGCAACAAATTTAAAATCAGCCATCATAACGGCTTCCTTGTACTATCCCCAAGCCAATGGGCAGGCTGAAGCAACGAACAAAACACTGAAAGCCATTCTCCTTAAAACAGTGAAAGAAAACAAGCGGGATTGGCATTTGAAGTTATATCCGGCCTTGTGGGCCCATCGAACCTCAATAATAACTCCGACAGGAGCAACTCCTTTCTCGCTGGTATTTGGGTCAGAAGCAGTTCTCCCACTCGAAGTTGAAATCCCCAGTCTCCCGCATTTCGCTACAAGGGATTCTAGATGAGGACGCTTACAGAGAAGCACGTCTTTCTCAATTAGAAAGCCTGGATGAAGCTAGGTTAGATGTTGAACAATGACATAGAGTCTATGCCGACTGAATGTGCCGGAAGTATAACAACAAAGTTTTATGAACGTGACATATACGAAGGTGACCTAGTTCTAAGGTTAGACAGCCGGATCGACAAGAAGACCGGCGAAGGAAGGAAATTCCGGCCCAAATGGTTGGGCCCGTACCGAGTCACAAAGGACTACGGAAATGGTGCATACCTCTTATGCACGCTAGAAGGTGAGGAGTTTGGCGAATCAGTCAATTCTCTCCACCTCAAACATTTCTATGCGTAAGCAGCTAACGCTACTTTTATAACTATCTACATTGCATTTTCATATAAATTAGGATCATTTTGTCCACTTGTTCTTACACAAATTGTGATCAAGGAATCTATTCTCAAAGCAATTTATTTCAAACTCGTGATGTTTCTGGCATAGAATTCTTTAATCATACCTCTCCATCTTCGATATTATCAAATCATCTTGGAATCTTTTATCAAACAAAATCAGACATGACGAAGTCTTAACGGTAACCATACCAAGATCTGCAATTTTGTTCTCGCTTTGATTTCTTCTTAGGATAGGTGTCTTGCCTATGGTCTTTTCTAGAAGCTTCATGGTGTCACATCTATCCCATATACACATCTCTTTGGAAATAAGCATATACTGACATTTTACTCAAAAAGACAAGTCAAGAAATTATTAAACAGAAAATTTTATTTTTACACATTTCCTTGCCCCACCAACCTTCGGTGATGAGCTTGCGTCTCTTACTAGTGACGTAGGGTTGGGAAAGGATGGAAATTCCCTTACTCGCCTATGCCTTGCCCACGGTGATAAACCCATGCTTCTTACAGGTAGCATGGGGAAAAGTTTAGGGGGTCCTCTAAACAAAGTAAATGTTAAAAGGTCATAAACAAACAATTCAAACTTTGAGTCAATAATGAATGAATCAGGTATTCAAAGTTCCAAGAAGAGTTGAAAATCCTAAAAACCCAGATTTTGTCTGCTATGTGGCCATCTACGGGTCTAAGTCTGGATAAACCGCGAAGCAAGTTGCATCCAAAACTATGAAGTCATTCAGGAAGAATAAGCTTGTAGTTTTCATTTGGTTCCACCAAAGCTTCGTCTGTCTTTCATCACTATCATTTCACCACATTTCATAACTTACGCCCTTCTTGGCTCTTGGTGACGAGCTCTCGCATCTTACTAGTTGCGTGGAGTTAGGAGTGGGGCAAGTTTATCTGTTCATCATACTGGTTGTTTTCATAAATTTGCCAAAACAAATCATGAGGTATCCCAATTGCTCACAGAAACTAAGATTTAAGATTACAATATATCTACAAAATCATGTATCAGCATCATGAAACACAAAAAGAAAGAAAACATTTGCATCATCTGTTTTCCATTGCATACATTCTAGAAAGCATATAAAACATACATCGTAGTATACACAAAGCAGTTGGAAATAGAAAGGACACATACAAGTGACAAAGTTTGCTCTAAAATCGACGCATATATATAAATAATCAATGTTTGTATACAATGCCATCATGCACTAGACATGGTCAAAACGCTCAAAGAGCCCGTAATACACAAAAGAATCTATAATAAAAAAGGTGCATAGGAGCCAAGTGGCCTCTCAACCCCTACGCGATCCCGCTGAAGGTGCGCGCCCTCGCCTAGGACTCCGACTACACTGGCGCTCTGAATGGACAGAGGGCTCAGGGTCCCAAGGAGCAGTCATGGTCTTGCCATGAGAATGGCTCCTCATAAGGTGCTCGGATGTCCTATAGCCTGCTAACTCTGTGTGGAGAGTCGACACCATCTTGGCCACATGCCAAACGGGAGCGAAGACGTCGGTGTGCCTTCCGGCTGCTGAGGGCTCCCCGGCATCTACAGATAGTTCCGCACGGGTCTTATCCATAGGGATCATCAGAGAATCAGTACATACCCTACGGATTAGATCCCGCCACTCGTCAACGGTCTCTGCAAAACAAAGAGGAAAGAAAAATTAGAAACTAGGCAAGAGGCTAAAATATACAAGATACAAATATAAGGAGAGATAGCAGTTAAAACAAGTCCTAAATCAAATTAATACTGAAAAGGAGGAGAAGATAACTTACTCGGATCACCAAGCCTCCAAGATGGGTCACTAGGGCCAGGACCCGCTGCAGATGCCGCTGCCGACTGAGGAGCTGATCCTGTAGTTGGGGCAACATGACGCCCCGCAACGGACTCATCATCTCCACCATGGCCCCGGGAGAGTGGCTCCTCGGAAACCAGAGTCTCTCTCTCTACGCTCTGCTCTACCCTCTCCGCCTGCATGATATCTTGTGTGTCATGCCACTCAGGATCACTCTCGTCCGTCTGCTCCTCCGGCCCTCCCTCTGTGGACTCCTCAGAACCGGAGTCAATATCTATAGGGTCATCGCTACTATGAGTAGGACCCACAGTAATCCGAAGTAAAGGTGCTCGAGGTGCACCAGCTCTCCCTCTGGCCCGAACTATCCCCCTGGCTGCAATAGGAATGCCAGGGGTAACCACTGTCCAACCACGGCCTCTAGTCCCCCCTCTAGCCTCCCGAACTGATCTGTAAACTGGTGCTACTGGAGGAAGCATGCCCACATATGGGAGGCCGAACTGCTGAGGAACCCTACCGAAAGGATGTACCTCCACCCGTCCCACACGGTCAATAAGCTGCCCTGTGATAGAACAGGAGACCAATGTCATGGCCTCCTCTCCCCATACGCTGGCCATAAGCTGGTATGGTGTGGCCTCCATGTCTGCTGTAGTGAGGGAGGCTACTGGCTGGTGAGGTGCTCTAAGCACCGACATATCTGACCATCTGGCCGCCCTCACAGCCCCAGGATCTGCCACCTCCACGCCTCTGCCATAAGGAATAAAATGCTCATACACCCAACTCATGACTAGAGTTGGGTGGCTCAACGACTGTCCCTGTAAATGGACCACCCTATATAAGTCATGATAGGTGGTCCCCAAAATGTCTGCCCCCCAGGCGTATATCCGGCCATGCCCCTCTATCTGTACAATGATGGGGGCCCAACAGTATAACAAAGTGTCCCCTCCCTTGTCCCCGATCAGTCTCGAGGCAAGGATCCCCATGATAGCCTGTCGGAATATGGGGATGGGCAAAGAAGGGATGGATCTGACTCTCACCCCCTTCTTCGACCCCGTGGAGATGACTGCATCTCCCATATATGTCGCCCACTATGCAATCTGTGCCCGTGAGCCTGCTGTCTCTAATGTAAGTTGCCTCTCGATGATCGGGACCCCCAGAATGTGGTAGACGTCCTCTAGAGTAATAGTCCACTCACCGCGGACCCCTGGCAATCGGAAAGTGTTCTGATCTGCGTCCCAATAAGAAAATAAGTCACAAAGGATGTGACTCGACGGGTGTGACATGGGGCACGTGCGATATACGCAGTATGCCGGCCCTCTGCAATGTGTCCTCCTCGTCTGGCGAAAGGGCATCCAATACCCCCGAAAGCCAATCACACTCCCTCTCTCGACTCCATCTGATGTACTCTGCTCTCGCCTGCATACACCCAAAAACACACAAAACAGGGTAAGTTAGTATCTAAACAATATCAAGAGAGTCATAAAAACATACACAAATGCTAAAAATACAAGTGAAAGTTTTCAAGTAAGGTCCTTTTGCATTCTGTGTAAAACCGCCGCCCTGGGCAGGGGGGGCAGTTTTGTAACCACCGCCTTTAAGGCGGCGGTCTCGTGACCGCCACCCTGGACAGGGGCGGCGGTCATGTAACCGCCGACCTGGCCAGGGCGGCGGTCGCGGTCTGAAAATCCGCGCGGGTTTTTTAACCCTAAAAAGTCCAAAAAAACGCAAAAAAACGACCATTTTAGCTAAAAACAAAGCCTACCCAGTAGGCGCCCCCCCCTAGATGGACCTTTTAAACCTAACATTTTCAAAAATGACCCCCCCATTACAACAAATTTAGCATTTTAAAATTGAAGAGGGAAAAGCACAAAATTGAAGAAAAACCAACCTGTGATCTCGCGGGGTGGCGTTCCACACGTGGAGGCATGATCACTATCTCGCTGTGGACGTTTTGACTCTACTCACGTGAGAAACCGTTACCGTGGGCCCCAGAGCTCAAAATCTATCAAATCGACTCGCGCAAATGAATAGGAAAATGGGCCCACTTTTATATATATAGCGCTCTAATTCGTTTTAAATCCCCTTTTCACAGGTTCGGAGCGCCGACGGAGGTAAGTTTCTATTCTCGCACTAATGGTACGTCCTCTTCCCCTATTATTTTAGCGTTTATTTTCCAAATTATTGTATCTATCTGCACTTGAGTTCTCTTTTCATTTTGCAGGTGGCGGGAATTTTGGATGGCGTCATTTCGACACACGGACGTGTAAGGTATAACTTCTAACTCCCCATTTCGGGACTGCCATACTCGGACCCACCATTTTATGCCTTTTCATGGCTAAAATGCTTCTCCGAGGGGGCAATATGTACGTACCCAAAATTGTAAGGTACTGTACTGTGGAACGGTGTAATAAAAGCCCCAATGATGATACAGGTCTCTTCACAAGGTGTTCAGGATCCAGAGAAGCTTTACGGATATGCGTTAACATCCCGCATGCCCCGCTTAGCCCCCGCGTGCTTTGTTTTCCCCCTTTTTCCCTCTTTTCTTGGCTTTTTGGTCTTCAGTGACGAAACCGCCGCCCTGAGCAGGGTGGCGGTCCTTTACGCGTTTTCCAGAACGTTCTTTTGACAGAACGCACGCAAAGTTCAATGCTTCACCAGCTTTTCTTGCCGACTTGAGCATGCATTTATGTTTTTGGTCCCCTGGAATAGTGTTTTTCCTTTGTTTATTGTTTAGGAGTTCAGTTTGGGTTTGATCTTTGGATGTTTGGATTCCTATAAATAAATTGCTTGTGCTCAAGCAAAGGACCACCATTTTTCACTCCAACTTTCATGTTTTCAGTGCTGTGGTCTTTTTAGTTTGCTTAGGATTGGTAGCATAGTTTGTTGCAGGTTTGTTTTAGCTTTGTGTTACAGCTGGTAAGCCACATATCCAACTTGTGCAAGTGCAAACATTATTTGGGGCCCCTCATTCTTGTTTCAAACTCACCATTTCCAGTAGTTCAGTCTTCTAGTTTGATTAAGTTTGATAGTTTAAATCCTTTACATGCTTGGTTGCATCACTCAGCTATTGGTAAGCCACAGATCCAACTTGTGCAAACAGTATCATTGTTTTTGGAGTAGAATAGTTTAGGCAGCCATTAAAGTTGTAGGTTTTGCTCTTCATACAGACTATTTTCAGGTTCTGGACACCTTTTGTTGCATGATTCGTAGTAGAGCCCGCTAGGAATTGCATAGGCCAAGCTCTGTACTCTTGCGCTATCCCTCTCCTATCCGCATTCTATTATGTCTGCATTCTGAAGGCTGCCCATTGATCCAAATATCTATTCTTGTTGATGCAAGCATTACATGCTTTTCTGGATTCACGTGAGCACAAAGAACGAAGAGATCACACTGAGGGGACAAGAAAACACACACCATCGGATTCGCCACTATTCTGCGAAATCCAGGTTCCATCTTTCAAAGTTTTAGTTAGAACTTATCAAATAAAGTAGTTAAATCGATTTATTTCAGTTATTTCCATTCTAGATTTTGCCAGGGAGGTTGTGGGGATTGATAGTTTCTGAGAAACTATGATTCATTCCTCACTTCTGAGGTAGGATCGAGAATCTTGCAAATAGATTAGTTATTTCGTTGTTTAGAATAGATATACAAAAATTACACAGACAAATAGCTACACTCGGCTATTTTGTTTGTTTTACGTTATTAGTTTAGTTGTCAATTCTAAATATTTTAAATAGCTGCTTTCTTATAAATTGCCAGAAAATACAAAAAGAAATTATACATGCTAGAAGTGTACTTAGATTTTACTTCATTATAGTTTGTTTCATTACTGCTTTTTGCATGACAATTACGAGACCTAGGGAGCCCAGGGAATACATTTTCGAGCCAATTGTGCCCCAGCCCAATATCGTAGTGGCAATAAATGACATTGACCAAAACCTTAGAATACAAGTCTTCCAAACAACAACAGATTTCCAACAGATCAGGTCACAGTTGAAAGGGTTAAACATAGAAGACGACCAAGCACACACATTTTGGTCAAATCAGCCAAATTACAGGTTATCCTAAAAAACATCCGCATGACTGTAGAAGGATTTGAAAGAGAACAAATATTTGGGTACGATCCTTCAGTTCCACAACCAGACGCTGGAGATACCCTCGTAGATATAGATACCAGCTTAAGAATTCAAATTGCTAGAACACCTGTGAGGTATTCTGAGAAAATCGCACAATTGCTGATTCTAAACGTAAAAGCTGAAAAGGCTTACGACTACTGGATACTAGGGATTAGGACTTGATCTCGCGTATGACCATAACAGGATCGCAACAACCAAGAGTCTACGGTTGTGATCCACAAATCCCACAGCCTAACGAATCCATAAGAAAATTAGACATAGACACTGGCCTATGCACATTAGTATTTCAGTGTACTCCGATTCCACCTATCATCATTCAACAGTTATCCCTACTAGACACAACAGCTAACGAAGCTAGATAATTTTGGACTAGGCCAAAGAATCGTCCATAGAGTTGACTATATTCACTATATGACCCTATCAGGAGAAATACACGAAACCATCCCGGGTCATTTTCCACGTATCCCACAACCCATAGATCGAATCACGCCAGAGCTCGATATTGATTGGAGCCTTCGAGCAGTCATCCTCGCTGATCGATCTATCACACCAGTCTAATTTAGAAGGGCCTTCTTTGCCTTAGATTCGCAAATACCATTAGTGCGTGTCGAAGACATTAGACTGCCTAACTAGTTTGTCTGCACATTCTACCCCCACCGGCTGTCTCGGCACGACCTCGGGAGGTCGGGTACGCAGAAGAGTTACTTGTTGATTCTCACGCTCGCCTGTCACTTTTCCGACGTACAGTTACTTGTTTAAAATCCAACAAAAAAGATTTCTCCTTGGTTTCCCCTATTTAAATTATTAGCTTAAGAAAATGTAGGAAAGAAAGAAATGTGCAAAAAAACGTTTCTAATTAAAACATGTGATTCTTGTCCCAAGTTGATGGGAGAATGTGTAAACATGGTAATAGGTAGTCATGATTGTAATCCATAATGTAACTATATAGTAAATGGAGCTAATTAGTAAGAAATTTTCTGTGGCCAAAGTTTTCGTAATTGATGGCGTATTCTCGATCCATCGATAGTCCAAATGTTGTCATTCATTTATGAGCATTAGTGTTAACGATCACAAAATGGTGGTCTTCAATTTTTTAGATAGGACGAAGACACGAATTAAAATTAAGTAAAAATATGGGAATTAGATACCTACATGTTCCACAACTATTCAATGGCTGAAATCATTCTTACAAAGATAATTATTATTATCTATCTATGACAAGAAAATTTATTGTGTTGGTGTCCATGAAAATATGCTAGCATGAATGACAAAATAAATATATCCAGAATCATACCTCGAGAAAATTTGACAAAGTGGATTATCTTTAATCCTTGGTAACCAAGGCTAAGAAATATGTGTAACATTCATAATGGATAAAAAAGACCTTGTTTATAAATTTTTTTATGTTTATATATATATATATATATATATATATATATATATATATATATATATATATGAAAAGGAATTGGCATTATTTTAAAAAAGGATATGATATGTGAAGTAATACATATTTGTAAAAGAAAGAGAGTGGTTTAATATAAAAATTTTTAGTGACTCTAGTTGTATGACTCTATCTTAGATAAATACCAATACATAGGTAATGGTCGTGCACATTTGTCAACCAAAAGAACAAAGAACATATAATCCTCTTACTAATTTTTGGAAATAGTTTTACTCATAATGCATAAAAAATACCTTGTTTATAAAAGACTTTATGTTTAAATTTTGTGTGTGTGTGTGTGTGTGTGTGTGTGTGTGTGGTGTGTGTATATATATATAAAGTAATTGGTATTATTTTTAAAAAGGATATGATATGTGAATTAATATATATTTGTAAAAGCAAGAAAGTGATTTAATATAAATTTGCTACTAGTTGTGATTGTATGACTCTTTCTTAGCTAAATACTAATACAAAGGTAATGGTTGTTTTTCAACCAAAAAAACAAAGAACATACAATATTATCACTAATTTTGGAAATAATTTTAATAGGATAAAATGGGGATGGAGAAAGTTACTATTAACAATGACCTTGCTTTTGTTATTTGGGTATTTAGAAAAAAAAATTGAATTCAAGGGGAAATATATTTTTTGTGCCCTGATATTCTTTAGAGACAAGGATACATGAAGTGGACTCATCATCCCAAGTCAAGTTATTGCAATTGTTGAATTTTATAACCACATAAAATAGGGCGAGTCATGTGGTTTTATGTAATTTTTATAGACCATTATATTATGCCATTCTTCAAGCTCTTTTAGGAAATAATAGGAATCCTTTGCAAGAGATTTTTCTTGTGGATGTCTCAGCCAATACATAGATTGCATTGTAAATGATGATGCAAAAAACAACAGTTTACAACAATGTAAATGTTTAAAATTTATGTGAGGTATTTTCCCATGCAAAGGCCTTAATGACTACCTTGAAATCAAAATAAGACATTACAACAAATTTTCTAAAAAGAAGAACATTTTAATTCATGAATTCATTTTTTAACCATGTCCTCTTACATTTTATGGTCCACACCACAACTTAAATATTTTCCTTCTCAAGATCATTTACAAGGAACAAAACTTTGGAAAATAGTTGATCTTCTGTTTCTATTACTGAAATAACACATGTTTTTTGTGAGAAAGAGAATATTTCACTCTTTCCATTCAATAAATGTAACCCTAAGATGCAATGAAATCATAAAAGTGAACCATAAAACAATAAATACTTTCATTATTTTCCTCATCTTAGGTAATACACTTTTTAATACAAATTGTTGGCACAAGCAAAAGATGAAAAATATTTGTCTCTACTATAAGGTCAGTAATGTGGATATGCAATAAACTTATATTGTGTAAAGAGGGCAGAAAAAGGAATTATTTGGCTCAAGCACTTTGGTAGTCGAGAATTTGAGGCCTGATCCTCAACATATTAGAATTAAAAATATCGTATATTTTAATGACCTTATTTTACTTCTTGGGTTGGAAAAGAAAAGAAAATGATATACCCTACCTGATTTCCTTTAGCAATCCAGAATTCATGATTTTTCTTCTTATAAATCCCAGAGCATTGTGTTGAGATACCAAATTTGATTGACAATAAAATCCTCTTATTATTATAATTTGGACAAATATATAACTAATTCATGCACAAAAATATTTGAACATAGTGAGTACCTTATTATTTTTCACAAATACAAAAAAATAATTCTTACTCTATTTTGAAGAAAAAAATTGAACATCTCATAATTGATTCAATAAGGCTTTTAAGTACACAAAAGAATGCCTTGTAATTGAATAATCATATCTTAAATAATTTAATGAAAACCAACAAAACTTGGTTGCACTCGCCTTTAAATAATATGTTTAAATATAAATAATTCTAATTATTATTTTTGGATCATATATTGCTTATATAATTCATGGATATCTAAAATGCTTCTCAATAAAAATTGAAAAGTCGGAAAATATACAGGCCGGAGTGGATATATATGTATGAATGAATATATGATATTTATATTGAATTACCACGTAATTATGGAAACAAATCAAAATTGTCTTGAAAGTAATGTTTTATTTTAGTTTATAATTTACAATATGAGAAGAGGTTTTAGTATTAAATAAAAAAAAATGCAAAGAAATGAAAATAACATTACAACAAACAAATAAATGGAATATAAAGATATACATTATTTATTTAATATCTAAATCATAAAATCTGGAAAGAAATGAAAATGACATTACAACAAACAAATGAATGGAATATAAAGCTATACATTATTTCTTTAATATCTATAATATGTAATGTAAATCATAAAATCAAACATAAAAATCCAGATTTAACATTATATATTCATATACATAATATTTCCCATGTATATAATGTTTAATGTAAATAATGAAATGAAACACAAACCCATATTTTATTTTCTAAGAATTAAATGCAATAAGCTATGTCATGTGAGACTCCTGTATTCCTGATTTTCAAAACTATGTCAATTTGGTCATGTACTATTCTCAATGTAAATGTAAGACCTATTGAAAACTCTTTGAGAATGTGTTTTTTAATTGAAATTTGATCTTTGAGAATGTGTTTTTTTAATTGAAATTTGATAAATACACCAAAACATAAAATAAACAATAGTATTATTAACATCGACATTTTTCATACCATGAACCAAGCGAAACTATAACATTAAACAATTGACGTATCAACATCTAGTGTAAGTAACAAATGTCTCGATTAGAACAATCTTTACTCTATAGCTCCCAAGTTATCACATTCAATAAATCTACTTTTTTAACATGTAAAATTACATATTACATAATGTGATTCCAATATTGTTACATGCAACTTAAACTTATAAATCAATAATGTGAAGCTACAGTTTCTGAAAAGGTCTTGGTAAGGGAGAGGAGCCAATCATAGAGCATGGAAATAGAATAATAAGGGTAGATGTAAAGTTAAGGACTAGTACATGTCAATTTCTCACTTTAATTTTTTTTTTAAAGTATTCTATAAAATGAGTCACCTCAAATCACATCAAACAATCACCCAATCAAATGATACCACATAAGCGTAAAACATTGATGACACAATTCCCTATAAATAGTCCACAATAAATTTATTTATATGGAAAACTACTTGATTTAAATACCTTAAAACCCCAATTTCCATACAATATAAATTCCCAATATAAAATATTTAGATTACAAATAACAAAATCTGTTAAAGTTTTTTTTCAAATTTTATTATATTAATATGGTTGTAAACACCCCTTAACTTAGGGTGTATAACCACTAGCTTCTCTCCCTTATGCAAAATATTGTCATTGACAACAAAAAAAATCCTCTATTTTATATTGTTTACATGAAATTTCATTTAGTAAGAGGATCTTCCATAATTATCACTATTTTAAGACATAAAATGTAACAAAAAATCTTATAATTTTTTTCTCATTAATAAAATACAACAATAAAGACACTCGCCCAACTCACTAGACATAAATAACACCAACACTTTCCTTTTTTCAATAATTTAATGTACCTGGGGTTTACCGTCATACTTTTGTATGCATCACATGTTATTATTTCAAGAGTAATATCTCTGCCAAAACACAGTTACATCCATCATGGCTCTCAATACCACACAATAGAAGTGGATAATTTTTCTCTAGGGTTTGATCATGTATTACATTCTTAAATTATGTCATGTTACCCCTTTCAAATCAGAAATTCAAATTTTATTCACACCCCAAAGGTCAGGTGCAAGTGTAGACACTAAATCACTTACTTTAAATAATTATCTAGTCTTGATTACATACTACTATTCATATGATTCCCTAGTAATAAAAGTATTAATTAACCCATGTATTTGGCCACATTAATTTTCTTTTTGTTTCTGCTTTCAGTCTTATACCCTTACTTACTCAATCTGATTTTTATTCTTTAACATCGTTTCATTCTGGAAATTAGCGCCCATACCAGGATGTTAGCGCCAGACGCCCTCATCTAATCTAGGCACTCCTTTCCTATTTGTACTTTACCCTCATTTTTCTAGTCGTTTTTAGTTGTTTGAGCATATTATCTTTTTGGTAGTCGGTCTTTTCATGGTTAATTACAAAATTTAGGTGAAGAAATCATATAAATATAAAATTATGTGATCATAATAAGGAACCAATCACTAAGCACTATCTATCACCACCTAAGGTTGCATCCATGAAGGCACCTAAGAGCTCCATTGTATACATCTAGCTCCATCACAAAGGACACAAGTGCTAGTTTTCTGCATCACACTTCATAAAAGGGAAGTTTTAATTTATTCCATGCACACATTTACAACATTATATAACTAGATACTTTCTTGTTATCCAAGTGTTACACAGATAAGAGAAACCGTGGGCACAATTTTGTAGAAACACACACAAAACTATATTGGTTTTGAGATATAGTGCAATGCTTAGTTGTAATTCCATTATTATGGTAGTTGATGATAGTCTGACCCCTTATTTTGCATCTTTATTTTTTTGGATTTGATGTCTATTTGACGGTTTTGTAGGTTCATTCTTTATTTCAGGTTTATAACAAGCTTGGAGATCATTGTGCGAATCCGTAGCGACAAAATATGAATATTAGAAAACATCTTATGACACTGAGAATTTAGGTTTTTGAGCATTTCCACAAACCTAGGCACCCATAAATAGGTGTAGGGAACCTGTGGGTGCCCCTGTCCATCCTATTCCCCAAGATCTACAATTTTTTGAGCTCCAGTGCGACGGTCAATGCTTCACATTTCTCTATTTTCAAGCTCTGGTCACTTTACAACACTTTATGAATCAGCTAAGGCTCTCTACCCTCTCTTTTTTATTAGGGTTTCATTATTTAATTCTTACTTTTCTTTGGTATTTCTTGATACTTCATTAGTAGATTTATTTACAATGTTGTAACATTCAAATTGGGCTCATAATTCACATTTTATCTTAATATTTTTATTGAATGCCACTCATGATCATTCTTTCAAATCCTTGTGTGGAATATCATATTCTCTATTATGGATCCTAAAATTCTTCAAATTTCTTTGTATGATTTAATTCAAATGCATCCTAATTGTCAAATTCTTATGAAAAAATCCCTAGTCAGCATGTATCTCCCTAGTGATTTTCCTCTGCATCTAGTGAGTGTTATTTTAGTTCATCTATGCGACTTCCCTAGTATTCATGATCCTCCATTTAATCAATTCATGTTCCACTCAATTCAATATTTTCATTTTTTGTTTCAAGACTAATTTCAAGATATGGAAACCACTATTACATCTCTCAAATTTGAAATCTAACAACTTAAGGACACTTCTCAGGCTCATGTTTGTTCTCCTATTACATCCATTCTTTATTTTATTTCTTCTACATGTGCTTATATCAATAAGCCTAAATTATTTACATTATCAGATCATCTCACGTTTAATCACAATGCTTAGCAAAATGATGTTCTTATTAATCTCTTTAGTCATCGATTGATAAATTTAACATATACTCATGGCTATCCTCCTTATAATCTTGAAAAATATTAGGGTCTTCCATATAGCAATTATCATCAAATCAATGGACATAATGAAAATGATTTCTATGATTTACAAAAAACAATCAAACATCTTGAGCCTCAAGGCTTTATCTTATTCGCTACACAACATTCAGCTACATGACCATCTATAATAGTTACATCCCAATGGGTTCTTAAATTTGATTCTTCTATGTCAAATGAACATAAATCTATTACTTCTAGTATGCTTTCAACCGAAAGTCAAGCGCCACCCAAGAAATCGACTCTTAATCTCTTCATAGCACCCCTTCCTCCCACGTCATCTAAGGTAGTACAAAGTCCAAATATGTAACTGCCCCTAAAAATCATTCAATTTTCTTCTCAAATCAAAGCATCTGTAGCATCATCAATCCCATATAACTTACCACCATTGAAGATTCCTCCCCATGCCACTCCAATTCCATTTAAAATTGATTTTTCCAAAGAAACTAACCCTTCTATTGGTGGCCCTGACACATGTAACATTCTGCCACCATGGTATGGTTCTACTATTTCTTCTGCCACACATGCTTCACACCCACTTGGTCTATGTTAGGTGACTTCTATCACCTTACTTCCTGATGACACACTTGTGTTATTACAGTTCTTACATAACTATTGAGGGATCTCTTATAATAAGAACCTCATTTCATTATTACATTACATAATCATTGACACATACATAGATAACCATAATGATTCATTTACTACATCGATAAATCAATCATACACTACCTCCTACACTTTAGCCCCATCACACAAAATTCACTTATGTACTACAATAAAAAATCATTAAATATGACACCTATCACCATATACTTAGGGGGAAACATACCCCCTCTAGAATCATAAACTATTTTCCCTCTTACACACATTGATTCTCATCTTTTACCAACATCATAAACCAAAATTTGCATCATGAACACCCTATGACGCACAGTTGTGCTATGGTTCACACTTGACTATTGAGGGCATACTACACACATGAACCTCACACACTACACACTATAAACACCATGCATCCTTATGTACTTGAACATATCACACTCTTTACACTAGACACATTCACTACACATATCTCTAACATTGTTTAGTCATACTATACATTACACTCTTCACAAAACACATAGCCAACATTATCTTATTATGTCCTTTATCATCCATATTACATCTATGCATCATACACATTTTAAATACTATGCTATTATACATCACCCACATCATATGAATTTTTCACTTCCATATTTTTACAATATATACATCTTTCATTCCACCTTACACACATCATATGCATTTTTCACTTCCATATTTTTACAATATATACATCTTTCATTCCACCTTACGCATTACACATTACACAATTTATATAATATTTCGTTATCACCAGTAAGTTACATATTACACATTTTACTCATCTACTTCTATGTGTCACACTTAATGCCCGACAACTCACTCTAATCTCACACTCCATACTTGACTGCTAACAGTTTATATTTTTAATGGACCTTCACCACATTCACATGTTCAATCACACACTCACTCACTCACATTATATGATATCTTCTCAATCAATAAATCAACCCTTTCAACACACTATGTGACATTTTTAGCCACCACCTTCTTCACACATATCGTGATATAAAATTTGTGCTAAATCATCATGCTTTGTATCATCTTATCCATACCTATCATGACATACAATTTATGGTACATCATCATGTTTTCTAATATCATCACATTCAACTATTTCGTGGTACACACCTTGTGATACATCATCATGTTTGCTAAAATATTACTCACCCATCTAGTGATATATAATTTACACTAAATCATCACACATTCCAAATTCATCACCCTCATGTCGCTTTCACCCCATACAACACAACACACAAACCATTTCTTGATGACACACTCTCATTTACGGTGTATTTTTGATTGTTGAGGGAGCATAAATAAAAGAAACTCATTTCATACACACACATCCAATTAGGGGGCACACTACTCCTACTATTCATATTAAATTCCATTCTGCACCATCCACAACATATTTCATATCTTGGTGATATTTATTATTGTTCATATTTACATATCACATGCTCAATTTATTACACATGCTAAATATATATCCATTATTTCATTATCTTCACCATATAAACATGTGTATTCACTTGCTTTTCTAGTTGTGATGGTAGATTCTACAGATCTATTTCACACAACATTGATGTTTAGCACAATACCTTATACTGGTACCACAATGGATCCTATGGGAATCCAATTTCATACACTACAATATTTGTTATGCAGGACTATCTATTTCCATGGTTATCTATTACATTGTTTTCCCATTGTCTTCTCTTTGTATGTTTTTGTTTACGGATTTTCCCTTTATCTTGTGTGCACACTTGTATGCTTATGGCCATGATGACCTTAATTGTATTGCAACATTATGATTGATGTCCCATGTTTACAATCCAATTTTCATGGTCTACATTATCTTCTACTTTCATGTTAGCATAAATATTCTCTGTTTAGATTACATTTCATCTTTTACATGAATGTTTCTCTTTGTGTGTACTAACACTTGTTTTCCTAGCCACTTGTTTATTTGTGCCTTGGTTTCTATGAATCCCATTCCCTTCCCCCTGAAGGGCACATTTTTACACAAATTTTTTTCCTCTTTAGGCCACATAATCCTTCAACGACATCACATGCACCCCAAACAAGGATGGCATCACTTGGGTGAAACAGTCGCCCCTTATAATGTTATACATAAAACAATATCGATAAAACACAATTTTTAGTTTTAGACAAGGTACAAAATCAAACTTGGGTCCTTAGCACAATGACCTTTCTTAGAATTCCTGAAACTAGGGAAAAGTACAATAGTCTTTCCTAGATTCCTAAGACTAGGGGACAATTACATAGATCAACAAAATATCGCAGATGCTTTTGATAGGGTAGAGAGTATTTTAGCACTTTACATTTATACAATGGATTTCACAGGGATTAGAATCATACTTAGGTCCTTAGGACATGCGTTAGAATACACCATATATAACATTGTTCCATATTTAAGGGATAAGTTAAAGTTTAGAGTATTAAACACGAATTTCCTCTCTACACTACTCTTTACACTAGTATATAAGGTAAAGACATCTATACAATTTAGGGAAGTGGTTAAAGGTTTGATGATAAATTAGACTTTCCTCCCTACATTTCCTTGCCCATGGTGTGAGATCACCTAAAAGATGTGCATGTTGACATCATCTTTAGGATCCTTTCTAAACCATTTTTATCATCACAGCTATGGTGCACATGTTCCTTTTCACACTTTCAATATTTTTACATATTTTTGTCATATACATGCATATTTGACTACTTTTCAGCTTCTCTTTTGTAGGTCCATCTTTATGGGAAGCCATAGTTAACAACAACATCACATGCACTGACATCAACAACTAGCACATCATGACATCCACACATGTGTTTCCGCCCTAGGTTCATTTTAATCACTATTTACGCTTTCTCCTCCTTAGCATCCACGCTATACATTTTTATAATTCTAATCTATTTGTAGTCCCTAGTCAAACCTTCTCCATCAATCTACATGAGTTTTAGGTACAAATATCTATCTGCTTTACGTTACCAATCTTTTCATTCACCAACATAAAGTGGGGGAGAATGTAGACACTTAATCATGCACTTTGGGTAATTATCTAGTCCTAATTACATACTACTATACATATGATTCCCAAGTAGGAAAAGTATTAATTAACCCATGTCTTTGGCCACCTTTATTTTCTTTCTATTGCTACTTTATGTCTTACATTCTTATTTTCTCAGTCTAATTTTTATTCTTCGGCATTGTGCCATACTAGACACTAACGCCTAGAGAAGGATGCCAAAATAAGGAACCATCATCTAATATGGGTTGGCCTATCCTTTGTTACTTTAGTATAACTTTTCGAGTCATTTCTATCCATTTGATCATATTATCCTTTTGGTAGTCAATATTTTTAGGGTTAAATATGAAATTCAAGCAAAGGAACCATATAAATATAAAGTTATGTGATCATAATAAGGGACCAAGCACTAAACACTATGTATAACCACCTTGTGTTGCATCCATCAAGGCATCTAATAGCTCCATTACATTCATCTAGTTCGATCACAAGGGACATAAGCGTTGGATTTCTACATCACTCTTCATAAGAGGGAAGTTTCATGTTATTGCATGCACACATTTACTACATTCTACTTCTAGTTACTTTCTGGCTATCCTTGTACAACATGAACAAGAGTAACCTAGGGCACAATTACTCATAGACACACAATACTACATTAGGTATTAGATTTAGTGAAAAGCTCAATTGTAATTTCATGATTATGGTGGATGAGGACAGTTCTCCTCTCATTTTTCATCTCTCTTTTTGGGATTTGATGTCTATTTGAGGGTTCTACAAGCTCATTCTTTATTAAAGGTTTACATTAAGCTCAAAAATCATTGTATGATTCCGTAGTGATGAAAGGATAATATCAACGAACATCTTGAGACCCTGAGAATTTGTGTTTCTAAGCATTTCCACATACCCAGGTGCCCAGAACCAACCTAGGGCACCTGTGGGTGCCCTTATCCCTCTCCATCCGCCTCTATCCAGATTGTTCATCTAGATTTGAAATTTTCTGAGCTCTAGGGCAAAGGTCAATGATTTTTATTTCTCTATTTTCCATCTTTGTGCACTTTCCATAACTCTATAAATCAGGTAAGTCTTTCTAGCCTCTCTTTGTTATTAGGGTTTCATTTTTTATTCCTTAGATTACTTTGGTATATATTTATACTTTATTATTATATTTATTTACTATTTTTGTAACATTAAGATTAGGCTCATATATTTACATTTTACCTTAATCACCAAGTCTATAAGCCGATATGATTTGACCCAGAATATAGAGTATATCTACACTAAGTAGGAAAAATTACACCAAAGCCACAAATAAACCTAAAGAATCCTCCATAATATATCCTTCACAAGATCCTCACACATATGTAAATGTTGAAGAGAGGATTAATTATATACAAAAAAGATTTATATAGGAATTTTTCTCGGGGTAAGAACAAACTTGGTTTATGCTACCTTTCTCACCTAAAATTCTAATTCATTACACAACATAGTTAGCGAATAAGAACTCCTGTAATATCATACATGCGTGTCGCAATTGTTTGAGGTGTGTGACAACATAGTTCATATAAATGTTAAAGGATATTTATCCCACAAGTTATTCATAAGGAGGATTAAATATCTAATCAGGAGTATTAAAGAACTATCTTGTAATCCTTGAAGTGTCATTCGTCACCCAATATTCATTGCAACCCTAAAGATTTACCTTGTTTGATCCCTCTGAAAATTTTGAATAATAGCTCCCTTAGGATGATACACATATCATATATCTAATAGCATTTACTCCTATGGTCACAATTAGATCCATTATCCCAATTTTACACCCCCAAAAAAATTGATCAAACATGACCCGCATAGAAGAAAATCAGAAGGGCCAGTTCGATCATGAAATCCCGCATTCCAAATCGAGGGAGATGAGGAAATCCATCCATGAACTGTGTAGGCCGTTTTCATGACAAAGATTTTATTACAATCCATTGAAAATGGACATGGGTTAATTGACTCGATGGTCATCAATCCTCTTCAGTATAATAGATGTCAATCTAGGGCTGGTGTTTGAAGGCTATATGTAAAAGGAGAAAGAGATATTTTTCTAATTTTCTACCCAAAATCCACACTTGTAGGGCCTAGAAAGGCACTCTTACATGAAAGTAAATTTAAACTTGCAGAAATTTAAACACACTTGCATGAAAATAAAAGCACACTTTGAAGGAATTAAAACACACACTTTCCAAAAACGAAAACACACTTGGATGAAATTGAAAAATTGAAAGGAAGGGAAATTGCATAATTTAACAGATAATTAAAAAAATACATGTAGGTTTTCAATAGACTGTACATCAAAATAATAATTATACCACAAAAAAAGAAAGAAAAATACAATAAAAATAATTATCTAATAAAAAATAAACATAAATATACATGTCCATCTTCTCTGGAATGAGTCGTGAGCTCATTCCTCAGAAGAGGATTTTAATCTTACTATTTAAAAATGGACAAGATGGAATTTTAGAATTGATTAGAAAAATGATGATTACATTCAATGGTGTGAGAGGGCATTTATAATTCCATACTTCTAACCACCTCCTTATTTTAAGGAATACATATTTATCAACTAAGATCTCAATCCATCTAGAGAGCATCAATCTTGAGAAAAATATGGAGAGAGATTATCTAACAATTTGAATCTTTTATTGAGAATCAAAATAAATATTTATTTTTGTATATTTTACAAATAATAAGGTACTTATATAAATATCCACGTTTTTAGCTCTTTAGAATGAATTCTAAAAATGGATAACATGTCAACCTAGGAGTTATGATCATCTCCGCAACTCTAGTATTCATCCTAAGAGGGGCTAATATCCAAATCCAAAGAAATCCCAAAGAAACATAAAGCATTTGAAAGAGACTCCGGAGCACTCCAAAGAGTCTCCAAAGCATTGAAAGAGTCTCCAAAGCATTCTAAAGAGGGTCCAAAGTGATTTGGAGGACTCAGAAGTTAGTTGAAGAATTTTAGGAAGAATCTGAAGTGAGTTGCAGGACCCTGATGTAACTTGAGCATTTTAAAGACGCTGAAGCATTATTAAAACGACCCTAACTTTTGCATATGAACTCGAATCAAGATGGTTTTTAATGAATTTTAATAAGTTTTTGATAGGAATATTAATATATAGTCATATTCTGGTTTGCATGTATTGTTGATGAATTTTTTTACTATTTCCCAAAACATATGCTTAAGGAGCCAATCATAGAAATACTAAACATTTTCATAGCTATTGAAAGGACCTCTAGAGCTAATGCAATGATGAAATAATAGTATTTTGAGATGATATGTCAACTTTTGAAGATATTCCAAGGTTGGTTGAAGCTAGTGTTTAATGCTCAGAACTACTTATAGCAAATTATGAACTAGCTATGCACAAACTCTTTCCCACTAATGATTACAAATTGCTAACATAAACATAAAAATGAATTTTAAATGAATAACCATTATATAATCTCTATTTCAACATAAATAAACTGCAAATTCATAGATTACATGTATATCCATGGTATATATGCAAGGAATAATGTAAATCTTTTGTATAAAATGGGCATTTTTGGGCTCATTTTTAATGTAACCAAGGTTCATGAGTGCATTCATTCCATGAACAAGGATGCATATTTCATCCACAATAATTCATATGAGCGTATTCTAATAGAAGTAAAAATGACTCATCACCATTTTAGAAGTAAAGATTGAGTTCTTAATAATCATTCACAAGGTCACAATCATTAGATTTTTCCTGCATTAGATTTCATTGTGTTAACACACCATGTTGTCCTGCTTATAAGCAAAACATCAAACCATACATTAACTTTACAATTTACGCTAAGTTACCTCATTTTGAGAGATGCGTCCAATAACAGTAATTTGAGACAATATGAGAAATTTTGGATCTTCTGTGATTTTAGCTAACAAGACCCATAACTTAGATTCCACAATTATAGCAAGTTGTGCTACCCCTACGCATTTCATAATTCATTGAGATAACATTGAATAAAATAAGTGTAACCTAAAGAACCAGGGAGATAAGGTATTGCAACCATAACTATGCACTTATTTCATGAATAACATTTTATTCTGCAAGGAAACAATCCTTTGGTAAATAATAGGGATTAATGATTACCAAGGTTGATGAGTAGATTCATTTCATGAAAAAGGAAACCTTATCAACCAAAATTATACATATGAGTGTAGTCGAATAGAAGTAAAAAGGACTACAAGAAGGAAAGATTGAGTTCTTAATAATCATTCATATAGCTCACAAGATTTAGATTTTTTTATTTAGAATTTTATTATGTTAACACACCAGGTTGTCCCACTAATAAAAATCATCAACCCATCAATTTTCATTTACAATTTACTATTTTTTAATCTTTGTGTTAGCTCATCAAGACTAATATCCTTTACTTTTATTTATATTACAATCATGTTTGCATTTTATTCACTAGATAATAGTTGGGGTGGTTATGTTCTACGAGACCATAAATTTCCAAGATTCTTCTCTTTAACTTGTATTCTTTCTACCTTTACATTACATAGTTAAGTCACCCATTAAAATTGTTTAAAACACAAATGTAAAGTGATGAAGCTTTAGTTTCCCACTTAGAAATTTAGGAGCTCTAAAGGGCATAGTCCCAAACAAGAAGTTTAGTTATTTAATATTTGACCACCCCAGTATTAAAAGACATATTACAAGAGATAAATAAAATCCACATGTAGCAATATTAGGTTTCCTTAGGGAACCATTCAAAGCGGTATGAAATATACATTGAGGTTTCATCCACTAAAATCCTATTAAGAAGTCTTTAGACTAATTCATCTTGATTCAAAGGGAAATGACCCTCCATGGGTAAGCATTAGGGAAAAATGGTATTCTAACCTCATGAAGGTTTCACACATCATTGTTATCATTTCTTAATTTATTTGAAGAGATAATATGCCCTTAGATTAAGTCTTCATCCATTGTTTCTTGTGGTGAAATATTATAACTATTCACTTTTTTCTCACAACACCTATAACCTACCACTATCTTTCTCTATATTTAAAATAATTTAGTTTATGAAGGATGGGATTTGTTCATGGCCATTGTTGGTAGGGATTTTTTTTAAATTTGAAATTAAGATAACCATGCACACTTACAATTAAAATGGAATTATAACACCCTTTAATGAAATAACTACTTTCCCTTATTAACATTTTCTATCTCATGTAGAACCAAGATGTCCAAATAACCTAGAGGAAGTATATTTTACCTTTGGAGGAGGAAGGGTTG
Organism: Taxus chinensis; assembly: GCA_019776745.2. Lineage (NCBI taxonomy): Eukaryota > Viridiplantae > Streptophyta > Pinopsida > Cupressales > Taxaceae > Taxus > Taxus chinensis. The sequence goes on along the minus strand of CM034154.1, from coordinate 606,518,151 downwards.
GCCATAGTTATTTTATCAAGGAAACATGATTTGAGTGCATTATAAGAAAAACATGACAACTACATATTGAAATTCATTGAAACATCTATAAATAAAATATTAGCCTTCCTAACTACTAATTACTATTTAAATATGATATGCAAGATGATATGTACAGTTAACTACTTTATGTTTGAAACATATGATTTCTTATTCAGGATGGAAAGGGTGTAAAAATATTTCAAGGAACTATCACAATTCATACTATCAATGAGAAAAAAATTCGTTACATGCTTATGACAAAAATAATTTTAAATTTTTAGCTCACTACTATACAAATATCCAAAATTATGAGGATTCTACATAATTAACTTAAATACATTATTCAACAATACCAGTTAAATTGTAAGGTTACAAGTAACATTTAACCCTCACTTTAATTTAAAATGTGTACGCAATGAAAGGATCTCTTATTTCTTTAATAATACAACAGAGTATTATTGCTAAAACAAGATGACTATTTTAATTCCATCTTGATTACACATTTTCAGTAACAAACATTAAACTATAGATTTCCACCATCCATTTTAATCCTTCTTACACTACCTGCCTTGTCAAGTTAGTGTAAACGTGGTCAGCAAACAATGTGTTGGCATAGATATTCCCCTACAACTAACAATTTTTCACAAATATATGGATTTTCCAGTTAGAAATAATTTCAAACACTTGTACAAAACAGAAGAGATTAAAAATCACAGAAGCAATTTGTTTTTTGCTACCAAACTAGAGAGAGAAAAAGGAGAAGACAGAGAGAAACACCATATTACTCATAAGCTATTTTTACCAAACAAGAATTTTAAAGGACGTCTATATGGTCATGTGATAGTTTTGGTAGACTTTCCAATAGTTATTCGGCTAGGAGAAGGTTTTTAGAAAATTTTCTAATATTGCAGCAATTTTAAAGGAGCATCTAATGTTAACCCAAATGGCGTAGAAACTAGGTTTGAAATACCCATTTTTCTTAGCTCAAATGCTCCAAGAGTAAATTTTCCTATATTATTATATCTATAGGGAGGCCCTAGAAGTTTATGGAACTAAGATTTGGTCACTAAGTTTCAAATGGCCTCGAACTTATCTGGAGCTACTTGTCGTGATCATGCATTCGTTCAGCTTGTCTCCAAACAATCCGAGGCCTACAAAACCCCCTTAAAACACAATATTCCAAGGTGATATTTTAATAAGTTAAGTTTAACTATGATTATCCTCCAGAAATACTATAGATATGAAGTACAATGAAACTTCATTTCTTGATGCGGTAAGAAAATTGTGAGCAAAAATTAAATGGAATTATTAACTCGAAATAGTGTTTCAATGCTGCAATATTAACGAATGTGCTCCTAGATGAGTGACGATGTTTTTTCAAAAGACTATATGCAATCATACTAGGGATTGATGTGGCATCTCACATCACCAGTTAACGTATTTAAGGCATCATTTCCTTCCACAGGATTTGAAGGGGTGTTTTTTGCATGTTTCAAAAAGTTTGTGTTTTATTAAATTTTGTAAAAGTACAAAAATAAAAATATCATGAAATATCAAATTTATTTATTTCATTCAGGAAGTTTTCATTATTATAACCCATCATCCACATTTTAAGTAGTTATTTGGCATGCGATTCTAAGCAATAATAAAAATCAAAGTAATTCCTAAATGTACAACCAAAAGGTAAATTAAATGCTTTTTGAGCTATGAACACATTTTGAAAATTTATACCAAAGACATATTTTTATTTTTATTTATATTAATTTCCAACTAAAGATATTAGGAAAAACTCTCAAAGTGAAAGTGTGTTTTATGTAAAGAGAAAAACCATGTCTGTCATGAACAAATAAAGGATACAAGAGGTTCTCGAGGTAACTCTGCAATATTCCAAAGGACCAAATTTCATTCTGACATATTGTCCAATAGTTCTTATGTCTTTGGTGTGTTTTCTCATTTGTAACATCTAACAAGAATTACTTTCATTCATTTTTTGATGGCCATCTAAAAACAATTTCCAGCATTCCTATTTCTGTATAAATTTAGGTATTCTACTAAAGGTTGTGGAACTTAGTTTTAAAAAAATAAATGGTATTTCTCACATGCCTCTAGGACCCTTCCAAAGGAACCAATTTTGTATATATCTACAATCCTTCGAATGTGAGGATACTATGCTTCTATCAAACATTTTTATTTTACATATTATCTCTTCCACCAATAATTTTCATAAAAGCTTCCTATTCCTTCTCCACAACCCCATTTTTTGCATCTTATTTAACCATGCCATTGCTTCCTTCACCCAAAAACATTAATAAATTAACTTCACAAACACCACACCTAAATTTGTGTGTTCGTGATAAATTTTAGGAATTTCTCAAGCTATCTGGTATGCTAAGATAATTTTATCCCTATACACAAAGGGTTTGTTTCAGGTAGTATAAAAAAATTCACTCACACCACATACAAAGACATGTATGAAAAGTTGGAGAAAATTTCTCCATAGATGATACCAACAAGATATTATCATGATAAAAATCTCTAAGAAATTACATGGTGAAGAAAAAACAAGGTATATTCTTCCACCACTGAAGTTAGAAGTTAGAAATTGTATTTGGATTGCTAAGCATGGCCTTGGACAATTTCTAGATTTGTTAAGAATCTCCATGTAGGTGTTGAATTTCAAATTAAACTCTTTTTTAGCATAGACAAGGAGCATCCTAGAAAATAAATATAAATTAGTTTTACTATTTCCAATAACAAATGCATGAAATTTTTTAAGGCCTTTCACATGAACCAATTTTTTATTTATCCAACAATATTTCTAAAACCTATTGAACTAGATTTCAATGAGCCCATACGTTAAATGAAATTTTTTCCAAGGTATTTTAATAATAAGTACATATTCCTTGGATTTGCATCCAATTAATAATCACACCACTTCCCTAGGACTTGAAACTACATAACCATAATAACATCTAAATCATTAATCATGTGATGACTATCCAAATACTGTTCCAAATGTCCCATTATAGGCTATTAGAGGTTGCAAAGATAAGCATTAAAACTACCTTGCAAAAAAACAATTTTGAGTATGTTATTCAATCAAAAACACCCACAAAAACATGTTTCTTTGGGATATTTTGTCTAATGAATCATGCGGATTTTCTATGCACTCACTCAACTACATTCCATTTTAGAAGGGAAGTCACATGACATCTTACAAATCCCACATTACAAAACTCTTGTTCTAACTCTAGTAGTATGAATACTGGAAAAAGAGTTAGGTTTGATTGAAATTTTTTTAAAAAGCCCATCCATTGCATACCTTTGCTTATCCTATAGTCAAAGTATTCCATTTCAGACCTATGCAACCAAGAAGGAAATTTTTTTATGCCAAATTAAAGTTTGAAAAAGGGGCATTTATATCAACTATTTTATCGAATCGCAAGCCCTCACATTGCAAACATATCAGAAAAGGCATGGGTTTGGATTATGTTGGAATTCATGTGAAATTGGGAACTAAATCTCCCTCCCCTTAGAAGAGAAGTTTCCTCCATGTTTCTACAATGGCAAGGTGGAAGATGGATAACTAAGTTAAGGAAAATAAACAACTAATGTTGTTTTAGTGAACATGTCCTTTTTAATAAAACATTTCTAGAACACGTCCCCAAGGAAACAACAAAAACCATGTATTTCTCTATAATTATTCGTGTTTTAATTGTATTAATAGTTATGTCAATTATAGTGAATTCAAGATAAATTTCATATGCATAACCAAGCATTTTTAATAGTTTATTCTCACGAGCATATTCATTTGGTCATTTTGTATAATAAATGTTTATTGATAATATGTTTCTTCATCATCGTCATCGTTATCATATCATTTCCATTATTTTTCAATGTTTCCAATAATACAAGACATCGTTACGTCCCACATGACCCCAAACTATAACAAAGGTCAACTTAAAATTTACACTTTAATAACATGCAACAAGACTATCATCCTCAACTATAGACCAAATCCTCAAAATTTCCCTTCTTACCATATTAGATACATAAATATAATGGGATGATTACCAAGAAGTTGGGGTACACACTAAGAAATCACATAGCCTAGGTGGAAAAATGTCCTAACAACAAACTCATGAACCCATAACAAAAAAACACTTATAACAAAACAAATTACAAACTAAGAAGGGTCTAAACCAACAACTCACCTCACCAAGGTGGAAAGACAAATTAACCAACTGTGAGACTATGATGTAGACCATTTCACCATAAAACACCCCATTTTATCACCAATAATACACCCTTAGAAAAATGAGGAGGCATAAAAGACCATCCAGAACACATCCCTTATAACATATAATCCACACAAACATGTTTTCAACATACTAAATGAAACACATAAAAACCAAGTATGAAACAAAATCACATGGATAGAAGAGAATATAAAAAAAAACATCCGTAGTGGGGTCCTGAAGACCAAAGGTAAAAAATATACATAAATACAGTTCTCATTAAATCAAAGTATATATTTGTTAACATATTTGTATTCCAGTATACCAACTCCTATCCTCAATAAAGTTGGTAGAACCAAGAAAAAACATCAATGATCTCATCTATTTGACTATTGATGAATTCCCTGCATACTCTAAACTACACTACCCTCCATTAAACCATAACTATGAAATAATAAACCATCCCACATATAATCCATAAAGCCTTAATTATTACCATATCCTTCTCAATGGTGAAGAATATCATCATAAAAAATAAGCATAAACATAATCATTTCTTAGTCCAATGATTAATACTACATAGCAAAAAGGTCAATAGTCATATCCATATTGTATAGAATAGAATCCAATTCCCTGATTTGTACTATATAGCATTAAATCTAATCCAGTGAAGAGAATATAGAATAATAAGGGTCAATCAACCAAAGAGGACTAAAGAAATCATAGGAGTTTCTCAGCCAAAGAGGACTCTAAATCAAGTACATATCTCCACCAAAGGAGGAATGAGTGTCTAGTATCAAAGTGAGGTTGGGTAATTCCATGCTCCTAAACACAAAGAGCCCCCTCACCTCATACCAACAGCACATCATGTAGCCCTAAGCATGTAATCATGACACCATTGTTTTACCCCCATACGAAAAGAGAACATAATAAAAAAAATATAGAACCATCTTACCAATAGGCATATAAAATCCACATAACAACCTTGACGAAACATTATCCAAGTGTCCTAAAAAAACAATAACGCTCTAAGTCATCAAAATATAAAAAATTCATGAAATATTAGTAGTAAAAGGAAATGGCTAAGTAGAGGAAACTAAACCATGAAAATATTGCAATAAAACCAAAAATAACAAGAAGAGAATCAAATCCTTTTACTAACCAAATTAAATCTAATCTAGTGAAGAGAATATATAATCATAAGGGTCGATCAACCAAAGAGGACTAAAGAAATCATAGGAGTCTCTCAACCAAAGAGGACTCTAAATCAAGTACATATCTCCACCAAAGGAGGACCAAATATTACTATTGTAAATCCACCAAAGGAGGAATGAGTGTCTAGTATCAAAGTGAGGTTGGGTAATTCCATGCTCCTAAACACAAAGATCCCCCTCACCTCAATACCAATGGCACATCATGTAGCCCCAAGCATGCAGTCATGACACCATTTTTGTATCCCCATACGAAAAGAGAACATAATAAAAAAATATAGAACCATCTTACCAATAGGCATATAAAATCCATATAACAACCTTGACGACACATTAGCCAAGTTTCCTAAAAAAACAATAAAGCTCTAAGTCACCAAAATATATAAAATTCATGAAATATTAGTAGTAAAAAGGAAATGGCTAAGTAGAGGAAACTAAACCATGAAAATATTGCAATAAAACTAAAAATAACAAGAAGAGAATCAAATCCTTTTAATAAACCAATTAAATAAAATATTTGTCTTGAAAAAAGAAGGAATGTTTAAGAATATAACACATATGAGAAATTTGTGTCACAATTACTACACAACCCTTTTTTGGGGCACCTATAGAGGTAATAATCATTGAATCATCTAGGTATATATAAATAATATGGATCATATAATATTTATGTCATGATCTATGCTCTCCTAGGTGGAAATAAGTCTCCAAATAGCCAGAAAATAACAATAACTGTGGCCACTATCAATTTCATACCCAAATATCATAAGCATTGATGATATAGAACTGAAGAGTAAGTAACCATTCTTCTACTAATTACTAATCTATTTCCAAATGTCACTAACCTATTTTAATGCAATAAAATCTATAAATTTCTAGATGTATCTAACACCATACCAATCCATAATAAGGAATTTGACGAGCCATAACAAAACATGCTCATCAAGATCTACATACCTAGTATGACAAGTGGACCAAAGAACATGAAAATATCTTCACATGAAACACCAACCAAACCCAACTTGATAGTAATGATATATGCAACAAACAACAAGTAGATAAAACTCATCAACAATTTATTTGAGAGGTTTAATTTTTTAAACCTCTACTTTGATACCAATTGTAATGACCACTATATTACTACATAAAATGAAACTAAAAATATTGGAATTTTTTTCTTAATTAATAAAAATACACACTAAAGACAATATATCAACTCACTATACACAAATAACAATAACACTTTCCTTTGTAATAAATCAATGTATCTATTTTTACCACCATACTTTTATATGTATCACATGTTATTAGTTTAGTAGTAATATCCTTGATGAAAGACAATTACATCCATCATGGCTCTAAATACCACACAACATAGGAGGTTCATTTTTATCTAGGGTTTTATCATGTATTAGATTTCATAATTTTTTCATGTTACCCCTTTCAAATCAAAAATTGTAATTTGATTCACAACACAAAGGTTGGGTAGAATTTTGTAAGCTAATCTAACATGACATAGAAAGTACACTACATCTACACTAATTAGTAAAAAAGTCCACCAATTCCAAAAAGGACCCAAAAACAACCTCTGTAATAGATCCTTCACATGATCCAATCGCATATGCAAAGGTTAAAAAGAGGATCACCTATATACCACAAGGATATATATTTTAAGTCCTCTCATGGTAAGACCAAACTTGGTTTACTTTACATTTCTGACATAAAATTCTAAGTCACTCCACAACGTAGTCAACAAAGAAAAAATCATGTAATAATATATGTGCATGTCTAAATTATTCGAGGTGTGATACAACACATTTAACATTAATTTTAAAGGAGATTTATTCCAAAATGTATTGATAATGAGGCTTAAATATCTACTTACGAGTATTAAAAAACTAGCCTCTAATCCTTGATGTTTCATCCTCACCCACTATTCATTGCAACCATACAATTTTACCTTTTTTTATCCCTCCCAAAATTTGGCATAGAGATTTCCTTAGGATGTTACACATATCATGTATCTATAACCATTTTGCACTATGGTCAAAATTAGACCAATTAGTTAGATTCCTCAATTGAGAAAGTTCCACTAACCCTACACATTTCATACATGCATTGATATAAAGTGAAGGTAATAAGCACAACGTCAAGAAGAGGGAGATAAGGTTTTCCAAGGATAACTATGAATGCATTTAATGAATAACATTTTATTCTTATAATCCATTGGAAATAATAATAATTGTTAATGATAACCAAGGTTCTTGAGCACATTCATTCCACAAACGAGGTGACCTTAACAACCATAACCACTCATACGAGCATAGTATGATATAGATAGAAAGGAATACAAGAGGGAAATATTGAGTTCTTCTCAATCATTCATATAGGTCTTAAGATTTTTAATTTTTTATTATATTTCATTATGTTAACACACGATGTTGTCCCTTTTATTAAAATCATCAAACCATCTATTATCATTTACAATATACTATTTTCCTCATCTTTGCATTAGCTCATCAAGAGTAACATCCTTTACTTTTATTCGTATTACAATCATGTTTACATTTTATTCATTATATAATAGTTGGGGCGTTTATGTTTTAAGATACCATACATTTCCAAGGTTCTTCTCTTAAACTTGTATTCTTTCTACCTTCACATTGTGTAGTTATGTTACCCATTGACATTGTTTAAAATATGAATACATCCTGATGAAGCTTTATGTTCCTGCTTAAATATTTTAGAGATCCAAAGGGCCTAGTCCCACACGAAAAGTTTGTATCATTAATATTTGCCCACCCAGGCATTTGTAGAAATATTAGAAGAGAAAGAAAATCCACATATAACAATCTAATATTTCCCTAGGGATATTTTCCAAGTGGTAGGAAATGCACATTGTGGTTTTATCCACTGAAATCTTATTAAGAGGTCTTCTCACTAATTCATCTTGATACAAAAGGGGCATGACCCCCCATAGGTAAGTGTTAGGGTATAAAGGATATTATAACCTCATGAAGGTTTCACATCTTATTTATTTCCTTTATTAATTTATTTTAAGAGACAAAATGCCCTTAGGATTAACTCTTCACCCATTGTTTCTTATTTTGAAATATGTACGACTATTAATTTTTTTCTTACAACACCTATAACCTGCCACTATCTTTCTCTAGAATTGAAAATGGTATAGTTTTTGAAGGTTGAATTTTTTTCATGGCCATGGTCGGTAGGGAATTTATTTTAATTCAAAATTTAGATAATCATGTTCACTTACAATTAAAATGGAGTTATAACACCCTCTAAGGGAATAACCACTTTCACTAATGAAAATTTTCCGCCTTGTGTATAGCCAAAATTTCCAAATAACCTAGAGAAAGCATATTTTACCTTAGGAAGAGGAAGGGTTGACCATAGATATTTTATCAAGGAAACATGATTTGAGTGAATTATAAGAAAAAAATGAAAACTACATGTTTAATTTCATTTCAACATCTATTAATAAAATATTAGCCTTCCTATGTACCAATTACTATTAAAAAATGCTATGCAAGATGATAAATTCTCTAACTACATTATGTTGGAAAAATATGATTTATTATTCAAGATGGGAAAGGGTGTTAAGAGCTTTCAAGGAACTATCACAATTCATGCTATGAATAACAAAAAAATTGTTACATGCTTAGGGAAAAAATATTTTTCACGTTTTAGCTCACTACCATACTAATATACAAATTTGTGAGGATTCTACGTAGTTAACTAAATACAATATTCTACAATAGAGTTGAATTGTAAGCTTACAAGTAAAATTTCACCATCACTTTATTTAAAATAGGTACACAATCAAAGGATCTATTTTTTATTTATTAATAAAAAAATTCTATTGATAAAATAGAAGACTATTCTTTTAATCATTAAACTTAGCTTTCCAATATATTTTGCAATCCTGCTTACGATACCTGCAAGCTACCATGTCAGTGAAAACATGGCTAGTGGACATTGGCATGGATTTCCCCTACTACTAATTTTTTTTACATATAAATGATTTTGCATTTACAAAGAAATTCAAACACTTGTACGTAATAGAAGGGAGTAAAAATCATAGAGGTAGTTTCTTTTCGTTACCAATCTAGATAGAGAAAAGGGGAAGAGAGAGAAAAATGTCATATTACCAACAAGTTATTTTGACCAAACAAGAAACATAAAAGGAGTTCTATAGGGTCATGTAATAGTTTTGGTAGAATTTCAAATAATTATTTGGCTAGGAGAAAGTTTATAGACAATTTTCTAATATTGTAGCAAGTTTAAAGGAACTTCCAATTCATCCCAAATGGCCTAGAAAATTGGTTCAAAAAAATATTTTTCTGAGCTCAAACTCACCAAGAGTAAAGTTTCATCAATTATTCTATACATAGGGAGGCCAAAGAAGTTGACAGAACTAGGATTTGGTGACCAGGGTTCAAATGGCCACCACTTATCTAGAGATAATCATCATGATCACGTGAGTTCAACTTATCACCAAATGATCAGAGGATTAAAAACTCCCCTAAAAACTCAATTTTCCAAGGTGATATTTTCAAAACTAAAATTTCACTATGGTTGTTCTTAATAAATACTAAAGGTATGAACTGGTGAAATTTTGTTCCTTAATGCGGTACCTAAACCATGAGCCAAAACCAAATGTAATTATTAACTCACATAAGGAGTCCAATGTTGCAATATTAACCAGTGCGATCCTAGATGAGTGACCAAAATTTGTCAAATGACTATCTACAATCATACATAGGATTTAAGTGGCATCCCACATCACTAGTTAACATATTCAAGGAATGATTTCCCACCACAGGATTTTGACAAGTGTTTTACACATTCAAGAAAGTTTTTGTTTTTTTAACTTTGTAAGAGTACAAGCATAAAAATATCATGATGTCTCGAATTTAAATATTTTATTTTGGAGGTTGTCGTTATTGGAACCCATCGTCAACATTTTAAGTAGTTATAGGGTCTGTTTCCAAGAAAAACTAATAGTCAAATTAAATCCTAGAAATGTACAACCAAAAGGTTAATTTTATGTTTTTGAGCTACAAGATATTTCAAAATTTTATACCAAAGTTGTATTTTTATTTTTATATAATTTCCAATTACCAAGAAAAGAAAAAACTATCAAAGTGAAAACATGCTAGAAGTAGAGTAAAAACCATGGCTATCATGACCAATTTGAGGGTACGAAAGGTGCGTGAGGCAATTATGCACACATTCAAAGGACCACATTTTTTTGTGGCATATTGTGCGATAATTTTTTTTTTTCAGTATGTTTTCACCTTTGTAGAAGCTAACAAAATATGCTTTCATTCATTTTTTTTATGTTCGTTTAAAACTATTTCAACATTCCCATTTTTGCATAAGTTCAAATATGCTAGCAAAGGTTGTGGAAATTATTTTTAAACCCTTTAATTGTATTGGTCACATACCTCCAAGGCCCTTCTAAAGGAACCATTTTGTACATCTAAAATCCTTCGCATACGAGGATAATACGCTTCTATGAATCATTTTTATTTTATATATTATATCTACTGCCAATAACATAAGATTTATGGTAAAATTTTATGTTGATGATAAATTTTATGAATTTCTCAAGATATTTGGTATGCTAAGACAATGTTGTCCCCATACATAAAGATTTTTTTTCATGTAGTATTCAAAAAGGCACTCATGCCACATATAACAAGATGTATGTAAAGTTGGAGAAAAAATCTCCATAGTTGAGACCAACAAGATATTATCATGTTTGAAATTTATAACCACTTATAAGGTGAAGAAAAAACAAAGTGTATTCCTCCGCCACAAAAGTTAGAAGTTTGAAATTCCATTTGGATTGATAATCATGCCCTAGAACATCTTTCAGAGTTATTAAGAATCTCCATGTAGGTGTTGACTTCCGAATTCCACTCAGATATGGCACAAACAAGGGACATGCTAGAATATATATATAAATTAGCTTTACTATTTCCAATGACAAAATGATGAAAATTATGATGTCCTTCTGTAAAAAATATATATTTATACAACAGTCTTTGTAGATCCTACATTAATGGCTTTCCATGATCCCATACGTTAAATTTCATTTTTTCTAAGGTATTTGAATAACTATATGCAAGTTAATAAACCAACCTAAGTGACTTAATAAAAAATAACACCAAGTATTCCTCATAACTAAGCTATTCTATAAAGAACACCATGATAAATCTTATGAAAGAGAAAATTTAACTAAATACATCCGATTAATCATGAAAACACTAAGCCATCCTTTGTAATTTTGACAATATTTCTAGACTGTAGTTTCCCCTTATAATGAACCGATCATGATCATGAGTGACCAAAGGAAGGATATCTCCATGAAGAGGAAAAAATATCACCAATATGTCGAAATGGCCATGTATGGATCTTCCCTTAGAACTCTTTTCAAGTGGATAAAATGGATGCTAGATTAAAAGGATTTTGTAAGTGGAAATAATATTATCATGTGCATATAGTGATAACTTTTAACACTGGTGTATGATTGGAAGGGAGGTACTAGGCTCTTTATATATCTTTCTAGTTTGGGAGAAGCTAGAAACTTAGAGAATGCAGGATAAAGATAAAGTGGAATTATAAAGGGATAACATGATTAAAAGGAATTAATTAGTGATTATAAACTTATGGGAGTTGTAGAGGATTTAGTAAATAAACTAAGATTAATTAATAGGCCAAGATAAGCTTAAGAAGACATTTGGAGGTGATTTTGAAGGGCATTGATAGATTTTTAGAGGATTTGAAAGTGGGATTTAACCAATAAGAAGGTTTATTGATTAAATATGAGATTAAAAATGCTTAATTAACTAATAAGTAGTTAATTAATTGAAAGAGGATTATAACTAATGAAGTGCCGTTAATTGGCATCTGGAAGGAAGGAGAGGCTAGTTAATTAACGAAATGTCGTTAATTGACCAAGATTAAGAGGAATGTTATTTAATTAGCAGGAAATCAATAATAATTACAAAATGATGAGAAAGATGATAAATAGTGGAATTTTAATAGTAAAATTGTGTAGTTATCTTTAGGTGTCTACATTTCCCCCTCTTTGATCTGTGGTGTAGTGCAAACAACACCACTTCAAAGATAGTAGAAAATTATAGATAATTAAAACTTGAGGGAGTAGAAGAAAAATTAGTGGTGTGGACGATGCCCCCTTGAGTGTCGATCAGGTGATAGAAGAGGTTGATTGATGCTAAAAAAAGGAAGTATCACAACATAAGGATAAACCATTGTTGTGACTGAGAGGCGAATTTGGCTTGGTTTGTCATTCTTTAATGTGATTGATTAGTAAATAAATCCCGGGCTTCAACAAATGGACAAAATAAGAAGGAAGGGGAAAAATATAATAGTTTTTTCTCCAGGTGTTGTGGAAGAAAGTGGTGATAACAATGGAAGGGATTCAAACTGAGCCTAGTTGGCCATTGTTAGAATCGATAAAATGTGGAAAGATTTTGGTAAAAAGTTAGATAGAATGAAACTAGCATATACACGAATTATCAGAAGATTGAAACATAGGAGACAAACCATCTAGCTCAGGAGAAACTTCTTATCTTATATAAGAATTCAAAAAAAGTGTACACTGACATGAAAATCAATAATACTAACTTTTGTTCATTTCGAAAGGACTAACTCAAATAAAAATACATAAAGTAATGAAGTATGAGAAAGTAAGCAAGCAGGCCAATTTAAAGAAACAAGAAAAAATAAACATTCTCAAACAAACAACATTTAAGATAGTTACACCAATTTCTTTCTTATCTAACTTCAGTTCCCAAATGTTTGAGTCATACGAAAAGGACTAAAATTGGCACTCCAAGAAAGCATATATGCGAGGTGAATAAATGAAGGACATATAAGTACCATAAAAAACTCCATTCACCATTAAACTTCCCCACAAAACTGCATGTAAAAGGGAAAATAGACATAAAAAGAAAAGCAGATTTATTAACGAGGGTACATCAAAATGATCCACATGTTGTGCGCGGAGAACAAGTGAGGACCAAATGAAGATGCTTTGTAGGTTAATTTTTAATGTTTGAGGACATTATGTCATGTGAATGATTTAGATGGTGGAATGTGTTTTTAAAAAAAATTATTTGTGAATATTTTACCATTGTTTTTGGATTTTTGAAATTTTAGTTATTTTTTAGATATTTTGAATTTCACCATTTTTTCGATTTTTGAATTTTATTAAATTTGGATTTTTTTATTTTTACCAAAAAAATTAGATTTTTGAATGTTAACAATTTTTTTGGTTCTTTTAAGTTTTAGGAAGAAGGTGGTGTAGAGGAAATTATAGTGTGTGTTGTATATTGACCAGGTTGTCGAGAAACAAGAATAGGACTAGGCGAGAGGAAAAGGTCCACGGGAAGCAATAATATGCCCCAATGAGACAAAAATGTGTGCAAAAATGATGATTTAAACAAATAAATCATCATGACATAGCACCCGCACGTGAAGGGAGGAAAATAGAAGAAAATGTTAGTAATTATAACCTTGTGAGGTAAGAAAAATGAAGAAATAGGGTTGGGAGGATATAAATAGTAGGTGGGGATGGGTAAAATCCATCGTGAACATTTGTTTTATTACAACTTCTTTTCCCATTATGAGAGATTGAGATCTGATTTGTGAGAGAGATTTCATCTATAGCGGACTATAAACATCATGTATACCACGTCTGAGAGTATGGGACACTTCTAGAAGATGGTGCTCCAGTATGTAAAGTAATTGTTTTTAATTTTGAGCTCATTTAATGCATATTTTTATAATTATAAGTTTGAATGTTAATGTTAGTGCACACTAGCGTAGTCTGAAGATGTGTTAGAATTAATTTCATGTGATAATGTTAATCTAAGGGCATAAACATTAACATTATTTTTGCTAGCTTGATTACAAGCGCTAGTGTTAAACTGAGAGAATGAGAATTTAAACTAGGCATGCTAGTATGAAATGCATTATCATGATGAAAGGTGTGCTAGCATTAAAATAGGTACGCTAGAGTGAAATGTGCTAGCATATAAGAAGTGCACTAGTGTAGCTATAGTGTGTGTTAATGCAAAATGAAGTGCACTAGCGCAATAAGAAGTGTGTTATTGTAGTTTCTAAAATTTAAGGTGAATTTGGAAGGAATTAGAGGAAATGAAGAAGTGATGTTAATTTTCATGTTTTGTATGTCTTAAAGGAGAGACCATGTATTTTGGATGTGCAGGAGAATCATGGATGATTGTGGACAAATGAAAGGACTTTCACCCGTGGTGAGAAGATAGATCTAGTTGCATTACTAGATGTGACCAGATTGGCTTACATCGCACAATTACCACCTATCAGATTGGATCACGGCTTACTGATAGAATTTTTAGAGAGATGGAATATCGAGAGTCATAATTTTTGAATGCCTACTAGAGAGATGACTCTAACTTTAGAGGGCATTTATCAGATCCTATAGGTTCTGATTCAATGAAACTTGGTAGTATATGGCGATCATGTGGAGTGGATTTGAGGACATATCTAGGAATTGTTTCTCAAATAAGAGATAGCCTTAGAGGGGATAGGAGTCCACTTATACAGATGTTTCAAGTGTAAGAGGCTAATACACCTCCATGTATATCTTATGGCTCTTATCTTCGGCTACGTATTGATTGATAAGACAGGGACCCACTTCTAGCTTTGATTAATAGGATTAGTGGCCCATTTGATGGAGGGATAGGTCTTTGTCTGGGTTCAGTGCATACTAGCCCACATATTCAAAGATTTGTATTTGATTTCATACAACAGGATGAGAATTTCGATCCCTGAGACCTTCCATCAGATATGGTGCTGGGATTATATTGTGATCAGATGTCCATAAGGTTCTATATGGGTTATACAACCAGATGAGCCTTTATATCAAGGCTTGGGTGTCCGAGTCAGGGACCACTTGAGAGATATCACCTTCTATGGGTGATATTTTGACAATTTATAACTATTTATGGTGACTTAGAGACCATACCAGAGATGAAAAAGTTAAGTATAGAAGAGGTGAATCATTATATCATAGGCAGTCGCAACCACATCCTAGAGTAGTACTTAGTTAACAAGGTATAACATCATCTTGGTGTTATCTAGAGGATCATAGGGGATGAACTATAGTACGTGTGTGTAGCGTGAAAGGTTTTCAATATTGGACCTTGGGTTTAACCATGGACAACCTTGTAAAGCTTCCACAATGTTATCCCATAACCCTGGGTTGCGTGTGTGTAAATAGTATACGTAGTGACTACAGAGGACTATCTAACATGGTACATGAAAATGGTGCCAAGGAGGATCACTATTACAAATGTAGAAATAGTATAGGGCATAACAAAAAAAGTATGATTTAGGGGAAAGCCACTATAAGACAGGGCCAAATTAAACTAACAAGAGGCCGAGGCAGAAAAGGAATAAGCGTAGGCACTGGCACATGCATAGGAGAAAGCACAAACACATGAATAGGCACAGGGCTAGGGAAAAGAAAAGTGACCATTGCGTCCATAAGTTTAGAAAGTGTTAGTGATCTAGGTAGAGGTGCCAACACAATAGATACAATTTATTCAGCAGGTGCCAGTGCAAAAAATTTCACATCCTATTGGACAGATGCCAATTATACAAAAAGTTACAGTACATTGTCCACTATCACCTCCTAGAGCAGGTAGCCCATTTATTATAGTAGGATAGGGGTGATTGGGATGTATTGAAGGTCAGACAAGGTCCTCCACATAAACAAGTTCCTTGTTACGGAGTCATGCATGTAATAGGTGGATCACTAGTGGTCTCTTTACTATTAAAGAGAGACATGTCTAAGTTACAAGGAAATGTAGCTTTTATTACAATATAGATTATCTAGAGGCAGTCCAAGTAGAGGGCTACAGAGACAATTTCTCTTAGAAAATAACTACAAAATGGTATCATAGAGTGGGATCATCTTGTGACAGAGAGAGATCATCTCACCACAAAGAGGACCCAACTTAGTGTCGATGTAGCTCGTATTGCAAGAGAGCGTGATGCTCTACATTTTGCCACATGGGAAGTAAGTTCCAGCGAGACTTTTTATGATTTTTTGGTAACTTTTGGTGAGGCCAGATATTACAGGGGTTTTTTTATCATTCTATGGTTCCAAAGGAATAGAGGGAACCTCCCCATAGTCATCTTATAGGAATCAGATCGAGGTCATATAGGCAGTACAGATCTACTAGATAAGTGTAGATTCCCCCACCTTGTCATAGGTGGGGTGGCCTTGACATAAGAGATAGTCGGGGTTGAATTTACTATTAGATTATTCATTATGTACATGGACTTATTTTTGGAATATGCCTCAAGATGAAGGCATATTTTTGGCATGATGAATATGTATTTTCTTGTATATTCCTTAAGATTAATGCACACATTTTTTTATCGATGCCCATAATAGATTATCTTTATGTACTTGATTCTATTAATATACATTTGAGATATGGACATTGATGTATATAACATTATTTATTTATGAGATATTGTGTTAGATCATGTTTTTATTATGGTTTATGATGAGGGGGGATAAAATAATCCCTATTTCCCCATTGATTATATGATGTCATTTTTTAGCGTAGAATACATGTTATTTTTACTTTATGATGACGTAGCTTAGCATTTATTGATGATATATGATGATGTTGATAGGTTAGATGTGATGATATTTATGTGAATGATGAAATGATAATAAATAATGTACAAGCAAAGAACATAAGCACATGGAAGATGTAAAAAAATATAATATATACACATTGTAAACAACATAACAATGTACAAAAATAAATCAACAAGAAAAAATACCCAATATGAACAAGCATGAATTAACTCAAACCAAATTTATATGCGAGCTAAGATGATAATAAATCAACTGCAATTGATCTATATATCACAACAACAATCTAATCTAATCAAGTAAAGAAAAAAATAACCTAAAATCATGCAATACAACACATTATATTGAAAAACAAGAAAACAAAATTATGTGAACACAAAAAAAAGGATAGAAAAATACTTCTTTGTTTTGTTGGAACTTTTTTCAAGATATTTTGTACTATTTATCGAAAGACTTATTTTAATGTTTTTGGTATTTTTAGAAATTTTTCCAAAGATATGTACAAGAAAATGAAGACACGTGTATGCCCCCAAAAATATATGGGAATGTATAATGGAAAACTCATCGCATATATACAAAATTAGGATCATCTGGATCAAGGCCATGAAGGATAAGCTCAAAATGATCTCAGACATAAGTAAAAAACTAGCTTAGGATAAAGTTATTGTACCCCTAGGTGTGAGATGCTTGTGAACAAAAAAACCCTCCTATGGTATTGGGAACTTATTTTCACCAAAGAACTTATCCAAAGTGCCACAATTGTGTGGTTTTCACATTTGGAAGATCTTATCTCTTTACTTTTTCATTGATTTTTTTTATTTTTTTATTTTTTGGATAGGTTCCTATGCTTAGGCATAAAAACACTTGAGATGCATGAAATTCATAGGTTACCATATTTCATGACCATCCAGATAGGTAATCTTATATGCACTTGAACCAAATGTAGCCACCAAAATGTATGGCCCTAACCACTTAGGTAAAAACTTTCCTTTCTTCTCTCACTCATTAGTAGTGTTGAATTGATTCTCTTTTAAAACAAGGTCTCCTAGCTCAAATACACAAGGAAGGATGCACTTGTTGTATCTCCTACACACTCAATTCTAATACACTTTAATGTGATCCAGTGCATGGAGTAACTTTTCATCTAGTAGTTCATTCTTTGTTATCCTATCCACTTCATAGTCTTTCTATTTATCCAAATGATCACTCGAGGATATTTGCAAAGAAGGATTATTGATCTCATGGGGTAAAAAGGCCTCAATAATAAATATAAGGGAGTATGGAGTTACATCTTTTGTTTTTTGGAAAGACATTCTATAATCCAAGATTTTGGTATGGATTTGAACGTGTCGATTATGACTCGTTTTACTGAATATTTTTTTTGTTATACAAACAAGAGTCTTCTTTGAGGAATTTGGTTGTCCACTACCTTGAGGGTAATAGTGGGTAGACAACTTCTCATGGATTTGGAAGTGTTGGAATATTTCCTTAACTTGTTTCTTTTGGACATATTTACCATTGTCTTATATAATTTAAGAAGGAATGCCTTAACAACAGATGATGTTATTCATAAAAAAATTTACAATCTGCACATCAGTGACATAAGTAAGAGGAACAATCTCTATCCATTTGGTAAAATACTCGGTGGCGGTGATAATGTGATTATTTCCTTTAGATGAAGTTTGAATGATCTTCTTTATGAGATGGAGTCCTCATTTTGAAAATGGACATGGTCTCATGATAGGGTACAAAGATTACAATGGAACATATATTAGGTTTTCATGTTTTTGACATGATAGACATTTCTTTACATGCTAACAACAATCTATTTCTACAGTTGGATAATAATAGTGTCCTCTCAATAGCTCATTGGAGAAAACCATTGCACTTATATGGGACCCACAGATGCCTTCGTGCACCTATTTGACTTCTAAGATGGACTCTCCTAAGTTTGATAGGATAATAGATTCCCAACATAGCCTCGATGATAGAGAGTTCCCCCAAGTATGGTATAATGGAATATGCATTGGATGATGTTAAATTTTTCAGAATAGGTGATGTCAGGAGGAAAGGATCCATCCTATAAGTAATTAAAATATAAAGGTACCAAGGGGAAAAGGAGATAACAACTTCACATACCAAGAAAGATTCGAGCATCTCATATACAAGTACCATCAAATGTTCCATAAATAAATCTATGCCATTGTTTCCTAATTGAATGTGTAACAAAGATCCAATTGTAGCCATGGCATCTATACAATGGTTTTGTGCTCCTGGTATCTCTTGAAAAGTGATTTGCATAAATAATTATTTCAAACTATATATAATTTTTGTAAGGGATGAGATTCTCATCCTTGACCTTGTACTCATCATTCACTTATTTAATGATCAATTGGGATTTACCTATAACATTGAATTGTATAAGATGCTACCGTATAATGACTTTAACTCTTGTAGTGAGGGCTTCATACTCAACTATATTATTTCTACATGAAAAACCAATTTTGAAAGCCTGAGGAATCAAATCACCTATAGGAGTGATAAGAACAACACCTATACCTAAGCCATTAAAGGTAAATAATCCATTAAATTATATTTTCCACGAAGTAGATTCCTAAATATATATCATAAAATTGTCTAGAAGATCCAAACTCGATGGTTTAGTTCTTGGAAAAGGGGCTTCATCTAGTTGATCCGCGAGAATGTTTCCTTTGACTAATATCTAGTTGACATACTCAATATCAAATTCACTAAGCAATATATCATCTAATAGGCCATCCTCTGAGTAAGTTCCATTTTAAATAATAAGTACTCGAGTAGGTCATATATATATATATATATATATATATATATATATATATTATTGGTTTTTTAATTCAACAGATATTGAAGAAGTATCTGAAATGCAAAAATAATGGACAAATAAGTTTTTTCAATTTGGGGATAGTTGAGCTCATAAGATATCAAGGTATTGTTAAGATTAAAAAAATACTTTGGTAGAAGTGCGCTAATTACAAATTTATTAGCTTATATATAAAGGAAAAGTGGGTTAGACAAATACTCTGAGTAAGGTGAACACTTGTTGACATTTAGGATCTTAGTGAAAATCAACATCTTTGTTGAGAAGATGTGTGAATGAATTGAATTTATTTTCAATTTTGGAAATGAATATGTGGATGGATAGGATTTTACCTTACAAACTATGAAACTATTTGAGCTTCTTAGGAGGAGGAATTTTCGTAATAGTTATGACCTTTATTGAGTCAACTTCAATTCCTATTCTAGAAACAATGAGGCCTAGTAGCTTCCATGAAATCACATCGAAGAATTTTTTTTTTGGTTGAGTCTTACCTTATAATCTCTTAGACATTGAAATATATACCATAGGATTTCTCAATGTTCTAATCTAGTCCTGGAATCGCCAAAGATGTAATCAAAATAGTCTTCCATAATATCAAGCAACATGTCATAAAATATGGCATTCTTTGATCTTTGATAAGTTATCCCTGCATTCTTAAGGCCTAAAGGTATGACTTCGTAACAGAATGTACCCCAACATGTAGTAAAGGTGTTTTTGTATTGGTCCTCTTCGGTAATTTTATCATATTATATCTAAAAAATCCATCCATGAGGGATAAAATTTCATATCCTATAATAAAATCATCAATCATATCATTGTTCGGAAAAGGAAAGACAACTTGTGGACATTATTTGTTGATGTCTCTAAAATCTATACAAATTCTTATACCAATAGGATTTTTCTGAACATGCACAACATTAGAAATTTATTTTGAGTAGTCAATAGGCCTGATAAATCCTACTGCAAATATCTTTTCAAGATCTTCTTTGACAAAAAAGAGCCACACAAGGATGCATCTTATGATTTTTTTTCTTAATCATATTTTTTGAATCATGCACAAATAAGTTATACATTGCAAAAGAAGGATCTAATCCTATAATTTCCACATATGACCAAACAAATACAAATTGTAATTCTCAAATAATCATAAAATTTTTTTTATATCATTGCGCTTAAAGACAACCTCACAGCTTAACCATTTTAGGTTCATCGTTTGTTCCAATGTTAACATCAAAATTCTCCTCCACAATCAATTTGGATTCATCTTCCATATGCGTAGGATCAGCGGGGAGATTAAGAACTTTATCTAAGCGTGTCTCACCAATATTTTCACCCTTGGACTGGTGAATTTTTATATACTTTTATTTTTCAATTTGTTTTTCTAATAGTTCCTGAAAGATATTTTCATTATAGGACTTGGATTTTTTCTTTTGACAAATATTTTTGGAAGATATTTTTCCCTCATTTTTATTTTTAAGTTTTCTGACCACATAACTCAACCTCATCCTTGAGACACGCGTATGCATCAAGTTTGATAAATAACCCCTTTTGTGGTATTCAATAGGAATTTAATTATGCAGATCTGTAAATTCATCGATTTCTTCATCATTCTGAATAAAATCAATTACCATGTGTTGTTATTGGTCCCAATTTACAAGGGATGTGTGAACAAGATTAAATCTGAGAGTGGAATGGGATAAGGTAAAAATATCAGTGTCAAGAAATAGTTTTATGGAGGAAATTTCTTCGTAAAGACTACAAAATGACTTTTTTTTTCTATGACCTATAATAACTATAGTCACATTTAGAAGAGGTGGATTTGACCTCTGGAGGATGGGACCCATACAATTTAATACCAATACCATATATTTCCATCTTTTCATTTGGTATCAAAAGAGGTTCCCGCAAACCCTATTCCTCTAGGCCACATCCATATCCTTGGTAAACCAAGGCACACACCATCTTGTTAGGGATGTCATATTTAAGAGCTTGATAGCATGAAGGCATCACATCATCATCAGACTGTTATGTATAAGTGTCAAGGATTTTCTTGTCTACCAAAATTCCAACAAGAAGGAATGTGTCAATATTATAATGTTCATGGGACCATTGAGGTTAATAATTGGGTCTACCACATGTCTTTGGTTATAAAGGAATATTGAAATGAGGAGGGATTGTTTGAGGTTATATTCTCCATAGCTGGTAGGAAGTAATTTCATCTCCAACATAAAAAAGGGAGATAGAGATTTAGAAGCATCACTTTCACATGAGCATAGTGTATTATGATCAATGTGAGAGGTGAGACCCTTGAACTAAATCTGAAAAGTTATTTTGGTATAAGGAAATTCATATGTAGTGGGAAAATAACCAAATAACACTCTGCAATGTGCAAAGGATTAGGGGTCTCTAAGAATGGTAATTATTTTTCCTTCATGGTAAAGTGTGATACAATGATGGAAAGTTGATGGCACGTCCTGCATAGCATGAATCTATGGGCGACCAAAGAGCATATTATACGGTAGTTATAATTCCATGACATGGAACTAGGTATCATGAGTAGTGGGCCCAAATTCCATAGGAAAAGTTATTGTGTCAGTTGACTTTATTTTTGCATTATAATAATCCTTAATGGTGATGAAATTAGTCTATAATTTTTTGTCGGTGCATCCTAATTGTGTAATGAACTATAAGGTATAAACTTTTAGGATATAAAATTTATCCACAAGCACCCTTTTATCTTGGTACGAGTACCAATTAATTAAATTTATAAAGGTATATTATGCGTATGATCATCCATTGGAATCTCATACTGACTAAAGGTAATATGCTTCAGAAGGAGCAAGTTGTGCAACCAAAATTTGGAAGTGTGAAGGATCAATATCTTTTGAAAATATTGACCCCCAGAGAGTTTTATAATGAGTATCTAGAGGGGAAGACCAAGGAGGTTATAGAATAATAATATGATCACACCGTGTTTCCAAAACACACTCTTGTGTCTTGATCTTAACTGTATTCACATGCACATTAGGAAGATGAACACAACAAATAAGTGAATCAAAATAATGTGTTTCTTCATACAACAACATGTTTTGCATTTCTTTTCTAGGATGACTGACCTTGATTCACCTTTTTCTCCGCATGTTTATTCTTAGGGAAAGGATCTTTATATATGTCCAACTACTTGTTAGAGGTTTTTAGGGTTTCATGAGAATCCATTTCAACATATTTGTTATTTATGACGTCTTGGATGAAATGTTTCAACTTTAAACACTTATATATGGTGTGGCCTTTAACACAATGATATTCATAATATTAACGGTTTTTATACCATGACAGTTTTGGTCCATCATTAATAAAGGGTGTAGTATTAGGGTACCTAACCATGTTCACTACATCAAATTGTTTCAAGATTGATGAAAAATAACTTGTAAGTAGAGTGAACAGTCAACATTTAATTTTTGGTGCAACGAAGTCCTTTGGAAAGTTTCAAAGGAGTTTTATTTTGAACTACTTCCACATGTTTTGAATCTATGATTTCTATCACTTGTGAAGTTTTTTTTCTTGTTGAAGAGTTTAGGCTTTGTCTGTAGGTTTGGAGTTATGATTATATCTTTGAAAGGGTTTTAAATTCCTTTTAGCCAGTAAATCCTTCTTGATCTGGCTTTTTTTCTCTATGAATTCTTTGAAAGTTATTACATAATACATTTTCAAGTGAAAGGATATTTTAGGATGTATGTTTTGCACAAAGATACTAACAAGTTGTTTCTCTAGAATTAAAAAAGGGAAGTGGCTAGCTAACCCTTGGGATCATTATAGGTAACCAACAAAGTTCTCATTGTTACATTGTTTGATGTTACATAAATCTAACATAGTAATGTCTCTATCCATATTGAATGAAATGTGGTGCACAAATTTCTCAGTTAATTTAATGAATTTGTGAAGACAAAATCTCTGGGTATATAGAGAAACCATTCAAGTTCTTGGCTTCGAAGGCTTTGTGGGAACAAGTGAATAAGATAGTTATCGTTATATGTAACTTCTTGGAAATCCATGAATAATTATTTGAAATGATTTCATGCATCACCATTATCTCTATATTTATCCAATTTAGTGAAAATCGAAGCAAGGAGGAAATGGCGTACACAACATTTTTTGATCAAAAGGATATGAACACAGTTCCTTCAAATTGATATTTCTTACTACGTCCAGCATTATTTTCTTGAAGACTTGTGAGGGAATTTTTCATGGACTATCACTCATTGTTAAATATATGGCCAAGAGAAGGTTTGGTAGGTACATACCCAAGGTTATAATGTTATGTCTCGCCATCACATTTTTTAGTGTAAAGATCATAATATGTGAATTTAGGTTTCTCATTACGTGCAGATCTTCTGGTGTCTCTTTGGACATGGGAAGCCAAGTTTTCTAATTGACGACTAAGGGATTATAATTGTTGTTGAACAATGATCTCATTGTTTCCAGGGTTCTTCTTGAGTTTCACGTGGGAGTGGTTTTTCATGATCTTCATTCTCACCCCTAGCTTCACGGTTAATTCAAATGAGTGGTATGCAATAACAACTTATGTTTTTAGGAGATGTGTCTTCTTCATTGTTATTTGTTTGGCTATAAGTAGAGGCATGTCCAAAATTTAATATGTCCTTAGTAGATCAAAGGGGACATTCCATTTCTTCTTCACCGTGAACCATGTTTATGAGGACAGTAGGATCAAAGTATTGTCGTAGTTTTTCTCCTAACTCTAAAACTTATACCAAAAATTGATCTCTATTATTAAACAAAAATTTATCCATGTGTTCAAGGTAAATATCGTGTTAGAGTAGGTATTTACTTTATCTCATGTTCACCTAGGTACTTTATTTACCTTTATTGTATTTATCATCACCCACTTATGTGTGTGGAAATTTATTTTTATTTATTTAGATATTAGGGAGATATTATCCAGTTGTTAGGTATCGTTCTTTCCTTGAGCTATGGTATTGACTAGTTCTTTCTTTGATCTATGGTATTGAATATATCCTTAATGTTTAGTTCTCTCCTAAATCTATGGTCTTGAGTAGTTCTTTCCTCTGATTTATTTCTTGATCTATGACCTTGACTGGTTCTTATATTGTTATTCCTTTCCTATATAAGCAAGGCCCATTCTCATTGTATTTCAATTGAGTTCCATAATAATATATGATATTGTTGCTCATTTGTTTGCAAAGATTTTATGTAAAGTTATTCTGGTGAATTACTTCCATCTTATTGATTTTGGTGTTTGATTAGCATCTGAGTTCTTGGCTTGATACAATTTTGTTATCATATCTTTTATGGTATCAGAGCAGGAGATTGCTATTGACATCTGTCTCTAAGTTTTATTTTGCAAATAAGGTTTTTTGTAAATTCATATATTCAGTATTTATTCAAATTTTATTTTTTCATGCGGTTTCTGGTAAAACAAAGCCTTCCATTAGATTCAGAAGGTGGAAAAACCCTAAAATCTACTATAAACTGGACCATTTCTGGAGGCAATCATTTTTTCAGTTTTGTTTGTTGGAAAGATGCATGCTAGTTTGGATTGGAATTCACGTCAACCAAAGTAAAAACCATGAAATAAATTTTTGGGTTTGTTACAGTTTTTTGAGATCCGTACTGGGTTTTTTCCTGTTATGTTACAGCATACTCGATTGGCATGAAATAGGCGGTTCTAGAAAAGGCATTTCTTCCTTTTTCGGTAGGGGTCCATGCACTATTGTGCACGTTTTGGTATTTTCGAGAAAATCTGCAGACTGCTGGTCATATGGTATGGTCATATGGTATGAGGGCTTAAATCTTGTGATTCCTACTAGTAGGTGCTTAACTCCATCCCCCTTTCATTTTACTTGTGTGGTGAATGCAAGATCATTTTGTTTTGTTTTAGTGGCAACTAAAATAAATAGCAAAGCATAAACTTGTAAAGCTTGTATCTTTTGATCGGTAACTTAGTTTTGAGTGTTGTTTTTTACAAAAGTGTTTGTTTTTTTGTGCTCTTTGGACATTGGAGAATATTTATTTTAATAATCACATTATTAATTTTAAAAGTGCTATATTGTAACACGCACTCATTATAAAGTGTCAAATATAGAGGGGTGTTGTAATCACTTCTAGACACAATTTTGGTTGAGCCCGATGTCCTAAACTTTTGGGAGTTGCATTCTTGTATCTATCATGGATTTTGAGAATGATATGATTTTCTCCGAAGTGTGTGAAATTTAGAAGGATATTGTATAATTTTTTTTGAAGAAAATAGATCGCTCAAGAACCAAAATTTATCTTCTACAAGCACTCATTCATGATAAGGATACAATAATACACTCCCTGCAGCATCATCATCATCATTCTTGACAGTCATATCCATGATCCTAGTCCACTTGCAGTTATTTCTCTTGTACCCACTGACCTTGATCTATCCATTTTTTAGCCTACTCCTGCTCCTAATTCTCCTAAGCCTATTAGGCTTGTTACTTGCATGTTCTTCTAGGTTTGTGCCTATTACAGTTACACATGTTGTGTATCCTACTTCTACTCACATGCATGTCTTTTTTGAGAATCATACGACTACATTCAGTTCTCACATGCTCTGTTCTATGGGTTTCACTTGTGGAGGTATTGACAAGATATTCATAGGTATTTTCCCCCTATTCCACATGTTAAGTGGAATTCTCGCCATGGCATTGGTTTTCAAGAGTAGGTAATTCATTGGGATCACACATTGACAAAGCTCCTATTTTTGTTCACTTGACTCTTTTTGAGGATCATGAGCAACACAGTGAGTTCTTCACCTTCACTCATGCTTGAGAAACCTAATATTTCAGGTATCAAACATGATCAACCTAACACACATTATAATGTTCCTTTGCATGCACCCATTGTGAATTTTTACATCAAGTCATATGCATACATATTCTTCATCTATCCATGTTGATTTGGGGTGGATATCTAATCACTCGTGGTGGTAACATAGGAATTTATTGAGATGAATCTATAGGTGTGGTTGCTCCACCATTCGGCCTCTTGCTCCACTTTCTATACCTTCTACATTGTAATGCTCCTTGTTTTGAGCATTTTTCTTTAGCAGGTGTAGTGTATCTCTCTTGTTTTTTGATATATTTTGTATCTGTATTTTTGACACTTTTGGCATGTTGACATTCTCTCTTGCCTGGGGGAGCTATTCTGGTGAATTCTAGTGTTATTTTGTTCATTGTTCGAGTAGTTGTTTTGACAACTCATACAAATTTGTAGAGTCACTCCACCCATTCAACAGTATGGGAGGGTGTGGTGTTAATCCTACTTCTTTGGGCATTAAGTCCTTGTCCTTGTTACCTTGGATTTTCTTGGATCGTGACACTCTGGATATTGTATCCTTGCCTTGTTGCTTTGGCTATTATTCTTGGATCATGGCACACCTTTTTACAGTACTTGATTCAATTATGTTTATCTTCAGGTTTTGTGTCATTGCCTTGTTACCTTGGCTTTTCTTAGATCATGAAACTCTGGATTTTATGTCCTTACCTTGTTGCTTTGGTTATTTTTCTTAGATCGTGGCACACTCGATTTGTAGTAATTGATCAAATTATGTTTGGTGTTTTTTTTGCACTTTCAACATCACTCCATTGACAGTCTCCTTGTATGGAGCTATTCTGGTGAATCCCAATGTCATTTGTTTTTTAGTTTTGTGATCGAGTAGTGGATTCATACCACAGTGCACACCAAACTTATTCAGCATTGTATGATTTTTTTGATCCGAAGCTTCTTGGGATGCCTTGCAATGGTTTTTTTTCTCTCTCTACTTTGTTGTTACTAATTTTGGGTACCTTATGGCGTCCCTTTTTCCCAGTTATTATACATGAGTACCTCATCAAGCCTAGTTTCTAGGACTCATATTGTGGACATCACTTCTATTTTGATCCATAGACTTCACTTGAGGGGGGTGTTAGAGTAGTTATTTACCTTAGCTCATGTTCACCTAGGTACTTTATTTACCTTTATTGTATTTACCCTCACACACTTATGTGTGTGGATATTTCATTTTATTTATTTACATATTAGGGAGATATTATCTAGTTGTTAGGTATAGTTATTTCCTTGATTTATGGTATTGAATAGATCGTTGATGTCTAGTTCTCTCCTAAATGATATGGTCTTGACTAGTTCTTTCCTTGATGACTAATTCTAGTTCTTTCCTTGATTTATGGCTTGATCTATGACATTGAATGTTTCTTAGATTTTTATTCCTTGCCTATTTAAGAAAGGCCCATTCTCATTTTATTTCAATTGATTTCTATAATAATATATGATATTGTTTTGCATTTGTTTTCAAAGGTTTTATGTAAATTTTTTCTAGTGAATTACTTTCATCTTATTGATTGTGTTGTTTGATTAGCATCTAATTTCTTAGCTTGGTATGATCTGGTTATCATTTCTTTTAACTCGAAGCTAACCTAGGGAGATATCTCATTGTCTCCACTATCGAAACCCATTGTGTCTTCCTCAAGTAATGGGTCCAAATTAGTATGAATGAAAGGATTTTATACTCATTATTTTATGTCTCACTCTTGTAACAACAGGAATAATAGGAAAAGTTTTCTAAGGTTTGAAAAATCTGTATAAGTACTATAATGAACCTAAGAAAAATCAAACAGTGTGATAAATACAAATTTCACAAAGTATCTAAAATAATCTAGGAAAAACCTAACAATGTTACAACTGTAAATGTTATAAATAAATTTATAGGGTGATGAAATGTATGATGAAATGTACCAAATAAAATAGATCATGTTTTTAACAAAGGATAAATTACAAAAGAACATACTCATTATGTTTAATTTTTGTCTCAAAGATTATTTTGATAAGATAAAAATACAATTTCAATATTTAAATTGAGTTTAGGAAAAACATGATTTAAATATTTAAAATGGGTTGAGGTGATTTCAACAATACAAGGCATACTTTACACAATTTTAATACAAACAAGGTCCAAGTTCTTAAAATGAAAACTGCAAATGTGAGAAGCATGTCAATACAATTCAAGCACTTTAATTAATCTTTTGGAAAAGCAAGATGTTAGTATTAAAAAGTAATTGACACAATGCGAGTAGTGTACCTATAACACCTTCCAAAACTCAAAGCAGTGCTTGAACAAATAAAACTCTACTTATAACAAGGAGTTGACACAATGCGAGTGGTGTAACATTACAATTTAGACACGTATATCAAGTTTTAAGAAAAACAAGATGTCAATATAAAAAAATTAATTGATATAATGTGAGCAACATAACAAATCAAAGGGAAATCAAGATAGGATAAACTTATACAATGAGACAACTTGATATGGATTTCAACTCAAGATTTTGAAAATATGAAGATGTACTAACACACTTTGAAAAATTACATCAATGTTGCAATAAGTAGTGATGTAAGTGGGTGTAAAAGTGATGGAAACAATTTCAGAAGCACTTCATGGTAGCTTTCTTTTGACCAATAATGTCAACAAGAAAACAAGGAAGATAGTACAAATTGTGATGAAAAATACGTGGCTAACTTTGGAAGATTTTTGCCTCTTTTATAACAAGGTATAAACTAGGACAATGTTTTGTGTTATAAGTTTTATGATGAGTAACACATGGTGCAAAAACTTCATTGGACTCTCCCCTTGTTCAAAATAACAAGGTTCTGACTCTGAGGAAGTTTTTTATTTGTGAAGGCTCTTTAAAACATGATTGGATAAATTCAATTTGGCCCCAATTCGAAATGGTTACCTAATTTGTTTTCTCAACACTTGCCAATACTTGTCTAAGAGAGATACACTTTGTTAGATAACTCCTAGGTGAAGGACCATTATCCCAAAAATAAAATTAATGAATGAGGCCTCATATGAGATAACTTGAAGCATTCTTCACATGTATTTCTAGACAAGTAGGTAGTGGGGAACTTCCAATTTAATCAACCATTTCCATCAATGTTTTGACTACTTTGGAGCTCCTATGGCAATCCTCAAAATGAGTTTTATAGCTTATGCCAAGATAATTCCCATAGTTTAAATCGGATGGGTTATAATCCTTATCCGAACCTACAAATACAATGTTTTCAATAAATTGGTGTGTTTTTTATCTTTGGATCTTAGTGTGGTTTAAAACACCATTGACAACATGTAACACATTTTTGTTACCATTTATTTTGATTCAATTATTTTTCAAACGTAAGGTCCTAGCATACAGAAAATTTATTAGTTTTCCATTAAACCAAAATATTTTGAAAGAGGATCAAGGTTGTTTTTTATTCTCAAGATCATCAAAAGATACAAGAGAATAACATACACAATAATTGATCCAACTAGATAAAAATGAAAATAATTAAATCAACAATCAATTAAATTCTTCAAAATATTAATTCCCTTAAACAATTCAAATAATGAAATTTCCAAGTAACACAAATGTTAGAAAAGAAGAAAATTTTTGTTTTTGATTCCCAAGATCACCAAAAGGCACATAGAGAAGAGCATACATAATATTTTACCTAACTCAAGTAAAATGGAAAAAAAAACATTCGTTAAAACATTTAAATGTGTTAGAAAAATGATTTAAAGAGAAAAAATTGCAAAATATAAGTTAGAAACCATTTAAAACAACAAAAAATATAAAAAGTAAGACTTAAAAAAACTTTGAACTTCAATCCCAAAAAGTTACATAGAATGCTAGCGCCTAGACAATCAATTGTAGTGCAAATAAGAAGCTACACTTTTACATAGAAAGGAAATAGTAGCACACTTCCGCAGAGACAAAAGACATAAACCAATGGTTTTACACTTCCAGTTAACAATAGAGAAAAGAGAAGAAATGCTAGCACATAGAAAAGAAATGAAAGCGCAAAGACAGGAAATGGTAGCACACTTCCGCAAAGGTGAAAAACACAGTGAAACAATATCACACTTCCAGATAATAGTAATGCAGTTCCAAATAATAGTAGTGTAGAGAGATAGCGATGCTAGCGCATAGACATGAAATGTGTAACGTGAAGATTAAAAAAATGATAGTGCACTTTTGTAGATATCAAAAACATAGAAAAATGGTACCACACTTCAAGATAATGGTAGCGACAAGGAGTAGCGATGTTAGCATAGGTAAATTGTGTCTCTTAAATATCACGTGAAATACGACCCGAAAAATTAAAAAAGATCAATTTTTTTCTAATAAGCTTCAAATTTGGTAGCACTTTACCTCCTTCAATCCTACAAGGAACACTCAACATAAGAAATCTCAAAAAAATATGTTAATAAAAAATAGTTATATCAACATTTGTTAAATAGAGATTAGTATGGAAAAAATGAAATTTAACTACAAAAACTTAAGAAATGCACAAGAGAGAAAGGAGTGTCCTATTGGGCGTGTCATATGTATTTAAGTGAATAAACCAAGATAATTTACTTAATGAAAAATAACACCAAATATTTCTCATAACCAAGCTAATATATCAAGAACACCATGATAAATCCTACGAAAGATAAAATCTAACTAAATGAATCCAATTAAACATGAAAACACTAAGACATGCCTTGTTATTTTTGATGGGATTTCTAGATTTTAATTTCCTCTTTTGATGAACTGATCATGATTAGGATCGATCAAAGAAATGTTATCTCCATGAATAAGAAATAGTCTCACAAATATGGACTCAGTGGCCATGTATGGATCTTCCTTCACCACTATTTGCAAGAGGATAAAATGGACATGGAGATCAATAAAATTTTCCGAGTAGAAATGCTCTTATCATGTGCATATAGTGATAACTTATAACATCGATTTAAGATTAGAAGGGAGGTACTAGGTTCTTTATATAGCTTTTTCATTTTGGGAGAAGCTAGAAACTTAGAGAATGTGGGATAAAGATGAAGTAGAATTAGAAAAGGATAAACATGATTAGAAAGTAATTATTTAGTGTTTAGCAACACATGGGAGTTGGAGAGGATTTAATTAATCAACTACGGTTAATTAATAGGCCCAGATAAGCTTAAGAAGGCATTTGGAGGTGATTTAGAAGGGCACTGAAATAGTTTTAGAGGATTTGAAAGGGGGATTTAACTAATAAGAATATTTACTAATTAAAAACAATATTAAACATGCTTAAATAACTAATAAGTAGTTAATTAATTCAAAGAGGATTCTAACTAACGAAGTGTCATTAATTGGCATCTGGAATGAAGGAGAGGCTAGTTAATTAACGAAGTGTCTTTAATTGACCAAGATGAAGGGGAATGTTAGCTAATTAGCAAGAAATCACTAATTATACAAAAATATATAGGAAATATGATAAATAGTGTAATTTTAGTAATAAAACTACGTAGTCATATTTAGATGTCTACAATAACAAGTAATATCTCCTTGGCTATGAGTCCACTTAATAATTACACCAATGCCCTTGTATGTTAAACTACGTGCAACCATTTAACCATATAAACGTTCAATCCTTTGGTGGTTGTCCAAACATTCTTCCAAACTGTTCATTTTGGCGCTACGTTATCAAAGGTTGTAAATATGCGCATTAAAACCACCTTTTTAAAAAACATTAAATAGGTTATGCAATCAATACCATCCAAGGAAACACGTTGCTTTGGGATATTTTTTCTAATGGTTCATGTTACTTTTTTATGCATTCACAAGACTAAATTCCATTTTAGTAGGGTATTCACATGACAACTTACAAAGGATAAATCCCCCACATTAAAGACATGTCACAAATGGCATGGGTTTATAGTATGTTGGAATTCATGTGGAATTTGGAACTACATCTTCATTAATAAAAAGCATAGTAATATCGATTCTGATTATGGGTATTCACTATTTTTAAGTGTGATATCTCCAACTAATGAGGGATAAGGTTGAACAAAACATAACTCACATGCACGGGTAAAATCAACTAAAAGGCAAATATTAAAAATTTATACCAAATAACCAAAACAATATTTGTGTTACACTATTGAGAACCATCTATGGAGGAAGCCACGTAGGCACTCCATATCATAATAATAGTCACGGTTAGATTTAGCAGGGGAAACGTAATCCACAGATAAAAGATCCACCATTAAATCCCAAGATTATTGATTATGATATGCATGTCGATTAGACACATGACTAACTAAAAATAGATATAAAATAAAAGAACTTAATGAGCAAGAGAAGAAAGAATAATAATAAACAAGAACAAGAGACAGATAACACCATATTTAAGTGGAGAAACCTGAAGGAAAAACAACAGTTGTAAGGAAATTTCTATATTAAGAATTTACACAAGTTTAACCCAACACTTCCACTTCACTCCTTTATCTTTTCCAACATTTGCAAAGCTATATATTTTTATCATTCGATACAATGATCTTATACCTAGTCTTACATTTTGCTAGTAGTCTTTAATATTTGACTATACAAATTTAAATGTTGTTGATAGCCAATCATGAGAGGGATCACCCAAATCAATGTGGGTGGGTGAATCGGCTAGGTCATTTCACTCTTAAATGTGAAATACCTTCACAATAAAGCTCAAGGAACAAAATTTTTTATTTAATGTTGCGGCATACTACAGTGGTTGATCCCACTTGAAATTATCACCCCAAAACTCTCCCTTAATGTTAAGTGTGAAGAAAAACTCAGATATGTCAAATTTAACTTTTTCTATACAAGGATTGTATAGATCCTTGAATTAGCAATAGTGATTCAAGATAGCATGCAAACAAAGGAAATCCAAAGGTATTCCCATACAAAAAGTTCTTAAGATGAGTGTTTTACATATGAATACTTACATTAGACTATGGAGCCTTTTATAAACTACGACATACCAAAAACTGAAGGTTCAGTGGGATTTACAAGTAACTTCACATAGAGTGACACATTTACTTAATACAAGATGGAGGAAGTGATTGGAAGTTTAAAATCAACTACCTTATGCATTTTATCATAAGAATTATAGTTCACATACAATGTTACGAACCATGTGTAAGAAATCCCTAAAGGATTACTTGTGTTACATACAAAGTGGGTATTCATGATGTGGTCATGATCTACTCTTAAAATTTGACTTGGGTATTTTATAATAGGCCATCAAGAGGTGGCATTGTCATACACACTACCCCTCAAGGGAAAGTCTGATAGGCCAAAAAAGGCACAAAAATTGTAGTAGTTCCCAACACACAATGGCTTGGGGAAGGTATATGCAACATAATATCTTATGCTGAATTGGATTGTTTATTCTACTAGCAGCCTCTTTAGCCACATGGATATTTTTTTGCTCCAAGTGATGGTGCCTACATAAAATCTTGAACACAAATCCACCTACATATCCAACACAACATCAGCAAATATCATAATAAGCATAATCGAAATCATACAAATTTTCACTTTTAACCAAGTATAAAGGTTAAACACTAGTTGTATAACAATTAACATATCACTCTGTTGAATAATTACCAAATATGTTGAAATAATTCCAACATATTACACTTTGTAAAATATATATTAGATGCAATAAGTATGTTAGATTTAGCAGGGGAAATGTAATCCAAACATCACAGATCCACCATTAAAGTCGAATATTATAGATTATGATATGCAGTCGATTACACATGAGAATAAATTAAAATATATAATGAATAATAGATCTTAATGAGTAAGAGCTGAAAGAAAATAATAAACAAGAACAAGAGACATATAACAAAATATTTTAGTGGAGAAACCCAAAGGAAAAACTTCACTGGTAAAGCACTATCTATATTAAGAATTTACACAAGTTTAACCCAGCACTTCCATTTCACTCCTCTATCTTTTAAAACGTTTGCAGAGATATATGTTTTGATCATTTTATACAATGATCATCTAGGTGGTCTTACATTCTACAAGCAATATTTAATAATAAAATGTATAAATGTAAACGGTGTTGATAGCCAACCCCAAGAGGGATCTCCCAAACCAATGTGGGTGGGTGAATTGGTTAGGTCGCTTCACTCTTAAATGTGAAAGACCTTCACAATAAAGTTTCATGAACAAATGTTTAATTTAATATTTGGGCATACTACAGTGGCTAATCCAACTTGAAATTATCACCCCAATAGTAACCGCCACAACCAATCAAATACAAAAGTTTCCCCAAAAAATTAAAAATCCTACAGTGAGCGTGATAGTTCCAACCATGGAACATTTTTTTGGCCATCTATGGCATGCATATGGTCTCATGTCTGACCATGAACGCATCCGCACTTTATTAAGAACACAATTTTGTTGTAAGGCATCTATTAACGATAAACATGATTTCGAGTCCCCAAAAGATCCAAATATAAAATAATCTACAAATTTGGTGTAACTATACTCCCAATAATTATCCTAGATCTAATTTTTGTATTATCATTTCTTCTATCCCGCGAAATGATCTGACACATTACCAAGAATTTCACTAGTTTTTTATCTCTAGATAAAGCCCATTTAATGTAATATTTGGTACTAATATGTATGATTTATTTTTTTTGAATTAGTGGTTTATTTGGATGTCTACGTAGATGGTTTAGTTTTTAAATAATATGACTTCGAATTCCATCCTAGTTACATTTAGAACCACATTTAGTAGTTTTTTTAGATAAACAGAAAATGAATTCATACACATTCATCCTTTCCATCCAAACATTTGAAATTTTTTAGTCGCAGGAGAGGATTTCCCATGGTCTACACACATTTCAGCTTAAATATTCTTAAAATTACTCTTAACTAGCAATCAAAATTAAATTTTATGGTGGAAATTATGAAGGGGATACTTCAAAGGAGTGAAAGGTGAGGGGACAAAATAGAGACAAATGAATAGGGTCAGCGAAGAATGGGTTTTGTGTAGGAGAAGTTGAAGGTTGGTCCAAATTTTTTGGGGAATCAATGTGAAACTTTTATTTCATACAATGATGCGTCTTTTTTTCCAATCGTTAGAATGACAAAGGCATGTGGTGTGCATGGTATCAAGGTAATATATTGTGAAGATATCTTAGAAGGAAAGGAGTAGTCAATTAATATTATCAACGTCAATAGTTTTTATAATTTCATCACCTGTGTTTTTTAGGTATTAATAAGACTATCATGGAAATGAATAGTCTAACATGCACACCATCCTTTCCATCACAAATGATTTTTTCACAAGACTAAAATTTGGTCTTAAATTGTTTAATATTAAAAATGGGGAAATTCCAATAGTTGAATACAATATGTTAAAATTGACAAGGACTAAGAGGGGGGAGAATTAGTCCCCAATTAAACATTTTACTTCATACTTCAAAACAAAAAACACACATCTTCATGAAACACAAGTATCAATGTATAATCACAAGAAAATACACTTCACCATGAAACATACTCAATGTAAGGATCAAAAAATATACACAAAACCACTTATTATTGATATTCAAATAATATCACCACTCTTTAAGGATATTAAGATCATATTACAATGAATAGACGTCTTCAAGAATAGTCAACAAGATACAATCAAGATCCATCAAGACAATCAACCTTGTCTCATGAATATATATATGAATATATAATTATTTACAAATGCCTTCAACTCAATATCATACCTAAAAATAATTCAGAAACCTAACAAAGATATCAATCATGCTATGAACCTAGCATTCAAATATAATAAATCAAATCTTCCCTCCTTAAACTGGATATCAAAGAAACATCACCAGTTTTTCTTTGATCAAATTATCCTCATGACAAAATAAACAACTTACTGACCTAGAATGAAATTCTAGGAGTTTTGGTCTAGGCCTAAGCGGGTTTTACTTTGCAGCAAAGGTTTATTCAAAAGAAGATAAAAGGGGTTCTAAAAGATTAGCAACAATGTACCCAAAACATCACTTTTATACCCTCTACTTAATTCAAATTTAAAAAAGTTTGGTTTACCTCTAGGACTACAAATCCATCCTAATAACATCCCATAATATTCACTAGAACATTCACAATTTACCCATATAGGTCAACCTAGAGAAAAACCCTTCATCCATGCACCAAAAATACTCAAAATTCCATCATTGGGATGTGAAAAATCCCCTAACACCAAAACTATTTTTATTCAAGATCTAAAAATCACAAAAAATGTTTAAAATGACATTTAAACATCATCCTTGATCTAAATTTTCATGAACCAATAAAATTATTTCATTTAATGGGGTCCAGTGGCTCATGGCCTTCACAAAAACACCTATTTCAAGCAAACTAAATATCACCTTTGGGCCTCAAGACCCATCAAGACAAAATAAAATATGGAATGTGACCACTTGATTGAAATGACAGAACCTTTATAACTCATGCATTCAAGCTATACCTCTTGAAACATCCACTGATTCAAAATTGAAACTTTTACCTTCACCAAAATAGGCTTCCTAAAATGTAGTTTTACAAATGCAACTTGTTAACACCCTTCCTAACACTTTTAATACCTCAAATTTATTAATTGGATGTAAAATTTATCCCTCTTTACATTCCAGGTGATATAAAGCATTAAAAAATCCATTTCAGGAACTATCCCACTCAATCTTTCAGAAAAGTAGTTCTGTCCTAAAAAATCAAAAATATTCTTGTCAACAAATTGAACTTGAAACCATATATAAAAACTCATCATCATGAATTAAATATTATATAAATGGAAATATATCGTAATTCTCTTTCCAACGCAATTTTATCAACCTCCTAACTCCTATTATAGCTCTTACAATGTCCAATTTACTGAACGTTATTTCTTACTAAACCAAAACTGCCCTTTGACCAGTCAACCTAAATGACACATACATGAACATTAAATTACATCATTATTACCTAAAACAATTTTTTTAATCAATAAAAACTTATATAAATCACATAATGGACATTTATTTTGCAACTCCTTTGGAAATCCTTGTCCCAAACTAAACTTCTTCAGAAAATCACCTTTTTGAGTGGGGTCCACTCATCATCATAACCTATACCATACCTTTATGGAAATATGAATGAGTTTTCTACATTTTCAAATTATCATACACTAACTAGCAAGAAAAAATGACCACTTAGGAAGTGAATATCACAAATCTCTTGCAAGTTAGGGTTTCAAACTCATAACAAGTTGTTTACCTTCTTAACATTCATTCATAAAATACATGAAAATGAAATGACCTCATTATTTTTATGAAACCTTATAAAATAAATTTATAAAAATCCTTTAAATCCTCCATATCCAATACAAATCACACAATTCATGGTGAGTATCAGAATTTCCAATTCAAGCTGGAAATCACGTTGTTTTTGACCTTGTTTCACCAAAAATATCATATCTTGTAAAATACCCATCATGGAAACCTGAATTTTTTCCAAATCAAAAGGA
The DNA here is from genome assembly GCA_019776745.2 of Taxus chinensis. Taxonomy (NCBI): domain Eukaryota; kingdom Viridiplantae; phylum Streptophyta; class Pinopsida; order Cupressales; family Taxaceae; genus Taxus; species Taxus chinensis. The sequence goes on along the minus strand of CM034154.1, from coordinate 606,479,697 downwards.
CATATCCTAAATACATCTCAAATCATCACCATTTCATAAATATCTCTCAATTATTCCACCTACTGAGACTTGCATAGCTACCACTTAGGGTTATGTACTCTAGTAGCCAGTTTCAACTGAAATGGCCTCATAACACATCATAAAAACACTTAAAATTATACTAACATACCCGATACATCATGATACACCTAAATACATGCATCCATGAGCTCAAATATCTAAATAGCTCATATATATACCTCCTAACATCCATACCTATGCTCAAATGAGCACCTACAACATACTCACCAACCTATATCTTCTCTTTGAAACTCATGTGAGTGCCAAAGCACTACCAAAACATTCTCTCCAACATTCTAACATGCCTCTCAAGATTCAAAGAAGCTCATACCACCATGCACTATCACCTAGGCTAGTTAGGTCACCTTAATAGACTTGAAGGAATAAACCATCCTCACTGAATCACCATGTGAAATCAAGAACAAACCTAAATCTCCTTGTCATCACCAATCTGATCATAATATTACCCTACTCCATCATCAAATTTTTCATTAATGATATTTTACATCAATGAAAACACATATACACCAGCATACCAACAATCCCCTCATTTATCATTGATGAAAATACACCTATACTTATCCCCCTTTTTACATTAATGACAAAGGTTATGTATAACTACATAATATTTACTTTTCTCAACCTCATAGGATCACCTCATGGTTAGAGACATCAACCAAAGGTCTCAAATAAGCTCAAAAGCTTTGAAATTTCAAACAAAATCATATTTTGGCCTTATTTCAATCTTGTAGACATAATACTCCCCCTAGACCAACCACATACACTATCTAGACTTGCAAAAAATCATGAATAAAACATCATCTTAACTTTTTTTTGGCTAAAACACTATTTTCACTTTCTAGATATGCAAAATTAGTAATTTTCATCAAAACTCTATTTTTGACCTTCAAAATGTCCACAGTGGCAGACCTATACCTAGACTATACCTTTCATGAGCATGCCAACAATGTTAATTGGAACCACAATACTATGAATATCATTATTTTTTTACCTTTCTTTTCTTGACTAGGCACATGCTTGGCTTTTCATTACTATTTCCTTATCTCCTCATTACACTAGGATTAATATCCCTGAAGTAACCATTTAGTAGCTTTAGAACCAAGTTTGACATGTTCAAGAAAAACATTCACAAAAATACATAGCATACCTCTACTCCCCTGGAATTGAAGACCACCATTCTTAGTAGAAAAGAATAATTTAAAGCATCATACCTTGCTAACTTTTCTTAAGAGCATCCTCAAATGTGTTTGGTACTTCCCCAATGTACATACTCACTTCTTGAATCCATATTTGGATGTGATATTATAATTTTATACCAAAAAATGTTTCTATTGAATAAAATTAGAAAAAAACATACATATCATTGCTTAACAATTATCTAGATCATCTTTTGAAGTAATAACATATATTCCCCTATCATTATAATTTTATACCAAAAAATGTTTCTATTGAATAAAATTAGACAAAAACATACATATCATGGCTTAAAAATTATCTACATCATATTTGAGAAGTGATAAACCTATATTCCCCTAGTCATGAACACTATTTACACACCTGAGAAACACTTTTAAGAACTGTAACATCATATTGGACCTTCTGAAATATATGAAAAATTTTCTAACTTCTTGACTATCCATTAATCATACACATACGTTGACCTCTTTTGTTAGATGACAAACCTATCTAGTTTTAGAAGATATTGACAATCTCATTTAATAAAAACCATTTTAGAAGACTCATAGAACACCAATGGTACCATAAAAATATGATGACTAGATCATGCAAGCTAAAGCAGTGTCTTGAAATTTATCAAGACCTAATAAGATTGAAGACACAAAATTTCACTTTACACCATCATGAAATTCCTTATAGAGAAACTAGATAAGCACAATAACAGCTCCATACACCCTTTACTTGTATAATTTTTCATGCTCTTCCTCTATCACAGTCACTATTCATGTACCATGTAATTTTGGTTCATGGTATATAATGATAATCCATAAAAGACTTATGTACAAGTTTACTAACTTTTGAACCATTTTTAGACTTAGAACACCATATGAAGATGAATGTACTCATGCATAGCTATTTGGAAGACTCAAAGCACAAAAAACATGATCCACATCCCTCTGAAAACATTTTAAATGTAATAAAATTCGCAATTACCTCTTAAAGAAGTAAAACTCATAATCATACATGTAACCAACTCCTTGAATCATGATGAGCTCAAAAATTTGGATGCCTCATTTTTCTTTCTAGACCATTTTAACCATCTATCATAGCACTAAGAGATAAATTTTGACCAATAGAGTTGAGAACTCACCCTTCACAGGATCAAATCCACCTAGGAGTATTAAAATTCTAAGAAGTCATTGACATACCTTAGATGCATCAATTTTTAGTCCTTGAATCTTTGTAACTCATCATGGAAGCCTTGAATCAATTTTAATTTGACTAGGATTTATTCACAACAAGATTCTTATTATTAACCTTTTATTTCCATGAGCAAACACCATTGTAAAGATAAAATTTCATGATCTATTACAGTATTGACTATCATGAGAACTACTTTGAGCATTCAACCACCTTATATATACATATAGCCTCAATATTTTCATGAAATACCTTAGAATCATTCTATACTTAATCCTTTTATCAAATTACGTTTCAACAAACACACCCTTATCATGATCTTTTCACCCTTCTGGATTCATGACTCAAATTTCTTATCAAATTCAAGACATATGACATATTGAAAAAACATGAATCCTTAATACTAACTGGGAATTTTGACATAAGACCACATTCAAAGGTAGAAGAAACTCTCAAAGATCATTTATACACTTGAAGTTTCCTCGGGAAACTTTGAAGAGATTACACAAGACAAAATTACCACCTATAGGTCCTTAATCAATCATTCAACTTTAACACTTTTGACGATGCACTAGAGATGAAAAAACCACAGATTATATAATTTTATCATCTTCAGAGATTAATATTGAGTTAGGACCACCTTATTCATGCATTGTAATATTTGAGACTCACTAAAGCTCACAATATCATCTTCTCATTATCAAATTGCACATACTCAACCAACTAACCCATAAAATTATGAGAATCAAACCTAATTTTTGATGAAGGAACTTACATAAAGAGAGATTACCTATTACAGATACCTATTTTTCCCAATGACAACCTCCAAGAACCTTGTAGACACACACTAAAAGAGACATACCTTTATTGCAAGATTAATCTTCTCCAATTAGGTCATTTTACTCTTTCACTATACTTTCATGAATTGCAAGAATTTAGGAAATTTTCAAGGTCTAAAACCTCTTAAATATCATAATACACCTTTTGAATATACTTTGTAAAGTATCTTATCTTTTAAATCCGTAATTTTATCCTCTACCTACTAGTTATTACATACTACTCCTTATACACCCTTTGAACCCAAATAGGGACAAAGAAGCTTCAAAGATCGATATTTTTTGCTTACATGACCTCAAACGTGATCACCAACACTGAAAGGTGATCAATCAAAGTTATGTTATCTCTATTTGGTCATTATTTGGAAGCACGATGAACAATTACATACCTAGAATCTCCTTGATTTTGCACTAGAATTAACTTGTTTTATCTATACCACTGTTACAAACCATGTTTATATTAGGGGATAAGGGATAAAACATGCAGAAAAATCCCATACAAAATCACAATAGTAGGAACTAATATATAGAAAATTATTATAGATCTGAAGTAAAGGTGCAAAAAATAAAAGAACACAACACAGAGACACTATTTAACATGGTTCACCTAATTTGGGCTACGTCCACCAAGAATCACTTGCTTAGATTTTATTACAATCCATCTCTTTCTCTCAATAAAATACCTAGATATATTTGGATTTGTTCTCAACAAACTCTCCTCAATTCACATTTGAACTCACACACATCTACAATGTTACATAAACCCTATCATATGCAAAAAATCACACCGAATAGGAAATTATTTAAGTAGTTTTATAATATCGTGGGTATCAAAACAATGGGCCAAAATTGTCTTATAAACCTATGGGTAAAAAATTACACCCATATGAGAAGAGCACGCTTACCAAGGTATCAGGAGACATTTTTTGAGGTCAATATTTTTGTCTTAGGGTTGTGCCCCTGAACCTCTACTAGCAGGGGTTTCTCACCCCTATACCCTCACTCGAGGTTCGACCCGACCCCAAACCCCAGTGAGAAAATTATGGAGAGTTTAAATTAATTTTAGTGTACAATATTCAACAGTTGCTCACATGCAAACAGGCTCCACAACATAACAATCTCCCACTTGGAGAATAGTTTTCCTATAAGAAAGCTTATCAACCCTTTATTATCATCTGTGAAGACCAGCTAAAGAAAAACATAACTTCAGTTTCTACCTTGTGATCACCTTGGTCATAATTTTTGTCAAGATTTGAACTAATATGAATCTTCTCCATCGTCAACTTCTCTTCCTATAAATTTTTCCTACTTAAATGGTACCTTAACTATATATGCTTTATCATAGATTGGAAATCAGAGTTCTTAGCTAGGTGTATAACACTCTTACTATCACAATGCAGCTTCCTTCCTCATGTTTATGCCCCAACTCCTAAAAAAAAATTGAAACCAAATCAACTCTTTTATTTCCTCTGTGGGAGAAACATACTCAACCTCTATGGTTGAAAAATCCACAAGCTTCTGTATTCATGAAATATAACTCACTGTTTCCCCACCTACAGTGAAAATATAACCTCTTTTTCTCCTCTTGATATACACATCTCCAGCCATGTTCAAGTATACATAACCAAATCATCTCTTTTATTTCCTTTGTGGCAGAAACATACTCAACCTTTATGGTTGACAAATCCACAAGCTTCTATATTCCTGAAATATAGCTCATTGTTTTCCCACCTATAGTGAAAATATAACCTCTTGTGCTCCTCTTGATGTACGCATCTCCAGCCATGTTTGAGTATACATAATCACACAAATTTGTGTCCAATCCACTATAGAAAAAAAATTTATCCCCATGGTCCCTCTTAATTACTGAAGGATCCACTTTATTGTTTTGTCAGTTAAATTTTCCTGGATCACTCCTAAATCTACTCACTACTCCCCACTACATGGGTAATATCTGATCCAGAGGAATTTTTAAATGTTGAGAAACTTCCTAAACCTCCATAAATTGTGACCACATTATATATTTTTCTGAGATCTTTCTGGAGGTATGCAAAACTCTAGGAATTGATTCTGGATGTAGAAGTTATCACAGGTCAAACAATTGGTTTGAAAATCATCAAAGTTGGTCAGCTTGTGAATAACCCATTGACACGTGGAATTTTTGCAAAAGGTGAAAAAGGTTAAAATATGTGTTATTGAACCTTCAGCCTTTGACACACAAAAAAATGATAGACCGCGATATTTTCTAGTCAGGTACCCTAAGCTAGGTTCAACACACTCTTTTATGGGAGGGAGGCCTTTACCGCATTTTACATATTATCGATATTGTATTTTTGATTGTATTTTCCATATATATCTCTAACATTACCCACGTGAGACTATGTTTGTTTTGAAGAGTTTATTTTTGCATTTTAGGGTGAATTTTTCTAGGGCAAGCTATTTTACTAGCTTGGTGGGGTGATCAAATCCCCACCAAGTATGTCTTATATTTATCAAATTAAGTGGGCTTATCCCATATTAATCAGGATCAACATATATGTCTCAGTCTTATATATTATCAACTGAATTTCTCATACCTCAACGGATGTGGGAGGCAATTTACTCAACGAATCTCATTTAACTCGGAATAATGGATCATAGCTCAGATCGATTGGTCAAGGATCAAACCAAAGCCATATGAATCATCCAACAAGGTAGTCACTCACCACTTATGTGGCTTTATATACTTTGGTGCATCCATATTAAAGGGAGATTCAACTTTCAACATAACTTGGCACCATTCACAATGCAACAAACAAACATAGCTCTAGAGACTAAAAGACATGGCTCGGTAGAGTTGATAATCCAAACAAAAGGGCAATAAGGATATGGCCTAAGCCATGTAATAGTTCGGATGGCTTTCCCAATATAAATAGTGAACCTGTCCACTGCGCTTAAGATGTGGGACTAAATCCCATTCTTAGTGAAAACTTCCCATGATGAAAATGGTGGTAGGCAGGATTCGAAACCCTGACCTCTTAGCCATAAGGCATATCCAGCCAACTAACTCACCCAAGTGGCTCTATGTGAGGTAAATTGATCTTGGCTATATTTAGATAGGTTTGTGTGCATATCTGTGGAGGGAAGATAAGGAGCAGTTGCAAAAAAGCTCAAATTTGAGGAAAATAGGGTCACTTTGGGGAGTCGGTGTAAAAAGAAAAGTTTCTTTGAATTTCGATATGATTGCAATGGTGTGATCATTTTCCCCCTTTGGAGATTTTATGACAGATTTTTTTTCTATTAAATTCATATGAAGGCATTGATCCTAGGGGAGACACAACTGCAAGTGGATCAAGAAGGTAAGTGGAAGTTGTTGGACACACCAGAGTACCTTACAGTTTTGAAACACAGTTTTTTTGGTTTTTAATTCATTATTAGTTTATTGTAAAGGTTAAATGTATTTACAATTATAACATTATTAATGGATCTATTCACAATGAACTTGAGGACGTAGGAATTCTGAACCCCGTAAAATAACTTGTCTCATTTTCATATTTGTGGATGTGTAATTCTATTTTGATGAAGCTTTTGATCAAATAAAAATCATTTATATGGATTTTGTATTAATTTTATTAAACAAACATTGTAAAATGGGAAAATGGACTTAATTTAAAATATTAGTATCCACAATCCACAAAGATAGAAAAATGCACATTTTCGTGTTGTGATTGAAATTTAGACTGAGGTATGTGTTTATAAAGGAATTAATCAATTTTAGGGTAATTGAACCAATAAATTGATGTTGACTTCCTCAGATCCTTAGAAATGATTAAAAGTGAAAATTTAGCTCACCTGTTTTCAAATCAATATTAGTCCTAGTACACACAATTTCATACATCAAACTTCAAACTATTGATGACTAAGGAACCTTGAACATATTATTTCTCTCGTACTCTATCTTAGGACACAGTTCCTTTTATAACATGAAATGTCATTCCAAAGGATTCCCAACAAGTTTAGCATCCTACATATTAAACCTCTCCAAGACCTTCTTAATGTAATCTTCTTGAGATATCATGATACTAAGGATTTTTTAGCTTGCCCCAAAATCCTTCATAGCAAAGGAATCACTTAATTTCTTCTTGATTACTTTTATTTTTTGACATGGAGCTTGTTTCAGGCCATAAACGCTCTTATTCAGTTTGCACACCATCTACTCATTAACTTTGACCATATAGTCCTTTGGCTACTGCATATATAGATCCTCTTCCAAATCACCTTGGATAAATGCAATCTTTACATCTATTTTATCTAATTCCAAGTCTTCTACTGCCACTATTCCAAGAAAATTTCTAATGTAAGTCATTTTTACTGCTAGATAAAAAATCTAATCAAAATCTATACCATTTTGATGTGCAAACACCTTGACCACTAACCAAGATTTATATATTTTATGGAATCCTTCTTCCTCTTTAACTCTATACACCCACATGTTCTGCAATATTAATTTTCTTTCAGGTAGATTCCCTAAATACCAAGTCTAGTTATTCATGAGAAACTGATGCTCCATGTCCATGGCTTGATCCCACTTCTTCTTGCAATCTACCTGCATTTCTTCATCAAATATCTATGGCTATCAATTGTTAGTGAGTACTAAATAATTAAGAGAAGAAGAAAAATGTTCAAGTGTTCTTCTTAACCTATAAGACCTCTTCAATATAGAATTTTGATGTTCCAGTGGAGTAGGTTCCTAAACTGATTCATGTGCCACTTTCCCCCTCTAAAATATCCTCTAGCAGTACATAGTCTTTCCTGTATTATTCCTTATTTTCCTATAACCATTGCGTACACATAAATTTCTACTTAAATATCACATCCCTAGATCTAATGATTTTCTTTTCCTTAACACTCAAATATTTATATCAAATTCATCACTTCCATAACCAATGAAAGTGTATTTATCTACTTTAGCCTCTAAATTGGTTATGTCATCCTTGTCAATATGGACAAATACCTCACATTCAAATACTCTAAGAAATGAATAATCAATCTTCTTATTAGGCCAAACCTCCTCAAGTATTCCTCCATCTAAGGAACTGAAGGGTCCTCTGTTTATCAAGTACGTATTTATGATCACTACTTCTACCCAAAAAGAAAGAGGAAGTCCCACATGTAGCCTCATACTCCTATTTTGTTCCATTATAGTCATGTTCATCATTTTAGACACCCCATTTTGTTGCAAATTTCTTGAAACTGTGTTTTTTACCATTGATTCCATTCTTATAACAATAATCATCAAAATCATTGCAGCAATAATCCCCTCCATTAACTAGCTTGAGAAATTTTACCTTGAGACCTGTTGTTAGTGTAAAATCACAGCACCCCCAAATCGATCCTCAAATCTGCTATAGACTAATAGTTAATTTGGTGTGAATGCACAATGTGGATTTTTCCCTAAGTGTGGGACCTTACAAATTGGGAAAACTCTCCAAATTGAAGTTGGTTCTTACTCCTCTATTTAGGTGTATGCATGTAATTTTTGCAGATGTTCTGATTCAAAATCCTACTCTAAAACTACCAAGGAGATAGAGTTAAGAAGAAGCATGGAAATGGAAACAAAACTAAGAAAAAAATAGAACGGTGATACACCAAAGGAGTACTAGACTTCTTGCTTTAAAAATTTGACACAGATCATGAAGATTCATCACCAAAACATGTACATATTACTAGAATGCAATGAAAGATCGTAAGACAATAATAAATGCATGAGAGGGTTGAAAATCGATCACAAAACATAGATTATCATTTCCACATTTGATACAATACATTCCATTAGAAAAGACGCAAAAATGAGTTATAATCTCCATGGGAGGTCTGAAAATCTACAAATCTACTTGCTAAGGAAGAAAATAGAGCTTACAAGAGCAAGGATGTCCAACCTTTACAAAATGAGGGAAAAATGGCTTTTAATCGGTGAAAACGTAGAACCGAGGAGAGAGAACACATGAAATCAATTTTTGGCACCCACCAACTAACAAAATCCATTAAATCAGAAAGGGAACCCTCAAAAATCCATTTTTTGATGCATTTGGCCATGCTGGAGAAGAAACGTGCATCCTACTTCATCAATTTTAGTGGTTGGGGGTCAGTTCTACATTTTTTCCCATGCCAGGGACATTTTTTCAATTTTATCTAACAAATATCAATCAAAATTTAAAATTGAAGCTTCAATCATGTAGAGGATGCCAACATCTTTCCAATGACACCAAAATCATAAAAAATTGAGCTCTGGTTTGAAAGATATGGCCCTCCTAAGATTTAGGGAAAATTTGGTAAAAAATAGAGTCAAAATTGGGGTTGGCAAGGTCAAACTTTAAATTTTTCTCTTTTCGAAAAATTTCCCAAAAATCTCCATGGTCCCTCAAGTCTGCATGACACGTGTTAAATTTTGGTTCATCCGTGGGCTTTCTAATAACATTTCACCCCTTTTGCCTGCAAGGGAAAATTTTCCTCAAGTTCTCCGCTAGCGTGAACTCCGCGTTGACGTGGACATGTGGCACCTTCTGATTTGGTGTGGGGTGTGGCTCCAATTTTCATCATTCTCCTTCGCGGGCTTGCGGGCCGATTCTAGACTTTGATTTTTTAGCTGAAAATGGCTAAGTGTCGCACTTTTTCTCCCTGGCCCCGTGAGTCTACTTCCTTCTTTTATCAGGCCCGCGGGCCAAAAATGTTCCTTGGAAAATTTTCTAAATCTGCTCCGCCGCCCCGAAATTCCCTAGAAAACTTTTCTCCTTGCCTCCACAGACCCGCTAGGGAAAATTTCCCCTCCAAACTCCTCCAAGCCATAACTCAAAAAATGCAAGGAGTTAGGAGGACTTCTTTACCTTTCTAGAAAGGTGGAAAAATGATCTATCTGATCAAATCATACCCAGAAAATTTTGAGTTCTTTAAGCATGAAAAATATTCATTTTAAGTACCAGTAAAGGAAAAGGAGGAGGAGTTAGCCAAAAATAAGCATGGGCTTATTTTGGATAACAATTCCGTAAACTCAGAGGGGTCATCTACCTGCTAGATGAAGTGATCATCTACCCTGAAGCATCCATTCGGCATGGAGTCTGAGTAGTATCCTATAAACTGATCTGAAATTTGAAAACTACTCCCTGAAATACTTGGAAACCCACTAAAACTGAACTGATCTTCATCAACTGCCAAGTTCAATGCACTTTGTAAGGGTAAAAACCACCACCATAAAAACTATGTACAAACATGAAAATCATACATACCCCAATTGGGATATGTAGAGTGTGAAAAATCACTTATTCTGATGAAAGAAAACCTACCTACTCTACCCCTAACTAGAAGCAAAGGTGGGCTAAACAAACCCTGCAACTAGTTAGGGAGAAGTAGCTTCCCTTTCTCAAGAGAGGCAGCCATGTAAATTATTTGATACTGAATATAGACTACTTATGTGATTGGAAAACTAACTCTAAGCCTATCCTCCACCCAAATCATCAAGGTATCAACATTAATGGGAAGTACCTCCTCAAGCTGACTGGCATTGGACTCCTAGAGGTGTTGATGATGACCCTTGGTACTTTAATGTTCACCCTCATGCCGTAAAGTAGGCATGACTGGTTTTGGCTTCTCCCATGGCTCTAATGAAGCAAAGTATCTGATAGGGAATGGTCTGGTCCTTTGAATGTGCCCATTGCTTTGAATTCTAACTCCAAAAATGGAGTCTTCTTGTGGACCTTCTTCGATGGATGGTGTGGAAGAAATGACGAAAATCTTTTTCTCTTTCCCTTCCTCTTCCCATGAATAACATGGAAGATTTAAATCTTCCAATCTTGGTTCCAAAAGGCTGTTACAAAACATAGGGCTCTTGTTTTTCAATGTTCTCCTTTGTGGCAGCAGGATCTTGATGTTGGAGAACGAATGGTGAAGAAGAAAATTTTGTAATTTCAGTTGGCTCCTCATCCAAACATTCTTCTAAGTCTGATAAGCAATCAAAGTCTTCAATGTCCTACTACAATAAATGTTTCTCCTCTTGCATGGTGACTTTCAAATCTACATTTTCTTCATTATGTGTAACTTCATTTTCAAACATGAAACTTGTCAATTCAAACTCATCCAAAATATCATATTTTTAGAGAGATGAAGTGGGAGAGAAACATGAAATTTATTGTGCCTCTTGTTCACAATTTGGACCTATTTTGTTCACCTCCATAATGGATTCATTGATAAAATCAACCCCTTCAAATGAAAGAAAAAATGTATCAATAATGCTTCCTTCTTATACTGTTGCAAAAACTGACTTGATCTCATCCATTTTCTCCTCTTCAATGGGGTTTGGAGCTGGTTTTTCTTCCTCAACTGCTGTTAAAAAATCAGCCTTGTCCCACCACTTGTTCTCCAACTCCAACTTCCTCTTTTGGCTTCACCATCAAGGGGATTTTTGTAATCCCAAATTTGAGATCCCAACCTCTTCATATTGTCTGTCATTTCTTTTCTGTTGTGGATCCTCTTCTTGTTGTTCTCCTTGACTATTTTATTGGGTCTCTTCCCAACATGGACTTGGGAGTGCAAGAGGAGGGGTGGGTTATGACTCAACTAGTTTTGCAATTATTTGTGGTGGTGGAGGAGGTATATTTTCTTGTTTTCTTTGGAGGGAATGGCTATTTGGAAGGGAAAAGAGTAGGGAAATTGAGGTCGGATGGGAGACTAGGAGATGAAGAAATGCAATTAACACTTGGGGCAGCAACTGGGAAGCTTGGAAAGTGGAGCTTGGGTTGTAGATGGTGCTACTTGAGAAAGAGAAAAAGAAAAGCTATGAGATGGTGGAATTACCCATTGACAAGGTTGTCTTGACTCCAACTCATAATCCTTGATCCCCTTAGGTCCATTGTGCAAGTTGGGGCATCATTTCAACCATGAATTCCATCTTCTCCTAAGGGCTTTAATGTGTTAGAAAAGGGCCAACCCATGGACAAGGTGCCCTGCAACCAATTTTGAAAACCTCCATTTGAGCTTGAACCTTGGATTGCACCGTGTTTGCCTCCATCTTTTTGGATCTTCTCCAACAAATCTACATTTTCTTCTTGACTGCCCTCACAATCTGCATACCCTTGTGCTTAATATGCTTCATAGCCAAAAATTTGGCATTTCTTAGATGGGTATGCATATTGGTTTTGAATTTGACCAAAAATGTTGATCTGGAGGATTTGAAAAACATGTTGGAGGTAGGAAACATTTCTACTATTATAAATGCAAACTCCATGAGGGAAGTGAAGTCATTATTACACAACTTCATGGAATGGAAAAAAGATGGAAGAGATGGAAGGAATATGGATGAAAAAGGAATGGAAAGAAGGTCTATAACTTCAGAGATAGGTTGTTGATCAGATGGAGTCACCTGATGTGTTTGAAAATGCCTCCAAAGGCTGAAATCTTCATAGGAACACACCAACCTGCAAACGATAAAGTGGAAGACATCTAAGGTCCCACTGGGCATGCCAAAACTGATAGTGCAAAATCACAGCACCCCCAAATTGACCCTCAGATCTACTAATGAAAAATGGTCAATTTTGTGTGAATGCAAAACATGGAGTTTTCCCTAAATGTGGGACCTTGCAAATTGGGAAAACTCTCCAAATTGAATTTGGTGTCTTACTCCTCTATTTAGGTGTATCCATGTAATTTTTACAGAGGTTATGATTCAAAATCCTAATCTAAAACTACCAAGGAGACAAAGTTAAGAAGAAGAATGGAAATGGAAAGAAAACTAAGAAAAAAATAGAACGGTGATACACCAAAGGAGTGATGGACTTCTTTCTTTACAAATTTGACACAGATCATGGAGATTCAACACCAAAACATGCACCATATTACCAGAATGCAATGAAAGATCAAAAGGCAATAATAAATGCATGAGAGGATTGAAAATCGATCACATAACATACATTATCATTTCCAAGTTTGATACAATACGTTCCATTGGAAAAGAGGCAAAAAATGAGTTACAATCTCCATGGGAGGTCTTAAATTCTACAAATCTACCTACTAAGGAAGAAAAGAGAGCTTGCAAGAGAAAGGACGTCCAACCTTTACAAAATGAGCCAAAATTGGCTTTTAATCGATGAAAACGCAGAACAAAGGAGAGTGAACATGGGAAATCCATCTTTTTCACCCACCAACCAACAACATCCATTAAAATGATAAGTTTTCCCTCAAAAATCCATCTTTTAATGCATTTGGCCATGCTGGAGAAGAAATGAGAGCCATACTTCATCAATTTTGGTGGTTGGGGGTCGGTTCTGTAATTTTTCCCATGTTAGGAACTTTTCTTCAATTTTCTCCCACAAATATCCATCAAAATTTTAAAATTGAAGCCTTTATCATGTAGAGGATGTCAACATATTTCCAATGACACCAAAATCATAAAAAACTGAGCTCTGGTTCGAAAGATATGGCCCTCTGAAGATTTAGGGAAAAATTGGTAAAAAAACAGAGTCAAAATTGGGGTCGGCGGGGTCAAATGTTAAATTTTTCCCTTTTGGAAATATTTCCCAAAAATCTTCGTGGCCCCTCAGGTCCGCATGACACGTGTCAAATTTTGGTTCATCTGTGGGCTTTAGAATAACATTTTTCCCCTTTTTCCCGCAAGGGAAATTTTTCCCAAAGTCCCCCATCGACACAACCTCCACACTGACGTGGATACGTGGCGCCTTCTAATTTGGTGTGGGGTGCGGCTCCAATTTTCATCATTCTCCTTCACGGACTCGCGGGCCGATTTTGGACTTTGATTTTTTAGCTGAAAAAGGCTAAGTGTCGCACTTTTCTCCCTAGCCCTGTGACTCTTATTCCTTTTTTTGTTAGGCCCACAGATTAAAATTTTCCAAATCCGCTCCACTGCCCCGAAATTCCCTGGAAAAATTTTTTCCTTGCCTTCGTGGACCCGCCTAGGGGAAATTTCCCCTCCAAAATTTTTCGATCCATAACTCAAAAAATACAAGAGTTAGGAGGACTTCTTTACCTTTCTAGAAAGGTGGAAAAATTCTCTATTTGATGAAATCGTACCCAGAAAATTTTGAGTCCCTGAAGCGTGCAAAAAAATCATTTTAAGTACCAAAAAAGGAAAAGGAGGAGGAGTTAGCCAAAAATAAGCATGGGCTTATTTTGGATAACACCTGTTCCATTCTCTTCTAAGGATTTAAATTTAACAAAATTGTCAAATACATTAGATTTAATTCTAATACAATATACCCAAGATTTCCTTGTTATATCATCAATATACCCAAGATAACACATGTTCCATTCTCTACTAAGGATTTAAATTTAATAAAAGTGTCAAACACATTATATTTAATTCTAATACAATATACCTAAGATTTCCTTGTTTTATCATCAATAAAAGTAACATAATAATTTGAACCCGTAGGATATTATACCTAAGTTGGGCCCCACACATCATAATGTATTAGCTTCAACTTACTCTCTATTGTCGCAGGTCAAACCTTGAGAAAATTTACTCACTTTTATTTCCCATATACATTGTTCTCACATAAATCCAAACTTGTTTATGTATATCCGACAAAAAAATTATTTATGATCTACATGCCCTTATGGTTCATACGAATGATCCTATAATGCCACAATGTATTATCTACATCTGAAGACACAAGATTACAAGAATTAGTGTTCTCAGTGGTTAAATACAAGATTATAACCTTCTTACATATTTCCATCACAAGATGAACCTTGGTAACCTTCCAAGATTCTATTGTAAATATCATAGTAAAACTATCATTTCCCAAATGCCCCATCGATACCAGGTTTCATTTTATTGTAGGCACAAGTCTGACATCCTTCAATAGCCATGTATTTCCATTATACATCTTAATCCAAACACAACCATTTCCTACTATGTTGAAAGGCTCATCATCACCAAGATAAACATGCCCAAAATCCCCTTGAACATAATCCATAAAATAATTCCTATGTGGAGTAGCATCGAAAGAATCCCCCGAATCTAAAACCCAAGATTCGGTAATATTATGTAAACAAAGAATCAAAGAATCTTGACAGACATTACAAGTTGCTACATTCACCTCTTTGTTTTCTTCTTGTCATGAAGCTCCCAACAGTCCTTCTTTGCATGCCCAAGATTTCCAAAGTGACAACATACTATCTTACTTTTGGATTTTTTCCTTGCCCAATATTTCAATTTTCCACGGCTTCCTCTATTCTTTTGTATCCCTCTAGTTTATAATGTCAAAGCATTCCTTAAATTAGAATATTACCTAGATATTTTTCTTCGCATTTCCTCGCTTAAAATCACCCATGAAACATCCTCAAACTTCAACTTTCAATTATTTATAACTGTGTTTGTTACCTCCATTACCACACTATTCTAACTCTCAGGTAAGGAACACAAAATTACTAAAGCCCTAAATTCTTCAACAAATTCTATTGTTAATGAAGCTAGTTATAGACACTAAATTTGGATCACACTCCCCCTTTACCCTGCATGTATATTAATTTAATTACCTATAGTTAAATTAATTCCCATTCTATCACTACTCATTATTTAATTATCTTAATGGAACTAATTTCCACCTCACCTAGACACCTCACCCCACCACATCACCTAGAAACTTCATCATAGACCTATTCATAGAATGTGTCCTTTCAACTAAGACTTAGTCCTACTAACCTTAATTAACTAAGACTTAGTTCAAACCTAAAATAACATGCCTATTCTTCCTCTAACCATATGCTCGTTTATCTAAGTGAAATATCACATTTTGATCCGGACAATGGAAAAAAATAGCCAAACAAAATGATTGCCAAAATCTATCATTTTAGCACATCCAGACATCCTGAACCAATACCAAGCACTGATCTGAAGGGAAAGCATTCACGGTAATATCCCAGGAAGCACGACCATGGAACTGACCACCATTTCAATGGATCAACAATCACCTCCATCCAACCACCAGGTCTACAAGTACAAGTAGGTACGTTTGGATCTATAGCTCTCCATACTTATCTAGATCAGTTTCTTTATCTCTATTTGGGAGTTCTAGTCTCATTTGCATCTCATCACCTCTCGCCTTCCTGCTAATCCCTCCACCTAATCCTATCTATTTTTATTTTACCTACACAACTTATTGGTGAAACATTTTGGCACACCCAGTGGGACCCTCTCTTGGGTTCATTGCATTTTCTTCCTATAGGGAAACTTTTTGAGTGTTTATTTCCTTTTGAAAAATACACATTTAATATTATCCCTAGTAATATTGTTTTCTTCTAATTATCTAAACGACATTTGTAATTTGGTGCTTAAAATGAACCAATTCTTTCTTCTTGCATTTGCATAGTAGAGAAAGAGCACGTTCTTGACTATTCATCATTTGGTTCATCGAATATAATTGTCAATTTGGGTTATAATTTTTTTTGCATTTCATCCTTGTATGCTACATTATTAGCTCACATTTAAAAATGAGGGAAACCTATACGATGGAAGTCATACCCAGCTGATGGTTTACACAATTGAATTGTAGAAAGCACTTTCTTCTCTCTCTTTTCCAAATTGCACAAAATTTGAATTTACACATCTTCTTAAACAAAATCCCATCAATAAGAAGTTGTAAATGATCACACAATCATAGGATTGACAATGGGAACCCAGCTAGTTATCTTTGTCTAGTCATCATCTCAAAGAAAGGACTACCCCTTCCATAACATACCCTGAAACCACCCTTCTAGAATTTCCTTCTTTGTAGGATGCCTTCCCAACCAAAAAATCTATTGTAAATTCACAAGTCAGTCTTAAATAGCATAAGCTAAAATAAACATAAGTTCACTTTTAGGATTTAGTTTTTTTCTTAGCTTTGTTCTTGACTTACGTTTTGATGTGTGAGAATTACGTTTCTTCATTTTCTCCTTCCTTTTGCACTCCCCGTCATTGTTGGAGTATTCTGACTATTTCTGAGTATGTCAATACCTCATCTCATCATTCTCATATTTATGGGTTTATCCTTCATCTAGTTTAATTCACCAAAAATCCATTTTTCTTCATTTCTTCTAATTTCTTAGTAACTAGTGTCGGTCCAACGATAGTCATCGGTTTACATCTGATCGTCGTCATTTTACCTAACTGGTGTCATCTTCTGGCTCTTTTCGATATTTTACCTGAAACAACTTGCATCACCTATTTTTTTTGTTTTTGTTCCTCATGAAACCATCATATCCCCAAATTTATGATATCTTTGTCAGGTAGAGTTTCCCCATTTCACATTCATCAATTTTATTTCATTAGCTAAAACTAGTATTTCCTACAGTGACTGGTATTGGTTATTGTAACCTTCATCGGTTCCCTTTTAATATTCATCGATTATACTAACCATCGTCAGTTTCGCTATTTGATTTTTAATCAAATCACTAACCAGATTTACCCCCCGGACTTCATCCTTCTCTGCTTCTACTATTTTCTGTGTCATTTACAGAATACAGTTTAACCAGGTCAACACTAATTCACATGGTGTTGAATCGCAACCAAACTAACACCCTTGTATTTAATTCTATCCATCACCCACTCCCACTTATTCCCTCGTTGTCATCCACACTATCACTTATGGATCCAACTCAGCTTGTCACCATTTCTACCGGTGACGAGGAGTTTGCAAGATTCCTTGATCATAATCCCTTGGTCTTACAATACTATCTTGCCCACTCATCTACCTAAGAATCCTTAGGACAAATAGTGTATGATATGCTTGTCTCCATTCCTCCTACCCTTTCTCCCACTTCAGCGTCAGCTACCACTAGCTCGACGCTACCCTCATCCACATTACCCCATGTGGTCTCATAATTAGGCCCCACCTCTACCATAATTACTACCCCAATGATGTCTATTGCACCCGTGGTTTCAAATTTTCCTTAACCAACCACTTTAAACATGGCCCCTTCTATCCCCTTTTCCTCGTATATACCAGTTGCATCACAACCACCTCTAGTGTCGACAACCCACACCCCATTCCAAAACTTGGTTCTTTCCATCCCTCAGTCTCTACCACCCATTACCACGAGATTCGTTACAACCACCCCATTTATTTACATGCATCACCAATAACCCCCAATCCCATTTATTGCTTATTTGGGGTACATTCCACCTGTATCTATTCCTCCTTCATAGTTTTCATATTCGGCACCCTCATGTACTGGGATGCCATCCACATCATACACCCATTATCAACCTCCCTTTACCATAGGAGGCACCCATTCCTCATAACCCACCAGTGACCTCATTAGGATGATGATGGAAAAGATGCAGACATTACAAGCATCAATTTCTGGCTCTCGTAACTCCTTGACCTATGAAAAAATCTGTAATGATCTTATTCATCCATCCCTTCCTATTCGCCCATACCCTATGCATTGTGAAATGCCCAAGTTCAACCATTTCAATAATAAAGAGGACATGCAACAACACTTTAGGTCATTCAAACATGGGTGATACCTAATTATCCATGATGATGCTTTGCTCTTACGAACATTTCCCATGTCCCTAATATGACCCGCCTTAGATTGGTATAGTAGTTTAACTAAACATTCCATCTACTCCTTGAACCAAGTGGCTCAAGTATTCCTGGACCACTTCTCTTTCAATGTAGTCAAAAAGGTCACCATGGCTGACCTATATTCAACATGAAAGTATGAGGATGAATCTATCATAGATTTCGTTGCTCGCTGGCGAAGTCTTATCAACCAATTAATGTTCCAGTTACCTCAAGTTGAACTTATTAAGCGGTTCACTATAGCTTGTGTAGGACACATCTAAAAATATATGAAGGTAAAAACCTTCCGAACCTTTGATGAAGTGTTTACCATGGCATGAAAGCTGGAAATTTGCACCATTAAAGAAAAGAAAATACAATTACAAAACATGAACGCCCCATTCAAACCAAATGATTCATCTTCATCTTCAAAACCCCAAAATAATTATTGAAAATTCAAAGGATCTATCAATGCGGTAGTTCTCAAAGCATGTCCATCTCATCCCTTTAATCAAGCCCAACCTTCTTCTAATTTTTCCCGTCCAGACCTTTTTGTTTTGGTGGGAGCAGCAGAAGTACACTTCAATTGGAGATCCCTATTCTTCAGTCTTAGAAAATATTCTTAAAGCTGGAGCCATTACACTTCCTCCCATAAAACCTCACACTAGTTGCAATCCCGCTCATCCTATGCCTGCATGGTATAAGGAACATAACTACTGTAATTATCATCATGTCAAAATCCATAGTGACGGTAACTACATAACTTTTAAGAACATTGTCCAAGAGATGATAGATAATGGAGACCTCGTCATGAAGAACCCAAACGTGCTAAAAAATTAAAAATTGCACATCTTTAAGAAGTTTTTCCCTAACCATAAACCATCATCTAATTAAAGTAGTGAACCTTCATCCAGCGACAACAATTTCCATGAAGTCCATGCAGTTTTTGATGTCATACTGGACTTTCCACAAATTTCACCTATTTAATCTATTAAGGAAATTCAAGTATGAGCTTTTCTACCCACAGAGGAGCATACCTCTTCCAGTCCTTCACCCATAGAGGATTACCCTTCATCTTTCCCTGCTCTCATGGAGGAACCCCACATTTTCTACTGATGCCATTCCACCATTTACCTCAAACCTACCTGTTGTCCCTCCCATTTTCCCCCACCTTTCAAATCTAAATTCATGAAAATTGGAGCATTTCCATGGAAGAAATTCATGTTTTAAACTCCTCATGATGCTTGTTCTCAGTTCTCATGGGTTTTTAATCATCTTCCTTAGTCTGATGATAGTTAAAACATTTTACCTATTTTCAGTAGGTGGGAAATGATTTTGGTTCTCCTTTGATGAGTTGTAATGCGTGGGAACTTGCATCTTTTGTTTTCTAACCTTTTGCAGAGAAAGAAATCCTTCATCAGGAGTAGAAATAGAATTTTCCCATTTCCTACAACTTTCTACATTCTTTTCCCCATCAAATTATTGCTTAGGAAGGTGAGGCTACGCATTTGTTTCCCATTAGATGCGATTGGGTGGGTTTCTTTGTGAACTTATAAATTTTTGGTGGATTTTGGGTAAAATTGTCTAGGTTTTTCCCCTACATCCCTGCTGGTCCCTGATTGGCTGGAGTAGTTTTGGCAAAGGTTCGAGGCTATACAGATCCATTTTATTTTGTAAGGCATTGTGGCAAAAGGAAAATTTATAAGTTGAGGCCTAGCAACCAATCAGAGAAGGAAACCATGTGTCTATGTTGAATAGTCAATGACGAGGGACATGGACTTCAAGGGGGAAAAGTTGTAAATTTTCCTTAAATAAATAAAAAGTGAAGGCACATTCCCTACAAATAATCAATTGGCTCCATGTGTCACCATAGTTCAGAGAAGGACATGTGGTAGTTTTCTCAATTCATAAGTGCACCTTGGCAGATCGACGTGGGAGACTTTGAGACTTTTAGCCTTGTTTCCACAAAAGGAAAAGAATTCTAAAATGGTCTATGGACCCGCCCTAAGTGAAAGGATAAATTTTCAAGATGAGGCCTCACACCAATCAGAGAAGGACACATGTTCATGTTGAAAAGTCAATGGCGGGGCGTGAGGACCTTCGGGGAAAAGTGGGATTTATTCCCTTTTCTTAAAAATTAGATGAGTTCTAAAGTAGAAGTAGCATCCCCACAATCAATCATATGGTGTCACGTGTCCATATTGAAAAGTCAAAATGGGCCAACAGAGGTTTTTGATAATTTGAGCCTTTTTGTTAAAAAAAGTTCAAATGGAAGTTTCGACCCCGCATTTCCTTAGCCACTCAGATGATGCCATGTTTTCTGGCCTTTAGCGGAGCTGCGGGGTGACGGAGCAAATAAAGAAAATGCGCTTTTTCTCCCAAATGATTAGGAGATGCAAAATTTCTCCCCCGGGGTCGTCCTTGCTTGGATCTCGCCACGTGTAGGGCCCAAATTTGAATGTAAAAGGGGGAAATGATAGCTAAATTCCCTCTTCTGGTTTTCATCACCATTAATGAACCAAAGCTCTGCAAAACACGAAAATGGCTCATTCCTCATTATTTTCTCTGTATTCCTTGTCATTTCTTCATGAGATGCATTTCTGGTTGGTTTTGAAGCCCTGAATTGATAAGTTTCAAGGGATGTAAAGTTTAATCATTAGAAAATGGATTTTATTAGGCATACGTGATAAAACGGGATAAAAATTATCAATAAGCACTTGAGTGCTATGAAATTGGTTAAAAGGTGGAAATGGCAGAACCATGTGAAGGAGAAAATCATGAGATGTCCCCTGCTAAAATAATCATGCTCAAACTAACAAGATATTCACCTTTTGGAACCTCCTATGTTTCCATGAGTGTTTGTTTCATTTCACTTTCCAAAAGAGGATATGTAACAAACATTATCCCTTTCAGATATTCTTTTCTTGGGGACAAACTATGGATGTAAACAAATTTTTATAAATATATGGCTTTGGCCATGGGAAAAGGGGATTCTGGTTTTTCTGGGAAAGTTGTAAATTCTAAAGTAATTCAATACAGAAGTTCTTTCTTTCTTATTTTCCTCTGTTGTACCTTTCTCTCTCCCTTGCTCGATTCAATGGGTATTTTATTTTACATTCAATAGAAACTTTGTGTTCTAGTTTGTGTGAATCCTTTAGAACTTTTTGTCTAAAGATTTGTGTAGGTGGTGAAGTAATTGATCCTTTCTATATTTTCTTGGTTCAATGTAAGTAGGGAGATACTCTATTATCTATATTTCCCAAAAGCATTGTTGTTTTATTCCTTCTCCCATCTCTATATTCTTCCATTCCTTCTTGATTGATAATATTTTAAGTACGAAAACATTCCAGAATATTAGGGTCCTAACATTGAGAGTTGTATATCTGTACATTTTTTTTTCCTACTTTCAATAAGGGAACCTCTCCCATTAAAAAGGAGGGACTTATTGTCCCCTGACTGTGGTTTCAACCCATGTTCCATTATGAAACCCAACCAGTTTTTTGGTGACTCCACTAAGGTAACTCATTGCAAATGGATTCCAAGTTTTAATAACAACTTCTTGATCATCTTTGATCTGGCGACTCCAAGATACACTCGGGGTAGAAGAACCCTTGGGGAAGAAGAGCCTCATTTCCATAACTTTTGGATCATAAAGGTTTCTCCCTCCCTTCTTCATCAAGAAAAAGAAGAGGAACAATATCTATAAGCACTCCTCCTGCTAGAGACAAAAATTCTAGGAGTGGCATCCCCCAAGATCAAATCAGTCCTACATTACATGCTTTGACACTCACTTGTGTTTCATTCCCTCTCCAAACAATATTTCCAAGGATGGAAGCTCATCTGCCTTAGGGCCAAAGGGTTAGGTCCTCTTGCTCTTCCTCAGCCATTGCATGAATTTCCTAGAGGCAATAGAAAGAATTTCCCTAAATTCAGAGGTGATTGAAAGGTTCATCCAGATGAACATATTACAGCCTTCATTGTTACTTTTGGTGTTCTTAGGGTTGAACATGAGGATATCTCTGTTAGAATTTTTGTGGAGACATTACAAGATAATTCTACTGACTAGTTTTATCATCTCCCTACTGGATCTATCACTAATTGGGGACACCATGACAATCCTAGTTTGAGTAGAATTTCAAACATGACTGAGGATGTACATGCCCTCTTGGCCCAGATTTCTCAAATCAAGAAAGAGTCACATGAGCCCATGAGGGAATTTGTGGCCAAATTCAATAGGTTATTTAACAATATCCCACTAAACACACACCCTTTGGATCAGATTTAGAGATGTTTCTTCCTTAATGCCCAATTTGTTGAAGTGAGATATGCACTTAGGAGAGCCAATCTTGCTACCATGGATGCTGATCAGAGATTTGTTGTTAGTGTTGAAGATGATCTTATCATGTCTGGAAAGATAAGGAGATATCCATCCAAATCCAAAGCATCTCCTTCTTCCACATCTTCTCCTGGAGCTAGTGTAGATCAGTTGGTACAAAAACTTGCTAATGATCTTATTTCCCTCAAGAAGTAGTTCACCCAGCATGCTCCTTATCAAGATGTTCCTAGGAATAATTTTTAACCTAGAAATTGGTTGCCCTCTACTCAAACCAGACTGGCAATTGAGGGTCCACCTATTAAAGTTCCTTTCAATGCAACATGCGAAGTGCTAGAGCCTGATGATGAGGAAGAGGATGTAATCTGTGAAGAACATGAAGACGAAGATGATGAAGAATTAGAAGAGTTGAATGGATCTCATGTCCATTTTCTCACCATTGAAGGTATAGATGAAGAGGATGATTATGAAGAAAGAGTCACAGAGATTAATAATGAATCATATGTTGTCATGACTCGTGAATAATCCAACAAGAAGGAGAAAGTGGTGCAGCCTGCTAAAATATCTAAGGAGCCTAGTATAGTCATTCCAGTAATTGTAAAGAGAGGAGATCATATTCTAACTTCTTCCACATCCAAGGTGAGTTCTATCATTCCTTCCTCCTCTAATTCTGCCCCTAAAGCTTCTTCACCTTCAAATGATAGAGTTGATAAGTCAAAAGTTTCATATACTCCTTTCAATGATGCTCCATCTACCTCTGGTTCTTTTGACATTATTGACCATCTTAAGAAAACTAAGATCCAGATCTTAGAAGTTGAATTCTACCAAACCCATCCCAAGGCCTTTGCTAAGATGGTAGAATTTGTGAACTCCAAATCCAAGCCTTCATCATCTAGTTCCAAAGGTCTCTTGCCCACTCCATCTCCTTCACCTCAACCCGGTATTGTGGCTATAATCACTTCATCTGATGGGAATATCAAACCATTATATGTCACCCTCCTCATAGTAGGCCACAAACTCAGCAATTGTGTTATTAATTCTGTTGCTTCAGATAATATGATGCCTGCTAAGGTAGCTCATGCCCTAGGCTTAAATCTAACCCATGCTTTTGGCTCATGTTACTCAATGGAAAGTAGAGAAGTGCCATTGGTTGGAAGGATCAAGGATGCACACGTAGCCTTTGCTGCTTTGACAGAGAAGAGAGTTTTAGCCACCATCTTGGTAGCTGATATTCCACCTTCCTACGGCATGCTGCTGAGTAGGAATTTTTGCAAAAATGTGGAAGGAGAAATCATGATGGATTGGTCACATGCTCTTATTCCAGTAAATGGGAAAATGAACAAGCTACTGCTTGAGAAACAAATTGAATATATTGTGCAAAAAATGGATGATCCAAAGGTACAAATACTTTATGTATACATTGGTCATGGTAACTACATGACCATGTCACAACATGAGGCTAACGATCCTAAGGAAGTGTTTCTTGATCCTAATGGCGTTTGGACCTTGGAATTTGATGGAAGCTGCTCCTAAGCTGGTTTTGGAGCTGATGTGGTGCTTATTTCTCCTGAAGGGAAAATTCACCCTTTTTATTTCAAGCTCCAATTTGAAAAGACAAATAATACAGCTGATTATGAAGCTCTCATCCTTGGTTTAAGCATGGCAAAAGAGATGGGGATCAAGAATTTCCTCACTCGTGGAGATGTAGAGATGATTGTAAAACAGGACAGAGATATCTATCAAGTGAAGAATAAAAGGTTGAAGCATTACAAGAACCTGGTTTAGGATTCCATTGAGTTCCTTTATGCCTTTTCAATTGAAGCCATGCCAAGAGAAAGGAACACCAGAGCTTATTCCTTAGCTGTCTCGAGGTCTCTATTGACCCCTCATCTATATTTCTCCTAAGATAAATTCACCATTGAAATGATTCATAGGCCTAGTGTGCCTAACAATGCAACCAACTGGAAGGTCTTTAATGATGATCAACACTTTCTTTCCTTCCTTGAGCTCAGAGATAATTTTGATCAGCTGTACTTTGAAGGAGGTGGGAATCTTGCTAGAGAGTGTGTGCCACCAAATGAAGGAGATATCAAAGAAGAAATGGATTATGATGGCTACATAAAACTAAAAGGTAATAAGATACCTAAAGGGCTGGTAAGTTTGGAAGAGTTATTTGATAAACATGATGGCTACATCAATTCCAAAGTTTCCAAAGGAGATCAATAGTCTGCTGACTATAAAAAGATAAACATAGGAAGTCCTAACAAACCTATGCTGGTAAACATTGGAAAGTGCTGCACACAAGAGGAGAGGAAGAAAGTAGCAAATCTGTTGAAAATGTATGTTGATGTTCTTACATATTCTTATGATGATCTTAAATATTTTCAACCGAAAGAGATGTAACATTTTATTCCTCTAAATCCTAGGATCAAGCCTTTCCAACAAAAGTAGAGGCAGTATAACCCTAAAATTGTTGATACAATTTTTCAAGAGATCCAAAAGTTATTGAAGGCTAAGATCATTTTCCCCATTCACCACTCAACGTGGATTGCTAATATTGTGCCTCTCAGAAAGAAGAATGGTGAGATCTGGATTTGTGTTGATTTTAGGAACTTGAATCAAGCCTCTTTTAAGGATAATTATCCTCTCCCTGAAATGGATCAAGTGTTGTAGGTTGTTCCAGGTTCAGAAATGTTGTCTATGCTTGATGGGTTCTTAGGATATAATCAAGTAGAAGTAAGTGATGCAGACCAGCATAAGACTGCCTTTACCACTCCTTGGGGAACCTTTGCTTACAAGAGAATGCCTTTTGGCCTCATCAATGTCGGTTCCACCTTTCACAGGGAAATGGACATGGCCTTTGGAAGTCTCAAGGTAAAATGCATAGTTGTATATCTTGATGATCTGATTGTGTTTTCAAAAACCAGAAATGATCATTTCCAACACCTTAAAACTGTTATCCAAAAGTGGAGATAGCATGTCGTCTCCTTGAATCCTAAGAAATTTTTCTTTTGTGTCACCAAGGTCAAATTATTAGGACACATTATCTCTAAGGAGGGAGTCAAAATTGATCCAGAAAGAGTCCAGATGATTTAGTAGATCCCTCTCCTCACAAGCAAGAAGGGTGTACACTCTTTCTTTGGTAAAATCAACTTCTTAAGAAGATTCATATCTTATTTTGCTGAACTTACTTTGAACATAGCCCACATGATGAAAGGGAAGCAGACTTCTGGTTGGTCCTTTGAAGGGAAGGTTGCATTCGAAGACATCAAGAGAGCTATAACAAAGACTCCAATCTTAGCATGCCCTGATTATAGCAAAGGTCATGAACTCCCCATAGCATTCATGAGTTATATTTTAAAATCCCATGAGATGAAGTACACCATGATGGAGAAACATGCTTTTGCAGTGGTCAAAGCTATGAAACAGTTTCATTTTTACATCCTCAACTCTCATTCTATTGTGCTTCTGCCTGATAACACTATTAAATCCATTCTTACACAACAAGAATTTGGAACCAAGAGAGGCAATTAGGTAGCCAAATTTCAGGAGTATGATCTTGAAATCAAACCCACAAAGATAGTTTGAGGAAAGGGCTTATGTTAACTCATTGTTGAAGGAATTGATGCCAAATTGTATAAGGAGGAAGTTGATATCCCTGCTGTTCTTTTCCTCAGCTCAACTGATGAATGCTATGCTGAGATTTCACACTTTCTTACTTATGAATAATTTCCATCCCATTTGAGTTCTAAGGAAAAGAGAGCCATTAAATTAAGGTCTGCCCAATATGTTTTGTGGGAAAATGCATTGTTCAAATAAGGCATAGATGGAATGTTTTTAAAATGTTTTGACAAAGAGCAGCAAAAGAAGTTGTTCTATGATTTTCATGACCAGGCCTGTGGAGGTCATTTCTCTTCTGCTGTCACAGCCCACAAAATCCTTCGTGCTAGATATTATTGGCCTACCTTGTTCAGGGATGCATCAAAATGGTTAGGAAAGTGTGAAGCATGTAAAAACTTTTTTGGAAGACCCATATTGGATGCTTTACCTCTCAAACCAGTAGTGATTGAGGAACCATTTTAAAAATGGGGTTTGGAATTCATTGGGACACTCAATCCACCTTCAAGTGCAGGGCATACTCATGTTTTGACTGCCACTGATTATTTCACCAAGTGGGTGGAATTCATTCCAGTTAAAAGTACTACTTCTGAAGTAGTATGTAACTTCATCAAGGAGCACATCTTAATAAGGTTTGAGATACCAAACAAGATTGTCACTGAAAATGCTTCCAATTTTTCTTTTGCTGAGATGATGAATTTCTGCTATGGCTATGGCATTTTCCTTGCTCACTCTTTAGATTACTATCCCCAAGGGAATGGGCAAGAAAAATCAACTAACAAGAACTTGGTCACCATTGTTCGGAAGCTTGTTAATGACTCTCAAAGAAATTGGCATAAGAAACTATATGATGCTTTATGGGCAGATAGGATTACACCTAAGAGATCCATTGGAATTTCTCCTTTTCAAGTGGTATATGGAGTTGAAGCTCATCTTCTAGTGACATTGGAACTTCTAGCCTTACATTTAATGGAGGCCATTGAGGATGCCAACTTTACCAATTCATTAGACAAGAGAATTATGTACCTCCAGAAGTTGAATGAAGACAGATTGCAAGTGGCTGATAGGATATCAACTCATCAACTCAAGGTAAAATCTTTGTTCGAGAAAAAGGCTAGACCCAAAAAATTTCAAGTGGGAGAATTATTTTTACCTGGACTACATGTATGGCTCTCCTCTCCCACTTCCTTATAGTGGGAAATTTATGAAGTTGTTCAAAACCTAGCAGTTTTGGCTGTCCCTCTGTACATTCTCTATAGCGTTTTTTCTTTCCTTATTTTGGTTTTGGTTGTTTCCCTTTCTGCATTCTCTTTTGTGTTGGTTTTTCTTCTTTTTTACTCCATTTCGCAATGGCTAAGACACTGATCTAATCTGATTACCTAGAATTCTCTAAGGCTCTTAATTTTTCATCTTTCCTCTACCAAATCATCCCCAAAAGGAACCAACTGTTGTCCTCCCATTTTTCCCCACCTTTTCAAATCTAAATTCATGAAAATTGGAGCCCTACCATGGAAGAAATTTGTGTTTCAAATTCCTCACAACACTTTTTCTCATTTCCCACGGTTTAGTAATCATCTTCCTCAGTCTGCTGATGTTAAAATGTTTTACCTATTTTTAATAGGAGGGAAATGATTTTGGTTCTCCTTTGATGATTTGGAATGTGTGGGAACTTGCATCTTTTGTTTCTAACATTTTGCAGAGAAATAAATCCTTCATTGGGAGAAAAAATGGCATTTTCCTATTTCCTACAACTTTCTACATTATTTTCCCTATCAAATTCTTGCTCGAGAAGGCGATACTATGCATTTGTTTCCCATTAGATGCGGAAAGGCGGGTTTCTTTGTGAACTTATAACTTTTGGTGATTTTTGGAAAAATTCCATGTTTATCCCCACATCCCCACTGGTCCTTGATTGGCTAGAGCAGTTTTGGTGGAGGTTCAACCTGACAGATCCATTTTATTTTCTAAGGCATTGTGGAAAAATGAAAATTTATAAGTTGAGGCCTGTAACCAATCAGAGGACACGTGTCTACGTTGAATAGTCAATGGCGGAGACATGGACTTCAGGGAGGGGGGAAATTTGAAAATTTTCCTTAAACAGATAAAAAGCAAGGCACATCCCCGCAATCAAGCATATGGTGCCACGTGTCTAGCCTTTGGCAGAGCTACAGGTGGGTGGAGCAAATCAAGAAAATGTGCTTTTTCTCCCAAATGTTAGGAAGTGTAAATTTTCTCCCCAGGGTCATTCTTGCTTGGATCTCGCTACATGTGGGGCCCAAATTTAAAGGTAAAATAGCCAAATGCCTTCTTCTAGTTTTTATCGCCATTAATGAACTAGAGCTCTACAAAACATGAAAATGGCTCATTCCTCATTCTTTTCTCTATATTCCTTATCGTTTCAACATGAGATGCATTTCTGGTTGGTTTTGAAGCCGAATTGATAAGTTTGAAGGAATGTAAAGTTTAATTATTAGAAAATAGATTTTATCAGGTATACGTGATAAAATGGGATAAAACTTATCAATAAGAACTTGAGTGCTATGAAAGTGGTTAAAACGTGGAAATGGCAGAACCATGTGAAGGAGAAAATCATGAGATGTCCCCTACTAAAATAATCATGCTCAAATTGATGAGATATTCAAATTTTGGAACCTCCTATTTTCATGAGTGTTTGTTTCATGTTACTTTCCAAAAGAGGATCTGCAACAAACATTATCCCTATTGGATATTATTTTCTTGGGGACAAAGTATGGATGTAAAAAAATTGTTATAAATATATGGCTTTGGTCCCGAGAAAAGGGGATTCTTGTTTTTCTGGGAAAGTTGTAAATTCTAAAGTAATTCAATACAGAATTTATTTCTTTCTTAATTTCCTCTATTGTACCTTTCTCTCTCCTTGTTTGATTCAATGGATATTTTATTTTGCATTCAATAGAAACTTTGCATTCTGGTTTGTGTGAATCTTTAGAACTTTGTGTCTACATATTTGTGTAGGTGGTGAAGTAATTGATCCTTTCTACAGTTTCTTGGTTCAATGTGAGTAGGGAGATACTGTGCTATCTATATTTCCCAAAAGCATTGGTGTTTTCTTCCTTATCCCATCTCTATATTCTTCCATTCCTTCTTATTGATAATCTTTTAAGTATTTAAACATTCCAAAATATCAGGGTCCTAACATTGAGAGTTTTATATCTATATATTTGTTTTTTATTGCTTTCAGTAAGGGAACCTCTCCCATTAAAGAGGAGGGACTTGTTGTCCCCTAGCTATGGTTTTAACTCATGTTCCATTCTGAAACCCAACGCTACCGAACAGTCAACAGTATTAATTCTCCCATCCACAGGAAAATCATCATCACCTTGTCTGTCACCAAGGGAGAAATCTACCTCACTCCACCTACCATCTCTTCTACCCATGGGAGATTCTTAAAACATGCCATTACCTATTGGGGGAAATTCTCCCTAGGCATCCCAAGACCCCATTGACATGATCTTAGCTCTTTTACCCACAGACACGGAGGCTATCCAATTTTCTGTCTCATAGACATATTTTATAGGGATTGTCACCAAACCAACTACATCTCCTCCTACAATAGTCCTATTTTGACGCTTGGTTGATCACTTGGATTACATTGATAATTCCATGTTGTGGGGATGTCCTCGGCTCCCCTTTTCGGCTCCAATGTAATTTTTTTCCTAGAAATACCTCCATGATCTACCCAAAGGTATTTCCAATAACCAGATTGACCCTAGCCATGACTATAGAAAAAACTTCTTCTTCATCACCTCTACCTACGTCCAAACCTTTACCAATGAATAAAACCATTCCCATGCCTAAGAACCTACCTACACATATATCTTTATCTATATTTAGACCTGTCACTACCGTGGGTGTCATGCCAACATCAAGCCATACTCACCCACCTGTCAAATTAGACTTACCCACATCTTCCCAAACCCGTACCAAAGTTATTCCTCCACCTAAAAAGAATACCCAACCTTCTAGACCACATACGCCAGTCTCACCTACCACACCTTTATAACCTTCACCTCTTCTATCCATCCTAGGGCCTCACTCATCAACCCTAGCCAAACAGTCTCCTACCCAAGGCCATTCAAAAGCTAAGCAACCTATCACTTCATCACGATCCTTTGTTATACCTTATTTACCTGCATGAAAAACACCCTCGCCCTCACTTGTGTATTTTTTACCACCTATACATCCACCAGTTACTATAACTCCAACCTTTCCTATACGACTTCAATCCATACCGTCCACCTAACATCTACCAACCACTTCCATTGTAACTCTATTTCCCCAATGGGTAACCCATCCTCTTCCACTATCATCTTTCCCTTCTACATCACATAATCCTGTGTCACCTTTACCCAAGAAGATGCAACCCAAAGACAAGAACCCACTACCCTCTAATAAGATAGTTAAACCAACAAAACCTTCCATTGTTAGCTCTTCTAACACACCTTTACCCAAGTAGATCCTGTTAAAACCTAAGATAGTACCACTTACCACACTTTTGGTCCAACCCATTCCCCCTCCTATAATGCCTCTTCCCTCATGACCATCTATACTTTTACCCAAACACACACTCACTTCCCATTGTGATCCATTGGTTGGGTCCTACACCAACATTCTAACTAGCCTCTTCGAGATGTCTATCATCACATTACCACCACTTTGACCTTATGAACCTCTCAAACCTATGCCAAAATGGTTTTACAAAACTAATATTTGTGCCTATCATCATCTGTGAGGACATGATGTAGAAAATTGTAAGGCTATAAAAACTGTTCTTCTCCAAATTTTTCCTCTTGAACAAAATTTCGACAAAAATGACCTTCTTGATGAGGACCATGTTCCACCTTCACCAATCACAACACATCACCATTCCTTGCTTCTTTAACAACCTACATCTCCACCCCAACAACCCTTTTTTCCAGCTCCAAAATTTGAGATCAACATTGTCCATAACAGAGAGTTGTCCAAACCACCACCCAAATGTTGATGTGCTATACACACTTCACAAGGATTTTTCCCCCGATTAGGTTTTTTCCCATCATGCCATTATACTACTCATCTCACACCTTCTCCATTCACCACCTCTCCTCATATTAACATGCTCAAGTTGCCCCCTCTCCAAAAAGGACAAAGGAAAAGAAAAAGTAACTATCCCATTAACCAACCCCGTGCCTAATATACCATTTACACCCACACCCAAAATCACCATTTGAGGACCCACATACCTTATCTCTAATGGGGTAACCCATTGTACATTGATAAAATAATTACATCAATCCCCTCTAAAGATGTATTTGTATGATCTCATCCGAATTTATGAATATCATAGAAAAGCCCTTATGGAGGTTTTATAATCCATCAAAGTTTTACCCAATGATCCCACACCATTCGCCTCCATTATCACCCCTCACCATGTGGCCTTGCTTACCAAATCATCTCCTTCTTCTACCCACATGTCCACTCATCAAGTCTCCACCCTCAGTTTCTTTGATTAGGAGATTGTACCTCTCCAGTCAAATGACCCTAATGTTTCCCTTTTTATTTATGTCTATATCGATAACATATGCGTACGATGTGTCATGATTGATGGTGGTGCTAGCAGTGACATCATATCCTCCCACACATATAATCAAATGTGCATCCCTTCCAATTATATGTATAATAACCTAGTTATGTTGTGCTCCTTGAATGATGTGATCACCTACACCCTTGGCACTGTTATCCTAATTTTTCCCCCGGAAAAATTGATCAAACACGACCTCGAGCAAGAAGAAATTCAAGAAATGGTTCCATCAAATGAACCTATGCTTCAAATCTAATAACCATGTTAGAGGCAGGATCTATAATGGAGTAGCAGGGTCAGGGAAGGAGTAGATAGTGTCAAACAAACCAGATGCTCAAAGGAAAAATAAATGGAAAAGGTTAAAAGTCTTCGGGCTCTGCAAATAATTCAGAATGACCCCCAAAATTGGATAAGTATGGAGGAGATAGTGGAAGCTGCAAAGTGTCCAAACGACACACCTCCAAAGATTAAATCCCAGTCTGGATACCTAAAGATGCGCGAGGCTTCCATGTGTCCAGATCCCCAAAAGCTACACTGACCATTGAAAAGTTTTCAACTAAGTGGAAGGTGCCAAGTGTCCAAACGAGACTACTTTAAAGATGAATAAGAAGAGAAAAGACCCAAATGAGTGTGGTCTCACCACGTAGCCTAAATTAAAAAATAGTGGGATAGAGTAGGTAAAAAATTGGTTAAGTATAAGAGTGCAGGTGAAAGGTGCCATGTGTCTTAATGACGCTCCTTCAAAGGTAAAATCCAAAGTGGGTTTTGAAATGAGCATGGACCTTCCACATGTCTCAGGTTCAAAAAAGGGATAGAGTTAAGGGTTGAATATTCAAAGAAGAGGTAGGCCAGTGGAGGGACCCAAGTTTCAGCACGACGCTACTTCAAAAGTAAAATTTGGCCTCCATGTGTCCATGGTCAGACTTTAGGCCCTGGTAAGCAAGGAGACTTTGGCATAATACAAAGGAATACTGTGGAACCCGTGGAAGCCATCACATGTCAGTCCAGTGCTATTTCAGAAGAAAAAGGCAAGGGACAAATTTCCAAGGTACATGAGGCTACCACATGGACTTGGTACAGATAGACTCTATTAAATATTGCATGCCCACGACCGTAATCTTCAGATGGCCATATATTTTGACTGGAAACTCATATTTGGGTGGGAGAAGACTTTTTGGAAACATCTCAAAACCCTCTACACCATGGAAACATAAAATATAATTCTTAACAAGATTTGGTTGGTGAAAAATTGGAAAACTTCTTTCAGGCCATTAAGAGAGAATTTAATTTCTTCAACTACTAGATTAGTTTTGATCTGATCCATCGTTCTTCCTCCTTCAATGTGCCAAAGAAGTAATCAATGTAGAAATGATAGATTTGGGGTGGATTAAGAGGGGAATTGATTGATGGTGGTTGAGCTTTCAAAGTAAGACTCAATGCATATCTGAAGGTGGCTGATGCAGGATTCGAATTATTCCCTCCTCTCTCTCATTCTTCCTATATATTGTAATGAAGGGGCACATTCAAAACGGTCGTCATGGTTTCTCCTCTGCCCCCTCTCTCTTTCTTCCTTAGGGTAGAATACAGAGTCTAAGAGTCCTCCCATGGCTTTGTAATGGTGTTTTATTTCCTCTTGCCCACTAATGATGTACCATATAACCTTTTTAGAGCAACAAAATCTATTTCGTGATAAATCTTTCCATCCTTGTCTTATTTTTTTGTCTCTTCTTACCTCTCATCATTACAAGGTATACTATGCATATTCAGATGTTTTTTGTAGGTCCTGGGAACTCTGCTTAATGGTTTTTGATGTGGTGTTCCATATGAAATCTATCTATGGTTCATGGTGTATCTGTCCACCCTCTCCTCTTCTCACCTCTCTCCACTTCACACAGTTAGATTTGTGATTCAACCACTTCTTATTCTGGTGTATCACCACTTAGTGTAGGATCTTTCACCCTCTCTCTATATCTCTATCCCCTTGGAATGGTTATATTAAGATAGAATAGGTTCTACCTGCACTAGAGTAGCTTGTGTCAAGTAGATTAGGAAGCAAGAACAAGCGTTTCTGCAGAGGTCCATCTCAAGTTTTGCAATTTCCACAACTTGAGAGATGGTCACATGTTGTGCAATAAAAATGAATGCCTCACTTCACACCCAGGCCATTCAGTGGTGTTTTTATTCTACAGTAATAGTTTTGGCATGCCTGGTGGGACACTAAGGTTAGATCTTCCATCTTTCCAAGGTATCTTAGTATCAACAACAAATCATAATCCACTGTGCAACCACACTAACAGTTTTGGCATGCTTGGTGGGACACTAAGGTTATATTTTTCATCTTTCCAAGGTGTCTCATTACAACAACAAATCATAAGCCACCA
Organism: Taxus chinensis; assembly: GCA_019776745.2. Lineage (NCBI taxonomy): Eukaryota > Viridiplantae > Streptophyta > Pinopsida > Cupressales > Taxaceae > Taxus > Taxus chinensis. The sequence continues at coordinate 606,444,937 of CM034154.1, read as the reverse complement.
TATCACCATACTAATAGTTTTGGCACTCCCAGTGGGAGAGGTCTAAAGTACCTTACCACTTCATATTAGCAGGTTAGTGTGTTTCTGTTAAGGTTTATCCTTTTGAGGCACATGCAAGCACATCTGGTAACTCCATCTATTCAAGAACCCCATCTCTAAAGTTTCAAACATTTTCCATCTATTTCCACCCATCTTCATTCACTTTTCTTTCCATATCTCCCATTTTTCTTCCATTTCATGAAGTTTTGAAATCATGATTTCATTCCCTTCATGGAACTCACACTTACAACAGCAATTCATTTCACCTCCAATGCATTTCCCAACTCCTCCAGATCAGCATTATAATAAAATCCATGACCATTATGCTTACCCACATGAGTAGGGTCAAAGTCAGTTTGGCCATGGAGCTTATCAAGAACAAGTCGATGCATACAATGGTGACAACTATGTGGAGAATGCTGGTTTTCTGGAGAAGATTCAAATAATGGAGGCTATAATGGTGTAATCTAGGGGTACAACATAGATGAAGGCATTCAAGATTGGTTTCAGGACACCTTATCCATGGGGAGGCCCTTTTCCAAGACATTACAACCCTCAAGAGAAGATTGACTTCATGCTTGAAATGCTTCCTCACCATACGCAATGGACTGAGGAGATTGAGGCTCATGAGTTGGACACAAGACAACCTTGTCAATGGATAAGTCCACCACGTCATAGATTTTCTTTTTGTCTTCCTCAATCAGTATCATCGCAGAAACATCATGAATCTAGCTTCCCATCCGCTTTCTGCCCTAAGTGATCAATTTCCTTATCCATCCCCTAGTCTTCCATCTCATCTTGATTTCCTCTTCCCTTTTCCCTTCCAAGAAGCTTAGTCCCCTCCACAAGAGCCAACAAGAAATTCCACTTCCCTCTCCACCACAAACAAGGAAACAAAACTAGCTGGAGATCCCTGCCCACCACTCCTCCTACATCTCCCGAGTCCATGTTCGGCAGATGAGACTCAAACATCCAACCAAGGGAAACAAGAAGAGGAAGCCAATAGAAAAGAAATGACTGAAAATCTGAAGATTTGGGCTACCATATTTGGGTTTACAAAGATCCCCTTGATGGTCAAGCCAATAGAGGAGGTCAAGATTAAAGAGCCAGTGGTGGTTGAGGCTGAGTTTGTAGCAGAGAAGGAACAAAAAACAAGAAGAAGAAGATCAAGGCTCTATTTTCTCTGAATAAAGTGTCCCTAATGGCACTCTATCTGAAGACAATGCTGATCTAATCCAAGCTACACAACCAGTTAAAGAAGAGGAACAATCAGCTCCAAGTCCCATTGAAGAGGAGTAGCTGGGAGAGATCAAATCAGATGTTGAGGCCACTCAATGAATAAAGTATCATTGAACATTCTTTTGCTTTCATTCCAAGGGCCTGATTTGATTGATGAACCCATGAATGGAGGAGGACCATATAGTTTCAGAGGCTCTAAGTGTGGAGCAAGCTGTAGAATAACCTTTAGTTCTTCCTCCCACTTCATCCCTTTCAATATGCTAATGTTGAAGAGGAGTTTCCAAGCTTTAAAAAATTCAGGTTAGAGGATGAAGGGAACCATGGTGAGCAAGTTTTAGATCAAGAGGACACCCATGAAGGAGGTCAAGAACACTCCATGCAATAGGACAACAAGGAGAAAAATTACCTGTCAGACTTGGAAGTTTTCTTTGATGGAGAGGATCCCAAGGGAGATCACATAATTTTCTCCTCCATCATACACCTTCCAAGCACATGAGCCTGCTTCCATGAAGGAGAGAGTTGAACAACAGAATCCTATGTCTCACAAAATCCTCTCTAGAACAAAGGTTGGAAGATATGAGTCTTCCATGTTCTTCATAGGAGAAGGAAGAGAAAAGGTAGGAGGATGTCATCATCCCTCTCACATCATCCATCCAAGAAAGATCTACAAGAATACTCCATTTTTGGAGTTAAGAATTAGAGCAATGGGAACATCCAAAAGATCGGATTGTGCCCAATTAGGTACTTGGCTTCATTGGAGCTAAGGGAGGAGCCATAACCAGTCATACCTGCTTCTAAGGCATGAGTATAGAGCCTCAAAGTACCAAGGGTCACCATTAATGCCTCCAGGAGTCTAATGCAAATCAGCTTGGAGGAGGTAGTTTCCATTGATACTGATACCTTGTTGATTTGGGTGGAAGACCAGCTTATTGTTAGTTTTTCACTGCATCTAAGAAACCATATTCAGTGTACAAATAATTTACATGGCTGCCCCTTTTGACAAAGGGAAGCTATTTCTCCCTACCTAGTGGCAGGATTTGTTTAAGATTTTCTTTTCTCTCTTGGTTAGTGTAGGAGTAGGTTTAGATTTCCTTTCAGCAGAAGAAGTGCTTGTCACACACTCTGCATGTCTCATTTGAGGCATGTATGATTTGATCTTTTGTACATTAGTGCATGTTGTTGCGTGTTGTTCATATTACTCCTAAGGTTATATCACCATGAGTTTAAAATGCCTACAGTCCATCTCGCATAGAAGAAAGCCCTAAGTCAATACAATTTTCCTGTCAGAAACTCCATTTCCTAATTTTCTTATGAAAATTGAGAGTGCAAATGTGGGTAGGCTTAGGGTCAGGGGAGAACATAAAAACTGCAATTGGAGGATTCCATTTCAAGGTAAAGGTTCAGTAAAAGGCTCATTCAAGTCCATGCCTAATGGATGTTTCAAGGCTACGTGGATCTTAGAGCAAGATGTCACTTGTGAGTCAGTATCCCCAAATTATTCCCCTAAAAATCAAACATGACCCCACATGGAAAAAATGAAGGGAACGATTCAAGGCTACATGAGGCCCTTTCCAGAATAACAGGTAAGGTCCCAGTGAGCTTGATCCAAGGATTTTTAGGGCCAAAATGAGGCTCCCTTGTAAAATTGAAATCAAAAGCCCAAAAGAGTCCCGTGCACAGAAAGAAATTCAAGAAACGGCTCCTTGAATGAACCCGTGCTTCAAATCCAGATAAATAGGTTGTAGGCAGGCTCTAAATTAGAGTAGCAGGGTCAGGGAAGGAGAAATAGTGTGAAGGTAGAAACTAGAAGGCTCAAAGCAAAAGTAACATAAAAGGGCTTCAAATTCTTTGGGCTCTGCAAATGATTCAGAACCAGCCCCAAAATTGGCTAAGTATGGAGGAGACAATGGAAGCTTCCAAGTGTCCAAGTGGCACACCTCCAAAGATTAAAATCAAAAGCCGTAGACCCAAACAAGTTCCCAAGCCTCCATGTGTCCAGAGCCCCAAAAGTTGCACCGGTCGTTGAAAATTCTTCGACTCAGTGGAAGGTGCCACGTGTCCAAATGGTGCACATTCAAAAGTGGGATCCTGAGTAGAGACCCAAACTTGTGTCAACCCTCCATGTATCCCAATGGTAAATAGAGGTGGGAAATGAGAGCAAAACCCAAATTTGGTTAAGTATACAGAGTGCAAGAGGAATGTGCCACATGTCTTAACGACACTCCTTCAAGGGTAAAATCCTGAGTGGGTTTTCAAATGAGCGCGGACCTTCCATGTGTCCTAGGTCCAAAAAAGGGGAGAGATTCAAGGGGTTAAATATTCAAAGTAGAGGTAGGCCAACAAAGGGATCCAATTGTCAGTGTGAAATCTACTTCAAAGGTAAATTCTTGGGGTAGTTTTCCAAACAAGTGTGAAGCCTCCACGTGTCCAGGGTCAGACTTTTAGCCCCTACCAACCAAGGAGACTTTGGTGAAATACAAAGGAATACCATGAGGGCCTACAAAAGCCACCACAAGTCATGTCTGGCACAGCTATTTCAAGAGTGAAAGGTAGGGGTTGAATCTCAAAGGTGCATCACATGGCTGCCACGTGGACCTTGTATGGACAGACTCTTTCAAATATTGCACACCCACAACCCTAAAATCTTCAAATGGCCATATATTTTGACTGGAAACTTAGATTTGGGCAGGGAGAAGACTTTTTGGAAATGTCTCAACCCCCTCTACACCATGGAAACATAAAATATCATTCTTAGTAGGCTTTGGTAGGCAAAAAATGGGAGAACATCTTTTCAAGGCCATTAATGTAGAATCTAATTTCTTCAACTACCAGGCTAGATTTGATCTAATGCCATCTTCCTAGGGAACCCAAAAATGTAATTGCATACATGAAAGATTTGGGGTGGATTTGAGATGGCAATTGATTGATGGTGGTTGAGCTTTTAAGGTAGGATTCAATGCATATCTCGTGGTGGTTGAAGTAGGATTCATAATTTTCCCTCCTCTCTCTCTTTTTCTTCCTATATATTGTAATGAAGGGGCATATTCAAAAGGTTGGACATTGTTTCTCCTTTGCCCCTCTTCTCTTTCTCCCAAAGGGTAGAATTGAGAGTCTAAGCCTCCTCTCATGGCTCTATAATGGATTTTTGTTTCCTCTTTCCCACTGATGATTTACCATGTGCACCTTTTAGAGTAATAAACCTATGTTTCGTGATGCATCTGTCCATCCTTAGCTTATTTTGTTGTCTCTTCTGTACCTCTCATCATCTGCATGGTATACCTTGTGCATACTCTGATGTCATGTTTTCAGGTTATGGGAGTTGTGCTTAATGGAGTTTCTGAAGTGGTGTTCCATGTGAAATCTATCTCTGGACCGTGGTGCATATCTAACCACCCTCTCCCCTTTTCACCTCTCTCCACTTCAAGCATTCGGATTTGAATGATCTCAACTACTTCCTTTTCTGGTGTATCACCACTTAGTGTAGGATCTTTCAACCTCTCTCTCTCTCTCTATGTCCCCTTGGAGTGGTTAGATTAGGATAGAATAGGTTAGAATTTGCCTACACTTAAGTAGCTTGTAGCAGGTAGATTAGGAAGAAAGAACCTAGCCTTTCTCTCGGAGGTCCATCTCAAGTTTGCAAGTCCCACAACTTGAGAGATGGTCCCATGTTTTGCAATCACACCGAATGCCCCACTTCACACCCGGGCCATTCAGGGGTGCTGTGATTATGCACTAACAGGTCCTATTTCACCATTCTGTAGTGGATCCCTCGTACATCATCACTCATAATTATTCTTATAAGGTCTTAGAAGAAACACTTACTAAGGATTATACCTAGTTGCTACAACAACCAAATTCATTCATAGGGAATGTTCCCTTCAAGGTTGGATGCCCATTGTGTAGAATTTGACCAATTACAGGGGCACAACTATACCCATCCCCGAATGACCCGTCAATTATAATTTATTAGACTTGTAACATGAATTGTACTGACTATAACTATATCATTCATCCTCAGGTCAATGGGATCTACTAAAGCTACCAACAATTATCCTTCATCCATGAGCCCTTGCCACCAAGTGTTATGTTGGACCACCTCGTGGGATGACCTAAGTTTCTTCTATGCTTTGGGCGATGTTAGTTACAAAATACAAGCTGACATAAGACCATCTCCTTCCCAACTAAATGGTTACCACAAATGCCTAATTTTCTAGTGGTTATTCATCTATACCTTGCTACCTACATATTGACTACCGATGCCATTAGAAGAATATTTTTTAATGCCATCACTCTAGGGAATTAGTGTACCACCTCTAGCATGATGTATTAGACAGATTCCTCACTTCCATGCAGAAAGTATGGAAACCTAGGCCAACATTCAGGGATAAGAAATATTTTATTACAGATGATGCTTCTTTCATGACTCTAATTTTCTTAATCTATGGAAACTTAATAGGGGTGCCATTGGTTGACCCAAATCACTCACATCCTTGAACACAGATGCTTGCTAGTTAGCATCTTGACCTCCAATACGGTTAACTAACCACTTCAACGTCCATAGGCTTTCCCTCACTACCTAACATAAAGTCTTCTGGTGTTTGAATAAGGTAATGTTATGAGAAGGTCGACATACTGCCATTCCAATGTACCACCTGTAAACACTATACGATAGCAGTGGAATTTTGCTTTACTGCACCATCTTCCAAAAAGGCCCACATCGACCTCATTGAGGAAGACAATGACACTTTTCCACCCCATTCACCAACGTCACCACCTTCACCCATGGAATCCATAGGATCCTGAATATGTTCAATCCTTACTTTTGTTGGATGAACATTATTTCCAAGGATTACACCATACCCATAACCTCTGACTTAAAGGAAGATAATACCCCATAGATGATAACCATGGTAAGCAGAGGCCATGGAGACTTCTTTTCCCTTGGCATGTAATTAGGTGCATGGAAGATGACTGAAGAGACCTTCTATTAACGTCATTTAAGGTCAGGAAGTTGCACGTCTATAAGGTTACCTACCTTGGTGCAGAAGATTCTTAGAAAGTGTCAAAATGGTCATTACCTTAATGAGAGGATTGTTAGTAGGTGAATTGACCATAAATCACCAAAATTAAAATCTATATAACCCGCGCATTATGCGATAAGCTCATCTTTTACCATGTTGTTGATCACAAGAAGCTTTTACTTCTTTTCTTTGTGCGACCATGGCAATGCTTTTTCTTTTTCCTATGTCGATATGCCCGGTATTGACACATAAATTATGGTCCACAATATTGTAACCATTCTTGAAGTCAAATTCATAAAACTAAAGCTATCAAAAATGCATACTCGCATTGCTCTCCTTGTCAAAGAAGAATTCAGCGTCTTCTCTCAGAAGAAGCACTTAATCCTACCCATTGACTAAGGGCCAATCGATTTCTAAGATCATTCTTATCAAAAAAAGCAATAAAATCTAGGGACTCCACAGTTGCTTGGATTTCCATAGACCTCAATTAGATATTTGCTCTAAATGGGACGAATTTCCCTACCAGGAATTGACCAACTGAAAGTAGATTCCAATCATTGGCCATTATGATATTATCACTCGTGGGTGGTTTCTTAGGTTATAATCAAATATTAAGATACTCTAGTTATGATCAACTACAAAAAATGGTACCTTCATCACCCCTTAGGGGACCTATCAAGTACTATGATTCATACCTTTTGGCCTTATGAACATCGATGCTAGTTGTTGATCAGCGAGCCATGAATTTTATCTTCCATGACATCATGTATCACTTTTTGGAAGATTACTTAGATGACATTCGATGTAAAAGATCCAAACATCGGGCCAAGCATATGACCCATATCACATTAAGGTCAACTCATGACTACCTCATCAAGTATTATTTTCCCCTTCAACCTAGGAATTATATCTTCGCAGTAAGCTTTCAGGAAAACTCCTAGCTGGTTTTATAATTTCTTTACATGGCATAGAAGTTTGATCCAACATGCTAAAGATCAAGGCTATTCTCGAAATGCCGTAGGTGAATACTAATGTGGCTCCATGTTGCAAATTTGAAGTCTGTAAGGTATTACAATATAACACATTGGCTACATTGCACAAACCATCATCGACACGCACTGGGATCAGATCAATTTCTATCATACTCCTCAAAAGTATGTCTATTCAAATTGGATGTACTTGATGGGCCAAAGAAAAAGCCTTTGGGAATACCCATAAAACAAGTACCTTCTGGCAACCATCATTTGCTCATTCCCCCTAAGGGTCCATGAGTAATCCATTTACCTAGGGGGTGGAGATGTGGTACTGACTCACCATTCATTAGGTTCCATGGTCACATCACAACGAGAAGCATAGGGAACAAACATTTTGTACCGAACATTAGCCATACCCTTTTGGACTACGAAACTAGGTACACCTATGCTAAAAAACTTTGCTTAGCCTTAGTTTTTTTTGCCACTAAACTTCGTCATTAGTTTGCTTTCTCATCCAAATAACCTTTTTCATCACTAACACTGTGTACCCCTAAATTACATGTACAGACAAACCCTACCAGTGACTACCACACTTTGCAGGTTAGACATCATGCTATTTTAGGCTAGACCTTGACCTATGAAGGCTCATTTATAAACGTCTATCGAAGGGTCCATGCCATTGCTGACCAATATTGGTAGATTGGGGATCTATTGGGAGATCAACACTCATAACCTCAATTTAAGCCCAATTGGAGATCCAATATATGTGGATATTTTCGCGGACAATCCCACCACCTAATGGACCTTATTCTTTGAGAGAACGTGTTAGCCCCAAAGCCCACATAAGCTATAGAGGTGATGTGCAGGAGGAAGATCATTCCTCTTGGTGGCTTAGAACCTAGAGTCTAGATAGCCCAAGACTATATTTACTGAGTGCACTAGTACAACCTTATCACCGAATATGAAGCATTCCTAAATTAGGCCTTCCAAAGATCTTCCATCTCCCTAGATGTTAAAACAATTAATATCTTTGGTGGATTCCCAGAGCACTGGTTTTAAACCAATTCAATGGTTGGAAGCATCTATACAACTGTCATAATGAAAGAATCAAAAAGGACAAATGTCATGTCGACTAAAGCTTTGAGGACTAAGAGGAGTCTGTAGAAACTTGCTCACCATCCCACATACTACTAGATAAATTTGTGAAGATACCTATTGTATATATCTTCCCCTGGGTAGATATAGACAAACGGAAAGAATATGGAAATCAAAGAAACTCGGACCCCGACATTATTTATCGCCAGCATGATCAATGGATGTCAGCACAAAATATATGCACCAAGGCACAGGTTAAGGGCGCATGAAAATGGATGTCGACATGAAAATATATGCGCCAAGGTGCAGGTTAAGGGCGCATTGAAAATGGATGTCGACATGGAAATATATGCGCCAAGGCGCAAAGGTGCGCATCGAAAATGGATGTCGACATGAAAATATTATGCGCCAAGGCGCTTTGATAGTATTCTCTTATGATGTCGACATAAGTCCTGATATGCCTTACACCATCAAGGAAGTTCACACGACGAAAATTTAGGATGTCGACATTGAAAATATATTCCCCCAAGGCGTAGGTCATAGGGCATATGAAAATGGAAATCAAAGAAATTCAAATCCCGATATTTATGCGACACCAAAAATCAAGGCGCAGGTAAAGGGCGCATGACAATAAGGAGTGTCGACATGAAAAATTCACGCCTTGGTGCCGGTAAAGGGCGCATGACAAATGGTGTCGACATGCAAAAATTGCACCTTGGTGCAGGTAAAGGTATGTCAACATGAAGATGGATGCGCCAAGGTGCACCTTCAGGAGGCACAACATTTTGAGCACTTGACAGGAAGCAGACCCTGGCGCAGATATTCAAATGGCCATAAATTTTGACAGGGAGCTCGGATTCATGCAAGGTTGGATTTTTTGGAAATCTTACGAGGTCCTTATCCAACTACGACTGATATCTTTAATTAGGTGAGAAAAAATTCTTAAAAATGCAAAATACAGTTCGCCACTTTTTAGGGTTTGCTAGGGTTCTCACCTACCACCATAATGAGATGAATTAAATGCAACCTGGAGGTGGTTGGGGTAGATTTGGATTTCCTCTCTCTTCCCTCTCTCATTCTTCCTATAAATTGTAAGGAGGGGATTCTTTCTAAAGGTTGGACATTCTTGTTTTGCCCCTCCCTTCTTCTCTTTGGCAGGTGAATTTGTGGAGTTCAAACCTCCCATCTAAAACTGTAATGCAACTTTGCCTCTTGGCATTTGTAATGTATTGTATCAATCTTTGGAGCAAATAATGCATGTCTGTGGATGATTCTCAACCCTCTCTGTGTTCATTTGCATCCTCCTAATCTTTCACTGCAAAATTGGTTATCTGTGCATGATCTTGCATTGCATTTTAATGGTTTGTGTTTATTGGCAAGACAGGTGTTCTTCATTCCTCGGTGCATCACCTTTGTTAGTTTAGGTTTTATTTTTATGCATCTTCTTACCCTGTCTCCTTGGAAAGTTAGATTAGGTTTTTTTTTTGAGTAAACCCTCTGCATTTTTTACATGTGCATCTGAACAGAGGAATAGGAACCGGCCTTCATCCGGAGAGCTTTTCCGATTTTGCAAGGTCCCACACTTGGGAAAAGCTCCATGTTATGCAATCGCACTGAGAGTCTCAACCCATCGAGTTGCAGACATTCAGGGGTGCTGTGATTCACCATCAACAGTTTTGGCATGTCACATGGGACCAAGAGGTCATTCCATAATATTTGAAGGAATTTTCAAGAAATTTGGACTAAAAAATTGCAGGTTTTACAATTTCAGATTTTTCACCTTCCAGGCTGAACTTTGAAATCAATTTTCAAGGACTTAACTTGCTCGAAACAAGTCAAAATTTCACCAGTTGATAGATCGGGGGATAATCTTCAAAAGGGTATTCTTAGATTTTTGAGATTTTGACTTTCAAAATTTCATGGTTTTTAGTATTTCGGGTTTTCCCAAGTTGCCTTCTGATGCATGACCTGAGTTTTGCCCGTACCTGTACCTTGGAGGATTAGTAGCTGCACAACAAGACCCGATAACCGAATTAAAGAACTGTATCTTCCGGGTCCTTCAAGGTTTTAAATTCTTTTTTAATATTGTCAGGTTTGGTGTGTAACTTGGCAGAATCCAGCCTTTTGAGGCTCATTCTATAACACATCTGGCGACTCCAAAGGGATAGAATTCAGTGGAATAGTAGCACAAGTTGCCCAGGTACATGAGAAGAATTTGAACCAGGTCTGATACTCGAGAAGAGGGTCTATTTGTCCACTTACAACTATCACCAGGCAGAGGAAGGAGAGGAAGAAGACCACAAAGATCACCATCTCCACCTAACAGGACTTTGTCTACACCTCCACCTGGTAGACCTTTTCTCACATCAACCAGGAGTTCTTAGGCCAATCAGAATGGCACATCTACCACCAAATCCCTTTTGTCAATTTCACTGGCAGCATCCCACTTGCCCTCAATGCACAAATCCAGTTCCAATTGCAGCATTGAAGAATATTCCATTTTTCACTGGAGAAAATCATACCACTCCTGGTGATCATGTCAAAGACATTGCTAACATTTGTGCAATCCACGAGATAAATGAAATGGATGTTGCTGTCAAATTTCTGGCATCTTCGTTCAAAGGGAAGGCATTGCAATGGTTTAGGAGCCTTGGAGCCGGTTCTATCACAAATTGGAATCAGTTATGCATAGTTCTCCATGAGCAGTTTGGGGAAAAGGGAGACAATTTGTCTCTACTAGAACAATTGACAACTATCAAGAGAGCTCCCAATGAGCAGCTGACTGACTTCAACTTCAGATTTCAAAGGTCTTGGGATAGAATTCCAGTGGCCGTTAGGCCAACAGCTGAAGGTGCTTTTCTATACTATCTTAAGGCTTTGAATTCTGATATTTCTATGTTAATTCAATCTATGGGAGGAACAACCTTACCTGCCACTTATAGCATTGCCATTAGGGCTGAAAACTGTCTTATTCAAGCTGGTAAGCTGGCTCCTAGGCCTCCCATGCCCTTGTATCCAAACTTAGAAAATCCAAGCACTAGTCAAACACCCACTTTGGCTCCTATTCCCACTCCTAGAAATCAAAGTTCAAATGAAACTTCTACTTCATCCTCTAGTGCTTCAAATGAACTCCAAGAGGTTATGAAACAATTGCAGAACCTTGGAAATGAGTTGGTGACTATCAAAAGACAACAAGCTCAAAGTGCTAGACCATATCAGCCTCAAGCGCAGTACTAGGCTAGGCCACCATACCAGCCCAATAGGCCACCCAATCCAACTGCAAATCAAAGCCAAGTAAGGCCTCCTGCCAATAGACCATTTCAGCCCTATAACCCCAATGTTGCATCTGCTTCTAAAGCATTAGTGCCAGTGCAAAACAACATAGCTCAAGAGTATGATTGGTGTTTCCCATGCAATGAACCTCACAACCAATCTATGTGCTTCAATGGTGCTTTGAACCAAGCCTTGATGGTGACAACTACTGGCATTAGAGGGTGAAGTGAGTCAAGAAACAAATCAGCAACAAGGGACATCTCAGCAAAACACAACTCCAAATGATACCGCACTTGCGAATTGGCAAGCTGAGGATTTTTGTGGCATGAATCAAACAATTTCTCAGAGTGTAGCAGCCAACACAAGGTCAAAGAAGAAGGAATATTGGGTGAAGAGCAGCCATTGGCTCCAACCAATCCACAACCTTCCATGGCTCCACAAATGGTGTCGGTAAGAAAAATCCAATTTCAAACATGCACAGGACAGCCCAAACCACCTTCTAAACCAACTCAAATGACAGCTGTTTCTACCCATGTGCAAGAAAGGAATGTGCAGCCTAAAGGACAGCAAAGAGATATTTCATCCCCATTTAACATCATCGATCTAAATGAAGAAGACAAATGTGAATATATCAATGTGGGAATCTTTATCCATCCTAGGACAAAGAGATCTTCTACAAGCTGCCATGAAGAATTGGTCAACTTTGAACCAGCAGGTCCATATGCAAGAGAAGGTCCTCAAAAATGCTGCTCAGCCTAAACGGGATCATGGAGGACAACAAGGTAAAGTTTTGAAACCCCCTTCATTCTACGTTTCATTAATCATTGGGGATAAACTAGTACACAATTGCATGATTGATTCTGGGGCAAGTAGTTCTGTCATGCCCAAGCAAATAGCTGATCAGCTGGGTCTCCAATATGAAGTCATATCAAAGGGGATAGTGCAATTGGATGGGACAGCAGTAGCAATGGTGGGAGTGATTAAAGGTTTGAATCTTACCTTGCATGCATGCCCCAACATTACCATTTTGCAAGATGTGTCAGTGATAGATTTTCCACCACTCTTTGCCCTATGCTTATCAAGGGATTTCACAGCTAAAATTGGAGGCTACTTATCTGCTGACTAGTCACACATGTTGTTCAGAACCAGATATGGTACTAAGGTCACAATCAGATCCGAACCAATTGCAAACTTTCATATTGAGCCTCATACTCCAAGCCAAATCAATGCCAACTGTTCAACATTTGATCAAGAAGATTATCCAAGCACAGATGAAGCTGACACCAAAGTTGGAAGCATCCCAGATTTGACTCTTGATGAATGGGAAAGCAAGGTACATGCTTTTAATCCCTACCAAGAAGTAGAAGAATCTGAGCTAGGGGTCTATTGCATACATGAAGAAAACCAGTCTATTCCTAGCATCACCAAATCAGACCATAAGGATGACAATGAGGTATGGAAGTTATTTTTCGATGGATCAAGGAGTAGGAAAGGCATAGGAGGAGGAGCTATGCTTGTTTCACCTCAAGGCATCAAATTTTATTCAGCTTTCCGTTTCCAGTTTTCCTATTCAAACAACACAGCTGAATATGAGGCCTTGATTCACGGATTTCATTGGGCCAGAAAAAAGGGCATAAAGAACTTGCAGGTGTTCAGGGATAGCGAGCTGATCATCAATCAAGTCAGGGGACAACATGCTACAAAGAATGACCTGTTGAAGAACTAAAAAAAATAGGGTATGGGACCTCGTTGAGGATTTCGAAGCTTTCAACATCATGTCCATACCCAGGAAGAAAAATGAAGCCGCGGATAGGCTCGCAGTAGTTGGAGAAACATTTGATGTGGTTGACAACATCAAAAGAGAAAAAACACAGCCACATATCCATGTGATTGTGAGGCCAGCAGTTCCAGATAATAACACAAGTTGGCAGGTGTTTGAGAATGATCAACATATTGTCAATTTCTTACAATAAGAGGCTGAATTCTCAGCTAGGAATCAAGATAGATTAGAGCAGCAGTATGGGGATCAAGTAGTGTAGTTGCGGACAAACAAGCTTCCCAAGGGTTTAGTAACATTGGATTCTATCTTCAACCCTAACGACCAGTTCCGTAAGGAAAAGGCTAACTTGTAGGTCAAGAGAGAAGATTCAGAGCCAATTCTGGTTGGAGAAGGTAAAACACTTCAAATTGGCAAAGTGGCCACTGAGCAGGAGAAATCAGATTTCATACAACTTTGCCAAGAATTTACAGATGTCTTCACTTGGAGCTATGAAGACTTGAGAGGTTTCAATCCGAAGTTGGCACAACATACCATAGAATTGGATCCAGATGCTAAACCCATCAGGCAGAAGAAGAGACCAGTCAACCCCCACATTGAGCCTCTAATGAAGAAAGAGCTAAACAAGCTAATAGAGGCAAGCATTATATTCCCGATCAAGCACTCAAGCTGGGTTGCAAACTTAGTTCCGGCCAGGAAAAAGAGTGGAGAAATCAGGTCGTGTGTGGACTTCCGAGACCTCAACAGGGCATCTCTTAAAGACCATTACCCACTTCCTTCAATGGAACAAATATTGCAAGTGGTATCTGGTTCGGAGAGATTCTCTCTCCTAGATGGCTACTCAGGGTATAATCAGGTAATGGTGAAAGAAGATGACCAGTTCAAGACGACTTTCACCACCAAATGGGGCACCTATGCCTACAAGAAGATGCCATTTGGGCTATCAAATGCTGGAGCCACTTTCCAAAGGGCAATGGATATGGCATTCAAGGGGTTGATCAATAAAATAGTTTGATATATCTTGATGACATCACTGTATTCTCCAAAAATATAGTGGATCACCTCTTTCATTTGAGGCAAGTATTTCAGAGATGTAGAAGATTTGGGGTATCATTGAATCCCAAAAAATGTATATTCTTGGCTCACGAAGGAAAACTTCTAGGCCATATTGTGTCAAAGGATGGATTGACGATTGACCTAGAAAGAGTTGAAGCAATTCAAGCGTTTGCCTTTACCAAGTCACAAGAAGGCTCTTCAAAGCTTCTTGGGAAGGATCAATTTTGTCCGTAGGTTTGTTCCAAATTTTACAGCTCTCGTAAAGCCAATAACGCTGATGTTGAAGAAGAGCATGACATTTAAGTGGGCATCTGAAGGCAAAGCAAATTTTGAGGCAATAAAAGAGGCTATATCTCAAGCTCTGACTCTCGTCAATCCAAACTTCTCTAAGGAATTCATGCTATATGCCTTTGGTGGTGGAGACACAATTTCTTCCATCCTGGTACAACAAAACAAGGAAGGATTTAGAGCAACTGGTTACTTTCTTCAGTCAAGGCTTGGAGGAATACGAAAATAGGTACTCTTTCATTGAAAAGCATGTCCTTGTAGTGATCAAGAGTTTAAATAAATTCAAGCACCTTGTCTCAAACAATAAGATCCAATTATTGGTCTCTCATGCGGGAGTCAAGGAATTCCTTCTAAAAAAGGATCTAAATGAGAAACGTGTAGGAGTGGATCACTCGTGTCATGGAATATGACATCGAAATTAAGGTCACTAAGCTAGTACGTGGAAAAGGACTATGTGAACAACTGGCTTTGAGTTAGAAATTTGAAGCAAAGTAATGAAAAAGAGGCTGCCTTGGTACTGCAGGATGGTCAAGAATAGGAAGATGATGGTGTGCCCACTCCTTGTTGGACTCAGAATATGATACAATTTCTACAGACATGCCCATGCCCTCTAGAAATAAGCAAAGAAAAGAGGAGATACTTCAGATTACAAGCCATTCCATATGTGCTTGTTGATGGTGTTTCGTTTAAGAAGACATCAATGGAGTTCTATTGAGGTGCATTGGGACAGGTCAAATTAAGAGGGTGTTAAAAGATTTTCATGATGGAGATTTTGGAGGACATTTCACCCCACGAGTAACAGCTCTCAAGATAATGAAGGCAGGGTATTATTGGCCCACAGTGTTCAGCAACTGCTATAGATGGATAAGAAAGTGCAAGAAATGTGCACTCTTCACAGGAAAAGAAATACTAGCCGCGCTTCCATTACACCCAATTTTGGTTGACCAACCCTTTATGCAATGGGGATTGGACTTCGTTGGGGTCATCAATCCAAACTCAAGCCAAGGCCACAAGTGGATTCTCACGACAACAGACTATTTCACCAAGTGGACCGAAGCAGTAGCGCTCAAAGAAGCAAATGAGTCTAACATACTAGACTTTTATGAAGGAATAGTGACCAGTTTCGGTGTGCCAGCCACTATCATATCAGACAATGCATTAGCATTCATAGGTTCCAATATTATAGAATGGGCTGTCAAGAATGGAATCTATTTGAGCACCTCTTCAAATTATTACCCGCAGGGTAATGTACAAGCAGAGTCCACGAACAAGAAATTTCTAAGAATCATTAGAAGGACTCTGGATGAAAACCAAAGGACATGGCATACCAAGCTAAAATCAGCATTATGGGCTGATAGGATAACGCCAAACAGATCTACAGGTAATTCTCCCTACAAGTTGGTCTATGAGAAAGAGGCAGTATTGCCTATATCATTAGAATTTCCAACATTGGAGCTCATGAAGCAGTTGGAGTTATGTAAGTTCAAACCAATGGAGGCCAGGTATGCAGAGTTGATGGAATTAGAAGAAATTAGAGAATATGCAGTTCAGATGATTGAGAAGGATCAGGAATTAGTAAAAAGATGGTTTGATAAGAAGGCAAGAGCAAAGACCTTCCAGGAAGGGGACCTAGTTCTAAAATGGGATGAAGATCGGGATAAACCAGGAAAGCATTCCAAGTTTGATGCCATTTGGAGTGGCCCCTACATGGTCACGGGATGTAAAAGTAGTAATGTCTTCCAATTGTCTACATTGGATGGAGAAGAACTCCCGATTCCGGTTAACGGGATCTACCTTAAACATTGCTACTTAAAGGGAAAGGGTTTACCCTTGTAAATATTAGCCTAGATTTCAATTCCTCTAAGTGCGTATGCACATTGTCTTGTTGTAGTTAGGTTTCAGTTTCCCTAAGTGCTTTGGCATAGGTTTTGTCACTCTCAGGTTATTTTCTACAGTTTAGAGTGCTGTCGGAGAAGGAGTTGCAGTATCAGGCTTGGGATCATATCAGGTTGGTTTCAGGTTATTGCTTATCACTCCATGCCCAATGGATTGCTAAAAGGCAACTGATCTTCTACCTAGCAGGCAGGTGATCCCGTTGAGTCACCAAGGTTTTCAAATAGGACTTTTTAGAAGAGCAACAGTCAGGGGACAAGAAGTCCCTCCTCTTTTCTGGGAGAGGTTCCCTTATTGAGACACGAACTTATTTACAAATATACAGAATGTCATTTTATGGTCGAACTTGGATACCACGAAAATGTTTTCCACAAAGATCATCAGTTACAAACGGACTGAGGAAAGAGGGTATGAAGATAAGCAGAATAGCAAACGTTTGGAATTATAGATAACAGAATAATTCTTTACGAGTGCGAAGTTACAAGGAATTTGGAACAAGATTATTTGTATTAGCTGAATAAGATTAAAGACACAAAGTTCTTCAAACGACCTTATTTAGATTCATTAATCAAAGACACAAAGTTCTTTCTTGGTTGTGCAAGACCACTGTATTTGCGAAAAGCAATCAGCAAGACTAATGAATCAGGTACAAAATAATCTTCACAATACTAAAGGAAAACACAGAGATACAGAGATTCAGATAGAGAATGACAAAGAAAAGCCCTTTTGTATTGATACGTTCAAGATCTATTTACAATTTCGAGAGTATGCCAAGTTCTTCCTCCTCCTTTTCTGAAATGGCGTGTAAAGACCATTATATAGATTACAAATTTCAGTTACGTCTTGTAACCGTTTCTTTTAAATAAAGAATAGTTAAGGGATGCCAAACGCAATACCTTAACCAATTACATGGAATACGAAAGGAATGGCGAGAAGAGAGAAAGAAGGGGAAGGAGGCAGGTGGCCAGTTTTGAGAGGGACCCACTGTCTTCAGAAACCGCTTCTTGAATTTCTTCCACGTCTGAGCCATTCCTTTGCCATGAGGGACACACCAGACGTTTCATCTTGAAGATGACAATGGATATCTTTGAAAACTGATGTAACTGGCGTCTTGAAATTCGTCCTTCGTAACTGCTTCTTGAATTTGATCCTCGCAACTTAAATTCAAATTTAGCACGTTCGGGTCGAGCGGGAAAAACTAAGTATGAATTGCATTAGGTTCACTTGGGACATGTGAGACGCGAATGCGCGAAACACGCGGCTCGGCCGATTCGGGTGAAACGGGGAGAGGACGCACAAATGCATTTTGGGACATTTGGGACAGAAAAGTGCGAAGTGCGCGACTCGGGAGTTTCGGCCGAAAAAGGGACAGATTGCACTTTTTAACTTTGGGACATTCGGGACAAAAAGTTCCGAAGTACGCGATTCGGCCGGTTCGGGCGAAGTTGGAACAGAGCGCACTTTTTGATTTGGGACATTTGGGATGAAAAAGAGCGAAGTGCGCGATTCGGGAATTTCGGCCGAAAATGGAACAACGTGCACAAAAAGTTTTGGGACACTTGGGACAGACTTCCGACGGGCCCGAAATGGGACAATTTCGGAGGTTTCGGCCGAAAATGGGACAGATTGCACTTTTTGATTTGGGACATTTGGGACAGAAAAGTGCGAAGTACGCGGTTCGGATGGTTCGGCCGAAATTGGAACGACTTGCATAAAAGCTTTCGGGACACATGGAACAAAAACTTCCGACGGGCCCGAAGATAGGACAATTTCGGGGATTTCGGCCGGTCGGAGAACAACTTGCACTTTTGTACTTGGGACAACCGGGACAAAAAGTTCCGACAGGCCCGAAATACTTTCAAAATGACCCAAAACTTAGATTTTTTAGACCTCCAAGACTTTTTCCACACTACCAGCTTGACAGAAAAGACACTTAGACTCAAAATTTTGAAATTTTACCTTTGACAGAGCAGGGAATTTTGAGTGGACAACAGCTGGCTCCTTCTGGGGATGACTTGGTGCAAATTCATGGAATGAGACAAGGCAAGAACTTAGACAACTCGGTGAAGCAGACCAGTGCCTTATCCATTGGGCAACGGAGTCAAGGACAAACCAATACAAGGGCAACACACACAACAACAGAAGGGAAACACACCAAAAGCAAAAAGCAGAAACACTGTACATAATATACAAGGGACTCCCTAGTCACCTAGGACTTGAACAACTTCAAATACTGCCCACTATAAGGAAGTGGGAGGGGGGAACCATCCATGTAATCAAGATAGAAAGAGTTCTTACCAGCAAAGTGCCTTATCTTGAAAGGTCCAAGCCACAGAGAATCAAATTTTCCATGGCTACCACGAGGTTCGTGTCTTTTGTCCCACAACAGCACGGTATCACCAACTTGGAATTCTCTGCTCCTAGCTTTCTTATCAAACAGAATCTTCACCTTCTGCTGGTGGGCAGCTATTCTGTCAGCAACCTCCAATCTATCCTCGTTCAGTTTGTGCAGGTACATGATCCTTTTGTCCAGAGCATCACTGAAACTAGTGTCTTCAATGGCCTTCATCAGGTGCAAGGCTGGTAGTTCCACTGTCACTGGCAATTGAGCCTCTACTCCATACACTATTTGAAAGGGGGACATTCCAATGGCTCTTTTAGGTGTGATCCTGTCTGCCCAAAGAGCATCGTAAAGTTTCTTATGCCAGTTTCTCTGAGATTCATTGACCAACTTCCTTATGATAGTCACCAGATTCTTGTTGGTAGATTCTGCTTGTCCATTTCCCTGGGGATAATAATCTGAAGAATGAGCCAGAGAGATGCCATACCCGTAGCAGAAATCCATTATCTCAGTTGAGGAGAAGTTTGAGGCATTATCTGTTACAATCTTGTTAGGTACACCATACCTAACCAAGATGTTCTCTTTAATGAAGTTGCATACTACTTCAGAAGTGGTGTTCTTGACTGGAATAGCTTCCACCCACTTGGTGAAGTAGTCAGTAGCAGTTAGCACATGAGTATGTCCAGCGCTAGAAACAGGGTTGAGTGCACCAATGAAGTCCAGACCCCACTGTTGGAAAGGTTCCTCAATCACAACTGGTTTGAGAGGCAAAGAAGCCAACTTAGGTCTTCCCACGAAAGTCTGACAGGCCTCACATTTATCCACCCACTTGGATGCATCTTTGAACAAGGAAGGCCAGTAATACCCTCCACGGAGTATCTTATGAGCTGTGACTGTTGATGAAAAGTGCCCTCCACATGCCTGATCATGAAAAGCCGAGAGCAACTTTCGCTGTTGTTCCTTGTCTACACACTTCAGAAATCTCCCATCCAAACCACGCTTGAACAAGGCATTTTCCCACAATACATATTGTGCTGATCTCAATTTAACAGTCCTCTTTTCTTTAGCAGTTAAATGAGAGGGGCATTCCCCGTAGGTGAGAAAATGAGCGATGTCAGCATACCATTCATCAACTGAACTCAGGAACAGAACAGTAGGAAGGTCAGCTTTCTTCTCCAATAACTCATGTTGGGCTCCTTCAGCAATGAGCTCGCAAAGACCTTTTCCCCGGACCAGCTTGGTTGGCTTGATATCAAGGTCATACTCCTGGACCTTAGCCACCCAGTTTCCCCTCTTGGATCCAAATTCTTGTTGCGTGAGAATTGACTTTACAGTCGTATCTGGGACCAGCACCGTAGAGTGAGAGTTGAGGATATAGAAACGGAACTGCTTGACAGCTTTGACTACTGCAAAGGCATGCTTCTCCATCATGGTGTACTTTAGCTCATGGTTCTTCAGGATATAGCTCATGAAGGCAATTGGTAGCTCATGTTTATCAGAATCTTCCTGGGTTAAGACAGCAGCCAGAGTACTATCTGTAGCGTAGCAGTAGATAGTGAAATCCTTGCTGAAATCAGGGCAGGCCAAAACTGGAGTTTTAGCAATAGCTTTCTTAATACCCTCAAAGGATTCCTTCCCTTCAGAAGACCAACCAAATGCTTGCTTTCCTTTCATCATCTGAGAAATATTCAAAGTTAATTCAGCAAAATCAGGGATGAATCTTCTTAGAAAATTGATCTTACCGAAAAAGGAATGCACGCCCTTTTTACTAGTAGGGAGAGGAATCTGTTGGATGGCTTGAACTCGTTCAGGATCAATCTTGATGCCATCCTCCGAGACA
Source organism: Taxus chinensis (assembly GCA_019776745.2). Lineage (NCBI taxonomy): Eukaryota > Viridiplantae > Streptophyta > Pinopsida > Cupressales > Taxaceae > Taxus > Taxus chinensis. The sequence goes on along the minus strand of CM034154.1, from coordinate 606,424,101 downwards.
ATGTGTCCTAATAGCTTTCCCTCCGTAACACAGAAGACAGATTTTTTAGGATTTAAGGAAATCCCATGATCTCGGCATCTTTGCAGAACTGCTTCCAAGTGGTCGAAGTGATCCGCTCTTGTCTTTGAGAACACTGTCAGGTCATCAAGGTATATGACTATGCATTTTCCCTTCAAGCTTCCGAAAGCCAGATCCATAGCTCTCTGGAAAGTGGCACCGGCATTAATCAGCCCAAAAGGCATCCTCTTGTAGGCAAAGGTACCCCAAGGAGTTGTGAAGGCCGTCTTATGTTGATCAGCAGTATCAACCTCTACCTGATTGTATCCAGAAAAGCCATCAAGCATAGATAACATCTCAGAGCCTGTTACCGCTTGCAAAATCTGATCCATCATAGGCAGAGGGTAGTTATCTTTCAGAGAGGCCTGATTCAGGTTCCTGAAATCAACACAGATGCGGATCTCACCATTCTTCTTCCTAACAGGTACAATGTTTGCAATCCAAGTCGAATGATGAATGGGAAAGATGATTTTAGCCTTTAGCAGTTTCTGAATCTCCTGAAATATGGTGTCAGCTATCTTTGGGTTGTACTGCCTCTGCTTCTGCTTGAAAGGCTTGATTCCTGGCTTGAGAGGGATAGAGTGCTGCATTTCTTTCGGCTTGAAGGCTTTTAGATCTTCATAAGAATAAGCAAGCACATCCTTATATTTCCTTAGAAGGTCAATTGCTCTTCTCCTTTCATCTGATGTGCAACACTTTCCGATATTTACCAGCCTCGGGTCATCAGAACTCCCAATATCAATTTTATCATACTCAGCTGATTGCCGAGGTCCAATGGAAGCTTTAGATCTCACGTACCTGTCATGCTTATCAAACAACTCCTCCAAACTCACCAAACCTTTGGGGATCTTGTTTCCTTTGAGTTTAATGCACCCTTCCTGATCAGTTTCTTCTCCTTGGGTGACGGCTTGGTCCGAAGACACGCTCTCACGAGGCAGGTTGTCACTTCCTTCGAAATACAGTTGTTCAAAATTGCCCTTGAGCTCCAGGAAGGAAAGCAAATGCTGGTCGTCGTTGAAGACTTGCCAGTTATTAGTATTGTCAGGGACACTAGGTCGGTGGACCATCTCAATAGTGAACTTATCCTGAGAGAATTCAGGATGAGGAATCAATAGTGACCCTGAGACAGCCAGGGAATCAGCTCTGCTGTTCTTTTCTCTGGGAATTGCTTCAATGGAGAAGGCATCAAGGAATTCAATTGAATCCCAAACCTGATTCCGATAATGCTTCAGCCTCCCGTTCTTTACCTGAAACAGGCTTCTGACTTGCTTCACAATCAGCTCTGCATCACCACGAGCCAAAAGATTTTTTACACCTCGTTCTTTGGCCACTTGCAATCCAAGGATGAGAGCCTCATACTCTGCTGTATTGTTAGTGTTCTCGAACTGCAATTTGAATGAAAAGGGGTACAGGCAGCCTTCAGGTGATATTAACAGAACACCGGCTCCAGAACCAGCCGAAGAACAACTGCCGTCAAATTCTAAGATCCAGACACCATTGGGGTCCTTAGGTGATATTTTGCAGGGTCGGATTTCATCGGGGGACAAAATCATGTAATTACCATGGCCCCTGTCCTCATAGAGTATTTGTGCTCTAGGATCATCTGTCTTCTGCACAATGTACTCAGACTGCTTCTCAGGTAGTAGCTTCTTCATTTGTCCATTGACAGGTATGAGAGCGTGTGACCAATCCATTTGAATCTCTCCACCCACATCTTTACAGAAGTTTCTGCTTAGCAACATTCCATAGGAAGGAGGAATGTCTGCTACTAGTATGGTAGCCAAGACCTTCTTTTCAGGTAAAGCAGCAAAAGCCACTTGTGCATCTTTAATCCTTCCCACCAAAGGTACTTCCTTACTTTCCATGGAGTAGCAAGATCCATAAGTACGAGTAAGGGTCAAGCCTAAAGCATGAGCTACTTTGGCGGGCATCACATTATCTGAGGCTCCGGAATCTATGACACAGTTACTGAGCCTGTGGCCAGCTATAAGGAGTGTTACATAGAAAGGCTTGATCTTGTCACCAGGTGAGGTGACAGCAGCTACCAGACTGGGCTGTGGTGCAGAAGGAGGTGTGGGCAAAAGGCCTTTGGAGGTGGTCTTGGAATGGGAATTTACAAATTGGATCATCTTGGCAAAAGCTTTTGGATGGGTTTGGTAATATTCAGCCTCTGAAATTTGAACTTTGGTCCTTTTTAGATGATCTACAATGTCAAAGGATCCAGAGGTGGATGGTCCATCATCATTTGGAATCTTAGGTTTATCAACCCTAGGAGAAAAAGAAGAAGAAACAACTTTGGGGGTAGGATTGGCAGTACTTACCTTTGATGCAGATGAGGTAGGAATAGGAGATCCTCTTCTGGCAATTACAGGAATAGTTGCAGGCTGCTCTTTGGACTTCTTCAGGGGTTGTGTCACCTTTTCCCTCTGATGCGTCTGTTCCCGAGTCATGACAGCGAAGGATTCGCTGTTCATATCTGCTACCACTTCATCATAGTCATCTGCATCATCAATGCCTTCAGTGGTAAAGAAATTGACTCGAGATCCCTCGGGTTCTTCCGCTTCATCGTCGAATTCCTCCAAGAACTCCTCACAAGCTTCATTATCATCTTCTGGTTCTTCGACCTCGCAAGTTGCATTCACAGGAACTCTGACGGGAGGTCCTTCAAGTGCCAATCTTGTGTGGGGGGCTGGCAAACGGTTTCTGGGTTGAAAATTTCTTCTAGGAACATCTGCATACGGTGCATGCTGAGCTAATTGTTTCTTTATAGCTACCAGATCATTTGCAAGTTTCTGGACTAATGGATCAGTATTGAGTCCAGAAGTGGAAGATGAAGAAGCAGCAGATTTAGATTTGGGAGGATCTCTCTTCAACTTCCCTGACATGATTAGGTCATCCTCGACACTAACAGCCAGTTCTTGATCCAGAATTAACGTTCCAAGATTAGCCCTTCTTAGAGCATAACTGACTTTAGGCGTTTGGGCATTCAAAAAGAAACATTTTTGGATTTGATCAACCGGCCGAGTATTCACAGGAATTTTGTTGATCAGTCTGTTGAATCAAGCCACAAATTCTCTCATAGGTTCCGATGGATCTTTCTTTATTTGAGAAATCTGGGCAAGCACTGCATTCACATCTTCTGCCGGCTTGAAACGGCTTTCGAACTAAGTTCTCATGGTATTCCAGTCGATGATGGCACCAGCCGGAAGGTGATAGAACCAGTCAGCAGCATTGTCCTGTAACGTCTCGACGAACAGTCTTACCGAGATGTCTTCATGTTCAACCCCCAAGACTCCACACGCAACTATGAAGGCTGCAATATGCTCATCAGGGTGCACTTTGCCGTCGCCTTTGAATTTGGGGAAGTTCTTTCTGTTACCTCTAGGTAACTCATGCAGAGGCTGAGTGAGGGCCAGGGGCCCGACACGCTGACCCCATGGTACTTGTGCCATTCTTCTTGGAAATACGGTTCGGAGGGGAACTGTAACACCAGCAAGGATTAAAGCTTGTAGATTAGGACTAGCAGGCTCTGAAGGACTTCTTTCTCGAACAGGTGGAGTGCTCGTTGAACGAGTTCTTCTATTTGAAGGGAAAGGAAAACCCTGTTGCTCCAAAAGCTGAAACTGAGAATCTTCGATACCAAGGGCCCTTCTCCCTCGAGTGAAACGCGGAGTCGCCAGATCAAAGGATGATCGAAAAATTATAGTACTGGAATGCGATTTTCCCCAGCGGAGTCGCCAAAAACTGTTGGTTTTCAAATAGGACTTTTTAGAAGAGCAACAGTCAGGGGACAAGAAGTCCCTCCTCTTTTCTGGGAGAGGTTCCCTTATTGAGACACGAACTTATTTACAAATATACAGAATGTCATTTTATGGTCGAACTTGGATACCACGAAAATGTTTTCCACAAAGATCATCAGTTACAAACGGACTGAGGAAAGAGGGTATGAAGATAAGCAGAATAGCAAACGTTTGGAATTATAGATAACAGAATAATTCTTTACGAGTGCGAAGTTACAAGGAATTTGGAACAAGATTATTTGTATTAGCTGAATAAGATTAAAGACACAAAGTTCTTCAAACGACCTTATTTAGATTCATTAATCAAAGACACAAAGTTCTTTCTTGGTTGTGCAAGACCACTGTATTTGCGAAAAGCAATCAGCAAGACTAATGAATCAGGTACAAAATAATCTTCACAATACTAAAGGAAAACACAGAGATACAGAGATTCAGATAGAGAATGACAAAGAAAAGCCCTTTTGTATTGATACGTTCAAGATCTATTTACGATTTCGAGAGTATGCCAAGTTCTTCCTCCTCCTTTTCTGAAATGGCGTGTAAAGACCATTATATAGATTACAAATTTCAGTTACGTCTTGTAACCGTTTCTTTTAAATAAAGAATAGTTAAGGGATGCCAAATGCAATACCTTAACCAATTACATGGAATACGAAAGGAATGGCGAGAAGAGAGAAAGAAGGGGAAGGAGGCAGGTGGCTAGTTTTGAGAGGGACCCACTGTCTTCAGAAACCGCTTCTTGAATTTCTTCCACGTCTGAGCCATTCCTTTGCCATGAGGGGCACACCAGACGTTTCATCTTGAAGATGACAATGGATATCTTTGAAAACTGATGTAACTGGCGTCTTGAAATTCGTCCTTCGTAACTGCTTCTTGAATTTGATCCTCGCAACTTAAATTCAAATTTAGCACGTTCGGGTCGAGCGGGAAAAACTAAGTATGAATTGCATTAGGTTCACTTGGGACATGTGAGACGCGAATGCGCGAAACACGCGGCTCGGCCGATTCGGGTGAAACGGGGAGAGGACGCACAAATGCATTTTGGGACATTTGGGACAGAAAAGTGCGAAGTGCGCGACTCGGGAGTTTCGGCCGAAAAAGGGACAGATTGCACTTTTTAACTTTGGGACATTCGGGACAAAAAGTTCCGAAGTACGTGATTCGGCCGATTCGGGCGAAGTTGGAACAGAGCACACTTTTTGATTTGGGACATTTGGGATGAAAAAGAGCGAAGTGCGTGATTCGGGAATTTCGGCCGAAAATGGAACAACGTGCACAAAAAGTTTTGGGACACTTGGGACAGACTTCCGACGGGCCCGAAATGGGACAATTTCGGAGGTTTCGGCCGAAAATGGGACAGATTGCACTTTTTGATTTGGGACATTTGGGATAGAAAAGTGCGAAGTACGCGGTTCGGATGGTTCGGCCGAAATTGGAACGACTTGCATAAAAGCTTTCGGGACACATGGAACAAAAACTTCCGACGGGCCCGAAGATAGGACAATTTCGGGGATTTCGGCCGGTCGGAGGACAACTTGCACTTTTGTACTTGGGACAACCGGGACAAAAAGTTCCGACAGGCCCGAAATACTTTCAAAATGACCCAAAACTTAGATTTTTTAGACCTCCAAGACTTTTTCCACACTACCAGCTTGACAGAAAAGACACTTAGACTCAAAATTTTGAAATTTTACCTTTGACAGAGCAGGGAATTTGGGTTCTCACCTACCACCATAATGAGATGAATTAAATGCAACCTAGAGGTGGTTGTGGTAGATTTGGATTTCCTCTCTCTTTTCTCTCTCGTTCTTCCTATAAATTGTAAGGAGGGGCTCATTTCTAGAGGTTGGACATTATTGTTTTGCCACTCCCTTCTTCTCTTTGGTAGGTGGATTTGTGGAGTTCAAACCTCCCATCTAAAACTGTAATGTAACTTTGCCTCTTGGAAGTTTTTAGTGTATTGTATCAATCTTTGGAGCAAATAATGCATGACTGTGGATGATTCTCAACCCTCTTTGTGTTCATTTGCATCCTCCTGATTTTTCACTACAAATCTGGTTATCTGTGCATGATCTTGCATTGCATTTTAATGGTTTGTGTTTATCAGCAAGACAGATGTTCTTCATTCCTCGGTGCATCACCTTTGTTAGTTTAGATTTATTTTTATGCATCTTCTTACCCTATTTCCTTGGAAAGTTAGATTAGGTTTTTTTGGTAAACCCTCTACATTTTTATATGTGTGCATCTGAACAGAGGAATAGGAACCAGCTTTCATCCAGAGAGATTTCCCGATTCGCAAGGTCTCACACTTGGGAAAAGCTTCATGTTATGCAATCGCACTGAAAGTCTCAACCCATCGAGTTGCAGAAATTTAGGGGTGCTATGATTCACCATCAATAGGTCACTTTAGTGGCTTAGATATTGGTAAATGCATTCTTTTCCTTGGCTATTTTTGACCAACCATAAATCATGACTATTATGACTATGTCAAATGTTACGTGAAATGTTAGCAAAATGCTTATCTTCATCACACACCTAGTCATGCCTTACAGATCGCACGAGACCTTTGGCTTTTCTCTCAATGGGGTTTGGATTTTGTTGGAGATATCAATCCTCATTCTTCACAATTCCATCAATGGATGATAACCGCTACTGAATACTACACTAAATGGGTAGAATCCATTCCCCTCATTTCTACTAAAGTGAAGAAAATTTATGAATTCATCAACCATCGCATCATTTTTTTCTTTGGCGTCCCTCACCGCCTCATCACATTTAATGGAAAGCAATTATAAAACAAAACACTACAAAATATTTGTGACGCTTTTGGCATTCAACTCAATTTCTTATCACATTATTACCCATAAACAAATGGACAAGCGGAATCAACCAATAAAACCTTGAACAAAATTCTTATGAAAGTAGTTGATGATACTGGGAAGGATTGGCATACCAACATTCCTTTTACCTTGTGGGCTTACCGCACTAGTATTCACACTTCGAATGTAACCACACCTTTACCTTTGGTCTACGATACCGAGGTTGTCTTGCCTCTCAAAGTGCATATTCCAAATCTCCACATCTCACTATAAGACATGCTCAACGATGATGACTTTCACCAGGACTGTTTAACACAACTTGATTTGTTGGATGAACATCGTTTCAATGTTCTTGATCATCTTAAAATCTACCAAAAGTGTATCAAACATTCCTACAATAAGCATGTCCACGAAGGAACCTTCCATGTTAGAGAAGTTTTCCTGAAATAAAATTAACATGTAACCAAAGAAGAGAAAAGTAAACAAGGAAAATTTTCTCCTAATTGGCTTGGACCCTATATCATTACTCATGCCTATGGATCAGGTGCTTATCCTTTGTCTTAACTTAAAGGTAAACCCAATTATTATCCCCTCAATGTGTTGCATCTTTGACCATTTTTATTTTTTAAATCCATTCCCATATTACCTTTTATCTATTTATCGCTCATCCCTTGAGCTCCATTCACCTTCCATGTTACTCATTCTGAGGATCAATGACTAAAAAAGAATCATGTGGTTACCCGTCACCTTTCAGCGTTATCTTCAATATGAGTACTATCCAATGCCTTTAGGATCTCACATTCATACACCAATCTTTGGTATGATAGACTCATTATGGTTCTTATCAATTAAGTGGATCTTTCACGACCTCTTACCATTCACCATCTTCATTACTTATTGATTACCCTATACAAGACCAGATCATCAACACCTACATTTTAAAAGAATCAACCATGCATATAACCAAGACTTGACAATGCCTAAATTTACCTAACTCAACCATGCCTAAGTGATCTAATTCAACCATGATATGACCTAGACTCAACCATGCCTTACGTGACCTAACTCAACCATTCCTAAGTGACCTAATTCAATCATGCCTAAGTGACCTGATTCAACCATGCCTATGACCTAGACTCAATCATTCTTGAAACCTACAAACCCATTCCTCTACTTCATCATATTTTTCCCTAGCTTATGGGAGAACTACATCGACCTGAGGCCCCTTTTCACCGTGGCTATGTAGGTAGCATTTCGAGGGCATGGAGCCCTTGGAGGTTAGCTCGACCACTCTTACCCTAACCAATTTACCCCACATAGTTTATATTAATATTCTCTCATAATTAATTTCCACTTTTTTATAACTTAGGAACTTAATATACATACATATCCACCATTTTATCACATCATCAAAATATCCAATCAATCATTTCACATTTCCATAATATCAAGGAGTTTGGAAAATTACACCATAACATACATATAACTCATTTATTTCCCATGTTACCAATAACTTGGAAATTAAATCAAAATTAAAAACACGACTCCATTATGCCTATACCTGACTCAACCATGCCTATACCTGACTTAACCATTCCTATACCTGACTCAACCATGCCTATAACCTAGACTTCCCCATGCCTAAGCTGACTTGACTCCACCATGCCTAATCCACCTATTTTCCATCCATATACAAATAACAATGGAAATTAAAGCCAGAGTACATCATCCATCCAATAAACATCATCAACTATACAAATGGGAGATTTTGTGTATCAATACATATATACACAGATACAAAATAATATAAGTCTATCAAAACTCTCATCTATAGCCTCACCATTTTCAGCACGTAGGCTAGTATATGATCAAAAATATCAAAAAACATCATGTACAACCTCACTATCATCTGCACATAGGTCGTTATATATCAAAAATAATAATCAAAATGACAATGTATAGAGACATCAATCGTCGGCCCATCTGATGTCCAGGACGGTCTCATTTTTCTCCTCCTCCCCTCTAACCCGGAGCCCTACCATCATCTCTCTACCCTCTATGGGTCTAGGTCTCACCTTCACCTGACATGTAGCTAGGTCAGGCCTACGTGAACAGGTTGCCTCATCCTGACCCTATCTCTGAGCTTTCTGGGCCCCTATACTCTCTACACTATGTGTGTGAGATCTCATCCTCTCACTCGATGCCTACTTTACCCTGTACTCTACATAGGAGTGAATATCAATCTTGGGAGTAGTCAAATGATTCTGATAGTATCTAGCCTCATTCAGAGCATCCTTGAATCTTATCTTCAATATTTTCTTGTGGGGGTACCATAGGTCTCACAGTAACCTATGATTTTTGTACTATTAATGATGGCCTCTAACCCTGTACTTGTGAACCCTTCCCTCCTTGTTGTACCATGGGGCTGGATCCCGTTGCTTCCTGTAAAATGGGACCCTATCCCTAGGAATGTGAGGCCACAATTTTATCATGTGCAGTGGCCAACTGGCCCTACAAAACTGCTACCTATGACTGTAGGACAACTACCTGCCATCTATCACACTCCCCGCCTTGTGTAGGCACCTATCCCTATGTTATCTGGGCATGTAGGGACACCACATGTGCATGTAATGTGGCCACATGTGCCTCTGACACTATCAACTACCCCTGTAATACTATTATCTAGGTCTGTAAAGTAGCCACCTTCCCCTGTAATGTGTCCCTCTAAACTGTAATAATGGTTAGGTCAGGATTCCCTGGACTTGGTGATGTTTCCCATAGCTATGTTGCCCACCACTGCATGTATCTTTCCTTCAACTCGGAATCATCAATCCTTCGGTCCACCACATGATCCTTCTACCCTATCAGTACCATCGGGTATGGTAGATGCATATGCCTCTCCACATCGTCTCTCCTGTACTATGGGAATGGTGTAGGTACATCCTGAGGCAGTCTAAACTGTTGTCTGTATCCATCTAAGCTATTATAGCTCATCCATCTCCACTGCCATCTCTGTGTATGAATTGAAGCCAACATACGCCTTGCAAATGATGTCAAATCTTGACAACCCCTCCAGTATGTGCCTATAATACGCTACATCGTGTGTAACACTAGAAACCATGCGCTCTCCCCTAGCAGGCACCTAATGCCTGTAGCTAACTCAGAACAAGCCTACATCGAATGCATCATGTCGGAGCATACCAACTGGATGCACACATATGATGTGCTTGTATGCCTAGTAGTGAAGAAGAAAGGTACAACACAAAATGAACCTCCGCAGCCTTGCATAGGCCTATAACTCTCTCTATAAATGCACCGAGAATGATAGTGCCCAAGAAAATAGGGTCCTATCCTCCATCATGTCATCTTGCAACGCGAAACAACACATTTCCCCCTTGATCAAGACATCCAATCTCATCTCCTGAGGGTGAGCCGTGTATATGTCCCCATATCTTAGGCTCATGCTATGGTACCTCATCTCCAACTTCCCCTCTCCAAACACCACTAACATCAGCTCCTCTAATTCCTATGAGGAAATAGAATAAACCTACTCTCCCACTATATATAGCCTCAGGATCATGTATACATCCTCTAGGGTAAAATTGATCTCACTCATTGGTAAGTGGAATGTATTGGTCATTGAATCCCATTTGCTGATCAGTGCGACCATCAAGCTCGGATACCGAACAATGTGCCTATAACATCATATCCTAATCAGGCAGACATCCATCACATGCATACACTCCTCTATGGTCACGCTCGATCGTACCACTAGCAACAGAGGCAGTACTCTATCTCTCATCCGTAGATGGTCCCTAGCGTGCATCCAAAAAACCACAACATTGTTAAACCTTGACTATACGAAACATAAATATTAACCAACCAACTTATTCCCAAGACCCTTACTACTTACTACCACGTAACCACACCCCAACCCTACAAACTACCCCTTTCCCCCCATCCCAATTTCACATCCCTCAACTCAAACTTATTTATACCTATTACTCTACCCAGTCTCCTTAAACTTGCCTTTATATCTTGTTGCCTGTCTTTCCCTCCCACCCTATCTTCTTTAATTGACCTATTTTCCCCCTGAACTGACCAGAATCGGTCACTATTGACCGACATCAGTCCATCATCACTGACATCTCTCATTCAATAGTTGAATGATGTTAGCCAAGGCCAACCAATGCTATTCAACCCTTGACCATCGTTGGTCATTGTCACGGAGTCAAAATCCCTAAACACCTACTACCCTACTTTTCAAAAATTCATAAATATGACCTAATAACCTACTCTAACCCACCCAAACCTATCCTAGCTTCATTCCCAACCGTATCTAACCTATATTGGACCTTCCCACCCCTTATTTCCTTCATTTTTACCCATAATTTTAAAAACTAACTTTACACTCAAATTTTACACAAAACCGATTTCCACAAACTATTTCAATAACCAATGCGTAGATCAGATATAATCTTACCTCATCTCGGTGTTGTCATCTTGGTGGTACATCTGGCTGCTACACTGATGGTCCACTCAAACCCTCTCCTACCTTTACCATCACCGAATCAACTCCCCCCCTCGCAACCAATTGAATCAATCGACGTGATCTTGTGGACCCACCTATCGAATGCCAATAACCCACTACGAGGCTCGCCAACTTAGTTTTCCATCTTGTTATGTCATTTTCCAACTCTCCACCTCTCCTCTGTCATTTTCTACTATTGTAAAATGACAAATGATTCTATAAATAGTAGAATTTTATTATTTTAACCCTAACCCACCATGACCGATGTCGTTTATACCAAAACAACATCGATTAGGTTTTAACCAACATCAGTCACCTAGTATTACCCTTTTTACCCCGTTTTTCCCATTTCGACTTCACTTCCTCACTTCCTGATATCCTTTGACCTCATCCACCCTTATGGAACCCTACCTACAAGCCCCAACTACCCTTATAGTTCCTTAGTTGCGTCTCGGGATCTATTATTTACCAATACCTTGGCCTTACTCATACCATGACCTATTTTCTTGAACCTGACCTACTTGGTGTGACCATTGACCATATTTATTCGTTATACCTTGCGATGTTTTAACCTATGTTGTTTTATCCTAACAACCATACCTTTCCTATTTCCATGTCCTTTATCTCGACCAAACCTTTGGTGTATTGGAACATACCTAAATGTTCTTGCACTTGACCTACGTTATGTGTCTAGACCATATCCTATACCTTTGATGCCTTAAAAACTTCAACCTTGTTTGGATAAGCCTATCAACCTTAGACAATGTAGAGTTTGCAAGCTCTTCAACCTGGTCCTGCGTTGCAATCTATACATGTGCATGCATTGATTTTTATTACCCATTACCTAATTTTTACACCCCGAATGATTACCTATTACCCATGTTGATCATCACCCTTTCCCATAGTACTCATACCCTTCCCCAACTAACTTCACTTCCATAAGCTATGCATTTATCAACCCAATCACCCATTCTGTATTACACCTTATCAGTTCTTGTTTTGAGGGGGATCACCTTTACCCACACATGGGGATATCACTTCCAGTTTTTTCCAGCGTTGCTTACCAATACAAGTTATGCAACAAAAGGGGTAAAATGTAGACACCAAATTCAGGTCACACTCCCCCTTTACCCTACATGTATATTAATTTTATTAAATTAATCCCAATTTTCACACTATTCATTATTTAATTACCTTAATGGAACTAATTCTACCTTACCTAGACACCTCACCCCACCACATGACCTAGAAACTTCATGATAGACCTATTCATAGCATGTTTCCTTTTAACTAAGACTTAGTCCTAATTACGTTAATTAACAAAAACTAGGTTCAACCCTAAAATCACATGCCTATTATTTCTCTAACCACATGCCCGTTTATCTAAGTGAAATATCCTATTTTGATCTGGACAATGGACAGAACTAGCCAAAAAGATTTCCAATATCTATCATTTTAGCAAACCTACAAATTCCTGCCTTAACCGGCATTGCTCAATCCTAAACCAAAACCGGTCACCTCTAACCATCATAAATTACCTCATTGTCATTTTGGGTAACCTTTGCTAGAGGTTGGAAAGATTATTCATGTTTTGGAGAAGAGATATCTTCATGCAAGCACACACCAGAGCACTCTTGCATATCCATACATCCTAAACTAGCACTAAACACTTATCTGAAGGGAAAGCATTCACGGTAACATTCCAGGAAGAACAGCCATGAAACTGACCACCAGTTCTATAGATCAACCATCACCTTCATCAAACCATTAGGTTTGTAAGTACAAGTAAGTACATTTAGATCTGCACCTTTCCATACTTATCTAAATAAGTTTCTTTATCTCTATTTGGGAGTTCTAGTCTCCTATGCATCTCATCACCTCTCACCTTCCTGCCAATCCCTCCCCCTAATCACCTACAACATCCCATCTCTCAATATCTGACTCCAAACATCTCTAAGTATTTTCAGTATTTTCATCAACCTCACCATTCTCTGTCTATTCTCTGTGTAAACACAGAGAATCATCAAAACCAAACTTCATTGATTTTTTATCATCCCAACCCTACCAATGTTGGTTAACCTAAAACTTCATTGGTCTCCTCCCAACCGGCATCGGTCATATTATACCAAATTTGGTCACTATATCTAGTAAATATTCCTATAATAGCAACCTTATAACATCTACCCAAATAACCCAAACAACTCAAAACTTGACCATGACTTGTCCCAACATCCTTATTCACCTATCTAACTTCCATATTTGATCATAATCTATCCTATTAGATTATATTTTCTTGTTGTACTTGAATGAGATACCTAAATCATGTCAACTATAGTATGATATTATTGGTTTATGTTATTTCTTGCATTAAGTTGTTTTCAACAATGGATTGACAACCATCTAGGAAGTATCACACTTCCTGGATCTAACATATTCTAGGAAGTCCACTGACATATATTCTTTAATATTATTCTTATGGTGTTGTTTTGTATTCACAAGTAGTTCCTCCTAGAAAAAAGGAAGTTCTTGCAAGTAGCACAAGATTGGGAAATCAGAACATGCGCACTCTACCTTCCACCTTCATTCACAAGTATTACTCCTCACCCTTACCCTATCTTTTTTTATTTTACATATGTAACTTATCAGGGAAACACTAGCATATTCATAACCATATTTAAATCATTCAATTGATCTGCTACTGAACTATTCTCAAACATATTCATATTAAACAAGTTTTTCTTTAAAAATATATTGTTAGAGGAATAGGTTCTTTCATATAACTTATCTAATGCATCCATGAGTTATTTTGTAGATTTCTCCTTTGAAACATTAAATAATACCAACGATGTAAGACATATCTATATTTTCCCAATTTCCTTCCTATCAAGTAAATTGCATTCTGCATTTGTTATGCTCAAGGGTTTTTCCCTTTTTTAGACAATGAAATATAAAGATCCTTTTGATAAACCTACTCTTCCATCTGCATCTTCTAAAGACTAAAATTCTACTTGTTTAATTTATCAACATTTTATATTTCATCATCTTCCATAGCTCCCACTCAAGCTAAAAATTTCCATTCAATTCAAATCTTTAACAAACCATTCCAAGCTCTGATACCAATTGTTATGAAATAAGGGATAAAATATGTGGAACAATCCCACACAAAATCGCAATAGTAGAAACTAATAGGAAAAAAATTATAACATATCTAAAATAAAAGTGTAGAAAATAAAATAACACAACATAGAGACAATATTGACCTTGGTTCACCGAATTTCGGCTAGGTATACGAAAAATTACTTACTCATATTATATTACAACCCACCTATTTCTCTCAATACAATACCAAAATTGATTTGGAGTTGTGGTGAAAAAAATGTCCTGAATTCACACTTGAACTCACACACATCTACAATGTTACATAAACCCTACCATATAAAAAAATTCACATGAAATAGGAAACTACTTAAGAATTTTTACAATACGGCGGCTATCAAAACCATGGGCCAAAACTGTCCTATAAACCTATGGGTAAAAAATCCCAACCATATGAGAAGACCATGTTTCCTGAGGTACCAGGAACAATTTTCGAAGTCAAAAAAATTTCTCAAGGTTGTGCCCCAGACCCTTGCTATTAGAGGATGCCACCCCCACACCCCCATTTGGGGCTCGACCTGACCCTGAACCCCGAAAATAATATTGTGGAGACTGTAGAATACTTTTAGTGTCTAGTCTTCAACTCTTCCACACTAATGAAAACAAATTTCACAACATAACAACTTAGAGGCATGGTCTAATCAAGTCCTCATACTTGATGACACAATCCATCTTCAAATATCCTTTTAAAATTCATTGGCTAACTTAAAATTATGAAAGACACCCCATATATAGAAATTTTGGACTCAAATAAGACTATATGAATATGATACAACAATGAATGAGAGTGAGAACTTGGAGAAACCATTCACACCAAAATTTACCACTTTGAGACCATTTCATGCTTCACACACAACATATATACTTGGACACACATTAATCATGCTCTTTAATCTCATGACTAACTCATAACACACTACTTGACTCAGAGAAAACTCTTTAAGACACCACAAACCTTAAACACTTGACAGCTATACTAGAAACCAACTAAGATAAAAAAGTATACCTTGTGAATGATTTACATGACTCAACTAACATCTCAATGACAAGAATATGATTGTTATATATAATGGGTCATCTCAACATAATATTAAACCATTATGAAAATAACACAAACAAAATATCTTGACAACAGTACAAGTCATAGACTTTGACAACAAAAATCTACTTCACATGGATGATATGACATTATAGATATCATATGGGACTTCCTCATGATCCACACACATATTGAAACATATCACACATATAATTTATTCTTGAAAAATAAAACTCAAACCTCAAGACCTTAGAAAACTATACATCACTGACTTATATACTTTGAAGAACAAAAAGACTTAAATCTTGACAAAATCAACATGGCCAACCATTTTAAATCTCAAAAACATACTTAAGGAATTGAAGTGACATACCTTAACACCATGGATAAGACACACACTGAAAAAACCAACAACCCCTCACTCCAAAGCTTTATTAGAACCAATACACCTCTTAGATGCCTCGTAGAGGCATATGTCATCATGTAGGGGATAGTTGAGAGACATAAGAAGGTCTTAAGACATTTTCTTGCTCATTGACTGAATCCTTATGTTATAATTCTTCATTTCTCATAGTAGACTCCTCATTTTTATCTGTCACACTCTTGGGATCTTCTTGAGAACTTTGACTAGCTTCTTCCTTCTTATTGTACTTATGAACTTGTTTCTTGGATCCATGAATATTTTTCTTCAATTGTCCGTTATTAAAGAGCTTGCAATGTGCCTTACCATGTGGCACTTAAAACATTCCACATGTCTTCTTTTACACTCAATATCCCTATGTCCATAACCATTGCAAGTATAAAAATATCCATTGAACTTTCTTACATATATTTTAGTGCTTGATTGTCCACTTTTGCAATACTTTACAATATGTCATTTTTCATGACAAATGTAACATACAACACCATATATCTGCCAAACCTTTTTCTCCTTATTTCCTTAACATTCTTCTTCACTCTCTCCTTCATAATGATGCACCTAAACTTTTATTTTTTAATCATCTTTCTTCTCAACCTTAGGACTACACATACTAGCTCTATGTCCATAAATACCACACTTATATCAATTACAATGAAAAACACCATACCTATATGCATTTGGCTATCTAAAAGATGATTTTTCATGAGGTGAAATCTTTTAATTCTCTACCAATCTCACAATGACTCCCTAGAGAAGCACCCTTTCATACACTACAGATGATAGTATTTCATTTTGTTTCATAGCACACTACCTTATTCTATTATACACACTTTCAAATACTTTTAATATTTCTAAAATGCTAACATGTGCTTCATACGCAACATTTATTTTGTAAGATGATTTTCTACCACGGTTATCTATTATATTTCTTGTACTTGTTATATATATCTACCACCTAGGTAAATATTGACAATAGCAGAATATGGAAATCAAGGAAAATCGAAATCCTTCATTTCAGGTTTCAGAGGGTGCATTGCATGCCTCTACTCCCGCCAAGGTCATTTCAGGTTTTCATGCATGCAAAACAAGTCTGGAATTCTGAATCCTTCATTTCAGGTTTTGGAGGTTGCCAAACAGGTCCCCAATCCTGAAATCCTTCATTTCATGTTTTGGGGGATGCATTGCATGGTCGAAAACCCGACATAAAGAAATATGTTACGTAAGTATGATAACCCGACACAAAGGATTTTGGGTTTCGGGTTTCCGGAAACATGAGACATGAAGCATGAAAATCGCAAGACATGTCCCAATGCTTGGAAGTTCTAAAAATCTGAAACACTACCTAGGTAAATCGGGTTTTGAAGTTGGGGAAACAAGTCAAGAAAACATGGGGTGAAAACATGTCGAGCCATCTTGAAAACCCAATGCATATGCAAGTCCAACTTCCGAACCCAAAACAAAGGAAATCTTGGAAACATCGGCAGAAGTGAGTTTCAGGAAAACATAAGCATTAAACACATGTCGAGGCACCCTCCAAACCCGATGCAAATGCAAAGGAGAACCCCAAACCTGAAAGGAAGTAGACCCTGACGTGGTAAATATTCAAATGGCCATAACGTTTCACGGGGAGCTCGGATTCACTCAAGGTTGGAATTTTCAGAAAGCTCATAGGGTCCTCTACCCAACTATGAAATACAGTTCAACATTTTTTGGGTTTATTAGGGTTCTCACCTACCTCCATAATGAGATGAATTAAATGCAATCTGGAGGTGGTTGGGGTAGATTTTGAATTCCTCTCTTCTCCCTCTCTTTTTCTTCCTATAAATTGTAAGGAGGGTCTTCTTTATAAAGGTTGGACATTCTTGTTTTTCCCCTCCTTTATTCTATTATCGGCAAGTGGATTTGTGGAGTTACAAACCTCCCATTCAAACTGTAATACATGTTTGTGCCTCTTAGCCATTGTAATGGACTATATCAATCTTTGGAGCAATAAAAACCAAGTTTGTGGATGATTTCAACCTTCTCTTGTATTCATTGCGTTCAAGTGATCTCTTATTGCAATTTTGGTTACTTGTGCATGTTTATTGTATCGCATTTTTATGGTTTTTGTTTATTGGAAAAACAGTTGTTCATCATTCCGTTGGTGCATCACCTTGGCTAGATTAGGTTTATTTTCTTGCATCTTCTCAACCTTGTCTCCTTGGAAAGTTAGATTAGGTTTTTGAGTGAACCCTCTGTATTTTTATGTGTGTATCTGAACAAAGGAATAAGAACCGGCCTTCATCCAGAGAGCTTTCCCGATTCGTAAGGTCCCACACTTGGGAAAAGCTCCATGGTATGTAATCGCACCAAGATTCTCAACCCATCGAGCTGCAGACATTCAGGGGTGTTGTGATTCACCATCAACACTTTCTTTTCATTGTAGTCCACTATTTGTGGGGCTTTCCCTTTGTCTTTTTTGCATACTTGTTTTATTATAGCCATGATAGCCTTGATTGTCTTGTGACATTGTGAGTGATCTACCATGTTTGTAACCCACGTTTCATGACCTACATTGTCTCTTTGCAGGTGAACTTACATCTTAGCATATATATTGTTTTCTTGGTTAACATATCATCCTTTACATAATTTTTTGTCTTTAACTGTACTAACACTTGTTTTTCCTAGCCACTGTTTTATGTGTGGCTTGGTTTCTACAAAGCGCATTCCCTTCCCCTTGTAGGGTAAAATTTCAGTGGTCAATCCTCTTTTGTGCCACATACTCCTTCACAGACCTTTAATGTGCACCCAAAGAGTGGGGGTGTCATTTAAGAGAATCAATCACCCCATACAATGGTCTACACACAATACAAAAAACAACACAATACAAATACAACATAGTTTAGGGCTCTGAATCATACTTGGGTCCTCATTATAGTTATGCCTTTCTTGGAGTGCCCATAACTAGGGGTAGTTACACAACAATTGATTTCAGTACATTCTACAGAACTTTACAAATTAGGTTTTATAGGGTAGATTGTCCTTAGCCCATGCGTTGGTATACACCATCTACAGTGGTATTTTATTCTGAGGAGAAGTTAAAGGTTAGAGGATAACAATATACATTCCTCTCTACACTACTTCTTTTGTAGAATTAGATCCCCTAAAAAATAAGCAGTAAAGATATCTCCACAGTTTTGGGAAGCAAATAAAGGTTGGATGATAAATACGGCTTTCATCCCTACACTTCTTTGGTTGGTGGCATGAGATTTCCCAAAAACATCATACTTCATCGACATTTATAGGATCCTTTATACACTCTTTCCTCTTCACGGATCAGGTGTGCATGTTCCTTTTTTACATTTTCAACATTTTCTCTTACATACTGCTTTACATGCCTTTTATACATATACACGCGTATTTGACTACTTGATCATCTTCTTTTTTACAGGTTTGTTTGTATGGGAAGCATGTAGTCAACATAAACAATAACATCACACATATTGACGCCAATAACAAGAACGACAACACATTTACACACGTGTTTCTATCGTAAGTTCATTTTCATCACCTTTTACACCTTTTTATAATCTTAACTCTCCATGCTCCATCATTTTATCACTCCATGCTTTATCTAGTTCCTTGGAACACTTTGTACATGGATATAAGTACACAAATCTATCTACTTTATCTTACCAAGATTTTAATCACCAAAATAAAGTGGAGGAAAATGTAGATACAAAATCACGCACTTTAGGTAATTATCTATTCTCGATCACATACTAATATTTATATGATTCCTAAGTAGGTAGAGTAATGATTAACCAATGTATTTGGCCTCCTTTATTTAATTTATTCTTCTTATTTCACTCTTGCATTTGTACTTTATCATTCTATCTTTTTACCTTTATGCATTTTTCACTCTAGACACTAGTGCCTAACAAGGATGATAACACCAGGCGCCCCCTCCCCTATGAGGTCCCTTGTCCTCTTTGTACTTTGATCATGCTTTCTAGGTCCTTTTTATCCATTTTAGAATCGTATAGTTTTATTAGTCATCCTTTTTAAGGTTAATTACAAAATACAATCAAGTGAATCATATAAATATAAATTAATGTGATCATAATAAGGGATCAAGCACAAAACATCTACTATCTCCACCTAAGGTTGCATCTATCAAAGGCATTTATAGCTCAATTTGAATCCATCTAACTCCATCACAAGGGAAAAATTTTCGTTTATCCACATCAAACTTCATAGGAGGGGAATCTATTTTTTCCATGCACACATTATTTACATTATACATCTAGCTAATTTCTCTCTACTTCAAGTGTGACAAGCACAAGAGCAACCTAGGGTACAATTACTCACAGAAACACATATAACTACAATGGGTCTGAAATGTAGTGTAGTGCTTAGCCATAAGTCCATCATTTTGGAAGATTAGGATAGTACGAAACCTTCATTTGCATCTTTCTTTTTGATATTTTTCATGTGTTTTCTTTGGGGTTTTACAAGTGATTCATTCATTCAGATTTACAGTGAACTTGGCGATCTCATAGCAACATACACATGACAAAAGGTGAACAAGTGAAAACCTCTTGCAGCACCTCAAAGGAGGTTTTCTAAGCATCTACACAAACCAAGGTGCCCAAAAATTAGACCAGGGTTCCCAGAGGTGCCATATCCCTCTCCATGCACCACAATCTAGTCAAATTTTCAAGATCTGCATGTTCCAAACTTCTGTGTAATGGTATTCCATTTTTATTCAGCTAGTCTCCACTACGACACATTCTTGCAACCTCTGTGAATTAGCGAAGGCTCTTATAACTCTCTTTGCACATTAGGGTTTCATATTTTTCAATTCATAATTGTTTGGGTATTATTTTAATAGTTTATTATTTGCTTATTTACATCAAAATTGAATTAGATTAGGTTATTATTTTACATTTAAGCATAATCATTTTGGTGACCCTAATCTTTGAATCTGATTTATCTCTGGCTCTATCTTCTTCTTATGTCTGTCACCCATAGTGGTCATTTTGGGTCTTTTAAATATTTTGAGATTCCTTCATCTATTTGTAGAATTCCCAAATAAATGGTGTATATATCTACCTCTGTGCCCACAATTGACAATCCATTGAATAATTCTCACAACATTCCTCTTAATGAAATAAAAACATATGATAGTGAAAAATCCTACAATGAAAATACCAATGTTGACCAAAAACAATTAAATACACTCATTGAATTTTGACAAGCTTTGCGTAGTAATCCCACTCATCTTGTGAATATCCTGAATGCTTTAATTACTTCTAGGAATGCATGTGACACTTTAGACTCTATTGTTGCTCACTCTTTAGCCCTCATGGCCTTCGATTTACCTCTCTATGTTTCATCTACCTTTCCTACCATGACCACTCCTAATATTCACACTATCACTCCCAATCCAATTCCCATCTCTTCTTCAAATACTCTTGATTTAACTTCTTTATATAAGGATTTATAAACACAAATTTTCTATCTCTAACTTGCTACCTCTCGTACATCACAGTCTTTAGAATTTAGTTCATTTTTTCATACTCCTTGTACACCTTCCATTTCTAACTATTCATTTCCACGTAACTTCATTTCTCATAATTTACCCATCTTTAAAGGTCGTGGTGACCCGCAAAATCATTTTCACACTTTTCACCTAGCATGTCTTGATTATGAGGATGATCACACTCTCCTAGCAAATATATTTCCTTGTATTCTCCAATATTATGCAATTTATTGGTTCTATGACCTACCTATTCACTCGGTAACATATTTCACACATATAGCTAATGATTTTATCACTCACTTTTTTTATCAATATTGCCTCTAAGATCTCATATTCTCAACTTGCACAACTTAAACAAGGCTCTAATGAACATCTAGTGGACTATGTCTTATGATACAAAAACAACCTAGCTAAGATGCCTAATGTGCTTATGGACGTTGAGCTTCAATATTTATTCATTCGGAGTTTATTTCCACGTCTCTAGGAGAGTGTTCTCTTCGAGACATCTTCTTCATTTGATCAACTATGTCATACTCTTAAGCTACGCGAAACTAAACTCTTATCTACCAGCAAGCTTAAATATCAAGAACAAACATTCTCTTCTGTGCACTTTCAAAGTAAGAAACCTTTTAAACCAACCGTGAAACCTACTGAAGCTAAGGTCACCGTCAATGTTGTCTCTAACACTAAAGAACTTCAATGGCAACCACTTAAGCGTACATATACGAAGTTGACTATTTGTCCTAATCTTATATTACAACTTCTTGAGAGAAATATTATCACGCTTCCTCCTTCATTCAAATTGGATCCATCTCACCCTAAAGGTAGAAACTACAATGAAAACTTTCGATGCGACTATCATCAATGTGTCAGGCATTCTATAGATCGTTGTTTTAACCTTCAAAATCTCATTCAAGATATTATTAATGATAAAAAACTTGAGCTTTCAAAGCCTACGACCTTTGCACTAGTTAATGTCAATCATAACCTCAAAATATTCAATAATCTACTTCCAAAAAATTACAAGAAAGCGGTTGATTCCTCAGTGAATCGTTCATATCACGCAGGGCCTCCTCCTACATCGAGGGTTCTTGATTTCCTAGTTGTTCATACTGACATTTCTCCACTTATCATTTTGTTCTTTGATCATGATTATCATGATACATTCTCTTCTAATCACTTACATATTAGTGCTTGTATCATATCCTTCTCTGTTAACAATACTAAAGTTGATCCATCATGTCCTATCAGCGCGTGTTCCATTCCAATTCTTTTTTCTATTAGATATCCACTTTCACAAATCTCATATCCAATTCCTAACTCCTATGGGTTTTTCAATATTCAAGTTATTGTTGGTCCTCTCACCATGTTTGTGACCTTCCTTGTAGCACAATTAGTTGAAGGGTGTGACATGCTCTTAGGTCTCAACTAGATTCACATGTATCAGTCTATATTTTCCACGAACCACTTGTGTTTGAAGTTCATTCACAACAATCAAGTTATCTCTATCAAGTGTGTTCCATCATCCACTCCATGGTCACAACCTTCTCTTGAGGTTTCCATTGCATCACCTAGAGCATCTACTTCCCCATGACCTATCGAACCTAAAGCAAAATCTACTCCTAGCTTACTTGTCCGCTCACAACCTACGCAGTCTCATTGCTCTACTAGTCTAGTAGATAAGTCCAGGTTCATTACTATGACACGTCCTTCATCCAAAAATATTTCACCACCTCATTTTGCTTCACATAAGTTTCCATCACCTCCGCACTCTGCCTTACATAGGTGTTCATCACCTCCGCACTCTCCTTCACATAGGCATTCATCACGTCCACATTTTTTCTCACGAAGGCACCCATCACCTCGCCATATAATCATCACTCATATACATACATGCTCCATTCTGCTACACAATTTCTATCTCATGCACCACCATTCTTCAAGCATGATCACACACCTTCATCTCAGCCAGCATCGAGTTGAGGGCCCTCATTTTTTACTTTCATCAGATAGTGCACTCACCATCACATGCTCAGGGGGCATCACACTTATTTTTCTCCCCCTCTAATATCAACAAGTTTCTCCTCACCTCACATATAGTCTATCACATATGGTGTGTATATCTTGATACACAAACATATCATCATTTCTCTATGAAGCACTCTTTTGCTTTGGTTCACACTTGATTGTTGAGGGCATCCTATGCGCATGAACCTCACACACAACACATAACACACTACATACTACACATCACATTACACACTTTGCATCTCACATATTATCTCATTTTCACAACATCAACTCTAAACACTCACAATATTTTTTTTTGACATCTACTTTCACACATTGCGGTCATTACCCTATGACACACTCTATTTCCACAGTCCATACTTAACTGATGAGGGTATACTTCTCAAATGGGCCTCACCACACTCACATGTTCAATCACTCACTCACTCACACAATCTATGCATTGCACTTTGACGATCATATCTTTCTGATACACACAAGTCAAACCATTTCCCGATGATGCACTCTTGTTTATGGTTCATTCTTGAATGTTGAGGGAGCATAAATAAATTAACCTCATTGCATACATACATATCTACTTGGGGGGCACACTAATCCTATCACATTGCATTCAATTCCATCTCATCCATAACATATTACATATCTTGGTTACATTTAGTCTTGCTTACATTTACTTGTCACATGCACATCTTATTACACATGCTAGATAGATATCTTATATGTCATTATCTTTATCATAAAAACATGTTTTTTTACTTTCTTTCTAGTTTTGATCACATATTATAAAGATCTATTACATGAAACATGGATGTTTTACGCAATACCTATTACCTGTCCCACAACGCTCATGGGGGCATCCACTTTCATACATTATAGGTGTTATTGTTTCATTTTATTTCATAGCACATTACTGTTATCACAAAAAAGTAGAACCCTGAGATTTGGCTATGTATATATCTACTTTTTGCTAACATGGGACCATCTCCAAGTGTGGGACATGCATCTTGAGATGGACCTCCAGAGAAGGTCGACTTCCTCTACCTAAATCTAATTCACTAAAATAGAATTTATCCTAGTGTAATCTAATGTTATAGAAGTAATAAAATAACCGAATAAATGAAGTAATAAAATGATGGAATACACCCAAGCAAACTAAGCTAGAAAATATGAAACCCTAATGTGCAAGAAGGGATACGAAAATCCTTATCTGATTCGCAGATGTTAAGAGATTGTGTCGCAGTGTAGACTAGGGTGAACAAGAGGAGGAAACAAATACACAAAATCCTAAGAAACCATAGATCTGAGCTATTTTACTAGACTGGGGTGATTAGAAAGGGCTATGAGCACCCGTGGGTGCCCTGGTATGAGATCTGGGCACATTGGTCTGCAAAAATGGCTGAAAAACCTCTTTTGAGGTATCTCTAGATGTTCGCATGTGTTTTCTTCCCATTGCACTAATGTCGGTGAACTATGTCAGATGTCCCTATGAAGAGGAGATGGAAGAATCACCTGTAAAACCCCAGAAAAAGCATCAAAAACCTACAAAATAAAGATGCATATGAAAGGGTTGGACTATCCTCAGCTGCCAAATTAAGGGACTTATCACTTAGCACTGCACTACATCTCATACCCAATGTAGTCCTAGTTTTGTGTGTGTAATTATGACCTAGGTTTCTCTTGTGACAGTCATACTTTGTGAATTAATGATCCAAAAACTAGATGTACAATGTAGTAAATGTGTGCACGACAATAATAGACTCCCCTCCTATGAAGTGTGTGCAGATGAACCAACCTTGTGCCTTGTGATGGAGCTAGATGAATGCAAATGTAGTTTTAGATTCCTTTGGTGGATGCAACTCTAGATGGTGATAGTAGATGTTTAGTGCTTGGTCCCTCATTATAGTCTCATAACTTTATATTTATATGGTTCTCTTGTTCTAATTTCGTAATTAACCCTGAAAAGGCCAACCACCAAAAAGATAGAAATCTCAAAAAAATAGAAAGTTCCCAAAAGGTGAGAGTAAAGTGCAAATAGGTGTAGGGCACCACAGAGGGTACCAGGGTGCTTGAGGCACCCCAATTTGGTTTGGGTGCCCCAGTCAGGAATAGGAAAAACATAGAATGAAAATATAGATTGGGTAAGTACAGGTGTAAGACCAAAATTATGGTAATAAGTAATGTAAAAATGGCCAAAGACATGGGTTAATTATTGCTCTTTCCACTTAAGAACCATATGAATAATAGCATGAAACTAGGACTAAATATTTACCCGAAGTGTCTAATTTAGTGACTACATTTTCCCCACTTTATGTTGGTGAGCGGAAAACTTGCTAACATAAAGTAAATAGACATGCGTACCTGATATCCATGTAGAGTAATGTATAATGAGTACCGAAGTACTAGACAAAGCGTGGAGTAATAAAAACATGGAGTGTCAAGACTAAAGATACAAAAGTGTAAAAAGTGATGAAAGTGAACTTAAGGTGAAAACACGTGTATAAATGCTAATGTGTGTAGTGTACCTACATGGTTAGTATCGTGTGTGTGATGTACCTGCCATGTGTGCATTATTGTTGAATGCTTTCTTCCCATACAGATGGACCTGCAAAAGGAGAATACAATCAAGTAGTCAAATAAGCATGTATATATGTAAAAATCATGTGTAAAAACACATGTATATAGTAAAAAAAGACTATAATGAAAGTATGAAAATGAAAAAGGAACATGTGCACTTGATCCATGATGAGAAAAAGGATGTAAAAAGGATAACCTATAGCTATCAGTGAAGTGTGAGTTTTTTGGGCTATCTCACACCATTGTGGCTAAAGAAGTGTAGGGAGAAAGCTGTGTTATTTTCTAACCTGTAACTGCTTCCCTAAGAATATGAAGAGATATCTGTACTACCTGGTTTTTTGGGTGATATGACGCCACTAGCTGAAGTAGTGTAGGGAGAAATTATATTGTATCCTTTAACCTATAACTACTCCCCAAAATGCTAAGGACAATATGTCATGTAAAATCCGTTGTGTATTGGAGTTGTATAGAATGGTCTATTCCCACTCACTATATAACCCACTATGTCAAGGACGGAAAATTAAAAAACTAAAGTGTATCAGTACTGTGTTATGTAGTGTGTATACACCCAAATGATTCCCCCCTCTTTAAAGGCGTATGTGATGTCGCGGATAGGAGGATGCGGCCCCAAAAGAGGACTGGCCATGTAAAATGTGCCCTATAGGGGGAAGGGAATATGCTTAGTATAAACTAAGGCACACACAAACAAGTGGATAGGAAAACAAGTGTTAGTACAAACATGCATGTAGAAGACAAGTGAAAGTTACACAAACACATGTGTAAGCTAGAATGCAAGGAAACATGCAAGAAGCCAAACATAGACCACGAAAAGTGGGTTGCAAACATGGGACATCACTCATGATGTCATAATACACTCAAGGCCATAGTGGCCATAAAAAAATAAACATGTGTGCACACCAAACAAAGGGAAAGGCCCACATATAATAGAAAACAAGAAACAATCGCGAGCAAACAAATAGACAACCATGATAACAAGTTATCTTGCAAAACAAACGTTACACATGAATCACCAATTAGCATGTTAGAAAGATAACACATATGTAAAGAGCGTGTATAACCAATAAAATAGTGTGTTATGAAACAAAATGAAATAATTACACTTGTAGTGTACGAATGTGGATTCCCCTAATAGCCGATGTAGGACTAGTTGATCCATAGGGATCCAAAATGACTTTACTTTATCAAATCAGCCAACATGAAGAAGAAGAAAATATACACATAGGTTCTGTCTGTTTAGTGACAAGGCCACTGCCCTGTGTAGGGTGGCGGTTACAGAACCACCGCCCCTCCAGGGCAGCAATCCTGGGACCGCCGGTTTGCATTGGGCGGCAGTCCTGGCTGTTGTGGACAGAAAATAAAATATGATGCGAACAGTCCCAAAATTCTAAAGGGTGTCCATGTCTCTTCTTCTGCATGACTTTTCCCATCCTCCAATGCATGGGAAAACATGAGAAAGACTATAAATACATGTTATGGAAGAGAACAAAGGCATCGAAGCATGAAGTAAGTGAGTAAGAAACTCTTAGTGTTGGAATTGTGATTTGTAGAAGAAAGGAGTAATTGAGACAGAGCAAGCAAGTAATTAGGAGGAAGTGTGAGATATTATCTACTTCTCTTTCATATTTATTGTAATTTATGTACTTATTATTGAATTGACCAATAAAAGTGGGAAGAAAGAGCAATTGCCCTTCCTGACTAGTTTTTCCTCCTACGGAGGTTTTCCAGGATAAAATTATTGGTGTATGAGTCTATATTCTTTCCTTTTCTACAAATTGTTGATTCTAAGCACAAGTATAATTCATTCGCTAGCTATCTTTGTTATTTTCTAATAGAAAGTAGAACAACAACGATTAATTGTGATTCTGTGGATAATTCCAAAGTTCAAGAGTTTACATCATTTTGGTATCAGAGCTAACAATTATCCAGGACTGTGGTATTCATTCTTGGATTTGTATGAAAGTGACAAGATCTAAAGGTGAAGAGGCTTTACCTTGCGATCCAAAAATTCTATAAAGAAGTGGAAAAAGAGATTTCGGGGACAAATGGAGGAAGAGAACTTGGTCCGTAGAATCGAGATGCTGGAGACCATGATGGATAAGATGTTTAGAAGGAAAGAAGAGCTTGTTTATTTACAGAAGATAGCTTCTGTCAAACAAGACTCCATGGACTCGGTGGTTCGGGGCTTAGCTGAAAATTTTGGCATAGGAAGGAGCCACCATGAGGAAAGTTACAGGGAAGATCATGAAGAAGAGACTTCTAACACAAGAGAAAAGGTAAAATCCGATCATACTCCTTTTAAATTTGAAACGAAAGTTGATATTAAAAGCTTTGAAGGAAAAGTAGATGCAAAGTTGTTTGATAAATGGTTAAAACAATTAGAAGTCTACTTTAGTGTCCATAATGTCACTGAGGCACAGAGGATCACCTTTGCATGTCTCAAGATGGAGGGACATGCTCTAGTTTGGTGGGAAACCAATCTAGCCACTTGTGAAAAGAAGAAGAGTCCTATTGTGAAATCTTGGCAAGAATTTAAAGAATTACTTAGAGCTAACTTCTATCCTATTGGCCATAAGACTGACCAAATGATTAAATGGAAGTATTTTAGACAAGGTAGTGGTCAAAGTGTGCATGACTATACTACGGAGTTTCGGAGGCAAGCCATGTTGCTTAACATGGACTTGGAGGATGAGGATATTATAACCAAGTACTTGGGAGGACTTCACACTCACATTCGAAGAAAAGTCATCTCCACAAATCCCAAAGATCTCAACGAAACATGTGTACAGATGTACTACATAGATGATGAAAAGAAGCAAGGAGAAGCAGAGCCAAGGGTAAAGCAGTCAACAAATCAGCAGAAGAAATAGTTTAGGCAAACAAGTAACAAGGGTAAGTGGAAAGGGAAAGGTAAACAAGCTGCCACTACTTTGAATACTTGTAAAGATCCCAAGAATTTTTGTAAAAACTATGATATCAATGGTCATACTGATGCTACATGTTGGAAGTTACATCCAAAGAACTGAAACAAGGACTCAATGAAGTCCATGGCAGCTATGAAAACTGAATGGGAGGTGTAAATCAAAGATGACTCTGATGTAGATGAGAGGCTTGGATGCACGGCCACCAACATGGACAGCCAGGAAGAGGAGATGAGTAGACTATTCAGATCAAAATCTAGATCAAGATAACCAAGGTAAACGCTTTGGTTGATACCGGTTCTCAGTCTAACTTGATTTCTGAAGTAGTTGTAAAGAAGCTTTGTCTTGAGACTTACGAGCATCCACACCCTTATCCTTTGGGTTGGGTGAATAAGGGTGTTGAAATCCAGGTAACAAGAAGATGTAAGGTAAATTTTGGGATAAATTCCTAATATATTGATGTTTTTGAAGCTGACGTTATTCCACTTGATGTTGTATTCGGGAGTACTTACTTATATGTTAGGGATGTTATATTTATGAGGAGGGAAAACCGGTACAGATGGGTCAAGGATGGGATCAACTATAACATCCAGGCACACCAGCATAAGACACGGGTTACTATGGTAAGTGCTAACCAAGCAAAATGACTTATTCAGGAAAATCATAATCAGTTTTGTTTACTTTTATTGAAGGATAAACAAGATGCGGTAGAAGTTGTAGAGATTGCTAACCAGGTAAATCATGATTTGGATAGTATTATTCAGTCTTTTTAGGAAGTATTTCAAGCTCCTAGGGGGTTACCACCAAAACGGGAAGTAGAGCATGAGATTCAGCTATTATCATAATCACATCTACCAAACATCGGGTTGTATAGGAAATCCTTGCTCGAGATGACTGAAGTAAAGAAACAACTCTAGGAACTACTAGACCAAGGGGTGATACGTCTGAGCACCTCACCATGTGGTTCACCTATTGGGATGGTGCCAAAGAAGGATGGTTCTTGGAGAATATCCATTGACTACTGTGTTTTGAACAAGATCACCATAAAGAACAAATATCCACTTCCCCGCATAGATGATCTCTTGGACCAGCTTCATCATGCCAAATTTTTCATGAAGTTGGATCTCAAGTCAGGCTATCACCAAGTCAGAATGAAGGAGGAGGATATATGGAAGACTGCCTTTAAGACAAAACATGGTTTAGTATGAATGGTTAGTACTTCCTTTTGGGTTATGCAATGCACCCACTACATTTATGAGATTGATGAATGATGTATTGCGGGATTTCATAGATTCATGTGTCATTGTATATCTAGATGATATCTTGATTTTTAGTGCCACGTGGGGAGAACATCTAACTCATTTGTAGCAATTCTTGAAAGTTCTCAGGGACAAACATCTGCTTTGTAATATGAAGAAATGTGAATTTGCTAAATAGTCACTTGTCTATCTTGGGCACATGGTTAGAGGAGGAGGGCTACGAGTGGATCCAAAGAAGGTGGAAGCCATCACTAATTGGGCAACACCAACAGGAGCCATAGAAACTATGAGTTTTATGGGAGCAATACAATACATGAAGAAGTTCATTCCAGGCTTCTCAGCGATCACAATACCTCTACACATAGTGGCCGCAAAGAGTAAGAGTTTTTGACTAGGGTAAGGAACAAGACAAATCCTTTGAGTTATTGAAATACAAGATTAGTCATGCTCCAGTACTTTCTCTTCCTAATTTGTAGCAGCCTTTTGAAGTAGAGACAGATGCTAGGGATTACGCCATGGGCACAGTGTTGCTTCAAGGAGGTGAACCCGTATGTTATCATTCTGAAACTTTCACTTCAGCAGTTAAAGGGAATTTAGTATATGATAAGGAAATGTATGCACTAGTTTAAGCAATTAAAAAATGGAAGCATTATTTTTTGGGTAAAGAAATTATTGTGCAAACTAACCACAAACCTCTCTAGTATTTACAACCACAATATAAGTTACATCAGGCAAGGCACTACAAATGGATGGGGTTCCTTCAGCAGTTCCATCTGGTGATTAAATAAAATTGGTGGCAAATATGTTGTCTAGGCCACCCACACAGGATAATTTTTCTTGTTTGGCCACTATCTCTCAAATCAAGCCCTTCACGAAGGAAGCTTACGGAGGGGCATATCCCCAGGACAAAGACTTTGGGGTGACATTTCAGTAGTTGCAGTCCTAAGGGGATGAAAGGACAAGGATTGAAGATTGTTATCTCAAAGAAGGGCTGCCCTACCGATGGGGGAAGATTTGCGTGCCAAAAGAAGAGTGAATTCTGTTGATGAGGGAAGCACATACCTCAAAAGTAATGGGACATTTCGGTGTTGGTAAGACACTTGCCCAATTGCAAAAGGTACGTATAGTGGCCCAATATGCAAGAAGAAGTATCAAAATTTATACGGGGATGTAAACTTTGTTGTACTAGCAAGCCTAAGACTAGGAAGGAAGGTTTGTATATGCCTTTTCCAGTACCTACTCATCCGTGGGAGGACATTTCTATGGATTTTGTAGGAGGATTACCTATGCCTAAACATTGTCATGACTATATCTATGTTGTTGTTGATAGATTTAGTAAGATGTGTATTCTTGTGGCATGTAAAAAGACTGTAAAATCACATGAGGCGGAAAATCGTTTCTTTGCTAATGTATGGGTGCATTTTGGTTTTCCAAAGTCTATTGTTTCTGATAGGGATTCCAGGTTCTTGGGGAAATTTTGGACTACTTTGTGGGACAAGATGGATACTATGTTACAGAGGAGCACAAATTTCCATCCACAGATAGATGGACAAACAGAGGTGGTAAACAGGACTTTGGTATAGTTGATCATAGGGTATAACAACAAATACCCAAGGACTTGGGATGATTCCTTAGCCTATATTCAACATTCCTATAATCGGGTAGTACACACATCCACTATGAATTCACCATTTGAAACATGACTTGGGATATCTACCTACAAATCCACTTGACATAGTAGTTGGACAACAAGATGAGAAGGATACACGAGACACAGAGGTGACTAGAGAAAACAAATTCATTGAGATGATCTGGAAAATCCATCTCAAATTCAAGGAGCAACTAGAGAAATCATAGGCCAAGTAAAAAGCTAGGCATGATCAGCATAGAAGGGAACATAAGCTTCATGTTGGAGATAGAGTTTGGCTTTACTTAAGTAAGGAGATACTACAAGGTCAAGAATGAAATCTAAAGCCATTATGATATGGACCCTTCACCATATTGGAGTATGTTGGAGGAGAAAATGTCTTTTGACTTGATTTTCCATCATTCATGAGGATTTAATTTGTAGTAAACTTCGAGAACTTTCACCTATATGAGCCATCCATGCTAGATGAAGATGAAGAACTACAATTTCTACCTTCTATTGAGGATTGTGTCTTGGACTCACAAGGTGAATTGGAGGAGGATGTAGTACTACAGCAAAATGTCAGAGATACTAGGAGAGATCTGCAGGAGTCTTCGCAAATTGGATTGAAAGGAAAGACACAAAGGAAGGCCCGATGGTACCGAAATGAGAAAGTGAGGGAATTATTTCCTCATCTACTTCCCCACTAAGATTTTGTGGGACCAAAAGCCTCATAAGCAAGGGATGTGTGATTCATCTAGATCCAAAATGACTCTACTTTATCAAATCAGCCAACACAAAGAAGAAGAAAAATATACATGGATGTTCTGTCTATTTAGTGATAGGACCGCATCCCTGTGCATGGTGGTGGTTACAGAACTTCCCCCCCCCCTCCACTAGGGCGGCGGTGTTGGGACCGCCGGTCTAAAATGGGCAGTGGTCCTGGCTCTTGTGGACAGAAAATAAAATATGATGCAAAAAATCCCAAAATTCCAAAGGGTGTCCATGTCTCTTCTTCTGCATGACTTTTCCCATTCTCCAGTGCCTGGGAGAACATGAGAAAGACTATAAAGGCATGTTATGGAAGAGAAGAAAAGCATCGAAGCATGAAGCAACTGAGTAATAAGCTCTTAGTCTTAGAAGTGATTTGTAGAAGCAAGGAGTAATTGAGTCAGAGCAAGTAAGTAACTGGGAGGAAGTGTGAGATATTATCTACTTCTCTTTCATACTTATTGTAATTTCTATATTTATTATTGGATTGGCCAATAAAAGTGGGAAGAGAGATCAATTTCCCTTCCCAACTAGTTTTTCCTCTGGATATTTTCTAGGATAAAATTGTAGGTGTATGAGTCTATATTCTTTCCCTTTCTGCAAATTTTTGATTCTAAGCACAAGTGTAATTAATTCAATATCTATCTCTCTTATTTTATAATAGAAAGTATAACAACAATGATTAATTGTGATTATGTGGATAAGTCCAAAGTTTAAGAGTTTATAGATCACTCGATGATCTCACAATGACATACATATGACAGAAGGTGAAAAAGTGAAAACCTCATCTGACACCTCAAAGGAGGTTTTCTAAGCATCTATGAATACCATGGCACCTAGAAATTATACTAGGGTGCCCACAGGTGCCCCTATCCATCTCTAGGAACCCCAGTCCAGTCAAATATTCAAGACCTACATTTTTTTAGGATTTTGTTTAATGTTATTCTATCTTTATTCAGTCGGTCTCCACTGCGACGTAATCCAAAAACCTATGTTAATTAGCAAAGGCTCTTCTAACCCTCTTTGATCATCAGGGTTTCACATTTTTCATTGCTTAACTTCTTGGGTATTATTTCAATATTTTAATATTCATTTATTTATGGCAAACTTGCATTAGATTAGGCTATTGTTTTACATTTTAACATAATCAAGATTCTTAAATTTATTCTTCCTCATTTTTCTCTAATTTAGATGAATCTTCCTTGAAACCTAGACCTTTTCTATCACCATAAGACTTTTTTTTTCCTAACATTTTATTCACATTTTCTGAAATCTCATGGAAAGATGGTACCTTGCTTGTTATGGTAGATAGCTCTTTCTTTTTATCCTCCTATTATCGCCGCATCACAACACCGTTATGTTTCCATAAGTGCATATACTTGAACTTACGGTGTGATTGGATAACATGGGTACTATCTCCAAGTTGTGGGACTTGCTACTTGAGATAGACCTCTAGAGAAAGCTGGTTCTTGCTCCTAAACTACCTGCCACAATCTACTCTAATGTAGGGTAAACTATCTATTCTAATCTAACTTTCCAAGGGACCAGGGAGAGAGAATTCATAAAATGAAAGCCTACACTAAATCGGTGATACACCAGAAAAGGGGGGTGTGAGAGTAGTCTCCCAATGCGTGAGATAAAGAAGCAAAATACACATTAGAAGGGGTGATGACAGTTCTCCACAATCTAGCAAAATGCATTCAAAACAATATTTCAAACATACACAATGATAATGGATCCCTGCAAGAACATAATAATAGACACAATATTCTTGTAACTAAGATTGGAGGGGCAAAAAGAATGCAAGAAAACATAATAAGGGAAGATACATCCACAAACTTGTATTTTATTTCTTCATGACATGCACAGTTCAATCTAAAGAAAAGGGCCTGGATCACCATGAAAGGAGTCCACTACAAGGGCTTGCAACACATTGGCTTCACAAAGTGATTTTGGCAGAGCTTTGCTACAAAAACTACCTCCTTTTACAATGAGCCTAACACTCCAATTTATATAAAAAATGAGAAGAGAGAGAGAGGGAAAATGGAAAATCCCAAAATCTGTCCTTCAACCACCTATAAGAGGCATTAAATGGAGTAAAGTGATTGTATATTACTTGCAAAAGGCTCCCCATACTGTCCCAGGTGCTGCAGCAAAGAGAGAATGATGACCATGCCTCTTAATTTTACTCCCAACTACCAAATAAAACACTATTATGAACCCGGCCACGTTTTATAAAAAATATCCATCAATATCTCATCAAATATAAAATTTCTTGATTTTTTTTGTGTTGGGCTCGGATCCACGATTCCAAAGGTACCAATTTTGTGTGATTTCGTTGAGAAATACAAAAGTTATGGCCTTCTGAGTGCGGGCAGCTATTTTGGGTCTAGCAGGCGTTTTCTGTCATTTGACGGGAATGAGCATTAACTGACTGGAGCCGAATATGTTTCTTTTATTTAAATATATCTACCCTCATTAAGTCCAATTTTGTGAAAATCGGAGCTCAGAGTCAAAAGATATGGCCGTTTGAAGTTCACGGGTCAAACGTTGACTTTTCTTCTTTGCCCTCGGTTGTTTCTGCTTTTCGCGCCCCACACGTACTTTTGTCCTGGCTGTCCCATCTGAATTCTCCCACATCGGCTGATTCATGCTTCCTTATCCCTTTTGCAGCCTTTTCACCTTTTCGCGTCCTGTGCGTACCTTTGTCCCGGCTGTCCTGGACGAAAATCTCTGAACTGCCCGAAATGGACTGTCTTTCAGCGAATCGGCCAGTTTGCGTCCCTCGCGTACTTTTGTTCCGAATGTCCCAAACCGCGCAAAAACAAAACTTGACAATTTTTTCCACTTTCGTCC
The DNA here is from genome assembly GCA_019776745.2 of Taxus chinensis. Lineage (NCBI taxonomy): Eukaryota > Viridiplantae > Streptophyta > Pinopsida > Cupressales > Taxaceae > Taxus > Taxus chinensis. The sequence continues at coordinate 606,388,697 of CM034154.1, read as the reverse complement.
GTTTTGGATTTTCACATCCCGTGTGTCCCGATGTCCCAACTGTCCCACGGACCGCCTGGGACAAAAATGTCCGACTTATCCAATTTTCTTTGTATTTCAGCCGCGAACTTGGTACGACGAACCTCGGTACGACCCGAACCCTTCAAACCCGAAATACTTTAAAACAATCCTGCAACCTTATTCTTTGCATTTTTTTCAATTTTTTCTAACTTTTTGGGATTTCTTCTTAGGTGGGAGAGTTAGAGAGAAGCCGAGGGGCCCCAAAAACATGATTTCGGGCCTTGAATCAATCTACTTACTCAGGACTGAAGAATTTGATGCATGTTATCAAAATTACCTTGGGGGGTGAATTTTGGATAACATCTCCTTCCCGGCCTCATGTTTGGGATACTCTTCTTTGTCTATATTCAATTCAAATTTTTCCTCCTCAATTTGAGTCTTTAAACTTTTGAGTATTTCCACATTAGACAAAAAAAATGTGTCCATATTTTCTTTAAGAAACACTACTTCCTATCTTAAGTGATAAAGATCTCGCATTACTGTCACCACAAATCTATCTCTAGCTTATTAAGCTAATTCCAAGGGCTTGTTCTGATACCAATTGTTGGAATTGAAAAAGGCTATGAATGGTGGGGGCTAATTTGTCCCCAATACAAACTTTTACTCTATACTTCAAAACAACAAACACACATCTTCATGAAACATGAGTATTAATGTATTATCACAAGAAAATACACTTCACTAGTAAACATAGTCAATGTAAGGATCATAAGATATAAAAAAACCACTTCTTATTGATATTCAAATCAGATCACAACTCTTTATTGATATACATATCAGATCATAATGAATAGATGTCTTCAACAATAGTCAACAAGATACAATCAAGAACCATTAAGACAATCAAACTTATCTCATCAATATAAATGAAAATATACTTCTTTTCAAATGCCTTTAACTCAATATAAGACCTAAAAATACTTCAGAAACCTACAATGACATCAATCATTCTATGAACCTACCATTCAAACACAATACATTAAATCTACCCTCGTTAAAATCGCCATCAAAGAAACATAATCATCTTTGCTTCCCTCAAATTATTCTGATGAAAAAACAACTAACTACTAACCTAGAATGTAATTCCATGGGATTTGGGCTAGGCCCAAGGGATTTTTATTTATTGCAAAGCTTACTTCAAAAGAAGATAAAATGGGTTCCAAAATATTAGCAGCAATGTACCCAAAACATCATTTTTATAGTCTCTCCTTGATTAAAATTCAAAAGAGGTTAGTTTCCGTCCTTTACAAATACCACAAATACATTAAAAAAATCCCATACGAATCACTAAAACATTCACAATCGACCCGTATAGGTTGACCTAGTGAAAAAACCTTCATCCATGCACCAACAATCCTCAAAATTCCATCATTGGGATGAGAAAAATCCTGTAAAACCAAATATATTTTTAGTATATCTCTGAAAATCACTAAACATATTTAAAATGACATTTAAACATAATCCTTAGTCACATTTTACATGAACCAATCAAATTATTTCATTTAATGGGCCCAGTAACTCATTTCCTTCACAAAAACACATGTTTCCAACAACTCGCATCTGTCTTTGGGCCTCAAGACCCCTAAAGATGAACTCAACTATGGAATGTGAGCACTTGGTAGAAATTACATAACATATTTATGGAAGCTATACCTATTGAAACATCCATTGATTCAAACCATAGACACTTTAGCCTTCACCAAAATAGGTTACCTAAAAAGTAGTTTTACAAATGCAACTAGTTAACACCCTTCCTAAAACTTTTAAGACCTAAAAATGGATTCATTAGATGCCAAATTAATCCCTCTTAAAATTCCAGGTTATAGAAAGCATTAATCAATCCATTTCAGGAACTTCCAAATTCAATATTCCAGCAAAAATAATTTTGTTCTAAAAAATAAGAAATCTTCTTATCAATAGATTGACCTAGAAACAATATTAAAATTGATCATCATGAAGCAAACCTTATGTCACTATAAATATATCTAAATACTCTTTCCAACACAATTTTAATTTCCTCCTAACTCTTCATATAGCTCCTCCAAGGTCCAATTTAATGAAGATGATTTCTTACAGCTCCAAAAATGTCTTTTGACCAGTCAACCTAAATGAAGCATAGATGAATATTAATTGCATTACTATGACCTAAAACCACTTTTTTTTATCAAGAATAAATCACATACATCACATAATGGTCATGTTAGTGTAGAATCATAGCACTCCTGAATGGCCTTGGATTGAAGTGGGGCATTTGATGTGATTGCACAACATGGGACCATCTCTCAAGCTGTGGGACTTGGAAAACTTGAGATGGCCCTCCGGAGAAAGCTGGTTCTTGATTCCTAATCTAAGTACCACAACCTACTCAAATATAGGAAGAATCTAACTAATCCTAATCTAACTATTCCAAGGAGACAGAGAGAATGAGAGAGGGTGAAAGGGCCTACACTAAGTAGTGATACACCAGAAAAGGAAGTGCGAGAGGCTCTGTTGAGGGAGAATGAAACAAGGGAAAGAGGAAGATGGGAAGGTCAGAGAGAAGTGACACAAACCAAAATCCATGATCAAAACTCCATGAATCACAACATCTTGCACGTGCAAATGTGAAATACATTCACATAAAAAATATTTACAAGGGAGAGGCACGAGGAAACAAAAAAACAATGCAAAGGGTTGAAGAAACACCACAAAAAAATTTATTGGTCTATATGGGTGCACAGACATTACATTTCTACTTAGAGGCAAAAATACACTTGTCAAGTGTAGGGGAAGGTTTTTTTTTAACTCAAATGGAGTTGAATTTGACAGAGTTTCCCTATGCCCATAATGTCTCTCCTTCTCAAATGAGAAGTGTTACAACATATAAAGGTTTAGAACAATGAATTCAAGAATTCAACCACCCACCATTAATGCCTAGAAAATCTTCCTATAATCTATCAAATTTTCCTCTCCATGTCTACTTGGGCATGTTGGAGAAGGAAGAATAACAAATCAAATCAAATCTAGGTTGTTGAAACAATCAGATCCTATATTGATGTCTTGAACGACATTTTCCTTTTTTTTTCCCACCAACACCTACTAAAAATGATATTTTATTCTTCCATGGCATAGATGAGGTTGAAACCTTTCCAACGGCACAAAATTTTTCAAATTTCAGGCACTGGGTTGAAAGATATTTCCATTTGAATTTTTTGAGTACAATTTTTACACTTGTGCAAAAATGGGAAACTCGAAACTTCATCATTATGATGAAAATTCTTGGGTGAAGTATACCTAAGCTAAGGAAGTTTCAATGTTATTAGTTATTGCTGAATTAGTTAATGATTAAGTGAAATCTGCAGTTATGTGTGTAGTCTCAAAACAGAACAGATCACATAGTTTGCAATTTCATGTCATCTTCAGCAAAAGAACACAAAGCCCCAAAGGACAACTGTGTTGTCTTGATGAAGACAAAAAATTACAAATTAGGTGAAGTGCTGAGTTTTGAAGTAACAAACAGAAATGTAGATTACAAAAAATCAGAGTTCATTACTGAATGTTACAAGTTCTCTATCAATGTTCTTTCCTTCATGATTAAGACATTCAATTATGTTACTGAGTTGTTTAGTTCATTATACAATCCATATAGAAAAGTTAGAATGCATGAGGAAATACACAACTCATTTGCATAATTCAATGTTTTATTCACAAGGAGAGTCAAATGTTTCCCACACAAGCCGTGGGATGTAACTGAAAAGTAAAGTACTGTGACTAAAAATTAAAGTACAACTACTAAAAAGAAAGGTACACATGCATGAAAGAGAAAGAAAAGGAGTATGAGTGAACCCATCATTGCCTTGGGTTTTGTTCTTCGATTGAAGCATATTCATCTCCATCTTTTGTTTCTCCTTCATCTCCATGGTAGAAGCCATTGTACCTGAAAATAAGAAAAGTTAACTATGTCAGTTATGAGCTCAGGGATCAATTCATATTCCTACACTATCCTACTTCATGCATATGAATCTTCTCCTAACAAGGAGATGTATTCTACTTGAAGAAAAAACTGCATGCATGCTTTATTCACTCAGAATGAAGAAGGAGAAAAGAAAGAAGAAAACATGGACATAAGAGAGGCCAAAAAGCCTAATTATTTTCTAACTATTTTCCTAAGTGTGCAGGTACAGGTTGCAGCCAAAGAGAAAAATAGACAAGTCATAAGTGCATGCAATAAAAGGAAGAATGTAACTCAAAGTTCCAACAACTATTCTGAAATGGAAGAAGTTACAATGTAGAAGAGAGACTAGCAATAGAAGCACATGTTTCAAGTTTGCAATAAAAGGAAAATGTAGAATTTGAAAGCTGATGTTTGGCTAAAAGAGAAGGTCACAGTTGAAAGGAATAGAAGACAAGATTCTGGAAAATTTTTGATAGGGCTTCGCCATGTAAAATGGATATTTACAACTTTCCATCATGTTGTTTTAACTACTACATGCTTAAAATTATTTAAATCAAGTAAGTGATACAGAAAAAAACAAAGCATCTTATGATCAAGATAACACAACTATGATGTCTCATTTTATTTACCAATACTAGCTTCAAACATAAAGTGTTATGTTTTAAATCAAAAAACACAACTACTATGCTGGAAATGGATGGAAGATAGAATTATAAAAAAAATTCCAGGGCTTCGCCATGAAAAATCAACATTTTAATTTTTCAGAATGCCATAAATGTTACTATAAAGGAAATAGAGCCTCTATCTAAAACAAACAAGCTTTAGAGATCAAATTGAATGCAAAAAATTTACAGCTACAAAGATAAAAGTCATCTACAGTTTAGAACAGATGAGCTATTCATAGTTTCAGAAGGCCACTTGCAAGGTACAAAATATCAGAGCATATACTTCAATCATAACTGATAAATTAAATTTAGTTTCAGATACAAAATCAACTTAGAGTCAAAAATACAATAAACTACAGGTTACAAGAATGTTTTCCAAACAAAATCCATTTTGACAAGTAAGAATCAAGTACCTGCATCATTTGAACCCCTTAAGTAAAGATAACATAGAAGTATTCATGATGCTACAGTAAAGTTGATGAACTCATTGAATGCAAGATTCATAGTTAACTGGACAAGAAAACCACAAGAGGTCAAAAGGATTTCAACTTCACCATGGCTCAGCTCAGCAAAGCTGAAATATAGAACAAAATAGTCTAGGTTTGCTTTAGAATAGAATAAGATACCGGAAGCTCAAATGTAGAGAAAACCCCAAGGTATTAAACATCAAAGAAAAGGAGTTCTACACGAGGATGAAACACCAAATAAGTGCAGTGTCTAATCGAATTAGGGGATGCAGAGATTAAAACAATGTGAAGTGGTTTTCAACTTGTCAAAGAAGACATTATCATCCTCCAAACAGATTGTAGAAAAAAAAATGAAGAAGTCCGAATACCCACATTGATAAACCTTTAGATCTAGTGAGGTTCGATAAAAATAGGAATACCCTTTTAGTATTCAGAACACAAAATCAAACGGAAAAGTTTTGAATCAAAATTCATACACATATGAGTTGAAGAAATATTCAATTATTTTAGAAACTATCTTTCCCATTAAACTCATTTTCCAGTTGCAGATTTGATGAAGTATAGACATATTCTTAATTTAAATGATGAAGACCCATTAAATGGGTATCAAGAATCAGAATAAGAAATAAGAACTTACCGTTCAAATTGGAGTTGAAAAACCCTCGAAGGATGAAGGATCAAAGCCCAAAAAGAAGAACTCAGTATAGTTTCCAACTCGAAAAGAACCAAGGCCGAGTCCCAAAGGTCACAAGAAATGAAATAAAAAATGATTATCATTTCAGAGGTTTAGATGGAAACAAAAAGCAACAGCGAAACTTTGAGGATGGGAAAACATACCTTCCCTCATCAAAATGGTGATGGAACAGCAATAATGTCAACACTAGAGAAAACACTATAAAATCCAAACTTTCAAAATCTTACTCAGGAGAGATGAAAAGATGAGTTTCAGGGCCATAAAATGACAGAGAGGTCGAACACTTCTCCTCACAAATCTTCACAAGCTCAGCTCAACTAGATCTCATTATGAACCAATAAATCTCGAGTAACAAAGCTCATAAAGCTTCGAAATAATGACAGAATCCTTAAAAAATTAATCAGAAAACCAAAACAGATCAAAATGATAGAGAAATATCAACATCAAGATCTCATGGCCACACAAAAACCATAAAACAAGATAAAGCTCAAAGAACCAGAAAGTGTTGACCATGAAACCTAAATGACAGAGAGTCTTTTATAGAGAAGGAGCTCTAAAATATTTAGTGAAATCGAAGCTCGAATCAAAATAGAATAATGGCGTCGAGAGAAATTTTTCCAAGGGCTTCACCCGCTTCACAAAAAATCCAAATGAATGTGCTTTAGGGTCGAGTTCCCTTTACCACCTGAACCCAAGGAGTGGGTTAACTCAAATTTAACCATAGTCAGAGATCAGACGACATCAAAACATCCAAGGACACAAGATCAACATCATCAAATCAATCAAAATGATCAATGCAAACCAGCAGAGTTAATGCCACCACCAACATTAAATGCTAGGTCAGAAAACCCTAACCTAGGGTCAGAAAATCGATAGCATCAGATATAAGGGTACAAAGATCAACAACAAAGAATAAGGCATGAACATTCAAAATAAACCACCAGGGTCATAACTAACCTGACCCGAGTTACAGAAGGCACCGACCAAGTCACCAAGTGGTGAGTCACCATGGAGAAGGGGATAGCCCACGTGTCCACCAAATAAATCATTGCAAATGACTTTCAAAAGTCTAAACCTTAGTGCATGCTTCGAATAATTTAAAAAGGGACGACCAAATCATATACCATGATCACCGAAAAGGTGAGTTTTATAATATGCCAATGCCGACAAACTCAAAGGTGGAAGACCATATAGTATGGTCATTCCAATAATCAAAGGTGGTCAAGCATTGTGGGGTGGCTTTTATAAAGTGCCCTTCATGTTTTAAAAACATAGTATATGCTAAGTCCACAAAAGTGGCCAAACCCAATGAAGACAAGAGTTCAACCACCAGGTGGTCCCCACTTCAAGGAGCTAGGTTGATTTGCAGAGTGTCACTCATGTGACCATTTTTTAAAAAAAGATGTCAATATCAGAACATGTGCACATAGCAGGTGGTCCCCACATGAGGAATTATTTTTGCAAATATTGCTAAGTATTGTAATTATTTTTCTCACATACAGGGAGTTGTATTTTTGCATGCCTTCACAACATGACAAAATAGAGAAGAAGACAAAGTTGTGTGTTCATGGAAAGAGACTTTCCTAGCAAGCAACCTTATTTTTAGCAAATTATTCATCCTTCTTTTCTTAAAAATAGAACAATCAACTTCAGTTTGACTGTAATGTAAGTAAGGCTAATAATGCCTATTTGTAATTACATGCTCTATTTTTCCCTTTATCTATTATTAAATAAAGGATAAAAATAAGATGCATGTGTGAGTACAAGCCTTAGGCTATTTTTAGGGAGAGGGTGAATTTTATTTTTGCTATATATTGTGTGCCTTTGCAAAGCACAGGGGGACTACAAGAGGACTTTTGGATATATGAGTACTGAAGCAAATTTTTCTAGTTTTTCCCTATGAGTGTGAAGTATTTTCTACCTTTCCAAGTTATTTTGCAGTCTTGTGTATGTTTATATTAGTCTTGTGAATGCAAATTCCCTGATCAATCACCTTACCCTGCTGCAAATTCAGTCTTTTCTTCTTAATTTTAATGTGCATGTTAACTTATTAGTACTGTTGTGATTCTCCCTCAGTATAATCAAGTGTTTTTCCCTTAGATATTCTGCAGAAAACTATTGGTTCGTGCATCAAAAATCCTTCCCATGTCAGTTGTGCATATACTCAGTCAAAGCCCTCATACAAATTTGGTGTATCACCTTAGTTTTAATTATTTTTAGTCATCATTTACTCTCAAACTCCCAGAAATCAGTTTAGGATACACCAATAAGGAACCAGCCTTGATACCGGAGACTCACCTCAAAATAGGTATACCCACAGACCTGAGGTGTTTCCATTGTATCTACGAAAGAGAGAGATCAATTGTGCAAGCTTAGAAAACCTGCAGTCATCTCTCTACAGGGTGCACTTTCGAGAGATAACAGTTTTTGGCATGCCCGGTGGGATGATGAATCAGATCTACATGCGAATTACAATTTCTACAGTAGATCTATAGCAGATTACAATAAATTAAAAGTTACTTTTGGGAGCAAGTTGCAAAATTTATTCTAAAGATTCTAGGATCTTTTGGTGACTCTGTTAAAGTTGATATCAGACCAGTATTGCAGCATGTTCCATGCCTAAAGTGACTACAAGATCATCGGTAAGAGGAATTCCTTCTGAGTTTGTTTCTTTACCTTTGAATTCTGCTAGAAGGAGAAGAGTTGGTAATACTTTACCTTATAATAGACCTAGTTTTGATAACCCTCCTCCTAATATTCCTTCACCACGTATCAATTTCTCAATTAATATCCTAGTTTTTCAAATGGCTATCCAACCACCAAGGAATTTTGTGACCTTTACTAATGGCAGTCCATTAGTAATCCCAGTTTACCATGACATTCCTAATGCTGCCATGAAAAGTTTGCCATCATTCATGGGTGAAAATCAGGTTACACCAGCTGAACATATCAAAGATGTTGTAGCCCTATGTGCAGTCCATAACATCACTCATGAAGATGTAGCTTTAAGACTTTTAGCTGCATCTTTTAAAGGGCAGGCCTTGCAATGGTATAGAAACCTAGAAATTGGAAGCATAAGAACTTGGGATAACTTAGGTGAAAAATTGTGAAATAGTTCTAGGATAATTTAGATCATTTGTCTCTCATTGAATAGTTGTCTACTATTAAAAGAGCTCCCAATGAATTTATGTCTAGCTTCAATATCCATTTTGCCAGAACTTGGGAGAGAATTCCAGCAAGTGTCAAGCCTCAAGCTGATCATGCTTTCCTTTATTATCTTAGAGCATTAAACAGTGATATCTCAACTATGATTCAGTCAATGGGTGGAGAGACACTTCCCAGATGCTTATGATATTGCTATCCAAGCTGAAAATAGTCTTATTCAAGCTGGAAAATTAGCACCAAGGCCATTAATGCCATTTTTTAGATTTAGCACCTATTCCTCAGCCTATTACAATCATAGAACCTAATTGTTGTAGCTCCATCAGATGATGTATTTAAAGCTTTGTAGACTATGGGAAATAAATTGACTTCGATTGAGAACAAAATTGCATTACCTAGTAGACCCTATCAAGCTCCTTATCAGCCAACAATTAACAAAAAAATAGGCAGCCTTACCAACAAAATCAAAATTATAGGCAGCCTTACCAGCAAAGGTAGTTTGACCCAAAGGCTCCTAGTTCATCTAACGCTTTAGTCCCAGTTAATATGGCTACAGAAGAGTGGTGTCAACCTTGCAATCAACCTCATTCAGCTGCAACTTGCCCAAATGCTTTTCTGAATCTGAATCTTGTTACACAACCTCAATCTGAAACATTGTTCATGCCTCAAATGGAGGGTGGGCAGCAAGAAACTCATGTTTAGAAAGCACCTGAACATAATTTAGTCAGTTTTAATGAGGAGGATTTCATTGCAGTCACTACTAGGGCTCAAGGGAAGGTTGCTGAAAATCAAAAGCAACAAAATAGGCCTATCCTGCCTACTATCACTGATAAGACAACATCTACAACTCCAAAGTCAACTAACAACCCTGTTGTTCCTAAAAAAATGCAAGTGTTCCAGTTGATAAAGGCCATCAAAAACAGCTACAACCTGATCCAAGAAGACTGTTTATACCTCAGATATCCAAGGCTAGCTGAAGCAGAATCAGTTTTCACTAAGGCCTACTCTAAGACAGTTGAGTCTGTCTCTAAAACAATTGCTTCTTTTAACATTGTTGATGTAATGAAAAATCATAATGTTAACATCTCAATGTGGGATGCTCTAAGTATTCCTGGACAACAAGATTTACTCTCTCATGAGCTAGCTAAGCTGTAGATTTCTTCAAATACAACAGAAAAGGAAGTTCAGAAGACAGACATGGTCCTTGGAATGTTTGAGCAAGACCACATTAAAGAAGTTAAGTGGATGGTTCAGAAAGTTTTGAATGCTCATGACATCAAGAAACCACCACCATTTTATTTATCACTGATTATTGGTGAAAATCTAGTTCATAATTGCATGGTGGAAAGTGGTGCAAGTAGCACAGTTATGCCAAAAGTGATTGCAGAAAAATTAGGTTTGTAGTATGAGCCTACAGAAAGGAGCATCTTACAGCTTGATGGAACTGCAACTAATACAGTTGGTATAATCAAAAATTTAGAAGTGACGTTACATGCTTGCCCAAATGTTTCTATTCTGCAAGATGTTACTGTTGTGGACTTGCCTCCATACTTTGCTTTATGCTTATCTAGAGATTTCACAGCAAAAATAGGAGGTTATCTCTCTTTAGATTGGTCCTTATTTTTCACTACTCGTTATGGTACTAAAGTTACTATCAATTCAGATCCATTGGCCAGATTTCACATTGAGCCTCACTCTTCAAATGCAGTGGCTAATTATTCAGCCTTAGATCAGTCTGATTTTGATGAGGTAGCTCATGTTTCAGCATTGGATGGTGTTTCTAACATGTTTATGGATGAAAAAACAGTGGAAGAACATGCTCATGATCCTTTTAAGGAAGTTGAAGAACACCTGTTTGGTGTGTATTGTATGCATGAAGAGAATACACCACTTCCCTTGCTATCCAAAATAGAAGATTCAACAGAAGGGATTTGGAAGCTTCATTTTGATGGAGCTAAGAACAAGAAAGGACAGGGAGCAGGTCTAATGCTAACTTCCCCAACGAATGAGAGGTATTTCTCAGCTTTGAGTCTCCAATTTTCATGTACTTGTAACGTAGCTGAATACGAAGCTTTAATTCATGGCTTACTTTGGGCCAGAAAGAAAGGTATCAGTATGCTACAGATTTTTGGTGACTCTGAGTTGGTTATTAATCAAGTAAGAAAATTTCAATGTTTGTAAGAATCCATTAATGAAGTCTTACAGACACAGAGTTTCAGACTTAATGGAAGATTTTGATGCTATTAACATTCAGTCTATTCCTAGAGCTGAAAACAAGCATGCAGACAGACTTGCAGCAGTTGGGGCTAGTTTTGAAGTGCTGGAACAGATTGAAAATATGAAAATCCAGCCTCATATAAAGTTAATTGGCAGGCCCTCAGTACCTGATAATGATTCAAATTGGAAAGTTTTTGAAAGTGATGATCAAATTTGTAGGTTTTTACAGCAAGAAGCTGAGTTTTCTGCAGTTAATCAGGATAAATTACAACACTTATATGGTGACCAGATTGTTCAATTGAAGACAAATAAATTGTCTCAGGTCTAGTCACATTAGAAGACATCTTCAGCACTGATGATCAGTTAAGAAAGGTCAAGACTAAAATGTCAACTCACACTGATAATTACAAAGAGATCTTGGTTGATGAAGGGAAAAATCTATTTCTTGGGAAGGTATGTTCCTTAACTGAAAAGTAATTCATTTATTAATCTTTGCAAAGAGTTTAAGGATGTTTTTGCTTGGAAATACCAAGATCTGAAAGGATTTGATCCCAGTCTAGCACAACATACAATTGAGTTGCAGCCAAATTCTAAACCTGTTAGGCAGAAACAGAGGCCTGTGAATCCCAAAATAGAGCCTCTGATGAGGAAAGAATTATCTAAGTTGATTGAATCAGGTATTATCTTTCCAGTTAAGCATTCAAGTTGGGTAGCCAATCTTGTTCCTGTTAGGAAGAAGAATGGTGAAATCAGACTATGTGTAGATTTCAGAGATCTTAATAAGGCTTCATTAAAAGATCATTACCCACTCCCAAATATGGATCAGATTTTAAGAACAGTCTCAGGTTCAGATAGACTATCTCTTCTAGATGGTTACAGTGGATATAATCAGATTTTAGTTCGAGAAGAAGATAGATACAAAACAACTTTTACCACCAAGTGGGGTACTTATGCTTACAAAAGGATGCCTTTTGGTCTTTCAAATGCTGGTGCAACATTTCAACATGCAATGGACATGGATTTTCATAGCTTATTAAATAAATGCATCCTTAGTTTATTTAGATGATGTTACTGTATTTTCAAAAGATTCTAAAGAACATCTAATGCACTTAAGGCAGACTTTTCAGTTGTGCAGGCAATTTGGAATATCTTTGAATCCACTGAAGTCTATCTTTTTAGTACATCAAGGCAAGCTACTTGGTCATATTGTTTCTAAGCAGGGTTTAGCAATTGATCCTTTCAGGATCGAAGCCATATCACAACTATCATTGCCTCATCATAAGAAGGCATTACAGAGTTTTCTTGGAAAAATCAACTTTGTTAGAAGATTTGTTCCAGATTTTGTAGCATTGGTTAAACCACTCACAGCTATGCTGAAGAAAGAGAAAACTTTCTCTTGGACCAGCGAAGGAAGAGAAGGATTTGAAGAATCAAAGAAGCTATCTCTCAGGCTCCTACTCTTGCAAATCCAAATTTTGATAAAGATTTTACAATGTATGCACTTGCAGGAGCTGAAACAATCTCAGCTATATTAACTCAAGTCAATGACAAAAATATTGAGCAACCTATTGCTTTCTTTGGACAGAGCTTGCATGATTATGAAACAAGGTACACATTTCTTGAAAAGAAAGTACTTTTAGTAGTCAGAGGACTAAATAATTTCAAGTATATGCTTTCAAACAATAAAATCCACGTTCTTGTTTCTCATCCAAGTGTGAAAGCATTCTTACTAAATAAGGAATTGAATGAGAAAAGAGAAAACTGGATAACAAAGGTCATGGAGTATGATGTTGATATTCAGGTTGCTAAGACAGTTCGAGGGAAAGGTTTATGTGAGCATCTAATTGCTGATATGGAAAAATAGCAAGTTACAGAACCAAATGATTCAAAACAGCATGCTGAAATTACGTATCAGCAATCATAAATTATGGTTCAACCAAGAAAATCAGCAACCTGAGCTCACTCACGAGATTCAGGAATCAAGATGGATGACTGATTTGGTTAATTATCTATAGTAGGGCACCTATCCGGAAGGTATGGACAAAAATAAATGAAGGTATTTCAGATTACAAGTTGTACCTTATATCTTCATTGATAATGTGTTATTCAAAAAAGATATAAATGGAATCTTGTTGCGGTGTGTTGATTATGATAAAGTTCAGAAAATACTGTCAGAATTCCATGAAGGACCTGCAGGAGGTCACTTCTCAGCATGTACCACAACCTTAAAAATTATGAAAGTTGGTTACTATTGGCCTAGCATATTCAAAGACTGTTTTGAATGGATTAGAAAGTGTAAAAAATGTGCTTTCTTTGTTGGAAAAGAACGTTTAGCTTCGCTGCCCTTGCAGCCTATTTCAGCTGATCAACCTTTTATGCAGTGGGGTCTTGACTTTATTGGCATGATAAACCCACCATCATCACAAGGACACAAGTGGATCTTAACTGCTACAGATTATTTTACATGATGGACTGAAGCAATAGCCTTGAAGGATGCTAATGAAGCTTCGATACTATCCTTTTATGAAGGAATAGTTTACAGATTTGGTGTTCCAGCAACTATCATATCAGATAATGCTTTAGCATTCCTTGGTGCAAAGATAACAGATTGGGCTGTCAAACATGGAATATATCTAAGTTCTTCATCTAATTATTACCCACAAGGTAATGGCTTAGCTGAGAGTACTAACAAGAATCTGTTAAGGATCATCAGAAGAACGCTCAAGGATAATCAAAGAGCTTGGCATCTGATGTTGAATTCAACACTTTGGGCTGACAGAGTGACTCCTAAAAGATCAGTTGGAAATTCACCATACAAACTTGTGTATGGGAAAGAAGCAAGAATGCCTATTTCAGTTGAGTTACCTACATTAGATTTGTTGCATCAAATGGAGCTGCTTGAGAATGAACCATTACAGGTTCGTTATGCAGAGTTAATGGAATTACAAGAGCTAAGAGATCAAGATCATTTGAATATGGAGAAGAATCAGAAACAAATGAAGAAGACTTTTGACAAGAAAGCCAAATTCAGAGTCTTCAATGAAGGAGATATTGTGTTAAAATGGGATGTTGATCGTGCAAAGCCAAGAAGACACTCAAAGTTTGATACACTCTGGAGTGGTCCTTACATGATTTCATACTTGCAAAGGAACACAATGCTTTTCATCTTTTGAAGCTAAATGGAGAGGAACTTCCCATTCCTGTGAATGGTATGTTTCTCAAACACTGTTATTGAAAATCTTACAGTGATTGTTAGAGTAGGATTTCCCTTCAATAAGTGTAGTTCCTACACATTGCAATGTTTTTCAATTCAATAAGTGCATTCATGCATGTGATCTAGTTTACCAGATTCTTTCCCAGCTTTAGTTTGTTTTGGAAGGGTTGGACCTTTCGGAAAAGGAAAATTTTGGTTACATGTTTAGACTCCATGCCCAATGGACAAGAGCAAGGCACTAGTCTTTAAGCTAGCAGATAGCTTTCCCCACAGGATCACCAGAAATGTTGACAATTTTTACACTTGTGCAAAAATGGGCAACTTGAAACTTCATCGTTACGATGAAAAGTCTTGGGTGAAGTATACCTAAGCTAAGGAAGTTTTGATGTTATTAATTATTGCTGAATTAATTAATGATTAAGTGAAATCTGTAGTTATGTGTGCTGTCTCAAAATAGAACATATCACATAGTCTGCAATTTCATGTCATCTTCAGCAAAAGAACACAAATCCCTGAAGGACAACTGTGTTGTCTTGATGAAGATGAAAAATTACAAATTAGGTGAAGTGCTGAGTTTTGAAGCAGCAAACAAAAATGTAGATTACAGAAAATCAGAGTTCATTACTGAATGTTACAAGTTCTCATCAATGTTCTTTCCTTCATGATTAAGACATTCAATTATGTTACTGAGTTTTTTAGTTCATTATACAATCCATACAAAAAATCTAGAATGCATGAAGGAAATACACAACTCATTTTTAGAAATTCAATGTTTTATTCACAAGGAGAGTCAAATGTTTCCCACACAAGCCATGGGATGTAACTGAAAAGTAAAGTACAACTACTGAAAAGAAAGGTACACATGCATGAAAGAGAAAGAAAAGGAGTATGAGTGAACCCATCATTGCCTTGGGGTTTTTGTTCTTCAATTGAAGCATCTTTCATCTCCATCTTTTGTTTCTCCTTCATCTCCATGGTAGAAGCCATTGTACCTGAAAAGAAGAAAAGTTAACTGTCAGTTACGAGCTCAGGGATCAATTCATATTCCTACACTATCCTACTTCATGCATATGAATCTTCTCCTAACAGGAGATGTATTCTACTTGAAGAAAAAACTGCATGCATGCTTTATTCACTCAGAAAGAAGAAGAGAAAAGAAAGAAGAAAACATGGACATAAGAGAGGCCAAAAAGCCTAATTATTTTCTAACTATTTTCCTAAGTGTGCAGGTACAGGTTGCAGCCAAAGAAAAAATAGACAAGTCATAAGTGCATGCAATAAAAGGAAGAATGTAACTCAAAGTTCCAACAACTGTTCTGAAATGGAAGAAGTTACAGTGTAGAAGAGAGACTAGCAATAAAAGCACATGTTTCAGTTTGCAATAGAAGGAAAAAGTAGAATTTGAAAGCTGATGTTTGGCTAAAAGAGAAGGTCACAGTTGAAAGGAATGAAGACAAGATTCTGGAAATTTTTTGATAGGGCTTCACCATGTAAAATGGACATTTACAACTTTCCATCATGTTGCTTTTAACTACTACATGCTTAAAGGAATTATTTAAATCAAGTAAGTGATACAGAAAAATACATGCTATGATCAAGATAACACAACTATGATGTCTCATTTTATTTACCAATCTAGCTTCAAACATAAAGTGTTATGTTCTGAATCAGAAAATACAACTACTATGCTGGAAATGGATGGAAGATAGAATTCTGGAAAAAAATTTGCTAGGGCTTCACCATGAAAAATCAACATTTTAAATTTTTAAAATGCCAGAAATGTTACTATAAAGGAAATAAAGCATCTATCTAAAAGAAACAAGCTTCAGAGATCAAATTGAATGCAAAAAAAATTACAGCTACAAAGATAAAAGTCATCTATGGTTTAGAACAGATGAGCTATTCACAGTTTTACAAGGCCACTTGCAAGGTACAAAATATCATAGCATATACTTCAATCATAACTGAATAAATTAAATTCAATTTCAGCTAAAGAATCAACTTAGAGTCAAAAATACAATAAGCTACAGGTTACAAGAATGTTTTCCAAACAAAATCCATTTTGACAAGTAAGAATCAAGTACATCTGCATCATTTGAACCCCTTAAGTAAAGATAACAGGAAGTATTCATGATGCTACAGTAAAGTCAATGAGCTCATTGAATGCAAGATTCATAGTTAACTGGACCAAAAAACCACAAAAGGTCAAAAGGATTTCAACTTCACCATGGCTCAACTCAGCAAAGCTGAAATACAGAACAAAATAGTCTAGGTTTGCATCAGAACAAGAATAAGATACTGGAAGCTCAAATGTAGAGAAAACCCCAAGGTATTAAACATCAAAGAAAAATAGTTCTACACAAGGATGAAACACCAAATAAGTGAAATGTCTAATCGAATTAGGGAATGCAGAGATTAAAACAATGTGAAGTGGTTTTCAACTTGTCAAAGAAGACATTATAATCCTCCAAACAGATTGTAGAATAAAAAATGAAGAAATCCAAATACCCACATTGATAAACCTTCAAATCTACAGGTTCAAGAAATCAATAGGAATACCCTTTTAGTATTCGGAACACAAAATCAAATGGAAAAGTTTTGCATCAAAATTCATACACATATGAGTTGAAGAAATATTCAATTATTTCAAAAACTATCTTTCCCATTAAACTCATTTTCAAGTTGCAGATCTGAGTCGAAGTAAATGACAGATTCAAGAATTTAATTGCGAAATGAAGATCCCATTAAATGGGTATCAAAAATTAGAATAAGAAATAAGAACTTACCGTTTAATTTGGAACATTGAAAAACACCTTCGAAGGATGAAGGATACAGAGCCTAAAAAGAAGGAACAAAGAATGGTCAGTTTCCAAGTAACTTCAAATTCACCCAAAGTTGTAATGAGAAGATCACAAGCTTTCAGAATTTATGGTGGCCTTTAACTCGAAAAAATGATCACTCAAAACTTTTGAAGTCCACAAGGTAAAAAAATGCACAGTAAACAAAACTTCACAGAAGGTCAATGACTTACATCCCCTCATCAAGAATGAAAATAAGCAGTGGCATGTCAAGGTCACAAGAAATGATCTTCAAAAATGACTATGGTGGCCAACTTTCAGAGGTCACATTTGCTTAGAAACCAATCAAATAATAGCCCGAGACAAAATGAGCCTAGAAAGCTCAAACTCATGGTGAGCCATCAGCAAATATGAAAGCCAGCTTGTTTAAGAGAAAACATGAGCAATAGAACCCAATCCGACAGAGAGGTTCCAATGGCCGCCCACCTTGCAACTCATGCAGAGCTCCAATAGATTCAAAGAAACCATTTCTCAGAGCTATCTCAGATTCCAGATCAATAGAAAGAATATGGCAGAGATATCAAATTTTCCACTCAGAAAGCTCAAGCTCAAATAGACTCTCACCACAAAATATCAATAATAGAACTCAGACTGAACTGCGAATGTAAATCTCAGAAAACTCCAGAGTTCAAAGATCATAAAATAACAGAGAAAATCAAAATTGAGCTCTCATGACTGCAAAGGTGGACGGACCATTGAAAAGCTTCAATGAAATCATGAAATACCCGGGTAAAGCTATGACATCATCATGTCACTTTAAGAGGAACAAGAGCAACCTAAAATACAATGAAAAGCTCGAGCTATGAAAGAACAAAATAATGGTGTCGTTGAGAGAAAATTTTCCAGGGCTTCACCCATACAACCAAAAAATCAAATGAAATGTGCTTGTTGGGTTGAGTTCCCTTTACCACCTGAACCCAAGAAGTGGGTTAACTCTAACTCAACCATGATCAATGGATCAACGATCACAAAACAATCAAGGACACAAGATCAACATCCTCAAATCATCGCAATAACCAATGCAAACCATGGAGTCAAGATGCCACCACCCACATTAAATGCCAGTCAGAAAACCCTAATCAAGGTCATAAATTGACATGGCATCAAATACAAAGGTACAAAGATCAATGACAAAGAATAAGGCACGAACATTCAAAATAAACCACCAGGGTTATAATTAACCTGACCAAGTTACAGAAGCCACTGACCAAGTCACCAAGGGGTGAGTCACCGTGGAGAAGGGGACAGCCCATGTGTCCACTGAATAAATCATTGCAAATGACTTTCAAAGTCTAACCTTAGTGCATGCTCCGAATAATGTAAAAGGGGCCGACCAAATTATATACAATGATCACCGAAAAGGTGAATTTTATAATATGCCAAGGCCGACAAACTCAAAGGTGGCAGACCATATAGTATGGTCATTCCAAATAATCAAAGGTGGTTGAGCATTTGTATGGTGGCTTTTATAAAGTGCCCCTCATGTTTTAAAAAAAACCATAGTATATGCTAAGTCCACAAAGAGTGGCCAAACCCAATGAAGACAAGAGTTCACAACCACAAGTGGTCCCCACTTCAAGGAGCTACATGAATTGATTTGCAGAGTGTCACTCATGTGACCATTTTTTAAAGGAGATGAAAATATCAGAACATGTGCACATAGAAGGTGGTCCCCACAGGAGGAATTATTTTTGCAAATATTGCAAGTATTGTAATTATTTTTCTCACAAACAGGGAGTTGTATTTTTGCATGCCTTCACAACAGGACAAAATAGAGAAGAAGATAGAGTTGCATGTTCATGGAGAGAGACTTTCCTAGCAAGCAACCTTATTTTTAGCAAATTATTCACCCTTCTTTTCTTAAAAATAGAATAGTCAACTTCAGTTTGACTGTAATGTAAGTAAGGCTAATAATGCCTATTTGTAATTACATGCTCTATTTTATCCCTTTATCTATTATTAAATAAAGGATAAAAATAAGATGCATGGGTGAGTACAAGCCTTAGGCTATTTTTAGGACAGAGGGTGAATTTTATTTTTGCTATATATTGTGTGCCTTTGCAAAGCACAAGGGGACTTCTGGAGGACTTTTGGATATATGAGTACTGAAGCAAATTTTTCCAGTTTTTCCCTCTGAGTGTGAAGTATTTTTTGCCTTTCCAAGTTATTTTACAATCTTGTGTATGTTTCTATTAGTCTTGTGAATGAAAATTCCCTGATCAATCACCTTACCCTGCTGCAAATTCAGTCTTTTCTGCTTAATTTTAATGTGCATGTTAACTTATTAGTACTGTTGTGATTCTCCCTCAGTACAATCAAGTATTTTTCCCTTAGATATTCTACATGAAAAACTATTGGTTCGTGCATCAAGAATCCTTCCCAAATCAGTTGTGCATATACTCAGTCAAATCCCTCATACAAATTTAGGTGTATCACCTTAAGTTTTAATTATTTTTACAGTTATCTTTTACTCTCAAACTCCCAGAAATCAGTTTAGGATACACCAATAAGGAACCGGCCTTGATACCAGAGACTCACCTCAAAATAGGTATACCCATAGACCTGAGGTGTTTCCATTATATCTACGAAAGAGAGAGATCAATTGTGCAAGCTTACTTTTCAAGATGGCCACGTGTCCTTTTGCGGGCCTTAGGCATTTTTCTTCATTTTGCATTTAAGATCCCCCGAGGGCTTGCGGGCCCGAAATTCACTTTGCGCCCATTTTGCAAAAAGCACAAAAGTTTCAAAACTACCCGCCGACCCGCTTTTGGCATTCGGGAAAATTTTCCTCCGTGGCCCCGTAACCGCAATTTCCACTTGGCAAAAAGTCTAAATATCTCTTGCTACCCCACCTCTCTGCATTGGTAAAAATCCTAAAAAAACCCCGTCGGTCCGCTTTTGGGCAAAAATACCTTCCAAGGCCCGCCAGCCCACAACTTGCAAAATATGACGAGATAGAAGTACTTGTTTATGTTTTTGGAAACGGGAAGAATTTAATCATCTGACGGAAATGTTTTCCAGAAACCTTAAGTGCGTAGAATATCTGAAAAAATAGGATTGAAGTACTAAAGGAGGGAAAATGGGTGCAGTTAACCAAAAATAAGCATGAGCTTATTTTGGGTAACAAGTCATTTAGTTTGCACTTGCTTTGGACAACCTTTTCCAAGATCGAAATCAAATCCAATTCTTGTTTGATGTTTCCAATAATCAATCCCATAATATATTTAATTCCTTTGCTAATTTGTGGAAATATTGTAATATGTTTTTGTAAAAATTTCAAAATTCAAAGCATTAGCATATGGTGCCTATAATTTTTTACATAACAAGGAGTAGCACAAATCTTTAATGAATTATAGATAGAAATCTGAGTGAATTGCTCAAGATATTGATTCCAATGCAGAGGATCTTAGTTTGGAATTTTCATCCTCCAAAACATTCATTTAAGGGACATATGTGAGTGGTTAGTGTGACTCATTTTGTATTTCTGGTGGTTTTGAGGTAACAAAGGCTATACTCAGGTTTAGCTTAAGTCGGGGTTTTATTGTATGATTTTTGATATATGTTTTCTAAGAAAAACTAGTGGAAATCTTGTGATCCATATCATTGACAAACCACGGGAATGATGTCGGTGGAGGGCGTGGTGTGCCAAAGGACAAAGATTTCTCAGCCCACGATGTTACCCTGCTCGTTGCAAAGGAGCTTCTCAAGGAGGATCAAACCATCAACTTAATATGAGTTGTATAAACTCATTATTAATAATATTACAATTTATTTACTAATGTTACACAATATATTGGTAACATTCACTTCCCTATTGTTAACATTATTAATTCCTAATATACACTCCCCTATTTTTGACAAGGTAGAAAAAATAATCACACTTCCTTCTATAGCTTGCCGCCCATGCATGCTCATGATCTGGATGGTTTTGTAGTACAGCCAACAACCTCAAAAAGGATGGTTTTATAGGAAAACCAACAACCTGAAACAAAGGATGGTTTTATAGGACAACCAACAACCTAAAACAAAGGATGGTTTCACAAGACAACCATACACCCAAATATCACCTTGTTGCTTTTCATTTGTGCTTTCGTCTGTCCACTATGTTTTTCCTTCAGAGAATCATGTAGGAACCGCCACTTATTGAATATAAACTGAATAGAGGGAAAATTAAATGTTGAGACCATGTTCCAATTCCCCCCTTCAATGTGAACATTTCACTTATTCAAACAGGAGCTCTGAAATCATACTACAAATCTGAAATAAAAGAAAACACACATACACACATACTACCACCACAACTTGGTGTGGCCCCATCATTGGTGACTGATGAGACATCGTTGATTGACCTCTAGCCTCTGTTTCCTCCGTCCTCCAATGTAAATGCACTCTTTAATTAATACAAGAATTCTTCATCACTTTGTTGAGCATTTGTTTCCTCATTATTTGAGTGGGGAGACTTCATATCCCAATCACTTTTTTTGTCTTTGTTTTAAGAAATGAATGCTTTATCCTTCAATTTACCATCAAGTAAATCTTGTGCTCTTTTCTTACAATACATAATACCATGTCCAGGAACATTAAAATAGTGAGAAAGAAAATTCTTTGGACCTTTGGAAGTTGATTTTTTTTAAAAGAAGGTTTGAATCTTCCTTTAGCAAACAATTTTTTTCTAACATACATTACAGTTTCTTCTAGATCAATCTTTTTGGTTCTATTTTCTTCTTCTATCAGAGAAGAAATTAAATCCTCTAGACTCAGATTTATTTTTCTCAAAGTGAATACCATATTAGAATAGCTAGGAGGCATGTTATTAAGTAATACTACTTTTGCATCATCATCAGGCACATCAACATTGATTCTAGCTAATCGATTTGAAATAGAACGAAACTTACTGATATGTTTCACCATACTTTCTCCTTCCTCCATTTTGAGTCCGAAAAGCTTTTTCTTGAGTGACATTGTTGTGCTCTCTGCTTGCGACCCAAATAGTTTGCTCAATGTTGTCTAGATCAAATGTGGTGTCTTTGTTAGATCTATGTGATGTAGGTAGGCATCATATAAACCTAGGCCAATAATTGTCATTGCTTTTTTATCCTTGTTTACCCATTTGGCTACTTCATCTACGTCATTTACATTTTATTGATTTTTCCTTCCACAATCTCTCATAGATCTTTTTTAATCAGCAACAATTGAGTTCTAACTTTGGGTCCTTTCTAGCCGTTTGAGCATCTTATATTTTTAGTAGTTGGCCTTTTCGGGGTTAATTACAAAATACAATCAAGGGATTCTTATAAATATAAATTTATGCGATCATAATAAGGGTCCAAGCACTAAGCATTTAATATATCCACCAAAGGTTGCATCCATCAACTACATCTATAGCTCCATTTTCATCCATCTAGCTCCATCACAAGGGATAAAACTTGGCTAATCTGCATTACACTTCATCGGAGGGGAATCCATTGTTTCCAAGCACACATTATTTACATTTTACATCTAGATACTTGCTCGCTACTTCAATTGTGACACACATAAGACCAACCTGGGGTAAAATTAAGCATACACACATAGAGAACTACATTGGGTCTGAGATGTAGTGCAATGCATAGTCAAAAGTCCATCATTTTTGCATTCAAGGACAATTGGACCCCTTCATTTACATCTTTCTTTTTTAGGATTTTTATGCTTTGTTTGGGATTTTTCAGGTGATTCATTCATTCTCGATTTACAGTGAACTCAGCGATCTCACAATGACATACACGTGACAGAAGGTGAAAACCTCTTCCCACACCTCAAAGGAGGTTTCCTGAGCATCTATGAAGACCAAGGCACCGAAAAATCATACCAGGGTGCCCACAGGTTCCCCTATCCGTCTCCAGGTGCCCCAGTCCAGTCAAATCTTGAAGACTTGCATTTTTCCAGGCTTTTCTTGGATGTTTTTCTATCTCTATTTAGTCGGTCTCCACTGTGACACAATCCAATAACCTATGTTAATTAACAAAGGCTCTTCTAACCCTCTTTTCTCATCAGGGTTTCATTTTTTTCATTTTTTCACTTCTTGGGTATTATTTCAATATTTTAGTATTCATTTATTTATAGCAAACTTGCATTAGATTAGGCTATTATTTTACATTTTAGCATAATCAAGATTCTTGAATTGATTCTTCCTCATTTTTCTATGATTTAGATGAATCCTCCTTGAAACCTAAACCTTTTCTATTACCATAAGCCTTTTTTTTTCCTACAATTTTATCCACATTTTCTGAAATCTCATGGAAAGATGGTACCTTGCTTGTTATGGTAGATAGCTCTTTCTTTTGATCCTCGTTCTCGACCACATGTTTCGGATATTGTTCTTTCTCTATATTCAACTCAACGTTTTCCTCCTCAATTTGAGTCTTTAAACTTTTGAGTATTTTCTCATTAGACACACAAAATGTGTCCATATTTTCTTTAAGAAACACTACTTCATATCTTAAGTGATAAATATCCCGCACTATTGTCACCACAGATCTCTCTCTAGCTTATTAAGCTACTTCCAAGGGCTTGTTCTGATACCAATTGTTGGAATTGAAAAAGGCTATGAATGGTGGGGGCTAATTTGTCCCCAATACAACCTTTTACTCTATACTTCAAAACAACAAACACACATCTTCATTAAACATGAGTATCAATGTATTATCACAAGAAAATACACTTCACTATGAAACATACTCAATGTAAGGATCATAATATATTAAAAAAACCACTTCTTATTGATTTTCAAATCAGGTCGCAAACTCTTTATTGATATACATATCAGATCATAATGAATAGATGTCTTCAATAATAGTCAACAAGATACAATCAAGAACAATTAAGACAATCAACGTTATCTCATCAATATATGTGAAAATATACTTCTTTGGCAAATACCTTCAACTCAATATGAGACCTAAAAATACTTCAGAAACCTACAATGACATCAATCATTCTATGAACCTGCCATTCAAACACAATACATTAAATCTTCTCTCCTTAAACATCGTCATCAAAGAAACATCGCCATCTTTGCTTTGCTCAAATTATTCTGATGAAAACACAACTAACTCCTGACCTAGAATGTAATTCCATGGGATTTGGGCTAGGCCCAAGGGAGTTTTCTTTGTAGCAAAGATTACTTCAAAAGAAGATAAAAGGGGTTTCAAAATATTAGCAACAATGTACCCAAAACATCACTTTTATAGCCTCTCCTTGATTAAAATTCATAAGAGGTCAGTTTCCCTCCTTTACAACTACCAAAAATACATATAAAACATCCCATACGAATCACTAAAACATTCACAATCGACCCGTATAGGTTGGCCTAGTGAAAAAACCTTCATCCATGCACCAACAATCCTCAAAATTCCATCATTGGGATGAAAAAACATCCCATAACACCAAATATATTTTTAGTATAGCTCCTAAAAATCACTAAACATATTTTAAAATGACATTTTAAACATAATCCTTAGTCACATTTTTCATGAACCAATCAAATCATTTCGTTTAATGGGCCCAATTAACTCATTACCTTCACAAAAACACATGTTTCCAACAACCTGAATCTATCTTTAGGCCTCAAGACCCCCTAAACATGAACTCAGCTATGGCATGTGAGCACTTGATACAAATTACAAAACATATTTACGTAAGTTATACCTCTTGAAACGTCCATTGATTCAAACCATAGACACTTTTGCCTTCACCAAAATAGGTTGCCTAAAAAGTAGTTTTACAAATGCATCTGGTTAACACCCTTCCTAAAACTTTTAAGACCTCAAAATGGATTCATTAGATGCCAAATTAATACCTATTCACATTTCCATGTTATAGAAAGCATTAATCAATCCATTTTAGGCACTTCCAAACTCAATATTTTAGCAAAAGTAATTTTGTCCTAAAAAATAAGAAATCTTCTTATCCATAAATTGACCTAGAAACAATATTAAAACTGATCATCATGAGACAAACCTTATGTCACTGGAAATATATCTAAATACTCTTTCCAACACAATTTTAATTTCCTTCTAACTCCTCATATAGCTCCTGCAAGGTCCAATTTACTGAAGATGATTTCTTACAGCTCCAAAACTGTCTTTTGACCAGTCAACCTAAATGAGGCATAGATAACTATTAATTGCATCATTATGACCTGAAACCACATTTTTTTTATCAAGAATAACTCACATACATCACATAATGGTCATTTAGTTTCCAACTCCTTTGGACAACCTTGTCCAAGATCGAAATCGAACCCAATTCTTGTTTGTTGTATCCTATAATCAATCCCCTAATATATTTAATGCCTTTGCTAATTTGTGGAAATATTGTAATACGCTTTTGTAAAAATTTCAAAATTCAAAGCATTAGCGTATGGTTGTCTATAATTTTTGACATGACAGGGATGTAGCACAAATCTTTTATGATTTACAGATAGAAATCCGAGTGAATTGCTCAAGATATTGATTCTAATGCAGGGGATCTCAGTTTGCAATTTTGATCCTCCAAAACATTCATTTAAGGGACATATGTGAGTGTTTAGTGTGACTCATTTTGTATTTCTGGTGGTTTTGAGGTAACAAAGGCTATACTCAGGTTTAGCTTAAGTCAGGGTTCTATTGTATGATTTTTGATATATGTTTTTCTAAGACAAACCAGTGGAAATTCTTGTGATCCATATCATTGACAAACTAGAAGGACGATGTCGATGGAGGGCATGGTGTGCCAAAGGAAAAAGATTTCTCAACCCACGATGTTACCTTGCTCGCTGCAAAGGAGCTGCCCAAGGAGGATCAAACCATAGTGGTTGGTGCAATGGTGGGGCGGAAGGGCATTGACGTTA
This sequence comes from Taxus chinensis, assembly GCA_019776745.2. NCBI lineage: Eukaryota > Viridiplantae > Streptophyta > Pinopsida > Cupressales > Taxaceae > Taxus > Taxus chinensis. The sequence continues at coordinate 606,362,557 of CM034154.1, read as the reverse complement.
AGGTTGACCAGGAGGACATGTTGGGTGGGCAGGAAAATGGGAAATTTGAATTCAACCTTTTTGTGGATAGGTCAGCACTGAATATGCATCGTTTGGAGGTGGTCGGGCATCGAGCGGGTGGAAACAACCCCCGATTTGGTTAAAACACGACATAATTAAATAATAAACTTGAAGTGATACTCGGTCCCGGAAATGCTAATATGTTAGGATCTTTATCATCTGGGCTTTGACAGAAATTGATGAGCAAAGGTGCATCACAAGAAACATTATGTGACGCGATGCCGCTGTAGGGCGGTTTTTGGTGGCGAGCCTTAGTTTTTGTTCTATCTTCGGGTCTGGGCGAAGTCTCCTTGACTCGCCCTTATGTTCAGCATATTTTTCTCAGGTTTCTTCTCTTCCGACCGTTAGTAGAGGTCATTTCTTTTTTCCCTCACTACTATATCTTTCTCTCCTTTGTGCCTCTCGGGATGTATCTAAATTTGTAAGACTTCTAGGAGCCATAATACCAGTTTTATTATCTTATCTAATTATTTTTTATTTATTTTTTTGCATAAGTTTGGATTCGAAAGTAGGACCTGGTATTGAGTAGCGACCTGTTTTTTTGGGAGCTACTTGCGATTGGATGGTGGAACTAAGATTTAGTGACATCACAACTATTTTTTCTTTGATCCCTGATGGATGAGAAGTGTCATAGTTATTTTGAATGCAGAAAATTAGTAGAGGCAGGGGAATTTCTGATTGAAATTAGAAACAGCAGATCTAACCTTTAGGAAGAAGCAGCTTGTATTCAGGCATGCACGGGGCTTCAATTTTTTTTGCTGTAGAATTAATAGCATTTATCACAAGGTTGTTGCTGTTTTGTGTCTGTACTCTACAATGTGCAGGTCTGAAATAGATGTCTTGTGCACACGATGGCGGATTTGTTGTGCACAGGCTGTGCAAACGTGAACTGTTTGGAACAAACACCTGTTGGCTGCATCGAGGAAACAGTGCCAAAATACTTCTCGAGGCGGGATAAAGCCTAAACAGGAAACAAAAACAGAGGTTTAGATGGCCACGTGTTGACTATTCATACGCTTAAAGATACACGTCCAGGATCATTTGAATCAACTACCTGAAGATCAACGGCGGTTGCCCATTTCACCTGTGAGAAGAGCAGCCCGATTCTAATAGGGGGAATGCCTTCGGCATTGATTACGAAAAATTGTGAGCCCTCCTCCCCATGTGACCAAAAGAATGGAGTGAATAGCAATTGGAAACTGGAGACCACCATAAATAGCTTTATCTTTTAACTCATGTCGAAGCTTTGAATCTGTTAATTGCTGGTTGGACACCAAAAAGGAAAGCTCCTGCGCAGGTGGAGCCCAATCGCCGAAAGCTAAAAGATAAAGCTATTACGATCTACGCAAGAAATCTTTTATAAATTTTGTGCTTGGGCTAATGTGACTTCGAAACGGAAAACAGGAAAATGGAACAAACGAGCAGAAAATTCGTAATGTCTTGGGGAACACATGAGACGTTATTGAAGCGAGCAATGGCGGAAGTTGCTACTTGTGCAAGTGTCGACTGGTTATCCATTTTAGCCGCGTTGATTGTCAGCGCATCTTTCATGGTGGTCATCAAAGTTTTACAAACTCCAGATTATGCCGATGAAAACAAAAACATGGGCGCCTTGAAAGTATTTGTGATGCTGGAAACAGTGGCACTGTATTCCTCGCTTGGTGTCCTCACTGTAAATTTTTTGGTAGACCGACCGAGCAGCCCGACGAGCGCATTGGAACGGACGACACGGCAAGTGCTTCTTATGTCGTTAGCATGCTCTGTAGCTGGTGCATTTTTCGTTCGGAGTTCTCTCTTTTAGTCGCAGAAATAGTGAACCGTGTAGCTGGCACCCTTTCTACAACCAGCACTATGACCTTTTCCCTGTCCAGCGTTTGTTAATATTTTTTACTTGTTTTCTTGTAAGTAAACCTGTTTTGAGCCCGAATGAAGGCTTGTGTAATGTCCGCTGTATCCAAAGATCGGACAGGATCACACAGGTTCGTATTGACACCCAATCAGAACAGATTATTATATACGTTAGAACATAAAAGCCGGTCAATGGGGTGCTCCAAGCTTAAATGCACGTGATGCATACCAGTTTCCATGTAATATCAACTTAAACCGGGTGCTGCGGTTCCTTTTGTCTAATCCTGTGAGCTTTTGATGAAGTTTTTGGGGCTCTCTCTTCGCGTGTTAGCTGTTGTTTGTAGCTTTTAGTGGTTTGTTTTTGTTCGCCCTCATGGCTTGTTTTCTGTCTGTCCATGTGACTTTCGTTCTTTTTTTTAGGCTGTAAACACTACGGCCGCCCCCTTAGTATGTAACACTTTGTATTTTTTTTTCCTATAATTTAATATAAAGATGGTTCCAATAGTAAAAAAACACTTCAATCTTTATTGAAATTTGTTTTCGACACAATGTTCTTTTTATGGATGGCTACAATGTTCAAGGTTTTTTAATTGGTTCCATAGGCTGCTTTCGTTGCCTAATGGACATTAAAAAATATTCTTCTTAAGCAACCTGGAGCATGTTAAAATATCTTATTCTTCAATGGAAATTTAAACTTGATATTGGTTTGAATTTTACTATAATTATATATATAGTATTTGATGTTTTAATATTTTCAATCATTACATATATTAAAAAATTGAAGTAATATTTTGAGATTACATTTTCTTTCAACTTGAAGATTTAATATATGAGTGCCATTTTAAGTAGAAGTATATACACATTATACTAATATTTGTAGTTATTTGAAAAATGTTGTTAAAATGAAGGAAAGCTATTTTTTTGTTTCTATTGTAATATAATTGTTATACACAATTTGAAACGTACTACTTCAACAGAATTTGGATAAAGACTTAGAAAACAAAGAAAAGTGCTTATAGATATAGAATGCACAATATTGAACATAACAACATTTTTATGTCATTGAAAAGGCTGATTTAATAGGTGATATTCAAACAATCTATTATGATTTCATTTTTATGTTATAAAAAATAAAAAATAAATTGTTTCTTAATATATTGGTAATTCATTTTTTTTTAAATCAGAAATTTCAAATACAATTATTGGAATGCATTAACATATTAATCAAATGATCAAAATAGTTACAAGAAAATGGGTGACCCAAAAAAATACATGGCCAAGTCTCCCTGCAAGTACCAAAAAAAGAAGACAACAAAACTACCAAAAAAAATGTCACAAATAGAAGCTACAAAGCAATGGAGTCTAATGACAAGAAAAAATAATAATCACACATATAGCAAAAGCACTAAGGGGAGATGACATATTATCCTTAGAAAGAAGGGATGCATGACAAAAATAAATAAATAAATAAATGCATTTATATCCTCCATTTGTCGGAAACATTTTTTTGCCATGTAACCCTATACTTCCTATTGTACATTGAAAATAAATTGGGTCTATCGGCATAACTATTGATCACTAATGAAAACCCCAATCAACCAAAAAAAAAAAAAAAAATCATAATAAAAGCATTAACGAGGAAGATAAAGCCATTGTAAATGCAAATTGATGAAATGAAATCTAATATGTCAAGTTCTATCAAAAATATCTAAAAATATGCCATGTATAATTTTCCACACTTTTTGGATTCATCATGCAATGTGTTATTGACCTCAAATGACTGGTTAAATTATCAATATATGTGACATCGAAAGTGATTGGCAGTGTAATGATGCTACTCCTAATTTACCATTTCAACTGTAGCATATTTGTGTCTATATGCTTAACACAATAGTAATGATAATGGTGAGCTTGCATGTATAATCATTATACATTTTTGCTACTACTCTCACTTATGGATTTTCCCCTTGATTCATGTTACATGGGTGTATCTATTTTTTTATTTCAAGCACTCTTTATTGGTTTCCAGCTAATGATGAATTACCGATATATTATGAAGGCATGGTACTTCCAAAAGGCTTACAACAATGAAAAACTTAATCTAGTCAACACATCACCAATAGCTCAATATTGAATCCACTAATTGATTATTACATTTGCTCGGTGACTAAACAACTAGTGCATTCAATGTTAACCTGATGAACATGCCGACTCTCTACATGAAATTCTTGAAATTAATAGTCGAAATTTATGATAATAAACCATGTTTAAGAAATGAACAATAACCCATTTCTAGGAAGTGACTGATAAGAACTGCAATATAATATAAAAACACCGAATAATAAAATATGGAAATTAAATTCATTCAGGATATCAATTGCAATGATAGAGCTTACATTTTATAATGTTTGATCTCCTACAAAAGTAGATTCAAACTTCATATTCAATCCCTCATATCACTTCCATGAATCTCTCAAACCTATCTCTAGGATATCTCTCACATCCCTTTATTATCTCACACACAAAAATAGCTACGTGAGTTGTTTATTCAACAACTTCACTCACACACAACTATTAACTATATTATTAAGATGAGTTGTATAAACTGATTATTAATAATATTACAATTTATTCAATAATGTTACACAATATATTGGTAGCATTCACTTCCCTATTGTTAACATTATTAATTCTCAATATACACTCCGTATTGTTGACAAGGTAGAAAAATATTCACACTTCCTTCTACAACTTGCCACCCATGCGTGCTCATGATTTGGATGGTTTTGTAGGACAACCAACAACATCAAAATGGATGGTTTTACAGGACAACCAGCAACCTGAAAAAAAGGATGGTTTTAGAGGAAAACCAACAACCTAAAACAAAGGATGGTTTTACAAGACAACCAAACACCCAAATATCACGTTGTTGCTTTTCATTTGTGCTTTCGTCTATCCACTGTGTCTGTCCTTTAGGGAATCGTGTAGGAACCACTTCTTACTGAATATAAATTGAATAGAGGGAAAATTAAACATTTAGACCATGTTCCAATTCCCCCCCTCAATGTGAACATTTCACTTATTCAAATAGTAACTCTGAAATCATATTGCAAATCTGAAATAAATAAAACACACATACACACACACTACCACCACAACTTGGTGCGACCCCATCATTGGTGACTGATGAGAGGTTGTTGATTGACCTCTATCCTCTATTTCCTCCATCCTCCAATGTAAATGCACTCTTTAATTAATACAAGAAGTCTTCATCACTTTGTTGAGCATTTGTTTCCTCATTATCTGAGTGGGGAGACTTCATATCCCAATCACTTTTTTTGTCTTTGTTTTCATAAATGAAGGCTTTATCCTTAAATTTACCATCAAGTAAATCTTGTGCTCTTTTCTTACAATACATAATACCATGTCTAGGAACATTAAAATAGTGAGAAAAAAAAATTGGACCTTTGGAAGTTGATTTTTGTTTAAAAGAAGGTTTGAATCTTCCTTTAGCAAACGATTTGTTTCTAACATACATTGGAGTTTCTTCTAGATCAATCTTCTTGGTTCTATTTTCTTCTTCTATCAGAGAAGAAATTAAATCCTCTAGACTCAGATTTATTTTTCTCAAAGTGAATACCATATTAGAATAGCTAGTAGGCATGTTATTAAGTAATACTACTTTCACATCATCATCAAGCACATCAACTTTGATTCTAGCTAATCGATTTGAAATAGAACAAAACTTACTGATATGTTTCACCATACTTTCTCCTTCCTCCATTTTGAGTCCGAACAACTTTTTCTTAAGTGACATTGTTGAGCGCTTTGCTTGTGACGTAAATAGTTTTCTCAATGTCATCTAGATCAAATGTGAAGTCTTTGTTAGATCTATGTGATGCAGGTAGGCATCATATAAACGTAGGCCAATAATCGTCGTTGCTTTTTTATCCTTGTTTTCCCATTTGACTACTTCATCTACGTCATTTGGTTTATTGATTTTTCCTTTCACAATCTCTCATAGATCTTTGTTAATCAACAACAATTGAGTTCTAACCTACCATGTATGGAAATCTTTTCCTTCGAATTATTCAATTAGATTCAACTTGTCCATGTTGATTTAAAAAATTAGAGGTCAAATTCCACTGAAAATGCATCCATAAAGCATTTTTTTTTCGTTTACAATTTTTGATATGATCAATGTAAAGAGCTCAAAAAAACACACATCTAAACAAAAAACATCATCTCAATCTGAGTTACTAGCTGAAAGTTATGGCAACTATAAATTTTAAATCCAACATCTTTCCGGACCCCTTTCCAAAAATGGAAATTTTTTATCCTTGTGTTTTTTTTAATTAATCCAAAATTGGAAAAAAAATGGAAAAGAAGATTTGTAACTCACAATTTCACGATTTGCAGATAACTTTCATTTTGACTAGTCTGACAGAAGATCGATCATCAATCTTGGAAGAAAACAAAACGTGGATCCATGTCTGTGGACTTCTGAGTTGGAGGAAGTGATTTAAGTTGGAACATGATGCACTAACTGTCTCAACAGATCTGCGATGCATTATAGAATTTTGTCTCAACAGATCCAATCGAACCTCCTCATACAAAAAAACCAGATAGTAGAAAATACAATGAATGGGGTAAAAAAATATAAAATCAATTTATAAACTTGTAATTGCAATTGGCTAAAAAAATAACTCAAACTCATAAGACTAAAATTTCCAAGTCCCAAATGTCTACCTAAATCCCAAATTCAAGTCTATCTGACTCCCTTTTATGGTTTACCAACTCAGTATGCAAAAAAAAATTAATGTCCTTAACCAAATAAGAGACGAATCACCAAAAAAAACTTAATCAAACCTGAAATCAGATCACTGTAAAAAATTGACATCAAAGCCTTTAATTTCCACTGTAATTAAATCCTCTTAGGTTTGTAAATTCCCTCATAATAAAATTTTGCTTTTGATTCAGAGTGTAGTCCCAATGTAGCTGATAAGGAGGGCTTGTCCATGGCAACTAGTCATTTCAATAAAAATGTCATTTATCAAGAGATTGTAATGCTAAACAAGGGGGTCTTCTACGGTGCTTATGAAAACATCAAAAATTTAAGAATAGAACATGTCTACTACTTCCCCAAAAATTTTACAAGAGTTTACTACCTTATTTATAAAACTACAAAAATTTAAACGTCAAACCCTACGAAAAAATATCATATACAAGAACCCAAAAATTACAAGAGATGATAAATCCAAAGCATGAATTTGAATTTTTTTATTGAGGTTTGGGGGAGGGGTTAATTTTGACTTGGTAAGGTTAAGGGCTCTGCTATGTACCTTGGGATATGATAATAAAATATATATATGTTGATGGAGATGCTGACATGTGGCACACATCCCCTTAGTTATATGTATGGGTTCACATCGGATATAATATTATAATGTATATGGGTTGATGGAGATGCCGACATGTGGCACACATCTCCTTAGTTTTATGAGCTCACATAGGAATTAATTATATTCGGTAATGGGTTGGCCTACATTGGGATTAGGTGTTACCCATCCTATTTAAAGGATGTGAGTATCATTATGAGGTCATGTATGTATGAGTTGATCCTTCTACTTAGTAGAGGTATATTGGAGGTGTCCCCATAGAAGTGGATTCCCATCTTGGGAGATTGTGGAGTTACTCCTTCATTAAGGAGCATTGTATGGTGTTGCCCTACCTTAAGGGTATTATTTTACATGTATTAATATTAGGGCATCTTGGCCCCCATATCTCTTGTGTTTTATTATCTTCTGCAATTTATTTATTTATTATATGGAAGATTCTTATCAAGTGGTATCAGAGCATCGCTTTCAGCAAAAAACAAACTTGGGTTCAAACCCTAATTTTAGTGATTTGGCTATATTTTGGAAACGTCTAGGAATTTTTTCTCAATTTTTTCACCAAAGTTGCAAAAGGGTTTCATAAAGCTATAGTATAAATTTCAGAAAGTGTTGAGGTGTTTTGTGGAAGTTATTGCATTTTTAGGTTTTCACCTAAATTTACTTCATGGGCTGTATTTTTTGGAATGAATTTTCTAAATTTTTTCCAGAATTTCAAATTCCTTTCAGAAATCTATGGTAAAAATTTCACAATTTTTTTATCTATTTTGAAGAAGATATTGAGATTTTTAGGGTTTTATATAAAACTGGCCTACAGGTTGCAATTTTTTGTCTTTCTTTGATTATTTTACATATACGGAAATATCTCAAAAATTAAGTAGGGGTTACTTCTTTGTGGTTTCAAATTTGAGGCTAAATGATTAACGAAATCATCAGTTCAAATATTGGTCAAAGGAGTAAGTGTAATGCCGCAAAAAGATGAACGACGCTACGACGACGACAACAACGACGGTGACGACGATGCCACGCCAAGAACTTGCGTTCCACAACGTACAACCTGAAATTCCGAATAATTTTTTTTTTTGCAAGGTAGTGGTCCTTGATGATTTATTTTATCTACAAGTTTTGTGACCTGCTTGACCTTGGCAACTGCAAAGCTTCAATCTCTTACTTTGTATTCCGATCACCAGAACCAGAACTACATGATTATCGCAATTCTACTCACTCGAAAATTACTTCAATATTTGTTGTATTCGTCTCTTCCTTAGCGGAGAATTTCCAGCTTCATGCATGGTGATACTAAATCGAATATGTTTTTTTTTTTATATTTTAATATACATATTTGTAGAAATGTGTTACAAAGAATACACATGTATTGCTATTTTGTTGACTTTTTAGAAATCTGTAAATGTATGCTCCTAGATGTCTCACAAAAAGGATAAGTACTTTTTAAATTAAGTGATGTTAATTTGAATTAAGAAAGGTCTCAATCTTGCTCGCTATTCCTTTTGTGTGTATAACTATAGATTATACAAAATACTTTAAGAAGCGAGTAATAAGGTATTAGTTAGTCTTTTTGAGCAAGGGTCGAATCTAGAGAACCTATGTTTCTTTTTGCCTGCCCACACCTAACCTCATTTAAATGCTATGCTAGCCCTTTCACATTTACAAGTTTTGGATGGAAAAAATTAAGTTGGGAGGCGTGGTAGACCAACCAGCTGCTGCCTTAACAAATAACCCTGTCCCTTTTTGCGTGTCGACCAAAACCCAACCGGCCGCATCAACAATAATAACTTAGATTTTTTTTTTTTAAATCCATATCTTCTCTGCCAGCCTGTCGTGCTTAAATTGTCTGGCCGCGCGGGTAAGAGTGGTAGTTGAGGGTGGAGTTTCAGACCGGGCAGCAAGCGTAGACATTGGTAAAATCACCCAGGCCGCGTGAAAGTGACAGCCCCTTGGGCGTTTTCAACAAACAGGTTACCAACTATGTTGTTATCTATTCATTGTTAAATGCATCCTTAAAATCGGAGTTCTGCCATCAAGTATTCGCAGCAAAAATGCCTAAGGGACAGAGAAGGGCATTTACAACAACGGCCTGCCCATCAATGTTGTTATCTGTTCCAAACGAGTACATGTACGGATTCGGGATCTTTCTTCAAGATTTTTAGATTCAAATCGATCCAGAGACAGTGAACGTAGATCAAAATCGATTAAGGAACAGTGAGAGTGTATCAAATTCGATTGGAGGACAGAAAGAGTGTTAAATGGCGACCTGAACAGTAAATCTCAACGATTTCCCACTGAGGACATATTCATTGGTGGTGTAGTCCATGGGAGGGAACCTCATAGAGGTGGATTTGTTTCATATCATAAAGTTCACGAAGCAGGTCGCTCTTTTATCATTCTATTCCAATATACGCATTAGCTGAGATTTAATTATCTCTGTCAATACTATAGTAATGCATCTCCAAAGAGTGGATGAGTGTTATTACATTCATAAAGAATTTTAAAGTGTGCAACTAGAATAGAAGCCATCAAATTTGGAGAAATCGAATATCCTTAAACTATTGTTTTTACACGTTTGTAAAAATCTGTAAAGGCTCAAATAAAAACTGTAAAGGTAAGAAGAACTTATACTGTGAACAGGTTAGTGGAGGCAAAAGAAATGAGTAGATCTTATCAAACTATATTGGAATCTAGATGGGATGGGTAGACTCTAAGAACAGGAAATAAAAGTTCGCGTGAAATGAAAATCAATATTACAAAATTTAGAGTTTTTAAAATTAAATAACAGGTCAATCATATACTTCTATTAAACCTGCTAAGAATTAAATACTTGTTGTAGAAAGCACGACAAATGTACTCTTGTGAATCAAAAACTTCCATTAAACCTGCTAAGAATTAAAAAAAGATCATCATCATACAAACTCTAATAACATAAAACAACAGAATGATTTAAAACAAATAGAAATGCACCAGAAACTCAAACAAATATTCCATGCGGGTGAAACCATGATAAAGGAATTGTGAGACTATGATAAAATAATTGTGGCGAAAACTGTAGGTATAGGTGGTATTAAAAAAAACTCTTAAAACATAAACTGAGTTTTATCAATACACCTACACCCAAAGCCTTCTTTCCACAACAAATCTTTTACCAGCAGTCCGTTGTCATTCTGATTCTATCCCCCAAATGAATGGATATATCAGTTGCTTAAAAGCCATTTGAAAATTTAAGTCTTTCCATCAAGTATAAAAGAAGGGATAATGCACTATTTTTCCAACCTTTTCAACACATTACTTTCAAGTACTCAAACAAAATTTTAATATATTTCTTTTGTAATTTCTTTCCAACATTCCACCAAAGAATTCAACAACATTTCCAATAAATTTTAGAGTAAGAAATACTATCATTTCAATGCAACTTTCCTTCAAAATCTTGTTACAACATATCCTACTTCATGTGGAAACAAATTTACAATAATGGAAGCTAGGGAAAGCAAAGCAATATTACATTTTTCCTCCACTCAAGGTGGGTAAATACATGGTGTTTTTACATTGTCAACAACAAGGTTCTTGTGCTCCAAATATCAACAAGGTGGCTCCTCCATAGTTTTCTTGATTCACAACAAAATAAGGTGAGAGGCAACGCTCTCCTCCCAACCAAATACCCAATGGAGAAGAGAAGCCATCCTCTCCATTGGCCCCCGAGCCCCAACCACACCACAATGGGAGAGAATCCAACTCATGGCAACTACAAGCTTCCACATGACTAAACATAACATTTCACATGCATTCCATATTCCTTCAAAACAAGAGAATCAATAATCACAACAAGAGGGAAAACAATCACAACAACTAGTCACAAGGCTTACCAAGAAAGCCACAAGAGTAAGACATATGGGGGAGCCACTTATGCCTCCCAATGGGAATGGGTGCCACCTAAAATCCTCCAATGCAAACACAATACCCCTAACAACTCTTATGCCTCCCTCAAGTACCCCTTATCCCTCCATTCACTCTTATGCCTCCCTCAACTCTTATGGCTCCCTCAAATTAAAACAAGAAGAAATGCATGCATTTCTCTTACAAGGTGGACACCCAACCCAAGCTCCCTCCTCAAGCACATGATCTCTTATGCCTCCCTCAATTGAGCTCCCCATAGCCTCCTCTCACTCCCAACTTAGCCATTCTACCCATTCCCAACAAGAATTTCAAACAACAACATTCAACACAACATAAAACGGTTATCCCAACTCCAAAAATATCAAAATGTGCCAATATAGAAGATAGATAATCAAAGATCTTATGAGTTATTTCAAACACAGACAATATCCTCAATGCTTCATAGAAAACCTTCATTGTCTCTTACAATTTTGATGATTATGGTAGGTTTCATGTCTAAATTAAAGTTTTGAGGGAGCTTTACAACTATTGATCTTCATACTGCTCTACAATACAAAGAGGGAAAAAAGAAAGTGGCACATTGTCAGGAAATGTGCAGGACAGCACAAACAACCTCCAAGAGATTAGAAAAGTTTTTATAGTTCATTCTAGAAGGAATTTTATCTCACCTGACTTGCGTGAAAAGCCTCCTGGTGGAGGAGGTCCATAGTAATTTTCAGGATAGCTATCCCTCCTCTTCTTCTTCCTTATGTAACAAAACAGGGCCCCAAAGACAGCAAGCAAAACTAAAGACACCCGCTGCAATTCCTACAATTGCTGCTGTGGAAACACTCCCTGTACTAGAAGGCGGAGGTGTCCCACCAGGAAGCGTCGAATTTGGAGTAGGAGGTGATGAGGATTGGGGAGATGGGGGACTAATCAAGGTTGGTGCTCCGGAAGATGGTGGCGTTCCAGTGATATTAGGAGATGGTGGAGCTGGTGTCCCTGCCGGTGTTGGAGTTTCTGGGGCTGGCTGTGAATCTTTTGGAGCTGGGGAATTTGGTGTTGGTCCATGGTTTCGGTGGAGATGCAGAAGGAGGGGATGGCGGTGATGGGCTTGAGGAAGGAGGTGAGTCAATAGGAGGGGGTGGACTTGTGGGATTTGATGGAGGTTCTGCGGGTGGGGGAGTGGAGGGTTTAACCGGAGGGGCAGGGGAATCGCGGAGGGGATTTAGGTGGTGGCGACTGAGTGGGTGGAGGAGTGTTAGCAGGTGGAGGTGGTGATTGAGCAGGAGGAGCGGATTTTGCAGGAGGCGGTGGTGATTGAGCAGGGGGTGGGGCATTTGCAGGAGGTGGTGGTGATTGAACAGGGGGATGGTGCATTTGCAGGAGGTGGTCGAGATTGAGCAGGAGGAGGAGGAAGAATTACCGGAGCTGGAGGAGGAGAAGCGGGAGGTGGGGCTGAAGAATTTGATGGTGGAGGAGGAGAGGAAGTAGGTGGAGGAGAAACAGGAGGTGGAGGAGATGAGGCTGGAGGAGGAGACGAGATCGGTGGTGGGGATGATGGCTGGATCTGTTGTGGCGGGGGAGCGGAATTATTGCCAGGAGCTGATCCATTGCTAGAAGGACTCAATGCATTCGGGCTAGCAGGTGAATTACCACCAGAAGCAGCAGGGGATGGAGTTTGTGCAGACATACTAATGCTAATGTTTTTGTCCGAATCTCCTGAAGGATCAAATCAATAACAGTCCCATGTCAATGAAATTTACTAGAACCCCGCTAAAACAAGAGGTCATAATAATCCATAGGGATCGTAATCAGGCTCGAAAACTCAAAGAAATTACGAAAACCTAAGCCGATGCATACTCACAAAATTGAGCCTGTTCGAGAACACCAATCCAAATCTATCACAAACTGCACTACTTCCAATCACCCACAATTTCTATCAATCCAAATCCCCTTACAAAAACAATTTTGCGCAATCCCGGAAAGAAATAGCCTCTCTTCCAATCCCAAAGTGTCTCAAACCTGCATGTCTTTCAATCCCTGAGGTTAGCGGGTCAAACTGTTTCCACCACCAATACCCAATTGAAGTCATGCAGACCAAAGGGCTTCAGCCTACTCCATTAAACTCAAACTCCAGTAATTTTTATCTTACAAAACACCCACCAGAGGTTTTCTGTTTTCCGGCTATATTCCTTCCGCTCGTTACTTCCAAAAACAGCCCCACGGTTTTGAAAGAAACTACTTAATAAATTGTACTATTTATATGGTCCATGCCTAATAAGTACACAGACAAGAAAATGTATTGTAGAACTGCTCCTGAATCAATGAGAAGCAGCCATTACTGTTGCTTCCTTACAGAACAAGATTGGAAAGCGTGAAAGCCATTAATTTAATAGATCTGTAAGCCAGAAGAGACTATTAAGAACACACGTGATAACAGCAAATAAATCATTCCAAGGAATTTGACATTGTCATGTGTGTCCACTTGTCTATTCATTCCTTCACAGTAGACTCTGCTTAAACCGCGTGCATCTTTCTTTTTCCGATTCACAGAGAATTAACGCGGAAAAAACTCTGATATCCTAAATTACTTAAATATATTTTGTTTTGTTTTGACCAAATAAGTTTGGTACGAGCCACCGGAGGAGTGCAGGACTCGGAACCATGAGGGGCTGTTGTGCGTATTTGTTCGCTGGCAGGAAAATATGACATTGGTATTAAAAATTATGTAATTTAGATCTATAAAGATTGGGATTGGGAGGATTTGGAGGATATTTTTTTAGCTAGATGGGTAACTAAGAGGAATCAAGGTTTAGTTAAAGAAGAATGTTAGTACTAGAAGCTATTTCCATTTTAATGTATATCAAAACTTTCCTTCATTTGTGTCATGGGCATCCAATTTATCAAAGTCATCAAGAGAGATATCATGGGCCTATCTAAATGACTCCTTGTCTCAGGTATTAGATGGTATGTCATCCCTGCATTTGACTACAATCCTTTTGATACAACATTAATGTTTGAATTTGATGAGCTAGTATTTATTGACTTATCAATGCAGATTATTGATGTGTGTTAGTATTAGTTTATAGAGGGCAGACGAGAGTTCAAATTTGATGGTTGTTTAGACATTTTTCATGTTTTTAGTGGTAAAATATTTACAAAATTTTGACATTTAGTATCTTCTAATGTGTAGATTTGATGTACAATTGTTATAATGATGCTTAGTGAAATTATATTAGAAACCAATGTGCAAAACGAAAGTTGTTGAAATTCATTTTTTATCACTAGAAAGAATTTGTACTACTGCTTTGATATCACATTTAGCAATGACAACAATAATGTAAATTTGTTATCACTCAAAATTTGAATTTGACAGACCATGAAGAAGGGAATAAGGATGAATCAGAAGCTTAGAGGTTGAAGAACATGATGTTAAAGTAAAAAATAGTTTTTTAATAAATCGATACTAAAAACGAAATAGTAAACAAGTTGGAAAAGGAAAAGAAAGTGGAGGAAAAGATTGATAAGGTTGAGCATAATAAGCATTACTACCAGTGTAGATGTCCTTGCATAAACAATTAATAACGATATTAAATGATGGAGATCCATTTGAGGACATCACATAGGGCAGTAATTTAATCTGTGATATACAGGTGTTCATTTGACTTTCACGCAATAATTTAAACCGATATATTTGAATCAATCCGAACAATAATTACTTTTTCACTTTGAGATGCACATGAATAATAATTATGGATATGCATGGATGCCAAGGAGGAACACATATGGACCCTTTTTCAATAATAGTTTTTTGAGTCAACACATTGGTACACCTATGGAATTTATGTCATTTGGAGCAACATCAGTTGACTAAGAATTTCATATGTTGAAGTGAATGGAGTTATTAATCAATGTGGTATAAGTGTACAATCCAAGATAAAGAACACTTGAGATTGATACCTATAGGTGTTTTTCAAATAGATGTTTTAAGGATGATACATGTCAAAGAGGGACTTATATGCTATGTACCTAGTGATATGCATTAAACCCTTTTGAATAGTATATGTAGTTAAAGGAGATGCAATACATTTAGCACCACATCCAACATATATTTATATAGCTTAATGGGTATGTACCTTGGGATATGATAATATAATATATATGGGTTAATGGAGATGCCGACATGTGGCACACATCCCCTTAGTTAGTATGTATGGGTTCACATAGGAATTAATTATATTGGGTAATGGGTCAGCCTACGTTGGGATTAGGTGTTACCCATCCTATTTAAAGGATGTGAGTATCATTATGAGGGGAGTTATTTATGAGTTGATTCTTCTACTTGATAGAGGTATATTGGAGGTGTCCCCCTCGAAGTGGATTCCCATCTTGGGAGATTGTGGAGTTACTCCTTCCTTAAGGAGCATTGTATGGTGTCGCCCTACCTTAAGGGTATTATTCTGCATATTTGGGCATCTTGGCCCACCCATATCTCTTGTGTTGTGTTATCTTCTGCAATTTATTGATTTATTATATGCAAGGTTCGTATCAGGCTCAAACACCAAGGCATGTTTAGTTGCAGACCTAAGTTCAAAGCTTGGCTGTGGAAAAATTTGCTATCAGGGGATATGAACTAGCAAGCGGAGGCATACAAGTGAAATGGAAATAGGTGTACACCAAATCATGGTGGGGATTGTACCTAACTAGATGGGGGATTACAACTAAAATAGTGGCAATTGCTCTTTCCCTGAGAAGGAAAACATCCAAGTAGTCTCACCTTTAGCAAGAGTGTTTTCCCTTCTACCATAGACATGATATTTCAGATGCCTTGGATATAGTATCAGAATATTTATGGACCTCAACAACCTTTAGTTGAATTAATGAAGGGGTCAAAACACTATGGGCCCTGAGCTGAAAGCATCGTTTCACCTTGATAACCTAATTGAAACAAATGAACAACAACATCTTAACACCCATTTCATACCAGATTTCCAAATTTCACAAACTAATACATGTCTACAAGAGCATTTGACACTATGACATCATATTGCAATTGGCTTCTAACAATTTCCTCATAAATCTGCTTACCCTGTTCCAGAGCAGCCAACTTGACATATGCTTTGAGGACACTGAAAAATGTATTCAAGTCTGGCCTTTCCCATGCAAGTTGAATTTGTCCATAAAACTCGAGGGATTCTTTACAATGTCCATTCTGTACATATCCTACAATCATTGCATTGCAAGATGTCATGATCTTCTCTGGAAAGTTCTTAAATATCTTTAAGGCCTCGTCAACTTTACCGTTTACCATATATCCTATAATCATGGTTATCCATGGTATACCAGTTTGTTGAGGCATTTTTTCAAATAGATCACGTGCCTTCTCTATCTTTCTACATTTTGCATACATATCTACAAGGGCATTTTCCACCAAGATATCACACTCAATCAATAACCTTACATTTCAAATAACCAAGTTTAGATTACAACGGCTAGATTACAAAAAAGAGCCATTATAAGAAAAGCCATATTACACGTAGTGGCTCACTTTTGCAGCTTGGCACTTGTTGAAAACGATATCATGGGAGAAATAAAATTCCCCACCATATTGATAAAATCAATTGAAGTAAATTTTGATGGGCAAAATGCCGAAAAAGAAGGAAAATTTTGCCAAGCCTTTCAAATTAAGGGAAAAGGTCACATTATTTACAATTCATATGATCATAAGCACCCACCCAATCCTCTTCTCCCCTCAGCAACACTTCCTGCTCAACTTCTCTATTGATGTCACCAACACAATCCCCAACAACATGAACCCTAGATGTCACCATCATTGTTTTCCCCTCAAATCTCATACCATACTCAACACTCACAATAGCCCGGTGGATCTTCACATACCCAAATTGAAATACTTCTTCAGACACTTGCTAGGGTTTACACTACTTTTTAAAAAGGATTCAATCAATTCTAGAAGACCCAAATGAGTTTTTTGGGTTATCAAGACCACACAATTGAAATTTTTGGTAGCAAATTAAGAGCATCCAGATGAAATTTTAGGTGAAGAAACATCAAATCTGTGTTTTTATTTGCGATGAACACTCTAGCCTACGTACGAACCCCGCGTCTTTGAGCTTGAAATTTGCAAAACCTTCACACGTCTCTTGCACAAATAAGAATGGTCAGAGTCCAAAATATTGACCATACTCTTAGCGATGGTTCTCCAACATTAGTCTCTTGTTGCTGGTCTTGGAAATGCTCTCTTGCAGCGACTAAAAAAACAAAGAAAATAACTTCAAACACTCGCTATAACAGTGAATAAAATCATCGGAATTCAAGTCCATCTCGTCTTCTGCGACCATAACAATCTTTGGATTCATGCATTGGAAGGTGGATAGAATTGAGTCCCGCCCTTGGTTCGAAACCCATTGTAGGCTAGATATGCCAACCACGAACACGATTGTCACTGGGAGGTCTCTGTGAAATTGATTGTTTCCTTACCTAACCGTAGAGAAACCCTAGGATGTGAATATGCGAGTCGAAGAGTAAATATTATCTATCGAAGATAAAAATACAAAAAAACGTCCAAGCACCCGTCAAATTTAAGATGGTGGTGTGAATGACCGAAGGCACACTACCATAGAGTGAATGTCTTCGGTGTATAGATTAAAATATCCTACACTCGGGCTCTAAATTATTATTTCTTAGGCTTATGCATATTAGTAAGGCCCCTCGTT
Source organism: Taxus chinensis (assembly GCA_019776745.2). Taxonomy (NCBI): domain Eukaryota; kingdom Viridiplantae; phylum Streptophyta; class Pinopsida; order Cupressales; family Taxaceae; genus Taxus; species Taxus chinensis. Next base: position 606,344,631 of record CM034154.1, on the reverse strand, counting down.
ATTAGTATTGAATTCACTTTGTCAAGATTACAATTAATTTATTCCATCGATTAATTTATTAGTGCCCGTGGAGGTTTCGACCGTGCAATCAATCCCCTACTAAAGAAAACTAGAAAGGAGTCGACTCAATACAAATGTCTGTCAAATGCTTCTCCTTCGATTTTTCACATAGAAAAGTAAAACACTAGAGACTAGACGAATGCGTTGTTTAAAACAGATAATAGTTTTTCCTTTTGAGAAAAAATATAACTTTGTCAGTTTATATTGTGCAGTCTCGCTACATTTTATTGTTAAATTCCATATAAATCAACTTTCGCCTATAATTCATTTAGCTTTTATTGTATTGCATCATAATTTTATCCTCTTTGCTCTACCAAAAACAAAGTAAGTTATTGACATTATTTACCAGTTTGCTTCTGAAAATTGTAAGTGTATCTGCCTGGAGATACTAAAATCATATCGAATTGGTCTCTCGTGCAACTCTCCCGGAAAAAACTACTTTTAGTTTTAAAGTCAATTTTACTCAAATAAATCTTAATCATCCATGGATACCATCTGCAATGGATCTTAATGCAGTTCAATTGCTAAAATCCAACACCCTTAAAAGACATATATAAAAAGACATGAATGTAAGAAATTTACACATCCAATTAATAAACTTTGCAAAATTTGATAACACGGTAAAAATGATCATATTATACCGAGATAAATTGGAGCATACATTGGGCAGATAATTATCGAAAACATACAAATTGTGGCCTGCCACAAAAGGGATTTTAAGCTTTTCTGGACTATAAGACGCAAGGGATATAAAGTTACAAATTGTAATCCGTCATAAAAAGGAATTTTAAGTATGTTAGAATAAAACACACAAGCTTGACACTGAAACACATAAGTTTCTGATCTGTCATAAAAGCAGATTTTACATTTTCTGGGACTAAGATATGTAAGCTTGGCTCTAAAATACACGAGCCTGTAATCTGTCATACAAAATATTTTATGTTTTCTTGGACTAAAACACACAAGCTTGTGCTCCACCATAAAAAAGAATTTTACATTTGCTGGGATTAAAACACACAAGCTTAGCACTAAAACAAGTAAGCTTGTGATCCGTCATAAAAAGAGATTTTACATTTTCTGGGAATAAGCTTGACACTAAATTATGCAAGCTGTTGATCCCACGTATAAGAGGATATTACATTTACTGAGACTAAAACACACAAGCTTATAATCCACCATAAATAAAGGATTTTACAATTTCAGGAACTAAAACACACAAGCTTGACACTAAAACTCACAAGCTTATATAATCCACCATAAAAATGGATTTTACGGTTTGTAAGACTTAAAGCAGACAAGCTTGACACTAAAAGACGCAAGCTTGGGATATAAAATTTTCTAAGAAATGAAAATATAAAATCTGTACAACGGATTAGAATTATGGGATATTGATGGCAGTGGTGTCGGGATACTCCTCATGGCGCTGCGTTTGTGAATGCTCCTTCGCAGGCAAAGGAATCGAGTCCTCGCAATACTTTGTGATTCTGCTACGAAGAAGAAGAATTATAGTTGTGAATAATGTATAGGTGGCCACGAAGAGCATGGCAATGACAGTACTTTTCGAGTGTGGCCCCATTTTCCAGGCAACGTAGACGCTGTAGCTGGTAGCAGTGAAAATACCAGAGGGCAGCAGCAATCGTTTTCCAGCGGTAAAATCAACTGTATTCAGCAGAACGGACATGAGGATCAAAAACAAGCAGGGCACCAAAGACAAGGCGCTGGAAATGAGCACCGCTTGACGAACAGTTTCATCATTATTTTCCACGGCGTTGGGAACGGCTGTGATCGCGGCGCAATTGGCGGCGAAAAGAACACTGGCCACCACACGCACCGTCTTCCAATCCTCCTCCTCCTCCTCTTTGTTGAAGCACGAAACTACCTTGAGCAGACAGAAAACTACTCCATTTAGCAGCCACTTGGCCATCTCTGAAAAACCCACCTTTTTCTGGTCTCCAATGTTCATATTTTCCATTTTCACGGCTTGCGTTTCATTATCTCCACCGCCGCGCTCCAAATCTAGAAAACCTTGCATGGTCTTGTGGGTGTTTTCCATCGCCAACACCGACCCTCTCATGCCTCGCAGCGAACAGATCGGTTTAACAGTAAACTAGGAAATACCCCCTGTGCATGTATTTAAAATTCTATAAAGTTCTCCTTTTGACTGGTCGCAAAAACCGCCAGATTGACGCACTGCCACCCAGCTGGACTGTTAATAGGGCCAAATGATGACAGTATCCTGGATACGTCATCGTATAGACTGGAAACTTGACCAAACAAGTGCACCTTCCAAGTTACCTCCAGCCTTGATCGTTTAAGAGCAAACAAATAAAATTACATAATATTTTGTTACGTAAAAAGTAACTTTATTTTATTTTTCTATTTTTTATTTATCTTATTGACAAAATGTAACGCAACTAATATGAACTAACGGGATATAGTTTTTAGCTGGGCAGTTCAAACTATGCAAACTTGTCTGATGAATAAGCCCATCCTACATATAGAGCCCATCCTACTGAAAAGCTATCATGCACTTAGAACCACCCAACGAAAAAAGCATTCGCTGCTTTTACACGCAACTGAGAAAAGCTCCCTCGCATAAGCCACCGAAAGATAAAAGATGCCGCTTGCAATCTACGCAGAATTTGTTCGTTACGGGTTTGACACGCAACTGGAAAGCATAAAAGTGGTCCGCTTGCCATCTACGCAGAATTTGTTCTGGTTTGACACGCATCTGGAAATCTGCTCTGCATGTGGAGCCCAACCACCGAAAGGTAAAAGAGCGCTGCTTGCGATCAACGCAGGAAATCTTATATACATGTAAATTGCATCGAATCGATCCAAGTATGTTCTCGGTGAGTGCTTCCGGATATTTGTCAGTGCTGTTTTCTTTGGGCGGTGGCATATCTCTAAATCTTCAAAAAAGTATATTCGAATACTGTGTGAAGTCTTCCCCACGGAATATACTCAATGCTTCTTTGTGGGTTCCGAGTCTGTGCCGATTGTTCAACTATGGAGAGAACATAGTGCCGTCTGTATCCATATCTGTTTTCTACGTTGAGGTGTTCGCGAATGTTCCCTTCTTTTTCAATTCTATTTATTTTAAGTTATGTGTATGCCAAAAATGCGAGTGTGTTGTATATATTATTGATATTTGTGGCAAGATATTGTATGGGTTCAGAAGTAAGGATTGCGAATCTAACAACTAAAATGGAGCAGAAGGGCAGTAAATTACTAGTGTCTTGCGGATCAGGACAATTTGCTGCTTGTACAACTGTCGACTGGTTGTCCGTTTTAGCCGCGCTGATTGTTAGCGCTTCTTTCATGGTGGTCTTCAAGGTTTTAAAAAGTCCAGAAAACAGCAATATTGGAGCCTTGCACGTATTTGTGATATTGGAAACGGTTGCACTGCATTCCTCGCTTGGAGTCCTCGCGGTATATTCTCTGGTAGACCGGGCAAGCGGTTCGACGATTGGGTTAGAACGGGCGATACGGCGAGTGCTTCTCATGTCATTTGCATGTTCTGTTGCTGGTGCATTCTTTGTTCGAAATTGTCTGTTTTAGTGGGACATATAGTGAACCCTATCACGTCCATTTGCCCTCTTCCCTCGCTGTGCCTAGTTTCAGGTATGTTCGCAGTTTCATTACAAAGTCAATTTGTTTTTTTTTGTTTTTTCGGTTTGTAAATACCTTCAGAATCGTTTTGGGTGCCTCTTAGTCAAAACTGAGAAGATCAGGAGGGAAACAGTTATGTTAAATCTCGCCTACCGCGGAAGCCGCATCAAAATTCCATCTCTGTCCTTCCTACTTCTGATTCCGGTGTGGAAGGAGGTCCGTATCAACCTTTTATGGTCTAATTTTTTATGGAGTGGCCTGTGGAATCCTCTGTTTTTATTTTTGATGACCTGGCCTGTGAATTCCTCTGTTTTTCTCAAAGTCTCAATAAATATTGATCAGTTACCCTTTCACTTATTTGCAGAGGGGGATTAAGCCTTAGGCAAATTAGGCAGTTGCATAGAGTGCTAGCAGTCAGGGCGCCCCTGAATCTAAAAATTTCCTTTTCGTAATATTTTTTGCAAGTAAAAGAAAATATCACATATTTATAAGCACATATGATTTTTTTGGTATTGTTACCCGTTCTGATGTAGCTCCAGATTATGTAGGTGTGTAATTTGTTCTATAAAAATATTAATGTATGTTTTATAATGTTGCTGGTGTATCTAGTAGAGGTGAGTATAATTAAATGAAAAAAGTATTTAATTTTCTATTCTTAATTTTTTGGGAAAATTTCTATTATTTTGTTATGGAGGAATCCGTACGCCTAGTCTAAACACGACTCTTCACAAAATCATGGGATCTACATAAACGTTTTTGTTTCTTTGCAAAAAAATGGTGCTTCATTTCAGGATAGAGTTCGTGTCACCTACTTGATATGGCTAAATCAAGCTTGTAAAAAGTCTTGTATAAAATATTGTATTTTTTGCATTCTAAACATCTCCTACTATTAATTTTTCCATCCACAAAATAATTTTCATCCTTCCGTGATAATTTAATAATATTTTATTATTATTATTTTATTATGACCATGATGTAAATTTAAAAATACAAAAATATAGACAAATTTTATTTATTTATTTTATGGAAAAAATATTAAATAAATTTTTAAGGGCGCCCACTCAAACTATTGCCTAGGGCGCTCCATCTTTAATTCAGCCCTGCGTATTTGACGGATGTATCATATCTATATCACGCATCGCATCTGTTCCAACATTCCTACATGTTCCTACCTGCTTTGGACATACCCGTTTTCGTTGGCCTTATTGTCATTAATGGGATTTTGGGACTGACAAATTTGATGAATTTTCTGTCAAATGTGTACCAACGTATGAGTTCTAGCCTTCAACGACACATATGCAGACTTTCTATAAAAAATTCATTTTTCGAAGTTCCAACCTCCACACAGAGTAATCAGATTTGAAGAGCAAATAAGGGATCGATTGTCCGTGGGAATTAATTTCTGCCATGTATAGTATTATTTTTCTTTCTCTATTACGTGAATACTATCTCCATGCAATATGATTATTCTTAACGCAACAAATAAGGGCATTTCATATTTCCATACTCACTACACTCTCTACAAATTTGTGTGCTCTACGTGGACATTGATTTGATTCAAGCCATTTATGTTTGTATTAAATATTTATTAAACTAAAAATGTAAAATTGTAGCCTAGTCTAATGTTATAAGAGTAGTAAATAACATATAAATAAATACTAAAATTAATCCAACGAACTAAGCAAGTTAAATATGAAACCCTAAAGACAAAGAGGATTAGGGAAAGCCTTAGCTGATTCGTAGATGTTGTGGGACTTTTTCGTAGTAGAGACCGGTTGAGCAGGAGGGGGAAACTGTTGCATAGGAGCTCAAGAAAGTGCAGATATGCGCTATTTTGTCGCGGCACCCTGGCCTGTGGAAATGATTCAGGAACCTCCTTTGAGGTGTCGTTGAATGCTCGCCTATGTTCGATTCCTATCACAGGAATGCCATTGTATGATCGTCGAGGTATTGGAAAACCTACAATTTAAAAGAATCACATGTGAAACCCCATAAAAAGCATCAAAACCCGAAAAAAGATAAAATCATGGATAAAACAAAGTGCATCTATTTTAACAAACCAATGAGAAGTTTCAAATGGAAAATATAGAGCAAGAATAAATGATAACTCACCTCAAATACATGAAACCAAGGCAGATCAAAACACAATGGTGAGCTCAAACTACTATACAGTTATGGCAAGAAATAGAAACAACAAATAGCCGAACTAAGTGACGACCCAGGTCGTGAATAACCCACAGCCCATGTTGACTCAAAGGTTCACATCGAGCCAATACTATTGCTAGTAAATCAAAGTTGGAAGTTAAAAAAGAGTTCCACAAGAATGAAATATTGTCCAAGAAAGCACCAAAATACTCGAAGCTGCCACACAAGATAAAAAAATGCACATAAAACAGAGCTTACCCACATTAATGGCATTGAAATACCCACAACATGGCAGAGCTCCTGATATCGAAGCCAAGTATAATGTGAAACAATGACCCATATGAGCTTTTTACCTTGGCAAATGCGTAAGGGTTGAGTTGTAGAGTTACATCGAAACACAAAGGTTAAATACCCCAACAGTTAGTACAAGCTTGAAATGGAAGAAAGTTCCCACAAAGGATACACTACATGCTCCAAAATCACAGCCATGTTGTCCAATGAAGATGCAATCCATAGAAATCACAGAAAATAGAGATTTAACAGCTGTCATGACGGCCTTAAACTCAGAAATTGTGTTGATACAAGTGATCATTAATGGCACGCGAGAGAATATAACTAGTTCTGAACAACTAATCAGCAGAGATGAAGCTTGAATGAAAAATGCAAAACTTCCATAGAGTTTTTCCAAAAGCTTCCCACACTTTCCCAAATGTGCATTAGAGTAATATTTAGGGTTTTTTACCCTAATAGTTCGAAGTAACATTACCTAACCATAGGCAATTAACTATGGTTGAGTCAAAACTTGCATCATGACTTTTTGAGACCATTATACAAAAAGGTCCACCTTAGGATTTCGTTTCCTTTGTATTTAATTATTCGCTACCTTGCATGACAAGGGAAGGATTGTGATAAGGTAGATTATTATGCTTTTACATGATACAATTTTTCCACAAAATTATTGTGGGAAAGGGCCATCACCTTTTGTATGTAAGAGAGCCAAAAGTGACAAAAATAACCTTTGCACAAATATAAATATAAATATCTAAGAGACAAAATTTGACTTTTTGAGACCATACCATTTGAAGTTTAAATATTATTTAAATTGTGAATTTAGATTATAGTATTTTAGTTTCACATATACAAAAAGTAGCTCCTTCGAGATAGGAATAAAGGTTGTTTTATTCCAAATTACCTTGATTTGTGCTAAATGATTCATGCTACACCCTTTTGCAACTAGGCAGTTTAGAGTAGTAGTTAACAACAATTGACCACAGAGATGCATGAGTGATGTGGAGTTATTTTTAACCCTCCGTGTAGTTTAAAATCCATGACAATAAAAGATCATATTTAGTATGCTTGATGGCATTGATCTTTTTTTTATTGAGAAAAATTCACAAGGCTAAAAATATTTTAAACTAAAACCAATGATCTGGAACTAAAATGATTCCGCACAATCTTGAAAAGTATTCATCCATTATGTGGACATTAATGGGTTTTACAAATAATACTTGGAAATTAACATATTGTTATCCTTTTATCATTTAAAGATTTTTTTAAGGCTAAAATCATGCATGAATGGGTACTTTAGCTAAATTAGAGTGTTTGGAGAGAGTTCAAAATTTAAATAGAATTAGCTATTTTTTTTTGAGGTTATGGGTCACACAGTAGTGATAATCCATAATAAGGTTTCAAAGGTGTTGACTTTTCATATTTTATTTTTAATAATATTATGAATTCTTAGAGTTAATTTTATCTATAATGCATAAATTTAATACTTCGTAGAAAATATATAATAAAAAATTTAGTGGTCTATATAATATGAAGATGTAATGATTTTTTCACAATGAAATAATTTTAAAATGTAAATTTTCCACAAGGGTTACTTTAATGAAATTTGTGGAATATCTACTTTTTATTTTATATAATTTATTCATTTAAGGTTGATAATCCACAAATTTTCTACAAAACAATTAATTTGTGGAAAACGTTGTGGATAAATAACCCTACTTCTTGTAGTGTATATATTGTGTGCTCTTGCAAAGCACAAATGGGGGTGCTAATTTTTGCAGACTTATGTTGCACCTTTGATTAATAAAGATTGAGTTTCCTCCATATTGAAGATTTTTGCATTGGTTTGTAGAAGTTATTTTGTGTGTTGAAGTGAATAAATAGGTTCCTATGCATGCTATCAAATTCCATAAACCTCCATCAAGCAATTTTGCCAATTTTTGTAATTTTTGTCAAGTGTCATGTTCAAACACCTTATTGAGTGCAGAATCTATCAAATAATTAATTGAAGTGAATAATCGGTCTTTCATCAATATTTAAGTTTGTTTGTGCAAAACAAAGACCCACATAATTCTGGTGCATCACCTCTATATGCTTTCATTTTTACTTTTCCTCTAACTTTCAACTCAATCAAATACATATTTTCGAGTAATTCATCAAAGAGAGCCACCCTTCCTGGAATAGTTTTTCCTCACTCCGAGGCACCAACAACTCAGAGGGAATCCCATTGTACCAGAAAATATTCAAAAATTAGATTGTCATCCATAAGAAGGTGTACTTTGGACCGATAACACTAACTTATGTGAGAATTCCAATATTTGTACCTCAAGAATAATATCTCTCAGTATATTTTAGATATATGTATTTAAGATATACATGCTAATTTGTAAATATAGAATTGTATTTATTAAATTTTAATTACAAATATAAAATATTTATTCATATGTTTCATTTATGAAACACATCTAAATGTAAAAACTAAAATAAACTAACATTAAATAACAATACATCTAAAAGTAAAAATTAAAATAAAACTAATATAAAAGTAAAAATACATCTAAAAGATAAAATGCATTTAAAAACTAAAAATAATATAAAACTTATTCAACTAAGTATCATCCACTAAAAACAAATATAGTTAATTACATGTAAAAAATTATAAAATACATTTAAAAGTAAAATATATTAAACTTATTTTTTTCACCATGCCTTCTCTGCAGCTTAACTCAAACCCTAACCCTAGCATGTGGCACAATCTCTAATTCTTTTGCTAATGGCAGAGGTAGAAATGACGTCAATCCTACAGGAAGTGTTTTTGGTAAAGGAAGAAGGGTATCTCCTAAATGTTTCTCTCCTGTGCAAAAAAATCCCCCAAATCCTAGCCAATATGGCATCACTATCCCTAGCAGTGGAAGCATGGGCACTTCGCAACAGCACTCTGGCAACACTATTGTAGGTGGATAAAAGCTTGGTGACATTGTTGCAGGGGGATCTATGTCTATAGGAGGTGACATTTCTTCATCCCTGGGAGGCAGTTCAAGATTCCTTCCTTTGTTTCCTCTCCTCATGGTGGGGGGTGGCGGATCTTCTTCCCACTTTAACAACGGTAGCCAACATCTGGGTGTTGATTATTTTTCTCCATTGGTTGCCTCTGATGCAACTGCATGACGGAGATCCTTTTGAGCCACAAAGTGACAATCTTGTTACCCTTTCAGGTAGGTGTTTCGATGATGGACGTGTAACCCACAAACCTATGAATGCCTCCTTCAGAGATGTTGTGTAGGGCTGCAAAACCATGACTCCTGCCACCACTATCCCTTGTATTACATTTGGTGAGAAGGTCCTAGAAACTGAACGCTTCTATGAGGAGCATTCATTGATTTTTAGGTTTAGTGGTCTATGGCCCAGTCTACCGGATCTTCACGAATAGATAGATAAATACTGGATCTCTCTTATCAATGGAAGGTTAGATCCATACCCATGTGCAAAAAGAATTTTTATTGCAGTTTTTTCTTCAATATCTGATAAAGATATCATAACGCGTAAATTACGGGTCTGTAAATCATGATATCTCGTCTTAAAAATCTGGTTCCCCTCTTTTTTATTGGCAAATAGATTTTTGAAAGGGACTATACCCTGGCTCCCCTCCTTTTTATTGGCAAATAGATTTTTCAAAGGGACTATACCCTGGTTCCCCTCTTTTAACCCACTCATAGAATCCTTTTCTCGCAAACCTGTTTGGATTAGACTGCCTCATCTTCCCTTGTAATTTTGTAGTCGTGATTGTCTGATCTCCATTGGCAATGTTCTGGGTGTTACTACTTTCATTGATTCCCAAACAACCGATTACACCCACACAACTTATGCTAGGATTCTTGTTGAACCTTACACTTCGAAAAACCTACTTGTAAATATTAAACTCAAAGTGCAAAACCGTACATGGACGCAACCTCTGGATTATGAATCCCTACCCTTCAAGTGCAGAAGGTACTTCGCCCTTGGTCATTCAACTTTTGAATGCAGAATGGTAAAACCCAAACCTGAGAGGAACAACTGGTGGAAAAATGCCCCTCTTGAGCATTTGGTTTTTGATAACAAGGATGATTTGGCTTCAAATTTTGAATCGGATGTGGATGTTGATGTTGTACCCGAAACTCCCAGCAAATATCTTGTTGGTGGGATTGAGAAGAAATTTGATCACATATAGGCAAAGGAAAATGTCCGCCCTCTTCCTCCAATGGAGAATAGAACATATTTGTCGATCAATTCTATTGAAGTCATTCTCCCTATCGAGGAGGTGGCTGATGGGTGGAAAATAGTGCACAAAAAGAAAAAATTCATTCTCAAATATTTTTGTTTCCCCTTTGACTGTAAAGTTGTGTTGACGTTGTTGTTTAGCTATTTTTTGGCTTCACTCTGCCAGGTTGTCCCCCGCCCCTATTTTTTTCTGTTCTATTTGGTTTTTAGGCCTTCCTTCCAGGGGGTGTGGTCCCCACTTGTCAAAAAACCACTGTTATTTCTTGGTGTATCTAGTCCCCTTTATAACCATTTACCAATAATAAAAATTAAAAAAACTAAAAATTAAAAATAATACAAAATAATATAATAATATTATAGTTACTTACCCATTCACACTTATTATTTAATGTGCTCGTAATTATCTTCTAATAAATAACAATAATAATAGGTTTTTATAGTCCACGATGTCGGGCGGCCTGTTTTTGGGGTCTACAAGCGGTTTATAGCATATGAGACTACCTCGTACTCACATGCGGGAGGCAACTAACTTTGCTAAAAAAGAGGCATACATACCCTACCCCCTGTAGGATTTGAACTTGTGACCTCTATTTCAAGAGCACATGTTCTTCACCATTAGGCCAACTCAAGTGTAATAGAAATTAATATCTCCGCATTAATTATCTTGAATTTACTTGCAATAATATCGCCGCAATTATTTACCAATTCACAGTTGTTATTTTTCACACTTTTAAAATAACTTACATTTCCATTTTTAAATACATAATCATATATTTATTTTGTTTATTAAACATTGAATCGGCAGTACAAAATAATAAATTATTTTAACTATTAAACATTATTTGGGAAATAATTTTTTTGTTCAATCAACATCTCGGTACCTTAAATTCCCTATTTTAAAAATATTCTTAAAATTACTCTCCATAAATTACTGGTTGGACACCAAAATGGACTGAATTGCAATTGGAATCCACCAAAACTAACTTTACCTTTTAACTCTTTTGGAAGCTTTGAATGCGTTCATTGCTCGTTGGACATTAAAAGGGAAAGTTTCTGTGCAGGTGGAGCTCAACCACCCAAAGTTCAAAGAGCGCTGCGACCGCCGAAAGGCAAAGGGAAATATTTTATTAATGTTCTGCTTGGGCTAATGTGACCTAGAAACTGAAATAAAATTAATGGAACTGACGGGAAGATTCAAGAAAATTCGTAATGTCTTGGGGAACACATTACATGTTATTTAAGCGAGCAATGGTGGAAGTTGCTACTTGTGCAAATGTCGACTGGTTGTCCATTTTAGCCGCGTTGATTGTCTGCGCATCTTTCATTGTGGTCATCAAAGTTTTACAAACTTCGGACTATGACGATGAAAACAGAAACATGGCCGCCTCGCAAGTATTTGTGATGCTGGAAACAGTAGCACTCTATTCCTCACTGTAAATTCCCTTTTAGACCAAATGAGTAGCTTAACGAGCGCGTTGGAACGGGTGACACGGCATGTGCTTCCTATGTCGTTAGCATGCTCTATAGCTGGTGCACTTTTCGTTCGGAGCTCTCTCTTTTAGTCGCAGAAATAGTGAACCCTGTGACCGTTCCTTTTAGTGAACCCTGTGTCCAGTTTTGCCTCGTTGATTATTATGTGAGGCATGACCTGGGGTCTCGGATGGCCTGCTTGTTACGTCATTTTTTAATGTTTAAATTTTGTGGCCTTATAAATGGCAGTTTCAATCGATACGTTCCACGTGGATAAGATGATTCACAATAGAGTCTACCCACGATGCAGCCACCGCATTGATGCCCTTCTGATTACAATTTGATTGCTCATGCAGCAGCAAGAATGGGGGAAGCATCAAAGAACAGAGCTTTGAAAGTGGTTATGGGTTCATGATCGTGTCCACCCTTATCCATAAATTTTGTGATGTTGAGTGCAACGCCTTGAAAATAAAGTCCATCAGGGATTCCACAACTTTGTACGTCTCAGAAAATGCAGAGCCTGGCTTCACCCGTGTTAACCATGGGAATAGTAGTATATCTCCTCTTCAATACTGATTCCCCTCCCATAATGCCAGACATCCTAGAAACCAACTTAGCCCCGTGCTCTGCGATATGACCCATCGCCAATTAGCTGTTGGTCCAATTATCCCCAACGATTAGGAATGTGCATGCCTAATGAGGAAACTCTATGATGGGAGCAAGGATAAGGCCTGAGAGCCTCCTGCTGTTGTTTTCTGGATTTTTTTGTTCAGTCAGTTTTTTTCATCCATTTTGGTTTATTGAAAAAAAAAGAGGAAAATTTATTTGCATCGAAGGCAATGCGTTCTCTCCCTTTCGTCTCCTCCTTTCTTAGCAACTCTGCCGATCTATCTTATCTTGTTTGAGGAGGGAGGAGGCGTATGTAGATAAAAGAAGGTACATCCCCGATTTAAAGGAGCAGTCCCATGTAGGGAAAAAAACATAGGAGAAATTAGCAGGTCCAAGGTTCCATGTTCTTCTAAAAAAAATAAATTGGAAAGAGTTTGGCAATTATTATTTATTTATATTATATCTTTTTATTGCAATTCTTGCAATTATATTTTAATAAAAGAGGTTACAACTAGCAATCACATTTGAAATGTGGGATGTGAACGGGGTCGAGGTTTCTATTATGGCGGTGGAAGAAATAATAATAATAATAGTAGAGGAAGAGATGGAGGAAGGTTTGGAGGCTGAGGCGGAGGTGGAAGGAGACATCATTTCAGTTCAGATCAAAAACATTCGGATCGAAACTCTACAACAAAGATTATATAGGTTGGAGAGATTTTGGCTTTGATGTCAGAAGAAAATGTTGGCTTCGTTAAGGTAGAGGGACAAACGTAAACCGTGAAATTTAGGTATGGAGAGGGTTTGAAAAAAGACACGGGTTTTCTCGCTGTCGAAATCGATGATAAATTGTAGTACACCTTAAATAATTGTGGCGAGAGGCCCCGAGCAGTGTACGTGCATTTGGTTCGATGCAAATGGAGGGGTCAGCTAGTTAGAGTGTTATCTTGCATTGGAAACTACATGAGTAATCTCAACCCTACCTTGGGTCTCTTAGCCCTACTCATTCATGTAAAGTAGAAGTTTCCTAGTCATTCGTGCAACAATGTGCCCTCCCGTCAACCTCCCTACTCCTCGCCAACGCCCTATGTCCATCTCCTGAGTTGTTGCGTCCATCTCTCCAATGGACTCACCAAACATAAACCTCTAAATATACATGCTGCATATACTCGTCTATGATGTGGGTGAGGAGGAATCTGAACGGATTTGATTACACTGTGTGGGCACAAGGTCAGAAATTTGCAGTCGGGGACAACTTCGGTAAGAAATTTTAATATGCTCGTACATAGGCCTGAAACCTTTAATCAAAAAATCACTACATGATTGATTTGAGGAATTATTTCACAGAAAATCACTAAAAGACATAATCTCAATATTTTTTTGAAAGTTAGTAGTCTTACTATATGACTAGTTAATTTATTTATGATCACTTTTTTTGCGTATGTATGTTTTTAATTTCACACACACCTACACTCAAATCATGGTGGAAGTAAGTCTTTGTGAGAATTTGGTTTTTAGAATGATCTAACTCTCTTCCCATCCATTTACTTTGGGACAATTAATTCCAACTTAAACTATTCAAAACAGTAAATGTTGAAGGGATGTGTTAAAAAAGTTAAAATTAACGAGCAAAACATTACACAAGGAAGCGATGTGACATAGAAGGGGATTGAGGGAGGAGAAGTATTACGGTAGGAAAAATATTTTTGGTTTAGAGGAACATGATGAAGAGAAATTGAAACCAATTATTCTCCTCTATAAACAACAAAAGGTTATTCTCACCACAAATTTTTGGGTTGAAGCTATCCTTGTGAACGGATCCATTGGCACCACCACCAACATTATCTACAACCCATCTTCATCCCCTTCAAGTCTTCCACTTTTTGTTGTAATCAATTTTAACAAATACAACGACCCTCCATGGAATTCACATTTCTTCACCCATTTCCCCATACCCCCAATCTTAAGAGGAAACTACAGAAAACTTCCTTAAAAAATGGCCCAGCAACTGTGGATATAGGTTCTTCAGAATGACTAGGGCTTACATTCACTATAATGTCTAGAGTCCCCTCCTTACAAGGCCTACGCATTTCACACCCCTTATCTTTCAAACACTACTCTAAAATTTCCCTTTCATGACACCTCCTCAAAATAAAGGAGGAGGAAACATGACTTCAAAATCTTTAGTTCCCTGGTCCTTTACATAAACCACCCCTAACATTTTCGCCCCTCCTCCCACCATATTCATTCACATTGTTTTTCCCCAATCCTCTTCTTCTTCTCTCATGCACCTAAGTATTCTTTCAAAAAAAGAAAATTGGTCACAATTTGAAAATTTTAAAAAATAAAAAATTACATCATACTTTACTTCACATTTTTGCAATCATGACTACAGGTTTTGATCAATTTTTGGAGATGTTAAAAGCTAAAGAGAAATGACTTGAAAAACCTTATAACAAAGACATTTGTCTATTGTTTTTGAGTTTTCCTTTTTATAAAGTAACTTCTGTATGTGAGTGGGAGTGAGACCGAATGAATATAGGATCGACTATGTACAAACCTGCATGTTACTTTGATTGACAAAGCAAATAGTTGACAATGTAAATTGGAAAAAGGACATGTACCTGTTACTTCATGGATTTTGTATCCATTTGTTTTAAATGTGGTGCTTCACGTTTCAATATTTATATCCATCACTTAACAGATATTCATTTTGGTTCATTCATACACTCATAAAAACATGATCCTCACTAATCAACCCCTAATCCATCCACATAGAGTTACTAATACATTTTCTATCTATGTTGTGTTCCACTCCCGATGCAAATATAGCCTATAGTATGGAATAGTACACACTATGATCCCTTACGGTGTCCACATCGTATGCTCCATCGCACGATTGTTAGTATATGTAATAACATAAAATCCGGTCAATAGGGTGATCCAGCCTTAAATGCACATGATGGGTGTCGCTTTCCACGTAAAATCAACCTAAAAATAAAGAACCTTAATTTTTATTGAAATTTGTATTTTATAAAATGTTCTCTTTATCAATCAATACAATGTTCAATGTGTTTTTCCCTATCAATGGAGGTTTAAATGTGACATTGGTGTTTGATTATATATATATATATATATATATATATATATATGATGTTTTTAATATTTTTAATCATAAATATTTGTTAAAAATTAGATTATAAAATTGTGAGATTACACCTTCATACAACTTGAAGATTTAAAATATGAGTGTCATTTTATGTAGAAGTAGATACACATTATCTTAATATTCTTAGTTATTTTTAAAAAGTTGTAATTAACGAAAGCTATTTTTTGTTTTCCTTTATAATACAATTGTTATATACAATTTGAAAGGTATTACTTCAATATAATTTTGGAAAAGACTTAGAAAATAAAGAAAAGTGCTTCGAGATATAGAATGCACAATATTGAACATAGCAACACTTTTATGTGTAGTTCAAAAGGTTTATTCAATAGGTGCTATTCAAATAATCTATTATAATTTCTTTCTTATTTTATATAAAAAAAGGAAAATCGTTTCTTAGTGTATTGGAAATTCATATTTTTAATTTATCAAGGATCTCAAAAACATTTATTGGAATGCATTAATATATTAATCAAATGATGAAAATGATTACAACAAAAAGGGTGACCGAAAAACATACAAGGCCTAGTCTCCCCACGAGTACAAAATAAGATTAGAAAAACTACAACTACACGTCACCAATGGAGGCTACAAATAAATGAGGTCTAATTAACACATTATATATATGTGTGTGTGTGTGTGTGTGTGTGTGTGTGTGTGTGTGTGTGTGTGTGTGTGTGTGTGTGTGTGTGTGTGTGTGTGTGTGTGTGTGTGTGTGTACATGTATATATAATGTATATTTATATATATATATATATATATGTGTGTGTGTGTGTGTGTGTGTGTGTGTGTGTGTGTGTGTGTGTGTGTGTGTGTGTGTGTGTGTGTGTGTGTGTGTGTGTGTGTATGTATGTATGTATGTATATATAAATATACATTATATATACATGTATATATATACATGTACACACACACACACTCTGTGTGTGTGTGTGTGTGTACATGTATATATATACATGTATGTATGTATGTATGTATGTATGTATGTATGTATGTATGTATGTATGTATGTATGTATGTATGTATGTATGTATGTATGTATGTATGTATGTATGTATAGACACACACACACACACACACACACACATATGTATATGTGTGTGTGTGTGTGTAACCAAACATAACAACAACACTAAGGGAAGACGACAAATTATACCTTCAAAGAAGGGATAAATGAAAAAAATGCAATTATATCCTCCATATGTCACAAACATTATTTGCCATGTACCACTATACTTCCTATTGTACATTGAAAATAAATCACATCTATCGGCGTAACTATTGAACACTAATGAACACCTCGGTCAACTAAAAAAACATCGTAATAAAAGCATTAACTAGGAAGATGAAGCCATTGTAAATGCAAATTAATGAAAAGAATTCTAATATGGTAAGTTTTATCACAAATATCTACAAATATTACCTCTTGAATTTTCTACACACTTTATGGATTGAGCACACACACTTACCATCACCAACAATTTCATTAAAAGCCTCAAATTCAGCTTGAACAATCATTTTTATTCAAAGAACTATGTTCTTATTCTAGAAGTCAAACTAGTTTAAAAGGCAAAATGTATTAAATGACTATACCAAAGGCTAAATTCAACTTTGACATGATTATAACCTCCTATCTAACATAATTGATCCATTCAACAAGTTTCAACTCATAATTTCCACTCATTTCCTTTGTACACCTCAATTTTGGCTTATGGCCCTCCAAAATCACAAAAAATGATGAAAATGACACATTCCAAAGAGGTAAGCTTGATTGGTAAAAGTTTCAAATGCCCGTTGGCCTTTATATCCTCTCACGGAGTTTCATGATTCAATGTACTACCTATAGAAATTTATTATGAAAATACGAGCTTTCAACTAGTCTTCTTTAAGCCCTATTAGCCCTCTTGGCCTTCGTGTTCAGAGTAAACTGTAAACAACCCAAAAAAATAATTGTATATCCTCAGACCCATTATCGAGCTTTTGCTATGTGTAATTTTTAATGCTCCAACTCCTTCTCCACTTCTCCCAACAACAAACCCTCCCTTTTTAACTAGGCTTCTCAACTACTAGCTAGGGTTTCAAGAAAAATTTTCTAGGGTTTGACTATATTTCACAATTACAACTTCTTAGACACCTTGATCTGCCTTATCCCATAATGTTCATGCTACTTTCATTCTCTAATCACCCTTATAGATTGAACCATCTAATATTTCATGTTTAATCCTCTTAGGTCTTCTTGACTTATTCTTAGCTCTTGGTCTCAATAGTCTCCTTAACTCTGATTCTTACCTTTCTATGCCTCTTGTCTTTGGTTCACCCCTTCATTACCCTATGTAACACTACCTATATCTCTCTAATAATAAATTCAATAAACTATTTGATTATACCTCAAGATAATTCCTTTCTTAACACCTAAATTCTTCTTACAAGGCCTTTACCATGACTGTACTTTGAAGGAAATCATTACTCTATTTGATGAAGGTGAGAATAATACCTTGTATATTTCTTATAGGATCCCACACACACTCATTACCATTTAACTCTCAATATCCTTATGAACTTATTTCAAGAAAATTTTGCAATCAATATAGATAACACTATCATACACTCTTGCACAAAAATTGTGTATTCTAGTTTTTCCTTCTAACTTTGAAGGTTCGTATTTGTACATTGGTTCATCATGAATATTATTTTTATTAAATTTAAAAAAAATCCACAAAAACTCTACATACCTCAAGAAGATATATTATATCCTTCACCTTCAAATTGTTCCTCATAAGCTTCTCAAAACTGGACAAGTCTACAATGTGAGTGTTCTGACATTTATTGGGCATATCAAATCATAATTATTTTCCTTGAAATTTGTATAATACCTTATCCATGATAAATCATTACTTTTTTTACAAATTTTGATGAATTTTACACAGTGGTAAGGGAAATGAAACCTAATTTACCATTCAAAGCCCTAGAATGGGTTGTGAATACCCTGTTTTGTGATTCTTTTTATTTTAGACAATCCTGATGGTTTCAAAAGATCTAGTTGTTTGCATGTGTTCCTCGCCTCATATATTGTAATTTCCAAGTGTCATTTTTGAATAGTATACACCTATACCATCCTTATGATCATGAAATGGTTTTCTACAAAGATTGTGTTTACAACTATTTGTTTTATCTGCTAACCCTCTGTGCTAGGATTTATACTATCCTCCATGGTTTAAAATGCAACATATTTCATAATCTATATAGAGGCACACTATAAAATTCATCTATAATTCAACTATCAAACTTTCAAATGCAAATTCATCTAAGAAAACCTTCACAAATCACTTACCTTCCATTGTGTGACTAAATCAGGGTTGTTTAATAGCTTTTCCTTGCATGAATTCAATATTTGTTTGTTTTCAAGAATATAACCTCTTCCTCATACATGAAGAAACATTAAAAACATTTATCAAAAGAATTAATTATTAAAATATTAAACCATAAGAACATAGCAACCATCCTATTAGTGCGAAATCATAGCACCCCCAAATGAGTTCTATAGGTCTACTTTTCTAAGGAAGGGTCATTTGGTGTGATTGCATAACATTAAAATTTCACCAAGATGTACGAGACCTTGTAAAAATGGGAAAATCTCTCTAGATTAAAGGTTGGTTCCTATTCCTCATTGTTCAGGTGCATACATGAGAACTTGCAGAGGATCTCTCTTTATACCTAATCTAAACTTTCCAAGGAGACAGGGGTAAAAGGAATACAGGAAATCAAACTAAGCTATAAGGTGATGCACTGAAGGAATGATGAATATTTTTTTTGCCAATAGACAGCAAACCAACCAAATGCCTACAATAACTAAGTACACATATAACCAGATCTATAATGAAAGATTAGATGAAATCAAAAGAGACAAGAGAGGATCTAAAGTCGATCACAGACATGATTGTATTGCTCTGCAGATTGATACAATGCATTACAAAGAGGCCAAAAGGCATAAATGTGTATCACAGTCTAGTAGAAGGTCTAAAACTCCATGAGTTTCCTTATGCTAGAAGAAAAGGGGAGCCTGCAAAACAAAGAACATGTCCAACCCTTTACAATGAATCCTGCACCCCTGTATTTATAGATTCGATCAGAGAGAAGAAAGAGAGAGAGAGAGAGGGTAAAAAGTAGGTTAAAGCTCAACTACTGTTGTTAATTCCTCTGATAAAATATTCCTCCAAATCCATCTTGACTACCTCAATCCTTGGTTTAGCGTCCTTGAAGGAAGAGGAAACGATGAAAACAGATAGAATCTGATCTGGTTGTTGAGGCAAGGAGATCCTGCATTAAAGGCCTATGAAGACTGTTTCTCCATTTTTCACTCTACCATGGCCTGAGAAAAATGAATTCTTTATCTTTCTATGGTGTAGAAGACATCGAGATGCTTCCAACGGTGTCTAGATTTTCAATATTTTGAGCCCTGAACTCGAAAGACCTGCCCCTTCAAATTTTGTATCAAATTGGTACAAATGGGTGGGAAAACAATTTGAAAAATGTTTCCCCCTTTTGATATGGGACATGTGGCAACCAGATTAGAGAAAAAATCAGGCTTGTGGGTCTGCAATTTATCTTTTTTCCTTTTTGCATTAAAAACATGTAAAACTCAAAAAACTCTTACAGCCCCAAAGCTCTGCACTTGGACACGTGACACCCTTTGGTTGGCTGGGGGGATGCACTTCCATCTTTACCATCTTGTGCCTTTTGGGCAAAAGGCAAATTTTCACCTTTTCCTCCGAATCCCCGCTTTGGCTTTGACTCGGGCTCGAACGCTAAATTTTTCCTTTGGGTAGAATCGCGGCCCATTTTGTGACTTTTATCCTTTTGGCATGACAAAGGGCAAAAAATCAACTTTCCCCCCGATGGCCCTCTTTCCTTGACTCAGGAACCAAACGTTGACTTTTTCGCTTTAGGCGGAGTTGTGGCCCATTTTGTGTATTTATGGCTAAGTCTTTTGCTTGGTGGGGTAATATCTATTGATCTGGGACATGTGGAAACCTGGCGCTTGTTTGGAAACCTTCTTCTTTATTCAATCTTTGAATTAGTGCCATTTAGACACTTGGCAGCCTCTGCTGGCTTGGCCTATGCATTGACTATTAAATTGACTCTGTCCCTTTTATGATATTAGACATGTGGAGAGCACCATGCACTTGCTTGAAAGCTTGGCTCAAAGTTTTCCTTTGGAGGAGCGTCGAGTTGACACTTTTCGGCTTCCATTGGTCTATGGACTTTTCAACAGTCCCTCTTACCCCTTTTGGATTTTGGGCTACATGGCGAGCTCGCGCTCATTTGGGTCTCCACTCTGGGACTAACTCTTGGAGATGCGCCACATTGACACTTGGCATTCTCTGCTTACACTTCTATACTTTTCCAATTTTGAGGCCTGCCATGTCCACCTTTTGACCCTATTTAACTATTTCCTACATGGAGGGTTAGTACAAGTTTGAGTCACTGCCATGGGCTTCCTTTTCGGATTTGCATCGAGCCAACACCTGGCATCTTCTCTCTTAGTTGAATACTTTTCAACGGCCTCGCAAATTGTGGGGTTCTAGACGCGTGGAATCCTGGTGCAAGTTTGGGCTTCACCTTTTTGGATTCATCTTTGGAGAAGCTCCATTAGGACACATGGTCCCTTCCACTACCTCCTCCATACTTAGTCAATTTTGGACCCTTTCCTAAATGGTTTCGAGCCCCGAGGACTTCGGATATTCACCGTTTCTTCCCTCTACTTATCTCTTGATTCCTCTGTGGCACTTCCCCTTCTATATCTGACCCTATTATTTCACTGGTTGAGTCTCACTTGTAACTTGAAAAATGGATTTAAGGACACAGGAACGGCTTGATAGGGTTGTTTATTTTGCATAGAGTCCCTCAGTCTTTCTTGGCCCCCACCACTCCATTATTGAGTCCCTCTGCGACCAATTTACAGATCTGAATGAGTTTTTTAGGTTCCTTCTATGTGGGGTCATGACTGATCCAATATTTTGACCCCGGGGGTGAAATATGGATAAAAATTTGGTGAAAATCGATAAGGGTATCTTCCTGCTAGATGAAAGACCAATTACCTTGTCATATCCGTTGGGCATGGAGTTGAAAACAATGGTCTGATACTGATTCTTCCTCTGATTCATGAGCCCAGTCATTTACACTCTCAATTTTCATGAGAAATATCAAGTTGAAGGTTTCTAAGAGTAGAAAATTGTTTTGACCTGGGCTTCATCTGTCTCTCCTGAATGGACTGCATAAGAGCAACAAAACAACACCACAACTATATACAAAATTTGAAATCATACATGCTCCAAATAGAACATGCAGAGTGTGCAAATACTTAGGAGAAAAAAACCTAAACTACAGCAATGCGATGTGCACAAGCACTTAGAGGAAAGAGAAACTAAACTAATATGTACATGGTGAGAACTTTCCTTTTAGTAGCAGTGCTTAAGATAGATCCCATTCACTGGAATCTACAACTCTTCACCATCCAATGTAGACAATTGGAAAGCATTGCTACTTTTACATCTTGTGACCATGTAGGGGCCACTCCAAATGGCATCAAACTTGGAATGCCTTCCTGGTTTTTCCTCAATCTACATCCCATTTCAAAACCAGGTCTCCTTCCTGGAAGGTCCTTGCTTTTTTCCTTCTTGTCAAAGCATCTCTTGATTGAGGCCTGATCCTTCTCTATTGCTTGGAGTGCATGCTCTCTATGGTTTCTTCCAATTCTATCAGCTCCGCATACCTGGCCTCCATTGGTTCAAATTCAGACATCTCTAGCTGCTTCACGAGCTCCAATGCTGGCAACTCAAGTGATATAGGCAACATTGCCTCTTTCCCATAGACAAGTTTGAATGGAGAGCTACATGTAGATCTCTTGGGTGTTATCCTATCAGCCCATAAGGCCGATTTTGAGATTTGTGTGCCAGGTTCTCTGATTCTCATCAAGATTTCTTCTGATGATCTTTAGCAGGTTCTTGTTTGTGGACTCGATCTTGGACCATTACCTTGAGGGTAATAGTTTGATGAAGTGCTCAAGTAAGTCCCATTCTTAACAGCCCATCCTGTGATCTTGGAACCTATGAATGCCAATGCATTGTCTAATATAATGGTGGCTGGCACTCCAAATATGGTCACTATCCCTTCATAGAAATCTAGTATACTAGACTCATTAGCTTCCTTGAGTGCCACTGCCTCGGTCCACTTGGTGAAATAGTCTGTTGCTGTCATAATCCATTTGTGGCCTTGGCTTGAATTTGGATTGATGAATCCAATGAAGTCCAATCCCCATTGCATGAAAGGTTGGTTGACTGAAATTGGGTGCAATGGAAGTGTTGCTAACTTTTCTTTTCCTTTGAAGAATGCACAATTCTTACACTTTTTGATCCATGCATAGCAGTCACTAAACACTCTGGGCCAATAATAACCCGCCTTCATGATCTTGAGTGTTGTCACCCTTGGAGAAAAATGGCCTCCAACTGCTTCAACATGGAATTCTCTGTAACACTCTCTCAACCTGATCTGTCTTAATGCATCTCAGTAGAATGTCCATTGATGTCTCTTTTGAACAAGACACCATCAATAAGAACATATGGGATGGCATGTAGTCTAAAATGTATCCTTTTTGCTTTACTCATCCCATGAGGACACAGGCCTATTTTGAGGAAGTGCACCATGTCTTGGGTCCAACAAGGAGCAGGTACATCATTATTTCCTTCCTCTTGATTATCCTGTAGAACAAAAACAACCTCCCTTTCACTGTTTTCTTCATCTTGTTGACCTGAGGCTAGTTGTTCACACAACCCTTTCCCACAGACCAGCTTAGTGACACTTGATCTCAATGTCATATTCCATGACATGAGTGATCCATCCTGCACGTTTTTCATTCAGATCCTTGTTGAGAATGAATTTTTTAACTCCCGCATGGGAGACCAACAATTGGATTTTATTATTTGAAACCAGATGCTTAAACTTCTTTAATCCTCTGATTACTACCAAGACTTGCTTTTTGATGAAGGAGTATCTCACTTCATAGTCTTCTAGACCTTGACTGAAGAAAGCAATTGGCTATTTTATACCTCTCTTTGTTCTGCTGAACTAAGATTGCAGAAATTGTGTCACTGCCACCAAAGGCATACAGTATGAAGTCTTTAGAGAAATATGGATTCACGAGAGTTGGGGCTTGTGATATAGCTTCTTTGATGGCCTCAAATCTTTCCTTTCCTTCAATCTATCCACCTGAATGCTAAGCTCTTCTTCAACATCAACGTTATTGGCTTAACAAGGGTAGACAAAGTTTGGTACAAACCTGCGGACAAAATTGATTTTTCCCAAGAAGCTTTGAAGAGATTTCTTGTGGCTTGGCAATGGCAATGCTCTTATTGCTTCAACTCTCTCCAGGGTCAATTACCAATCCTTCCTTTGATACAATATGACCTAGAAGCTTGCCCTCATGGGCCAAGAATATGCATTTTTTAGGGTTCAATGATACCCCAAATCTTCTGCATCTTTGAAACACCTACCTTAGGTGGAAAAGGTGGTCTACTACATTTTTGGAAAACACCATGTAATGTCATCTAGATAGATCAGTACTATTTTGTTGATCAACCCTTTGAATGCCATATCCATTTCCCTTTGAAAAGTGGCTCCGGCATTGAACAATCCAAATGGCATTTTTCTGTAGGCATAGGTGCCCCCATTTGGTGGTGAAAGTTGTTTTGAACTAATCATCTTCTTTCACCATGATCTGGTTGTACCCTAAGTAGCCATCTAGGAGGGAGAATCTCTCTGATCCAGACACCACTTGCAATATCTTCTCCATTGAAGGGAGTGGGTAGTGATCTTTGAGGGAAGCTCTGTTCAAGTCTCAAAAATCTACACACAACCTAATCTCTCCATTTTTCTTCCTGACTGGGACCAGGTTTGCAACCCAACTTAAGTGTTTGATTGGAAATATGATACTTGCCTCTATCAGCTTGTTCATTTCTTTCTTCATCAAAGGCTCAATGTGTGTGTTGACTGGTCTCTACTTTTTCCTGATGGGCTGAGCAGCTGGATCTAGTTTGATTGTGTGTTGTGCTAGCTTTGGATTGAACCCTCTTTAGATCTTCATAGCTCCAAGAAAATACATCTGGAAATTCTTGGCAAAGTTGTATGAATTCATACCTTTCTTTCTCAGTGGCCACTTTTCCAATTTGAAGTGTTTTTCCTTCTCCAACTGGATTGACTTTGAATCTTCTCCTTGATCTGTATGTTATCCTTCTCTTTTCTAAACTGATCATTAGGATTGAAGATAGACTCCAATGTCACTAAGCCTTTGGGAAGCTTGTTTTTATGTAGCTGTACTATTTGATTCCTGTATTGATGCTCTAATCTACTTTGATTTCTAGCTGAGAATTTAGCTTCTTCTTGCAAAAAATTAATGATCTACTGATCATTCTCGAACACCTGCTAGCATGTGTTGTTATCTGGCACTGCTGGCCTCACAACTATATGGATATGTGGTTGTTCCTTGTCTCTTTTGATGTTGTTGACCACATCAAACGTTGCTCCTAACTGACTGTAAATGTCCTATCAGCAACTTCATTCTCCTTCCTAGGTATGGACACAATGTTGAAGGCCTCGAAATCCTCCATGAGATCCCATACCCTACTCTTGTAACCACTTGAGTAGGTCATTCTTGACAGCATTAAGTCCTCTGACCTGATTGGCAACTAGTTCACTGTCACCAAACATGTACAGCCTTGATTTTCATGCCCAGTAGACTATGGTACCACCTCATATTCATGTGTTACACTCGGGTAGAAAAATTGAAATATGATAGGTTGAATAATATTTCATACCTTTGGGGGACAGCAATCATTCCTCCTCATGGGTCCTTGTTTACTTGTGGAGCCATGGTTAGAGTTTGGTACACCATTATGTGTTACACTCGTATTTTTTACAGCGGTCCCACTCGCCGTTTTTTAGGGGGGTGCCCATTTTCATGTTTTGATACCCACAGATTTTGTATCAAATGTTCTTAAGCAATTGTCTATTTATATGGTCTTATGCATATGATAGATAGATGGAAGTAAATGTATTGTAGATGTGTTTTGAATTGTGTGTCAATGTGTGAAATTCTGTAGAGTTTTATTGAACATAGCTCCAAACGGATCTGAGTATTGTATTGAGAGAGTGGAGGCTTGTAATAAAATCTGAGAAAGTGATTCTTGGTGGACGTAGCCCACATTGGGTGAACCATGTTAAATATTGTCTCTCTGTGTTGTTTTATTTATTCTACACTTTTATTTGAGATCTGTAATATCTTCTACATATTAGTTTCTATTGTTGCGATTCTGTAAGGGATTATTCCGCATATTTTATCTCTTATTTCCTAACAATTGGTATCAGAGCCTGGTTTGGTTTGCTGAAGTGTTGAATCACAGGGAAAGTTTTTTAGCTTGAGTGGGAGCTATGGCAGATGATGGAAGATCTAGGGTTGATAAATTCAACGGGTAGAATTTCAGTCTTTGGAAGATGCAGATGGAAGATTACCTTTATCAGAAGGATCTTTATACTCCGCTGTCTGAGAAGGTGAACAAACCCTCGAGTATGACAGATGTGGAATGGGATTTCTTGGATTAGAAGGCACTTGGAATGATCTGGATGTGTCTTGCATCTTCGGTATTATTTAATGTTTCAAAGGAAAAGACTACAAAAGATCTAATGGATGCATTAGGGAAGTTGTATGAAAAACCCTCTGCCTCTAACAAGATATTTTTAATGAAAAAGTTTTTTAATATGAAGATGTCTGAGAATAGTTCAGTACCAAATCATCTAAATTATTTCAATACGGTTGTGAATATGCTAGCTTCGGTTACAATAGAATTTGATGAAGAAGTTAGGGCTTTATTAATTCTGTGCTCTTTACCTGGAAGTTGGAATAGCCTGGTAATGGCGGTAAGCAACTCGGTTCCAGCTAACTCGAAGTTGAAGTTTGAGGATGTTGTAGGGGTGATTCTAAGTGAGGAAATTCGAAGAAAATGGCTCTTGGGAATCTTCTACTTCTAGGGAATGCTTTGACAGTGGAAACTAGAGGGAGACAGAAGAATAGAGGAAACCGTGGAAAATTGAAAGATCGGGCAAGGTCAAAATCCAAGAGCAAGATTGTATGTTGGAACTGTGGAAAGTCTGGGCATGCAAAGAAGGACTGTTGGGAGCTTTGGACAAGAAGAAACAACAGGAAGAAAACAAGGAGGCAAATGTGGCATCGGGTAATGTATGTCAGGATGCTTTGATTCTTTCTTTGCATAATATTACTGAATCTTGGGTTTTAGATTCAGGGGCTTCTTTTCATGCTACTCCACATAGGCATTATTTTGTTGATTATGTTCAAGGGGATTTTGGGCATGTTTTTTTTGGTGATGATGAGCCTTGCAGTATAGTTGGAAAAGGTTCTGTTCAGGTTAAGATGTAGAATGGGAATACATGGCTATTGAAGGATGTCAGACATGTGCCTACATTAAGGAGAAATTTGATATCGGCGGGGCAATTGGGAAGTGATGGTTGTACTAGTGATATTTATAGCTGACTCTTGGAAGGTTACCAAGGGTGCTCTTGTGGTGGCAAGAGGTAAGAAGGTTGGAACCTTGTATTTATCCACTGATAGTACTAATGATTGTAATCTTGTGGCTTCAGATGTAGATACAACATTATGGCACTATAGGCTCGGTCATATGAGCCATAAGGGCATGGACATCATAAAGAAGAATTTTCCTGGATATACAGAAATAGGTTTGGATTTCTGTGAGAACTGCATATATGGGAAACAGAAGCGAGTAAGGTTTCTCAAGGTTGGACCTACGAAGAAAGAGAGTAAGTTAGAGCTGGTACATTCTGATGTGTGGGGACGAGCTTAGGTATCATATCTTGTGGGCTCAATTTATTATGTTACTTTTATTGATGATGCAACAAGAAAAGTTTGGGTTTATTGTATTAGAAACAAATCTAATGTATTTGCTACTTTTGTTAAATGGAAAGACTTGGTAAAGAATGAAACAGGTCTTAAGTTAAAATGTCTCAGGTCAGTTAATGGAGGGGAGTATCACAGCAATGAATTTGATGATTATTTTTCTAAGAATGGAATCCAGCAGGCAAAATATGGTTCCAGGAATTCCGCAGCAGAATGGGGTATTAGAAAGGATGAACAGAACAATAATGGAACGTGCTAGGATCATGGGGCCTCCTACATGTAAGACTGCCTCTTTCTTTTTGGGTAGAAGCAGTGAGCACAGCTGTGTACTTGATAAACAGAGGACCCTCAAGTGCCTTGGATGGAGGCATACCTGAGGAGGCTTGGTATGGTAAGAAAGTTTGATTATTCATTTCTTAGAGTCTTTGGATGTGAGGTGTTTGTTCATATAGACAAGGATGATAGGACCAAGCTAGAGGCTAAATTAGAAAAATGTACTTTCATTGGTTATGGTGGTGATGACTTTGGATTTAAATGTTGGAGTATTAAGGACAAGAAAATAATTCGATCTAGGGATGTGGTCTTTAATGAGAAAGTCATGTATAAGCAATAGTTACAGGAAAATAGGGAAGAATCCAAGAAAGAATATGCAATGGTAGAGGATCTTCCTAGATGGGACAGTGACCCATGAATCAGTTCAGGAACCTACTCAATAGGAACCCCAAACTCCTACAGTGAGGAGGTCTTCTAGGGTAAGAAAAGAACCTGAACATTTTTCTCCTTCTCTTTATTATTTATTACTCACTGATAGTGGAGAGCCAGAGAGATTTGATGAAGCAATGCAGGTAGATGCCAGTAAGAAGTGGGAGCAAGCCATGGATGAGGAGCATAAGTCTCTCATGGAGAACCAGACTTGGGATTTGGTGAAGCTACCGGAAGGAAAAAGAGCATTGCAGAACAAGTGGGTGTACAGAGTTAAAGATGAAGAAGGAGGAAAGAAAAGATATAAGGCCTGATTGGTGGTCAAGGGGTTTGCACAGAAACAAGGTATAGATTTTGATGATATATTTTCTCCTGTAGTAAAAATGACTTCTATCAGAACTGTTCTTGGAATAGTGGTCAGCAGAAGACTTACACTTAGAACAGTTAGATGTAAAGACTACATTTCTCCATGGTGATTTGGAGGAGGAGCTATATATGCAGCAGCCAGAAGGATATGAAGTCAAAGGTAAAGAGGAGATGGTGTGCAAACTGAAGAAGAGCTTGTATGGCATGAAACAAGCTCCACGTCAATGGTATAAGAATTTTGATAGCTTCATGATGGAGCAAGGTTATATTAGATGTCATTCTGACCATTGCATGTATACAA
Source organism: Taxus chinensis (assembly GCA_019776745.2). Classification (NCBI taxonomy): domain Eukaryota; kingdom Viridiplantae; phylum Streptophyta; class Pinopsida; order Cupressales; family Taxaceae; genus Taxus; species Taxus chinensis. Next base: position 606,315,678 of record CM034154.1, on the reverse strand, counting down.
AGAAATTTGAGGATGGAAGTTATATTATCGTGTGTTTGTATGTTGATGACATGTTGGTTGCAGGTAAAAACATGCAGGAAATAAAAGTACTCAAGAAACAACTAAGTGAATCCTTTGATATGAAGGATTTGGGGGTAGCCAGACAAATCCTTGGTATGAGGATAACTCGGGATAGAGAAGGAACGGAAGCTAACTTTATCTCAGGAAGAGTACATTAAGAAGGTATTGGATAGGTTTAACATGCAGGATGCTAAACCGGTTGGGACTCCTTTGGCAGGACCATTTTAAGTTATCAAAGGAGTAATGTCCCAAGACAGAGCAAGAAAGAAACCAGATGTCCAAGGTACCTTACTCATCAGTGGTTGGCAGTTTGATGTATGCTATGGTGTGCACTAGGCTTGATATTGCCCATGCAGTGGGAGCTGTGAGTAGATTTATGAGTGATCCAGGTAAACAGCATTGGCAAGCAGTAAAGTGGATCCTTCGGTATTTGAGAGGGACCATGGGGACAATTTTGTGCTACAGTGGATCAGACACCACTTTATAGTGGTTATGTAGATTCAGACATGGCTAGAGATGTTGACAGCAGGAGGAGCATGACAGGTTATATTTACACTGTAGGTGGGACAACAGTGAGATGGATTTCACGACTACAGAAGCTGGTGGCTTTGTCAACCACGGAGGCTGAGTATGTTGCTGCCACAGAGGCAAGTAAAGAGATGATTTGGTTACAACAATTGCTTGAGGAGTTGGGGCATAAGCAAGAGGAATGTAAGATTCATAGTGATAGTCAGAGTGCTATACACCTAGCTAAGAACTCTACTTTCCACTCCAGGAAGAAGCATATACAATTGAGATATCACTTCATCAGGACAGCTTTGGAGGAAGATAAGTTGAAGTTGGAGAAGATTCATACCAGTCAGAATCCTACAGACATGATGACCAAGGTGGTCACAAGGGATAAACTAAAGCTATGTTCATACTTTGGTTGGCCTTCGCAGATGACAGTGAAGGGTTGAGAAGCTTGCTCAGTGGAAATCAGTCTCCAAGTGGGAGATTGTTATGTTTGTGGAGCCTGTTTTCATGTTAGAGTGTGGTACACCTTCTATGTGTTACACTCGGGTATTTTTACAGCGGTCCCACTCGCCGGTGAGTGGGTCAGGGGGGTTCAGGGGTGAAGCCCTCAAAGAAAATTTTCATGGGTGGTTTATTAACCCATGGGTAATGGGTAACCATTATGGGCTGTTTTTTCGGCCCATGTTTTTTCGGTACCCCATTGTTTTGATGCCCTCAGTTTTTTTTCCCTTGGTTTTGATACCCACAGTTTTGTATCAAACTGCTTAAGCAATTTGTCTATTTATATGGTCTTATGCATATGATAGATAGAAAAGCAAATGTATTGTAGATGTGATTTGAATTTGGGTGTGAATTCTGTAGAGTTTGTTGAGCATAGCTCCAAATGGATCTGAGTATTGTATTGAGAGAGTGGAGGCTTGTAATAAAATCTGAGCAAGTGATTCTTGGTGGACGTAGCCCATATTGGGTGAACCATGTTAAATATTGTCTCTCTATGTTGTGTTATTTATTCTGCTCTTTTATTTGAGATCTGTAATATTTTCTGCATATTAGTTTCTACTGTTGTGATTCTGTAAGGGATTATTTCCACATATTTTATCTCTTATTTCCTAACAGTTGCTCTAAATGTTGTAAGCCTATCAGCAGCTTCATTCTCCTTCTTGGGTATGGACACAATATTGAAGGCATTGAAATCCTCCATAAGATCCCATACCCTACTCTTGTAGTTCTTGAGCAGATCATTCTTGACAACATTAAGTCCTCTGAAGTTGGAAACCAGTTCACTATCACTAAACACTTGCAAGTTCTTGATTCCTAGCTTCCTTGCCCAATGAAGACCATGGATCAAATCCTCATATTCAATAGTTTTATTTGAGCAATAAAATTTAAATCTGAAGGCTGAATAATAGTTCATGCCAATGGGGGACACAATCATAGCTCCTCCTCCAGCTCCTTGTCTACTCCTTGATCCATCAAAGAAAAATTTCCATACCTCATTTCCATCCCTATATTCTGGTTTAATTAGGTCAAGAAGAGGATGATTTTCTTCATGTAGGGAGTAGACACCTAGCTCAGATTCTTCCATCTCCTTATAGGGGTAAAAATCATGTCTTTTGTTGTCCCACTCATCGAGAGTCAAGTCTGGGATACATCCCACCTTGGTGTCTTCTTCATAAGTGCTTAAGAAGTCTTCTTGATCAAAAGTTGAGCAATTGGCATTGATTGGGCTAGGCACATAAGATTCGATATGATAATCAGTAATGGGTATAGATATAATTTTGGATTTTGCCCCATACCTGGTCCTAAAGAGCATATGTTACCAATCAGTAAACAGATAGCCTCCAATTTTGGCAGTGAAGTCCCTGGATAGACACAAAGAAAAATGTGGTGGCAAATATATGATTGACACATTTTGCAAAATAGTTACGTTGGGGCAGGTATGTAGAGTGAGGCTAAGATCCTTGATGATTCCAACAGTTGTCACTCTGCTGTCCCATCTAATTACACTACCCCTCTAGAGATAACTTCATATTGGAGACCTAGTTGATTAGCTATTTGTTTGGGCTTCACAGAACTACTAGCCCAAGAATCAATCATACAATTATGCACCAATTTTTCTCCAATAACTAATGAGACATAGAATGGAAGAGGTCTCAGGTTCTTACCTTGTTGTTCTCCATGGTTCTTCCTAGGCTGGACTGCATTGGAAAGCACTCTCTCTTGTTGGTTAGGGGGTTGATTTGAGCTTGACCAATTCTTCATCATAGTCTACAACAGATCCGTCTTCCTTAGAATGGCCAATGACTCCCATAGTGAAATGTTCACACTTGTCCTCTTCATTTGCTCAATAATATTGAATGAGATATCCTTTTGTTGCCCCTTCCCAGAAACACTTCTTTCTTGCACATGGGTTGTCACAACTAGTGTTTGACTGGATTTGGAATGTGTCTTGGATTGGTTTTGTATTTTGGGAGTTATATTTAAAGTGCCAACACCTTGTGGAGTGATGGAAGGTTGAGGGTTACCTAAACTCAGTGGTTGACCCTCTCCAATACTTCTCTTCTTGGACCGTGTATTAGTGGCCACACTTTGAGAAGGAGCCTGATTCATCCCATAGAAGTCATCATCTTGCCAATTGATAAGCATAGTCTCACTTGGAGGTCCCCCTTGTTGAGCTCTTTGCTGTTAATCTCCTTCTAGGCTAGGTTCTTGTGACACCATACTAGTCTGCACCATCAAGGCCTGGTTGAGTACACCATTAAAGCACATTGATTGGTTATGAGACTGATTGCATGGAAAACACCAATCATATTCTTGTGCCATATTGTTCTATGTTGGAACTAATGCCCTTGATGTTGAAGTTGTGTTTGGATCATATTACCTGAAAGGTCTAGCAGCTTGGGGTTGTCCTTGGTTTTGGCTCTGATTTATAGTCTGAGATGGTGGCTTATTTTGCTGGTACTGGGGTCTAGTCTGATACTGACTTTGAGATTGAGCTTGAGGCTGATACAACCTGGAACTCTGAGCTTGTTGCCTTTTGATGGTTACTAACTCATTCCCTAGGTTTTGAAGTTGTTTCATGACTTCCTGGAGTTCTTTAGAGGTGCTAGATGATAAAGTGGAGGATTTAGCTGAGATTTGACTCCTAAGAGTAGGCACATGAGCTAATGTGGGGGCTTGTATAGTATTTGGGCTTCCTAACTTAGGGTACAGAGGCATAGATGGCCTAGGATTGATTTTTCCAGCTTGAATCAAATGGTTCTTAGCCCCTATGGAAAGGCTATAGGCTACAGGAAAGGTTATGCCCCCCATTGACTGAATCATCAAAGAAATATCATAATTTAAAGCCTTAAGAAAGTATAAGAAGGAAACTTCATTAGTGGGCTTTAGTGCTGTTGGAATCCTATCCCAGGTCTGCTGAAATTTGAGGTTGAAGTCTGTTAGTTGCTCATTCAGGGATCTCTTGATTTTTGTTAGTTGCTCCAACAGAGATAAGTTATCACCTCTCTCTTCAAACTAGTTGTGGAGAGTTGTGTACAGTTGGTTCCAATTTTTGATAGCGAATGTTACAAGACTCCTGAACCATTGTGAGGATTTCCTTTGAGTGAAGAGGTGAGCAGCTTGACTACAATTTCCATCTCATGGATTTCATGGATTATACAGACATTCGCAATATCTTGGACATGATTAGCAGGAGAAGTCTTGTTTTCCCTAGTGAAATATGGGATGTTGTTTAATGCTACTATCGGGACCGGATTTTGTGCATTCAGAGTGAGTGGGCTACTACTGGTGAAGTTGACATAAGGATTTGGCTGAGCCATCCTGATCATCCTGAGTACCCCTCTTGATTGAGATAATGGCCTTTTGGGAGGAGGTGTCGATAAGGCTCTATTTGGTGGAGATAGAGACCTCTAGGTTCTTCTTCCTTCCCTCCCTCTATCTGGAGATAAGTCTAGATAGACAAATCATCCCTCTTCTCTAGTTCTTGACCATGTTTGTATTCTTCTCATGAAATTGCTTGGACTACTGAAACCAGTGGATTTGTCTTTTTTGGAGTCGCCAGATGTACAAATTTAAAACTTCTTAGAAGTTAGAATTACAACAGGTGCACATCAACCTTACTGTAACAAGATGGAGACTTCTTAGTCCCACCAAGCATGCCAAAAATATTATTGTGAAATCACAGCACCCCCGAATGAGTTCTACATGTATGCATTTCTAAGGCAGGGTCATTTGGTGTGATTGCATAACATTGAAATGTCCCCAAGGTGTGGGACCTTGCAAAAATGGGAAAAGCTCTCCAGATTAAAGGTTGGTTCCTATTCCTCTGTTCAAGTGCATATGCGAGAACTTGTAAAGGATCTCTCTTTATACCTAATCTAAACTTGCCAAGGAGACAGGGGTAAAAGGAATACAAGAAACCAAACTAAGCTATAAGGTGATGCACCAAAGGAATGATGAACATTTGTTTTTCCAATGGACACAAACTAACGAAATGCATATAATAACTAAGCACAGACAACCAGATCTATAATGAAACATCAGATGAAAAAAAAAAAGAGACAAGAGAGCATCTAAAGTTGATCATAGACGTGTTTTATTGCTCTGCAGATTTATACAATGCATTACAAAGAGGCCAGAAGGTAGAAATGTATTACAGTCTAGTAGAAGGTTTGGAACTCCATGAGTTTTCTTTCCAGAAGAAAAGGGGAGCTTGCAATACAAAGAATCTCCAACCCTTTATAGCGAATCTCGCCCCTGTATTTATAGATTTGATCAGAGAGAAAAAAAGAGAGAGAGAAGCAGGAAAAGAAGGTTGAATCTCAACTACTGTTATTAATTCCTCTGATAGAATCTACCCCAAAATCTATCTTTACTGTATCAATCCTTGGTTCGGCATCTTGAAGGAAGAGGAAATGGTGAAACAGATCGAATGTAATCTGGTTTTTGAGGCAAACAGATCCTGCATTACAATTGAAGATGTTTCTTCATTTTCCACCTACCAGGGCTTGGAAAAAATGATTATTTATCCTTCCATAGTGTAGAAGACATCGAGACGCTTCCATCGGTGTTAGATTTACAATATTTTGAGCCCTAAGTTAAAATATATGCCCATTCAAATTTTGTATCGAGTCCATATAAATGGGTGGGAAAACAATTTGAAAAACGGTTCCCCCTTTTGATATGGGACATGTGGTATCCAAATTAGAGAAAAAATCAATCTTGCGGGTCCGCAATTTATCTTTTTGCCTTTTTGCGCAAAAGATGAAAAACTCAAAAAAAATCCCACGGCCCCAAAGCCCCACTTGGATATGCGACACCCTTTGGTGTACTGGGGGAAGGCACTTTTGTCTTTATCTTTGTGCCTTTTTAACAAAAGGAAAATTTTCACCTTTTCCTCCAACTCCCCGCTTTGGATTTGACTTGAGCTCTAACGTTGACTTTTTCCCTTGAGCGGAGTTGCGGCCCATTTTGTGAATTTTATCTTTTTGGGATGACAAAGAGTGAAAAACCAACTTTTCCCCCAATGGCCCACTTTCATTGACTCAGACCCAAATGCTAACTTTTTCCCTTAGGGGAGTTGTGGCCTATTTTTTGTTTTTTGGCTAAGTCTTTTGCTTAGTGGGGCCATATCTCTTGATCTGGGACACGCGGTAGCCTAACACTCGTTTGGGAACCTTCTCTCCCTTGAACCCTTGAATCAGTGCCATTTAGACAATTGGCGGCCCTTGCCGGCATAGCCTGTGCATTGAATATTCAACTGACTCTGCCCCTTTCTGAGATTGGAAAAGTGGAGGCACCGCGCTTGCTTGAAAGCCTGATTCAAATTTTTCCTTCGAAGGAGCGTCGAGTTTACACTTTTCCGCTTCCATTGGTCTGTGGAATTTTCAATGGTCCCGCTAACCCTTTTGGACTCTAAGCTATGTGGTGAGATCATGCTCATTTAGGTCTCCACTCTGGGAATAAATCTTAGAGATGCACCGCACTGACACTTGGCATTCTCCGCTTACACTTCTATACTTAGCCAATTTTGAGGCCCATTTTGTAACGTTTATCCTTTGTGTGACAATTTTCTACGTGGAGGGCTGGTGCTCATTTGGGATTCCATTTTTTGATTCACCTTTGAAGAAGCGTTGTTAGGACATGTGGTCTATTCCACTGCTTCCTCCATACTTAGTCGATTTTTGAAAATTTCCTGAATAGTTTCAAGCCCAAGGACTTCAGATCTTTTTTTTTTCTTCCCTCTCTTGCCCATGGTTCCTTTGCGGCACTACCCCTTCTATTTTAACCCTGTTATTTCATGGTTGAGTCTACCTGTAACTTCAAAAATGGATTCAAGACACGAAAATAGCTCGACAAAGTCATTTCTTTTACACATGGTCCCTTATTCTTTCTTGGCCCCTGTCATTCCATTATTGAGTCCCTCTGTGACCAATGTATAGATCATAATGATTTTTTTGGGTTCTTTCTATGCGGGGTCGTGACTGATCAGATACTTGACCTAGGAGGTGAAATATGGATAACACATCCATCATAGTTTTTAAACCAAGAAGCCTTTATTTGATTAAGCAATGAACTTTACAAAGATTCATAATCCTTGACGCTCTATTACAAATATATTATTCCTCTAAGACATCTCTACCAAAATCTCCTCATTCTCATTCATTCTAATATTTGTTTTATGAGGAAAAAGGGTAATTAGGTTAAGAAACTAACCTAATCATGCTTAGCCTAACCTAGTGAGGTATATGGTCATGTTAAGTCATGGATTAGGTGCACACACACGTTATGACCCTAGTAAATTATTTATTCATCCTATACTAACAACTACACCTGCTAACTTATTAAATGACAATTCAAATATTCAAATGATCAATTTTAGAAGGAAAAATACAATTGAGCTCTTATTACAAATTAAAGAGTCCAAATGGACTCGAATACCTCCTAAGAATCCTATGAAACCTAATCAAGCCAAAAATTAGATATGTACAAGATGCTCTTCAATCATACTCCCTAAGTGGAGAGAATTGAAGTATATACATTAAGGCATTTTCCTTTCTTATCTTCCAATTATTTTCCACTTATAAGATCCTTCTCTTGACTATTGTATTATTCTCATCTTCATCATCTACACTCTTCTTTATGTCTTCATCATATGCATTTATCTTCTTCTTCATTTCTTGTTCTTAAAAAAATGAGGGTTTCATGTTCTTTCCTCTTCATTTAAGCTCTTTCTAGAGTTGTTTCTTTAATATGATTCACTTCTTCATAAAGAATACTTGAAAACACACATGTAAGCAACACCATAGATGAAAAAGAGTTAGACTTTTGAGTCTCGTCATATGCATCCTCTTCAGTTTCAAATTATCCATCCATCATGACGACTTTCTCTTCATTACTTTTTACATCTTCACCATACAAAGTACATTCAAGTGCTTGTAACTCATCTTGCAATTATTCCTTTCTTAAATACATAAAGTTAAAATCATATTTTTCATCGTCTCGTTCAAATTTTTCTTCATCCATGAACACTTGTTTTATAATGTCTCTGATTTTGTTTTCCCCTTGTTTATTTTCCTTCTTATTCGCCCTCTTTAGCTTTCTTTCCTCTTCTAGAAACTTTGTTCTAACCTATATTTTTATTATTTTCTCCATGAATGACCTTAAAGGAAACTTAACTAACTTTGTTATCATTATTTCAAGACCATGTCTTTGAATTTCTTCTTCTCTTTTCATCATCCTTTCGAATTTCTCCATATCTTTACTCAATTGTCTAATTTATTTCTCCATCCAAAATCTTCTCTTTTTGTATATCTCTCTCTTTAACTCCTTTATTTTTATCTCTCTTGAATCTCTTTCTCTTTCCTCTCATTTCTTAGGCACTCAAAAAAATTATTTATTAAATTCAAATTATCTTCATCCATCCTCACCTAGAAAGTGTGTTTCACCTTGCCCAAGCCTTACTTAGGTTCTATTTTACACCTAGTATTTTGAGTTCTTTTTTTCTTCTCTATCTCTTCTCTACTTTCTTCACTTTTCTCGTTATTTATTATATTTTTTATATTTCTATAAGGAGATAATATCTCTTCATTCAACACTCTCACAAGAATAAAATAGTTATCTTTCACAACTTCAATCCATTACCCACATTCACAAAAAACCTATATACAAACGTTTCTCAACAAAATAAAATTTACCTCCAAATAGAAAACTTCAACTTTCTTTATCTTCTAGAACTAATAAAAAAATATGTATAGCCCCATGTATACACACCATCACCAAAAATTGCATTAGAAGCCTCAAATTCAACTCAAACATTCACTTTTATCTAAAGAATTATGCTCATGTTATCTAAGACAAACTTGCTTAAAAGGAAAGAATATACTAAACGGTTGTACCAAAGGCTAAATCAAAATTAAAAATGATCAAAACCTCCTATCTAACATGATTAATCCATTCAACAATTTCAAGGTCATCATTTCCACTCATTTTCTTTGTAGACCTTTGTAGACAAAAAAGCATGCACATATTACTATTATATTGTGTCGTAAGTGTCTTGTTATATGCACAAATCTTAAACCATAAAAGTAAATTCACTAGTGACACTACTCTTCTCCATCCACGTCTTTGATTTATGTTTACTATAACTATCTTCCACATCTGTCATTTATGTATCCACTTCTAGTCAAGTCATAGGGATCCTTTTTTGTATTTATTCTCACATTTGACGTTATTCATCTCAAGACACTAGTGCCCACTCTAGACAATAGTGCCCTTATGTCCATTCTAGGAGCTTCTATTTTTTTATTCTTGTTACACATTTTTGACATTTGTGGTCAACCTTTTCACTTTTCTTATCCTTTTCAAAATTTTATAGTCATCCTTCTATGTCACTTGTGTCAAAATTCAAACAAGATACTAATTTGTATACAAAACATACACAATATTATTCTGGATAGAAATTCGAAAGGGTTATTACATCTACATACTATCAATAATATCAAAAGGGAATATATTTTGGTCTTCATACATTGTTTAGGAAGGGGAATTGTTGAATTCCATAGTACACATTTGCATCAAAGCTAGCTATAACCCATTATCTTGGTGGCATTGGTGTGAGGGAAACCTAAGGACACTATTTCACACACAATCATATAGAAATACATGGAATATGAAATGTAGTGCAACACTCAGTACTAAGTTCACTCATTAGGTTACTGTCGGGATCAGTCGGATTTCACATATTGGATATTTTATTCTTTTTTAATGTTTTTATGACTGTAGACACTAAATCACACACTTTGGGTAAATTTCTATGTCTTAGTTTGAGCTTGTTTTGGGAATGAAGATATTCTAAAGTCTGAAATTTAGACTTCAGAGATGAGGGTGTTCAGAGGTAGGCTAAGGTGAAATCTGGGGACTCGATGGAAAGAAGTGTGAAAAAGGGAGTAAGAATTCTAAAACCCGAACTATGAAATTTGGAGTTCAAGGTTTCATAGTTTCAAAGGTTTCATTAGCTTAGTCAGATGAACAATGTCACACGGAGGAGGGGTAAAGGTTCGTAAACTCAAAGTATGAAATTCAAACGTTGGGGTTTTGGATTTTTTTAGATATGCGATGAATAGATGGATGAGAAACTCCTGAAACCTCGAAACCTAAACTCCTGAAACCTTGAAAACGTAAAGGTTCAAAATCTAAAGTTTGAAATTCAGACTTCGGGGTTTCGACATTTCAGAACATTGAAGCCCCTGGCGACGAAAATCAACAACTTGAATCCTGAAACCCAAAATGTAAATTTTAGCATTTCAGAGGTTTCACATACTCGGGTGGATGAACAATAACGTTAACCTCCGAAGTCAAAATACCTGAAGTTCTAAATCCTGAAAGCTTGAAATTTTGGATTTCAGATTGTGTGATGTAGGTTCAGAGTTCGAAAAGGTTGATCAACCACTCATATTTATCATAGTATGCCACCCTCATCTTCAGATGGCCATAAATTTTGACTGGGAGATCAAATTTGCACAGATTATGACTTTTTGGAAATCTCTTAATGTCCTCTATATAACTTTTAGTGAGACTAATTATTTAAAAATGAGGAAATATAGTCTTCAATTTTAGAGGAATGTTTCATATTTCTCACCTACCAAAATAATGAAGGTATGGGCTTCCTTTATTCCCCAACAAGGAAAATTACATAGAGGTATGGGTTTTACAGTGGGACTAATCGTTGTTGAAGGTGATTTTAATGCATTTTAGGGTGGTTGAAGCAACATTTAGAATTCCTCTCTCCCCCTTCTCTCATTCTTTGTATATATTGTAGGGAGGGGGTTCATTTTAAAAGGTTGGAAAACTTTTATATGACCCTCCCTTATTCTTCTTTTCTATAAGATATTTTGTGGAGATCCCAAACCTCCCTATTGGACATTGTAATGTAAAATATGTGCCTTGGAGCTTGAGTTTCATGTATTGTATCAATTTTGGAAGCAATATAAACATATTTGTGGATGTTCTAAAAACCCTTTTGTGTTTTTTTTTAGCTCTTCTAGATTTTCATCACATGCAAGGTTATTATGTATTATTGTTTTTTTCATTACTTGGTTCTAATAGTGTTGTGTTTATTATGCAGGTTGTTCAACCTCCTTCTTAGAGCATCACCTTCCATTAGAGTAGTTTTTAATTTTCATTCATTTTTCTCTATCTTTGTCTCCTTGGAAATATTATATTAGGGTTAGATATGTAACTATCTCCACTTTCAAGTAGTTGGCACCAAGATAGGATAGGATAGGAAGTCGGCCTTTTCCAAAGTGTTATCCAGAATGCAAAGTCCCACACTTTTGGATAACTGCATGTTTGAAAAATCACACTAACTGCCTCAACCATTAACTTACAAGAAATCACGGTGTTGTGATTTTTCCATAACAATATCATGAGCAAAATTTAGCTTCTACGCACTTTCAAAGTAAATCAACATTCAAGCCTTCTACTAAGCCTATCGAAAATAAAGTATTTGTTAATGATGTTATTACCCCTGAGAAGATTTAATGGAAGAATCCGAAGCATGCATTTACAAAACAACATATTGCTCCACATATTGTATTACCACAACCGGTAGAAAATAATCTTGTTATGCTTCCTCCTCCACTCAATTTCAGCCCATCTCATCTAGAAGTTCAAAATTACAACAAAAAATTTAGATGTGATTATCATCAATTCATTTGGAATTCTACAAAGCGATGCTTCAAACTTCAGAATATTATTCAAGATCTTATTGATAATAATGAAATTGAGTTCTATGAGCCTATGAATTTTGCGTCGGTCAATGAAAATTAAAAGATCAAGATCTTCAACAATCCACTTCCTAAGAATGAAAAGAAAGTGATTGATTCTTCAACTAATCATACATATCGGGAAGTTCCTCCTCTACCAGGCGGTATATTTTATCATTGTTCACACTAATGCATCTCCACTGATAATTGCATTCTTCAATCATGACTATCATGCTACATTATCTTATGACACACATTACATATCAATGCTTATGTTGGATCTTAACATATTAACAATATTATGATCAACACGTCGTCTTCTCTTTGTGTGTGTTCTATTATGCTCCTCATTTCTATCGATTTTACACTCTTGTAAATTTCATATCAAGTTCATAAATCTTACGGTTATGTCAAGATCATAGTCACTCTTGGTCCTCTTATCATACTTGTGCCATTTCTGGTGGAACATTCAATCAAAGGGTGTGACATGCTCTTAGGTCTTCCCTGAATTCATGCTACTCACATTATCATTTCCATGAATCACTTATGTCTAAAATTCATTCACGACAAACAAGTCATTTCTATCAATGGTGTTCCTCCATACACACCATGGCCGCAACCTCTTCTAGAGTTTTCCATTGAACTCATTATAGCATCTACGTTCCTTTGAACTCTCAATTCTAAAGTATAATTTATTCCGAGCTCATCTATTCCAAAATGACATGTTTGGTCTCATCATTCTGCTAGTCCATCTCATTAGTCTAGTTCCACCACTTATAAATATCCTTCACATCGGTATACATCTCCTCCTCGGTTTCCTTCACATAAGTGTTCATCACCTCTGTGATCTCCTTCGCATAGGTGTTTATCACCTCCAAACTCTCATTCAGATAGGTGTTCATCACCTGCATGGTATCCTTCATATATATTTCCATCACCTCATTGATCTCATTCACCGCAAGATCATTGGTCTCACACATCACCTATCTCAGAGCATGGTCACACATCTTTATCTCCATAATCATCGGGTATAGGACCCATGCCCTTTACTTTAATCGGATAGATCAATGATCACCATACACTTGGGGGGGGCTTCATGCTTACTCTTCACCCCCTTCTAGAATTATCAAGTGTCTCACATTTCTTCACATGTCATCTTTCACACACATCTTGATACACTAGTATCTTTACTACCCTATGACGCGCTCTCATGTTATGGTTCACACTTGAATGTTAAGGGAATATTACATTCATGAACCTCACATCATTACACATTTCACACTTCATGCATTCATCACATCTCTTTCTATTAATTCCTATCACGCATCATACTTACCACATATGCATTCACAATACATCATTCTTACATCTACTTTTAAACAACACACTCTTTACCAGATGATGCACTCTAGTTCCATGATTCATAATTGACTACTGAGGGTTGAAATATGAAATCAAGCTCACCATACTAACTGATTAAACTATATGCTTAATCGATCTATCTATTTAGCACACAGTTCAAACCATTTCCTAATGAAGCACACTTGTTCTATGATTCATTATCAACTACTAAGAGGAATATCTAAATGAACCTCATCACATGTATACTCATTCAAATTCTCTTGGGGGGCATGCTAATCCTATAATTTTCACTTTTTATTCCATTCCATTCATACTCACAACACGTTTCATATCTTGGTTACACTTTTTAGGTTGTGGAGCCTGTTTTCATGTGAGAAAGTGTTGAAGACTGTACACTAAGAGTATTGTACACTTTCCACAGTTGTCTCACTGGGGTTCGGGGCTGAGCCATGTCCCGAGCGGGGGTCCAAGGGATTTTCTCATATGGGTGGGATTTTTGACCCATAGGTTTATGGGATGGTTTTGGCCCATGGTTTTAATACCCACAGTTTTGTAAAATTGCTTAAGTAGTTTTCTACTTATATGTTTTTATGCATATGGTAGGTATAAGATAACATTGCAAATATGTTTTGAATTCAAGTGTGAATTCTGTAGAGTTTGTTGAACATATCTCCAAATAGATCTAGGGTATTGTATTGAGAGAGCGGTGGCTTGTAATAAAATTTGAGCAAGTCATTCTTGGTGGACGTAGCCCAAATTGGGTGAACCATGTTAAATATTGTCTCTTTGTGTTGTGTTATTTTATTCTGCAATTTTATTTGAGATCTGTAATATTTTTTGCATATTAGTTTCTACTGTTGTGATTCTGTGAGGGATTATTCCACATATTTTATACCTTATTTCCTAAAAATTGGTATCAAAGCCTGGTTTGGTTTTTTGAACTGTTGAATCATAAGGAAAGATTTTATTTTGAGTGGGAGCTATGAAAAATGATGGAAGATCAAGGGTTGATAAATTAAATGGGTAGAATTTCAGTCTTTGAAAGATGGAGATGGATGATTACCTTTATCAGAAGGATATTTATATTCCGTTGTCTGAGGAGGTGAACAAACCCTCAAACATGATGGATGAAGAATGGGATTTTCTGGATAGGAAGGCACTTGGGACAATCTGGTTGTGGCTTTCATATTTAGCATTATTTAATGTTTCAAAGGAAAATACTACAAAAGAAATGATGGATGCATTAGGGAAGTTGTATGAAAAACCCTCTGCCTCTAATAACATTTTTTTAATGAAAAATTTGTTTAATATGAAGATGTATAAGAATGGTTCAATAGCAAATAATTTTAATGATTTTAATATGGTTGCAAATATGCTAGCTTTGGTTACAATATAATTTGATGAAGAAGTTAGGGCTTTATTAGTTTTGTGCTCTTTATCTGAGAGTTGAAATAACCTGGTAATGACGATAAGCAACTCGGTTCCAACTAACTCAAAGTTGAAGTTTGAGGATGTTTTAGGGGTGATTCTAAGAGAGGAAATGCGAAGAAAAATCTCTGGTGAATATTATACTTCAGGGAATGCTTTGACAGTGGAAACTAGAGGGAGACAAAATAATAGAGGAAGCCATGGAAAATCAAAGGATCAGGCAAGGTCAAAATCCAAAAGTAAGATAGTATGTTGGGGACTGTGGAAAGTCTGGGCATGCAAAGAAGGATTGTTAGGAGCTTCAAGATAAGAAGAAACAACTGGAAGAAAAATAGGAGGCAAATGTGGCAACGGGTAATGTATGTCATGATACTTTGATTCTTTCTTTACATAATATTACTGAATCTTGGGTTTTAGATTCGGGGGCTTCTTTCCATGCTACTCCACATAGGCATTATTTTGTTGATTATGTTCAAGGATATTTTGGGCATGTTTTTCTTGGTGATGATGAGCCTTGCAGTATAGTTGGAAAAGGTTCTATTGAGGTTAAGATGTAGAATGGGAATACTTGGCTATTGAAGGATGTTAGACATGTGCCTACATTAAGACACAATTTGATATCGACAGGGTAGTTGGGAAGTGATGGTTGTACTGTGATATTTACAACAGACTATTACCAAGGGTACAGCGGAGTCTTTCAAGGTTACCAAGGGTGCTTTTGTGGTGGAAAGAGGTAAGAAGGTTGGAACCTTGTATTTAACCACTTATAGCAATAATGTTTGTAATCTTGTGGGTTCAGAAGTAGATACAACATTGTGGAACTATAGGCTTAGTCATATGAGCCATAAGGGCATGGAGATCATAAAAAAGGATTTTACCAGATATATAGAAACATGTTTGGAGTTATGTGAGGACTGTATATATGGGAAACAAAAGCTGAGTAAGGTTTCTCAAGGTTGGACCTACAAAGAAAAAGAGTAAGTTAGAGTTGGTGCATTCTGATGTATGGGGGCCGGCTCAGGTATCATCTCTTGAGGGTTCAAGTTATTATGTTACTTTTATTGATGATGCAACAAGGAAAGTTTGGGTTTATTGTATTAGAAAAAAATATGATATATTTGACACTTTTGTTAAATGGAAAGCCTTGGTAGAGAATGAAACAGGGCTTAAGCTAAAATGTCTCAGGTCAGATAATGGAGAGGAGTATTGCAAAAATGAATTTGATTATTATTATTCTAAGAATGGAATCCGCAGGAAAAAGATGGTTCCAAGAACTCCATAGGAGAATGGGGTGTGAGAAAGGATGAACAAAACAATAATGGAACATGTCTAGGAGCATGAGGTTACATGTAGGATTGCCTCTTTCTTTTTGGGCAGAAGCGGTGAGCACAACTGTGTACTTGATAAATAGAGGGCCTTCAAGTGCCTTAGATGGAGGCATTCCTAAGGAGGCTTGGTATGGTAAGAAAGTTGATTATTCATTTCTTAGAGTCTTTGGATGTGCCTTGTTTCTCCATATAGACAAGGATGATAGGACAAGGCTAGAGGATAAATCAGAAAAATGTACTTTCATTGGTTATGGTGGTGATGAATTTGGATTTAAATGTTGGAGTATTAAGGACAAGAAAATCATTCGATTTAGGGATGTGGTCTTTAATGATAAATTCATGTATAAGCTACTGCTGTAGGAAAAAAGGGAAGAATCCAAGAAATAATATGTAGTGGTAGAGGATCTTTCAGATGGGGAAGTGACACATGAATCAGTTCAGGTACCTCCTCAACAGAAACCCCAAAATCCTATATTGAGGAGGTATTCTAGGTCAAGAGGAGAACCTGAACATTTTTCTCCTTCTCTTTATTATTTATTACTCACTGAAAATGGAGAGCCAAAGAGCTTTGATGAAGCAATGCAGGTAGATGCCAGGAAGAAGTTGGAGCAAGCCATGGATGAGGAGCATCAAGATCTCATGGAGAACAAGACATGGGATTTGGTGAAGCTACTCGAAGGAAAAAGAGCATTACAGAACAAGTGGGTATTCAGAGTCAAAGAGGAAGAAAGAGGCAAGAAAAGATACAAGGCCCAGTTGGTGGTTAAGGGGTTTACACAGAAAAAGGGTATAGATTTTGATGAGATTTTTTCTCATGTAGTAAAAATGACTTCTATTAGAATTGTTCTAGGAATAGTTACAGAAGAAGACTTGCACTTAGAACAACTTGATGTAAATACCACATTTCTCCATGGTGATATGGAGGAGGAACTATATGTGTAGAAACTAGAGGGCTCTGAGGTCAATGGTAAAGAGGAGATGGTGTGCAAACTAAAGAAGAGATTGTATGGCTTGAAACAAGATCCATGTCAATGGTATAAGAAATTTGATAGCTTCATGATGGAGCAAGGTTATATTAGATGTCATTCTAACCATTGCGTGTATACAAATAAATTTGAGGATGGCAATTATACTATACTTTGTTTTTATGTGGATGACATTTTGGTTGCAGGTAAAAACATGTAGGAAATAAAAGTACTCAAGAAGCAGCTAAGTGAATCCTTTGCTATGAAGGATTTGGGGGCAACCAAAAAAATCCTTGGTATGAGAATATATTGGGATAGGAAGGAACATAAGTTGACTTTATCTCAAGAAGAGTACATTAAGAAGGTCTTAGAGAGGTTTAAGATGTAGGATGTTAAACCGGTTGGGACTCCTTTGGCAGGTCATTTCAAGTTATCAAAGGAGTAGTGTCCCAAGATAGAGCAAGAGAGAAACTAGATGTCCAAGGTACCTTAATCATCAATGGTGGGTAGTTTGATGTAAACCATGGTGTGCATCAGGCCTGATATTGCCCATGTAGTAGGAGTGGTGAATAGATTTATGAGTGATCCAAATAGAGATCACTGGGAGGAAGTAAATTGGATCCTTCAATATTTGATAGGGACCTTGGGGATAGTTTTGTGCTACAGTGGATCAGACACCACTTGGTGTGGTTATGTAGATTCAGATATGGCTGGAGATGTAGATAACAAGGGGAGCATGACAGGTTATGTTTACACTGTAGGTGGGACATCAGTAAGATGGATTTCACGACTATAGAAGTTGGTGGCTTTATCAACCACAGAGGCTGAGTATGTTGTAGCCACAAAGGAAAGTAAAGAAATGATTTTGTTATAGAAATTTCTTGAGGAGTTGGGGCATAAGCAGGAGGAAGAAAAGTTGCATAGTGAAAGTCAGAGTGCTATAAACCTTGCTAAGAATTCTTCTTTCCACTCTAGGATGAAACATATATAGTTAAGGTACCATTTCATCATAACAAGTTTGGAGGAAGAGAAGTTGAAGATGGAGAAGATCCATACCAGTAAAAATCCTACAGACATGATGACCAAGGTGGTCACAAGGGAAAAAATGAAGTTGTGTTCAGCTTTGGTTGGTCTTCATGGAAACTTGTGAAGGTTTGAGAAGCTTGCTCAGAGGAAAACTCGTCTCCAAGTGGGATATTGTTAGGTTGTGGAGCCTGTTTTCATGTGAGAAAGTGTTGAATACTGTACAGTTATCTCACTGGGCTTCAGGGTTGGGTCGGGCCCTGAGTGGGGGTTCAAGGGTGGCAGCGCCCGATAGAAAGGGTTTGGGGGTACAGCCCCCAATTTTTTTTTGGCCTTAAAACATGTCTGATATATTGGGAATCATGATTTTCTCATATGAGTGGGATTTTTGACCCATAGGTTTATGGGATGGTTTTGGCCCATGGTTTTAATACCCACAGTTTTGTAAAAATGCTTGAGCAGTTGTCTACGTATATGTTTTTATGCATATGGTAGGTATAAGGTAACATTGCAAATGTGTTTTGAATTTGGGTGTGAATTTTGTAGTGTTTGTTGAGCATAGATCCAAACAGATCTAGGTATTGTATTCAAAGAACGGTGACTTGTAATAAAATATGAGCAAGTGATTCTTGGGTGACGTAGCCCAAATTGGGTGAACCACATTAAATATTGTCTCTTTGTGTTGTGTTTTTTAATTCTATAATTTTATTTGAGATCTGTAATATTTTTGTGCATATTAGTTTCTACTGTTGCGATTATGTGAGGGATTATTTCACATATTTTATCCCTTATTTCCTAACAACACTTAGTCTTACTTTCTTTTACTCAAATGTCACACTTTTCCTTACTATGTTAGTTGGATACATTATCTGTCATAATAATTTTCTACATACACATGTGCATTCAGTTTTCTTCTAGTTGTGAATGTAAAATTTACACAAATCATTATGTTGGTGCTCGATTTTATCATGCCCCCATAGTTTACCCTAAAAATTATTCTGTCTGCGGGCTCTATCGTATTTTCTATTTCCTCAAATGGATATGTCAAAGTTTTTTATTCATTTGTATGTTGTTGAAGATCCTTCTCCATGGTGGTGGAACACATTTGGGCCTTGTATCATTTCCAAATCCTTTGTACTTAATGAAAAATTCAAATTTAGGGTGCAAATGGTGATTTCCCTGCATTTTATGGTGTGACAGGTGTGTTTTCCCCATCAAATTATATCGCAACATCTTCAGCTACATGGTCTCTTTTGATTGGCTGAGGCACGTTGGGTCTATTCTATAACTTGTAACTTTTTTCTATGTTTCCAAAAACATCAATTTGGCCCCGTGGCTTCGATACTCTCTACTTGGCTATTCAGAAAATATGAAGTAGCAGGAAAAAAGTCTTACTTTGACCCCAAAGAAGGAAACACGGTAGTTTTTCATGTTACAGGCGGGTCGGTGGAACATTTTGAAGTTTTTTACCTCTTTGTACGAGGGAGAAAAGTTATGAAGTAACCCGCAACTCCGTTGGGGCCCAAATTCAAAAGTTAGAAGTGGGGGGAAGGCGAGTTGGAAGGGAATTTTGAAACTTTAAGGACCACTTCAACTCAAATATTTTCCATGTGGAGGGCCAGTGCTCATTTGAAATTTTCCTCTAGTAACTACCTTAAGCGGTTGCACCAAGGAGACACATGGATTCTTCCGCTGGCTCCTCTCTATACTTAAACTTTTCAAGCAACTTTCTAAGGCTTGGGACACATGAAGGGCCCACACATATTTGGGATTTTCCCCTGTACTTTACTTTTGAAGAAGCGTTGAAGGGACACGTGGGGGTTTCCACTGGGTCTTCCCATACTTACACTTTTCAATGGCCAAAGAAACTTTCTCAGACCCTAGGCTCGTGGTGCCTTCCGCTGGTCCTTAAATGTTTTCAACAAATTTGCAGACTGAGACACGTGGTGATCCCACACTTGTTTAGGGTCTCTGATTTTCGGCACCATATCAAAAGTGCGCGAAAGAGACATGTGGAGGCTTCTGCTAGCTCCTTTTTATACCGAGACTTTTTCAAAGGCAAAAAGGCAATTCTCTTGGGCCTAAGGCATGTGGAGAGCTTGCACTCATTTGAGGTATCACCTCTAAAATTCATCTTTGAAGTTGCACCAAAAAAACACGTGGAAGGCCCGCACTCATTCGGGAACTTTTCCTCTGTACTTCACCTTTGCAGTTGCGCCAAGGAAACATGTGGACGCTTCCGCTGGCTAATTTTTTTACTTGACCGACTGGGACTCGCAGCACAAGTAATGTGGGATAATCCATACATGGACACTCATTTCTGAGAGGCATGAAAGTAGGCATCCATGCGAGGGCGCTCATTTCTCTGGTGTTTCCTCGAGGGAAAAAAGGATTTCTTTTCAGACCCAGCTATACAGAGCCACCTGAAAATGATTAAAACAGGGATTTCTCACATGATAGAATAAAAGAATGATTAGAAGGAATATCAAAAGGATATGGTGTGGCATCCTGATCATGGTTGAAGGTATGAGAAACATGATCAGTTCATAATTTTTCCACCTGGCAGCTTCGGGTGTAAATTTGTTAAATATCACTTTTTGAGACAAATTGGTAACAAGCAAAGGATTCCTCGAATATGGTAATACATGAGAGGTAGTGAGTTGGAGCTAGTGAATTTGTGTCTACAGATCCTGATATAAAGGAATTGTATAAATTAGGAGTATTTAAAGAATATCTAGGATGTGTATTGGGAGTGCTAGGGTGAATGGTGGGAGTGGTAATGGTACGAGAATGGGAGTTGAGAATATCCCAGGGGTTGAGTGAGAGGCCATGGGAGCTGAAGAGTGAGCAATCAGAGGCGTCGAAGCATTGTAGGTGTTCTTAACAACAATCAAATCATGTAGAATATGGTTGCGAATATGAGTGGGATTGACAAGCTGCAAAGACTTTTCGAAAATCCACGAGGGTGTTTAATTGTTCTTGAATGTAACATCGGTATCTTGAATCATTCTGGTGTTGGTATCCAAATTGATTCTCCCTTGGAAGCCGAGCAGCATCACAGATTTAACAAGACACTCAAGAGAAAGACAAATCATGCCATTAATGAGTCAGTTTTGTAGCCGAGGAGGAGATTTAGTCTGGCTCTTTGTCACTCAGGCGTTGGAGAAATGGATAACACCTTCAAAAGGATTTGATCTATCCTCACTACTTTAGGTTGTGCCTTTCAACCAGGGTGAGAGGACCCATTTTGTAACCTCTGTTGGTGAAGGAGAATGAAGATATCCTTCTTTGCACAAATTTGAAAGGAAACCTTGAGAAAATATGATCAATGCACCACAATTTAACTCTCACGAGTTGTCACTTCTAAAGAATGGTGATATTTTCTAAACAAGGTTAAGGTTACTAAAGACATTATGGAATCCTGATTGCTTTTGCATATTTTGGCAGTAGAATTTATTCATTTGTGGACATACAGGGAAAACAAGGGTAGTTCAGGTAGGATTCATTGTTTTTGAATAATTTTTGGTGGGAGATTAAGCAGGATAAACTTGATTTTTCACTAGATCTTTGAGAACCTTCACAAAAATTGGAAAACTAACATGACAAAATGCTTTAGAATAGCTAAAATATTCCTTCAACCAGAAGGTGTGCATTAATGGAGGCCCAGATCTTGTCACGGTTTCACACAATCTTTGAGAATTCAACATGAAGGCTCGAGCTAAAGACTCAATTAAACATTAAAGACCCATGGTTCCTCATGCCTAAGATACACTCAAAGGCTTACAGACAATCTTTATCAACAAAATGACAGTAAAGTGATTTTAAATTGTTTATCTCATTACAAGATGAAGGATCTTCTCATAATGAAATTGTAAATGCCACTAAACTATCACATGGATGAGATCCTGTGTGATTCAGAGGGATTTTAACACAATATTGCAATAGGAACATCAAAACCATTTGAAAACATTCTGAAATAAAAGCAGACACAAATTTTCCCAAGATCAACACAAATTAATTCAAGATCTATTAGATTTATCAGCAGGGGAAAGTTTCTTGAACAATATCAGAGCTTGTCAATTGGCTATACACTTGCAACCATCTTGACGTGATTGAAATCTAAAACACAAGAAATTAACAGGTTTCTCAGAATGGTCTCTCAGGAAGATGGGATTTCTCAAATTTTCTCATAAAAATTAAACCCCTGACCTTTTGCAAGAGTATTCTCATTGCATTTATACAATTCAACTCACTCACTCATCCCAAATTTTCCCCCCAAAAATAAGAATATTTGAGGAATCCTTTGCTTGTTACCAATTTGTCTCAGAAAGTGATGTTTAACAAATTTACACCCAAAGCTACCAGGTGGACAAATTCATGAACTATCATGTTTCTTAGACCTTCAACCATGACCGGGATGCCACGCCATAGCCTTTTGACAGTCCTTCTAATCATTCTTTTATTCTGTCATGTGAGAAATCCCCGTTTTAATCATTTTCAGGTGGCTCTGTATAGCTGGGTCTGACAAGTAATCCTTTTTTCCCTCAAGGAAACACCTTGAGAAATGAGTGCCCTCGCATGGATGCCTGCATTCGTGCCTCTCAGAAATGAATGTCCGACACATGAATTATCCCACATTACCTATGTTGTGAGTCCGAGTCATCCAAGTAAAAAGAGGAGCCAACGGAAGCCTCCACGTGTTTCCTTAGCAGCAACTGCAAAGGTGAAGTATAGAGGCAAGTTCCTGAAACAAGAGTGGGCCTTCCATGTGTGTTTCTTTAGTGCACAGCAAATATGTGAGGTGAGACCCTGAGGCCTCTCCACGTGCAAGAAAATTGCCTTTTGGCCTTTGAAAAAGTCTCAGTATAAAAAGGAGCCAGTGGAAGCCTCCACGTGTCTCTTTGGTGCACTTTTGATATGGTGCCCAAAAGTAGAGACCCTAAACAAAGCACAGGCTCACCACGTGTCTCAGTCCTGAAAAGTTGTTGAAAACAGTTTTAAGGACCAGTGGAAGGCACCACGTGCCTAGGGTCCGAGAAAGTTTCTTCAGCCATTGAAAAGTCTAAGTATGGGAAGACCCATTGGAAACCTCCACGTGTCCCTTTAGAGCTTCTTCAAAAGTAAAGTACAGGGGTAGGTCCCAAAACAGGCACAGGCCCTCCATGTGTCCCAGGCCTTAGAAATTTTCTTGAAAAGTTTAAGTATAGAGAGGAGCCAGTGGAAGCCTCCACGTGTCTCCTTGGCACAACTGCTAAGGTAGGACCCAGAGGCAAATTTCAAATGAGCGTGGCCCTCCATGTGGACAAGATTTGAGTTGAAGTGGGCCTTAAAGTTTCAAAATGCCCCAATGACCTAGCCTTCCCACTTCTAACTTTTGAGTGGGCCCCAGTGAAGTTGCGGGTTACTTCATAAAGCTCCCTCGTATAAAGAGGAAAAAAACTTCGAAATGTTCTGCCAACCCACCTTCCCACTTTATAACATGAAAAACTGCCACAGTGTCCTTCTTCGGGGTCAAAGTAAGACTTTTTCCCTACTGCTTCATATTTGTTGAATAGCCAATCAGAGACTATCAAGGCTGCGGGGCCAATTTGGTATTTTTTACAAATGTGAAAAAGTGGCAAATTTCACCAAAAAGACCCATCGGGCCTCATCCAATCAGAAAGGAGACCACGTTTCCGAAGATGTTGAGATATAATTTGACATGGAAAACACACCTGTCAAACTGTAAAATGTAGGGAAATCACCATTTGCACCCAGAATTGAATTTTTCTTTAAGGACAAAGAATTTGGAAATGATACAAGGCCCAAATGTGATCCACAACCATGGAGAAGTATCTTCAACAGAATACGAAATGAAGAAAAAGCTTTCACGCATCCATTCGGGGAAATAGAAAATATGACAACTAGCCCACAGATTGAAGAATTTCGAGGGAAAACTAGGGCATGATCAAATCGAGCACCAACATCATACTCTGACTTAGGGATGGGCACTCCCATTGAGTTCCACAAGAACAAATAGAAGACCAAGTGCCAAAAATAAACCATTGAACAACAGAGCAATGGAGTCACAAAAATGCCAACCCTCCAATTGACAAACTGAGAAACCAACAAAAACTTAGTCCGTACAAGGACCAGGAAAAACAAAAACCGACAAAACATGCAAAGACAGAACAAAAAACCAAAGACTTTACACTATACAATTAGTGCATACCTCAATTCTGAGAAATCAATCAAGGAAATGTTTCAAATGCTTTCCATTAATAGGAAATTCAAGAAATTCCCCATCTAGGTCTTTTAAGAAGAAGGTATGTTCACTAATTTGAATTTCAATTGAATAAGGGCCCATCCACAATGCATCAAACTTTCCATGTTTTCCCTTATCCTCATGCCTACTATCCCACAATAGAATAAGATCTCCCACACTGAAAGAGCTCTTGGAGTCACCTTTTTATCAAACAACTTCTTCAATTTATCTCTTAATTTTACATGCCTCTGATGGGATGCCCTTCTTTCTTCATCTAACTCAATAATCTAATTGATGAAAGCATTAAAAGGACAAACCTTTTAATCTTCTAATTTGTTCAAGAAATTAAAATAAAGACAATTGTATATGCAGGGGAAGTAGAGCTTAAATTCCATACACCAAATCGAATGGTATTTATCCGGTAGCTCATTTAATAGCTGATTCGATTAGCCCAAACAAAAAACTTCAATTGCTCACCCCACTTACTTTTGTTGAACTCCAAAGTTCTTCTAATTGTCTTTAACATATTCTTATTACTTGGATTATGCTTTTCCATTGCCTTGGTGATTATAATTAGGAAACATATGTCTAAACTGACTCCCATATACGTAGACACATAGACACCAAACGTTTAGCTTGAAATCCCATAACATTAACAACAACTATTTTGACAGGTACTCTAAATGTGTAAATGATATAATTCAAAATGAAATTGATAACAATTTGGTGGGTTGACTTCTTGGTGGGGATTGCCTCCAGCCACCTGGTGAAGTAATATGTGGCCACTAGTATACACTTATGTCCTGCACTCGAAGGATTACAAAATCTCCCCAATGAAGTCAATCCCCAAGTACTTAAAAGGGGTTTTAATAGAAAGATGATACGACGGGAGGGACCATTGAAGCTTTTAATCTTCCCTTGAAACATCACTAGAAACTTTCACATTTTCTTACAAACTAGAGTTGTATCTTTGACAAGAGATGGCCGCCAATAACCACCCCTTAAGATCTTATGAGCTTGTGACTCTTCGAGCAAAATTCCTGCCACAAAATCCTCCATGGAGATCAAAAATTATTTAAGGGGCTTCATCTTCATTAATTCATCTTAAGATAACTCCCTCAGGGTTCTTCCAAGCTAACCCAAAATAAGCAATGACATATTTTTTGGAAGCTAACTTAATTTCTCTTTTATGATTCTTTCTCAAATGTTCAAGGCACTGTAGATGTTTGAGATAAAAAAATGATTTCCTTCTACCATTCAGAATTTATCATAAATTTTCAAGGACATTCAACCTTTCTTCTTCAACATCATTTACCTCAATTGTCTGCAGATTTCTCTCTACCATAAGTTTTTCCAGGCCTAAACCTCTGACCAATTTTGTTTGTCTAGATGTCCATATCATACTCTTGCAATTTATTTACCCATCGACATCTCTTGCTTGAAATCTCCATTTCTAATATAGATATCTTTCACCATGGTGTGGGGAACATAAGAAATGACTTTGGAACTTAGAATATATGGCCTGAAGACATTTGTTTCTTTTACCAAAGAAAATGCCTGCTTCTCCATGATAGTATACTTTATGCTCAACTCCTTGTAATGCCTTACTAAAAAAGGAAATTGGTCTTTCAGCTTCCCTCATCATCCTTCTGCAACAACACAGATGCAATAGTACTTTCTGAAGAAAAAGAAAACATTTGGAAAGCCTTCTTATAATCTGGAGCTACTAAAACAGGGGCATTCTTTAATGATTCTTTGATCCTAGCAAAATCTTGAATAGATGCTTCTTCCCATTTGATACTTTGATCTTTCTTCAGCATGCTAGTGATTGGGATAGTTAGTTCAGAAAATTGGAGATAAATCTCCTAATAAAATTAATCTTCCCAAAAAAGGATTGAATTCCCTTCTTGGTTCTTGGAATAGGGACTTTGTTGATGGCTTCTACCCTTTAAGGATCAATCATGACCCCTTTCTTTGACACAATGTGTCTAAGTAGCTTTGCTTTCTGAACTCCAAAATGGAAACTTCTTGGGATTTAGTGAAATACCATACTCCTTGCATCTTAACAACATTTTTTCTAAGTGTTGCAGGTGGTCACTCCTTTTTTCTGGAGAAAATAGTCACATCATCTTGATATACAACAATTAAATCATTAATATAGCCAGAGAAATCTACATCCATTGCTCTTTGGAAAGTGGCTCCAACATTCATTAGACCAAAAGACATTCTGACATATACATATGTTCCCCAAGGAGTGGTAAAGGTAGTATTGATTCACTCTGATTCCTTCACAACTACCTGGTTATATCCAGAAAAACCATCCAAGGTGGATAATCAATTCCAAACCAGTAACCAATTGTAACATATTATCCATATTTGGCAGATGAGTAGTTATCCTTCATTGATGCTTTATTCAAGTTTCTAAAGTCCACACACAACCTTATATCTCTGTTCTTCTTTCCATGACATGTACCAAGTTTGTAACCCATGATGAGTACCTTGTGGGCTGTATGATTCCTCCATCCCTCAAATTTTTCAATTCTTCTTGCATATTCAGGGAAAGGAGTGGATTGATCAGCCTTTGTTTCTGCCTAAATGGCTTGGAAGAATCTTCCAAGGGAATTTCTGTGCTGGAAAAGATTCTCATTTGTATGGTTTCAGTTCAGAATAAGACCATGCTAAGTATTCCTTGTATTTCTTCAACAATTGGACATACGAATGCTTTTCTTCCTTGCTCAGATTCCTACCTAGCCAGATCTTACGTGGTTTATCCTTCGTGCCTAGGTCATATGCTCTTCAACATCCCTCGAGGCTGACATGTGTCTATTGACAATGCAATCAACATTATCAAAGTTTGATTCAAGTGTACCAAACCTCTGGAATAGTATTAGTCTTCAACTGAATGATGTCTTTGCCAAATAAAGTCTCCTTTCCATTAGCTACACAAACCATTAGCTCCCAATCTATACATTGATCAGAAAATTATCCTTGGTTCTGCAAAAACCTTTGCACCTGGGCGTCGTCTTCGAACACTTGTCTAGTGTTTAACATTGTCAGGAACATATGGCCTAGTTAATATCTCAATATTATACTCATAATAGTGGGATACAATACAATTTTCAAATCTCAGACCCCAATACAGCCAATTTGTCTACTAGAGTATTGTACTTCCTATTCGTGATGTATTATGTTGAAGGAGTCAAACATTTCAATGAAATCCCAGACTGCATGCTTATACTACTTCATTCTCTGATTTTTTGTTGCATATAGTTTTCTAACTTGCTTGATAATTAGCTCTAAATCTCCTTTAACAATGATGTCTCTAACACCATATTTCCAAGCAATTCTTAAACCCAATAACAATGCTTCATATTCTGCAATATTGTTAGTGCACTTAAAGTTGAGTTTAAAAGAAAAAAGAAAACTCTTCCTGGCCTGGAGATATCTAGAACAATACCAACACCATTTCCAAATTTAGATCAAGCCCCATCAAACAACAAAGTCCAAGGAGAACCTACTTGTTTAAGAGACTTGCATTGATCAATTTTTTACTCTTTACCATCAACAAATCCAACAAAGTTATCAACATCAATGTCAGTGTATAACACTTCATAGGAAGCATTATTGGGATCCTTCAATGAGATGTAGCATCTTCTTTTCACCATACAACTTTACAAGGCTTCCCTCAATAGGTATAGTGAAAAAGACATATCCATTTGCACACTCCCACCCACACTAGCAGCCCATTTTCTTGATAACAACATTCCCCATTTGGCAGGGAAATCAACAATAACAACATCTAGTTTTAAGTTCTTGCCCAATTAGGTATGTACAAGTTGTACTATCAAACCCTTGACACATCCAACCACTGACACCTCTCTGGAATCCATGGTAGTGCACTTCCCATAAGATGCTATCACTTTGATATCTAATTCATTCATGACCTCAAGAGGCATAACATTACATGATGCTCCAGAATCAAACATACAGTTGTGTAACATCTGTCCCTAATAATCAGAGTAGTGAAAAATGGATCTACATTCAGCTGGGACTCAACTGTTATCACCAAATCACAAGTATACTTCATAAATGGTTTCATACAAGCGCATATCTTGAACTCACGGTGTGATTGGGGTAACAGAAAATACTAGTAAAATGAAAGTAGTGATGGAGTCTTGCTATTGATTATGAGAGGGCATTGATTATACAATTTCTTACTCCTGGGTAATTATGCTGAGTTCTTATCATTCTAATCCCCATATACTCACAATTCCCTACTCTTATGCACAAGAATCCTAAGCATATTCTCAACAAATTGGAACAAGGGAAAGCTCTGAAATGAGGCTTGTGTAATGTCATAAGGAACGTAATTGGGAAAGCTCTACATATTAGAGAAATATTAGAATAACTCAGGGTGTGAGATAGTCTTCAAATGCGATGATGTTCAGAAGTATGAACACTAGATTTCCTAGGTGATGACAGTTCTCTTTGGGTGAAACAAGGGTGAGTTATGCGAGATACCTGCTCATTTCTACAATACGATGTATTTTCAAATTGAGTACCATCAACTGGATACATGGTTTTCTAGTTTGGCCTGATGCCCTAACCACTATGACAACTTTTCTTAGTGTTCATATCTCAAATTGGTTTTCTAGGGGCAACCACCAACCATTTCATTAGCAGTGTACACGTTTCCCCATCCAGCATTTTACAAAAGAGAATCCACAAATCATAGGAAAATATTTTAATGCTTCACGATGCACAAGTATTCAAAATCCATCTATTAGGAAGATAAGGGCTTGGATCACCATGCTTAGAGCAGTATCTACACAAAAAGTGAGACCTATAAAGTGGTATCACCAATAAATGAATGCAATCCCATTCTGTAGCAGTTCTAGCTACAATTAATACTTATTTACAATGAGCTCCATGCCTCCTTTATAGAAGCAGCCTCCATGAGAAGCACTACATCAGTCATAAGTAAAATGTCATCTTCATCCTTCCTCAACTTGTTTGAGGTTCATCTACATGGGCCATGTCACAATGAAAAATTGTCACACCATCAGCTTGCATAGGCCTCTTCCATAGCTATCCGAATAAAATAGCTGGCACGTAGAGAAAGAATGAGGACCATGATCCCTTTTCTCAGGGTTGCAGGCTAAAAACCATTCCTAATCCCACATTGTTTCTTGAACCCTAGTCACGTTTTCTTTGATCACCTAAAGGGCATATCTTCCTCAATATCTTCTTCTTGACCTTTCTGGAACTTAATGTTGATGTGCATATGCATCGGTGAATGAGAACACCCTTATATTTATACCAAGCGCATGTACCTTGGACTCACATTGTGTGATTTCATTAAGATAATGCTATCTCCAAGTTATGGGACTTGCTGCAGTCGAGATAGCTATCTTGGTTCTGAGCAGGCGTTTTCTGTCATAAACTTGCCAGGAATCTAGCATCTAAGATCCTGAAGGGAAGCTTGAACATGTTTCTTCATTCATTTAAATTGAATATACTACCCTTAAGTGTAAAGGAGAGAGATTCATAAAATGAAAGCCTACATTAATGTCGGTGACTACACCAGAATCCCAGGACGTCGTGCTCATTCCAGAGTATGTTTCCAATTTTGTGAGATAATCGTAAGCTCAGTGTTAAATAAAGCAAGCCCAATAGATGGAGTTTGATTTATCATCCCTGTTTTCCACTCGAGTAATCTTTTTGCAAACGTTGGTTAAGTTTCTTCTTCCATTTACAATTCGGCCGCTTCGGCTTTTCATGTCCACAGTTGCATTTGGATTTTCATGTCCCAGTGTGAAAATAATAATGCTTTAAAATTATTCTAGTAGCTTATTTTCCTGTTTGAGGGTGTTGAAGACAGTCGAAAATGCACCCTTAGAATAACAATAAGCATTTAACCATACATCCACAAAGCTTATCGGAGTTTAATTGCTTCATGATTATGTACTATTTGGCCCAATCTGTTACAGAGATAAAGTCCCCTGGATCAGCCATGAATTGAGTCCACTTCGTGTCCTCTAGCATATTGGCTTCACAATGGGTTTCTGATAGAGATTTTTTATCTGAAAATAGTCTTCCCTGAACTACAAATCGAAAAACACCCAATAAATTATAGAAAAAATGAATCTGGCCGATTTTGAGAAGGGAAACATAGAATTATCCTGTCATCTTTTGGCCCAGATTAGAATCTAGAAAACCGCGATGGAAGCTTTAAAACTGACTTAGGAATTACTTCCCTCTTTCGGCTGATTCGGATTTTCACGTCCCATGCAATCACTGACGTCCCAACTGTTCCTAGCAGATTGCCTGACTACCAGACTGATGCTACCATGCCTCTTAGATTTGCACTCGGCAAATTCACCAAATATAAATCACTGTAACTCATGAACCTGGACAGTACTAGAAAATATCAGACAAAATGCTCAGTAACAATCCTATAATTTCTTTGATTTTTGTGCATCAGGCATTTTAACCATTATTCTCAACGGTAACAATTGTTGGGAGTTCAAGTCTTATCATTTTAGAAAAAGGCCAAGGGGACTATGGCCTTCATGATTTTGGGCCTAGAATCTCTTACTCGCTCGGGTCTGGCAAGATATTTCACACATGTCATGTTATGAGTTGTGAATGAGCATTAACTGACTGGAGCTGAAATATTATTTATAACATTACTTAACTAATATATTCCTAAATCTTACGTTCAAACTATGAACACCTAAGTTTTCGTGGCGTAGAGGACTTCAAGGGTCGTTCCCAAGATTTAGTCCAATTTTGTGGAAATCAGTTCTCAGAGTCACTTATGGCCGTTTAGATTTCTACCTTGGGTAATATTTTCTTCTTTCAATCCCAAATACTCAAAGGCCCTTTTCTTATGCTTTGGAATCCTAAGCTGCCTCAATAATTGGAACAAAAATATTGATCTGACTCAAGACTTGGGCAATGTCATAAGGAATGTATTTGTGGCAAGGCAACATTTGGAGGAAGACTGAACATACTCACGCTGATATCAAAGGATCTTTCACGACGTCTGAACATGGGCAGGGATACTAGTTCTATTTGGGGAAATCAAGGCCTTTGCTAGATGTATTTTTCATGCGAGTTTCTTTTGGGATATTGGTGAGAATTGGAGTTTTTGGTTTGCCTTGCAGGCCCTTTCCCCTTTGGCAAATTTACTCCTAGTGTTATATTCCTTTTCTTGGGAAACCAAAACATTCATTAACAACTTTTGGCCTATCCTCCTCAAAAGGGATTCCTCCATCATACTTCTCAATCATTAATACCCTTAAGTATTCAAAATCATTATTAGGCAATTCAAAATCTTGTACCATATCTATTTCAAAACTATGAGCTGGGAGGAAGAGGTAATACACTAGTGAATGTAAATCCCAGAAATTTGCAGTAGTTCTGGCACTAATTAATCTCAGTTCGAAGTTGCTCCTTTCCATGAGCTTGTAGAACAATCCATCATGCACACATCATCTTCAATGTCATCATTTTCAACTTCCTCAACTTCTTTGTCTTCATCACATGGGGCATGGGGCAAGAAACATCTATCACAGAACTCCATTTCATTGGCCTCTTCCATCAATAGCAACTCTGAGTTTTCAAATGATCAGAGCACCAATCTATTTTCTCAGGAGCTTGGTGTTATCTATTTCCTGATCTCCATGGGCCCTTTACCCTTTTCATATAATTTATGATCACCTCTTAGATGATTTGACAAATATTTCTTGACCTTGTGGCTTGTGTTAACCTTGGGAACCTTGTCCAATCCCCTTCTCTACTTTGGCCAGTTTATAGGACATTTCCTTAACAACTCCGGCCAATGTTTTTACAACCTCTTCTAGATCCACAGACTTACTTGACTGAAGGTTTCTCTAGATTGATCAGCTTTGATACCTTCCCTCTTAGGAGGCTTACCAACTAGTTTGATATTGTTTTCAATCTGCAAAGCCATGGTGAAGGCCTGCCTCAAAGTTCCTGGGTTTTTGTCCCTTAAATAATAGGTAGCCTTTTTTTCAAAAGCATCAAAATATTTTATCAGACAAGAAACATCACTTGGCCTCAAGATTACAAGTAGCCTATTCAAGGTCTTATTGAACCTAGTATTGAAGTCATGAACATATTCATTAGGATTATTCTTAATATTTTCAAATTTAGACAAAAGAAACCTGGGATCTATCTTATCCCCATATTACAATCTAAAAGCATTTTCATTTCTATCCATGAATCTATTGAGTTATCTGGAAAAGAATTATATACCAGTCACGTGCATCCTCCTTAAGAGTATGAATAAACAATTTTATATACACATCCTCAAATTCAATCTCAAAGTCTTCCATCATATTGAAAAAAAATATTTAAGTGTTGATCGCCAGTAATAGCATTATTTCCTTGAAATTTAGGTAGTCTATTTCTAACATCTTAGGGCACAACATTTGGATATCTATCCATACCTCTAAAATCTATAGGACCAAAAGTGTTGAAAACAAATGGAGTTTTGGGTGGGGGTTGGGCCATATTGTTTTGAGGCTGTGATCTTACATGAGAAACATAATGATGAGGGATAATGTGTCTTTAGAACACAAGGAGTACAATTTTCAAAATGAATGTTCTCTAAAGACTCTGTTTCGTGGAAGACCCTATAAAATTTGGAAAATACAGGGACAGACTGAGAAACACACTTAATCAGACACAAATGAAGGCCCCTCTCCAATTTGGAGAATTCAGATTCTATATTAAAATTACCTGATTTAGAATCACTTGAAGAATAATGGTAATCCTCTATTGTCAGGTTGATCACTTTCCACAATTGATAACTCTTTTCTTGATTTCTGATCTCCAACAACTTTTCCAGATTCCCTCTTGCTTCTGTAATTTTTCTTTCCAAATTATAGAAACAACCTTCTGGTAGGGCCCTTAGTGAAGAAATATCTTCTTCCTTCCATATTTTGCAAATATTAGTGTATAAATTTCAACTAGATAAAGGTTAAGACACTGGCATTTATAAAAAATTAATTCAACATGGATTTAGCAACTAAGGATTTTCACCTTCAGTTGTGCAAATGCGCTAAAATTGATCTTTCAAATATCCTTTCAGCACTAAATTCATACAAAGGTTCACAGATCTGAACCTTCCTTTACCCGTATTTAACATTGATGAATGTAAAATTAGTGCAAAACCCAATCAGAAACTAGAAATATTACACGCATAACTTGTAACTTTGCAAATCGATTCTGAAAAATTTGGACACAGGATGAAGTTTCAACAACGAATTTTCACTTAGATCATGTAAGAAACATTACCAGGGCCAAATATAAGAATGCCTTTGAATATCCCTAGAAATGGTGCCATTTTGGTGTTGTTTCCACACAAATAGGTCTCGGTGTTCAATTAATCCCCATGAATGGTAAGAATTCCTTGGCAACGGTGCCATTCTGGTGTTGTTACTGCACAAATAGGTCACATTGTTCAAATAATCCCCGGCAACGCTAATAAGTCCCTAGAAACGATGCCATTCTGGTGTTGGTATCCAAATTGATTCTCATTTACAAGCTTAGCATCACCACAGATTTAAGAAGAGTATAAGAGACCGATAAATCATCATTTATGTTGTTTTTTAGCTAGGGAGGTGATTCATCCGGCCCTTTGTCACTCAGATGTTGGAGAAATGGATAGCACTTTCAAAATAATTTGATCTATCCTCACTACTTTAGGTTGTGCCTATCAACTAGGGTGAGAGGACCCATTTTGTAACCTCTATTGCTGATGGAGAATGAATATATCCTTCTTTGCATGAATTTGAAAGGAAAACTTGAGAAAATATGATCATTGCACCATAATTTAACTCTCACGAGTTATCACTTCTAAAGAATTTGTGTTATTTTCTAAACAAGGTTAAGGTTACTAGACACATTGTGGAATCCTGATTGCTTCTACATATTTTGGTAGTAGAATTTATTCATTTGTGGACATACATGGAAAACATGGGTAGTTTAGGTAGGATTCATTGTTCTTGAATATTTTTTGGTGGGAGATTAAGCAGGATAAACTTGATTTTTCTAGATCTTTGAGAACCTTCACAAAAATTGGAAAAATAACATGACATAATGCTTTAGAATAGCTAAAATATTTCTTCAACCAGAAAGTGTGTCATCAATGGAGGCCAAAATTTACATGGTTTCACACAATCTTTAAGAATTAAACATGAAGGATCGAGCTAAAGACTCAATTAAATATTAACAGACCCCTAGTTCGTCACGTCTAAGATAAACTCAAAGGATTACAAACAATATTTATCAACAATATGATAGTAAAATGATTTTAAATTGTTTATCTCATTATAGGATGTAGGTTCTTCTCATAATGAAATTTTTAATGCCACTAAACTATCACAAGGATGAGATCCTATGTGATTCAGAGGTATTTTAACACAAGATTGAAACAGAAACATCAAAACCATTTGAAAAAATTCTGAAATAAAAGTAGACACAATTTTTCCAAAGATCAACACAGATTAATCCGAGATCTATTAGATTTATCAATAGGGAAAAGTTTCTTGAATGGTCTTAGTGCTTGTCAATGGCTGTACACTCACAACCATCTTAACGTGATTGAAATCTAAAACACAGGAAATTAACAGGTTTCTCATATGGCCTCTCAGAAATATGGGCTTTCTCAAATTTTCTCGTAAAAAGTAAACCCCAACCCTTTGCAAGAGAATTATCATTGAATTTATACAATTCACTCACTCACTCATCCCAAGTTATCCCCCCAATAAGAATAATATTCAAGGAATACTTTGTTTGTTACCAATTTGTCTCAGAAAGTGATATTTAACAAATTTACACCCAAAGCTACCAGGTGGACAAATCATGAATTGATCACGTTTCTCAAACATTCAACCATGACCGAGATGTCATGCCATATCCTTTTGATAGTCCTTCTAATCATTCTTTTATTCTGTAATGCGAGAAATCCCCATGTTAATCATTTTCAGGTGGCTTTGTATAGTTGGGTCTGACAAGAAATACTTTTCTCCCTCAAGAAAACACCTTGAGAAATGAGTGCCCTCACATGGATGCCTACATTTGTGCCTCTCAGAAATTAATTTCCATGCATGGATTATCCCACACTACCTACGTTGTGAGTCTGAGTTGGCCAAGCATGAAGAGGATCTAGTGGAAGCCTCCACGCGTTTCCTTGGCACAAGTGCAAAGGTGAATTACAGAGGAAAGTTCCTGAATGAGTGCAAGCATTCCACTTGTTTGTTTGGCGCAACTTTAAAGATGAAGTTTAGAGGAAGGACCGCAAATGAGCGCAAGCTCTCCATGTGCCCTTGGCCCAAGAAAATTTCCTATTGGCCTTTGAAAAAGTCTCAGTATAAAAAGGAGCTAGCAGAAGCCTCCACGTGTCTCTTTGGTGCACTTTTGATATGGTGCCCAAAAGTAGAGACCCTAAACAAGAGCGGGCTCACCACGTGTCTCAGTATAGAAAATTGTTGAAAATGTTTAAGGACCAATGGAAGGTGCCACATGCCTGTTGTTTGAGAAAGTTTCTTCAGCCATTGAAAATTCTAATTATGGGAAGAGATGGTAGAAACCTCCACGTGTCCCTTCAGTGCTTCTTCAAAATTAAAGTATAGGGGCAGGTCCCAAATAGTCACAGGCCCTCCACGTGTCCTAGGCCTTACAAAGTTACTTGAAAAGTTAAAGTATAGAGAAGATCCAGTGGAAGCCTCCACATGTCTCCTTGGGGCAAGTGCTAAGGTAGGACCTAGAGGTAAATTTCAAATGAGGGCTGGCCTTCCACGTGGACAAGCTTTGAGTTGAAGTAGGCCTTAAAGTTTCAAAATACCTCGCTGACCCACCTTCCCGCTTCTAATTTTTTAATGTGGGCCCCGATAGAGTTGCGGGTTACTTCATAACTTTTCTCCCTCATACAAAGAGGCAAAAAAATTCAAAATCTTTCACCGACCCACCTATAACATGAAAAAATGCCACGTGTCCTTCTTCGGGGTCAAAGTAAGACTTTTCCCTTCTGCTTCATATTTGTTTAATAGTGAATTAGAGACTATCAAGGCCGCGGGGCCAAATTGATCATTTTGCAAACATACTAAAAAGTTACTAGTTATAGAATAGACCCGATGTGCCTCATCCAATAAAAAGAGACCATGTAGCTAAAGATGTTGAGATATAACTTAACGGGGAAAACACTCCCGTCACACCGTTAAATGTAGAGATATCATAATTTGTGCCCAGAGTTGAATTTTTCTTTAAGGACAAATAATTTGGAAATGATACAAGGCCCAAATGTGATCAATGACCATGGAGAAGGATACTTCAACAACATACAAGTAAAGAAAAACACTTCACGCATCCATTCAACGAAATAGAAAATATGACAGAGCCCGCAAACTAAAGAATTTTGACGGGAAAACTAGGGCACAATCAAAATCATCAATTCCTTATCTCATCAATTTCCAAAACATCCTTCATAGCTTGGTTCAATCTATATCAAACTGACATTAGGAGACTTCTTCGAGTTCACTCCCTATTTTGTCAACTATCAAATTTATCAAAATCGCATCTGACACAAATCCCTTCATAGATCATTTGTGGAGTTATATCACAATAATATTGAGATTAACTTGTTTGAGTTACTGTCTCCGTCAAAAATCCCGAGCTTGTTGAAGCCAAATCTACACAACGTGACACAAATTTCCTAATAGCTCATGTCGAGTTATATGATAATCATATTGAGATAATGTTTTGAGTTACTCTCCTTATCAAAAATCATGAGATTATTTAAGAAAAATCCAAAGCAACTAAGTTTTCGTTTAATCATGTTTTCTCAAAATTCATAACCACTTTTACAGCTTAATCAGGAACACACCTATCTCATCATGGTAGTCACACGTAGTCACAATCATGAAAATGATGATGAAGAAGTTGCGTAGCCAGAAATCAGCAATGAAGAACAGGAACAAGTAGATGGAGTGATAGAGAAAAACAAGAACAAATACCTATTATGCATCCTAGCCATGGGGGAAAAATTACCCCTGACTTCAGTTTTGAAAATTTAAACAAACTTATCGACAATGTTGAATCAAGTTACTAGAATGAAATACCAAAACAACCCAAATATCTCTTTGGCCGATGAGTTATTCACCAAAATCCAAGACTTAACAAGAAAACATGAGGAAGCAACTGCTAGAGCTGAAAGGTTAAAAGACTCCAATCCAGACCCCAATTATTCACGAAATTCTTGATAACCCATCCCTTTTCTCTCCATTTGCACTAGAATGAAAATACATGAAATACACCATGGAGGGACTAAAAAAAAATCAAAACAGTTCAAATTTGAAGAGCTATGTCCTTACCCATTTGATACGGAAATATTACGCTTACCATTTCCGTCATCCTTCGAAACCCCAAAATTTGATAAAAGGAAAGGGTGACCCCCATAAACATGTCAAGGAATTTTACATGCAATGTTATGAAATTAATTATTGTGACATATATCTTTTGCGGTTATTTCCTAAGATTTTAAGAGGAAAAGCCTTAGACTTGTTTCTCCATCTTCCCAAAGGGTCAATCACGACATTTTCAGACTTATCAAAAAAAAATTCAAACATTTTTCCTTCAAATTAGACTTAGAAATAACCGTGTTCGATCTTTGTAACACTAGACAAAGGCCCAATGAAAACTTTTCCTCCTTTTTACAAGGATGGAAGGGAATTGTAAGGCGATTCCCCTACTTAATACCAAAAAGACAATTGGTTAGCATTTTTTTCCCAAATATCATTACCAAATTATCATTCCATACAAAAATACACTTTCTACGTAATATTGAAGAAGTCATTGAAAATGGAACACAAATCGAAAAATATCTCATTTCTAAGGGCCTACTTAAAACACCCTTTAGGGACCAACCTCATAGAGACACCTCCCAGAATAAGGAAAAATCCAAATTCTTTAATCGAAACCGAAATATATTCAAGGATGGAATTACCTATTCTCGCCATTTCTGAAACATTCACAACAATCTTCTCAACACAATTAAATCCAACAAACAACCGATCATACTCCCTAGAAAGAAATCCCCTTCTCGGGACAGGTGAAGACAGTTCACTCCAATCAAAGAAATTTTATCTAGCATCTTTCGTCACTTGGAAAATGCCAACATGATTACCTACCCCATTGTCAAACCCTTTGAAGGAGGACGATCCAAACATAATTGATATAAGTACAATAAATATTGTGATTTCCATCGCATAAAAGGGAACTCTACAGATCGATGCTTGTAACTTTTCCATTACGTCCAAGATTTGATCAAATGCGGAGATATAGAAGTTGAAAATACTTCTGAGACAAAAACACCCAATGAAAAAGCTTAACATGTTCAAAAATCCCTTCCCTAACCATGATGATAATTCAAAGGATAAGGGCCAATCATCAAGCAACGTATAGTATGACTCAGTCATCTCAACCATAAAACTATGACCAAGATTTAGTGGCAACCATAAAGATCATAACTGACTATGGGATCACCACCATAAAAAAACTGTGGGTCTCTACCACAAAAAAATATGCTACTTCATCTCCCACACCACTTCCTAATCCACGATCTAACTCCACCACCACTTCCACTCCACAACCTACACCATCATTCAATATTTTAAAACAATTATAAAAGACTGTAACAAATATTTCCATCATGGAACTACTTAATTCTTCTCCCACGCTACAACACATCCTTATGAAAATATTGAATAATGCTCGTGTCTCAGAGGACATCAATTAACAACAATTCTAGGATTTAATCACATATCTTTCAGTACCCAATCCTATTTTATCATTTTGTCCCACTGACCTTCTTAATGCCAACATCACTAATAATCATTCTTTATACGTCGAGGGTTATATAACTAATTGTAAGATCAAGTGTGTATTAATCGACAATGGATCTGCATGGAATATTTACTCCATGAAACTCTTACACTGCCTAGGTTACACTGAAAATGATTTACAAAACAACATCATAACCATTCGTGGCTATGATAATAGTTAAAGAAAGTCTGAAGGCACAATCATGTTACCTCTTAAAGAGTTGGACCCATCACTTTAGACAAACAATATGTCATGTGAGTGGATGTACTAAAGTCATATATAACATTCTCATTAGCTAACCATGGATTCATGCCATGAAATTTGTCCCATCAACATTCCACCAATGTATTAAATTTCCTTATTTGGACAAATAATTTACGCTACGTGGCGAAATTTTCAACACTTCAAGTATTGAAGATTCCTCGAAGGATGGGTATAGACCATGATCACTATTATCCATCAATAGCTAATTATGCTCCACCTCACGTAATCCCCACCAAAACACGCATCAATCCGGATACACTGCCCAAATATGATCCAAAACCATCACCTTCTAACCAAACAATGTTTTCTAATCCATTCTCTTCCGCTAATAAAAACTATTCAACCAGTCCTCCTCCCACTAATCAATCATCTTCTTCCACTAATCAAGCTTCTTATTCTAACAACAATCACTCTTCAACCATACAATTTTCTTCCTTGCATAGTCAACCTTCTTAATCTAACCATACCTCTTCTATTAAGATACCTTCTCCTTCGATTAGCCAAGCTTCATCCTCTAATCCACCCCCTCCTCTTATAACCCATTTTCTCCATCTTTGAGAACTACCAAACCGACTTCGCCACCATGTGAGGTACGCACTAGTCCCTCATCCCACACATTCAAAATTATTGACAAATGATGTAGTGAATATCAATTCCAAAAGGTTACAGAGTCCTTCTACTCCATGGATCCGAAGATGGTATTTTTCTTATCAAACCTAGTGGACATGTCATCCCCAAATCATTTTGATTCGCATTCTCATGTACTAATAATATTACATAATATGAATCTCTAATCATAGGATTAAAAAACTAGCTATATCTTGGAACCTTAAAGAGTTAATTGTATTTGGTGATTCTTTACTTATCATAAAATAAGTTACTGATGAATACCAAGTCAAGGATGAAAAACTTATCCCATATAAGTGTATGGTGGATAGCCTTCAAAGCTATTTTTGATTAATTACATT
Organism: Taxus chinensis; assembly: GCA_019776745.2. Classification (NCBI taxonomy): domain Eukaryota; kingdom Viridiplantae; phylum Streptophyta; class Pinopsida; order Cupressales; family Taxaceae; genus Taxus; species Taxus chinensis. The sequence goes on along the minus strand of CM034154.1, from coordinate 606,275,340 downwards.
TGATCAAATCCCTAGGATTCGTAATAAATCTATCGACGCTATGGAAACTATTGGATCCCTATTAGAAATCACATCTAATCAACCCCAAACACATTTTATCATAGAATATCTCTTAATGTTTTGCCTATGATCTTCTTGAAAAAATTATGGTATGTGAAATCATGGGCCCAAATAACCCTTGGTATCATGATATTTACACCTTTATCCATAATAAAACATTTCCTACCAACATGAAACCAATGCATACACATGCTTTTAGCACAACATGACTCTCGTTACACCATTTTAGCAGAAAATATTTATAAATGAGGTTAAGATAGCACCATACTCCGATGTGTTAATCAGGAGGAAGAATCTGGTGTTTTAACTAAAATCCACTCGTGTATTTGTAGAGTGCACACGAATGGTATAACCTTAGTCAAGAAAATCTTACATGTTGGATATTATTGACCCACCATGGAGAGTGACACATGCCATTTTGTCAAATGATGTCAAGATTTTCAAAATCATGGTAATCTTATCCACACACCTTCCCAAGCACTGCAATAAATAACCACACCATGGCCTTTTTCTCAATAGGGACTTGATCTCATCGAAATAATCAAACCAACGTCATCTAACAGACATAAGTTTATTATTATAGCTACCGATTACTTCACTAAATGGGTAGAAGCTATGCCTCTCACCTATGTTACCATTAGCCAAATATTGAAGTGCATTTTTAATAATCTCATCTGCCGATTTGGCATTCCATCCTCCATTATCGTAGATAATGGAAACTCGATTAAAAACCAAGATGTTAAATACCTTGCCAAATGTTTCCACATAAAACTTAATTTTTTCACTCCATACTACCCTCAGGGTAACGGTCAAGCTGAAGAAACTAATAAGACTCTAAAATCCATCATGGAAAACAATTTCAATACACGTGAATGAGATTGGAACACTCAAATTTTCCCCGCTCTTTGGGCTTACCATACATCTTACCACACACCTATAGGAGCCACCATGTTTTCCCTCATTTATGGTTGTGAATCCATTTTACCTATTGAGGTTGAAATCCCATCCTTGAGAATCTCTTTTAAATATATAATTAATGATGATGAATATAAAAAATAATGGCTTCACGAGCTTGAGCTTCTCGATGAAAAATGACTTAATGCCCTCAATCATCTTTAAGTCTATCAAAATTGACTGCAACACAGTTATCATAAAAAGGTAATACCCACAAAGTTTGAGGTTGGCGAGATCATTCTAAAATAAAATCAAAAGAACACCACTAAAGAGTGAGAAAAACAGGGAAAATTTGAACCTAATTGGTTAGACCCTATGTAATTATAGCTAAATTTTGCTCTAGAGCCTATAAATTGACCACTGAAGATGGCCAGGAACTTGATGAACCAATGAATGCAGTATATATAAAGAAATTATATCCTTGAGGTGTTCTCTATTCTGAGAGAAAATGACATGTACATTGTTCCTTCTGTCTAACTTATCTCTGAATAATTTAACGTTATTCATTTCCATTGGCAGATATTTTCATTATCAAAATCATGTCTTCATATTTATCATCATGAGACATGTGCTAATATAGATCCTATTAAGTTTTGTGACTATCATACTTCTTATAATATCTCTCATTTTCACCTATGGTCAAACCTAGAAGCTTAGTGATGGTAATATATTCCCCTCAAAGAAATTATCTCTTTCCTAACAAAGCTCGAAACCCGATTCGTTTGATCGTCCATCTCATTCTTTGGTGTTGAACACTCACACCCTTTTAGTCGTGTGGGGATGAGATTGGGGCAGATGTTCCTTCCCAAATAAAAAGGACTATTTTAAAATTCAATCAATCCAATAAATTATGAATAATTCATTTTCACACCTTTCATCCTTCACAGTCTTTGGTGATGACCCCATACTTCTTACTGGTAGTGTGAGATTGGGAACGGAAAGAGGTGACCATAATCATCTACATCTTGTCTTCGGTGATGAAATCTTGCCTCTTACTAGTGGCATGGGTCAAAGCGTAGAGGGTCATTCACAAAAACATAAAAATATTACACAAACATTAAAAAATTCAAAAAAAATTTCAAAAACATTCAAAAAATAACAAAGGAATTTACTCACCTATGTTTTTCCTTCAATGATGACCTCTGTTTCTTACTGGTAGCATGGGGTAAGGCATATGGAGTCATTTCAAGAATATAAAATCTTATCAATATAACAGTGCTCACAATTCTAGAATCCCCAAAGAAGTAGTTAAGATGCCTAAGTGAAGAGAGAACTATCCCTTCACCTCATATCTTCCCAATCAGCAGGCCACGTAACTGTCTAAGTCTAACACGTGACCCATAAAATAAAATTCATTTTGAAAATGGTTCAGTGACCTTAAGAAGTATTGAGTAACAATTTCCCAAAGGGATTGTTATTAGCACTTGTCTATATATTCATTATCTACATCTTGCTTCCTTCTTGATTCTTGGTGATAAGCCCTCGCATCTTACAATTTATGTGGAGTCAAGAATGGAGTTTTAATTATTTCCATCATATCATCACCAACATAACCTACTAATGGAATGAGAATATTTTTGTTATTCAGAGCATAAGCTACCACGAGGAAAATGGTACATATGGACAACATCTTGGATTATCACCTCTCAAAATAAGTTTTCATTCTGGTCCATAAAATTCCAAAACAAAATCTCCAAAAATCCAAAAAAACATTAGAAAATCCAAAAATCACAAAAACATTAGATAATCTCCAAAATCCAAAAACATAAAAAAATCTCAAAAATCCAAAAAAACAACATTTCGAAATCTCAAAAACATACAAAAAATCACAAAAATTGTAAAACCATCAAAAACCCCACAATTTATCCTTTGAACTATTATCCCCAATGAATTTTCCAACCAGCTTATGACATTAAAACAACTTCCCCTCATATGAATCCTCACTTGGAGAAAATACGGCTCTCATTTTCTCCTTGTTTGAGGACAATGACCCAATCCATTCTACGTCCTTGTACCCATTCTTGGGGGCACATCCAATCAATTATCACTATGGAACACATTAGGGACATGTTTATTGGTTCTTTTTTACACTATTAGTTACAAGTTATTAATATATTTTTCGTATCTTGATATATTATAGGGGCATCTTGATCTTATGTATCCTGGTGCTCTCTCTAATAGACTTATGTAATTTGATTGCATATCATACTAGGACATCATCCTTTCTTGATGGTCTCTATCTATGCTCTCATCCACTTGCATATAGTACTGGGGCGTCATCCTTTCTTGATGGCCTCAGTCTATGCTCTCTTCCACTTGCATATCGTACTGGGGCATCAAACCTTTTTGATGGCCCCTATCTATGTTGTCATGCATATTATAGTCTAGTCATCATGATCTTTTATATCACCATGCATCCTATTATGTGCTATATTAATTTAAGATGATTTTTGTCACGTGACTATCTTCCTGCATGATCAAAAAATTGCTTTGCACCCAATGCATTCACTTGTACTAATAGATTCCCTATTTTGGGAATCCTACTTGATCACCATTGTAGTTTTTGAATCCTACTTGAAGATCTTTCTCAAGTACCATTCACTATCCAGCAGCTCCTCCTCCTGGCCCATGGTCACAAGGAATTTGATCCATTCATCGTCGCTCCTCATTTGTACTCATTCGCCACTTATCCCCACATTAACATTCTCACCATTTTTTCCCCTCTCACCCATTTTTATTCTTTCCTCTCACTCTTATGCTTCATGCTTGACAATATTACTTAATAACCCCTTCTATTTGGGACCCTTGGTAGAGGTATATCCTCTCTCTAAGATCTTCCCGCTGTAGAAGCTTCTCCACCATCTCCCCTCTCATCAAACAACACTCACCACCACACACATATTTCCATTCCGCCTCTTCTAATTCTAATTCTTGCATCATTACTCTCACCATGAGGGCATCCTAATTAAGGATTCCCCTCACACTCTCCGCCCTCCACTGCATATATTCCTCCATCCATTCCTGTTACACTCCTTTATTTCCTTTATTCCTTGTTATCACCTCCTCTTTCACTCTAGCATACATCACTCACTCTTTTATACTCCTCATAATCCGTCTTCCGCCTGGTCATCCTACTTACAAACTCTCATGGTATAGAAAATTCACTTGAGGGTTCCCCTTTAGTCCATTTTTTCATACCCTCATTCAACAAACTTTATCATCACTCTTCTTCTTCTTCAGCTTGGTGATCTTACTTAACCATCCCTACCACATGGAAATCTTACTTTAGAATCCCTCTTAAGGTTGATTTGACCTATGGCCTTCCCCCATCCCATCATATTTCCCCCATATTATTTCTACCACCTCTTGTCGCAATCATTTTCTTTAACCAACCATTCCACCCCTGTACACAATACAATTTTTTTCTCCTTGCATATATCATCACTGTCAGTTTGGAGAGCTTACTCAACCACTCATGTGGCATGGAGATATCACTTAAGAGTCCCTCTTAAGTATGTTATGTCTTCCTTCCTTTCCCCATCACTCCATATTCTCACCATCCACATTTTCTCTTAATTCCCTATCACCATACCCTCTTAGCACCGCTATCACCATCCTCGGCTTAGAAATCTTACTAAACCACTCACGTGGCATGGCGATCTCACCTAATAGACCCTCTTAAGGATGATATGTATTCTTGCATTTCTCCATCACTACACATCCTCACCCTTCACTTTTTCTCATCATTCCCCATTGTCAGATACTCTCACCGCCTCTTCCATTATCACAAACACCACTTCTTACTATCCCATTTTCATCTCCATCACCCCTAGCTTGGTAATCTTGCGTAACCTCATCTGTCATATGACAACCTTACTTCAGGGTCATCCCTAAGATGAACTCATCCTTCTAAACCTCCCCCTCACCTCATTCTCTGTTCACTTTTTTGATCACTTCTTCCACCTTATTTCTCCTACCAACCACATTTTCCTCCTACCATTATCCTTTATGAACCTATCTTCTCACAACATATGTCTAATATCTTCTTCCTATAATCATGTTATTTTCTCCCATTTTCCCCTTCTTGATCCATCATCCTTCATACGGTATCTTCCCATTCTCTTCCTATCTTATTTCTTCATCATCACCTCATTCATCCTTATCCTCCACATCCTCTCCTCACCTTCACCTTATCCCAACCCGTTACTCAAATGTTCTTTACTCTTTCCACTCCATCTTCTCAAATTCTCCCACATATCTACCCCCAATCTTACTCACCATTGTTGTTTACATTCATAATATTATTTCATCATCATATTTTGTTCCCGCGTTAATAATTTTTAGTGGAATTTCCCTAAAGATCACTAATCCTCATTTCGCACAGCCTCATTCACTCCATTTTACCTTCTCCATTTTCTCTCCATTCCTTCCTTCCTCTGGTCTCACCACTCATTGTTAGTGGAATTTGCCTAACGTCCCTTCATTGCCATTACCCTTTCCATTCCTCGCTTACTTTCTCCCTTTCTTCATTTTTTCTTTCATCCTTCCCTGCCCCTCATTATTAGTGAAATTTCCCTAATGTACCCTCACCGGCATTGCCTCTTCTATCCCCCATTCTCTTTTCTCTCCCATCCATTTTCTTGACTCCCACCCTTTCTTATCGCTTCTTCCCCACCTCTCCATCTTCCCTTTTCCCTCTTCAATATCTTTATTGTCTTCATCATACATCCTTTGTCTATTGTCTCGTAATCCTTGTATCCCCATTTCATGCATCTACACATCTTTTCCAATCTGTGTCATTCCTCCCCTCTTTCTTCTCTTCCTTATACTTCTCATTCTACACTTATTATCCCCATTCTTGATTTCCTCCCTTTTGCATCATTTTATTTTTTATCCTCTTCTCTCTCCCACCCCTCATCTTATTTCACTTCCTCTGTATTATTTTCTTCCCCTTTTTACCTCACATTTCCTTCTTACTTCCCCATCGATAACTTGGCTCTTCAGCATTGTCTTGTCCTTTTTATCATCCCACCCTCCATATGCATCTCCATGAGGTATATTCCCTATTCTTTACCTTAGTCTTCCTCACGAGGACCCGGTTCCTCCAATCTTCTCCATTTATTTTATTTTTCCTCCTTCCCTCCCCCATAATTTTCACGTTACTTTTGACCTCCCCTCCTTTTCACTACCGCCCCGACTTTTTTCGTTTATTTTGTACCTGTTTCTCTTCTTTTCTCTAATATTTTTCACACTTTACTGGTCCCTCATAGTTTCTTTTTTCCTCCGTTCTATCTCCTCTTTCATCTTCTTTAAAAAAAATTGTTGATTTTACCCTCTATTCCCACCTCATCTTCTTCTTCTTATTTATTTTTCCCCATACCCTTTTATTTTTCATCTTCTACTTCTACTATTTATTTCTTTTCTCAGCTCTATCATCTCTTTTGTTTTTCTGCATTCCTCTTTATTATATTTGTTTCTTCCTTCATATGGCACATCTCTCTTTATTTCATAATTTAACCCTCTACTCTGTAATTTTCTTATCTTCTTCTTTTTTGTCTTTCATCATTCCATTCTTCCCCTCTCATCCCTCTCTCTTATTATATTCTATCTATTTCATTCCTCTTTTCCCCTCCTCTATCTCCATACCCTTGTCTCCTCCACCTTTCTTGCTCTTCTCATAGTCAATCACTACTCCTGTCCATTCCCTTTTCTATTTCTCATTCCATCCTTCCACACATCCTCACACCTAGCATTCAAGGCCAATTGAATCCTTTCTCCATTTTGTAACGCCCTCCTTGGGACACCGAAAAACAAACTAAAAACTTGGTAGTTTTTTTTTTTTTTTTTTTTTTTTTTTTTTTTTTTTTTTTTTTTATAGTGAGGTCTAATGTTTCACCTAACCGTTCTCATTAAATAATTAAATTCATAACAATCTAATTTTAACCAAATTGCTAAAACATTTATTTCTAATTAATTTTATTTATTTAGCTTCTATTAAATTACACACATTTATATATATATATATATATATATATATATATATATATATATATAGTATTTCTTTAAATAATTTTCACCCACATTGAAAATTAATTATTCATCCTTAAATAAATTCATCGCCCATTACATATATCTACCCACACCCCCTTTGTAAATTAAAATACCATTCCCACCAAAAACCCATGACTTAATGTGAGCAGGGTCTTATTTGAGCCCTAGGATTAAATAAATCTCAACCCTAGATCAAAATTTGTGCCCTAAACTTCTTTATCTCTTTCTTTTCTTTACTTTTCTTTTCCTTATTATTTTCCTCTCATTGTTAACTTTTCTTTTGTTCCTTCTTGCAGGCCAAGAGTGGGGAAGCCATGGAAGCTTGTTTGGTTTCTTATGTCTCTCTTTTTTGAAACCATCCATTCAAAACGTTTTGGTATTTTTTTGTTTTATTGTTTTATTGATAAATATATATATTTATTTATGTATGTTTTGAAGGGGGGATTAATGGAGGAGGAACAGGGGCGGCGGATCTGAGAGGAGGGAAAGTGTTGAGGGACAGGGTTGTGGCCACAGTGGGGGGGGGGGGATTGGAGTGGGCTGTGCAGGGAGGAGGCACAGCAGAGGCAGGACAGGGGCAGGGGTGCCGCGGAGGGGTAGCAGTGGGACAGGGAAGGGGTGCCGGTGGGGGGGGAAGGGGGAGTAGGCCGCAAGGCCTGGTGTGACCGCATACAGGTGGGGGGATGTGCTCGGCCCTACCCCAACATTACTATAATATTTTTTTTTGTTTATTTTATTATTATTTTTTTAAATAGAAACTTTAATACATTTTTTGTTGGTTGAAATTTATTTTTATTACAGGATTTTGATATATATATATATATATATTATATATATATATATATATATATATGTTTGTATATGTTTATATATATATATATATATATATATATATATATATATTTCTGATAAAAAATAAGGTTAAATTAATATATATATATATATATATATATTTCTGATAAAAAATAAGGTTAAATTAATATATATATATATATATATATATATATATATATATATATATATATATATGATATGTGTGTACAAGGCTAAATTTATAATACATCTAAGGTTAATACACTAAAAAAAATACATTTCTATTATAAAATCTGCAATACTTGTTTTCAATAAATAGCCAAGAAAAAAAAAATGTAATAAATACAAGTTTAATTTATTTCTTTATTCTTTTGACAAATATCACATCAACCACATTCCCAATTGTTGTCCACTCAAAATTCCCCGCTCTGATAAGAGTTAAATTTTCAAAATTTTGAGTTTAAGGGTTTTTCCTCTGAAGTGCCTAAGTCGTGAATTTGAAAAAAATCTGTGTTTTGGGTCATTTTGTGTGATTCTCGGGCCTGTCGGAACTTTTTATCCCAACTGTCCCAAGTACGAAAGTGCACTCTGTTCCACCGATCGGCCGAAATCCCCGAAGCTGTCCCATTCTCAGGCCCGTCGGAAAATTTTGTCCCAAGTGTCCCAAAACTTTTTGTGCGAGTTGTTCCAATTTCGACCGAATCATCCTTCCCGCGTACTTCGCACTTTCCTGTCCCAAACGTCCCAAAGTTAAAAAGTGCGAGCTTTCCCATTTTCGGCCGATTTGCCCGAACCGCGTCCTTCGTGCAATTTTGTCCCAACTGCCCCATTTGAAAAACTGCGAGCTTTCCCAATTTCGGCCGAGCCGGTCGAGTCGCGTACTTCGGAACTTTTTGTCCCGAATGTCCCAAGTCCAAATCGGGCCCACTGTTCCAATTTCGGCCCGAAACACCCGAATCGCGTACTTCGCACATTTTCGTCCCATTTGTCCCAAATGCATTTGTGCGTCCTCTCCCTGTTTCGCCCGAACCGGCCGAGCCGCGTGTTTCGCGCATTCGCGTCTCACATGTCCCAAGCGTACCAAGTGTCATTCACACTTAGTTTTTCCCGCTCACTCCGAGTATGACGCTTTTTAAATTGGTGGTTATGTATTCAATGCGCATTAAAGTCATTCCTCTCTCCAAACGGCTATATAACGAGCATTCCCCTTTGCATTTTTCACATTGCTTCCACGCTATCTTTCACTCGAACCCTTTGCAATTTGAAAACCTGCGCAATTCCCCCTCCATTTGCAAATTCCTTCCAGAATTCTAGGTTGCAGCTCCGAGGCTATCAACATGAAGATCAAGTTCCAAGGACAGGAGCAAATTTCTCCGCTTGAGTCTGCTGTTAGCAATATAGGGGACAGCGAAGCTCGTCTTCTCGACTTCGGCGATTTTTGGTCAAGAATGACAGATGCAAACCCTACACCAATGTCACAGATGATTAATGATAGTGGTTTAGCTTTTGCCGGAGGATTCCCAATCTCAGTACAGTGTGCTGATACAGTGCTTTCATGCGGAGCTCACTTCGACCCCGATTCGAGCGAATTGACAAATGTACATGGGGAACTCATTGCCAAGCTGGACGCTGCCAGCCATTGGCGCTGCTCTGAGGATTCCGGAGATGGACAATGCTATAGTCGTCTCCCGGGATCAAGCACAGGCTATGTTCGACCAAGACAGTGACAAATACAAGGCACGAGTGGCGAAGTCCTGGCTTAAAAAACCCTAGGAAGGGAGCTTCTCGTCTGACCAAAACCCTCTTCCGAGAAGATTTCAATGAAGAATTGTCAGACTTCATAATCCTGCTGGCTCGGGTTATGGGTTTGCCCTCCACCAACGAGTTTCATTTCTGGATGTGCCCGCTCATCAGCATGGTGTGCGAGGGAACGCAAAACATCAATTGGGCAGAAATCATCTGTATGAATTTGGCGGAGCAGCTATCCAACGTTCAGCAAACAAAGAATTTCTTTATGACTTCATATCTGATGTATACCCTAGCAGCATCAAGGCAGTGGTTTGGCTTCTCCTATATAGATGCACACAAGGATGATCCAGTGTATGCCTATTTCCCGCAGTTCACCCTGGAGACCAGCAATCGGAATTTCAGAAGGGTCAATGATGCTTTCACCATGTACGTGGTTAGATTTCTCGAAGGTGATACTACAAGAAGGTTTTCAGATGAAGCCATGAACCTGATATCGCAGTATGGAGCCTATTTCATTCAATTTAGGAAATTTTCCTACATCAGGCTTGCTGGCTATGAGAGCACTCCTCTGCGGCTTCCCATGTTCTGCAATAACAAAATGGCCTTGATTGAAATATGCAGGCAACTAGACAAGTTGCACAGAACCTGCAGAGACAAGAAGATTTCTGGCTTGCACTTTCCCATCTCTCTGGGAAACTACACATGCAAAACAGCTCTGGATGCTCAGAACATAGAAAGAGCCCTGGTCCCTATCACTGTTCATTTCTTCAAGCCAAGAACCTGTTTCGACATGAAGAAGTTCATTGAACAGAACATCAAGATAGTCTATCATCATAGGGCAGATACAGAAGACTACTGGGCTGACTGTGCAGATGATTTTGAAGCCAGAAGAAGGCATTGTGGCAGGTTCTCCCTGCAATTGATCCAAGAACTCAGTCTGTACCAAGTTCCTGAAGGTCTCCAGGATGACAATTCTGAACTATACTCGTATGAGTATGAAAATGTGATTAAGCACACTCCTCTGGAGGACCTGGATTGGAACAGGAAAGAGAGAGATGATCTGGCTGAGATTCTTGCTCCAGTCTTAATCAGGACTAGGGTCTGGTTCAGTAAGAAGATCCGAGAATTCAAGAGGCACTCAGGAGAATCTAGCTCCAAAGGTAATTCGACACGCCAATGAGAGAGGCATCAGTTCCAGAGTCTGGAACACCAGTGAAAACCCCTCCTGCCTCAACAACTCAGGGACCTGTAGAATCTACTCCTTCTCCATCTACCCAGGTATATAGGAAGAAACTCAAAGAGGTAAAGAAGGAACCTGCAGAGATTGATCCTCCAAGAAAGTAGGTTAGAGTTGATTATAGGGCCAGAGAACATCATTGTTCTCAGTGAAAGTGAAGAAAACGAGATGCCCATTCCTGCAAATGTTCCTGAAGATTCAGCAGATAAGGACAAGGAGGTCCAGAGCACTGAACTTCCAGGTGCTACTGATTCTTCTACTGCCATTGCCTCCAGTGTTCTACTCACATCTCAGCTTGAGTCAACAGCTGCACAGACCCTGAGTGTCATGGGCTCCCTGTCTATTGGTCCCCTTGATTCCCCTGCAGATTCTTTTTCCTCTTTTGCTTGGGTGCAACCTCTGGTTGACAAAAGGAAGAGAAAATCCTCCTCTCAAAGCTTGGGACCAAATTTTGATGTTGTAGCAGCCTTGTTGGGCACCACTCCTTCTCGTGCCAAGAAAGCCAGAACTATTTCCAGAATTGTGTCTGATGCCCAACGGTCAGCAATTCTTGGAGATTGCTAAGCCTACAGTGGATAAGTCAGAATCAGATTTGCTGACATCTGACTTGGAGCTTTCAAGGATCCCTATGGGAGAGTCTACCCCTAAAGGTGAAATTCATAACCTCCAGGAAACAGTCGCCAGAGTCATTGGAAGGGTAGAGAAAGGGCAGCAAACTATTGAACAACTGGAACAACAAGCCCAAGTTCTCACAAGTTTTATCAAGTCACTTTTGTCTAAGGACAAAGTTTTGGACCCTACCCCCTTGACTGCTCTACCTCCTCCTGTAATTCTAAGCCAAGATGAAGTGCAAGGTATTAAATATATGCACAAGTATTATGTCTATGGTAGAGCTATTGAAGCCATGGTGGATGACATGCTTGTTGCTGGGGCTAAACTTCATCGATGAAGCTTTTAAACTACATGGAAAGGTAGATAATTTGCAACAAAAGCTATCCTCCACCATCGGGGTTATGGATAAGGAGCTTAAACTCTGGGGTAGTTGCATTGTATACCTTCGCCTCATGGGACAGACAGATGAGAACATCTTACTGGCGAATAATATTTTCGATGATGCCAAAGACAATCTATCAAAATCCTGGGTCTACAGCGTAGAGTGGAAAATCAAAGTCCTGGAAGAAGCTGTGGGAGAAATGAAGAATAGCTGGCAGAAGGGAGAAGCTTTTAAGACACTAGCAGCTGCTGCTTTCAAAGATATGCATTGTCATCTTTAGGATGAAAAATCTGGCGTTCCCTTGTCCTTGCAAGAAATCAAAGCTCAGTTCAGAGCTTTTGTCAAAGATAATCTTTTCAAGGAAGACTCCATCTCTAAGGACAAGATAAAGGAAATTTGTTCTCTTCAGTCTGCCATTGAAGAAGCAAACAAAGACTATCATACTCATGTCGAGTTTGATAAAGAGATGGAGAAATGTCTGGGATTTTGGACTCATTCCGCAACCAACACGTCAGTCCCCTCGTGGCAGAGATATAGCTGCGTCATTGAAGAAATTCAGGCAGCGGATTCTGAAGACAGTGGGTCCCTCCCAGTAGCCGGCCACCTGTCTCTTTCTCCTTTCTTTCCTCTTCTTTCCTTTCTTTTCGTATTCTTTATAATTAGTTAAGGTATTGCAATTGGCGGGTACTTAACTATTCTTTAGTTAAAAGAAACGGTTACGAAGAGTAACCGACTTGTAAGCTATATAATGGCCTCTCCACGCCATTTTACAGGGAGGAAGAACTTGGATATTTTCTGAAAGTGTAAATAGATCTTAAAGAAATCAATACAAAAGGGCTTTCCATTCTTTGTCTATCTGATTCTTGTTGTTTCTGTGTTTTCCTTTAATATTGTGAAGATCATTTTGTTCCTAACTCGTTTAGTCTCTCTGATTGCATACTGTTCAGTTTTGCAAAATACAGTGATCTTGTACAACCAAGAAGGAACTTTGTGTCCTTGATTAAAAAATCTGAAGAAGGTTATTTATGGAAATTTGTGTCCTTAAATTTAATCTCATTCAACCAATGCAAATGATCTTGTCTTAAATCCTTTGAAGCTTCGCATACACGAAGAATTATTCTGCTATCTATAATTCTGAATGTTGCTATTCTGCTCATCTTCTTATTCCCCTTCCTCAGTCCTAGCGTAACTGATGATCCTTGTGGAAAACACTTTCATAATATCCAAGTTTGACCATAAAATAATGTTCTATATATTTGTAAATAAGTTCGTTTCAGAATAAGGGAACCTCTCCCATTAAAGAGGAGGGACTTTTTGTCCCCTGACTGTTGCTCTTCTAAAAAGTCCTATTTGACGACCAACAGTTTTTGGTGACTCCGCTGGGGAAAACCGCATTCCAGTACTTCATTTTTCGATCATCCTTTGATCTGGTGACTCCACATTTCACTTGAGGGAGAAGGGCCCTTGGTATCGAAGGATTCTCAGTTTCAGCTTTTGGAGCAACAGGGTTTTCCTTTCCCTTCAAATAGAAGAACTCGTTCGATGAGCACTCTTCCTGTTCAAGATAGAAGTCCTACGGGTGGTATTCCTTCAGAACCTGCTAGTCCCAATCTACGAGCTCTGATCCTTGCTGGTGTTAAAGTTCCCCTCCAAGCCGTATTTCCAAGAATGGCGGCACAATTGTCATGGGGTCAGCATGTCGGGCCCCTAGCCCTTACTCAGCCTTTGCATGAGTTACCTAGAGGTAACCGAAAGAACTTCCCCAAGTTTAGAGGAGATGGCAAAGTACACCCTGATGAACACATTGCAGCCTTCATAGTTGCATGTGGAGTCTTGGGAGTTGAACATGAAGATGTTTCAGTAAGGCTGTTCGTTGAGACGTTGCAGGATAATGCTGCTGACTGGTTCTATCACCTTCCGGCTGGCGCCATCACTGACTGGAATACAATGAGAACTCAGTTCGAAAGCCATTTCAAGCCGGCAGAAGATGTGCATTCCCTGCTTGCCCAAATTTCTCAGATAAAGAAAGATCCATCATAACCCATGAGAGAATTTGTGGCTCAGATTCAACAGACTGATCAACAAAATTCCTATAAATACTCGACCGGTTGATCAAATTCAAAAATGTTTCTTTCTGAATGCTCAAACGCCCCAAAGTCAGTTATGCTCTAAGAAGGGCTAATATCGGAACGTTAGTTCTGGATCAAGAACTGGCTGTTAGTGTTGAGGATGACTTGATCATGTCAGGGAAGTTGAAAAGAGATCCTCCCTAAATCTAAATCTGCTACTTCTTCCTCTTCCACCTCTGGACCCAATACTGATCCATTAGTCCAGAAACTGGCAAATGATCTCGTCGCTATAAAGAAACAACTAGCTCAGCATGCCCCGTATGCAGATGTTCCAAGAAGAAATTTCCAGCCAAGAAATCGGTTGCCTACTCCTCACACAAGACTACCACTTGAAGGTCCTCCTGTCAAGGTTCCTGTGAACGCAACCTGTGAAGTTGAAGAGCCAGATGATGATGTGGACGTTGAAGCTCGTGAAGAGTTCCTGGAGGAATTTTATGATGAGGCGGAAGAACTCGAAGGATATCGGGTTAATTTCTTTACCACCGAAGGCACTGATGATGGAGATAACTACGATGAAGTGGTAGCAGATATGAACAGTGAATCATTTGCTGTTATGACTCGAGAACAGACAAGTCAGAAGGAGAAAGTAACACAGCCCATGAAGAAATCTAGGGAGTAGCCGGCAACTATTCCTGTAATTTCCAGAAGAGGATCTCCTATCCCTACCTCATCTACACCAAAGGTAAGTCCTGCCAATCCTACTAGCAAAGTTCCTTCTTTTTCTCCTAAAGTTGATAGGCCTAGAATTCCAAATGATGATGGTCCATCCACCTCTGGATCCTTTGATATTGTTGATCATCTAAAAAGGACTAAGGTTCAAATTTCAGAAGCTGAATACTACCAAACCCATCCCAAAGCTTTTGCCACGATGATCCAATTTGTTAATTCCCATTCCAAGGCCACCTCTAAAGGCCTTTTGCCCACACCTCCTTCTGCACCACAGCCTAGTCTGGTAGCTGCTGTCACCTCTGCCTGGAGACAAAATCAAGCCTTTTTTATGTTACACTTCTTATAGCTGGCCATAGGCTCAGTAACTGTGTCATAGATTCCAGAGCCTCTGATAATGTGATGCCTGCCAAAGTAGCTCATGCTTTAGGCTTGACCCTTACTCATACTTATGGATCTTGCTACTCCATGGAAAGTAAAGAAGTGCCTTTGGTTGGAAGGATTAAAGATGCACAAGTGGCTTTTACTGCTTTACCTGAAAAGAAAGTCTTGGCTACCATCCTAGTAGCAGACATTCCTCCTTCTTACGGAATGTTGCTAAGTAGGAACTTCTGTACATATGTGGGTGGGGAGATTCAAATGGATTGGTCACACGCCCTCATACCTGTCAATGGACAAATGAAGAAGTTACTCCCTGAGAAACAGTCTGAGTATATTGTGCAGAAAACAGATGATCCTAAGGCACAAATACTCTATGAAGACATAGGTCATGGTAACTACATGATTCTGTCCCCTGATGAAATCCAACCCTCCAAAGTATCACCTAAAGACCCCAATGGTGTTTGGATTTTAGAATTTGATGGAAGTTGTTCCTCGGCTAGTTCCGGAGCTGGCGTCCTGCTAATATCACCTGAAGGCTGCCTACACCCTTTTTCATTTAAGTTGTAGTTCGAAAACACTAACAAAACAGCAGAGTATGAGGCTCTCATTCTTGGACTGCAAGTGGCCAAAAGAACGAGGTGTAAAAAATCTTCTGGCTCGTGGTGATGCAGAGCTGATTGTGAAACAAGTCAGAAGCATTTTTCAGATAAAAAATGGGAGGCTGAAACACTACCGGAACCAGGTTTGGGAATCAATTGAATTTGTTGATGCTTTCTCCATTGAAGCAATGCCTAGAGAAAAGAACAGCAGAGCTGATTCACTGGCTGTCTCAGGGTCACTATTGATTCCCCATCCTGAATTCTCTCAGGATAAGTTCACTATTGAAATGGTCCACCAGCCTAGTGTACCTGACAATACCAATAACTGGCAATTCTTCAACGATGACCAGCATTTTCTTTCCTTCCTGGAACTCAAGGGGAATTTTCGAGCAACTGTATTTTGAGGGAAGTGACAACCTGCCTCGTGAGAGTGTGTCCTCTGACCAAGCCGTCACCCAAGGAGAAGAAACAAATCAGGAAGGGTGCATTAAACTAAAAGGAAACAAAATTCCCAAAGGTTTGGTGAGTTTGGAGGAGTTGTTTGATAAACATGATAGATATGTAAAATCCAAAGCTTCTACTGGACCTCAGCAATCAGCTGAGTATGATAAGATTGATATAGGGAGTTCTACTGATCCCAAGCTAGTAAATATTGGAAAATGTTGCACAACCGATGAGAGGAGAACAGAAATTGATCTTCTAAGGAAGTATAAGGATGTTCTTACATATTCTTATGAAGATCTAAAAGCCTTCAAGCCAAAAGACATGCAGCACTCTATTCCCTCTCAAACCAGGAATCAAGCCTTTCAAGCAGAAACAAAGGCAGTATAATCCCAAAATAGCTGACACCATCTTTCAAGAGATCCAGAAGTTGTTGAAGGCTAAGATTATTTTTCCCATTCACCATTCAACATGGATTGCAAACATTGTGCCTGTTAGCGACGAAGAAGAATGAAAGATGGAGATCCGCATCTGTGTTGATTTCAGGAACCTGAATCAGGCTTCTCTAAAAGATAACTACCCTCTGCCCATGATGGATCAAATATTGCAAGCAGAGTAACAGGTTCTGAAATGTTATCTATGCTTGATGGGTTCTCGGGATACAATCAGGTAGAGGTTGATACTGTGGATCAACACAAGACAGCCTTCACCACTCCTTGGGGTACCTTTGCCTACAAGCGAATGCCTTTTGGGCTGATTAATGCTGGTGCCACTTTCCAGAGAGCTATGGATCTGGCTTTTGGAAGCTTGAAAGGGAAATGTATAGTCATATACCTTGATGACCTAACAGTGTTCTCAAAGACAAGAGCGGATCACTTTGACCACCTGGAAACAGTCCTGCAGAGATGCCGAGAGCATGGGATTTCTTTAAATCCTAAAAAATCTGTCTTCTGTGTTACAGAAGGAAGACTATTAGGGCACATTGTCTCCAAGAATGGTATCAAGATTGATCCTGAACGAGTTCAAGCCATCCAGTAGATTCCTCACCCAACCAGTAAAAAAGGCGTGCATTCCTTTTTCGGTAAGATCAATTTCTTAAGAAGATTCATCCCTGATTTTGCTGAATTAACTTTGAACATCTCTCAGATGATGAAAGGGAAGCAAACATTTGGTTGGTCTTCTGAAGGAAAGGAATCCTTTGAGGGTATCAAGAAAGCCATTGCAAAAACTCCAGTTCTGGCCTGCCCTGATTTCAGCAAAGATTTCATCATCTATTGCTATGCTACAGATAATACCCTGGCTGCTGTCTTAACCCAAGAAGACTCTGATGGACATGAGCTACCAATTTCCTTCATGAGCTATATCCTGAAGAATCATGAGCTGAAATACACCATGATGGAGAAGCATGCTTTTGTAGTAGTCAAAGCTGTCAAACAGTTCCGTTTCTATATCCTCAACTCTCACTCTATGGTGCTGGTTCCAGATACAACTGTTAAGTCAATTCTTACACAGCAAGAATTTGGGTCCAAGAGAGGAAACTGGGTGGCTAAAGTCCAGGAGTATGACATTGATATCAAACCAACCAAGCTGGTTCGTGGAAAGGGTCTTTGCGAGCTCATTGCTGAAGGAGCCAAACATGAGTTGCTAGAGGAGAAAGCTGACATTCCTACTGTTCTATTCCTTAGTTCAGTCGATGAATGGTACTCTGACATCGCCCATTTTCTCACCTATGGGGAATTCCCCTCTCATTTAACCACCAAGGAAAAGAGGACTGTTAAATTGAGATCAGCGCAATATGTACTGTGGGAAAATGCCTTGTTCAAGCGTGGTTTGGATGGTAGATTTCTGAAGTGTGTGGACAAGGAGCAGCAGAGAAAGTTACTCTCAGCTTTCCATGATCAGGCATGTGGAGGGCACTATTCATCAATAGTCACAGCTCACAAGATACTCCGGGGAGGATATTACTGGCCTTCCTTGTTCAGAGATGCATCCAGGTGGGTGGATAAATGCGAGGCCTGTCAGACCTTTGTGGGAAGACCCAAACTGGCCGCTTTGCCTCTCAAGCCAGTTGTGATTGAGGAACCATTCCAGCAATGGGGTCTAGATTTCATTGGTACACTGAATCCTGCTTCTAGTGCTGGCCACACGCATGTGCTAACTGCCACTGACTACTTCACCAAATAGGTGGAAGCTATCACAGTCAAGAGCACTACTTCTGAAGTAGTATGCAACTTCATCAAGGAGAACATCTTGGTAAGGTATGGTGTACCTAAAAAGATTGTAACAGATAATGCTTCGAACTTCTCCTCAACTGAGATAATGGATTTCTGCTACGGGTATGGCATCTCTCTGGCTCATTCTTCAGATTATTATCCCCAGGGAAATGGACAAGCAGAATCCACCAACAAAAATATGGTGACTATCATAAGGAAGTTGGTCAATGAGTCTCAGCGAAACTGGCATAAGAAGCTTTATGATGCTCTTTGGGTAGACAGGATCACACCTAAAAGAGCCATTCGAATTTCCCCCTTTCAAGTAGTGTATGGAGTAGAGGCCCAATTGCCAGTGACAGTGGAACTGCCAGCCTTGCACCTGATGAAGGCCATTGAGGACACTAGTTTCAGTGATGCTCTGGACAAAAGAATCATGTACCTGAACAAACTAAACGAGGATAGATTGGAGGTTGCTGACACAATATATGCTCACCAGTAGAAGGCGAAGGTTCTGTTCGACAAGAAAGCTAGGTCCAGAGAGTTCCAAGTTGGAGATACCGTGTTGTTATGGGACAAAAGACATGAACCTCGTGGCAGCCATGGAAAATTTGATTCTCTGTGGCTTGGACCTTTCAAGATAAGACACTTTGCTGGTAAGAACTCTTTCTATCTTGATTACATGGATGGTTCTCCCCTCCCACTTCCTTATAGTGGGCAGTATTTGAAGTTGTTCAAGTCCTAGGTGACTAGGGAGTCCCTTTGTATATTCTGTACAGTGTTTTTTGCTTTTCTGCTTTTGGTGTGTTTCCCTTCTGTTGTTGTGTGTGTTGCCCTCTGTATTGGTTTGTTTTTGACTCCGTTGCCCAATGGATAAGGCACTGGTCTGCTTCACCGAGTTTGTCTAAGTTCTTGCCTTATCTAATTCCATGAATTTATACCAAGTCATCCCCAGAAGGAGCCAGTTGTTGTCCACTCAAAATTCCCCGCTCTGATAAGAGTTAAATTTTCAAAATTTTGAGTTTAAGGGTTTTTCCTCTGAAGTGCCTAAGTCGTGAATTTGGAAAAAATCTGTGTTTTGGGTCATTTTGTGTGATTCTCGGGCCTGTCAGAACTTTTTGTCCCAACTGTCCGAAGTACGAAAGTGCACTCTGTTCCCCGATCGGCCGAAATCCCCGAAGCTGTCCCATTCTTGGGCCCGTCGGAAAATTTTGTCCCGAGTGTCCCAAAACTTTTTGTGCGAGTTGTTCCAATTTCAGCCGAATCATCCTTCCCGCGTACTTCGCACTTTCCTGTCCCAAACGTCCCAAAGTTAAAAAGTGCGAGCTTTCCCATTTTCGACCGATTTGCCCGAACCGCGTCCTTCGCGCAATTTTGTCCCAACTGCCCCATTTGAAAAAGTGTGAGCTTTCCCAATTTCGGCCAAGCCGGTCGAGTCGCGTACTTCGGAACTTTTTGTCCCAAATGTCCCAAGTCCAAATCGGGCCCGCTGTTCCAATTTCGGCCGAAACACCCGAATCGCGTACTTCACACATTTTCGTCCCATTTGTCCCAAATGCATTTTGTGCGGTCCTCTCCCTGTTTTCGCCCGAACCGGGCCGAGCCGCGTGTTTCGCGCATTCGTGTCTCACCTGTCCCAAGCGTACCAAGTGTCAATCACACTTAGTTTTTTCTGCTCACTCCGAATATGGTGCTTTTCAAATTGGTGGTTGTGTATTCAATGCGCATTTAATTCATTCCTCTCTCCAAACGGCTATATAACAAGCATTTCCACCTTGGCATTTGCCACACTGCTTCCTTGCTATCTTTTGCTCAAACCCTTGCGATCTGAATTCCCCTGCCCATGTATAGCCCTTTTCTCTGTAACTCCTATCCGAGTCTAATATCGCGGCTTTGTCCTCCTAGCTACTATCAATATGAAGATCAAGTTTCAGGGTCAGGAACAAATTTCCCCACTTGAGTCTGCTGTTCAGCAATATTGGGGATAGCGAAGCTCGTCATCTCGACTTCGGTGATTTTTGGGCGAGGATGGCAGACGCAAACCCTACACCAATGGCACAAATGATTCATGATAGCAGTTTGGCTTTCACCAAAGGTTTCCCAATCTCGGTACAGTGTGCTGATACCGTGCTTTCATGTGGAGCTCACTTCGACCTCGACTTCGAGCGAATTGACCAATATGCACGGGGAACTCATTGCCAAACTGGATGTTACCGCCATTAGCACTGCTCTGAGGATTCCAGAGATGGATAATGCTATAGTCATTTCCCAAGATCAAGCACAGGCCCTGTTCGATCAAGACAACGACAAATACAAGGCACGCGTGGCAAAGTCCTGGCTTAAAAAACCCTAGGAAGGGAGCGTCTCGTCTGTCCAAAACCCTTTTCCGGGTAGATTTTAACGAAGAACTGTCTGACTTTATAATTCTACTGGCTCAGGTTATGGGTTTGTCCTCTACCAATGAATTCCACTTCTGGATGTGCCTGCTCATCAGCTATGGTGTGCGAGGGGAACACAGAATATCTGCTGGGTGGAGATCATCTAGCATGAATTTGGTAGAACAGCTGTCCAACGTGCAGCAAATGAAGAAATTCTATATGACTTCATACCTGATGTACACTCTGGCAACATCAAGGCAGTGGTTTGGTTTTTCTTATATAGATGCACACAAAGACGATCCAGTATATGCCTACTGCCCGCAGTTCACCTTAGAGACCAGCAATCGTAATTTCAGAAGGGTCAATGACGCTTTTACCATGTACATGGTCAGATTGCTCAAAGGTGACACTGCCAGGAGATTTTCAGATGAAGCTATGAGCTCTAATATCGCACTACGGTGCTTACTTCATCCAGTTCAGGAAATTCTCTTATATCAGGCTCGCCGGCTATGAGGGCACCCCTCTGAGACTACCCATGTTCTGCAACGATAAAATGGCCCTGATAGAAATATGCAGGCAACTAGACAAATTACACAGAACTTGCAGAGATAAGAAGATTTTTGGCTTGCACTTTCCCATCTCTCTGGGAAACTACTCTTGCAAAATAGCCCTGGATGCTTAGAACATAGAGAGAACCCTGGTCCCTATCACCGTTCATTTCTTCAAGCCAAGGACCTGCTTCGACTTGAAGAAGTTCATTGAACAGAACATCAAGATAATCTACCATCACAGGGTAGATACAGAAGACTACTGGGCTGACTATGCAGATGATTTTGAGGCCAGGAGAAGACATTATGGCAGGTTCTCTCTGCAACTAATACAAGAACTCGGTCTGTATCAAGTTCCTGAAGGTCTCCAGGATGAAAACTCCGATCCTATACTCTTATGAGTATGAAAATGTGGTTAAGCACACCCCTTTGGAGGACTTGGATTGGAATAGGAAAGAGAGGGATGATCTGGCTGAGATCCTTGCTCCAGTCTTGATCAGGACTAAGGTCTGGTTCAGTACAGGATAGTTCCGAGAATTCAGGAGGCATTCAGGAGAATCTAGCTTCTAAGGATGCTTCAACGCCAAGAAGAGAAACATCTAGTTCCAGAGGTCAGAAACACTAGTGAAAACCCCACCTACCTCATCAGCTACAAGGACCTGCAGCTTCCACTCCTTCTTCATCCACTCAAGTGTATAAGAAGAAACTCAAGGAGGTTAAGAAGGAGCCTGTGGAAATTGATCCTCAAAGAAAGCAGGCAGAGTTGCCTATAGGGGCCAAAGAACATCATTGTTCTCAGTGAAAGTGAAGAAAGTGAAATGTCCATTCCTGCAAATGTCTCCTGAAGACCCAGCTGATAAAGATAAGGAAATCCAGAGCGCTGAGCTTTCAGGTGATGTTGACTCTTCTACCGCAATTGCCTCCAAGTGTTCTACTCACCTCTCAGCTCGAGTCAACAGCTGCGCAGACCTTGAGCGTCATGGGCTCTCTGTCTATTGGTTCCCTTGCCCCCCCTGCTGATTCCTCTTCCTCTTTTGCGTGGGTGCAACCTTTGGTTGACAAAAGGAAGAGGAAAATTTTCCTCTCGGAGCCTCAGGGTCCAAATTTTGATGCTGTAGTAGCCTTGTTGGGCACCACTCCTTCTCGTGCCAAGAAAGCCAGAACTATTTCCAGAATAGTGTCTGAAGCCCAAGGTCAGCAATTCTTGGAGATTGCTAAGCCTATAGTGGACAAATCAGAATCAATACTTACTGGCATCTGACTTGGAGCTTTCAAGAATTCCAATGGGAGAGTCTACCCCTGAAGGTGAGATTCCATAACCTCCAAGAAATAGTCACAAGAGTCATTGGGAGGGTAGAGAAAGGGTAGCAAACTATTGAACAATTAGAAGAACAGGCCCAAGTTCTCATAGGTTTCATCAAGTCTCTTTTGTCTAAGGACAAAGTTTTGGACCCTACTCCATTGACCACTCTTCCACCACCTATAATTTTGAGCCAAGATGAATTACAGAGTATCAAAGACATGCACAAGTATTTCGTCTATGGCAGAGCTATGGAAGCCATGGTGGATGATATGCTTGTTGCAGGGTTGAACTTCATCGATGAAGCTTTCAAACTACATGGAAAGGTAGATAATTTGCAACAAAAGCTATCCTATACCATCGGGGTTATGGATAAAGAGCTCAAACTCTGGAGCAGTTGCATTGTAGACCTTCGACTCATGGGACAGACTGATGAGAACATCTTACTGGCGAATAATATTTTCGATGATGCCAAAGACAATCTATCAAAATCCTGGGTCTACAGCGTAGAGTGGAAAATCAAAGTCCTGGAAGAAGCTATGGGAGAAATGAAGAACAGTTGGCAGAAGGGAGAAGCTTTCAAGACACTGGCAGTGGCTACTTTCAAAGATATGCATTGCCATCTTCAGGATGAAAACTCTGGCGTTCCCTTGTCCTTGCAATAAATCAAAGCTCAGTTCAGAGCTTTTGTCAAAGATAATATTTTCAAGGAAGACTCCATCTCTAAAGATAAGATAAAGGAAATTTGTTCTCTTCAGTTTGCCATTGAAGAAGTAAACAAAGACTATCATACTCACGTCGATTTTGATAAAGAGATGGAGAAATGTTTGGGATTTTGGACTCAATCCGCAACCAACACGTCAGTCCCTCGTGGCAGAGATATAGCTGAGTCATTGAAGAAATTCAGGCAGCAGATTCTGAAGACAGTGGGTCCCTCCCAGTAGCTGGCCACCTGTCTCCTTCCCCTTTCTTTTCTCTTCTTCCCTTTCTTTTCGTATTCTTTGTAATTAGTTAAGGTATCGTAACTGACGGTCCTTAACTATTCTTTTGTTAAAAGAAATGGTTACGAAGAGTAACCAACTTGTAAGCTATATAATGGCCTTTCCATGCCATTTTAAAAGGAGGAAGAACTTGGATATTTGCTGAAAGTGTAAATAGATCTTAAAGAAATCAATACAAAAGGGCTTTCCATTCTTTGTCTATCTGATTCTTGTTGTCTCTATGTTTTCCTTTAATATTGTGAAGATCATTTTGTTCCTAACTCGTTTAGTCTCTCTGATTACATACTGTTCAGTTTTGCAAATACAGTGATCTTGTATAACCAAGAAGGAACTTTTTGTCCTTGATTAATGAATCTGCGTTATGTTAAGAAACTTTGTGTTCTAGCAGATGTTATTTACAGAACTTTGTGTCTCTGAATTCCATCTTATTTATCCAATACAAATGATCTTGTTTCAATTTACTGTGACTTCGCATACATAAAGAATTACTCTGATATCTATAATTCTGCATGTTGCCTTTCTGCTCTTTCCCATACTCTTTTTCCTCAGTCCTTTTGTAATTGATGATCTTCATAGAAAACACTTTCGTAATATCCAAGTTTAACCAACAAATCATGTTTTGTACATTTGTAAATAGGTTCGTTTCTGAATAAGGGAACCTCTCCCATTAAAGAGGAGGGACTTCTTGTCCCCTGACTGTTGCCCTTCGTAAAGTCCTATCTGACGACCAACACTAAGAACAAACCATTAAATTTTACATGGAAAAGAATTCAAAACTATTCACATTCCATTCAATAATATTTCAAAAAAATAAGACTAGATACCTTCTAAATCCCAAGGTAATTTTACTAAATGAAATGTAGTTTCCAAATTTACACGCAAATAAGAATCCTTTCAACAAATAATATAGCAACTTCATATGAAGACACACATGTCATTTCCAATAAACAATCTCTTTCTTGTTGTAAAAATAATAGTCCCAAAAACAATTCATGTATAAAGAGATTCTACATACATGTTCCTACTAAAAGTATTATAAACTTAAAGAGCATCATATTATAAAAGGCTACTCTTTCCCAATCTACTCAATACTTCATATTTCACAATCATGCCTAACTACATACGAGACAACTATCAAATCCTTTCCAAGATTGAAGAAACCTTTCAAATACAAAATGAGAAAGGAGTTACAATAAAGAGGAAGCTTTCCACCAAGCCATATCCCAAAGGGTTACAATGCAAGGATGTTTCACAAGTATTGAGAGAACACAAAAACTTCAACAATCATCAACTATCAACTTTGAGCTCCAACTTTAAATGCCTTCAAGGAATCCATACAAGGAGAAAGAAGCTTATTTTTCCACCCAACCATAGGCATCATTACATGCCTTTACCAAGGTTGGGATGTATGTTAGCCTCCCCCAAGCCCATGGGAAAGAGGACCATCTTCCACAACATTGCACAAGAATGAGGGTGACAAACAACATTACATTCATACAAAACAAGGCAATGACTAAGACAAGACTCCAAATTTTAAAAATATGAACAAGAGGAGAAGCCAAGTTCTACCTCTAAAACAAATGGGGAAGAAAGAAAATAATCTCTCCAAAATTGTAACCAACAATATTTTCTTTAAAAAAAGATCTCCATGCCCTCCTTATTTCTCATAATTCATTCAAACCCTCCTTATCCCTCCTCCCTTTCACCAAACCCTTCTTGGAAGGATTTTCAAACCCCAAAGGGGTTTCCTTACCAAGAATGGTGAAGGAGGTTCAATCCAAATGAACCAACTTACCCACCTCAAACCATTTGAGGAGAAAAAAAATAAATCCTACAAGGCTTTCCATCAAGCCTATGAGGATGGAGAGGGAGGAAAATCCCTCTCTCTTCCCCCACAACTTCAAAACTCCATCATGCCATATGATGGAGGGAGCATAAACAAGTAACAATAAATAAAAATCTACATGCAACAACCACATTTCCAAGTAAATGAATCTAACAACTAGCATGAATACAACACAAAAAATAAGGCTTAAGAGCCTACTTCAAAGAAAGCTCTCCAAAAATCTTTCTAACTTCAATCCTTTTCCACTTCTTGACTCAAACATACTCTAGCTCCCAATCCACAAGCATCCAAGCAAAAGCTCCAAAAAAAAGGTTCTCTTTTTTTCCCATGAGGGGGAATTTGAAGAGGAGCAAGAAAAAATCCTCACAAATGAGGGGGTGACATGTGTCACCCCTCTCCTCCTTCAAGGTCAAATATGCCAAAGTTAAATGAGAGAAAGGGTAAAATGACTTTTAGCCCTCTTCTCCCAAATTACTCTAAATGATAACAAAACAATTTTGTGCAACTTTTAACAAGCACACTAATCCATACCCTCTTACATGGATGTGACCAAAGGAGAGGCAAAAAGGGAGGAAAAATCCCTCTAGCCTTGGAAATAAGCCCCCTACCTATTAGGTAGGGTCCAAGGGCTCATTTTTATGTTAAGGGGAACTCCCAAACTAAAAAGGGGTCCCTAAAAATGCCAAAAATAACCCAATTTCGGGTTTTGAAAATTTGGAACAAGGGTAGAGGGTGTGAGGATGACCCAAGGGTTCACATGTGACCCTAAACCCTTTTTATTAAGTACATCATTAAACAAATTCAAAACTTAATGCAAGTGGGGTCATTAATTCCCCAAAACAAGTTTACAACACAAACTAAACACCCTAAGAAAAATTAATAATTACAAGACATATTACATTACAAATGAGGGTCACCCATGGTTCCCAAAATAATAATTATAATGCTAAGGCCTCAAGCAATAAACATGTCTAGGACTTAGCCCGTGGTATGCTTGTGCAAAGTTTTGTAGCTGGCCTAAATCCCACGTTCTCCTATGAGCCTGTCACCTGCACACTCATTACACACATTAAACACCTGTCTGATAAAATATAAATCAACTACTAAGTAAGATATCAATGATTCTAAACTAACATATCATCCTCTAAAATCAAAAGTGTGACAACGTGTACAAATTATACATCAATTCACCATAAGTTAGACATAATGATAAAGTGACATGTATCCATAGAATCCCAACATGCAACTAACTGAGTATCCATCAATATAATTACATTCCAAAACAACATCATATCAATTAGTATCCATGACATCATAATATAATGCGATAACATAGTGATCAAGCTAAATTGGCGCTATACGCCTAAATGTCCATACATGTCTAATAAGATCAAATCTCCTAATGTAATGTCCAAGACATATCAAATCCCTGTCAAAACATGACTATGAGTAAGAGGAAAAACATGTAAGTGAGCTATAAAAATTTGGGCACTACATCCCCCTCTACTAAAATTAGACTTCCTCCTGGAAGTCACTGAAAGAGATAGGGATATCTAGCCCTCAAAGGTGTCACATCCTCCCAGGTAGATGTTGTCTCGTTGTATCGGTCTCATTGAACTCTAACCTGGTCCAAGTCTCAACCCCGAAGGGCTAACCTCTGGTGCTCCAGTATGCATACAGGATCCAGTCTCCAGTGTCCTCTGTCCTCTACCTATAATGCTAACCAATCCAAAACATGTGAAACATCTGGTACATATCTATGTAGTACAGAAACATGAAACACATCGTGGGCCCGTGAAAGGTGTGGTGGTAAAGCTAGGAGATAAGAAACTGGACCGATGACCTCTAAAATATCAAAAGGCCCTACAAAATGAGGTGATAGCTTAGAACCCTTTCCATAATAGATTGGACTCTTATGCAGGTGAACTCTCAAGAAGACTTTTTCACCCACAAAGAAGTGATGATCAATCCTCTTGGTGTCTATATACACCTTCTGGTGTGCTCTGGCCTGCTCAAGACACTGTCTAATTAGAACAACCTGCTACTCTAAATCCTGTTGGTAAGCTAGCCCCAGAATAATCCTGTCATCTAGTCTATCCCAACTCAAAGGTGTCCTGCACGGTCGTCCATACAAAGCCTGGTAAGGATCCATACCAATGGAACTATGATAGTTGTTGTTGTAGGCAAACTCAACTAAATGCAAATAATCTTCCCATTTCTTCTGCTGGTCCATCACATACATCCTCAACATGTCCTCCAGTACCTGATTAACTCTCTCTATTTGTCCATCAATCTCTAGATGATAAGCTCAGCTGAAATTAATCTGAGTACCCAGAGTGGTCTGAAAGGAAGTACAGAAAACTAAAGTATAGATGGTATCCCTGTCATTGATGATGGTCTTTGGAATCCCATGCAACCTAAAAATGTCCTCCATAAATACTTTGGCGATGGCCTGTGCATTATAGGTGACCTTGGTTGGTAAGAATTGCGCAACCTTGGTCAACTTATCCACAATGACCATAATGGAATCATGATGATAAGAAGACATAGGAAGTCTGACTATGAAATCCATGGAGATCACATCCCATTTCCACTCGGGAATATCATGAGGGTGTAAGAGTCCTGTGGGATGAGAATGCTCTGTCTTGACCCTTTGACACTCAAGGCAATGTGTAAAAAAATATGCTATGTCCCGTCGAAGACCTGGCCAATAATATAACTCCCTCAGATCAGCATGCATTTTCTTCACTCCTGGATGTGCCGCATATGGGGCTCGATGAGCCTCTAAAGGATGAAGCTACGCAGATCACCTGATTTAGGCACGTAGATGCCCCTATGGAACCAAAGTAAACCATCTGTCTCTAAAATACACCTTGAATATCTACCCTCTAATGAACCCTGTGATTCCAACATCTGTCTAGCTCCCTCATAAAACCTGTCCTCTGGAAGGTGCTCAAGAATCCTACCTCTCAAATCTGACTAAAGTGTCAATGAAGCAAGCACATGTCATCGTCTATTAAGTGCATCTGCAACAACATTTTCCTTTCCTTTGATATACTAAACCTCCATGTCATACTCACATAGGAACTCCATCCAATGCCATTGACAAGCGTTGAGGTTCGGCTGTGAGAAGATATGTTGTAAACTACTGATGATCTGTCCTCAAAATGAAAGGTCTACCCAAAAGGAAATGTCACCAACACACAAGTGCATGAACAACTGCTGCAAGCTCCAAGTCATGAGTAGGGTAATTAAGCTCGTAGTCCTTGAGCTTACGAGACTCAAAGGCAATAACCCGATGCTCCTGCATAAGAACTACTCCCAAACCCTCTAGTGATGCATCATTACAAACAACAAAATCCTCCATAGGGTCTAGAACTACTAAGATAGGTGTCGTGGTTAACCTTTCCTTAAGTAACTGAAAGGCCTACTCACACTTTTTTGACCAATCAAACTTCTTCCCTTTTCCTCTGAAGAGAAGTAATAGGGTGAGCAATCCTAGAAAAGTCTTGTAAAAACCTGCGGTAATACCCTGCTAAACCCATAAAACTCCTCACCTCAGTAACTGATGTGGGTGTTGGCCAGTCCGTGATAGCCTGTATCTTAGAGGGATCTACTGAGATACCCTCGCCTGATATGATATGACCCAAGTACTGAATCTCTTTCTAAAAGAAGCTGCATTTTTCCAAGTTCCCATACAACTTCTGCTCTCTCAAAACCTGAAGTACCTGCCTCAAATGCTCCTCGTGTTCCTCCTCAGGAACAAGAATATATCAATATGTCATCAAGGAACACTAAGACAAAGTGATCCAGAAATTTCCTAAATACTCCATTCATGAGGCTCATGAAGATAGCTGGGGCATTGGTCAAACCAAATGGAACAACTATGAACTCATAATGCCCATAACGTGTGTGAAACGTTGTCTTATGAATGTCTGCATCTGATATGCACAACTGATGGTACCCTGACTTGAGATCAATTTTGGAGAACACTCTCACTCCCCACATCTGATCAAACAAGTCATCAATCCTAGGGAGCGGATAATGGTTCTTTATTGTGACCTTGTTGAGCTGTCTGAAGTCTACACAAAGCCTGAGAGAAACATCCTTCTTCTTCACAAATATGACTGGTGCTCCCCAAGGAGATACACTAGGGCGAATGAGACCCTTATCTAATAACTCCTCTAACTGAATCTTGAGCTCATGAAGCTCTGGAGTCGTCATCTGATAGGGTACCCTAGAAACTGGTGCAGATCTAAGTACTAAATCAATGGTGAAATCCACCTCTCTGTGGGGTGGTATCCTTGGAAGCTCTCCTGGAAACACATCAGCATACTCCCTCAAAACTGCATGATCATCTAAGGGTGAATGCTCTGGAGTGCTCTCTGAATCGAGTCACTGATGGTGATAGCAAACAAATGACATCCCTTACGCATGCTCCACTTGAGTTGCTTAGCTGATATCATGCACAAGGAGATAGGCCTCTGCATCCCTGAAATCACAACTGCACTCCCAAGATCATCCTGACACTCAATGACCTTATTTCTGCAATCCACCTTAGCTCAATGAGCCTCGAGCCAATCCATACCCAATACTACCTGATAGGATCCTAAAGGGATAACTCGGAGGTCAAGTGTAGTGGAGAAGGGTCCTAAATCAAGTACATAACTCTCCACATACGAGTCCATGGCGAGTTTAGCCCCAGAGGCCAACTCAACCTGCCAACTATCTGGTTGCCTAGCCACCACTAGCCCACACTGGTCCACTATAGAAGGTGATATAAAAGAATCACAAGCACCTGAATCAAAAAGTACTGAGATAGAAATACCCCTGATAGTACCTATCATCTCAATGACTGTGGCCTGATGCTCGGCCTGGCAGTTGTCAACCGTTACATATACATGATGGGTGCATGTCCCACATCACCCACCATCTACTCAGATATAGCGGCTCTCTGTGCATCCATGGTATTGGGTTTGTGTGGGCACATATGCACATAGTGATTAGGAGATCCACAAATAAAACATCCTCATGTACCCCTCTGAGATGGGGTCCCTCCTTGTACTCTGGTGTACTGATCCTACCAGTCCAACCCTAGCAGACTATTACATGTGAGCTGGTTGTGCCTGCTGAGTACCCTACCTCCTATCCCTGGCTCCACCAAAACCTCCTCTAAAACCACCTCTCTGAAAACTCTGAGTCTGTCTAGCCCTCTACCTGCTGGTGGCCATGATGCTGTGTCTGCGGCTATGGGTGTGGTGGAGCCCTCGTGGCTGTTGGCGGAGGCAAGAATCCTCCTCTAGGGGGTGGTGTTATACCCCGTGACCTCTAACTCTGAAAGGCCTGTATCCTCTCCATAAACTTTCTCTTGTTTATATCTCGGTACTCCTATGCCTTGGTCCTGTTCTCCTCAGTTAAGTAGGCCTTCTCAATGGCCTTCTCAAGTGTGGGAGGAGATAACATCCTGACTACTCCTGCTATATCTGCATTAAGGCCTCGAATAAACCTGTTAACCTAAAATTTCTCATCTTGCAGGTAATCCACATACTGTAGAAGATCTAGGAACCTGCTCTCATACTATGCTATTGTGTCAGATCCCTGTCATAAGTCATGAAACTCATCAATCCTCTTCTGCACAAAATGCTTTGACATATAGCGAGCCCTGAATCACTCCTCGAACATCTCCCAGGTCATTGTCTCTCGAGTCAGATGGAGCTTCCACTCCTCATTCCTCCACCAAACACCTGTTGCATCTCAAAGGAGGTGTATGGTGAACCTTTCCTTGACATTGCTCTCATAGGAGTGCAAGCCAAAGAAACTATCCAAGCTAAGGAGCCATGACTCAGCCCCAAATCCATCTGTAGAGCTGGTGTAGGTAGGTGGTTGCAAGTGAAGAAGATCTCTAATCACACTGCATGTATCTCGATCCTGGCGATGTAGTCCAATAGGTGAAAGGGTTCACCTATCCCCAAATACTTCCCTCGAGACTGTGTGAGTGGCTACGACGGTACGAGGCTACCCTCTCATGATGAATGGAAGGGCTACGTGACCTCTCCCACCTCTCGGGGTATCATGCTCTGGTGGCTCTGAATGTGCGTCCTCGCCTATCAGCTCCTCATCTCCCAATGGAATCTCCTCTCTCACCTCCTGCGGTGGTGGAAGATGTTGCTGCACAATGCCCATCAGCTCTTGTAGGACCTCTAATATCTGAGGTCCAAATTCGGGTGCGGTGGCTCCCACGTAGGTGCACTATGCCCTAAGCCTCTAGTTGATCCTCCCCTCTTGGGTGCCATCCTGTACACGAGGTGGCGAAGAGGTTATTAAATGGTTAAATGGAAAATGTTTAATTATTTTATTTATTTATTTACTTTTAATGTTATTACCAATGTTACCGTTAACTGGTTTATTGATTACCCAGAGTGTCTGCGTGTGCAAACCTCTGCTCTGATACCAAATGTCATGCCCACCTTTGGACACTCGGAACACACAAGAGACTAGAAAAAATTAGGTAATAATTTTTATTTTTTTTATTTTTTGAAGTGATTAATTAATGTTAGTCACCTTAACCCCTTACTCATTAAATATTTAATTCATAAAATTATTAATTTTAACCGAATTGCCTAAAACATTAGCCCAAAGCACAACTTGATTATTTATTCTATTAAATTAACACATTTAAAAACACAAATTTTAAATAAGTCTATACAACCTTTTTAAGCTTATTAGTCTCCCCTTTTTATTTATAAATTTGTCATATACCCTTTTAAATTATTTTCCACTCCCATAAAAATGCCCATGACTTAAAATGCAAGTAGGATTAATTTTGGCCCTTGGATCTAATCAAATCCTGGCCCTTGATTTGGAGTTTTCCCTAATTTCTGATTTTCTCCCTTTTTCTAATTTCTCTTCTCATTTTGTTTTGTTTCTTTCCATGTGCAGGTTGTGTTGGAGGAGCCATGGAAGCTTATTTCTTATGTTTTTTTTAGTTTTAGAATTTCATTCAAAACGTTTTGTTTTTTTTTTTTAATTATTTTTTGATATGCACAT
Organism: Taxus chinensis; assembly: GCA_019776745.2. Classification (NCBI taxonomy): domain Eukaryota; kingdom Viridiplantae; phylum Streptophyta; class Pinopsida; order Cupressales; family Taxaceae; genus Taxus; species Taxus chinensis. The sequence goes on along the minus strand of CM034154.1, from coordinate 606,242,936 downwards.
ATATTTATTTAGAGGTTGTTTTGTGCTGGAGAAGGAGACGGCAGGGATTTGAAGGAGGAACAGGTGCAGCGGTGCTGAGAGGAGGCAAAGTGGGAGGGAGCCACAGGTTGTGGCAGCGGTGGGGGGGGTTTGGGTGGGCCGCGGGGAGAAGGGACACAGAGGGAGGACAGGTGGAGGGACAGGCGGTAGGGGATTGTGGGGATTCACAGGCAGCCCGTGGAGGGCAGGGAGGATAGGCTGCAGTGCAGTAGCAGGGGTGGTCGCGGTGGGGCATACAGGCAGGCGATTGGGGAGCAGGGGGCTATGGCCTGTGACAAAAAATAGGGTGGGGGAGGGTTCGACCCTCCCCAACATATTTTTTATTTAAAACAAAATTTGTTTATATATATTTATACTATTAAACAATTCATTTTTAAATTTTGTTTAAATGGTTATTGATATATATATATATATATATATTATTATTATTTATCTATAAATAATGTATACTATATAATATATATATATTTATATATATATATATATAGTCTATTATAAATTACACAATGTTTCCTAATATAGAATTTGTATTTTAGCAATACATAAAAATTATATTCTACATATATATATATATATATATATTAATAACAATAATGACAAGACAAATCTTTTTTTTCAATTCAACTATAAAGGAACAGATTTTACACACTATTTAATGCAAAATGACTTAAAATTTGTCAACTAATGTAGATAAACTAGAAAACTTTGTTAAAGGAATATAAGGTTTTGAAAACTAGAATAAAACAAACATTTCCAATTAACTTTCACATAGAAATGAATTAAAACTTTTCACATAAGGAAAAAAAATGTAAAAGGAATACAAGATAATTTTTCCTTAATTTGAATACTAATGGAAAGTTTAAAAATCAGAATTACAACAAATAATAATTTCCAAATTAGCATATATTCTTATTTTAAATCTAGTTTCCACTTAGTTTCTAAATCCATGAAAATTTTACAAAGAAATGTACTCTCAAAAATGAAATAGTTCCTTTCAATATTAAATAGCAACTTCATATAACAAAATATTTCATTTCCAATAAATAATCCTTTTTTTTTGTCCAAATAATATTCCAAAAACAAGGCATTTTGAAGGAATGTACATATGTTCCTACTAAATTATTTTAAAGAAATACAATATTATACAAGGCTTCTCTTGCCCAATCTCTCAATACATCATATTTCAAAAGAACATGCTAAAATACATAAGAAAACAACTAACAACTCCTTCCCAAGATTGAAAGAAGGTTTTCAAATACAAATAGAATACAATCTTACAAGTGGTGTCCAATACAAAGATGAAAAGGAATTTTCATGCCAAGGAATCTTTCCACATAGCCATATTTAAAGGGTTACAATGAAAGTAGAGTTTCACAAGGGAAGAGAGAACAAACGAGAGCCCAAGATGCCACCAACTCCAACTTTGAGATCCAACTTCCATGCCTTCAAGAAATCCAAACAAGGAGAAGAAGCTTGTTTTGCCACCCAACCATAGGCATCATTACATGCCTTTCCCAAGGTTGGGATGCATGCTAGCCTCCCCCAAGCCCATGGGAAAGAGGACAACCATCCACAACTTGCACAAGAGTGAGGGTGAACAAACAATGATACATCCACATGAAACACAAGACAAGTATAAACAAGACTCCAAATTTTACAAAGATGAAAAAGAGGAGAACCCAAGTTCTACCTCTAAAACAAATGGGGAAGAGAGGAGAGAAGTTCTCCAAAATTGTAACCAACAATATTTGCATTAAAACAAGATCTCCATGCCCTCCTTATTTCTCCTAATTCATTCAAGCCCTCCTTATTTCTCCTCCCTTTCACCAAATCCTTCTTGGAAGGATTTTCAAACCCCAAAGGGGTTTCCTTACCAAGAATGGGGAAGGAGGTTCAAGCCAAATGAACCAACTTCCCCACCTCAAACCATTTGAGGGGAATAACTAAATCCTACAAGGCTTTCCATCAAGCCTATGAGGATTGAGAGGGAAAAATCCCTCTCTCTTCCCCCACAACTCTAAAAACTCCATCATGCCATATGATGGAGGGAGCAAAAACAAGTAACAATAAATAAAAATCCACATGCAACAACCACATTTCCAAGTAAACAAATCTAACAACTAGCATGAATACAACACATACAATAAGGCTTAAGAGACCTACCTCAAAGAAAGCTCTCCAAAAAGCTTTCCAACTTCAATATTTTCCACTTCTTGACTCAAGCAAACTCTAGCTCCCAATCCACAAGCATCCAAGCAAAAGCTCCAAAAAAAAGTTCTCTTCTTTTCCCATGAGGGGGAATTTGAAGAGGAGCAAGAAAAAATCCTCACAAATGAGGGGGTGACATGTGTCACCCCTCTCCTCCTTCAAGGTCAAATATGCCAAAACAAAAGAGAGAAAGGGTAAAATGACTTTTAGCCCTCTTCTCCCAAATTACTCTAAATGATAACAAAACAATTTTTGTGCAACTTTTAACAAGCACACTAATCCATACCCTTACATGGATGTGACCAAAGGAGAGGTAAAAAGGGAGGGAAAACTCCCTCTAGCCTTGGAAATAAGCCCCCTACCTATTAGGTAGGGTCCAAGGGCTCATTTTTATGTTAAGGGAACTCCCAAACTAAAAAGGGGTCCCTAAAAATGCCCAAAATAACCCAATTTCGGGTTTGGAAAAAAATTTGGCACAAGGGTAGAGGGTGTGGGGACCACCCAAGGGTTCACATGTGACCCTAAACCCTTTAGATTAAGTACATTATTAAACTAATTCAAAACTTAATGCAAGTGGGGTCATTAATTCCCCAAAACAAGTTTACAACACAAACTAAACACCCTAAGCAAAATTAATAATTACAAGACATATTACATTACAAATGAGGGTCACCCATGGTGCCCAAAACAATAATTCTAATGCTAAGGCCTCAAGCAATAAACATGGCTAGGACTTAGCCCATGGGCTGCTTGTGCAAAGTTGCGTAGCTGGCCTGAGTCCCACGTTCTCCTGTGACCTGTCACCTACACACTCATTTCACACATTAAATGCACCTGTCTGATAAAATATAAATCAACTACTAAATAAGATATCAATGAATTCTAGACTAACATTTCATCTTTCTGGAATCAAAAGTGTGACAACGTGCACAACTATACATAATTCACCATAAGTTAGTCATAATGATAAAATGACATGTATCCATAGAATCCCAACATGCAACAAACTGAGTAACCATCAATATAACTACGTTCCAAAACAACATCATATCAATTAGTATCCATGACATCATAAGATAATGCAAACAACATAGTAATCAAGCTAAATCGGCTACTAAATGTCCATACATGTCTAATCAGATCAAATCTCCTAATGTAATGTCCAAAATATAACAAATCTCTATCAAAACATGTCTATGAGTAATGAGCAACAAGTAAATGAGCTATAAAAATGTGGGCACTACACATTTTCATTGTGAGGTCATTCCATTCTCATCATCCTCTCCATAAAATTATTCTCTCCTCTTTTCGAGAGCTCTATTGTATATTCCATCCTCATCAGCCCTCTCAAGGGGGAATCATCACATCTGTCCATAATCACATCTTCTAATGACATTTTTGTCTTTGAGGATACCATGGCATCAATCACCTACCACCTTCTTCTCTCCCCAACAAACATTCACTCTATCTTTTTCTTAGGAAAAGTAGATTGAATTCTTCCCCCATTCTTATAAGTGAAAGTTTGTTCTACTTTTTGCTTAGAGAATGCTTTCTCTTTTCTTCTTCTAAAAATTTTCTTATCGAAGGAATGCCTACCTTTAGAATAATCTCTTCAAAAACCTTCAATCTTGCCACATGAGGCATATTCATCCACCTTGTCTACTTTCTTTGAAAGGATGCTACTTTTAGAGTACCCTCCCAAGAGGGGAAAATGTAGACACCCTAATTTCACACCTTTTCCAAATCAGTTAATTTCCCCACTCCATTTCCCATAAAAATCCCTATAGAATTAATAGATTTTAATCAGTTAATTAATCTGTTTCAACCACTAAATGAAACCCAATCTTCCTCACATGCAAAATATTCCCTATGTCCCCCAATTGAGAATTAAAAATACAAGTTTAATCCTCACCCACTTATTTTTTTCCCCACTTACCTAATCATCCACTCATTTTCAAACTGCGATTACTTAAAATCCTCTAAGGAAATCTAATTCCCAGGCTATAAATACAACCTTACCCCCCCTCTAAAGACACAAGAAAAATAATCTTGAATGCCCTATCTGAACTATTGCATCCTTTTAGAAAAGAGCATCCTTCCAACCTCATCTTGAATCATCCCAAATCCATAATACCTTCATCCATCGGTGAAAATTATGTTGATCTTGTTGTAGATAAGGTCTTTCTCTCTTTCAAGGAAAGCACTTACATATCACGCAATCAGGGATCATCCATGTTTCCTTATCCATTCTGAGGTATGCTACGAGATTGCAAAGGAGAAGGTATTATTGTTAGTGTTTTACTTTCTTATTTATCAGCGTATTTTTCATAGCATACAAGTTTAACTAGGGGGTTTAACACATTGCATACAAAATTCATCACACACATCCAAAAACATGAACCAATTTACACATCTAAACATACCTTACCAGGTGGAACTATTGGGAATTCATCACCTAATAGTAAATTCTTCGTGGTGTTTTTGCCACATTATAAAATTAATAATAGATTTGGGCCTCACGTACCTTTGGGTATATTGAGGACTCTAAAGCCAAGATCACCTGAAACCATAATAGATGGCCATTTCATAGGTTCCCTTTGATCCCAATTTATTTATTTTTCACATCTAAATAATCATGATGATAAAAAATTTGTTTCTTGATTTGTTTGTTAATAAACTACATAAAGAAATGTTTATCTACTGCATGCATGTTATCACTCCTTCTTAGGCCAAGAAAATTAAATAACCCACCTCATCCAATGACTTCCCTCCTTCAAATGATATTTCCCAACAAGCTTTTGAAATCGATACCACACCTTTGATTTCCCAACCTTTTATTTCTATGTTCTTGCTTCATGAAGACCATGTCATCCAAAATGATCCTCATATTGAAACAAATCCTTCTAGACTAACTTTTCATTAGTCCATTTCCTATATAAAAACTTTGAATTTGTCTCCTACTCCTCTAGAGATCTTCAAACCTTTTACTATCCCTCATGGATTCTCGTAGTTCCAGGGACTCCTTGATGCTAATCTTATCACCCTTTATGACTACCTACTTTGTAATTCCTCCCTAATCCATTAAGCCCTTCAATCTACTCAATTTATGGATCTCATTCCACTCAACTTACCTCATATCAATACTATCCCCTCTTCATCTACTATTGTCACTAGTATGCTTATTCAACCATCTCAAGAATCACACTTTCTTCCTCCTACATCTAAAAAACATAACATTACCTTACCCCTTATCTCTACTCTACATGTTCATGCCATTATAATCACCTCATAACCTCATACATCTAAATCAATGAAAACTCATCAACCCCCTCATTAAGGTGCTTATTGATACATACTTAACACTCGAATAATTCGAGGATCCTGAACACTTATCATTTACATCCCAACTGACCCCATAGAAACTAATCAAATGTTCCTATTTCATATCAAAAAACTTAATATAACTAATCTCACCACATCCCAATATCTCAACACCAAACCTTATCCCAACACATGCAATCAAAATCCCTCAATTATATTCCCCCTTATCAATCGCTTCTACGAAAAAAACACATACCCAAACATATCAAACATATCAACAACCTAACCTATCTACATCACATGCATCGCAATCTTATCCTTCAACATATTAACCATATAATGATCACTTACAAGCACTATTAAGTAGAATGGCTAACCTTGAAGCCACAATCTTAGGATCTAAGAACACATTTTCATATGAAAAAATATGTAAGAAACCCATTAATTCATGTCCCCGGGAAACCATATTATCCTCATTGGGAATTGTTGATATTCTCCAAGTTTAATAGCAAGGAATGGTCCCCAACAACACCTTCTGAGATTTTAAGACATGCATGTTACCTTATCATCCCATGACCAATATCTCATGATTCGCATACATTTCCCATGTCATTGGCTCGGTCCCACATTAGATTGGTACAACAAGTATCCCACAACACTCACTATTTTCCTTCACCCGACTCAAACAATTATTCCTTGATACACTTCTTGATAAACATTTCCCATGTAAGATTACTATCAGCAGACCTTTATTCCATTTGATAGTATGATGATGAATCTATTGCAAGATTTCATGCACACGATGGCGTATCATCATTAGCCAACCATCATTCCCCCTTCCACAAGACTGAAGCTTATTGAACTTTTCTTCACTGATCTTACACCAAGAACATCTCCTCAACTCTTCAAACTCCAATATTTCCAAACCTTTGAAGAGGCATTTCACCATGGCTTACAAACTTGAACTCCACGCCCTTGAGTAAGGGAATCTTAAGCTTCGATCAAACAATCCATAAAATTGAGTTCACTAAATCATCTCACACATGGTGCATAAATCTAAAAATTCCACCAATACCATCATGGTTAAATCTTCTATCCATATCCACTTCTCACATGGAGCCTCCGCATAAGTATCTCCTAAACCACTCTCCTAAATATACACCCTTGAGGAATGATATAGTTCTGTATTTGACAATTTAATGGTGGTCCATCTTATTTAACTTCCTCTCCATATAACCCGTTCATGACTCGCGACCCAAACATGATATGGTATCATGAGGGGACATTATTGATAAGTATCATCCAGTCCACACGTCACAACATTGAGAAGTGTTCATTCCTTCAAAGATCGTGTCCAACAACTTATAAATCAAGGTGATCTCCAAGTGGAAAATCCCAATGCATCACCTAATCAGACCCCTTGATTTCTCTTAAACAACCATCCCCCAAGCTATCCATCAGACAAATCAAGTTCCGCTCTCCCAAATCTTATGAATCTAAGGCTCACATAATTAACACCATAAATCAAGGGACCTACATTATTTCCTACATCCACTACCCCATAATCTACCACATCTACCTTTACCTTAGAAAATTATTCTACAATAATAACCCCATTGCTATCCACACCTACAACCATCTCAATCTATACCCATCTACCACTACATCAACAATCTATCATATATACACCTACTACTACATCTACACCGCCTATATCTACAACAATTCCTACACATATACCAACTTCTACATTAATCACATCTACTATTGTGACCATACCTACATCTACATATCAATCTACACTTACATTTATGTTACCCCTGGGACATACCTATTACAAAAACACCCCCACTTAAGATGAATCCAAAAATGATATTCTATACCCCATCTACAAAAATAATAACCCTTACACCAATCTATCCCTGATGTCCTACACAAGTATACCATACCTATTGGATCCCATCAAGCACATCATCCAAATACTCCTTTCCATACCTACAATATCCATCATCTACAACACCCTCCACTTCATCGGGTTCTACTTGATGCACACTCCGTCGGTTGAAATCCTCAGTCATTCCTACCAAAGTGAAAATACTTACCAACCAAATTCTAAGAACCTTGGAATACCCATCCAAAAATCCCTTACGCATCCTCATAAAAAGTTGGAGTCTCCCTCTCCTCCTAAGCCTAAAAAAATCAAATGTTACATCATCACTCTTAGGAGCATCTCCATCCATCTTAAGGGATCAGGCCCTTCATCTAAGATACCCATCATCAACCAACCCAAATACAAGCCATATAACCCTCATTCTAAATATGACCCCCCTTCAAAAGCATCCAGGTCCAAATTCGTCACAAACTAAATCACATATATCCACTCCTCCTTCCAACTCTAAATTTCAACCAAAGGATCACACAAATCCTCATTAAAGAGAATCATATGTATTTCCTTCATCTACCATTCCCAAATCCACTTCATGCTTACTCCTAACCTCAACAATAACACTTCCCCCAACTGCAAGTTTTTCGATCCTACATGCTCCAACACCTTATCGGTTCCTGACTCCTAATGTCATGTGTACTTATCATCCTCACCTCGGGACATGACATTGAACATTATAAATCCACATGGACAAACTCTCATCCAAAATATAGATGGTGCAATATGACCTTCTCATCCATGAATACTTACCCTCACACCTTCCATTGACATCCACGTTCAAATTCAATCCTCCAATCCAACTAAAGGGAGGCACTCCTATCTTCATCTAAATTGGGTTGATTCACCTAAATCGTTGTACTGTAATCCCTCCCTCAAGCTTCTATTTCTCCTAAAGAGAGGCTCCCTCTCTTCGTCGAACATCAATCCACATTATTAATACCCCCTCACCCTCATTATCACTCAATCATCTATCCAATTAGAGCCTAGAGGCACCATCGTCAGCTCCTTCTAATGATTCTAACTCGATCTCCCTTTACATCCTCTAGTACTATCCATTGCATATGTATCTAAGTTGTTTAATGTAATGCAACATCTCTCACTGGGGGAGAATAAACTCCACTCCCTTAGTCCTCTCATTTCTCCTCCATCTATATCACCCATGTACATCGATCCATCTCCCTTTTTATCTCAACCACCCCGTGGGCATCGATGACACTTATGTCTCTTTCCCCTGAATTCGTTAAAATCCCCACAATCACTCTAGGACCAGTCTACTATCATGATAGGTCCTCTTCCTCTTAATCCCCACATTACATCATCTATTATCATCCAATCCCATCTAAATCTACTTATCCCTCATTTCGGCCAATTTTTGTATCTTGTATCTTATCTAATCCACTTATATATTATTACATCTCTAACTCAATCCACCTTTATGTGCCTCTCTTAGGGCACCATACCTCATATTAAGCCCAAATTTTTGGCCATCTTCGTCTCACCTAAGATACACATATTTCCTATGCTATATGAAAAATAGCAGCATAATATTTTACCTCCTCCTATCTCATCCCATCTGATCTTTTGATAAGTTATCATCTTATCCCATCCAATCCCTCATGCAACAAACATCTAAAATAGTGTGACTTTAACATCGATGACCTTTTCCTTTAAATAAAATCATAATGTCACTACTCTAGAAAGGATTCAACATGGAAATGTTTCTCCTAAATTTATTGGACCTTATATTATAATGCATAAATATGGGTCTCGGGCCTATAATTTGGCTTCCCTTGATGGTAAAATGGAAACAAAACATCTTAACGCATTGCAATTGTGGCCTTTCTACTTTTGACATACCTACCAATGTGAACTTAGTCATCCCATTTTCCATCCATCCATCATTCACCTCTTCCATATTTCATCATAATGATTTGGAATTATGTGGTCTACATTTACTTTCCTAGTTGTGACCTTGAATACAAGAACCATGGCTTTTCTCATAGCATATTCCTTATGGATAGGTTATTCCTTATTGGTGATAACTCCACAATCATTACATATACATTACCCTTTAAATTACCTACTGGAACCATGATAAGGGTCCATGTATGTCACCTGTATATTCCTTATCGCCTTGTAAGTGGTGTACCTAACTATCACCAACTCTTCCCTAAAAATTCAAAAGCAAATAGACTTTCTCCCTTGAAGGATAGTTGTTCATAAATGCATAAAATAATCAAAAGAATAGACTAATCCCTCGAAGGACATCTATCATGCATATCTTATCCCTTCCATTTTTCAAAAACAACAATCAAAATTCAAAAAGAAAAATGCAAAAAAGTAGACCACACCCTAAAAGGATGGCTAGTCTCTCGTATATCATGGTAGTAAAGGCATCCCACATTGATCAACTTTATATCTCATAAAAGGAAAAGAAAGCATCCTCATAAATTGTCCTGCATCGATCAACTTTATCATCCATAGAAAAATTCCTACATTGATCAATTTAAATCTCACATTACCTAGAGCTAGGGCATAGACGTAGGGAGACCCAACTATGGAGAACCTATATTTATGCTTACAAGTCACATATAAAACCCTTTGTCTTGTTGAATTTAGGTTCAGAAGTCCACTTTCCATATTGTCCACATGATCCTTGGAATAACTAACTATCATTGGTTATGTTAACACCTGCTATTGGATGCAAGTGCATTTCCTTGATTGGCTTCTCTTCTTGTTTACCTCTAATATGGTTTGAATCATCATTTCTTCACACAATGATTACTACGATCACATTTTTTTTATCTCCTTTTAGTCTCCTTCCATTGAATTTGTATCCTTTCTCGCATACCATGCATATCATTCCTATCTAACAATTTTATCCATGTTTATGTGTTTACTTTTAAGTACAACATTACTCACATCCATATCATCCATACTTAAATATATTTTTCATCCATTACATCATTTCTGTCCATTATTTTCTACTAACAAACTATCTATCCACAACATAATCATGTTATTCAATCATATATGCATAATCACATCATAACCATATCCATATCATATTTTGAATTTTCCAAACAAAATTTCATAGGTCATAAACTATCACACTTATATCTATACCACATCAAAAATGCATATCTAAAATCACAATCCATAAGATCATCATCTACATTTAAATAATCATCTAAGCCATAATATCAATCATCCACATCTAAAGCTAAACATGATAAAAACCATGAATCATTACACAATTAAACACCATGAATCACAACCAAAATCATGTATATATATCATGAGTCCAAAATACATCAATGTATACATAAATTACATGCCTCTAAGTTTCATATCTCAAAGTATATACATCATCTAAATTGGTAAATTGTACATCCAAAATCCTAAAATATTTCCTTCTTGGGGAAGGTTCCTAGATCAATCCCTGTGTATCATCACCTCTCTTTTGTCCCACATCTTGTGGTGGCTATGTCATGCTCTCTGTACTCCAAGATGGAATTGCACCACTCGCTTCTGCTCTCTATATAGCTAGATACTCTATCTATCTTAGTGTCCATGATAGCTTGTGTCAAAATCCTCTCATAATATTATGCCTTGGCTGCTAGTGATGTGTACAAACTCAGGGGCATAGTACTTGGACGATCCATCTACCCTACTCTTTGTAATTCTATCAAAGCACCACTACCCAAATCCTCTACTATGATTTGTGTGAGATCTCCAAATCAGACCTCTATATGCCTCTTGCCACCTCTTACACTGATCCCTCTACTCAGTAGCCTTGTCCATCTTCAATAGTAGGTTCAATGCATCCTGGTGAGCCACCTCATGCTCCTATCATGTAGTATCCCTCTCTACAGGCTATATATTGTGTTGTCTCTACAACCTCATCTCCATCATCTCCCTCTCACCTCATGGAGTTGTCAATTCCTCTATGGGCACCTCCTCCTCGTCTCCACCCATGGCTCCCTTGGCCACCATTTGAGTTTCCCAAGTAGTGTTCATCCAATATCTAAACTTGAAACCAACTCCTATGTAATCATCATCATCCCATGGCGCCCCTACCTTCTCTAATGGATCGGCCATGTCGGGACTCAGGGTAGATATCTATCTAACTCATCTCCTCTCTATATATTAGGCTCTTATGGCACTATCTGTACCACTCTAAAATGTTACCTAACTCTATTAAACTAAATGAAATTTATCATATAAAGCCTCCGCCCCTACACCCATTTGCCTCGCATATTTCTCATCCATGTTAAATCCATATCAAATCCAAGGCATGTAGGGAAATCACAGTATGGTTGTCATCTAACCTGAACTATATCAAGCTTTACAATTCTATATGCATACCATGTTGCATCTCTTTCTCTTGTAACCATGTGATCCTGGTTGGCTCACCATCTTACAAATCCAACTACCAACTCAATGTGACTACCCTTCACCCATGCTATTCTTGGTGGCCTGATCACTACTATGTGTCTCATACACCTAGCAGTGTAAAATAAACCCTACATCCAATCCATTTCTACTCCTCTCTATGTACATGTTTAGCTCATTATACACCTATGCCAACAGTGATTTACCAAAGGAAAACATTGTCCTGTGATCCATAATGTCTGCAAGGACTCCTGCTAGTGTCCATGTCAACCTCACACACCCTGAATCTGGTGGTACATAACATTATATTGCCATCATCGCTAAAAAATTCAAATGACTCCGTGATACCCCATGATCATATCTTATCTCATAATAAAATTCTCCAGATGTAAAAGTAAATATATGGGGCATCGACCACAAACAAGTCATGTCAAAATCTCTAATTTGATATCTAATGTGATCAGTTGTATTTTCTCACCCTGTATAGGCAATATCCCTCATGATAATATACATCCTCGAGATTGAATGTCATCTCACTCATCCTAAACCAGAATGTTCATGTACATGAACATCCAATCTCTTGACTAGTGCAATCATGAGACCAATATCTTGTGGAATCCACTAGTAGTATCAGAATTTGCCCAATTTTACTATTTTTAAGTGATCCCACTCAGCTTCTACAATATCACCCCTAATATGATCATATAGAACGGGTACTCTGCCATCTATGAAGTATAGGGTCTCTCGGGCTTGCAAAACTAATCAAATCATGCAAATATTATATCTCCCACCATCCAAATCTCATCCAAAATAAAAATTAATAAAAAAATCCATCATCTCATTCTTATTCGACACTGATACATGTTAGGTCGACACCTCCTAGTTAGGGTTGACACCCTTTTAGGCTCAGTTAATGGCTACCATCTCCTATCGTGAGCCACCCCTATAAATTTGAAAAAATTACAAGAAATAAGGTAAACACAATAAAAATCCTTCAAGACAAGCTAGATTTAGGTACTTACCATCATGTGGGTCCTCTGGTACTTCCTCCCACCTCCATCTCACTCTTTATATCACTTTCTCTTTACAAATCAAATCTCTCAGTATTTACTTCGCACCATGCAAATGAGCCTCTTTAGCCTACCCAGGGGCTTATATAGCCAACCGACCTCTGGTCTTCACCAACCCCATGGGTCATTGTCGATTCATCTCTAGTCACCGCCGCCCTACCTGGTCATTGTAAACATGACCCTGCATTTTTTGTCAAACTCCCTTTTCGCTCTTTTCTATCAATCCTTTCTTTCAAAATTATCTTGTCTTCCACTGTTTTCCTTCTGTGGTCTTCATATCACATCCTTTTTTATGTCCCACCTAAGATTCGTTATCATATATCACATCCTATTGTCTTTGTGGCCATCATCATGTTCCCTCTTGGGGAACCATTATTTTTCCTCCTTTTCATCCCACCTCAAACATATTCTTTTCGATTGCCTCTACAAGAAGGATATCAAATTTTCTTTATCCCACCCTTGTCCTTTTGTCATAACCCTTATCTTGACCATATTTCTTAATTGTTTGCGCATACTTTATGTATATCCATTTGAGCGGATTCCGCTTGGTTTCCCTCCATTCGTACTAGTTTTTTTTTACTCACAAGTTAGTAGGACATTTCCGTCGTCTTCTTAAAGACCGTAATTTTTTCCTTACCAGCGTTATTCTAAAATCACTACCATATTTTTTTACCTTTTAGTTATTGTTTATCCTTTTCTAAATTATCTTATCCCCTCACATTTTTTTCTCATCCTTTATATCCTTCTTCACGTATCTCTTTTAAACTCGTGATAGACTTCCTTTTGTGTTGTTAACCACAAGTTTGAGGGGGAGCACAAAATAAGTCACCTTTCTCATCCTTCTCATTTTTGTCCCATGGATTTCCCAAAGAAAACCACTCAACAAAAAGGGGAAAATGTAGACATCAATGTTTTGTATTTCTTCCCTTCACCCCATGTTCACTCTCTATCGTCTTTTTTAACTTGTTGAATTTCCCTTGATAAATTCAATTTATCCCACAACACCATTATCCCACCTTTAATCCCATGTCATATTAGTATTTCCACATAGCTAATTAATCACCTATTAGCTTTCCCTAATCATCCCTAATTGATTCTAATCCATTCATTAATTTTCTTCCTCTCTTTAGATTCTTCCATTTTATCCTTTCTATGTTCTCAACCACCCCCATTTAATGTTTTCATCCACCCCTTTCCTTTATTTACTCCATTTCACCCTTCACCTATACATTTTACATCGAAATGCATCCCTAACCCATCTCAACATCCTAAAACCCTAATCCCACTCCTAATGGGCTCTTTGTTTCAAGCCCTTCACCCTTTCACCGTCCAAATTGATGGATTCCCAAGATTGGAGGTGACCCATCCAAGTCACTATCAACCCTATAAATCAACCCTTACCCCCTCCTTTCTAAAGGATACAACATTAGAGATTTTAGCTTTCCTGTGATCATTCCTTCATTCTTGATTGTCTTTGTAGATTCCACCTCCATCGTGGTATCCTCTTGATATATTGTGCTTCCATTTTGGATTTTTAGGGAGATCTCTTTCACCATTGCATGCATTACTTCATTATTGTCATTTTATCATCCATATTAGTATCTAACATCTTGTGAAGGTTTAGCTTTCATCAAGGAATCAACCTCAGCCTCACCAACCCTTTGTTTGTTTATGTAGGTCTTCATTTCAGCCCATCTATCTTTGTCCAAGTCTAGGTCAGTCGTAGTCACCATCGACAATGTCTAGTTATCATTGACCCACCCTCTATTGCATTAGTTTTTATTCCATTGGTCCTCAACCATTATTTTCTATTTTTGCATCCATCCTGCCTTAGATGTAATCATTATGTCCTTTTTTCATCCTAGATCAATTCTTCTAGTCCACAGTCACTTGTCCCAACCCAATATTAGTCACCATCGACAGTCCATCTTTTCTTCATTTACCCCGAGATCTCTAATTGTCTTGCATCCTTTATGTTTATCCCTATTCTAAATATTTTGTAGGTTTATCTTTATCATATTAGTGTGGCATAAACAATAAGATATTTCATCAGAGCTTTCATATTTACATTTTTACATCATTGTTTCACTCTACTAGCCCATTCACGGTCGACTAGCCTTCTACAGTCTCGGGTTGCTGTTGACCCACCCAGGTATGATTTCTTTTGTGATTATTTAGATCATATCTAGTTTGATCATCTTAGATCCAACATTTCATGTTTTTTACTTCATATTATGCATTTATATCGGATCCATATCCATTTATTTCATCTATATTTATCAAACATGAGGGTTGGCATCTATCCTAAGAAGTTCTTACTTCTTGGGGCTGAATTTTTCAGGAAACCTTCCCATGCTATCTATTAATACAATATTTTATTGATGATTTATCTTCATTTATAGGTCAATTAGCTCACTATGGAGAAGGATCTTCCATTTGTGCCTATACATCATCATTATCCTATCTCAAGGTCCATAAACCCTTTCATATTTTGAGTTACTTAATTTTCTTTAGCACTAGTTCATTAATCTGAGTAGAAAGAAGGGAATTCAGTAAACACATCATAACAATAAAAGTGCACCTAAAAATAGTGCATGCTTACAAATATGTATTTATTTATTTTATTTTATCTAAAAAATCCACAAAAAGTATGTAAGACAAAAGTTACGTGTTTCCTAAAAATAGAAGATAAAAAATTAGACACTACGCTTTTTCGAAAACTCCCCCTTAATTTTGACATCTAAACTTCATTATCATGGAGTTTAGTTTTACATTTCCAGATTTTCTACAAATTCATTTCCTAAAACCTATGTAAAAATATCAACAAACTCATCTTCAGATCTATAAAATTAAGGAAAAATTTCATTGTTGTTAACCGAATCCCTGATGAAGTGATATCTCATGTCTATATGATTTATCCTCTTGTGAAAAATATGATTTTTGGAAAATTTTATTGTTTATTTTTTGTCACAAAAAATGTGTGTAACGTCCTCTTGATTCTGCCTCAAATATTTCAACACTCTTCTCATCCACACAACTTGGCATGTTGCTCACATTTTTGCTACATACTCTTCTTCTGATGAAGATAGTGTAACTATGGGCTTATTATATGATACCTAAGGAACCACTCTTGTTCCAAAGTGAAAACATAGCGAGATGTGCTTCACCTGTCATTTATACTACCAACACTTTCATTGTCTATATAACATATGAGTTTGAACTCATCTAATGTTGATTACAAAATTCCATGATTATTCATTACACATACATACCTCAAAATTTATTTTTCCAACTTGCCAACATGAATCTTTTGGATATTCCATAAACCTTGAGATGAGGCTAACACCATAGATAATATTAGGCCTTATGGCCGCCAAATACATGAGACTTCAAAATAACCTTTTGAATAGTTTGAGATCCACATATGATCCATTTTCTTCTTTACTTAACTTCAAACCTACTATAACTTGTGTTGGTTTTGGATTGTAATTCAACATGTTAAATATATTTAAAAACTTGTTAGCATAATTTTCTTGACAAATAAAAAATCAAGATTTTTATTATTAAACTTCAATACCCAAAAAAATATTGCATGAGACCTAGATCTGTAATCTCAAATTTCATAGTTGATTTGAATGAATAAGTAGATAGATTTCAAGGATTGATTAAATCACCCATATACAAAGTAAAAATTATAATCTTACTTTGTTTATTTATCTTGATGTATAAGTTAGGCTCACTTCTACTCCTGTTGAAACCATCATCAATCAATCATGTTATACCAAGATCTAGGTTCTTGCTTGAGACCATAGAGTGTTTTTCTCAACATATATACCTTTCCTTTATGACCTTCAATATCATAACCTTCTAACTTATTCACATAAGCTTCCTCTTCAAGAAAACCATCAATAATTCTAATTTTACACCCATATGATATATAGGCCATTTGTTTTGAGATGAAATTTCTAAAACCATTCTTACCGCACCTAAGCATGCTAAAACTGTGAACGTTTCATTGTAATATACTCCATATTTATGTGGAAAACATCTTATAACTAGACTTTATTTATGTTTATGTACTTTTCCATTAGTATTGTACTTGGTATTAACAACCCACTTCACTCCAATAACATCCTTTCCTTCTACAAGATCTTGATTTTTAACAAAATAGAATTTATGCTAAACCCTAATTAGAAAATCATGTATGATAAATAAATGATAAAGCACATATGTGACACAAGAAATAAGCTAGATAAAAATGGAGCCAAGGTACAAGGGAGAGGATAAAAGACTTACATGATATTTTCTTAATCCCAAAGTGTTCTAGACTAAAAGACTTATGAACGAGAGGAGAAGACTATCGCAACCGCACTCAACAAAAATTGTAATTTCCAGATGAGTTAGGACTACGGTGCCTAGAATGGGGAGAAGGAACCTAGGTGTTAGATACCTCTTCTGAGTGTATGTGACTACGCAATATCTCTAAAACTAAATTATCTAGTGTTGCAAGGTGGTCACTAACCTTTAATGTTAATCACCTCTATGTTTTTGCATGATCCTTGAATTCTCATTTAACCTACAAATCAAATTATATCCTATAAACTTCAAACTACATCATATCCTAAAAAATAATAATGTAAATGGGGAGCTAGAATGACCCCGATGGTCATCCGAGAGAGTGAACTTATAACCAAGAGGTACACTATATCTCAAATTCCAATTATCTCTTTTGTGTGTGTGTAGAAATTGTGCCCTATGAATCTCTTATGTAATATGTACTTGATAGTGAACGATAGCTAGATGTAGTAATGTAAATAAATGCATGTATAGAAAAATGAACTTCTCCTCCTATGTGTGTATTGTTATCACCCAAACACGACACCCTTCAGTGTACACAAGTGTGTGTGCTTGAGCTCACGGTGTGACTGGATAACATGGGTACTATATCCAAGTTGTGGGACTTTCTACTTGAGATAGACCTCCAGAGAAAGCAATTTCTTACTCCTAGACTACTTGTCACAGTCTACTCTAATGCAAGAAAAACTATCTTATCCTAATCTAACTTCCAAGGGACCAAAGAGAGAGAGTGCATGAAATCATAGACTACACTAAAGTGATGATACACAAAAAAATGAGGGTGTGAGAATAGTCTTCTAATGTGTGAAGAATATAAGAAAAGTGTATACTAAAAGGTGTGATAACAGTTCCCTATAGTCTAACAACTGCATTCACAATAATATTTCATACACACACAATGATAATGAATCCCTACAAGAGCATAATATAGACATAGTATATTTGTAATGAGGTTTGAAGAGGCAAGAAGAATGTAAGCAAACACAACAAGGGAAGATATATCCACAAACTTGTATCTATTGCTTCATTATTATGTATAGTTCTATCTATTGAAAAATACGGGCCTGGATCACCTTGCAAGGAGTCCACTACAAGGGCCTACAGTACATTGGCTTCACAAAACCAATTTGACAGAGTTTTACTACAAAAAAACTACCTCCCCTTTACAAGGAGCCCAACAGTCCAATCTATAGAATTATGAGAGGAGAGAGAGAGAGAGGAAATAATGGAAATCCTGAAATCTACCTTCCCACCACTTACAAGATGCAATAAATTACATGGAATGATGGTATGTTGCTTTCAAAAGGCAGCCCATGCTGCACCATAGCTTGCACCAGTGAGAAATGTCTGCCCATGCTCATTTAATGTTCTTTTAACTACCAATAAAATCACGATTCTTAACCTGGCCATGTTTTCAGAAACATCACCATCATATCTTCATAAAATTTTGAATTTCTTAATTGATGTACATATCACTCAGAGTCACGATTCCAATGGCACTAATTTTGCATGATTTCATTGAGAAATGAAAAATATATGGCCTTCTGAGTGCGAGTAGTTGCTTTGAGTTTGCTAGGGATTTCCTACATTTTACGGGACTGGAAATTTATTTTATTGGAGCTGGATATGTTTATTTTATTTTCATATATCTACCCTCATTAAAAACATTGGTGTAGAGGACATCGTGCCCTTTCTAAAAAGTCAAATTTTGTGAAAAACGGAGCTCTGGGTCAAAAGTTATGACCATTTAAAGTTCAGGGGTAGGGCGTTGAATTTTCCTTTGTATTTCAGGTATGTGGGTTTTCGGGGAACTCATTTCCCTACAGAACTTGAACCTTCCAGGCCTCCTTTCTCTGCCTTTACCAATTCCTTTGAAATGTGGAGCTTTTGGGTTTTGATGTCCTGGGTGTCCCTGTGCGACTTGGGCCGAAAACTTCCACTTCATCCACACCACACTCGACCCGCCTTGCAAATTGGAAAAGTAGGATTTTTTGAGCCAGACTATCCCAAACACATTTTTCACCTTTTCTACAATACATTGACTTGCAGCCATTTTGGATGTTTGGGTCCGGTGCATACCTATGTCCCAAATGTCCCATGGACCATGCGGGACATTTTTATCAACTTTTGCCGCAATTTTAAGCTCTTTTGTAAATCGAGTGATTTCAGCGATGTGGGGAACTAGTGGTTCAGTGTACTTATGCGACTTGGGACAACATTTTCTAATTTTTTTGTAATACATTGTTTCCTTTGCAAATCAGACGCGAACTCAGTATGATAAACCCTGGTGCGACCCACATTGGTTCCATCCATAGCCCTCAGACCTGCAATGTACTTAACTAGGCACTTGACTTCATTTTTTAGATTTTTACGAATTTTCCTAACTCCTTGGATTTTTCTTTGGATAGAGAAGTTAGAGATAAGCCAAAGGGGTCCCCAAAATTTCAATTTTTTGGTCTTTCACCATTTTTACTTTCCCAAGCCTGAAAAAATTGTCCATGTTATCAAAATTACCTTGGGTGGTGAATTTTGGATGGCATGTATGTAGTAAATACATCCCCTTGTCCCTTAAGTGAGTGCTAGATGAATGCTTTTGATGCTCTTAGAATGCATTTGGATGCAACCTTAGGTGGTGATAATATATGCTTAGAGCTTGGTCCTCTATTATGGTCACATAGCTTTGTATTTATATGATTCTCTTGTTTGAATTTCATAATTGGAAACCAAAAGGTCGACCCATAAGAAAACAAGATTCCCAAAAGATAAAAGAGGCCCAAAAGAGGTGATAAAGATACAAATAGGTCGGGACACCCAGAAGGAACAGGGGGCACCTAGGTGCTAGTGTCATGGCTAGGTGCGGGTGTCCAAAGTCAATAAAGATAGAGAAATTATGATTAAACTAGGTTGTGGGGTGTGTAATATAAAAGAGGAAACAAGAAAAATAAAAAAGAGGTCAAAGATATATGTCAATTATTAGTTTTCTCACTTAGGAATCATATGAGTGTAGTATGTGATTACGACCTAGAAATGTACCCGAGTGTATGATTTTATGTCTACATTTTCCCCCAATTTATGTTGTTGATTAAATAATTAATAACATAAAGTACATAAGATATGTGTATCTGATAACCATGTAGATTGTGATGGAAATAGCATGCTAAAGAGACAAGGATAAACGTGGAGTGAAAAAATGAAGCGTGGAAGATAAGGAAGAGGGAGTGACCATACGGGTGAAGTGTATGTGTTGGGTTGTGTTTATACTTACAGTCGTTGTTGTGCTTTACTGGTGTGTGGATGCCTCTTATTACGTATTAAGGAAGGACATGTCAAAGAAGAGTTAAAGAGTAGTCAAAGTCATGTATTATGAAAACTCTGTAAGAAGCATGTAAAAGTATGTAAAAATGTGTAAAAAGGTGTAAAGAAGAAATTCTGAAACTGATTCATGAAGAGTGAAAAGGATAGAAAATGTTGTGAGTCATTGTAGAAGAGTGAGTATTTTTAGCGATGTCACGCCAAAAACATGTTTTTGGGTGATCTCACGCCATAGAAGAAGAGAATTTTGGAGAAAAGTATATTGTTATTATCCTTCTATGATTGTTTCACAAATTTATACACAAATGCAGATGGCATGATTCTAATTTTTACCATGTTTGTTCTAGTTCAATCCAAGGAAATAGAAAAAAGACATAGAATGAATTCTTATTACTGGAGGACTTCGCCTGTATTGTGAAAAATTCTTTTTGAATTACTACCAAGTTTTCTATTATGAGAAATCAATTGTAACTGCCCCAAGGTCATAGGCATTCAGGAAAGGTTAGGAACACACACGTGCTAGTGTCTATATCTAGGTACTAGTGTTTATGTTGAACTGAGGACCCAATTCATAATCTAGGACGTTTGATGACTGTAACTTTGTTTTGTTCCTATATTATCAATGCATGTAATGAAGCTTTGAGTTGTTCTATGGGGTGAATAATTCACCCAATGTATGCCACCCTTATTTGAGGTGCATGCGAAATTTCTAGGAAGATGCAACCCAAAGGAGAGGACCTCAAAATGATCTAAAACTGATACCCTAAAGGGGGATATGCATGGTATAAACCGAGGAACATGCCAACAAAAATGTCTAGAAATATGTGTTAGCATAAAAAGAGACAAACATGTTATACAAGATAGTGTAAACAAGTAATAGTGCAAACAAAGTAGACCGCGCAAAGTGGGTTTCAAACATGGGAAAGTGCTCACAATGTCACAAGAAAATAAGGGTCGAAGAGGAAAAAATCATACAAACAATGAAAAATAAAGACATAGGGCATAACCCACAAATAATTGCATACAATGGAAATCAATGACAAATAGTATCAAAAAAAATATCAGACAACCATGGTGGAAAATAGTTCCTACAAGGTAAATTCTACACATGAAACACCCATTAACATTTTAGAAAGATATAAAATTATTTCAATATGTGTATATATCGATAGAGATTAGTGTGCTAGTAAGAGTAGGAAGTAGTAAATAATGAAACAATAACACTTGTAATGTGTGAGATTGTAGATGCACCTAGGAGCCTTGATGGGACTTGTAACAGGTATAGTGGCAAGCATCATTGCTACATGTAAATATATGTAGAAAGTCATTAAAATGAAATTGGATATAAACCAATGCAAGTATAACTACTAGTTAATCTAAATAGGAGGACTAAAACGTTGTATAAATGAAACTAAAATAACATGAAATGATTGTAAATAATTATTGTAAGTAAAATAAAACCCTATATATGCAAGAGAAGGAAGAGAGATGTCTTAGCTCATTTGAAGAGACTGTCACAGATTTTCATAAACCCCGTGAATACGAGATCTAGAAGATCTGAACTAATTGGGGTTTCGAGGAAGGTACTGGGAAACCCCTGGGAAGCCTAGTCTATAGATTAGGTGCCTTGGTCTCTATAAAAGCTTGAAATATAAATTTTGTAGGGTCACATGATAATCTGATACTCTGTCTATCTGTAGTACTAGATTTCTTGGACAGCACTAAATGTGGTGAATAATGATCTGCAATACAAGAGGAAGTATCAAACCCTAGGAAAAACAAAAACACAAAATGAATGGGTTGGACTGACCTCATCAGCCAAACTAATGGTATTATCACTGAGTGTTGCACTACATTTAAGACCTAGATGTAGTTCTTATGAGTGTGTGCATGCCATTCCCTAGGTGCTCTTGTTCTTGTCACACTTTGTGAAGTTGCGAGCAATAATAACTATAGAAAATGTAAATAACATGTGTGCATGAAATATAATAGAATTCCTCCCCCTATGCAGATTATGTGAAGCAGATCTCCTAGTCTTGATGCATGACACTATGTGGATGTAAGTTATGCAATAGATGCAACTCTAGATTGAGTGATAGTAGTATGTGATGTTAGAACCCTCATTATGGTCTTATAAATTTATATTTATAGGGATCTCAAGATTAATTTTGCAATGAAAAGGCAGACTGTGAAAAGGATAAGGATGAAAAATGGCTAGAAAGGCCATAAAATGGAGAGGGAAAAGAGAAACATAGATCGAGGCTCCCAGGGTGGGACTAGGGTGCCCTAGGGAGCCCTGGTATAGGTTGAGGCGCATTGATTTCAGGATATAATGATAAGGAAGTTGTAAAATGCATGGATAAGTGTAAGAAAATATTTGGGAATGATGAAATAAAATATAAAATAAAGATGGCCAAAATGTGGGATTAATTAGTACTTTATTCACTTGAGAACTATTGTCTCCCGAAAACCGCTTTTTGTTTTCCAAGTTAAATTCAAAATTTCGAGCTCTTGCCATCCTTAAGTATTTAAGCCAAGTTGAAGGTTCAAAGAAATAGAAAAATCCATGCCCTAGTGTTGTTTAAACCTCTATTTTTTCTCGTTTTGAGAAATTCTCCATCTCCCGGTCTATGCACGTAATATCCTCTTTACAATCTCTTTTTTTGATCAAAATTGTTTGATTGTTCTATGGCCTGGGTCGTCAAATCATTGTTTTTCCTCCATGCCTCTGGCTCGTGAAGGAAATTCAAAAATTGGACTCAAAATGATGAAGTTATCTTCCTCTGTGTATTTTTCCCACAGTCGGGAATGATGGGCATTTTCTTCCCTATCAAATTTTAGCCCCATCATCCACTGGTACGTGGACATACCAAATTAGAAGCGGGTCGGCAGAGAATTTTTTTTTTTTGAGCCTATTTGTGAAAAAGGAAAATATTTAAAAGTGACTTGTGGCCCCGATCAGGCTATAAAGGTAAAAGTTAAATTTTGAGCCCATAGAGAAAAGTCAAAGTTGAAGCCCGCAGGGAAAAAGTCAAAGTTAAAGGCCGCAGGGAAAAATTTCAAGTTTAAGCCCATAGGGAAATAGTCAAAGGTGAAGCCCACTACTGAAATTCAAAGCAGACGAGTGGGCCATCGGGGTACTTTTGGAAATTTAGCAAAATTCCCAAAAGTGAAGTAAAAGTTCTAGAATGCTCCGCGGCTCCGCCAAGGTCTCGGGCCCGCCATTGAAAAGTCAAAGCGGAGGAGTGGAACGACAGAGAAATTTGAGTTTTTTTAGCCTTTTTCCAAAAAGGTTAAAATGTTGAGAAAAGGGTCGCGACCCCATTTCCAATCAGAGGATGCCATGTGTCAAGAGTTCAATCAGAGCAACGGGTCAGCGGAGGAATTTGAGCTTTTGAGCCTTTTTCCAAAAAAGGGTAAAATGTTGAGAAAAGGGCCGCGACCCCCATTTCCAATGAAAACGTGCCACATGCCTAAGTTAAAAAGTTGAAGCGGGGGTGCAGGCCAATTTGTTCCAAATTACCAAATCTCTAAAAAATCACAAAATGTAAAGGGCTTTCCCCCGTACCCGCTCCAATCTTTTCCTACCACATGGACGACTCAATTTCAAAGTTATAAGAGAAAATCAAATGGTCTGTATTCAAACTGGAAAATCAAATGTAACATTCGCATTGCAAGATCTAGTTTTTAACCCACCATGAGTGTTTTCTTCGCAATGAAGGAATTTGAATAGGTGTAAATTATTTGTAAAGTTGTAACCATTTTGGCATGAGATATAATGGCTCCTCGAAGTCATTCTAGGGGCTGGCGATTGATTTAAAAAATACCAGAGTGCTCTGTGCCTAGAAAAGACAGAAAATACCATACTTCTTCTATTTTCCCTTCTCCTTAGATTTTCCTCTATTCTCAAAGCTGTATACAAATTCTACTTTAGCTTCAATAATAAAAGAAGGAATTTTCACCTATTTGATTGAGGGATTGATTGGTACCTTGCGACCAATGAATTTCATTCAGTCTTGTAGCTTCTCCTGTGGATATTTGTTTTTCTTCTAACTATAAATGCATGTAAACGAAATTTCTAATTAATGTGTGTGTGCATCTGATATTCTACTCACAACATTAGTTTTCTCTTACCTCCATTTGCACTCCCCTTTCCGAGACAAAGTTTCTTCTCTAGAGAGACATTGCTAGCTTTTCCACAGGGTCAGTGGAGTGCCCATGTTGGATCTCTGGTCGAAATAGCCACAATTGAAACCCATCTTTTATGCATGCACCTACGGAAGTTGCACCATTCAAGTAGAGGGACTTAGATTCCCATAGCGTTGGCTTGAAACCCACCAATTTTTCCACAAGAAAAATTTTCTCGCCAACAGTTTTTGGCGCCAACCGTGGGGCAGTTTTTTTAGCATATACACCTAAAAACGACCTCAGGGTCATAAAATACAAAACAAAAGATTCTAGAAGAAAATTTTCTGGAGATTGAATAATCACACAAACTACATGGATGTAAATCATGGCTATTCTAGGAAATCATCCTGTGGAGAGATGTGATTTACTCTTTCACATCCAAGAAGACATTGCTTCTGATCTAAGAAAAGCTATTTGGCATAATAGAAAAAGTTTCAATCTATACTTCATTGCTATAAGGATTCTGGACCTGAAAGAGGAACATGCGGTCAAATTGGAAAGGCAGAGACAAATTACAGAACCCCAGAGAAGATCATAAAATTTCAAGTTGGCTAATAGAAGATACACCTGACAACTGAGGCAACGAGGATAAATTAATCCCACATTTGAAGAGCTTCAAAGAGAGGAAAGAGCTGAAGAGGAGATAAGGGCTCAACTTGAAGAAATAGAAAGACTCCAAATTGAAGCAGAAGAAAGAGCAGCAATAGAAGTAACCTTAGCAAGACCAGAGGCTAGCAAACAGGAATAGAATGGGTGATCATGAGCATGAAATATACAGGCCTAACATACCATTGGGAAGAAATACTAGTCTGCTTGCTCTTCCACAACCACTTCATGAGCTCCCAAGAGGATCAAGAAAAAACTTCCCAAAATTCTAAGGGGATGGTTCTCAGCTCCCCGAAGAACATGTAGCAGCATTCATCACTGCTTATGAAGTGTTGGGAGTTGAAAATGAAGATGTTTCAGTTAGGATATTTATGGAGTCACTCCAAGAAAGAGTTGTTGAATGGTTCTACATGTTTCTCCCAAGATCTGTCACATGCTGGGAAGATATAAGAAGTGCATTTGAACATAGGTTCAAGAGCACAAAATATTTTTAGGATCTTCTGGTCTAATTGGTTCAAATGAAGAAGGAGACCTCATAATAAATGAGATATTTTGTAGCAAGGTATGATAGGTTGACAAGAAGGATCCTAGAAGATGTGGTACCCTCTGGAAACAGCTTGAAAAGGTTCTTCATCAGTGCTTTGCCATCAGAAGTTGGTTTCTTCCTCAAAAGAGCCCAACCAAAAACATTGAGGGAAGCTCAAGACTTTACAATTGAGACTGATGATGATCTAATTCTTTCTGGAAAAATGAAAAGACCAAATGGGAAGCAAAAAGGTCAGAGTTCAAATTCAGTCACCACTGATCCAATGTTCCAAAAAATGGCAAATGACCTAGTTGCTTTGAAGAAACAGCTATCACAAATCACAATGAGGAATGCTCCAAGGAGACCAAATCTTTCTAATAGACCAAGAATTTCTCCACCTCCTCATAGTTTTGCATTTGAAGCACCGCCAGTTAATGTCATCTATGACACTGGGGAATCAGAAGGAGCATACATTGAGGAAATTGAAGAAGAAAGCATGGATGACTATGAAAACTATCTTGAAATTAAAGAGGTTGGAATGTAAAATGGCCTGATTGAATATGTTGCTGATGAGGAGGAAGGTGATGAAGAAGATCCAAGTTTTTCATGTGTTTTTTTCACTCGTGCACAATCCAAGAATGGTGTTTCAGCCTCAGCAGTTACAACTGAGAGTATGAAGAACAAAGAAGATATCTCTCCAAAGGCTCCACTAAATAAGATCATCAGTAGGGGATCACCATTACCACCTTCCATGGAATCAGCTAGAGAGAAATCAGATTCACCAGTTGTCAAGGATCACACTGTTGTGCCAAGTAAGTTATCTGATTCTTCTCCCAGCTCAAAAGTTGTTAAGAGCAATTCTCTTCTAAATATTGGCTCTGCAAGAACATCTAAGTTTCAATCAAAGGTTACACCTCCATCTCCTTCCAAGCCAATTACTACATTTGAAAAGGAGAACCCAACACCAAAAGTAATGACACATCTACCATTTAAGTCCTCATCCACTGCTGGAACCTCTTCCTCATCTAGCATAACTTCATTTGACTTTGTAGAGCATGTTAGCAAAACCAAAGTCCAACTCTCTGAAATTGAATACCTACAAATACATCCTACCCAATTTGATATATTCATCAAGGAAGTTCAAGGTGGTAACTCTACATTCCCAATCTCTAATTATAAAGGCTTACTTCCCACACTATCCACACAATCTTCTCAAAACATGCTAGCCCTCAGTGCCTCCACCACCAACAGAGTTGAGTCTTTTTACCTGTCACTTCTCATCAAAGGTTTCCAGCTGAACCATTGCATTATAGATTCTAGAGCCTCAGATAATGTGATGTCAATAAAAGTTACAAATTCTCTTTTCCTCACTTTAACCTGGGTAAACGGCACATGGTATTGAATGGAATCCAAACAAGTTCCATTAGTAGGAAGGATTAAGGATGCCCAGGTTGCACTAGCTTATTACCCTGACAAGAAGATACTCCTGACAATTTTGGTGGCAGACATCCCAGCATCTTTTGGTATGCTGCTGAGTAGAAGTTTTTGCAGAGATATAGGTGGAGAAATAAAAATGGACTGGTCATCTGCAACTATCCCAGTGAAAGGAGAAATGAAGAATTTGTTGCCAATCAGAAAAATGAAGTTCATAGTAAGAAAGTATGATAATCTAAGAGCTGATATCCTTTTTCAAGATTGTGGGCTTGGAAATTACCTCCTTACATCACAGAAGGAAGAGGACTTGTCACTTCTCATGTAGGAAGAAGAAGACCAAATTTGGATAAGGGAGTTTGATGGCAGTCATTCTAGAGTAGGTTCAAGAGATGGTGTAGTATTATAACTCTCCCTCCAATGAGGTATATCCTTTCGCCTACAAGCTGCAATTTGAAAATACAAATAATACACAAGAGTATGAAGCATTACTCTTAGGCATGAATAAAACAGAGGACATGGGAATCAAGAAGTTGAGATGCAAAGGTTATGTAGAGGTTGTGGTAAAGCAGGTCCGCCAGCAATATCAGGTGAAAAATCCTAGACTCAGGCACTATAGAAACAGAGTGTGGGACTGCATTGAATCCTTTGATGCATTCTCCATTGAAGCTATATCTAGGGAGCAGAATGAAAATTCTAATTCTCTAGCAGTGTCATCTTCCTTAGTGACACCTCATCCTTCTTTTGGCAAGGATAAATTGACCATTGAGATGGTGGTGAGACCTAATGTACCAGACAATGCAAATCACTGGCAGGTCTTCAATGATGACAATCAGATCCTAGCCTTCTTAGAACAAAGGGATAACTTCAATAATATTTTCTTTGAAGGAAGTGAAAACTCACACTGTGAATCAGTACCCAAAGAAGAGAAGGAAGGAATTGAGGGAATTGATGAAGAGGGAGTAATCAAACTAAAAGGAAAAAAATCCCCAAAGGCCTAGTTTCTTTGGAAAACCTCTTTGAAAAGCACAACAGGTTCGTCAAAGAGAAATAAAAATAGTCTTCTTGGTTTCCATCTGATTTGGATCAAGAAAACATATGCACTTTAGACAATCCAAGGATGGTTAACATTGGTAAATGATGCTCACCAGAAGAGAAGAGAAAGTTTTTTGCTCTGCTAAAAAAGTACTTAGATGTCCTAGCCTATTCCTATGATGAACTCAAATATTTTTAGCCAAAGGAAATGCATCACTCCATTCCTTTGAAGCAAGGAGCTAAGCCCTTCAGGAAAAAACAAAGGCCCTACAATCCAAAGATTGTCGATGTTATCAAAGAAGAGGTGACAAAGATGCTCAATGCTAGAATCATCTTCCCCATCCACCATTCAACATGGGTGGCTAACATTGTGCTAGTAAGGAAGAAAAATGGGGGAAATAAGGATTTTAGTAAACTTTCGAAATCTAAATTAGACATCTCTCAAGGAAAACTACCCTCTTCCAATCATGGATCATATTTTGCAAGCAGTCACTAGATTTGAAATGCTCTCTTTAGTTGATGGATTCTCAAGGTACAACCAAATCAAGGTGGTAGAAGAGGATTGCAAGAAAACAACCTTCACAACACCTTGGGGAACTTTTCCTACAACAGAATGCCTTTTGGCTTGATCAATGCTGGAACCACTTTCCAGAGAGCAATGGACTTGGCCTTCAAAGATTTGAAACATTGCATTGTCATTTACCTTGATGACCTCAATGTTTTTTTAAAGAGGAGGGGAGATCATATCTGTCATTTGGAGAAAATCCTTGTAAGGTGTAGCAAACATGACATTTCTCTAAATCTAAAGAAGTGAATTTTTGGAGTCACGGAAGCTAAGTTTCTAGGACACATTGTGAAAAAGCATGGAGCACACATTGATCCTGAGAGGATCAGAACTATCCAAGCACTAGCCTTACCAACCAGCAAGAAGGGAGTTCATTCATACTTTGGAAAGGTAAACTTCCTTCATCATTTTGTGCCTAATTTTTCTGAACTGACTAAGCATATAACTTCCATGATGAAGCCTCAAGCAAGTTTAAAGTGGAATAAGGAAGGAAAAACAACATTTGAGGAGATCAAGAAATCCATTTCCAAAGCTCCACTTCTTTTATCTCTATATTTCAACAAGGAGTTCATCATGTATTGTTATGCATCAGAACATACCCTCTCTGATGTCCTTGTTCAAAAAAATTATGAAGGTTTGGAAGCACCCATTGCTTTCATCAGCTTTCCTTTAAAAAATCATGAGCTAAGTACAGCCAATTTGAGAAACATGCCTACGCAGTGGTAAAAGCTGTTAAAATTTTCAGATTCTACATTCTCAATTCCCCTACAATGGTAATCGTCCCTAGAAGTGCAATCAAGTCCATTTTGACTCAACAAGATCCTGGAGCTAACAGAGGAAGTTGGATTGCAAAGACCCAAGAGTATGACTTAGAGATTAGACCCTCTAATTTGGTAAGAGGAAATGGTTTATGCCAGCTGATTACTGAAGATGAAGCTCTCAGGGCTCAGCAGGGAGAAAAGGATGGTGTTTTCTCAACCTGTTTAGGACATAGTCCATAGGCGCTCTTTGTCACCACTACTGATGAGTGGTATGCTGACATTGATTACTACCTAACTTATGGATAATTCCCTCCTCATTTTGATTAAAACCAAAGAATGACACTCAAGCTAAAGGAAACGAAGTTTGTGATCTGGAATCATGCACTTTAAAAGAGATGCCTAGATGGTTGTTTCCTCAGGTGTGTACATAGGGAGCAATAAGAAAAGTTTCTCGGGGCATATCATGATCAATTTTGTGGTGGACATTTCTCAGCAATGGTCACCACACATAAGATCCTTAGAGGGAGATATTATTGGCCCTCCATATTTGCACACACTCAGGATTTGGTTTCCAAATACAAAGCATGCCAACAATTTGTTGGAAAGCCACAACTAGCTGCATTACTACTCAAGCCTGTGGTGATTGAAAAACCATTTCAGCAATGAGGGCTAGATTTTATTGATGTTATAAATCCTCATTCTAGTGCAGGGCATACTTATGTACTAACTACAACTACTTACTTCACTCAATGGGTGGAAGCCATCCCAACCAAGCAAGCCAGCTCTGAAACAGTCTGCAACTTCATCACGGAGAATATCATTGTTCATTTTGGAATACCATAGAAAATTGTTGTAAACAATGCCACCTATTTCTCTTCCAAGGAGCTCATAGATTTTTTTTATGGCTTTGGAATCTCCCTATCTCACTCTTCTGACTACTACCCATAGGGAAATGGGCAAGCTGAGTCAAGCAACAAGAACATTGTGACCATTGTTCGCAAGCTGGTAGATGAGAATCAAAGGTACTGGCACAAGAATTTATATGATGCATTGTGGGCCGATAGGATCACTCCTAAGAAGGAAATAGGTATGTCACCTTTCCAAATGTTGTATGGAGTTGAGGCAGAGATTCCCCTCACAATTGAGATGCCAGCTCTCAAGTTGCTGCAAGAAATAGAAGATGATCAATACAAAGACTCCACTGACAAGAGGATCCTCTTCCTGGAGAAGAAAGAAGAAAGCAGATGCCAAGTGGTGGATAGAATTAAAGAACACCAATTGAAAGTGAAGAAGATCTTTGATAAGAGGGCAAAGGAAAGAGAATTCAAGGTTGGAGACTTTGTCCTGTTATGGGACAAGTGAAGAGAACCAAAAGGAAGACATGGAAATTTTGATTCATTATGGCTCGGCCCATTCCAAATTCATGGAGCTTGTGGTGAGAATTTTTTTCTCCTCTCATACTTAGAAAGAATGCCATTGAACTTTCCTCGAAGCAGGAAATAATTGAAACTATATCATCAGTGAAAGTGGGTTGTCCCCCGCCTTGTACCATAGGTGATTTCGTAGGTGTGTTTTTCCCTTTTCTGTTCTATGGTTTTGGTTTAGTTTTGTTTGGTTTTTGTTGTGTGTGGTTTGGCTTGTTGTGTTTCCCCCTTCTTCCATTCTTTCTCATGGAATTTTACATGACTCTGCAAGGCCCGAATGGATAAGGCACTGGTGAACATAATACAGTTTTGAAACTTTTGAGATTCCAGATCCTCATACCAGTCGTGCTCATGCTCAGTCCATGTCGTGTCCCCAAGCTAGAGCCAGCTGTTGTCTCCCAAAAACTACTCTACATTTTCCATTGCTAAATTTAAAATTTTTGAGCTCATCGCCCTTCTAAAGGTAGTTTAAGCCAAGTTGAAGATTCGAAGAAATATAGCAAATATCGTGCCCTAGAGCTGTTTAAACCTCTGTTTTGCTCGTTTTTAGAAATCCTCCTTTTCCCGGTCTGTGCATGTAATATCCTCTTTGTAACCTCCATTTTTGATCAAAATTGTTCGACTTGTTCTATGGCTTGGGTTGTCAAATCATTTTTTTGCCTCCATGCCTCTGGTTCGTGAAGGAAATTCAAAAATTGGACTCAAAACGATGAAGTTTTCTTCCTCTATGCATATTTTCCCATAGTCGGGAATGACGGGCGTCTTCTTCCCTGTCAAATTTTAGACCCTAATGAATACACGAGTACATGGGACAGATCCTAATTGGATGCGGGTTGGTAGACAAGATTTTTGGTGAACTTAACACCTTTGAGTCACTTTTGGCAAAAATGGTGAAAATTTAAAAAGTGACCCGTGGCCCCGATTAGGCTATAAAGGTAAAAGTCAAATTTTGAGCCCGTAAAGAAAAGTCAAAGTTGAAGCCCGTAGGGAAAAATTCAAAGCGGACGAGTGGGCCATCGGGAAAAATTTTGAAATTTAACCAAATTCCCAAAAGTAAAGTAAAATTCTAGAATGCTCCGTCTGCCAAGGTCTCAGGCCAGCCGTTGAAAACTCAAAGCAGAGGAGTGGAACAATGGAGAACTTTTGGAGTTTTTGAGCCAAATTCCCAAAAGTGAAGGTTAAAATGTTTAGAAAAGAGCTGTGACCCCACCTCAAGGTCTAAATGGGTCCGCACATTGAAAAGTCAAATCGGAGCAGCAGGCCAATGGAGGAAAACTTTGAGTTTTTGATCCTTTTTCTAAAAAAGGTTAAAATGTTTAGAAAAGGGTCGCATAACCCTGCCTCTCCAACCAGAATGATGTCATGTGTCCTAAGAGTTCAAATCATAGCAGCGGACCGATGGAGGAAATTGAGTTTTTGAGCCTTTTTTTAAAAAATGTTAAAATGTTGAGAAAAGGGCCGCGATCCCATTTCCAATGAAGAACGTGCCACGTGTCTAAGTTGAAAAGTTGAAGTAGGGCTGCGGGCCAATTTGTTCTCAAATTGCCAAATCTCATGAAAAATCACAAGATGCGAAAGGGCTTTCCCTCGTAACCACTCCAATCTCTTCCTGCCACGTGGATAGCCCAATTTTAGATGTTAGAGGAGAAAATCAAATGGTCTATATTTAAACTGGAAAATCGAATGTAACGGTTCACTTTGTAAGATCTGGTTTTTAACCTATCATGAGTGTTTTCTTCGTAATGAAGAAGGAATTTGAAAAGGCGTTGAGGATTTGTGAAGTTGTAACCATTTCTTGCGAAGAGATATAATGGCTTCTTGACAGTCATTCCATAGGGGATGGTGATTGCTTTCAAAAAAGACCAAAGTGCTCTGTACCTGAAAAAGATAGAAAACGCCACACTTCTTCTATTTTCTCTTCTTCCTTAGAATTTCTTCCATTCTCAAAGCTATGTACAAATTCTGCTCGAGCTGAACAATAATAAAAGAAGGAATTTTTGCCTTTTTGATTGAAGGATTGATTGGTACCTTGTGACCAATGAATTTTATTCGGTCTTGTAGCTTCTCCTGCGGATTTATTTTTCTTCTAAATATAAATGCATGTAAACAGAAATTTCTAATTAATGTGTGTGGGCATCTGATATTCTACTCACAACATTAGTTTTCTCCTACTTCGATTTCCACTCCCCTTCCCCTTTCCAAGACAAAGTTTCTTCTCTAGTGAGACATTGCTAGCTTTGCCACAGGGTTAGTGAAGTGCCCCTGTTGGATCTCTAGTCGAAAGGCCACCATTGAAATCCACTTTTTCATGCATGCACATACGGAAGCTACACCGTTCAAGTAGAGGGACTTAGATTCCCATAGCGTTGGCTTGAAACCCACCAATTTTCCCACAAGAGAAATTTTCTCACCAACACACTCAAAGAAAACATATTTTGAGATGGAGGAGTAGGCAGATTTGGTAGTAGTCCTTTGGAACTAGGAACTACCGTATTAGAATTTGATCTACTACCTTTGATATAATGGACAAGCCTATCGAATTGTTCCATGTAGATGAGTTTGTAAGAACTCAGATTCAAAAATATGAAAATTAGATTTGTTTAGCATGTTCTATGATGTCAAAGGAGGTGGATGGAGATGAGATATAACCCTAGGGATAACAGGTGCTTTGGGGGTGAAGGAGATACTACCTTTGAAGTTGGAACAAATTTAGCAATGAGAGTATATGTCATTGGGGATTGTCATTGGCTGATTGTTATAGAAACACAAGAAGCTTTTGAAGGACTAAATTTCTGCAGAAACACAATTACCTAACTAGGAGGAAACATTGAGAGACCTATTTGGAACAACAAATAACTGTCCTGTATTTCCACAAGATCCATTTTCTCTTTTGCAAACTACACATGGAAGGTGGAAGTGTGTAGAGTACATTATTGATTATTTTATTTTTTGTGATTCTCCACTGTAGATGGATTTTCGTGTGCTTCTTCTTCTTTTACAAGAGCAAGCGGTGTCAAAGGAAATTCATTTACTGTCGCGAGAATTTTGGAGTGAGATCAGCACTACCATGGACGAAGAAGTATAAGGAGGACATCTGTTGTATCATCCATCTTCTTAACCACTTCTACTGAATATGTTGAGGAATCTAGTTTGTGCATCATTGCACTTCTTCAATCTATAGGAGATCTGATCCTCACTTTCTTGTTCTGGTGTCCACAGAGTTATCCTTCACTATAACTCCTTAGCTTGTAAAAAGCTGTATTTATAGAAGGTGATTCTAGAGGACACCTCTGTCAAGGAGGTGGACCAATCCGTGACTTATTTGGAAAATTATTAGACTGGTAGGAACATCCTTCATTGTATGAAGGCTTGGTGCCAATTACGTTCTTAAG
Organism: Taxus chinensis; assembly: GCA_019776745.2. Classification (NCBI taxonomy): domain Eukaryota; kingdom Viridiplantae; phylum Streptophyta; class Pinopsida; order Cupressales; family Taxaceae; genus Taxus; species Taxus chinensis. Next base: position 606,208,362 of record CM034154.1, on the reverse strand, counting down.
AGAAAGAAACCCTCATTGATGCCCCCCCTCTTTGTACTACTGAGTATGTGACGTTTTGAAATTTGAACTCTGACCATTTTATTTACTTGGACCCTTTTTTATTTTTCCAGACATAGGATCAAGTGCACTCCTATACCTCAATTGCAAGTCTCTTTTCCTCCTCCAAAGTGGGAAAGGTAGAGTTCTTATTAGAATACCAAGCCATGCACCTTAGATGAGTTGTGCTATTCATGAAGAAGTGTTAGTCTGATTATCCATGCATGTAGGTTGGGCATCTATCAGGGATCTCGTAGAGAATGTAGGAACTACCAAGAAAATTAGTGTAAACACGCAAGAAAACAAACAAACTATACCAAGTGGGTTTTAAACATGAGCATCACTCACGATGTCACAAGACACTCAAGGCCATCATGGCCACAAACAATAGACAAGTTTGACTCTAGAAAAGGTAAAAGCCTGGATTTCATATGGCAACCAAAGGTAATATATCTTCTTGGTAGAATGATATAACCAGTCTTCATGGCAACATCATGTAAGGATCATATGAACAAAACAAGTGTTGGACTGGAACATCCATTAGCATGTTATATTAATACCCAACATTTCACAGTGATGTTATGAACAAGTATGCAATGTGATGTTAGGGTGCTAAAATCCCATATCCTCTAACACCTCAGGTAAGATGATTGTGGATGCCCCCTTAGATAAGTCATAGCAAAGGGGGAGATAGATCCAACGTGAGCCCATGTATTTTTCCCCAAGGCAATGGTAGCTTGTTAGGTCATCTCTGGTTCTTACTAAAAAAAATCCCATGAACGTTCATGTCTGTCTGACAACTCTTATAATAAAGCAAGCTAACATGTGTATTTAAGTGATCTGGGGGAATATACATTTAATGGTTCAAATGTAAATGCCCCTTCAAGGAAATGCAGTATTCAAGAGGGAAGGTAGGATCTTGTAGATTTGATGTAATGGAAAGTCAAGAAGGAATCAGATATGATAATTGCTCTTCACCAATGGTGGGTCAGTCACACCATGTAGCTATGTAGTGACCCTTGTCTACCTTCTTTCTTCCAGCTTGCTATAGTCGAGAATGCACAACTAAAAAAAAGTGTCTCATCTAAATGGTCTTATTTGTTGATTTAGTTGCTGTCTTGCATGTTGTATAGCTTGAAATGTTTATATCTATTGTTGACTTAAATGCCCCGACATGTGGAGATATGTAGCGTGAACCCTATAGCCAATGCATCGTATCATGAATTGTTGAAAGGATGTACATGATGAAATATCACCTAAGGGGACTTGACTACTCAGAATAAAAATGTAATGGGGCTGAGACATAAGGAAATTATACTGCATAAACTCTATAGCCTATGTATATATTCATCACTAATAATTACATCAATGTGTCCAATACATGACATATTCTTCATCATATCTATCTATGACTCTGAATTTTAAGGACATGGTGATGTACTCTCAAAATGGATGCCACTACAAGATGATAATAGGGGTATTTCATTTAGGCACCCTTATAGCGTAATACCATTAGTTATAGATGACAATATAGGTAACAATACAACCTAAGGTGTATGTCAAAATACACTACTTTTGACTTGTGTCTCTGTCAGAAAAATGTCTCGTATTGGTGAATGTTTGGTCCATTTGATTGGTCATGGCTTCGGTACTCGGATTATGAGAATTTTTCCAATGTTACACTAAATTGTGTCATAGGGTGGTGAGTGCAGTGCATAGAAGACAACTTATTTTATTGTGGATTTCTCAAATGATAATTCATGGACTTCTATAGTTTATTGTGTGCCTTGTCCTTTATATGATGTGGAGTGTATACTTTGTTATGCAATGTATATCAAAATGGAATATGTAATCCCGATAAGCTTGATCTAGATTCTTGTGTGGCTATCTATTGTACTTTGGTGGCTTGTACATATGGATAGATGCGCTATGTAACTTATACCATGTAGGAATTATAGGGTGTATAGACTCCTTTCAACATTCGATCAAGGTAGGTAAAACACTTGAGGCTATGTGGTAGAATTGACATGGAAAAGATTAGACTATGAATAAGGTGACCTAGTGTAAATCATCTACTTTGTAAGATAGGGATGCAAAATGAGATCAGATGAAATGACAACTACTGTAACCATCTTTGAAATGGGGGCACCATATAAATGATTTATAGCATTATGTACTTCCCTTTCATCTCCCCCAGGATGTAGAGTATGTGTAACCTTCCCTCATGTAAGATTTATGACCTTTCACCTGTCCCTAGCGACCTTTGAATGTGTAGAACCTATCGTTACAGTGTGTGACCTTTCAGTGTAATGGTAATGCCTCAACAACCTAGTGATGTTCCTTCATTACTTATGAACTGTGTCACCTGGTCCATCACAAAATTTTATGTTCCTTATTTAGGAGTTTGACTTTCACCTTACTTCATCAATGTGGATGCCTAGCCTACACTATTCTAAGAGGGTATGCCCGTGATTGTTATCTACCAGACACCTAAGTATCTTCATAGAGGCACGTCAACATCTTATGGACACTAAGTGGATCAAAATATTTTGGAAGCAGGAAAACATCCTCCACAAAAGCCTAATGGGATCTTGAAGGAGAAACATGAAAACATCGCATGGTTTTCATCATAGTGAAAGGTCATCATCTAGATGCCTAATCGTCTTCGTAGATGCACGATCTATAGCGGATCTTCTAGATGACATGCTTCAACATGTTAGGTGGACACGCATCATCATCCGTTGGACTTGGTGTAACTAGCCAGTTGCTTATTCTTCACTCTAGGGTCATACAATTTGATGGATTTTGAGTCATCTAGAGGATATGAATTTTCATGAGAAACACTTAAGGAGTAATGAATTGTTTGAGACTATTTATAATATTGTAGAGGAACTAATTATTCAGATAGATTTTCACTCATACCTTCATTTTTACCTCAAGTTGTGTGCTTAGGTGAGCTCTGAGTGACTAATTGAACAATGTGTATGAGACCTCCACGGACTAAGGTGATCTTATCGAATCATGAAGACGGAATGGCTATAAATGAAGCCTCACTTAGATGTAGTTTTTGTAGGTGGTTATGAAGGATCTTTTCCATAGAGTGTAGATAAATCTCTGATGCTCAAGAAAGTTTCACTCGATGTTGTAAAGTATAACAATCATGGTCATTATGTCCATTGATTCAATGATAATTACAGAATGTTCCTAGAATCTTGATACTTTGGTTGTTCCACCATGGAGGATAATACTCAATAGATGGTAGGGTGATCAATTAGATGACTTGGGAGATGAGCTCAAAAAGAATGTCACAAGGCTTATGCATTAACCCTTAAATATAAGATGACTAGGTATTTTTATGAACTTGAGGTTTCCCAACTACCCTGATAGATTAAGTGGATATAGATGGAAATAGGAGATGCCTAGAATCAGAAAAAACTATGTGATAGCAGTAACCATCCTTAAGTTGTACAATTTTAGATCCAAGGGATGTAATGGTGGACCCAATCAACTAAGAATTTAAATATGAAACCCTAATGTATGCAAGGCTTGATAAGATAGGTACTTAGCATGATGTCATGATAAAATACGGGCTTGTATCGAAGTCTATGACAGATGAGCACATTAGGATAGCAATGTTGCATCAAGAATAGCCTTGACAAAGAAAGTGTGTGAGGTACACGAGCTTCTTAGATGTGGTGGCATATTTTCATCAAAGAGGTATTGGTGTCTAGGGATTTTCAGAAAATATCTGACAAGTGGGATCTACTGAAAGTAAATCAGAAAACAATCCTGACTCATTGGTCATAGTTGTTCGAATAAGTTGTTCACTAAGCGTTCGAACTCTAAGATCACCTAAAATGATTGTATGAATGAAACTGCAATGAACATGAAATGATACCTAAATAATTATTCAAGATAGACATCAAATCCTAAAAAAGCAAGAGATGAAAAATGAGGGGTCTTAGACTATCCGAAGAGACTATCACAATGGTTGATATTACAATCTGAGCACTGCACTACATCTTAAACCTAATGTAGTTCTTTATGTGTGTGTGTGTGTGTGTAGAAATCATGCCTTATGTGGCTCTTGCACATGTTGAACTTGTTAGGAAATAAGGGATAAAATATGTGGAATGATCCCTCACAGAATCGCAGCAGTAGAAACTAATATGCAAAAAATATTACAGATCTCAAATAAAAGTATAGAATAAAAATAACACAACACAAAGAGACAATATTTAACATGGTTCACCCAATTTGGGCTACGTCCACCAAGAAACACTTGCTCAAATTTTATTACAAGCCACCACTCTCAATACAATACCCATATCTATTTGGAACTACATTAAAAAAACTCTACAAAATTCACACCTGAATTCAGACACACCTGCAATGTTACATTGACCCTACCATATGCACAAAACCACATAAGTAGACAACTACTTAAGCAATTTTACAAATTTGTGGGTATCAAATCCATGGGCCAAAACCATCCCATAAACCTATGGGTCAAAAATCTAGCCGATATGAGAAGAGCATGTTTTTCGAGGCCCCAATTTTTTTTCTCGGGGGTTGCACCCCCAACCCTGGTGAGATAATTGTGGAAAGTGTACAGTCTTCAACATTTTCACACATGAAAATAGGCTACACAACCTAACACCTCAGGGTGCTCTGTCTTTGTAAAATCTAAAAATCTGAATTTTTCATGATCGTAGGATGATCCGATATTGTGTCTATCTATCACACTGGATTAGTTGGATTGTGCTAAATGTGGTGAATAATGATCTGAAATACAAGAGGAAGTATCAAACTCTAGGAAAAATTAAAATGCGAAATGAATGGGTCAGATTGACCTCAGTCGCCAAACTAGTGGTCTTATCCCTAAGATTTGAACTACATTTGGGACCCGAATGTAGTTATGGTGAGTGTGTGTATGTTTTTCCCTTGGTTCTCTTGTGTTAGTCACACTTTGTGAAGTAACGAGAAATAGTAACTATAGAAAATGTAAATATCATGTTTGTATGGAATATAATAGAATCCCTTCCCCTATATAGTGTGTGTGATGCAGATCTCTTATCCTTGATGCATAACACTATTTAGATGCAAGTATAGATGGAGTGATAGTATTGTGTGACACTAAGGCCCTCATTATAGTCTTATAACTTTATATTTATAGGGTTCTCAAGCATAATTTCATAATTAATCCTGACAAGCCTGACTGGGAAAAGGATAATCATGAAAAATGACTAGAAATGCCTGAAAAAGAAGTGGGAAAATAACAACATAGATCAGGGTTCCCATGGTGGGACCAAGGCGCCCCAGATTAGGTTGGGTCACCTTGGTTTTGGGCTATAATGACGGAGTAGTTACAAAATTGATAGGTAAGAACAAGAAAATATGCAAGAATGATGAAATAAAATATTAAATAAAGATGGCCAAAAGGTGGAATTAATTAGTACTTTATTCACTCTATAACTTTCTAAATAGTAGTATAATACCGGTCTAAATAATATCTAAAGTGCATAATTTTTTGTCTACCAGAAAGGCTGCATCCATAACTAAAAAAAAAGTGCATGTGCATATGTATATGATAAAGATAATGATATACTAAGTATCTTTCTAGGATGAAAACAAAGTGTACTTGTAAATAGTATAAGACAGAAAGACTATGTACAACCAAGATATGCAGAATGTTATGAATGAGTGAGATGGAACGATATGCAATTTTAATGTGATAAGAGCATCATGTCCCCAAGTGGATGTGGATGAGTATGAGATGAGGTTCATTAATAAAAGACCCCTCGAAACTCAATAATGAACCATTAAACAAGCGTGTATCATCAAGAAATGGTTTGAAAATGTGCAATAGATAGATAGATCATGAAGCACAGAGCATGAAGAGTGAAGGTGGTGATGTTCATTTCAGAGTTACACCCTCAGCAGTCGAGTATGAACCATGGAATTATAGTTTTTCATAGGTGATGGTTTTATACTATGCGCTATATAGATAGATATATAAATCCTAGAGCATAAAGTGTAGAAGAGAATAGTATGATGTGTGAAAATATAATGCTAGAAAGATGTACTATGAAGTGCGTAGCGTAAAATGTGTGGTGTGTGAGGTTGATGGATGTAGCATTCCCTGAACAGTCAAGTGTGAACCTTAACACAAGAGTGCGTCATAGGGTAATGAAGATACAAAGTGTATCAAGTTGTTTAAGATTTCTTATAAATAGAAGGTATGAAGCACATAGCGTAATAATAGAAATGATAGAAACTTGATGATGTTAAGAGGGGGGAGGTAATAATGATGCCCCCCAAGTGTATGAGAGATGGATATCTAGTCGATGTTGCTAAAAGGATCAATGTAAGGTGTAGTTTCCTTGATAAAAAAGATTGGTTTTCAAAGTGGAGGTTGTGATGGGATATTGAACGACAGAAGTTAAAAGAGGACTCTTAAAGTTGTTGGTCTTTCTTAGTGAGTGGTTTCCTATTTGGGATTGATGATGTTGTAGAATACTTGAGAGAAGGATTTGTTTTATTGATTTTTAAAGGAGGATGATTAGGACTTTGTGATGTGGTAGAATACTTAGTAGGAGGAGGTGATGGATTATGGTCCTTGAGAGGTGATTTCTTAGTTAGAGTGGGTTGTCTATGTAGCACTTAAATGACAAAAGAAAGAACATTAGAATTTATGGCATGATGCTCATTAGACATAGATGAATCAAATTTAGGAGCCTAGTGAGATTTAGCAATTGGAGATGAACATGTAACAATATGTTTTTTACCAAATGAAATAAGATCATATTGTCATTTTAGAGCATAATAATTATTTTCATTATGTACATTGATTCAATGATATTACAATATAAATGAACTTGATATTTTACAAGCCAATAAAGAGGATAGAAATTATTATATGATAAGGTAATCAAGTTATGAGTAAGGAACCAAGGAAGAATATCATGTTGCTCGGTATTGATATCAAAATTGAGAGGTGTCGGTAATTGTAGAACATGAGGTTCACTAACATGAGCACATGTAAAATACGTTAGAATTGGGATGAGATGTATGAGATATAGAAGGAGAACTAGTATGAGCTTGAAAAGAATCCTTTCGATGTTGAGTTTCATATTTAAGATATCTAATCATTGATCTCATAGCCTAAATTTTATCTTGAAATAAAGAATATAAATCTTGAATAGACTTACAAATTGATTGATTGACATTAAAACTAATAGAGTCATCGAAAAGACGATCAGAAATGGCACTTACCTGTGAAGGTGGCATATTGCTAGGGAGATACATAATGTCTACTTTTTTTTGAAGAACAACATTGCAAGGTGGACGCATTTGAACTAAATCATGCAAATAGATTTCAAAAACCTTAGGAACAATGAAAGGAGATTGGATAGAAGAAGAAAAAGGAGGATTCAAAAGTGTTTGAATGCAATTTTACCAAAATGATGTAACAAAAAATATAATTTATGTTAAAACCTAATTACAGAGTCACCTATAATACATAAATGATAAAGAACAAATCTAAAACAAGTAATAAGCTAGATAAACATGAAAAATTAGGTGGAAGGGAGAGTATAAAATACTTAGCTAATATTTACTTAATCCTGAAGTGTTTTAGACTAGAATAATTATGAAAAGGAGGAGGATAATGTCACAATTTCACTCAAAAAAAATTTAATTGTAATATGAGTCAGGACTAGGGCACATGGACTAGGGTGAGGGTGCTTAGGCACTAGAGACCTCTTCTGGGAGTCTATGACTACATAGGAGGTTAGAAACTGAATTGTATAGTGTTGCATACGTGGTCGCTAACCTTTTTTTTTTATCACCTGTATGTAGCTGGATGATTGTCAAATTCATTTGTAAACTATAAAAGAAATGATATCCTACAAAACCCCAAACTACATCAAATCCTAAGAAAGAAAGATGAAAATGGGGATTCGAACTGACCTCAACAGTTACCCAACATAGTGAAATTAAAACCAAGTGTTACACTACATCTCAAACTCCATGTAGTTCTTGTGCGTGTGTGTAGAAATCGTGCCCTAGGAATCTCTTGTACAATATGCACTTGATAGCAAGAAATAAGTAGATGTAGTAATGCAAATAGATGTGTAGATGGAGAAATGAACTTCCCTTTCTATGCGTTTATGCAGAAAATGCAGTCCCTTTTCCCTTGAGTAAGTCCTAGATGAATTGCCTTTGATGCTATTATAATGTCTTTGGATGCAACCATAGGTGGTGATAATAAATCCTTAAATATTGGATCTTTATTATGGTCACATAACTTTATATTTATATGATTTCATTATTTGAATTTTGTAATTGTCAACTAAAAAGACAACCCATAAGAAAAAAAGATGCCAAAAATATAAAAGATTCCCAAAAGAAGTAGTAAGATATAAAGGAGTCTGGGAGCCCAAAGGGGATGAGGGGAAACTAGGTGTTGATGTCTTGCCTAGGCACTGGTGTTTAGAATAAATAAAGATCAATCTGGGTTGTGGGGTGTGTAAGACGAAATAAGAAATAAGAAAGAAAGAAAAATTCCAAATATAGATGTCAATCATTATTTTTCTTGCTTAGGAATCATATGAACAACAACTTATGTGATTAGGACCTACAAATGTACCAAAGTACTTGATTTTGTGTCTATAGATATATTAATTCCCATGGTTGATTCTTATCTATGGCATATATCTCATCATACATGGATTGAACCCAAACTTCATTTTTTATAGCCTCTTTAAAATATACTTGATCTGCAGTGTGAGAAAAAAATGCAAAAATTGAAAAAGAGTTAGTTGTATCAACAACATAAATCTCAATAAGACTCCTTGTTTTCTTTTGCAAAGGGTTATCATATGATGTACTTTTTTTTACTAAAGGAGTTTCTTCTAGTTTTATTTTTTGTTTCTCTTGCACAGTTGGAGATGACTAAAATATTTGATACCTCCTAACTTTAGATAGAGTTTTAATTTTTGCTACAACTCTTGGTGCATGTCCAAGATTTGAAGAAGATGCAATACCTTGTTGTTCTATAGTTTCATTTTCCATATCATCATGAGGAATAGTTATTGCTATGTTGATTTTTCTCACAATATTTCCATGCCATGCATCATTTTCAACAAATTGTACATCGCTCTTGATTATGAATTTTGTAGTTACTGGATTAAACAACTTGTAATATTTTGTATTCTCTAGATATCCAAAAAATATATGCACTTTTCTCCTTTATTGTCTAAGTTCATCCTTAGCTCATCAAAAAAATGTGCATATGTTACACAACTGAAAATTCTAAAAGGAGGAAACACCATGTTTCCTGTTGGTCTAAGCTTGTTGAGGAACCATGTTTATAACAAATTTTTTTGGACACCTATTTAAGTTGTAAACAAAGGTTGTTACTGCTTCTGCCTAATACTCATTTGAAAGATGTTTTTCCTTCATCATACTTCTTGTCATATACTTTATGGATCTATTATTCCATTCTCCCATAGCATTCTGATGTGGTGTATACCTCATCGGTAACCTACTTGTGGACTCCATGATATTTGCAAAAATTTAGAAAAACATTGGAAACATACTCACCTCATTTGTATGTCGTTAGAACTATGATATAGTATCTAATTTGATTTTCCACTAAGGCCTTGAATGACTTAAATATACCAAAATAATATGATTTGTGTCTCAAAAATTACACCCATACATTCCTTGTATAGTCATAAATGAATGTCATAAAATATGAGCAACCTCCAATAGAAGTTTTTATAGATCCACGTGAATCTGATATTTTTTTTTTCAAGTGGTGTACTTGCTCTTGCTCTTTTTCCAACTTATAAGGACTCTCTGCGTTGCTTCCCCAAAATATAACATTCATAAAAAAATTCTTCTTTCTGAATCAAAGGAAAATGTTTTACCATATTTTTCATGTGTAATAAATTCAAACCAACAAAATTTAAACGAGAAAACTTGAGATGTCATAGCCACGATTCATCTTTCACCACCTCCAGACTAATCTGTAGTATGAGATCTAGATGTAGACTAAGCTCTGGACTTAGTTGGTCTAATTTTCAAAGGAAACATTTTATTTCTTGTCATATTCACTTTAGCAATCAACTAAGAACTTGGAGCTTTATCCATGATCACACATTCATTGTATTCAATGTAAACTTTGTATCCTTTTTGTACTAATTGAAAAATGCTCATAAGATTGTGCTTCAAACCTGTAACATTATAAACATCATGCATAATATTTTTCTCTCACCTTTCAGTTAGAATTTTGAGTGTTCCCACTACAATAAAATGGGTCCTTTATACACAAAATTTATCACAATTGATTTATAGATATATTATTGTTGTGAAAAAACCTACTACAAGTTCAAATGTCTCTTTGTAATCTACTCCATATTGTTGTGAAAAATATAAGGCAACCAACCTTGCTTTATGTTTCTATACTTTTCCATCAGCAGTATATTTGGTCTTGTACACCCACTTCACTCCTATCACGTCCTTTCCATCTGGAAGATCTACCAATTCCCTTGTCTGATTCTTCTCTATGGTGTCTATCTCATCATCAATGGCTTGAACCAAAACATCATTGTTTATAGCCTCTTCAAAGTATATTGGATCTACATCTTGAGAAAAAAATGTAAAAACTAAAAAAGCATTAGTTGTATCAACCTTATAAATATCACTAAGACTCTTTGTTTTCTACTGCAAAGGGCTATCTGATGATGGACTATTTCATACTGAAGGAGTAATTTCTGGTTTTCTTTGTGGTGTCTGCTCCATGGTTGAACATGACTAAAATCTTGGAGACCTCCTAGATGTAGATGGAGGTGTAGCTTGTGCTATAACTTGTGGTGCATGTCGAAGTTTCAAAAAAGATGCAATACCTTGTTTCTCAATGCTTTCATCTTCCATATCATCATGAGGAAAACTTCTAAGTAATTTTTTAATAATCCTTCTGTCCTCAATAGTTTCACCATGTGATTTGATTTGATTGACTCAACCAACTACAAAAGTAAAGAAATATTCTATAGAACGTGAATCTTTCATTGACATATTTTCAAAATCTCTACGAAGTAACTGTAGCTTGGTAGTTTTTACTTTATCTTTACCTTGATATGTAACTTGGAGAGTCTCCCACACAATTTTTGCTTTACTGACTACTGCCACTCTGGGAAGGATGCTTTCATGCATGGCTTGATGAATGAGGAAAAGAGATTTTCCATATTTCTTTCTTAATTCCTTCAAAGTGTCTTTCTCTACCTGTGAGAGTGTGTTATATCTTGCTAAATTTACGGGCTCTATGTACCCATTCTCTATAATTTCCCACACATCCTGGGATATGAATAGTTCCTTTATGATTAATGAACAATACTCGTAATTATTTCCTATAAATTGTGTTGTTTGAAGAACAGATATAAAAGCCATATCATGTTGTCAATCAGAAACCTGTTGAAAAAATCCACTCTCTGATAAAAAATTGTAGAAATTAGGCATATAAAATAAAAAGTAACAGAAATAAAGTAAAGAATTGCAAATAAAACATATTATTACAAATTCAGATCAGAGCTTTTGTGCATATATTTCTTCTTCTAGTTCTAGAGATTCGACACAACACAATCTCTCTGAATATGTTTGGTATTAAAACACTTACAATTATCTCTAATAAATAAATGGCTTCATCTAACAATAAAACACCCAACTCTAAAAAGCACATGCTTTTGTGCAATATAAAGCAAACACTTACAATTATCTCTAATAAATAAATGGCTTCATCTAACAATAAAACACCCAACTCTAAAAAGCACATGCTTTTGTGCAATATAAAGCTTTTGATTTATTTTCTTTAATAGCTTTTCCTAAAAGTAGGAATCTAAAAGTGAACTATCTAAAACTTAAAAGAATGTAAAAAACAAACTACTTTTTGCTTTTCTTGGGGAAAAATTAAACTTTTTTTTGTTTTTCTTGAGGAAAAATTAATTTTTTTTCTAACATATCCTTTACTCTTAATGTAATACTCTTGAGATCAAAGAAATAAATATCCAAGAATTTCAGCCTTCTTATCTCGAATGTTTAATAGGGAAGTACTTTGATCTATTTACTAGAGAGCTAGAGATAGACAAGTTGCTTCAGTTAGCCAATAGACACCGACAACAATTTGATGTGCGTGTTGCTAAGATCGAGTACCTTCAAAAAACTCAGCTTATCCATGAATCCTTTTGGAACTGTTGCCACTCTTTTCCAACTCACCATTAGAGAGAGGAGCATTTGCACTCCAAATTCTGAGGCAGAGACCTTATTTGATTGTGCATAATTGATATCCTTGTCAATTATGTGCTTGGTGAATCTGGAAACTCTCTCAAAATTTGTCCTTCCCAGAACAGGACATTTCCATCAATCTTAGAAACATGTACAACCATATCTCGTAGGATGAAATCGACCTTGAATTTCTGGGAAACGAAAAATGGAGAGTCTTGTGCCCTACAAACCAACATCTATGCCAAGGGAACTACTGGACGGGAGCAGAGGCATATTCTCTGGTTTGATCCAACTAAGGATTTTCACACCTACTCCATCCTCAGGAACTATCATCACATCGGGTATGTTTCTAATGCTTTATTGTGGCTTGACTTATTTAAATGTGATTTCATGATTTAGGTTGAAATTGTTAGGGTTGCATATTTTTTGCAGGCCAAATTCCAATGAGAGTGCATAGGCACATCAGGGAAACAACCCTTTTGTTTCCAAGAGAGAAGTGGATGTACATGTTTTCAACCATTTGGAATGTAGATTATTGGGCCACTAGGGGTGAATTAGAGAAAACAAACTAGGAAACAACTCTATTCTCTACCAAGAAATGATGTTGGTTTTACAAAGGAGGCTAAATAGGTTTTCCTTGACATATTATAGAAAAAATATTTTTATCATGACCAAATAATTTATCAACAAGTGCACCAATTTTGAGATGTATCCTCGATATGAGATTTCAAGTCTTTGACATGTGGAAAGAGAGATTCATTTTTTGTGGGTATATATGTATGCAGGCATTAAGTGACCACCTGTGTTCTCTCATAACACCCTCTGTGGAGGTGTTGTTTGGTTTTTCAAATATGATGGCCTTGCCTTGCTCAGGCATTGAGGCCTAGGGTAATTCCGGATTTCTCCATATTCAGCCTGTTTCGGGGCTTTAATTTTTAGTCTCCACTTCCACTTTCCCACAACAAAAAATGAAAACATCCTCCTACAGGGATGCGTGTTATGGTTTCACCTATTTAAAATATACTTCATATAATATATTGTTTATTATTTCCACTTTGTAAATCTATTATTTTGACATATGTCTAGTTTGTAATATTCATCTATAATAGTACCTTCATCATTTAAATTTTTATCTTACAAGTCCCATTCTCATAGGAAACATTACAAGTTAAATTGGACACATTCCCTTAAGCACTAATTCAAATATAGAATATTAGAATCCATATTTTGAAATAAACACATAAAATTGCAGAGTTCAACCATTTGAATCTCCATGTTGAAGCATTGAGGGGCTTTACACTCAGTAATAATTAATCCATAGTAGGCTATATGTGAGCCAAACAACTTCGCCAGTGGACCAAATGACTATTATTATAATTTTTTTTCTAAACATTAGCCATGTGCCTAGCGGCCTTCCATAAACACCTATGGACGTTTTCGCTAGTTATAAAACAATTTAGAATTAGTATAATATACCCTAGCTATAGAGTCCCCAGCGTCGTGGGATCCAAGAGAACTTCTTATTGCATGTAATTGGTCAAGAATCCAAGAGGAATAAAGGATTTTATCCCATAAATATAGGGATTTCCTTGAAGTTAGCATGCACTGAAAGAGATCAGCTATTTTTATTAATAAACTAATAATATTTAGACTTGATCTGTGAGCATCAGGTCTGGAGTAGCTTCCCCATTTCATCCTTTTCAAGCACACAATCCCCAGAAAATAAACAAAACAAACAGTTACTTGTTTGCATTCAAGGAAAGCAAATAAAAGTTTTGAAAAATGATTTTTCCCACAATATATTCTACATGTTTTAGCCAAGATGCGAGAATAAAAAATCATAAAATTATTCCTTTCTAGGCATTTTATTTTATTACCTACTCTACAAAAAAAAAATCATGTAAAGCTTCCCTTGGGACATCCATCAAAGCATTATGAAGAGAAAATAGGTTAAGATATGTACACCATCTATAATACCATATTCCAAAAATAATCAGTAAAAGATGCTTTACCCTCCATATGTAATGATGCTATAGAAAGTGGTTTCTCCATGAAAACACATTCTTTAGGCTCTAAAAATGTCAGGCCCCTTTATTGAGTTAGATCTTGTCTCATTCCTCCTTAGATCATTAACATTAAACTACATATCTAAAAGATCTAGTAACTTGAATAAGCTAATGCATGATGACTCAACACATTAATTTCTAAACCTTAATGCCCTTTTATCCCAATGCTCTTGGGAAAATAATACTAGAAAAACCACGCATTAATATTTTTGAGTTCGGTGGAGGGAAAGTATCGCTATCATTAGATCGAGTTACTTTATCAATGGTTCACAAATTGTCTTCCTCAATCCTAGTGAACGTTAGAATATGGAATTGAATATTTTTATTGATAAATCCCATCATATTTATAGGAAAAGAAACCATAAAATCTACGATTGATATTAATTGTAACTATCTTTAGTAGTAAATAAACTCACAAATAATAAATTTGGAAAACTAATAAAATTATATGTTTTGATAATTGACATTTTTTAATTTTAATTCTCAAACATAATGAACATTCAATTACAATATATTTTATACTTTCTCACAATTTTTAACAAGATTAACTTATTAAATGATTGTTTCGGAGTGTGAAAATTAAGAGCAATGTTTACAATTTTAGGGATTGTATTAGATATGTATTCTTTTTATTATTATATTAGATATGTATAAATAGAATCACAATACACAATATAAATAGTGGATTACAAAAACATTTGGTAGGGCATGTATTCAACTATCCACATTGCATTTGTTGCTGATTTTTTATAATACAAATAAAAACTTTAATAATACAATAATTTAGTTTTTCCTAATTTGAAGTCAAAATGTAAATTTTTCACAGTTAAAACGTAAAGAATGTAGATAGCTAATAAGCATACATTTGAATATTATAAAATTGTGAAATATATATTATATTTCACAAAAAGTCTATGTTTATGTAGATAATTCCCTTTTTTCCCTACAAATAATTATTTGAGTCTACTTATAATAGGGAAAAAAAATCATCGATTAATATTTTAAGGTTTTTGATAATTTATAGGTATATTTGATTAGAAATTTTATTATTACTTGTAATTTTAAAATTCTTCATAATGATTTTAGGTAAATTACATGGTTATCCAAGCACAATATCAAAAGTCACTTCGATATTTTCCAAAATATGAGGAGAAAATGTGAGTTTTACAAAACAAAAATTTAAGAATGTAGATATTTCACATGTTTATATTTGATTATTTTGAAATAGTGGGAAATATTTTTAAAAACATAACAAAATCTAATTTTTCCACAATGAAATTTGAGAATGTGGATATTTCATATGTCCAAATTTAAATTTTATATTGATGTTGATTATTCACAAATTTTCCACAAAATTTATTTTTTGTGGATAACAATGTGGATAAATAAACCTACTTCTAGTAGTTTCCTTTTCTTTTTGTAGACAATTTTTTTTATTATTCCCAAGGGTAACATCTATCTTTATTGACTCATCAAAATTAGAAAATAAATCTAAGTTACTTGACACGTGATTAGTGAAACCAGAATCTAAATACCATATACCACAAGGACTCTCTTATGATAAATTACATTCAATAGGTGATAAACAATCTATTTCTTCAGCAATCTTTGTTCATGTCCTGAAATAAACATAGAGCTTGGAGTAGAGATCCCAACATGATTTTGATTTTTCCTATTATGATCATACTACTTTTTCCTGCAATTGTAAGCATAGTGCACATATCTTTTGCAATAGTGACAATGCACATGGACTTATTATTATTGTGCTATTGAATATGTCCTCTTCCACTTGAGTTTGATGGACTGATGTTGTGTCCTCTAGATGAACTCCATCCTCTATTTCTTGAACTTAAGCTTCCTCTTCCTCTTCCACAAATTCCTGATATATGTAATGAACACTACAAGATAAAGGATATAGTATTCACAATTTTTCTACATTTTCTTTGTGGATATTTTAGTTTAGATTGTGAATCCAATTTTGTGGACTCCACCCACAATAATTTTGTGGAAACATAAAAAGTGACAAAATTTGTGTAAAAAACCACCATAAAAAATTTGTGAGAATTGCACAATTTTTAATTTGTAGAATGTGTCACAATTAAAACATTGGTGTATGTCCACAATTGAAATTATTGTGACAATTTTCACAATTTTGAGAATATTGATGATCCACAATATTAAAATTGTGATATATACTACTATAAAAATAATTTTATAGGTGGTTGAACAATATTGCAATTATAAATATTTGAACAAAAGTATTGTTTTTGATGAAGTAAATCATCATACTTTACGATCATTATTTTTAATTTGTTAAAATTCTTTCAATACAAATAATATATTTTATCAAAATAACTATGTTTTAGGAGTACATTCATTAAAAAATATGTGATATCTATTTTTTAATTTTAATTAAAAAAATATCGAATTTATAACTAGTCATATTTATAATATTTATTTGTATGTATATATTATTATTCTTATTAATTTTATTTAATTTCAAATATTTGGAAAATTAAATTTAGATATAATTTTAAATATTGATGTAAATGACAAAGCTTCAATTAAGAAAAAAAAGATTTATTAAATTCTAAATCAAAATATCGAATAAATAACATAATAAATCTATTTATTTAAATATTAGAATTCTATTAAAAAAACCCTATCTTTTGAATGCATGCATTTTAAAACATACATTGAATAATAAAACCAAATATATAATAAAAATTATATTTAATCAATTTTTAAATTCCACACATGCAATGTTTCATCTTTGAAAATAATTACATGCAATAATAGAAAATGTTGACTGAACTCCTCGATTAAAAAATTAAATAGTTTTTTAAAAGTATGTGATACAAATATTTTTAAAAATAAATATTTAAACATATTATTTTCTTAAAGGAAAGTAAGTTTAAAATATATAATACTTGTATCTATTTTTGGGAAAAAAACTAGTTTCACTTTTATTCAATTCTTTCATTTATAAAGAAAACATGATAAATTAGAAGTTGCAAAAAAAACCAAAAATTAATAGAATAATAATTTATTAAAAGAAACTATACTTAATAGAAATAAAATCAAAACCATCTTTTAATACTTTTTCATAATTCCTTTAACACATAAATTTTGAATCCATCTCGAAACAGTCCGTTTTAATATTTTGCATGTAAACGTACACTGACAAATGAATTAAGCCTAGGCTCAATTTTGTTCCAACATCAATAACTACTAGTTTACTTAATAGACCTCACTAAAGACCGCCCCTTTTATCAAACATGCATGGTCTCATTAGCTAAAATTATTTACCAAATCCTAAAATAACCACCCCTTGATGACCGAAATCTCTTCATTAATATTATTAGTTGTGTAAGATGCAATTTGAGGTTCATCTAGCGGCGTAATGTACAGAACGTCTATGTCAAGTGGAGTACTTCATTTCATGCCCAGGCTTATAAATCTGAATTCGGGTCATGGGTGCTACTGGAGGAGGGGGTTCATGTGTTAGTGTTTGTGCCAGTCTGGGGCATATTCTGTTCGGTTTCCATGCTCATGCAAGGAGGGTCAAGAGGATCATATTCAAAATAATTACCACCCATCTCATTGGGGTTAGGCGAAGGGAAAGGATCTATGGTGAAAGAAGGCATTTAGAAACATTGGTGGCTCTCAATGCGTACAATGACCGTGCAATAAGTAACAGCAAGCGAGGAGCTTCCTCAATCACGCATGTTTCGCGTGTCCTTTGAGTTTAAAAGAATCCACGCTAAAATCCAAACCACTCTTCATAAATTTTTTACAAGGATGAGACTAAAATCCCCAAGAGTCAACTAGATCCCCTCAGGTAAAAGCTCAAAACCTGAGATATAGTTTGTTATTATATACAGTTTGGAGAATCCTCTAAATTTGTATTCTCAATAACCATGTTACACATGTATGGCGACATCTCCTTCACACGGATCTAATGATATCTTTAACACGTATCACCAGAATGGATGTATATGCATGAACATGTATCATTGATGTCATTAATTATATATTTCATTCATGGATCTCCTTCACTTAAAACAGATTTTTCAAAATACTCTCCTTAGAATATGGAGGATTCATTCCTATAACCTTCGTGTCTTTAGGAGCTAGAAAACAAAAATAAAATTTAAAAAATAAATTACTAGTTAATTTCTACACATGATTTTCTTTAAAAAACAAACCAATGCAAAACAAGGGACTAAATATTTGAGATAATGATAAGTTATTCAATTGCCACGAATGGGTATTTAAGAACACAATTATTTTAAATATTATACAAAAATTTTGAGAGAATTTATTCTTTAAAAAATTGAGCACTCATACGGTAAACTTAGTAATTATTTTTTAATATTTATTTAAAATTTATACAATATTAAAATTTCAATATGATTGTGTTAAATTTAAAATTCCTCTTTTTAATATTTGCGTAATATAGTAAGAAATATAAATATATTATCTAATATAAATAAATATTTTTTCTTTTATATTAATATTTTTATATATTCTATTTATTTTTTTAATTTGAAAAACTTAGTGTTAGTTTTCTATGTAATATTATCATTTTGGATATTTTTACTTAAAATGTTAACATTTTTTAAAGTTTTGATGTCATTGTTTATCATAATAACAAATATTTTTAATATTGAAAATTCATTTGTGATTTGTATTTTTCTTTTTATTCTTTATTGTGAATAATTATACCTTGAAAATAATAATAATTAAAGTTTAATATTATATTTATTTGGATGAGATTTAGAAATACTATAACGGGCATAGGAACAAATTATGATAATAAAAATTACGAACAAATAATCAATGTATGGTTATGGCTCCTAGTTATATGTAATCACAATTAAGGGTTGTGAAAAAATTCATTCCCAGATTAATTCCAAATAATTTAATCTATAATTTATATTTTTCAAATCTTAATGTTTTTTTTCCAAACATGTGGAGAAGAGATTTTTCCACAATTAAATTTCAACAATGTGGTTATTTCACAAGTTTAAATTTGGCTTGAATAAAACATTGGAAAATATTTTTAAAAGTTTAAAAGTGACATTTATAAAATAGTGGACAACCTATATTGCATTTTATAGAACGTATCTAATTTATGTTGATAATTCAAACATATTCCACAATTGATATTTTTATGGATAACCTACATTACATTTTATAGAGTCTTTCCATTTTATGTTGATAATTCACAAATATTCCACAAAGTGATATTTTTGTGGATAACAATGTAGATAAATGAGCCTATTTCTTGTAGTGGAATGAGATTTGATCTGCAACTACATGTGATCTATTAAACCTCTGTTCATGATTTATTAGTAATTCATACAACTTGTTGATTGAAAATGACTTATATTTTTAGTTTTTACAAAAAAAGAACCAAAGGATCAAATTTTGAAGGACAAATTCTAAGAAAATATTCAATAATCCCTCTATCTTCAATAGTCTCACCATGGGATTTTATTTGATTGACTAAACCAACTACAAAAGTAAAGAATGATTTTACGGAATTTAAATCTTTCATCGACATATTTTAAAAATCCCTTCAAAGAAATTATAGTTTGTTAGTTTTTACTTTATCATTACCTTGATATGTAACTTGGAGGGTGTTCCAAGCTATTTTTGCTTTACTTATTGCTGCCACTATAGGTAGAATGCTTTCATGCATGGATTGATGAATATATAAAAGATATTTTCTGTCTTTCTTTCTTAATTCCTTCAAAGTATATTTCTCTATCTGTGAGAGTGTATTATACACTACTACATTTGTGGGTTATGTGTATCCATTCTCTACAATTTCCCACACATCTTGGGATCTGAATACCACCTTCATGGTCAAAGACCAATACTCATAATTCTTTCATGTAAATTACGGTGTCTATAGATCAGATGTAGAAGCCATAACTTGATGTCAATTTAGAAACTTGCTGAAAAAATGCTCTGATACTAATTTGTATAAATTAGACAAATAAAATAGTGAACGTAAGAAATAAAATAAATAATTGAAAATAAAAATAGAGCATTCCAAATTCAAATCAGCACTTTTGTGCATAAACATATTCTTCACTATTCGAGCTTCAACTTAATACAATGTGTTTATTTTTAAAATCATGAATTGCTTCACAATATATACAAAATACATAGAAGGAATGTTCCAATATATAGAAAGAAAAAAAAATCATCTTGGCCCATCCCGACCTAAACATTGTTTAGTTTGGTGGGCATCGAGTGAGAATGGGGGAGTGGATGTTATTTCCGAACTCTTTAGCGAAGTGGTTTGAGATAGATTCAGCATACCAACACCTCCATAGGTACTGTTCATATCCAAATGAAATTATTAGTATGACAATGACAAGCGTAATGCTTGCAGTGGGCACAATATAGGTAATCTAAGTTTGTAACGGGAAGGGGTGAAATAAATAAATGAAATAGGTGAACTCACAGTTGTGGCTTGCCTTTGTGGATGCATGGTACACACATGTATTGAATTTCAAAATGGATTAGAAATGTTACTAATAAGTGGCGGTTAAATTTATTGATTGGTCCATTGCATGTGATAATTAAGCGTTCATCCCCTTTCAAACATGTCTTTCATAGCCCACACACATGAACATGTAAATTTGTAATTACATGTTGGCGATCAAGGTTCAAAATTGAGCCCGTCATAGCCCTTCCCAAGTCCTCAAACCCATCAAAAAAGGGTGGGAAAAAAAATTTCATGTAAAAATAAATTAAAAAATGTAAAAAAACATTTGACAATATAGAAGTGTAATTTACTTCTTAAACTTTCGAAAGAAGGATTATGGTGAAAAAATACCTGTCAATAATTTTTGTAAAATTTTTATATCTCAAATATTATTTTTGATGACTTCCCCAAAAAAATTCACCTCCAGCTTTCCTAGCTCTTCACATGACTTGTATATACGTTAGGCAAGGTGTAATACTTTAAATTACCAAAAAAATTAGTATAATAAATATAATACTACTATAATGTTATTAAAATCAAATCCCAAGTTTCTAGCAAGCGGTTGATGTTAGCTTAATGAATACTTGAGCACAAATACCTAAAAACCAAATATTTAATATTACCGTTTATGGTTCTATCATTTTTGTAACACCCACAATTTCGCACATGAAACCCAAAACCAAACAAAGGTTATACTAGAAAAAATTCGGAATTTTTTTTGTTAAAGGGAACGAAAGCGATGGTAAGGTTAACCTTAGGTTTCAAAAGGCCGTCACAAAATAACTTAAATAATATTATTAAAAAAATAATGAATTTAATGGATGATTAGGTTTTAAATATTTCATTCAATTAATCCTAAATTAATTTTATACATATGTTTCTAAGGTCATGCAATAATTAAAATTAAAGTCCATAACTAAACTAGCTCTTTCATTTACACAAAAACTAATAATTTAATTTCAAATTTAAAAGTGGGTCCAAATCACTAAGGAAAGAAGTTTATTTAAATTAAATCAAAACAAAAGTAATAAGGAGACAATTTGGGCCATTGGATGAAGGAATTTCAAATCAACCCTAAAATCTTTAAGGAAGGCTTTTATTAATTTACTTTGCTCATTTCACTCATTTTTGGTTTTGCAGGTTAAGAGGAAATGAAAGAGGAAGAAGCCAT
This sequence comes from Taxus chinensis, assembly GCA_019776745.2. Lineage (NCBI taxonomy): Eukaryota > Viridiplantae > Streptophyta > Pinopsida > Cupressales > Taxaceae > Taxus > Taxus chinensis. The sequence continues at coordinate 606,186,299 of CM034154.1, read as the reverse complement.
GAGAGAGGAAGAGAAGCTTGGGATGGATATACACATCCCCCAACCTTGTTTATTTTAATTTTAAATCTCTATTCTAACCTATTCATGGGATAGTTTGTAATTTCTATTATTCATTTGTTGTAAGCAATATTTAACCAAAAATACCCATTTGGGTATTTTCCATTTGCCCAATAGATCTACATTTTTGTAGTATTTCCATTTCTTTTTCTTTTTATTTGAGAATATATACTTGTGTATATATATTTGAAGGCCATATATATATAAATATATATAAAAAATATATATCCAAAACCGTGAAGCCGCGGGCCGCGGCTACAAAATACTGACTGGTATTTATTTGAAAAGCCGAATAGCAAAAAGGATTTTATTGACATTTTTTCTGTTGAATGTAGTGTGTGGGTTCGGGGAGGGGACACCCACCCCGACCCATATTAGGCAGTTTCCCCTCCCCCAAACAACTTACCTTATTAATAACCATGGTCATAAGGCCCATCCATTTTTAAAATTACGGTTCAATTTTTTCTTTAAAAAAAAAGTTTTATTTAATAAAAATGATATTAATATCCATGTTTATTAATATTAATAATAATATTTAATATTAATGATGATAATAATAATTAATAATAATACTAATAATATTAATATATATTTATTATTGTTAATATTTTAATGCATCATTATTATTAAATTATTATAATATTAATATATTACTAATATTAAGATAGTGTAACTTATTTAAAATCTCTTTTTTGGGTTAAAAGAAGTCAATATTAGATTAATATGTATAGGGAAGATTTACAAAATAAGTCTATAAAACTAGTTTAACCATAATTGCATTTAAGTATAAATGTGGATTTATATATATACTTTTGTTTTGTTAAATTCACCTAATGTTAAGTTAGGCTAATTGTAAGCTTTCTTACACAACTTATGAAATGAAGTGATAATAAGAGAAAATGCTTTCATTCTATCTTATGGTTTTAACTATTTTTTTCTTTAACTTGTTTAATAATTCATTTATAGTTTAGGTCCTTCAATTCACTCTCTTTTAAGGAAAACAAAAATAACCATTCCACTTCAGAAGAAAGTGCAAGCCAAGAAGATACTTATTTCTTTCAAAATGAATTTGATCAACTTTACAATATTTTTAGAAATGAAAGTATATCACGTTTGAAAAAAAATGAACTACTTGAATTAAAAGATTGCATATCCAATTCAACTATATTCACATCTTCCTTTCACCAAGATAAAGTAAAAATTGATAATTTATTTTAACATGACTAAAACATTTGAAGTTTTAAGTCTCTTAAACAAGCAGTCATAAAGGGAGTTTACAATATCAATGGGTTTCCAAGTATAACAACAACTTTCTCCCAATCTTACAACTTACAAACATCCACTCAAGTAGGAAGTATAAATTCGAATAAACTAGAACAAGGCTATCAAAAAAGCCAAATTTATAAGTCTCCAATATGTATGTCTTCATCACAATGGTAGCTCGAACTCTAGCTTCTTCAAATTCGCAATGAGATCACAAAACAAGAAAGGAGGAGTATGCAATGCTCTCCACCCAACCTTAAATCCATTAAGAAGCATAATAAATCCCCTTAATGGCCCCCAAGCCCCAACCAAAAAACCATGAGGGGTATTGAGCAACAATGACAACTTTAAACAAAGTGGCTTCACAAAAACACACATACAAGACTTTCAACTCAACCAAGACAACATATCCAACAAGTTTACACATTCACAATAATAAAAAAGTTTTAAGATTTTACCAAATAGAGAAAGGGTCTATGGGAAACGACCTCCTTAGGCCTCCCAAGTGAAGTGAGAGTCTTACCCTAAGCCTAAAAGTGTACAAAATGATCATCACCAAATTATTTATCTCTCCCTTGCAAGTATGCAACAAAACCATGAATTCATTTTCACTCCCCATAGGTAAGACTCTCAATGACACTCCCACCAAATTTGCATGCCTCACAAAACTCTCTTTTCCCTTCCCTAATGGTCCCATAAGCCCTTCTCCCACAACCAACTAAGACCTACTACCCAACCAACACACAAACACCATCTTATTAAGACAAATTTTTTTTTTAACAAGAACAACATTACATAAAAACAAACAAGATAACATAATAACAAACAGTGGAGAGCCTACCTGTCCATCAATCTCCAGGAAAAATTTCACAAGTCTCTTCAATTCCAAGACAATAAATTTCCAAAAGCACTCCAACAAGCTCCAATTCCAAAAGTGCACAAGAAGAGAAAAGAAAAAGTAACTCCCATTCCAACCAAAAATCATCAATAAATAGAAATGGAATGTGAGTATGATGAGGTGGCTCCATGTAGGATGCCACTTCATCATTTCCTCCATCCCCACACTCAAGTCAACACACCAAGTCCAAGAAAAATAAATGCACATGAAAGGACTATGACAGCCCACATGATTCACAAACTTACACACCATGACTTTCAAAGGACATAATAAATTGGGGGTAGAATGAAAGTGCAATACTTTTCTCTCCTTTTACACTCAAAAATGGATTAATGAAGTCAAAAATAAGCTTCCCAACCCATAGGTAAGGTTTTTGGGTAAATTTAAGAGATATAGGAACAAGCCTTGCTTGTCCCACAAACCTCCAAAAAATGCCTGCCGTAAGTCAAAATCCGAAATTTTGAAGCTTGGGGTGGAGTAAAATACTTACAAATCAGCATAAATTTTAATTACAACAAGGACTCACCAAATCTCATCATAACTATTTGTCACATCCCTAATTTAGTTAACTAAACAAAATAAGAAGGGTGAAGCTTAATTAACACACATTTACAACAAGCTAATAAAGTGACAAAAATTTCTAAATTTTGAATACACAAAACATGAATAAAGCACATGCAGAAATTAAAGAAAGGGAACATAGTTCACCCCATGGACCACATATGTGAAGTCACCCCCCATGGGAGACATCCAAACTAGACATGAAAAACACCACACTAAACAACATTACACAAGTTTTCAAATTTAGCCTCGTTGCTCAACACCCGACATCCTTCCATGTGGTTGGTCCCCCTATCCCCTTCTATGTATGTGATAAAATTCCTGCACATAACAAAATACCTATATGGCCTTTTGGCCATATTAACAACATCGAGACAATATACATATAAAATCAATATTTATCATTTGACATTAGCAAATTCTATTATCCATCAATGTATAAAAATCTAACCCTAACATCCATGAGATTACAATTCTATTCAAAACATTCTGAAAGACATAATGCATGTCACTATGAAAATCCATATCATGAAAATCAACATATATCGAATTGTCTAACATCACTATCCAGTGCATCATAATAAAACGTAAACATCATAATGTCAATAGTCCAAATATGAGTGATAATTTATCATCTACTGATAAATGTATCATAATAAAAAAATTTGAATATTAGTCCAATAGTATCAATATCAAGATGAAACAGATGTCGAAGAGGAGTGGACACTACATCCCCCTCTGCTTAGACTCGAACTTACTCTTGGAAGTCACTGGAATAGATGAGGAAACTGAGCTCACAAAATAGTGGCATCCTCCCAAGTGGCTACAGTCTCATCGTACGTATCCCACTAGACCCGCACCTGGTCAATCTCTATGGCCTCTGAAGGCCCAGGGTCTCACACTCTATGATGTACATAGGCTCCACTAATACCTACCCTTGCTCCTGCACCTACAATGTGGCCCAATCCAAAACATGAGAGGGATATAGAATATATCTCCTAAGTATATATACATGAAATACATCGTGCACGTGAGACAAGATGGATGGAAATGCTAGATGATAGGCCAAGGGACCGATATGATCCAAGATCTCAGAGGGACCCACAAATATAGGAGCTAACTCAGAGCCTTTTTCATAACAGAATAGGAATATTATGAGGCTCTTGACATGAAGAAACACCTTCATGCCCACCTCAAATATACATGATCTGTCCTCCTCAGATCTGCATACTTCTTTTACCTATCATAAGTTCCTCTTGAAGCCTCTTTCGAATCAAGACAAACCTATTGCTCCATATCCTAGTACCAAATCCCACCCAAGAGAAACTCTTTCCTCCAATCTATCCCAACTCAAAGGTGTCTATGCACTCTCTGCCATACAACACCTAAAAAGGAACCATGCCAATCGAAACTCTGAAAAACTGTTGTTGTAGGAAAACTCCACCAAATACAAATTACTCCTCCTACCTAAACTGATTGGTCCATGAAATAAATCTATAACATATCCTCCAAGATCTGATTCACTCACTCTGTCTGACCATCTGTCTTTGGATGATAAGTTATACTGAAGTTGATACCCATACCAAGAACCCATCTGCTACATGGTAGTCTAGAAGTGATAAGTGTATAATGGATCTCGGTCACAAATGATCTTCTGTTCAATCTCATGTAGTCTGACAATCTCATCAAGGTATATCCAGCGCTACTACACTAGCTATATAGGTGTTCTATCACTAGAGAAAAATGAGCCACTTTCATCAATTTATTTCTATTGTGACCATGATGGCGTCGTGGTGGTCTCTCGATGTCGGTAGACCTACAATGAAATTAATGGAAGTGGTTTTCCATTTCCACTTCTTGTCTAGCATAACGGGTAGAGAAGGACAATTGGATGCTTAATGCTTGATCTTCACCCTCTAACACTCTAAACAGCATGACACAGAACTGAGCTACATCTCTCCATGAAGACCCCTCCAATGATAAATTTTTCTCAATGTGGCGTGCATCTTCTTCACCCCTACATGGGTTGAATAAGGTGCATGGTGAGCCTCTATCAAGATATCTTGTCTCAAGCCTCCATATACTCTGAGTACATATATCTAACCTATTTTTTCTGATAATACCATCTGCCTCTAATGAGAATCCATCAAATTTCCACTTAAGGGGCCTCTAAGACTCAATCTCTGATCTGGCTGCAAGGTAGAAGCTTGTCGTGAGGAAGCTGCTGCAAAATTTTTCTCCACAAATCTTGTACTTACTTTGGTAGCCATATCCAACATGTCTCCATCTACTTAGGGTGTCTGCAACCAATATTATCCTTCCCCTTCACATGCTCTATCTCCATGTCATACTCACAAAGAAACTCCATCCAACGCCACTTACGAGCATTGAGATTGGGTTGCGTGAAGAGGTGGCAAAGACTCAAGTGATAAGTCCTAAGTAAAAATCTCTAGACTAATAAGGAAGTGTCTCCATCAAACCAAGGCATGAACAACTATTGCAAGCTAAAGGTCATGAGTTGGATAATTCAGCTCATAATCCTTGAGCTTGTGAGACTCAAAAGCTACAACACACAGCCCTCTCTACATCAAAACACCGCCAAATCCTCACCAAAGAAGCATCTATAAAAACAAAGAACTCACCCTAACGATATTGCAATGTAAGAATAGGTTTTGTCATAAGGTGTTACTATCAGTGTCCTAAAGGCCTGATCACATGTATCTAGACCATATGAACTTCTTCCCTTTCCGCTGAAGGGAAGTGATGGGGTGTACAACCCTGAGAGAAGTCGTAGAACAAATCTCATGTAGTATCCTACCAATCCACATAAAACTGCACACCTCGATCACACTATTAGGTGATGGTCAATCCATCGTTTCTCTAATAGCTTGGAAGGATCAACTGCGATACCTTCCCTAGAAATAATGCGACCTAATTATTACACCTAAGACTGAAATAAAGCACACTTCTCTAGGTTCTCATAAAGTTGTTGCTCACGAAGACACTACAAAACCTAAGATGAAGGTAATCCTCACACTCCTCATGCATATGTGAGTAGATTAAGATGTCATCAAGGAACATGAGGACAAAGAGGATCTAAAAAGTTCCTGAACACCTCCATTCATCAAACTCATGAACACTACAGGGGAATTCTTCAGACCGAATGGAATCACTGTGAACTCATAGTGGTCATATCTCGTTGCGAATCTGACTTGTGGATATCTACCTCTGTGATCCTCAGCTGATGGTATTCTGACTTAAGATTTATCTTAGAAAATACTGTGGCCCCCTTCATTTGATCAAACAAATCATCTATGCAAGGAAGGGGGTAATTATTCTTGATCATTACTTTGTTTAGCTGAAGATAGGGGGTACACATCCACAAAGATCCATCCTTCTTCTTCACAAAAGATCACTAGTGCACCCCAAGGGGATACACTAAGGATGGATTAGGCCTTTCTCAAGAAGGCCCTCAAGGTGAAACTTGAGCTCACATAGCATCAGGTGTGGTCATCTTATAAGGAGCACGTGAGATAAGTTCAACTCCTGGAACCAAGTCAATGTGGAAGTCTATCTCACGTGAGGGAGGCATCCCTGGTAGCTCGCTAGGAAACACGTCCAAAAACTCCTACAAAATGGGGGTGATCATCAAGTGAAGGTCCACTAGCCTCCATCCTCCAACCTATCACTAACTCTAATAGCATACAATTGACAACCCCGCCTCACACACCGCTTCAGCTGCATAGCGGAAATAGTGTGGATAGAGATGGGTGTCTTGAATCAAATTATCACTGACTCCACACCCAAATCATCAGCAAAAGATATAAACTTACTATAGTAATCAACTTTGGCTTTGTGTGTAGACAACCAATTAATTCCCAAAATCACTCCATATGAACCGAAGGTAAGGATACGAAGATCCAAAGTAGTGGTAAAGGGTCCTAGGTCCACTATGCACTCCTTGACTAAGGATTCAACTGAGATCTTTACTCCATAATCCATCTCGACGTCCCAACTAAGGCCCTGCCTAACTGCCACCAGCCTACAATGCTCTACTAAAGATGGTGAAATGAAAGAATTTAATGAGCCTGAGTTAAATAAATTAAGGATAGAAATACCACCAATGCTACCTGTGGTCTCTATTGCCATGGCCTAGTGCTCGACAGTTTCATATATCCAATGGCTCCTAGTCATGTTGCCAACAGTAGGCTCAGAAGAAGGTGCCTTACCCTGATTAACCAGGTTCTGAGGGTACTCTCTCTAATGATGTCCATGTGCGCCACAACCATAACAAGTGCTTGGTCCTCTCCACTGTGTAGAGAGTCCTCTAGGTGGCCCAGTGGTACGTGTTGAAGGATGTAATGACCCTACCATAGACCTTTATGGGTGTTGCGGTGGACGTACTCCTTCTGACTATGCTCAAGGTGGAGCATTTTCTCCTCTGTTGGCCCCCCTTGCTAGAGTTCCCATAATGCGCCCTCTCTGAGCATCATGGCACTATGGAGGTCAAAAGGGTGGTTGAGCCTATTACTATTGCTACTGAGGAGGTGGAGGAGGCTGGAAGGAAGACTATGCTAAAGTGTGCCCACCACGAGGATGAGGATCTAATCCCCTCGATCTATTGTCCTGTAGTTGTTGTATGTGACTCCTCACTCTGTCACATTCCTACCGAGTCTTACCCCTTAGTTTCCTCTGTCAATGTAGGCCTTCTCCACGGCCTCTGATAATGTTTATAGGCAATGATTGTGTACCACCCCACCCAAGTCTAAGTTCAGGCCCCTAGATGAACTTTTGAACTCTGATTCTGCTCATCCTACATGTAGTCTACATACTGAAGTAGATCTAGAAACCATCCCTCATACTCTGTTACCGTCATGGAGGCTTGTTGCAGATTGTGGAACTCTTCGATCCATTGCTGAATGAACCTTCTGGAAATATATTTGCTCCTGAAATGCTCCTCAAAGAGCTCCCAAGTAACTATATTTGAATCGACGTGGAGCTTCTTCTCCTCAGTCCTCCACCAAAATCTTTCTCCATCTATAAGAAGATGGATTGCAACATGAGCTTTCGTGTTGCTAGAACAAGTGCATAGCTTGAAGCATCTGCTCAGGCTAACTAACCATGCCTCATCCTGAAATCCACCTGTGTCTCCATAAAAATGAGGCAGGTGAAACTTCATTATCTCTCTAATTTGATCTTCTTCCATTGAGTGTCAGCCTTTAGGTCTCTGTGCATTATTAGCTCTCGGCCTAGGGCTCCTAGACCTATCTCTATGCCCCGTAGCTCTATCTTTGTGCTCCCTAGGAGGTGACTCATGCCTAACTAACTCCATGTGGGATTTTTATGGCCTATCCTTTGCATTGTGATGCAAAGGTGCACAAGCCTCTACAGATGGATCTTTCTCATGTCTACTAGGCCATGTACGATGGAAAAGTGATAAGCAAGCGTGGGAATCTACAAGTAACTCTTCATCGCACCTGACCTCCCGAGGTCGTGCCGAGATAGCCGGTGGGGATGGAATACGCGTGGGATGTAAAAAAATTAGTCAGGAAATCTTATGTCTTCAACGTGCACTAGTGGAATCTGTGAATCTAAGGCAAAGAAGGCTCTCCTAACTTGAACTGGTGTGATAGATCGATCGGCGAGGATGACTGCTCGAAGGCTCCAATCAATATCGAGCTCTGGCGTAATTCGGTCTATGGGTTGTGGGATACATGGAAAATGACCTGGGATAGTTTCATGTATGTCTCTAGACAGGGTCATAGGGTGGATGATAGATATAGTTGACTCCATGGGTGATTCTCTGGCCTAGTCCAGAAATTATTAGCTTTGTTAGCTGCTACGTCTAACAAGGATAACTGTGTGATGATGATAGGTGGAAGTGGAGTGGATCTAAATATTAATGTGCGTAAGCCAGCGTCAATGTTAGATTGACCTATAGACTCGTTGGGTTGCGGGATTTGTGGGTCACAACTGTAGATTCATGGTTGTTGTGGACCTGCTATGGTCATGTGCGGAATCAGTCCCTAATCCCTAGTATCTAATAGTCATATGCCTTCTTGGCCTCTATATTCAGAATTAATAGTTGTGTAATCTTCTCAGAGTATCTCTTTGGTGTTTTTGCAACCTGAATTCTTAGGCTAGTATCTATGTCTGTGAGAGTGTCTCTTGCATCTGGCTATGGGACCAAAGGATCAAAACCAAACGTTTTTCTCTCTTTCAAGCCCTTCTACAGTCATGCGGATATTTATCTAGGGTAATCTGTAGTTTGGCTGATTTGACCAAAACGTGTGTGCTTGGTCGTCCTCTATGTTTAACCCTCTTAACTGTGAACTAATCTGTTGTAAGTCTGTTGTTGTTCGGAAGACTTGGATCCTAATATTTTGATCTATGTCAGTTATTACTGTGATGAGATTGGGTTGAGGCACGATTGGCTCGAATATGTATTCTCTGGGCTCTCTAGGTCCCGTGATTGTCATACAAAAGGGAATGATACAAATCTAACTAATGAAAGAATAATTTAACTATGTAAGATATTTCTATGTATATTCCTAAATCTGATAGTTATTTGATAAACTACTAAACAGAATTTAAAGAGCAATTATCTAATATATCTAAAAATGACAACTAAACTAATAATGCAATTTAAAACAAACAAAGCAACCGAGTATAGCTACTTGTTTGTGCAGTTTGTAGATCTATTCTAAATAACCTGATAATTGATCTACTCTATTTGAAAGACTTTCGATCCTACCTCAGAAGTGAGGAGTGAATCATAGTTTCTCAGAAACTATCAATCCTCACAGCTTCCCTGGCAATATCGAAAGTAAAACTAGCTGAAATGAAATGATTGACTACTTTATTTGATATGTTTTAACTAAAACTTTGAAAGCTTGAACCTGGATTTTACAGAACAGTGGCAAATCCAATGGTGTGCGGCTTTGTCCCCGTCAGTGTGATCTCCTCGTTTCTTCGTGCTCACTGTGGATCCAGAAAAGCATGTAATGCTTAGCATCAACAATGATAGATATTGGCACAAAGGCAGCTTAGGATGCAGACTGAATATAATGCGAGTAGGAGAGGGATAGCGCAAGATTACAGAGCTTGGCTTATGCAATTCCTAGCGGGATTTATTGCGAGTCATGCAACATAAAACGTCCGGAACCTGAAACTATTCTGTTTGACGAACAAAACCTGTAACTTTAATGGCTTCCTATTGACAAGCAAACTATCCTACTCCAATGGATTGGATGAAATAACAACAACACTTGCACAAGATGGATATGTGGCTTGCTAACAGCAAAATAACATTAACTAGGCATGCAATGAACAAAACTTTGAATCCTAGACAAAATCTAAAGACTAAGCTATTGAAATGAGAAATTGAGAGGCAAATTTGAGGGGCCATTTTCTTGAGCACAAGCCAACTGTTTATAGCATTTCCATTTACCCAAAGGTAAAAACCAAATTGATCTCTTAAACTATAAACAATGCCAAAAACACTATTCTAGGGAACTAGAATCATCAATGCAAGCCAAAGGCAGTGAAAAAAGCTGGTAAACGTTGAATTTTTACTTGAGTCACGTTAAAAGAGCATTCTGGAAAATGCATGAAGGACTGCCGCCCTGAGCAGGGCGGTGGTTACAGGACTGCCGCCCTTACTAGGTGGCGATCACGAGACTGCCGCTCAGGTAGGGTGGCGGTTTCGTAACTGAAGAATAAAACGCAAAGGAAAAGAGGGGAAAAGAGAACAAAAAAGCACGTAGGGGCTAAGCGGGACATGCGGGATGTTAACGCATACTTGGAGAGCTTTTCCAGATCCTGAACACCTTGCGAGGAGACCTGTATCATCATTGGGGCACGTGTTACGTTGTTCCGGTGGTGCAGTACCCTACAATTTTGGGTACATACAGTCACCCTCCCAAAGATCCTCTACATATAGAGACATTAACATCCTATAGCATCTGTAATATCTGAGGCAAAATAGTTACTACTACCTGATATGGGGTGGTAGGTCTAGGTCCATATGTAGGAACCCCTCATTTGGTCCACGCCTCCTACACAGACCAAGGTGAGATTTAGTATATTATCATCTAATTTTTTGTTTCAATTTTTCTAATTTTTTTTATTTTTCGTTTTAAAACATCATGCATAGTTGTGTGTACTAGGTTTAAAATTCTGCTAGGTTTAATTGTTTTTGTTTCGTGGCTTCTAGGTGTGCTCGGGGTCTAAGCGTTGAACCCATGACTCAAATACCAAGTGTAATGCTCGTTAAAATTTCACACACGAAACCCAAAACCAAACAAATGTTACAATAGGAAAATTATGGATTACTTTTTTTTGTTACAAGGGAACGAATGGTGGCGGTAAGGTTGACCTTTGGTTTCAAACAGTTCATTACAAAATTACTTAACTAATATTATTAAATAAAAGGAATAGATTTAATCTATGGTTAGGTTTAAACTATTTTATTCATTTAATCCTTGATTAATTTAATACAGAGGTTTCTAAAGTCATGCAATAATTTAATAATTACAATTCAAGTAACTAAAATAACTCTGTCTAATTACTACAATGCTAATACATTTAATTTTCCAAAATAAAAGTGGGTCTAAATCTATTAAGGGAGAGGGTTTTATTAAATTCCCCTAGGTTATGGCCTATTTAATTTTGAAGTTGCAAAAGAAATAAATCAAAAAGGAATTATTAAAATTTAATTTACTTGCAAACCACACAAGTCGACTCCATTCAAAACAAGATCCAGGTGATCAAATGATCATCTCTCACCAACCCCCAGCTAACAATTGTAGTAGACAATTAGGGCCATTGGATAAATCCAATCTAGGCCATTGGAGGAAGGAATTTGGATATCAACCCTAAAATTTGTAATGAAGGATTTTAGTCGTCTATTTTTCTCATTTCACTCATTTTTGGTTTTGCAGGTTAAGGGAAGATGGAAGAGGAGGAAGCCATAAGATGAGGAAGAAGAATTTTGGGGGTGGATGCTACACAGATCGCTACATTGTTTATTTTAATTTTCCATTTCCATTCCACCCTATTCTAGGGTTAGTTTGATAAACAAAATTCTATTATTCATTTGTTGTAAGCATTAATTAAATAGAAATACCCATTTGGGTATTTTCTAGTTACCCAATAGATATACATTTTTGTAATATTACCATTTCTTTTCTTTTATTTGAGAATATATACTTTATTTGTATATATCTCTGAAGGCCATGATATATATTCATAACCGATGATAGCCGCGGCTATAGAATATAGACTAGTAGATATTTGATATAGGCCGAATAGCAAATATAGATATAGATATCGATATTTATATATATATAATGGAGTCCCTGGGTTGGGGAAGGGTAAACCACCTACAAATACTTATATAAAAGATTATATATATAATATACAAATAAATATAAAACCAAAACCGTAAAGTCGCGGCTAAAAATACAAACAGGTATTTATTTGAACCATGGCCAAATAGAAAAAAGGGTTCATATTGTAATTTTTTTTTGTTTAACTGGATTGTGTGGGTTGGAGGAGGGTGCACCACCCCCACCCCCAATAGAACTTACCTTATTAATATTACCATGGCCATAAGGCCCATCCACTTAATAATAATTACGGGTTTCATATTAATGATGATAATAATAATTAATAATAATAACAATTTAATTAAACTTTATATTAATATATATATATTATTAATGTTTAAATCTATCATTATATATTAAATTATTATAATATTAATATATTACTAATACTAAGATAGTATAAGATATTTAAATCACTCTTTTTTAGGTTAAAAGAAGTCAATATTAGATTAATATGTATAGGGAAGATTTGTAAAATAAGTCTATAAAACTCACTTTAACCACTAATTGCATTTAAGTATACATGTGGATTTATATATATACTTTTGTTTTGTTAAATTCATCTAATGTTAAGTTAGTCTAATTGTAAGATTTATTACACAACTTATGAAACAAAGTGATAATAAGAGAAAATGCTTTCATTCAATCTTATGGTTTAAACTATTATTTCTTCAACTAGTTTAATAATTCATTTATAGTTTAGGTCCTGTCAATTTACTCACTTTTAAGGGAAACAAAAATAACCATTCCACTTCACAAGCAAGTGCAAACCAACATGATACTTAATTCTTTCAAAATGAAGTCTTATCAACTTTACAAGATTTTTTAGAAATGAAAGTATATCACATTTGAAAAATAATGAACTGACTTGAATTAAAATAGTGCATATCTAATTCAACTATATTAAAATCACCCTTTCACCAATATAAGGTAAAAATTTGATAATTTATTTTAAACATAACTAACACATTTCAAGTTTTAAGTCTCTTAAACAAGCACTCATAAAGGGAGTTTACTATATCAATGGATTTCCAAGAATAACAAAAAAATTCTGCACAATCTTAAAACTTGCAAAAATCCACTCAAGTGGGAATTATAAATTTGAATAAATTACAACAAGGCTATCAACAAAGCCAATTTTATAAGTTTCCAATATGTATGTCTTCATCAAAATGGTAGCTCCAACTCTAGCTTTCTTCAACTTCATAATGGGATCACAAAACAAGGAAGGGGGAGTAGGCAATGCTCTCTGTCCAAACTGTAAATCCATTATGAGTAAAATCCATCCCCTTAATGGCCCTTGAGCCCTAACCAAAGATCCATGAAGGGTATTGAGAAAAAATGACAACTTTCAACAAAGTGGTGTAACAACAACACACATACAAGACTTTCAACTCAAGCAAGACTACATATCCAACAAGTTTACACATTCACAAAAATAAAAAGATTTGAATATCAAACCAAATATGAGAAATGGATATGGGAAACCACCTCCTTATGCCTCCTAACTGAAGTGAGAGTCTTACCCTAAGCCTCCAAGTGCACAAAATGATCAACCCAAATTATTTATCTCTCCCTTGCAATCTTGCAACAAAACCATGATTTCCTTTTCACTCCCCATAGGTAAGACTCCCATTCACACTCCCACCAGTTAAATGCATGCATCAAAAAACTCCATTTTCCCTCCCCAATGGTCCCATAAGCCCTTCTCCCACACACTAACTAAAGCCTACTACCCAACAAACACAAAAAAACACTTCACAAGACTAAAAACAAAAATTTAACAAACACAACATTACATACAAACAAGTAAAATAATATAATGACAAAGGTGGAGAGCCTACCTATCCATCAAGATCCAAGGAAAATTCCAACAAGTCTCTTCGAATCCCAAGCCAAGAAATATCCAAAGCACTCCCACAAGATCCAATTCCAAAAGTGCACAAGAAGAGAAAAGAACAAGTAACCCTCATTCCAACCAAAAATCACTAGTAAATAGAAAATCGAATGTGAGGATGATGATGTTTCTCCATGTAGGATGTGACTTCATCATTCCTCCATCCTCAACACTCAATTCAAAACACCAAGACCAAGAAAAATCAGATGCACATGCAAGGAATATGATAACCCACATGGCTCACAAACTTGCACACCATGCTTTCAAAGGACATAGAGTAAATTTGTGTAGAAATAAAGTGCATTAATTTTCCCTCTATTACACTAAAAAATGGACAACGAAGATCAAAAATAAGGTTTCCAAACCCATAGGTAGGGTTGTTGGGTAAATTTAAGAGGCAAGGGACAAGCCTTGCTTGTCTCATAAGCCATCCAAAAATGCCCCCCAAGTCAAAATCCGAATTTTAAAGTTGGGGTAGAGTAAAATACTAACAAAACAACATAAATTTTACTTATAAAAAGACCACCAACTCTCATCATAACTATTTTTCACATCCTTAGTTTGGTTAACTAAAAATAAGGAGGGTTAAGATTAATAAACAAAAATTTATATCTATGCTAATAAAGTGAGATTTTTTTTCAAATTTTATATACAAAAAACATAAGTAAAGCACATACAAAAATTAAAGAAAGGAAACACATTTCACCCCATGGTCACACATGTGAAGTTGCACCCCCCATGGGAGACCTCCAAACAAGACATGCAAAACACACACAAGACAACATTACATAATTTTTCAAATTTGGCCTCATTGCTCAACACCCGAACATCCTTGCGATGGTTGGTCCCCTATCCCCTTCGATGTATGTGATAAAGGTCCTAGCACACAAAAAAATACACTCTCTGGCCTTTCATCTGTATTAACAACATCAAGAAAATATATGTATAAAATCAATATTCATCATTCGACATTAGCAATTCTATTATCAATCAATATATCAAAATCTAACCCTAACATCCATGAGATTACAATTATACTCCAAACAACCCGAAACATAACATGTCAGTATAAAATCCACATCATGAAAATTAACATATATCAAACTCTCTAACATCACTATCTACTGAATCATAATAAAACATAAACATCATAATGTCAATAGTCCAAATATCAGTATAAGTATATCATATACTAATCAATGTATCATAATCAAAAAATGTCTAAATATAAGTCCAATAGTATCAATATCAAGATGAAACGGTGTTGAAGAGGAGTGGGCACTACATCTTTCTTGGGATTCATTTAGATGTTTTATCTACTATTTTGTATGTATTTCCACTTGTTTGTTGCAAGATCCGCCTTAAGAGATAGAACAGAGCTAGTATTAACTTACACACAAATAGTTACACACTTGAGACTGCACAACATGGTTAGGAACAAATTCAACATGGAGAGTGGCCACTAGTTTGGATATGTGTTGAGATGGATATTTGTGGTTAAGGAAGAGCTTGGAGAAAAGCATTGAACTAATCTCAAAGAGTGAATTCAATTTTTGACTCGTAGTTTAGCATGTCAAGAAGGATCTATGGGAGTCGTGTTGGTGCTAGATCGCCTAGATCAATTTGAACTCGATATGTAGACAAGCCACGGGCCAAGATGATTGTATTAACTCTATTTGTATGCAATGGAAATGGATTTCAAGGAAAAGGTAGATAAGGATAGATTTTAGGAAAAAAATAAGGTGGAGCCACTTGAGGAGCTCACCCATTATGACCCTTGCAAAGAATAACCGAGCTAAGTGTCGAGTTTCTTCCAAATGCAAAGATTGATTGGATCTATTCGAGATGAAAGAATGCAGAGAAGAGGAGAGGTGCTCATTTCAAAGGAGGAGAATAAGTAGGGATAATATTCTTCATCCATTCAAACAACCCCTCTAAGCCATCCTTGGTATCTTCTCTCCAATTGTTGTTTAATAGAAGTGATGTGGAGGCTAACAAGAATTTTATATTTACAGTTTGCTCAACTCTATGCCTAATGGTTTGAGGAAGAGGGCTGTGAACAAAATTAGGTAGGATTTTAAAGGGTATGTGTATTTAATGGAGTAGTCTAATTTGGTAAAACATCTATTTTTGTAGTAGATTTGAATGCATATTGTGCATGAGGTGAAGCTATCGGCTCTGAAATACAGCCAATCATATCCCAATGTATTTGTCGTTGACATAGTTAGTGTTGGTGTTTCAATGTATGGATGCACATTTTCTTCAATTTATTCAAAAAATATCTAATTCAATGCATTTTACTAGTTAAAATTTGCATTGGTTTTAATTTTAGTGGTTAAAATAAGAAAGATTTTTTTATTGAAGTAAGAATCCAAACGGGTTTTAATTTTAGCACAAAAATCCATGTAGAAGTTAAAGTTATTTATTTTATTATTTACAAGTTTTCTTAATGATTTTGATGAGACATCTTAGTGTCCCAAACACAGTTCGATTGTATTTACTAATTTGTGTGTCTTCTTCTCTCATTTCAATTGTTTGTTTATGTATTTATTTATTAAGTTTATTTAATGTTTATTTTAGTTATGATGATTTTTAGAGAAATTATAATATTACAAATTTGAGCTTTACTTACATCAAAGTTTGATTATTTTACCGGTTTAAATGCACCATTATGATTCATGGGTCATTTTGTTTGGAGTATTGAGTTTTACCTTTTTATTTAATGTGACAATTAAGTGGTGATTAAAAAAAAAAATTCTCTTCTTAATATTTATGACGTATATAATTAATTTATTCTTGTCATATGAACTGTAAAATATTCATACCCCTTTTCATCATCGAAAAGTTGGTCTAGTATTTTCCCTTCAAAATAAAATCAGACCAACCAACCCTTCAAATTTGATCCCAGGTGGTGATTTACCCCGTTCCGTGCACATGACAAGCACAAATAGATTCCAAGCATTCCCTATATTCGTATTTCCTATTAAATTTATATGTTGAAATATATACATGGTATTTTCTAACAAGTTAACATAAATTGATGCGAGGAAAATGTCAATGTGCAAAGGGTTGGTCAAGGGCCTCGGCAGAAGGCGGTACTGCTTGGTCATAAAAAATTATGACCACATAAATCTCTGCGTTTTTCCATTTATTGTCAAATGCATACATCACTGGAAAAAGGACCCGGCGGCTCATTTACACTCTCCCGGAAGTTTCACGACTGTAATTTGCTGGTATGAATTAACATATACAAGTTCCTCCTCCTATTCATCGCATATTGTGTACTGTCGATGTCATGTGTAAGAAATTAAATATCTGCAGGATAGTAATATGTTTACGAGATCAAAATACATGCAGGAGATTAATATATCTCTATAAGATTAAAATATCCTCCACTTAGGCCCTAAACTATTATTTCTTAGGCTTATGCATTTTAGTAAGGCCCCTGGTTATTAGTATTGAATTCATTTTGTCAAGATTACAATTAATTTATTCTATCGATTAAATTACTAGTGCCCGTGGGGGTTTCGACCGTGCGACCAATCCCCTACTAAAGAAAATTACAAAGGAGTCGACTCAATACAAATGTCTCTCAAATGCATTTCCTTCCATTTTGGTGTGGCATTCCTTTAACTATTTTTCACATAGAAAAGTAAAACAGTAGACGCATGCGATGTTTAAAGTAGATAATAGTTATTTTTTGAGGAAAAAATATAACTTTCTCAGTTCATATTATGCAGTCTTGCTACGTTTTATTTTAAATTCCATATAAATCAACTTGCTGCTATCGCTGTATTGCCTCATAATTTTGTCCTCTCTCCTGTACCGAAGAAGTTGGGTTCCAGGTATTGATTTCATCTTTATCAATACACTTAAACTTTTCTTTTTCAAAAAGAGTAAGTTATTGACATTTTTTATCAGTTTCCTTCTCGAAATTGTAAGTCTATCTGTCTGCAGTTACTAAAATCATATTGAATTGGTCTCTCGTGCAACTCTCCCTTGAAACCCACGTTTAAAGTCAATTTTACTCAAATTAATCTTAGTCATCCTTAATGCAGTTCAATTGCTAAAATCCAACACCCTTAAAAGGCATATATTAAAGACACACTCAGAACTTTGCAAAATTTTACAACACATTAAAAATAATCATATTATGCCTTCACAATGTGGAGCGTACATTGAGCAGATGATTATAGGAAAAATACAAATTGTAGCCTGCCAGAACAAGGATTTTTAAGATTGCTTGACTAAAACAAGTAAGGGATGAAGTTACAAATTGTAATCCGTCATAAAAAAGGAATTTTAAGTATGTTGGGAGTAAAAGTATAAGCTTGACACTAAAACATATGAGTTTGTGATCTGTCATAAAATAGAGATTTTACATTTTGTAGGATTAAAACAAGTAAGTTTGGTCTTAAAATATATAAGTTTGTGATCTGTCATAAAAAAAGATTTTATAATATCTTGTACTAAAACACACAAGTTTAATGCTAAAACACACAAGCTTGTGATTTGCCATAAAAGAGATTTTATATTTTCTGGGACTAAAACACACAAGCTTGACAATAAAATAAGTAAGCTTGTGATCAGTCACAAAAAGAGATTTTACATTTTTTTGGGATTAAAACACGTAAGTGTGCCCTTACAATATATATAAGCTTGTGATCCGCCATAAAAAAAGATTCTACATTTTCTTGAACTAAAACACACAAGTTTGTGATCCACCATAAAAAGAGATTTTACATTTTTTGAGACTAAAACACACAAGCTTGATACTAAAACAAGCAAGCTTGTAATCCGTCATAAAAAGAGATTTTACATTTTCTAGGACTAAAACATTTAAGCTTGGCACTAAAATACCTAAGACACAAAAGCTTGGCACTAAAACACGCAAGCTTATAATCCACCATAAAAAGGATTTTACATTTTCTGGAACTAAAACACACAAGCTTACATGATACGCCATAAAAATTGATTTTATGGTTTGTGAGACTTTTATGGTTTGTAAGACTAAAACGGGCAAGCTTGACAGTAAAACACGCTTAATTTTCTTAGGACTAAAATACGTAAGCTTGGCACTTAAACACGCAAGCTTGGGATATGAACTTTGCTAAGAAATGAAAATAGAAAATCTGTACAACGGATTAGAATTATGGGATATTGATGGCAGTGGTGTCGGGATGCTCCTCATGGCGCTGCGTTTGTGAATGCTCCTTCGCAGGCAAAGCAGTCGAGTCCTCGCAATACTTTGTGATTCTGCTACGAAGAAGAAGAATTATAGTTGTGAATAATGTATAGGTGGCCACGAAGAGCATGGCAATGATAGTACCTTTCGAGTGTGGCCCCATTTTCCAGGCAACGTAGACGGCGTAGCTGGTAGCAGTGAAAATACCAGAGGGCAGCAGCAATCGTTTTCCAGCGGTAAAATTAACTGTATTCAACAGAGCGGACATGAGGATCAAAAACAAGCAGGGTACCAAAGACAAGGCGCTCGAAATGAGCACCGCTTGACGAACAGTTTCATCCTCCCTTTCCACGGCGTCGGGAACGGCTGTGATCGCGGCACAATTGGCGGCGATAAACACAGCGGCCAGCACACGCACCGTCTTCCTATCTCCCTCCTCCTCCTCTTTCTTGCAATATAAAACTACCTTGAGCGCACAGGAAACAACTCGATTTAGCAGCCACTTGGCCGTCCCTGAGAGGGCCAATCTTTTTCTGCCCTGCAATGTTCATATTTTCCATTTTTGCGGCTCTCATTTCATTATCCCCACCGCCGTGCTCCAAATCTAGAAAATCTTGCATGGTCTTTTCCTTTGCGGCTACCAAGTTCCAACCCCCGCAGTGAACAGTTCGTTTTAACCCAAACTAATGCACCCCTAGTACATGTATTTAAAATAAAATAATAAAAGGTTTTGCGTTGGGACTGGTCGCAAAAACCCCCACGCTGACGCACTGCTGCCTCGCCGTACTGCAAATCGGTCGAAATGAGAGTATCCTGCCTAGGTACCTCATCTTATAATATTGATAATAGTTTGAGCAGAGGTATTTAATTGTGTTTGAAATATATATCTTATTTCTTGGATGTTACAAAGTTCAGACTTTTTTTAGAAAAGTATAAATAATATAAACTGGAAACATGACAAAGCAGTTTCCTGGAGCTTTCATTTTTTTAAAACAAAAACAGAATTCCATAATATTTTATTAACTAATAAGTAATTTTATTTTTTATTTATTTTAATAGCAAATACGTAACATAAGTTCAGAGATAATATTTGACGCCCGTCCACATTTTTGACTTTTTATAACATATTTTACAGTTTTTAAAATTAACTATGATATTTATATATAAATTTTTGAAATGATTGATTTTAAATAATAAATATTTTATTGAAAATATATATCTACAATAATACAAATTTAATATATTCAAAATAAAAATAAATAACTTAAAAAATCTGATTTAAAACAGATATAATATTATAATAGAATAGCCATTTCCGTCAACAATTTTCTTTTGACGGACAGGGCCCACCGTCGAATCTCGTCCTTGAACGCAACTAATAGGACTTGAATAAGGTAAAATAGTTTTTAGCTGGGCAGTTCAAAGTTCAAAATGAATAAGCCCTTCCTACATATAGAGCCGAAACTGCATGTAAGTACAACCGACCAAAGAAAAAACTCGTTCGCATGATCCACGGTCCACCGAAAGATTAAAGATGCCGCAGAATTTGTTTGTTTTTTGTTTGACACGCAACTGAAAAGCATAATAGAGACTCGCTTGCTATCTAGGAAGAATTTGACACGCAGTTGGCAGGTGGAGCCCAACAACCGAAAGGTAATTCAGCGCTGTACTTCCAAGTATGTTCTTGGTAACGCAGGAAATCTTATAAACATGTAAATTACGCCGACCCAAGTACATCGAGATGATCCAAAGTATGTTCTTGGTAAGTGCTGATGGACATTATTCACTGCTGTTTTCTTTGGTCGGTCGCATATCATCTTCAAAAAAGTATATGAACGGAATATACTGAATGCTTCTTTATGGTTCCATCTGTTTTCTACGTTGAGGTGTTAGGGTGTATGTTCCAACTTCCAAGATATATTTGTAGTACGAGTTCAGAAATAAGAATTGCGATTCTCACAACTATAATGGAGCAGAAGGGCAGTAAACTCCTACTATCTTGCGGATCACGCCAATTTGTTGCTTGTACAAATGTCGACTGGTTGTACATTTTAGCAGCGCTGATTGTTAGCGCTTCTTTCATGGTGGTCATCAAGGTTTTAAAAAGTCCGGAAAACAGCAATATTGGTGCCTTGCACGTATTTGTGATATTGGAAACGGTGGCACTGCATTCCTCGCTCGGAGTCCTCGCGGTATATTCTTTGGTAGACCCGCGAAGCGGTTATACGACTACGTTTGAACGGGCGTTAAGGCGAGTGCTTCTCATGTCATTTGCATGCTGTGTTGCTGGGGCATTCTTTGTTCGAAATTGTCTGTTTTAGATGGACATATAGTGAACCCTGTCACCTCCATTTATTC
Source organism: Taxus chinensis (assembly GCA_019776745.2). Taxonomy (NCBI): domain Eukaryota; kingdom Viridiplantae; phylum Streptophyta; class Pinopsida; order Cupressales; family Taxaceae; genus Taxus; species Taxus chinensis. The sequence continues at coordinate 606,164,691 of CM034154.1, read as the reverse complement.
CCAGATCTGTGCCGTTTTCCCTTGCTGTGCCTAGTATCAGGTATGTTCGCAGTTTGATTACCTACCAAGTCAATTGTTTTTTTTGTTTTAGTTTTTTGGGTTTGTAAATACCTTCAGAATCGTTTTTGGGTAACTGTAAGTCATAACTGCGAGGATTGTTGCGATTCGGGAGGGAAACAGTTATGTTAAATCACGCCTACCGCATCGAAGTTCCATCTTTGTCCTTCGTACTTCTTATACTGGTGTCGCGGGAGTTTCTTATCAACCTCGTACATGGTCTAATTTTTTATGGAGTGATCTTAACTTGCCGGTGCTTTCCCTTATTATCGGACACGTCAGGGTAGGTCCATTTTTAGAGTCAAACTTCAAAATTAACGGCGGTTATACTGCCGTTGCAATTTAAATCATATGCCCGTAAAAATATTCCGGTTAAATGTTTAGGCAGTACGTTTGCACGTCAACGTAAAAGCACATCGAGGGGATTGATATTTTATTTTCTGTTCTCACGTCATTGGAGGAATGTCGTAGGCCATTGAAATATAATATTTAATTAATACATTATCCAATGTATTATTATCTTACATTTATTAGTGTTAAATATTTTTCCATCTCTTTTTAATGTGAAGTATGTTTTTTAAAGATAGTTTGAGAACATTTAATTATTTATATGTCCAAGATACATTGAACTATTAAAATTCATACTTAATATTAATGGCAATAATGATGATTTTAAATTTCTTGGATTTATTAAAGTGTATTCTAAAATTATATATTTAATTTGTTGTTTAGAGTTTTATTATACAATTTGTAGATGAGGAAAATAATTTTACTCTACAATGCATTACAATTAATTACATAAGATTGCCTCTAAAACTAGACACATAATCACAATAAAATCACATAATACATGTAATTTAGAGTATATAATCACAATCACCTTTCGCATTACACTTCAACTATCTAGTACAATAACATATGCTAAGGAATTTAAAGTGTCTTTAAAAAAATCTAATTACTTGACTTCTTCATCATGGTCCCACATTAACTCACATCAAATGAGTTTGGAATTCGGCACCTTGGTCAACCAAAAATTCTAGTTGTATTGCCTATGGTTAGATGTGGGTTAGATACCATCATTTGAATAGCTCAATTCCTACACATATATGGTTGGCAAGTTGTTGACAACCACTAATATTCTTGACCCACTAATTCCACCAACTTGCAGTTGAGCTGATCATTGCTCACCTAAGAAAAAACTCCCTTCTACGAGCCTTTAAAAAAGGGTGACATTGTAACAACACTTCCAAATCACACATTTCTACTATGATCAACGGGCTTAAATCAAAGTCATATTGCATTGGCCAAAACTTGAGAAAAGTGTTCCTAATGATTTTTTTCATATTCTAGAACATAAGCTCTTCACCCAATTGTAGATACTTAAATTTGGCAATTTATCATTTGGGGATGAAAAATTTGGCTCCACACTTAAGGCATGACTTGTGTGCTCATTCCAATCCTAGGTGACACATTCATATTTCTCCTCCATGAATTTTTTATTTATTCATGTTTCTTAGTCACTCACAAAAAAATTCATGAGCTCATATCAATATAATTTGTGTATACATCATTTTGTGAAGTCCACAAAACCCCACAAACTACTTGTATGAGAACATCGAATAGTTTAGTCCAAATTGGATGGTTATTGTTGGCATGTTTTCATATCATTGGACATCTTTTGACTGTCCACCTTCCATGTGTTGAGTCCAACTAACTATTGGATTCCTTCTCATACTTTCATCTCTTCATCTGCAACTTAGAAAATGAGAGAACATCTAGTTGTACTAATTCATAGAAATATAGACATTGTCTTCACCACAACAAGAAGAAAGGAAAGGTCACGACTCAAAAAGATGATCACTCAGAAGAAGAAGTACTAGTATCATAAGATTATGATGATGTTCCAGGGGTACCTTTGAAAAAAAATGAAACAAAGGGGGAATGTTGGCATATTTCATATCAAGAGACATCTTTTGATTATCAACCTTCAGTTCATGGAGTCGATCTGACTGTTGACTTCATTCTCCTCCTTCCACAACATATGTATGTATGTATGTATGTATGTGTAACGTCCGTTAAAACAACCCATTGGAGACCCAATAACAACCTAGGATTAGTTAGGAAAAATTATGGAATACTTTTTTTTTATTAAAAGAATCTACAACCATGTTATAAGACAACATCTATCACTAATAGGTTCCAGAAAAAATCCAATATAATAGAATATACTTTCCTTTTATTAATAATTAATAGAGGTCACAAGGTCCAAAATTTAGGGTTAGAAGTTTCAATTAGGTTCAGAGGGAAATTCCCCACCATACACACTCTCTAACAGGCTTAAAGTTTCAACTTAATTTTTATCATACTTAATGTATTCAAAATTTTCTTAAATCACTCCCATTGGATAGGAAATTTCCTCACCTTTCCAATGATATAAAGAAGTCCTCCTAACTCCTAATAAAACTCAAGTTATGGACTGGCGGACCTTGAGAGGAAAATTTTCCCAAGGGCGAGCATGTGGTCCTAGGGGAGAAAATTTTCCCTTGAGCGGATCGGTGGAGTGGGGAAGAATTTTGGCATTTTTTTTCTCTTTTTCGGGGTAAAAACACAATTTTCCCCCATGCACTTGCGGGCCCGAAGAGGACACGTGTCGGCTTGAGAAAGCTCTGATGGGAAGTCGAGTCATCGGAGAGATTTAAGGCATTAAGCCTTTTGGGTCGCAAAACACTAAGGGATCAAATTGATCTATGCCTCCGCCGATGCCCAAGGCACCATGTGTCAAGATCTAATTGGCATGGGGAAAATGGACTTATGGGGACACATCATAATTTTAGAATTTTGGGTTTGGAAACGCAAAGGCAAAACTTCCCGCACGCCTCCGCCTATCCAAGATGATGCCACGTGTCATCACCCTATTAGCCATGCGGGCCGGTGGGGAAGCGAAGGAAACTAAGAAAATTTTCCCAAGATTTTTTTTTCTAAAAGCGCTAAGGTTGAAAAAGGTGTCGCGCCTACGCTATTGCCTCGTGAGGCCATGTGGTGGCTTCTAATTGGCTGCAGGATGGTGGAGCAGCGGGGGAAAAGTTGGAAAAGTTTACCAAAAAATTTCTGAAAGCACAAAGTTAAAAAGGGGATCCGCCCATCCGCTGACACCTCATGGTGCCCACATGGCAGCCTCTGATTGGCTGCGGGGCGGCAGAGAAACTTTTGAAAAAATTCCCTAAAATTTTCTTAAGTCCCAAGGGAAAAAATTCAGGCTGTGGGCCCACTAAGGAAATTTTTCCCAAAATTTTCCTCCAAGTGAAGAAAACTTCAGAACGCCATAACTTCTAATATAAAGCTCATTTTTTTTGGCAAACAAGGATTTTCTGGAAAGCTCTCGACGTCCTCTTTGCACTTAGATTATTAATTTTTTATTTTGATAAAGTTTTAAGGGGTCAATTTTAAGAAAACATCCTGTAGGCAGTGTGAACTGGTAAGTTTTAACTTGTGAATTCTATTCAATTTGATCTTCTTCCTCTCTCAAAATGTCAAATAGACATGGAGGATTGCTCTAAGAAGAATTTTAGGATGTATTGGAAGGTAATTTTTCTTGATTGATATCCAATTCAAATTTTTACAACTTCAGACAACAAAATAACTGTGAAAGGTTTGGGCCCAATTTTACAATGTTTTGAAGGATTTTTCCTTAAGTGTTTTAGTCCAATTGAGTTCATTTATATCATAAGATGTTAGATTTTAAAGTTTCAATGATATTTATTGTTTGCAGGTTCGAAATTTGCATTTTAGAGGAAGTATTTGCGGGTTTAAAAATCAAAACAAAGGTCAAATTTAAAAGGGCTATTTATCATTTTTCATCTTCCAAATATGGAGATTCATTTCCATTCCAGCCTAAGACATTTAGTTGAAACAAACAAACCATTTTAACAGATAAAATGCAAGGTCTGATTTCCAAAAAAAAAAATTCACATTTCAAAGACAAAGTTCTGTACTATCCTTCATAACATATTTTTATTCTTTCAAGTAGAGATTCCAATACATTGAAAAGATCAAATTCAATACTAAAATGCAATTTGAGAAAAGCATTACATTCATTTGTTGGTTCCAACAGACAACTTTACAACTTCTTTCTTTTATTCCTTCCAAAATCATTTATTGACACAGGGCAGAATAATACATTGTATTTTCACGTGTTGTACGTTTATATTTTCAAAATAGGGACTTCATAGTGCATGATAAAAAAAATTTCCAATGAAACTCATACAACCTCCTTTCAATTTACTTTCAAAATACATTATACAAAATAACATCATTCTTTTACATTCTTTCCGAAACATAATACAGAGTATAACTCTTTTACATTTCAAATTTCACTTGCAAATTAGTACAACAGCTTTCCATTACAAGCATTTACAATGTCATCCACTTCAAGTGGGAAAGGCTACAATGAGATTTCATTTCACAAGGGACTGTCAAACTGTCTTTTCTCAGCTCCAGAACAGCAACATGCATTCTTCTCTTTCTTCCAATTTTAATCACAACAAAGGCAAGGGAAAGGCAACGCTCTCCACCCAAGCAAGACATCCAATGAAAGGAGAAGCCATCCTTCTTCATTTGCCCCTGAGCCCCAACCACAATGCAATAAGACATTTATTTTAACTCATGGCAACAACAGGCTTCCACATCACAAAACAATCATTCAACAAGCACATTTCAAATTAAAAACATAGTCCACAACAGAATGTAGTTCTACAACTACATTAACACATGAAAAAAACAATACTAAGGCTTCATTAAGCAAGCCAAAGGAGCAAGAACTATGGGGGATGCTTCTTATGCCTCCCAAACGGGAAATGGCTATCACCACCTAAGTACAAACCCACCAATATATATATATATATATATACTCTATATGCCTCCCTCAAGATCCTCTTATGCCTCCCACATTCTCATTTCAAACCCTGTCATGCCCAAAAATGGGAAGTGTACAAAGGATTGCAGTCGCAAATGATCTTCCATGGGATCCCATGTAATCTGACAATCTCATCAAGATAAACTCATGCCTCAGCTACTGGCTGTATAGATCCCCATCAGTCCCCTCCTACTCCAGCTACTTAGGTCAATCTACCTAAGCACCGTGACAATGCATACCAAAACGTGTCAAAAACCACACACATAGGTACAGCTAATGATAAAAGAAAACCATTTAACAAAGGTATAGCTCACTACCTTTCCATGGTATGAGCTTGATCCATAGAGTCCACAGGGCACCGAGATGCTCCTGCTCAAGCCTTCAACCTATGGCACTCTAAACAATCTGACACAAACAAATCCACAAGTCTCTCCAAAAAACCTCCAACTCCAAAATGCAAGACTGTCACAAGGTGAAATGCAAGTAACTTCACCCTTACAAGTAAAAGAACTTGAATAAATAGAAAAGGGAGACGAGGAGGGTCTGACAAAATGGCTCCATGTAGGATGCCTCACATCACTAGGGATCCTCATACTCCAACCTCTGTGTCAAAGTCAGTAAGAAGTCCATCAACCTTTAATCGCACAATCCATCAAATAGTCCCCTTAAGAGGTCTTTATGACTCAATACCTGCTTTGGCTGCAAGGTACAAGTTGTCCTGAGCCCACACCCCCTAAGAAAAAACTTGCTCCACAAACCCATGCCCACTGAAAGTGAAAAAAATGTCACTTTTTTCACTCTACAAAACACATAATGGGGTCTATTTTCTGACTTCCCCAATCCATAGGTAGGGTTGGTATAGTCCATTTAAGAGTGTGGGACAAAGTTTAACTCCATCCCACAAGCCTCTGATGAGCATTGAGATTAGGCTGCTTGAAGAGGTGGCGAAGAATCAAGTGAATTAGTCCATGCAGGGGTAGAGTGTACAATGCTCAAGATCACAAGCATCTCAACCGTACTAAGGACATAACCCAACGAGCCATGCAAGATCTAGATAAATGAATTCTTTTGTCCCATCCCTAATTGAGTTTAGAATCCATAAGTTAATGTGAGACTCAAAAGCAGCTACTCTTCCCTCCTACATCAATACACCTTCTAGCCCTGCCAAAGATCAGCATCTGTGCAAACGTAGAACTCACCCTAAGGATCTAGTACTGCAAGACCAGGTGTTTTCATGAGGCATTCCTTCAAAGTACTGAAAGCCTGCTCATATCTATCTAACCATAAAAACTTTTTCCCTTTCCACTGAAGGGAAGTGATGGGGTGAGCAATCCGATAAAAGTCCTAAACAAATCTCCTGTAATATCCTGCTAAACCCATGAAGCTATGCACCTTGGTCACACTAGTAGGTGCTGGCCAATCCATGATGGCTCGAATCTTGGAAGGATCGAATTTGATTCCTTGCCTAGAAATGATGTGGCCCAAATATTACACCTCTGTCTGAAAGAATGCACACTTCTCCAAGTTCCCATAAAGGTGTTGCTCACGAAGATACTAAAGAACCTGGCCAAGGTGTGCCTCATGCTCCTCATGTGTACGTGAGTAAATCAGAATTTCATTAAGGAAGATGAGCATGAAGCGATCTAGGAAATTCCTGAATACCCCATTCATTAAACTCTTAAACACTTCGGGGGCATTCATCAAACCGAAAGGTATCACTGTGAACTCGTAGTTTCCATATCTCGTACGGAACACAATATTATGAATGTCTACCTCCGTAATCCTGAGTTGATTGTACCCTGAATTAAGATCCATCTTGGAGAAAACTATAGCCCACTTCATCTAATCAAACAAATCATCGATGCGTGGAAGGGGGTAACGATTCTTGATCGTTACCTTGTTCAGCTGACGGTAATCAATACACAACCGTAGAGATCCATCCTTATTCTTCACGAAGATCACCGGTGCACCCCAAGGGGATACACTAGAACGGATTAGGCCATTCTCCAGAAGGCCCTCAAACTACAACTTGAGCTCACATAGCTCAAGAGTAGTCATCTGATAAGGTGCTTGTGAGATAGGCTCTGCGCCTGGAAGTAGATCTATATGGAAATATATCTCACGTGGGGGAGGTAACCCTGGTAGCTCTCTTGGAAACACATCAATAAACTCTCTCAAGATGGGATTTTCACTACAAGAGATGGTCTGCAAGGAACTTAGCCTAGCTGATCTGTCACTAACTGTAACAGGCATACAAGTGACAACCCCGCTTTGCGACACCACATAAGCATGCATAGGGGACATGTTTGCAAATCTCAATGGTCCTTCTAACTCATGAAGAGTCACATAAAACCACTCTAAAATTATCTATGCAAGAAATAGCCTTATGGTAATAGTCCTATCATTTGATCTGTGAGCAGATAATCAGGCCATGCACACAATCCATCAGAAAAACATGTTTTTGGGTTTTTTTTTCCTTATCAGGAAAGATGATTGAGGTCCTAAAGATCTGAGGTCAGTGGATGATGGGGTCCCAGAATCTGCACGACTTTCACTGCTTAACAAAGGAGTGCACCTATAGCAAGCAAGGACTGTTGTAATGGCATCTTAACATGGCCGCTAACAATGTTTCAAGTGTTCAATTATCAGTGCCACTATACAGGTTTAAATAATCCTACTAAGGATGTTTTACTTATTTAAATTTAATCAGAATGAACACATAATCAAATAATAGTAGAGGACTATAAATGCCACCAATACTACCTGTTATCTCAAATTTACGGTACTTTGGTTTTCAGCCTGGTGGTTCTCGACCACAACATTGTTATCCGATGATTCAGTGTACATATCTCTGAACCATAGGCTATGAGCTCTACATATTACCTTTGTTAGGGTTTTGTGGGAAATCTCTCCAATGATGTCCAACAACACCTCGTGCCCTGTATGGCAACTACCTGGTCTTTTTTCATTTAGGATGTAGCTCTAACTGGTACTCTAGTAATATTAAGTACCGCAGAAAGTGGATTCTAATGATCTCGTCTATCACTATGGAGGAGAAGAAAAATCTCTATTGGCCATCCAAGTTATTGCATGCATTGTGCTTGTTGGCCCGATCCATCGTAGTTCAGGCCCGGCATACTCTGTCCTCTCTGCGCATCAAATATCTGAGGAGGTCTGTAAGGTGGGTGGGTCTGCTACTATTGCTACTGCTATGGTGACCTGAATGAAGCATGTCCTACACTTTATCCACCCCATGGAGGAGGAACTAACCCCTTCGATCTACCATCCTGCATCTACTGGATATTGCTCCAAACTCTGTCTCTAGCCTTCTGCGTCTTCCCCCGTGTCTCCTCTACAATGTAGGCCTTCTCCATGGCCTCTGATAAGGTTTGTATGCAGTGAATGCACACTGCTGCACCCAAATCCAAGTTTAGGCCTCGGATGAACCTATGAATCCGTCCTTACTCATCCTGCATATAATCGACGTACTAGAGTAGGTCTAAAAATTGACTCTCATACTCAACTACAGTCATCGATGCATGACGGAGGTCGTGAAACTCATCTATCCGCTGTTGTATAAATCTCCTAGGAAAATACCTGCTCCTAAAACACTCCTCAAATAGCTCCTAGGTGAATATCTCTGAATCAACATGGAGCTTCTACTTCTCGATCCTCTACTAGACTCCTTCTCCATCCCTCAAAATATGGATCGCAACACGAGCTTTCGTGTTGCTAGTACAAGGGCAGAGCTTGAAGCATCCGCTCAAGCTCACCAGCCAGGACTCTGCCTGAAAACCTCTTGTATCACCCAAATAGTGAGATGTTCGTAGCTTCAAGATCTCCCTGATATAGTCTACTACTGATGTTTGATGACCCCTAGGTCTCTCTGCATGCTCCTCTCTCTATCTAGGGCTCCAAGACCCTATCCCGATGACCTGAGATCCTATCTCCATGTCCTCTCTGTGGTGAATTTTCCCTATCCAACTCTGCACAGAAGTTCTCTGCCCTATACTCCTCAATGTGTTGAGGGGATACCTGAGCCTCTACTGACGGCTCCATGCCATGTCTAGCAAATCGTCCTCCCAAGGGCTCTCCACGTATGGTGGCATTGACATCCTGCAGCGTCTGTAAAAATCTACAGTAGAATGGCCCGCTATAGCCTTCTCTGGTAGTGGTATATCTAGGTCTATGTGAAAAGACCCCTCGCCTAATCTGTGCCTCCCGCACAGATCAAGGCTAGAGTTAGTTCATTGTTCTAGGTCTTGTCTCAGTTTTCTAAGTTTTCTATTTAATACACTTATGAAGACAATGTGGTTTTCTAGATTTAAAAGAATCAACTTTGCACTAGGATGTTAAATGTTCATGTTTCATGTTTTCTAGGTATGCCCAAGGGTCCAAGCTTTGAACTCACTCCTCTGATACCAAGTGTAACGCCCGAAAAAATGACGTTCTCCGAACTTGCTTCAACCAAACACTTAACCTGAAAATGTGACTATTTTTTTTTGTTTAAGTTATAAAGAGGTTACAAGGGTGCTTGACCATTAGGGTTCATTACTCAAACGTTCCATAAGAAGAAAATAAGGATTAATTAACTCGATTAAATGTTTTTGTCTCTTCAATTAAGTTCGAACCTAACAAGTTTAACCCTATGCTAAAATTATTAAATTCATTACTTTAATAGCTCAAAGGATCCTTTAATAAATTTCTAGACACACTAAGGGTTTTTAAAAGGGACATCACACCCCTAGGAAATTAAATGGCCCCACTCACCCATCTACACATACCCTTAAGGATTTTACACTAAACATTTAAATTGTGTTTCTTCTTAATAAAGGTAGGGTCAATTCTCCACCCTTGGATTAAATCCATCTTAGCCACTAGATCCTAGGGTTCTCAACAAGGCCCTAAAAATCCTTATGAAAGTCTATTAAAACCTTTTGTCATTCTATTCTTCTCATTTGGTTCTTTTTATTTTGTTAGATTTCCAGGTTAGAGAGGAGGAAGCCATGGGACCAAAGGGAAGAAGCCATGGGAGCAAAGGGAAGAAGCCATGGAGGAATTCTACATGAAGATTTAGTCTAGGTTTAGCTTAGTTTTGTCTTTTTATTTTGCAATCTATTCACTTCAAGGATTGGGAGGAGTTTCCTCCTCCAATCTAGTTTTTATTCCAAGATTTTAGTGTATTGGGTTTTGACTTTTGGGGAAAACCCTGCCCCCTTTGTTATAAATGAAAGAATGCTTTTAGATTCACCATTGTGTGTTTTGTTATTCCAATCCATAGTATTTATCTTTATTTCACTTGCTGGTAGTAATAGGTTAAATTTTACAACTTAATAATTAGTGAAAACTGGTTAAATTTCACACATAGGCGCAGGTTCGTAGAATTCTGTCATAAGTGATAGAACCGCCACCCAGAGCAGATTGGAAGTCCTGGGACCGCTGCCCTGACAGGGTGACAAATAGTGGACCGCCACCTTCCAGAGTGGTGGTTGCGAAACTGTCGCCTTACCTGGGTGACAAACACAGGACCGGCCGCCTTACTGTGGTGGCAGGTTTTGAGACCACCGCCACTGCCTGAGCGGTGGTTATGGGACCACCATTCTACACAGGCTGGCGATCCTATTTCAGAAAAATAGAAACTTAATGCCGAGAACTTTTACAAAAACTAAAGTTGCTAAAGGGTGTAAAAATGCATTTTAAGTTGTCCTTGTTCATTTTAAAGCTCTAGAATTGAGGTTTGTTTCTCATTTACTCATTTCTTAGTTAATTCTAGTCCTTTTAAAGTGTTTCCATCTCTAATTAAATTCATCTACTTGCAAGAATAGTTTCTATTTACTTAACTAGTTTCTTCTTTTCATTACAAAAGCAACAAGGAAAATATATCTATTTCATTATATAAAATAAACTTTCCAAATGCAATATAATCTAACTTATTTTCCTCTTTCATTTTACTACAATTTTCATTCATTTAAAATAACCATATTAACTTTATTTTCCATACAATGATGTTTTGTATACAAATTCAACTTCTAACAATCTCTACATTTTCTTCTTTCTCACATTTACAATATAATAAATACTCAATGAAAATATGCTTTATTTTCCATTGTAAAATAGATTAATCTTTCAATACAAGCACTATTTTTCTCATAATACATTCAAGACTTCAACAAGGAGAAAATACTTTCTTTTCTATTTGCAAACTAACCTTAGAATAACATTCTTTCTTCTTTCTTTTCTCATTTGTTTCTCTTCACATGCAATACAATAAGAATAACAACAATTGAATTACAACTTTCTTTTACAAAGTCATTACAATTTCCTCCACTTGAAGTGGGAATCCATACACAATGTAAATACAAGAATGAATACATTATTACAATTTCTTCCACTCGAAGTGGGTAAAAATACAAGGAAGTTTCACATGGTCATCAACAAGACTCCAATGCTCCAAACACCAACAAGGTAGATCCTCCAAAAGTTTTCTTGATTCACAACAAAATAGGGGGAGAGGCAACTCTCTCCACCCAACCAAGATATCTAATGGAGAGGAGAAGCCATCCTCCCCATTGGCCCCTGACCCCCAACCACATTACAATGGAAGAAGATCTCAATTCATGACAACTACTAGCTTCCACAAAACTTAACATATAATTACACATTCATTCTATTTACATACAAAACACAACAAAAACTCAACAAGAAGGAAACAACAAAGCATCAAGATCACAAGGCTTATCAAGAAAGCTAAAAGAGTAAGACCTATGGGGAGGCCACTTATGCCTCCCAATGGGAATGGGTGCCCACCCAAAAGCCTCCAATGCAAAACACAATTTTCCCTTACAACTCTTATGCCTCCCTCAAGTACCCCTTATACCTCCATAACTCTTATGCCTCCCTACATATCTTATGTCTCCCTCATAGTAAGAACAAAAAAGGATATGCAAGAATCCCTCAAAATAAAGTGGGGCACCCAACCCAAACTCCCTCCACAAAAGGGTAAACTCTTATGCCTCCCTACATAAAACTCCCCATAATCTCCTCCCACTCCCAACTTAGGCATTCTACCCACACACAACAAGTATTACAAAGAGACAACAATGTTGCAACACAACATATCCACACATACAATAAAACACATAACATAATTTAAACTAAAGTGAAGCTCCTACCTCTCCATAGTAGAGCTTGTTCCAAGTATGAAGTTCCAAGCTCCTCCAAATATCAAGCAAGCATCCACAAGCTCAAAAAATCCACAAACTCTCTCAAAGTCCCCCTCACTCTCAAAAAATTCAAGAGACTAAAAATGATCATCCAACCGCAAAACAAGCAACAAGGATTCAATAAATAGAGAAAAGAGAGGGAGGGATAATGTGGCTCTAAGTAGGATGCCACCTCATTTCCTCTCCACTCCACATCACTTGGTCAACCTCACATTCCAATGCACAATTAATAAGTGGTTGGAGGAATGACAAGAACCTTACACACTCCATCTAAGCCCACTCTCCCAAAGGACAAAATTAAATATTTGAAAGAAAGTGCAATTAACATTTTACATTTTTAACTTCCCAAAACACCTAAAAGAACCTAAATTTGACCCCCCAACCCATAGGTAGGGTTGGCATGGACATTTAAGAGGTGTGGGACAAGATTTACTTGTCCCACAAGCTTCCAAATTTAGCCTCTAAGGCCAAATTCGAGTTTCCCATGAAGGGTAAAGTGTGCTACACTCAAAACTCAAACACAAATCACTCAACACAAAATCCAAGACTAAATCAATTCTAATAAATGAACTCTTTTTTGGTCACATCTTTAATTAGTTTAAGACAAATTCAAAATATCTTAATTAAGACACTACAACTAATGAATAATAAAGGGGTAAACACAAATCTAAAATATAAATAATGGAACAAGTAAATATTTCATTACTAAAAGAAAAATATAAACTAACATAATAGAAAGGGAAAATTAAAACGAAACAACACATGACCCCTAGGTCACAATTTTCTCCTAACTAATTAATTCTTACACACACACAATTACGCATTTCCATGGTGAACCTAGTTGAATTCTTCTTGAATTACGATGTGGTTGGTCTCCACTCCCCTGATGTTGTTGTGAATATAATATACCTGCAAAACAAAGAATACTGTATGTACCCAAAATTGTAGGGTACTGCACCGCCAGAACAATGTTACATGTTCCGCAATGATGATACAGGTCTCCTCACAAGGTGTTCGGGATCTGGAAAAGCTCTCCAAGTATACGTTGACATCCTGCATGCCCCGCTTATCCCCTGTGTGCTTTAATTTTTCCTTCCCCCTCTTTTCCTTTTCTTTTCGGTCTTCAGTGACGAAACCGCTACCCAGGTAAGGCAGCGGTCCTGTAACCGCCACCCTTCTCAGGGCGATAGTCCTTCACGCATTTACCAGAATGTTCTTTTAACATGACCCATGTAAAAATTCAATGTTTACTAGCTTTTTTCACCACCTTTGCTTGTATTTATGATTCTGGTTCCCTGGACTGGAATAGTGTTTTTACATTGTTTATGGTTTAAGAGATCAAATTGGTTTTCACCTTTGGGTAAATGGGAATTCTATAAATAGCTAGCTTGTGCTCAAGCAAATGGCCCCTCAAATTTTCCTCTCAATTTCTCATTGCAGTAGCTTAGTGTTTCAATTTTGCCTAGGATTCATAGTTTTTTTTGTTGTATGCATAGTTAGTGTTGTCTTGCTGTTAGGAAGCCACATAATCTTCTTGTGCTAGTGTTGTTACTGTTTCATGCAATCTAGTGGAGTAGGATAGTTTAATTTTCAATAGGAAGCCATTAAAGTTGCAGGTTTTGTTCATCAAAAATAATAGTTTTAGGTTTTAGATGTTTTGTGTTGTATGACTCACAATAAATCCCGCTAGGAATTGCATAAGCCAAGCTTTGTTCTCTTGTGTTATCCCTCTCCTACTCACATTGTATTCAGTCTGCATCCTAAGATGCAATTATTTCGATACCAACTTCTATTGATGCTAACATCACACGCTTTTCAAGATTCACGTGAGCACGAAGGAATGAGGAGATCACACTGAGGGGAAAAATCCACACACCATCGGATTCGCCACTGTTCTACAAAATCTAGGTTCAAGCTTTCAAAGTTCTAGTTAAAACATATCAAATAGAATAGTAAATCATTTCATTTCAATTAATCTCACTTTCGATATTACCGGGGAAGCTGTGGGGATTAATAGTTTCTGAGAAACTATGAATCACTCCTCACTTCTGAGGTAGGATCGGGGGTCTTTCAAATAGATTAGATCGGTTATCTGGTTATTTAGAATAGATTTACAAACTACACAGACAAGTAGCTTTACTCGGTTACTTTGTTTGTTTTAAATGACGTTATTAGTTTAGTTGTAAATTTCGAGATATATTAGATAATTGCTCTTTTCAATTCTGTTCAATAAGTTCATCAAAAACACAAAAATAGAGAAGTATATATACTGTAGATATACTTTACATAGTTAATTTTACTCTGCTACAGTTAGATTTGCATTGTTTCTTTTACATGACAATCACGGGACCTAGAGAGCCCAGAGAATACGTATTCGAGCCAATCGTACCTCAACCCAATCTTGTTACAACAATAACTGATATAGATCAAAATCTTAGAATCTAAGTCTTCTGAACAACAATAGACTTACAACAGATCAGCTCATAGTTAAGAGGGTTAAACATAGAAGACAACCAAGCACACACATTTTGGTCAAACCAGCCAAACTACATATTACCCTAGACAAATATCCGCATGACTGTAGAAGGGCTTGAAAGAGAGCAAACATTCGGTTGTGACCCTTTGTTCCCATAGCTAGACACATGAGACATTGTCACTGACATAGACACTAGCTTAAGAATTCAGGTTTCCAGAACGCTTGTAAGGTACTCTGAGAAGATCGCACAACTTACAATTCTAAATATAGAGGCCAAAGAGGCATACGACTATTGGATATTAGGGATTAGGGATTAATTCCACATATGACCATTGAAGGTCCACGACAACCACAAATCTACGGTTGTGATCCACAAATCCCGTAACCCAACGGACCCACAGGGAAATTTGACATTGATGCTAGTTTATGCACATCAATATTTAGATCCACTCCACTTCCACCTATCATCATCGCATAGTTATCCTCTTTAGACATAGTAGCTAACAAAGCTAAAGATTTCTAGACTAGACCAGAGAATCGACAGTAGAATCCACTATATATCCATCATCCACCCTATGACCCTATCTGGAAATATACACGAAACAATTCCAGGTTATTTTCCCCTTATCCCACAACCTATAGATCGGATCACGCCAGAGCTTGATATTGATTGGAGCCTTCGAGCGATCATCCTTGCCAACCGATCTATCACACCAGTGCAGATTAGAAGGGCCTTCTTTTCCTTAGATTCACAGATTCCATTAGTGCACGTCGAAGATATAAGATTACCTAACTAGTTTTCCTATACCCCACATATATTCCATCCCCACCGGCTGCCTCGGCATGACCTCGGGAGGTTTGGTGCGAGGAAGAGTTACTTGTAGATTCCCATGCTCGCTTGTCACTTTTCCATCGTATAAAATTGGTGAACCCGACGTGAAACCAACACGCAACCTTCTGATTTGAAGTCATATTTCTACTTGTTCTTCCAATTAGTATACTTTTCATCTTTTCCACCTCATTAGCCTTCGCATCAGCTTCACCAACAAAATTGGTGAACCTGGCATAAAAGGAACAGTTTCTTCACTCTCGCCTTTTCCCTTTTAGTGTTTCATCTGAACTTTCATCCACCTTTACTCTTTCCCATTATTCTACGGGTATTCATAGACCCCCCGAATATGTCGGGATTCGATGCATATGACAGGCCTCTCCTAGGTCTTGAAGCATACTACGATCAACTGAATAGACATCCATCACCCTCGCTCTCAGCATGGGGTGAAAAATATTCAACTAACCAATTGTCAACACAAACTCTGCCCCCAAGGACTAGATATAGTTCTTCTTTCCAAATAGAGGAGTTGGATCAGCTCGCTCAAACGCAACACCCAAAACCTGCAGGCTCAAACGCCATGATGTTTACAGGAGAATCTGGTTCATCTCCTCAATTATTGCTTAGAATGTAAATTAGTAGACAATCAGATCCATATCCATTTTTAGATGATGAACATTCAGTGCACTATGCCAAGAATGAACAACCCTCTCAGAGTATGTACCCACCTATAGGAAGTTTACAAACACAACCCGAGGTCTCGTTTCAAGAAAACACCTCCATGCCATTACCTATAGGAAATGCCTGCGGGGAAACATGGCAGGGAAATGATCAATTCATAGTGGGGTACCACATGTCCATACAACCTCAGGATATACGATAAACGCCACTAAGGAAAAATACTATAAATTCGCCAGATGAAGTCATCTCAACTTTAGTAGAAAAAGTTAGAGGGTTAGAGCTTGCTCAAGCAAGTCAAAATTCTCAATTCATACAGATAGGAAATTTTAATCCTCCGCATTGTCCCAGCCAAGTAGAAATCCTCACAGGAATAGGAACATTGGGCGTGCCTTCGCAGTATTCACAACAAAACCCAACTATAACCACATTTTCTAACACCATTCTAGTGGAAAATATGACACCTCCTGGGCTAGTACAAAATAATCCATTCCTAGGAAATACTCCTCCATACTTGAACATATATTCAAAATCACCGCAAGGAGATATGTTCTATTCTCCCGGCATGTTCACTCAACCACAGGGATTGCCTTATGCCCCTACAAATGCATATGCCATGCCATACCAACAAACCATCCCACCTCCACCCCCTCAGCAGGCACCATCGATGGTCAAAACCTATGCGATAGGGACTTATTCAGAATATTTGAAAGAACCCTTAGACTTCAATATATGAAGCATCATGCTTCCAAGACCTCTTCTCGATATGTCCAAATACAAAGGGGAAGAAGACCCGAATGCACATATCAAGGCCTACTCCACAACCATTCGAGAACTGCTCCCTTGGGATGGGGTTGTTGCTAAAATATTCCCCAAAACTTTAGAAGGCATTACCCTCGATTGGTATTACAGAATACTTAAAGCTTCCATCCATTCGTTTAAACAACTCGTTTCAGAGTTTATTAAGGCATTTGACATGAACAAACTATTGAGAATAAGAATTAGGGAATTTTTGCACATTAAACAAAAACCCAATGAATCTGTTGCTCACTTCATCCAAAGATGGCGCACAGTCCTTTATTCTTCGGCAAGTGCTTCAAACATGGATCAGATGGAACTATGCGATTTATTCCTTCATTCTCTCAGTAGAGAGGTGAAGGAAGAAGTCCAAAATTTCCCACTAAGGACTTATGATGAAGTACTTGAGAGCACCCTTCGAATAGATCAAGCAGCAATAGATGGCGGTCGCAAGACGTATGGAACAAATGGGAGGTTAATCACCCCCAGCCAGAATACTACGACTTATCCTACTACCACAAACGTCAATCAAGGACCTAAAATCCTTAACAAAAATCACAACGCAACAATAGATGGAGTAACTGACCAAACAAAAAAAAACAAACATTGTAAATGCTCCACCACTGATTAACAATCAACGAAACCACAACTTTACCCTGACAATCAATACAGTGGATTTTAATTGTCCACAACAACAACAACAACAAAGCAAACCCAGACACATGGTCCAAAGCAAAATTCAACTGGATATCAGAACCAAAACCAAAACCAAAGACAACAAACACAAAATCCTAACAGTCAACAGTTTAATCAGAGTGTTGGATCACAATATGTGCCAAACCAACAACCTAGGAATTACAATCCTAACTTATATTGTGGTTTCCACAAAATTCAAGGCCATGACACTAGGACTTTCCGCGATTACAATAAATTCATGCAACGTTTTCCAGAGGAACAAAGACAACTTTTCATAGATATGTTCTTTCCAGATCCTGCATCACTAACGCCAAATACTTTTACAGGGGCAATTTCCCATCAAAATGCACCCCTCAAGATCTTCGACGATCCGCTCCCAAATCACAATTACAATAAATTAAATTCAAATTGGACGAACAAGGGCATAATGACAGGAAACAATGATCATGAAGCCTCGACTTCACTAAATCCACCTATTACACCACAATTAGGAAGTCAGCCACAACCCAAGATAGTCGGTTTAGTGGAGTTAGACACCGAACTACCCGTGGATGCCATAACAAGGACATGAGAGTATTCCTCTCAGCCAAATCCAAGTTACTTGTTAGAGACAGATAACATCCAAAAAATATTAGTAAAACCCGTAGGTGCCTATGATTTAATTAATGACCTAACAAAAACCTTGTCTCACATCTCCTTTTTGGACTTGCTGAAGAACTCTCCTGCCCACAGGGCTGCTCTTTTAGAGGCATTAGGTTCATGTCATTTAATCAACATCACTCCACCTCCCAAAACACAGGTAAACCATATAGACTTTCGGGGCAGCCGCATAGGGATACCGAGTTTATATTTGAAATAAACAAAATGCCAACGGATGCTGAGATTACACGCAGAGGTGATCCAGCCTTACATCTGAAAGTGCGGGTTTATAACAATTACGTTAAATATGTAATGGTTGACGATGGGGAAGTAGTTAACATAGTTCCCTTCTCTTTCCTTCAAAAGCTAGGGTATGGAGAAATAAATTCTTCCATGACTAGGAATACGCTAAGAGGCTATGATAGCCTTAAAGCCACTTCGATTGGAACTATACTACTACTAGTCACCTTAGGACCCAAAACAATCCTCACTGATTTTTATATTATAGATCAGGAAACCAACTATGATATGATCCTCGGCCGACCATGGATACACCGTATAAAGGCAATCCCTTCTACGTTATTTCAAGAAGTTAGATTCTTGCACTTAGGAAAGATATTTGTAGCCAAAGGTGATCTAAAACCATTTGATATACACTTAGCTGACTTAAAGAGAAGGCCAGGCGTTCACATCTGAGTTTGAACTCCCAACAAACCAACTTAATAAACCAACCAATGAGAAACCGGAAGAAAAGTTGGTACCTACAACAGAACTAGAAACTATGAACCTAATCAAGGATATCCCAGCCCTCAAGGATGAGGCTAACATTGTCGAAACATTATCATTAGCAACTACTGCAAAGATTTTCGAATTGCTAGAAAAGGATCTACCAATTTTCCTACCATTTTATTCTGTAGGCATGGGATATACTCTAGGTGTTGGTTCTCTTCTAGCAGAGGAACTCTACATGGTAGAAGTAACTGAAGCACACGAAATAGACGGAACAAATGTCCCAACGCCCATCTTCCCAATTAAATATTGGACTCTTCATTTTGATGGAGCTAGATGTCATTATGGGGCTGGGGCAGGTGTGATCTTTACTTCACCCAAAGGAAAAATGATACCATTCACCTTTAAACTAAATTTTGAATGTACAAACAATGGCGCTGAATATGAAGCCCTCCTCCTTGGCCTCATCCTAGCTAAAAGGCTCTGTGTTAATGAAATCAAGGTGTTATGAGACTCTCAATTAATAGCAAACCAAGTCTCTGAGGTGTATGAGACCAGAGCTGAACACTTACACCTCTACAAAATAGCAGTATTAGGTTTTGAGCAAAGAGTTTGACTTCATATCAATTGAAGCAATCCCGTGAGAACAAAATCTTCGCATAGATTCGATAGTAACCTCAGCTTCACGTTTCACTCCAAGCAATGAGTTGGAGGACACTCGCTTCATGGTATCCCTTCGCACTGAACCATTAGTGAAGATACTGTCAAACCCACTTTTAAAAAACATAGCTGAGAACAAATCTACTAGCATAGATCACGTTGATAGTGATAGAGCTACTCTTGATTACTTAAACGCCTATGCAGCATTGCATCTCACCCATCACATGGTAGATATTTCCTTAATCTGACATTCGTCTTCCTACTTCGGAAATCCCATGATAGAGCTTCCCCACAAAAGGAACTCGACATATACGTGGTAGAGAATGGAGAAGATTTGGAACTACCTCTAGCTCCACCTGATTTTGAAGAAGGTAATGCTTCTTTAATCAAAGAAACAATTGATATTAACATCGGAACGGAAGAAGAACTGAAGATCTTGAAACTAGGATCTTCGTTAACTCCAGAAGAAATAGAAATACACACTCGAATCCTCAAATAACATCAGAAGGATTTTGCATTTAATTATAAAGAAGTGACAGGGGTTGCACCACACATCGCAGTACACAACTTCGTCACCAAATCAGATGCAAAGCCAGTTAAACAAAAATTGAGGCCTATGAAACTCAAGGTAGCTCTCATGGTCAAGGAAGAAGTAATGAAACTCCTCCAAGTAGGATTCATCAAGCCAGTTGATTATTCTCAGTGGGTATCTAATATCGTTCCCGTTCTCAAAAAGAATGGGAAGATACGCATTTGCATAGATTTCTGAGACATTAACAAAGTGTACCCTAAGGATGACTTCCCATTACCATCCATTGACGTCATCGTTGATGCAACAACTGGGTTTGAGCTTTTGTCTCTCATGGATGGATTCTCAGGATACAAATCAAATCAGAATATCTGAACAAGACCAAGCCAAAACCACGTTTATAACTCCTTGGGGAACCTATTGCTACGTTGTTATGCCATTCGGTCTCAAGAACACTGGTGCCACATACCAATGGGAAATGATGTATATATTTCACGATCTTATGTACACAATTGTGGAATCTTATGTAGATGACTTGTTTGCTAAAGAAGGAAGCATTGTGATCACCCGGAAGTGCTCCGCATCAGTATTTCACGTTTGATAGAATACAGAGTCACACTAAACCCATAAAAATGTGTGTTTGGTGTGACAGGAGGGAAACTCCTGGGTTACATTATATCGTCATGAGGGATCGATGTAGACCCAGCTAAAATCCAGGCTATTCTTGAACTGATCCCACCATCGGATGAATATGGAATCAGGTCATTTCTTGGGAAACTCGGTGCAATCCAAAGATTCGTCCCAGATTTAAACTTTGTCATTCATCCAATCAAAAATCTACTCAAGAAAGAGTACAGTGTTGATTGGACCGAAGACTGCAATGAGTCTTTCGAAGCAGTTAAGCGTTTCTTGTTGTCACCACCTATGCTAATGCCTCCTAAGCCAGACTGCCCTTTAATCTTATATTCATGAGCAACCAATGTCTCTCTAGCTTACATGCTAGACAAAGAAGATGATGACAAATGAGAACATGCGATCTATTTTATTAGTTAAACATTACTCGATTATGAGACACGTTGTACACAAGTAAACCGAGAATGCCTCACCATAGTCTTCGCAACCAAACACTTAAGACATTACATGCTAAATCAAGAAACAAGGGTTATTATAAAAACAAATGATTTACAACTTTCCTCATGAAAGGATCTTTGTCTAAAAAGGTTGGACGCTTTATAACCTTAATGGGTGAATTCGAATTAATTTTTGTAAACCATAAGTCCTTTAAGGGAAAAATCATTGCAGATTGGTTAGCTGATAACCCGTTGGATAGAGGCAATCTAGTAGATCTATATTTTCCTGATGAATGCATATATTACGTCGAAACTAGACCTCCCATCTCTGAATGTCCTTGGTATACTGATATTATTAATTATATCATGGGCCATGCATATCTAGAAGGTGCTAAACCGCAACAAAGAAGGGTTACACATTGTCGTAGCTAAATACATTATTATAGAACAAGTGCTCTATCGTAAGGCTTTCGATGGAATTCTTCTAAGGTGTGTTGACACAGGAGAATCCAAGAAGATTCTCCACGAATCTCACAGTGGAATATGTGGAGGCCACTTTGGTGGTCATGCCACCACTCACAAAATACATCGGATGGGCTATTTTTGGCCCACTCTAGAGCACGACGCAGTAGAGTTTGTACACAAGTGTCATAAATTCCAAGAATTTTCCCATGAGATTCACATGTCGGCACAAACTCTGCAACCACTTGCTACTCCATGGCCCTTTTCTACGTGGGGCCTATATTTGAGAGGGAAATTCTCTCCCTCATCTACAGATGGCCATAACTTTGTAATCACACGGCCACCGAGTATTTTACCAAATGGGTAGAGGTTATGCCTCTCACCACTATACCAAGTTCCGTGATCGCTAAGTTCATTTTGAATCAGCTCATTTGTAGGTACAGTGTACCACAAATCATTATCACAGATAATGGGACTTCTTTTAAGAATGATGAAGTTCGTGAATTATGTAATAAATTTAAAATAAGCCATCATACAACATCCTTGTATTACCCTTAAGCTAATGGACAGGCTGAAGTAACAAACAAAACATTGAAAGCTATTCTCCTTAAAACGAAGAAAGAAAACAAACAAGGTTGGCATTTAAAGTTATACCCAGCCTTGTGGGCCCACCAAACCTCAATAAGAACACCAACAGGAGCAACTCCTTTCTTGCTGGTATTCAGAGCAGAAGCAGTTCTCCCACTTGAGGTTGAAATACCCAATCTCCGCATCTCATTACAAGGGATTTTAGATGAAGACACTTATAGAGAAGAACATCTCTCCCAACTAGAAAGCCTAGATGAGGGCCAGGTTAGATGCTGAACAACGGTATAGAGTTTATGGTGACCGGATGTGTCGGCAGTATAACAAAAAGGTCTATGAATGAGATATATATGAAGGATATCTAGTTCTAAGACTAGACAGCCAGATTGACAAAAAGACCAGTGAAGGAAGGAAATTCTGGCCCAAATGGTTGGGCCCATACTGAGTCACGAAAGACTATGGAAATGGTGTATATCTCTTATGTACACTGGAAGGTGAGGAATTCAATGAAACAGTCAATTCCTTGCATCTTAAACGATTCTATGTGTAAGCAACCGGCACCATTTGTATAATTATATCTACATTACATCTTCATGTAGTTAGGTTCATTTTTTCCACTTGTTTCGTACACTTTTGTGATCAAGGAACTTATTCTCAAATAAATTCATTACAAACTTCTGATGGTATTGGCATAAGCATTCCAATCATACTTCTTCATTTTCATAGTATCATCAATCATTTCAGAATCATTTCATCAAATAAAGCTAGATATGACAAAGTCTTAATGGTAACCATACCAAGGTCTACATGCTTGTTCTCACTTTTGGTTTCTTCTTAGGATAGGTTTCTTGCCTATGGTCTATTCTAGAAGCTTCGTAGTGTCACATCTATCCCTTACGTATATCTCTTTGGAAATAAGAACATACTGACATTTTGCTTAAATATATAAGTCAAACATAGATCAAACAAAAAAAATTATTTTACACATTTCCTTGCCCTACCAACCTTCGGTGATGATCTTGCATCTCTTGCTAGTGACGTAGGGTTGGGAAAGGATGGGAATTCCCTTACTCGCCTGTACCTTGTCCATGGTGATAAGCCCACGCTTCTTACTAGTAGCATGGGGCAAGGTGTAGGGGGTCCTCTTGAAAAATAAATGTTGAAGGTCATAAGCAAACAATTCAAATGAACCTTTGAAATCTTGAGTCAAAAACAAATGAATCAGATGTCCAAAATTCCAAGAGAGCTCAAAACCCTGAAAACCAGAATTTTTCTACTATGTGGTCATCTACGGATCTAAGTCTAGATAAACCGCAAAGCAAGTAGCATTCTAAACTATGGAGTCACTTGAGTAGAGTAGATTTGTAGCATCCTAATTTGGTTCCACCGAATCCTTGTCTATCTCTCATCACTACCATTCAACAAATTTCATAGCTTGTGCCCTTTCTAGCTCTCGGTGATGAGCCCTCGCATCTTACTAGTTACGTGGAGTTAGGAGCGGGGAAAGTTCATCTGCTCATCATACTGGTTTATCATCTCATTTTGTCAAAACAAATATGAAGTACCGAAAAAATTCTTATAGAAAATAAAGTTCAAGATCACATTATGTCTACATTATCATACATCAGCATCACGAAATACAAAAAGAAAGGAAGCACTTGTATCATTTGTTCTCCACTGCATACATTCTGAAAAGCATATAAAAACAACATTATAGTTTACATGTGGAAATGAATCACAAAAACATAGATACCAAGAGTCTGATCTAAAAATAATATCTATATATATATATATATATAAATCAACGTTTCTTGTACAATGCCATCATGTGCTAAGCATGGTCAAAACGCTCAAAGAGCCCGGGAAATACAAAATACATCATACAAACAATCTACAAGAGCCAGGCGGCCTCTCAAACCCTATGAAATACCTCTGAAGGTGCACGCCCACGTCTAGGACTCCAGCTATGCCGGTGCTCTGACTGCACGGAAAGCTCATGATCCCGAGGAGTAGCTATGGCCTCGCCATGAGAGTGACTCCCAATTATGTGCTCTACTATCATGTATCCTGCCAACTCGATACGGAGGGTAGAAACCATCTTGGCCACATGCCATACAGGGGAAAAAAATGTCGGTATGCCTCCCAGATGTTGAGGGCTCCCCTGCATCCACGGATAACTCCGCATGGGTCTTCTCCATGGGGATCATCAAGGTATCAGTGCATACCCGGTGAATCAGGTCTCGCCACTCATCCACAGTCTCTACAAGCAAAGGAGAAAAAAAATTAGAAATAATCAAAAGATGGAAACAAACATAAACAAAAGGAGAAATAACAACTAAGGCAATCCTAAACAAACATTAAAGAGAAGGATGATAACTCACTCAGATCTCCAGGCCTCCAAGAGGGATCCCTAGGGTCAGCACCTACCACATATGCTGCCACTAACTGATGTACTCCTCCTGTGGTTGGAGTAGCCACATAACATCTCACTACGGACTCATCCTCTCTGTCCAAGCCCTGATAAAGTGGCTCCTCTAAGTTAGCATCACCCTCTCCGCACTCTGCTCTGCCCTCTCCGCCAGTAAGATATCTTGAGTGTCATGCCACTCAGGATCACTGTCCTCCTCTCCACCCAACTCACTGACCTCAGACTTTGTCTCATCCTCCGTATCTCCCCCTATGAACTCCTCAGACTCAAAGTCTATGTCAATGGGGTCGTCGCTACTGTGGGTGGGACCAACAAACAATCTAAAGTAAGGGTGCCTGAGGGGCACCAGCTCTCCCTCGAGCGCGTACTACCCTCCTAGCTACAATGGGGATGTCAGGAGTAACAACGGTCCAACCTCAGCCTCTAGGACCTCCCCTAGCCTCCCAAACTAATTTTTATACTGGCACCACTGGGGGAAGCATACCCACATAAGGAAGGCCAAACTACTGAGGCACTCGACCAAAAGGATGTATCTCCACCTTCCCCATCCTGTCCACAAGCTGCCTCATGGTGGAGCAAGAGATCAAAGTAAGACCCTCCTCGCCCCATAACGCTGTCATGGCCTGATACACCTTGTCATCAGTGGTCAAGGAGGCGACTGGCTGGTGTGGTGCTCTGAGAACCGACATATCTATCCATCTGGCTGCCCTCACGGCTCTGGGATCCGCCAGCTCTACACCTCTCTCGTAAGGAATGAAATGCTCATAGACCCATCTCATAACCAGGGTCGGATGGCTTAATGATTGCTCCTGTATACGAACCACCCAGTACAAGTCATGATAGGTGGTCCCAATAATGTCAGCTCCCCAGGCGTAAATCCAGCAATGTCCCTCAATCTGTGCAATAATGGGGGACCAACAATAAAGTAAAGTGTCTCCTCCCTTATCCCTGATTAATCTTGAGGCAAGGAGTCCCCATAATGGCCTGAGCGAATCAAGGGGATAGGCAGGCTAGGAATAGATAAGACCCTCACCCCCCTTCTTCGAACCAGTGGAGATGATTGTGTATCCCATATATGAAGCCCATTGTGCTATCTGAGCCCGTGACCCAGTTGTCTCAAGTGTGAGTCGTCGCCCGATGATCGAGACCCCTAAGATGTAGTAAACATCCTCCAAAGTAATGGTCCACTCACCCTTGACCTCCTAGTAATCGGAAAGTGTTCTGATCAACATCCCAATATGAAAACAAGTCACAAAGTATGTGACTAGAAGGTGCAACATGCGGGACCCGTGATATACGTAATATACCGGCCCTCTGAAGAGTGTCCTGCTCATCCTGTGAAAGTGCATCTAATACTGCTGGAATTCAAACACACACTCTCTCTCGACTCCATCTGATATACTCCTCCTTCGCCTACATACACCCAAAAACATAAAAAACAGAGTAAGTTAGTACTCAAAATGACATTAGACAAATCATTAAGACATATAAGAATGCTAGAAACATGTAAAAACAATTTCAAATAAGTATTCTTTTAGCATTCTGTGAAGAACCGCCACCCTGAGCAGGGTGGTGGTTCCATAACCACCACCTCAAAGGCGGCGGTCTTGTAATTGCCACCCTAATCAAGGTGCAGTGGTTGTGTAACCGTCTGCCCTGCTCAGGGTGGCAGTCGTGTCCCAAATTTCCCACGCAGGTCACGTACCCTAAAAATGCCTAAAAACACAAAAAAAATGACTATTTTGACCAAAACAAAGCCTACCCATTAGGCGTCCCCCCTAAGTGACCCTATTAAAACTGACATTTTCTAAAATAATCCCCCCATGACAAAGATTTCACCATTTTAACATTTTGGGGATAAAAACGGTAAATCGAGAAAAACTAACCTGGGATCTCACGAGTCAGTGTTCCACGCGTGGAGGCATGATCACAATCTCGTCCCGAACGTTTTGACAATACTCTCGTCAGAAACCCTCACCGTGGGTCCCAGAGCTCAAAATCAATCAAATCAACATGCACAAATGAATAGGAAAATGGGCCCACTTTTATATATATAGCATCCTGACTTGTTATTGAATGCCCTTTTCGCAGGTTTGGAGCGCCGACGGAGGTAAGTTCTTATCCCTGCACAAATGGTACGTCCTTATTTCATATTATTTTAGTATTTATTTTTCGATCTATTTCTTCTATCTGCACTTGAGTCCTCCTTTTCATTTTACAGGTACCGGGAATTTTGGATGGCATCGTTTCGACACATGGGCGTATCAGGTATAATTTCTTACTTCCCATTTTGGGACCGCCATACTCGGAGCCACCGTTTTACACCTCTTCATGGCTAAAATGCTTCTCCGAGGGGGTAATATGTATGTATCTAAAATTGTAGGGTACTGCACCGTCAGAACAATGTTACACGTTCCCCAATGATGATACAGGTCTCCTCACAAGGTGTTTGTTTGGATCTGGAAAATCTCTCTAAGTATGCGTTAACATCCCACATGCCACGCTTAGCCCCTGCGTGCTTTGATTTTTCCTTCCCCCTCTTTTCCTTTACTTTTCTGTCTTCAATGATGAAACCACCACCCTGCCTGGGAGGCGGTCTTGTGACTGCTACCCAGGCAGGGCGGCGGTCTTGTAACAGCCGCCCTGCTCAGGGCGGTGGTCCTGCACACATTTTTCTAGGAATGTTTTTTTTATCGCGACTCACGTAAAAATTCAACATTTACCAGCTTTTTTTGTTTCCTTTGCTTGTATTTATGATTCTAGTTCCCTGGAATAGTGTTTTGGCATTGTTTATGGTTTAAGAGATTTCAATTTGGTTTTCACCTTTGGGTAAATGGGAATTCTATAAATAGCTAGCTTGTGCTCAAGCAAATGGCCCCTCAAAATTTGGCTCTCAATTTCTCATTACAATAGCTTAGTCTTTCAATTTTTCTTAGGATTCATAGTTTTATTTGTTGCATGCATAGTTAGTATTTTTTTGTTGTTTGGAAGCCGCATATTCTTCTTGTGCAAGCACTGTTACTGTTTCATGCAATCCACTTGGAGTAGGATAGTTTTATTTTTAGTAGGAAGCCATTAAAGTTACAGGTTTTGTTCGTCAAACAGGAATAGTTTCAGGTTCTTGAACATTTTATGTTGTATGACTCGCAATAAATCCCGCTAGGAATTGCATAAGCCAAGCTCT
The DNA here is from genome assembly GCA_019776745.2 of Taxus chinensis. Lineage (NCBI taxonomy): Eukaryota > Viridiplantae > Streptophyta > Pinopsida > Cupressales > Taxaceae > Taxus > Taxus chinensis. Next base: position 606,136,736 of record CM034154.1, on the reverse strand, counting down.
GTTCTCTTGTGACTATCCCTCTCCTACTCATGCATTATATTCAGTCTGCATCCTAAACTGCCACTATCCCAATACCTACTTCTATTGATGCTAACATCAAACACTTTTCTGGATTCATGTGAGCACGAAGAAACGAGGAGATCACACTGAGGGGACAAAGCCACACACCATCGGATTCGCCACTATTCTGCAAAATCCAGGTTCAAGCTTTCAAAGTTCTAGTTAAAATATATCAAATAGAATAGTCAATCATTTCATTTCAGTTAATTTTACTTTCGATATTTCTAGGGAACCTGTGGGGATTGATAGTTTCTAAGAAACTATGATTCACTCCTCACTTCTGAGGTAGGAATGAAGAGTCTTTCAAATAGAGTATATCAGTTATCTAGTTATTTAGAATAGATTCACAAACTGCACAGGCAAGTAGCTATTCTCGACTGCTTTGTTTGTTTTAATTTGCGTTATTAGTTTAGTTGTCAACTTCTAGATATATTAAATAATTGTTCTTTTCAACTCTCGTTTGAATAAGTTCATCAAAAACACAAAAATAAAGAAGTTATATATGTTGTAGATATATTTTGTATAGTTAGTTTTACTTTGCTTCAGTTAGATTTACATTATTTCTTTTGCATGACAATCATGGGACCTAGGGAGCCCAGAGAATACATGTTCGAGCCAATAGTGCCTCAGCCCAATCTCGTTACGGAAATAACTGATATAGATCAAAATCTTAGAATCCAAGTCTTCTGAACAACAATAGACTTACAACAGATCAACTCATACTTAAGAGGGTTAATCATAGAAGACAACCAAGCACACACGTTTTGGTCAAACCAGCCAAACTATAGATTACCCTAGACAAATATCTGCATGATTGTAGAAGGGCTTGAAAGAGAACAAACATTCGACTATGACCCTTTGGTCCCACAGCTAGATGCAGGAGACATTCTTATTGACATAGACACTAGCTTAAGAATTCAGGTTGCTAGAACACCTGCAAGGTATTTTGAGAAGATTAGCACAACTTACAGTTTTAAATATAGAGGCCAAAAAGGCATACGACTATTGGATATTAGGGATTAGGGATTGATTCCACATATTACCATTGAAGGTCCACAACAACCATTAATCTATGGTTATGATCCACAAATCCCACAACCCAATGGAACCACGGGGCAATATGACATTTATGCTGGTTTACGGACATCAGTATTAAGATCCACTCCACTTCCACCTATCATTATTGCACACAGTTATCCTTGTTAGACATAACAGCTAACAAAGCTAAAGATTTCTGGACTAGACTAGAGAATTGACCGTAGAATCCACTATATATCCATCATCCATCCTATGACCCTATCTAGAGATATACATGAAACAATTTCAAGTCATTTTCCCCGTATCCCACAACCTAGAAATCGGATCATGCCAGAGCTCAATATTGATTAGATCCTTCGAGCGGTCATCCTTGCCGACCAATCTATCACACCAGTTTAGGTTAGGAGGGCATTCTTTGCCTTAGATTCACAGATTCCATTAGTGTGCATGTTGAAGACATTAGGTTACCCAACTAGTCATGTACTGTATACACCACATATATTCCATCCCCACTGGTTATCCCGGCACGGCCACGGGAGGTCGGGTGTGAGGAAGAGTTACTTGTAGATTCCCATGCTCTCTTGTCACTTTTCCATCATACAAATACGTCCTTCGGCCTCATGGCCATATTAAAACATTCATGTCAAATATGCAGTATAAATCTCAAATCAACTATTTACAAATTAATATCATCTATACAAATATGATATCAGTTACAATTTCTAGCACATTTCTATTCCACATTTTATACATGTCAAAACAATCATCACATTAATCCAATCATCAAGATCTACTCAATATGACTAAATATATCACATGTCAGGCTTATAGATAAATAACCATGTCAAAAGTATATCAATATCAACATCAAAAGTCTCCATTAGTCCATATGCATCATATAAGAATCAAATCAGTAATAGTTCAGTATCTTTGATATCTACTAACATTCTATATCAAAAACTATAATATATCCATAAGTGCAGATGATAGTATCAAAACAATAATCAAAAGGGTATTAAAGGGCAGTGGGCACTACAAAACCACCACCTTACCTAGGCGACAAACATAGGACCGCTGCCTTATTGGGTGGTGGTTTTGAGACCGCTGCATCTGCCTAAGTGGCGGTTATGAGACCGTCGTTTTGCACAGGAGTGCGGTCCTATTTCAGAAAAATAGAACCTTAATGCCGAGAATCTTACAAAAAACTAAAGTTTCTAAAGGGTGTTAAAATGCATTCTATGTTTGTTTTTATTCATTACAAGTTCCATATTTGAGGTTTAGTGCTCTATTATCCATTTCTTAGTTTAATCTAGTTATTTTAAAGTGTTTCCATTTTTACTAAAATCCATCTACTTACAAGAATAATATCTCCTTGTTTTACTAAAATCTTCTTTCCATTACAAGAGAGAAAATGACATAAATCTATTTCACTACTTTTTCATTTCCTTATTATGCAATCAATAGTTCTAAATGCAATATATTCTAGTTTGTTTTCTATTTCATTTTACTACAATGTTCAATCATTCAAATAACCATATTAACTCTATTTTCCATACAATGATAATTTGTAAACAAATTCAACTTATCACTATCTCTACATTTTATTCTTTCTCACATTTTACAATACAATAGCTACTCGATGAAAATATGCTTTCTTTTCCATTGTAACATAGATTAATCTTTCAATACAAGCACTATTTTTATCTCAATACATTCAACATTTCAACAAGGAGAAAATACTTTCTTTTCTATTAGCAACTAACTTTACAATAACTTTATTTATTCTTTCTTTTGTCATTTGTTTCTTTCCACATGCAACACAATAACAATAACAACAATTGGATTACAACTTTCTTTTACAAAGTCATTACAATTTTCCTCCACTTGAAGTGGGAATCCATACAAAATGTAAATACAAGAATGAATACATTATTCCAATTTCTTCCACTCTAAGTGGGTTAAAAAATACAAGGAAGTTTCACATGGTCACCAACAAGACTCCAATGCTCCAAACGCCAACAAGGTAGCTCCTCCAAAATTTTGCTTGATTCAGAACAAGATAGGGGAGAGAAAATTCTCTCCACCCAACCAAGATACCCAATGGAGAGGAGAAGCCATCCTCCCCATTGGCCCCCGAGCCCCAACCACATTACAATGAGAAGGTATCAACTCATGGCAACTACTAGCTTCCACAATACTTAACAAACAACTTCACATTCTTTCCATTTTTATACAAAAACAATAACAACTCAATAATAAGAAAACAATCAAAGCAACAAGAACACAAGGCTTATCAAGAAATCCTAAAAGAGTAAGACCTATGGGGAGGCCACTTATGCCTCCCAATGGGAATGAGAGACCACCCAAAAGCCTCCAATGCAAATCACAATTTCCCCTTATAACTCTTATGCCTCCCTCAAGTATCCCTTATACCTCCATAACTCTTATGCCTCCCTACAAAACTCTTATGGCTCCCTCATAATAAGAAAAAAAAGAAATGCAAGCATTTCCCATACTAGATGGGGCACCCAATCCAAACTCCCTCCACAAGAAAGTGATCTCTTATGCCTCCCTACAAGAAAAACTCCTCATAGTCTCCTCCCAATCCCAACTTAGACATTCTACCCACACCTAACAAACATTTCAAAGAGACAACAACATTCAACACAACATATACATACATACAATAAAACAAATAACATAATTTAAACTAAGGTGAAGCTCCTACCTCTCCATGGTAGAGCTTGTTCTAAGTATGAAGTTCCAAGCCTTTCCCAAAGATCAAGAAAACATCCAAAAAGCTCCAAAAATGAACAACTCTCTCAAAATACTCTCACTCTCAAAAAATTCAAGAGACTAAAAATGATTATCCAACCCCAAAACAAGCAACAAGAATTCAATAAAATAGAGAAATAAGAGGGAGGGGTGATGTGGCTCCTAGTAGGATGCCACCTCATTTCCTCTCCACTCTGCATCACTTGGTCAACCTCAAATTCCAATGCACAATTAATAAGTTGTTAGAGGAATGACAAGAACCGTACACACTCCATCTAAGCCCACTCCCCCAAAGGACAAAATTAAATATTTGAAAGAAAGTGAAATTAAAATTTTACCTTTTTATCCCCCCAACACACCTAAAATATCCTAAATTTGACCCCCCAACCCATAGGTAGGGTTGGCATGGGCATTTAAGAGGTGTGGGACAAGTTTGACTTGTCCCACAAGCTTCCAAATTTGGCCTCTAAGGCCAAATTCGAGTTTCCAATGAGGGGTAGAGTGTGCTATACTCAAAACTCAAACACACATCATTCAACACAAAATTCAAGACTATATCAATTCTAATAAATGAACTCCTTTTTGGTCACATCTTTAATCGGTTTAAGACAAATTCAAATTAGCTTAATTAAGACACTACAACCCATGACTAATAAAAGGGGTAAACACAAATCTAAAATCTAAATAATGGAACAAGTAAAAATTTCATTACTAAAATAAAAATACAAACTAACATAATAGAAAGGGAAAAATTAAAACAAACCAACACATGACCCCTAGGTCACAATTTTCTCCTAAACCAATAATTTTAACACACACACAATTACTTGATGCCATGGTGACCCTAGTTGAGTTCTTCTCGAATTCCGATGTGGTTGGTCTCCACTTCCCCGATGTTGTTGTGAATATAATATACCTGCAAAACAGAGGATACCTCCTTCATCCTCGTGGTCGTATCTAAACATTCATGTCAAATATGCAACATAAATCTGAAATCAACTATATATGAATTAATATCATCTATGCAAATATGATATCACTTACAATTTCTAGCACATTTCTATTCCACATTTTATATATGTCAAAACAATCATCACATTAATCTAATTATCAAGATCTACTCAATATGACTAAATATATCACATGTTAGGATTACAGATAAATAACCATGTCAAAAGTATATCAATATCAACATCAAAAGTCTCCAGTAGTCCATATACATCATATAAGAATCAAATCAATAACATTTCAATATCTCCGATATCTACTAGCATGCTAAAACAAAGAAGCTATAATATATCCATAAGTGATAGTATCAAAACAATAATAACAAAGGTGTTGAAGGGAAGTGGGTACTAAAATATGAATATAGGATGGAGGTCATACAGTGTATATGTCTCTTTATGAAGATGAAGCAAAAATATCCTTCACGAGATCCATTGCTTCAGATTCTGACAAGAGAGTTGTAGCATCCTAATTGATAAGAATAAGAATGAACCATTAAACAATTTCAAAACAAGAATATATTGGAGAAAGATGAATTCTGACCTACCGAAAAACAAAAAATCATGTTCTGAAAAACATGTGTACATCAAATGCTCAACAATTATAAATTCATGGTTCAAAATCCAATAGAATTCCAAGTATACTTCTAAACATTGTATCGGTACAACTCTTTGGGGTTTTAGCAGTTCTGTAAAATGGCATGGTATTACATCTTTTTAGAAATAACTTCTCGTGATGTAATTAGTGAATATCTCGATAATATTATAAATTCATGTGCTTTTTTTAACTTGAAATACTATCATTGAGATGGAAGTAGTAAAATCTGGAGCTAATGTGTAGAGGGTAGAATGAGATGACTTATCAAAGTACAAGTGAGATGCAAGAATTAACATGTTTAGAGTTACATGACATTTGGGAAATATTTTCCATCTTTTGTTTTTTCAGGTTGGTTCTTGATGTGCTTAATGGAGATGAGAAGGAATAGTAATGTTTGGTACAATCTTTAGTCATATCATGACTAGATTTGTTATTGGTTATGTTAAAATGCTTGGGGATGTGAAACCTAAAGAGAAGACAAATTATACAAATGTCAACTGTCACCCATAAAATGATATCATGTAAACATAACATGTCCATCATGTACCTCGTGTTATTGTACTAATTACCAAAGCATCATGTAGTTCAGTATAAAGCATTACCTGATAATGTGCAATGTGAAATCTTATACAAGATTAATGAACACATTATACCTCGAGATGTTTAAGGAATTTTTCCAGTCTTAATAAAATACTTTTACTTGTGACTAAAATACGTTATCCACATGATTAGACAACACTATGACCTATAGCATAGAAACAAAAAAATTGAGCCATATATAAATAGTCAAGAGTCTTGAAATACATGCCAAAAAAATCAGTGTAAACATACTTTAGCTGGAAAGAGCAGAGGACAGAGATTTAAGATAATTATCAAGAACATGCATCAACAGGTTTCCAAGTGGATAAATCGAATATCCATACAGACTCAAAAGATTCTGATGCTTGATGCTTCCAACTATTTCCAACTCAGTTTCAAATTCAAGAGATCTTTGTGGGTAGTGACTGCACAGTCTCTTTATAGCAATCATCTTACAATTATTTAGAACACATTTATAAACAAAATTAGCTATGTTGGAACTACAAACATAAGATAACCATGAAAATAAGTAAATCGGATATTTCCCTTTGTGGGTTCCCAAAACAGGGGCATCTAGGTTGACTGTGATCTAAAAACCAACCTTAAAATTTTATAAATTAATGCATCAATCACAAAATTATATCAAATTTGTTCAAGAACCATCAAATTCTCCCCAACGTCTCATGATATATGGTAAAAAAATAAGCATGATGCTCATGAGTAGGGAGCTTGTACCAAGGATATTTAAAGAGCATCTATAATTTTCCTGACTTGTAAGGTTAAAAAATAACCTAATAGATGCACCTGCAATAGTCATGCACAAGCACATACAGAAATATGTAGATTCATCTGCAAAGTTGATACCCAATCTAGATTCCTAGGATGACCTGCAAGTTAAAGGTAAAGATGCACATTATTAGCATGCATAAATGTGAGAAATTGTGAACAATCATTACACATAACAGGTCAAGTACCATCATTTATAGCCCTGCATCGTGAACATGATTAGGGACCTCTCCTTGGCTGTCAAGAGGCATATATTGGGCCATGATGGCTCTGATTTATGATTCCATGTATGACTACATCCAAGGTTGAGATATGCAATATATCAGAAATAATACCATGCACTTGTCAAAAATTAACTGCAATTCTAAAGTTTTTCAAGCCTAGAAAAATGACACCAATACAAATTAGCAACTATTTACTTACTCTAAGTCTATATTTATAAACTACATAACCTCCAATAGCAACAACAGCCAAGATAAATAGTATAACCCATACATCATCACAAAATCACCATATATTAATTAAAAACCCAATATTGTATATAAGTCTTATACAACGTGCAAAATATGGAGATGAAACAAATTGCACTATGTACTTATGCAAGTATCAGGGTCTCTAATGTAGGGTATTTTGTGATGAAATCTGGGATGTTAAAGGAAAGAGGGGTTTCATCAATAAAAATTGACAAAATCTCATGTAAATTCCATAATCTCCTATATTTAAATTGTTTGTTACCCTGAAATAAAATTCATCTTATTTTCCCCTTGTACCAATGGAAACTATTGTTTGGAATTTTTAATACATTTACAATGATAACATAGATATCTAATAATGACATGGAAAACATTGATGACAATTGTCTACATGTCAGAGGAAATGTAAGTTTCAAATAGTGTTGATTTCTTTTTATATATTCATCAAATATGGCACGTCTAGTGTTAATAGGATGTATAAGAATCCAAAATTTCACTTGTTTTGAGTACATATGGGATTATTTAAATATGTATTTCCTTTTTTTGAAATTTTCCTCCATATGATATAGTTGTAACCGTTGTAGAGTTGATACTAACATTAATGCATGCTTTAAATCTATTATTATGATAATATGTTCATACACTCTAATTCAATATATTTAAGAGATTTCTAACATAATAGAAGTATAGTTTTGATGTTATAGGGACAACTCTTTCAGATTAGAGTTGTGATAGTGCCCTAATAGTAAATAATCTATACTCCAAGATTTCTATTTTTAAAAATGGAATAACAAGTTCACAATCTTGTCTTTTTAATAAATTTACTAATTGCTTCAAGAGCCAACTCTGTAAATTTCATAAACATTAAAAGTGCATAGACTGGTTTTGGTTGTGATCATTACATAGTGATTTGTGGAAAGTTCTCTTTCCACGTAGAAAAAATCATGAGTGGAAGATACTAGTATGGGAGGGGTGGGATAGGGTGTGGTGGGGGAATGCAATGCTTATAATGACATTCATTCGAGATAATATGCAATCAATTTCATGACTTCACTACTACAAGGGGGGGTCATTTGAGACAAAACATAGAGACAAAATTATACTCAAAAATATAATTTCATCTCAAACATTTCCCCCCTTTTTACTTTTTAATACACTACGACATGGTACTATTGACATAGATATGTTATGTTCCATCGTTTGTTCCGCTGCTACTCTACTACTTTTGTGAGGGTATTTGAATACCGATGATCTCACTGTTGTTGATTTCTCATTGATGTTACTCTCTTCAGTAATGCAAACACTATTAAGAGGTCGGCAGCTTTTCCTCTCTGCTGTGATTGCATAGTGGCTCCATAGAGCTCGAGGGTGGTGTGAAAGATGTGTCTCCTTTCAATGGTGCTAAGATCCATCGAAATAGCTTCATCCCATGTTGTCTTCAATGGTGATTCCATCTAAATTTAACTGGGAGCATACTTTTTGGGTTTTCAGATAATAAAAAGCAATTCTTCTAGTGTTCCCATGTGATGCAGCTACAGGAAGAGAAAATTTGGTCATTGTGGGCTTGTAGGTATAGTTCTTGCCCAACATTTGTTTTTGAGCTGCTTAAAAACTTCTGTGTGTCGTTTATGCAGCGACTTCCCACGTATATTTGTTGTTTAAGGGAGATTCATTTTTAGGATCTTTTGGCTTTTATAATCTTTTTCGGTTCATTTGACATGTTGGATTCTTGACTCATGGAAAAAACCCTATGAAAAAATCCCCACGACCGCTACAGTTTTTGGCACATACAGTGTACATCGGGTATAGTAAAAGTCCCAAACATTATTCTTCTGTAAGAGCCCAACAAAGTATTGTTTTTTCATCTACTTTTTTGTATTTGCATTGGAGCTCTCATTTAATGTATACCCTGCAATCATTGTAGTCATCAGGACCAAATATGTTGTAGGAAATTTGTCAAACAGTTCGAGTGACTTTTCTTCGCTAGGTGTGCAATAGTGAGACATTGGGATTTTGTTATGTGTGTGTAATTTGTTTGTGATTGCTCCCTTTTGGGATCTATTTTGTTTTCATTTTTAATGTTAATGTTTTTTTTCCTATAAAATTTACAATATGACATCTCCTTTGTGTGCTAATTTTTCTTGTCAATAAAGGGCCAAGCTAGCTATAGACAAATAGGTTTGTCGCTGGATTTGCGGCTATGCAGTATATTTTTTATGTCTTTAGTTTACCTCTGTTGTTGCCATGATAGCTCGAGAGTTTGTTTTGCTTCATAATTAGGTTTTATATTTTTCCTGCATTGTCTTTTGTGAATCGAATGATTTTTCCATGGGCTCGAAAAATATAGGGCCATTTAAATTGGTAACTATTCCTAAAAGGGTCAAAAAGTGGTTTTTAACTAATATTGTTTAGGGAATTTCCCGGTGGTATAGGTGTCAAGGTTTGAAGGCCAGTCCATTATTTTAAGTGAGACATTATATCTGGGTTTCACTATAAATTGTTCGAAAGTCAGCAAAGAGAAAAGAAACACAGTTATTAATAATGGTAGCCAATGAAAATAGCTAGCTTATTACCTATGCAGAGTTTTGAGGGTGTATGTGAGTATTTCCTTCCATTTCTATTTTTAGCAAAGTTCTCTTGTCTTCTACTTTGAATGGTCTTGTAGACAAAATCATCTACAATTTTTATTCTCTCTTTCATGACAGCCTCCGAACCAATATTGAAATATCTATTTAATTTTCCAAGAAATGTCAAGATAATGCCATAAAACCTTGCTATTTGCAATATCAAAAGTCCTTGTGAAAGAAACTTCTCGGCCAACATTTGATTTTGATAAATTGTTCATCTCTTCTCCAAACCTCGCATTGCAAGTTGAATCGATTGCCAATCTCAAGAAGAGATCATAATTGACAGTCATCGACCACATTATATGTTTACTATTGGCTGCAAATATGGGGTCACATTAATGATTTCTAAAATTAATTGATTCAGAGTGATATTTCCCCCATTGCTGTTAAGTTTTCATAGGTTCCTAAAGAATAGAATAGTCCACACCACAAATTTTGAGAAAATTTATGGGTGTCGGTTGTCCCAAGGTGCACAAATATTCTGACACATACAATTATAGCATTGCATACTTTTAAATATAACATTCACAATTTCAACAAGGTATAAGCATGAAAGTCAAGTTTCATTGAGAGGGCCACTACTCTAATATTTACGGTGCAGGAGGTCCTGTATAATATTGCTCGAATTACAAAAGGTTAAACATTCCATTCCATTTTCCATTATATAACATTGTTGTAAGCCAAGTTCAAGTTTCCACCACAAGCCTGGAAATTGTAATCCTGGTCAAGTCCTCCTATTAAGTTCATATTTTGTAGATGCCTGTAGTCTTCTGAGGATTATAGATTGTGTGATGAAATTATTTCTGCATCCACATGATTGGTCTGTGTTGAATCCTTTGATAGAACTATGGCGAATGTGCCATGTGCTTGAGAAGATGGCTGTGGTGGAAGCACGCCAAGAGTGCTCAGCAAGTCTTTAAACACTATCTACAGGAAAATTACATACATCAAATCCTCTTTTACCTGCAAATCCAAGGAAAATAATACATATCTTTATTGAACTTGTGATTGTAGGTCCTGAGAGTACTATTTACATGATCAAAATTATACATGGTCAATCCTCTGTCATCTCATGTTATTATGACCTTTTGGGTGGAAACCAATTGGAGGAATCCTTCCTTTAGTGCAACCAACATAATGATCTGTTACAATTCAAAGAATCAACTCTGCTTGTTATTACTTCTTTAGCAATTCTACTTCTGAACACCCACAAATTCAATGTAAGAAAGTACCTATATGTCTGAATGGAATTGAGCCTCCCACATCCGAGGATGCGATCAATGTCATAGTAAATTTTATGATATTGAACATAAAAGAGTGGAGGAGGGGTGGACAGGAAAATACATTTTTGTATAACAGAACTTATAGAATTCTATAGATATTTCAGTTCCAGATGGGCTAGTTGGTCTGTTACAATTTAAAGAATCAACTCTACTTGTTATTACTCCTTTAGCAATTCTACTTTTGAACACCCACAAATTCAATGTAAGAAACTACCTGTATGTTTGAATGGAACTGAGCCTCCCACGTCCAAGGATGCGGTCAATGTCACCGTAAATTTAATGATATTAAACTTAAAAAAGTGGAGGAGGGTGGAAAAGAAAAGACATTTTTGTATAACAGAACTTACAGAACTCTATAGATATTTCAGTTCGGGATGAGCTAGTTGGTCCTTGTAAATCTATGTATGACCTTGATTTATTGCCATTTTTCCAATTAGACTGTTCACCTCACCTTGAAAAATTGGATTAACATAGGAATCATGAGCAGTAAAACTAAATTTAGCTCTAAAATTGTGGTTATGGATTCCCCCTTGTGGATATAATAATTTTTATTTATATCCTTGAACGAGTTGTATGCTAGATGTTTTTTCCCTTTCTTCGTAGAATTGAGAACTCTGTCATGAAAAGTTAAAACAATAAAAGTCTGGCAGGGCAGTGGGCTATGAATCTATGTTATGTGTACCAAATTTGAACAGTAAGTGTGTAGATGTTCAGAGAGAAGACCTTTACCACTGTAAGCACTACTGAACTACTAAATCAAATGAATTTTATCATGAACATCTAATTTTACATGTGAAGTTATCATGCCTTATTTGAAGTGCATCAGAATGAAGAAAAGATTGAAAGTACTCAACCTTCCCCATAGTTGTAAACTTCATGGGACATTTTTAAGAATAGTCTAGCGTGCAATCCATTATTGAAGTCACAAAACCCATCCTCCCAAACCAGTATCCTGCTCAAGTGGAAGAACAAGTTAGAAAAATTAACAAACTAATAGATTTACTTAGGTTGGGTAGACAGAGAATGAGATGTGTATTGATTTTAAAGTGGTGGTTACCAATTCCTTGAGTTTTCCCCAGACATGTTACAAAATTTGTTATCAGTCTCTCATTTGTTCAAAAGAGGCTTTCAATTTTGATTCTAAGCTTTATGCCCGATATAGGTACTAATCCAATAGTAACATAAAAACTACATATATATCCAAAACACTAGATAGACAATAATCCAAAATATAATCACGAACTTTTGACTCTAAAATTATAATTAAACCATATGCACACCCTCAAAACTCTCAAGCACCTAAATAAAATGTATTTACAGTTAAATAAACCAAATTTGAAATGTTTGCTTACAGTCGTGCAACCGAAACAAAGCCAAACCTGAATTGACAGCGGTCAAGCTTGTTGTGCTACTTGGTCCACCAAGGCGTTGATTTCCATCCAGAAGACAAAGCCGAGCTTTAGAAAACAAGAATAGTAATCGAAAAAATCTTCGCCATGATTAAAGCCCGAGCTTGCACCTCAGAATGCGAAAGGGGGCTTAAAATAGCCGAAAAAACAAAAACATCCAAACAATACAAATTTTATATATCTACAACAATATAAATTTTATATATTCAAAATAAAAATAAAGAACTTAAAAAATCTGATTTAGAATGGCCATTTAAAATGGTCTATCCGTCAACAATTTTCTTTTGACGGACAGGGCCAACCGTCGAATCTTGTCCCTGAACGCAACTAATAGTACTTGAGTAAGGTAAAATACTTTTTAGCTGGGCAGTTCAAAGTTCAAAATGAATAAGCCCTTCCTACATATAAGTACAACCGACCAAAGAAAAAGCTCCCCTGCATGTAAGTACAACCGACCAAAGAAAAAACTCGTTCGCATGACCCACGGTCCACCGAAAGATTAATAGAGACTCGCTTGCTATCTAGGAAGAATTTGACACGCAGCTGACAGGTGGAGCCCAACAACCGAAAGGTAATTCAGCGCTATACTCCCAAGAATGTTCTTGGTAACGCAGGAAATCTTATATACATTTAAATTACGCCGACCCAAGTACATCGATGATCCAAAGTATGTTCTTGGTAAGTGCTGATGGACATTATTCACTGCTGTTTTCTTTGGTCGGTCGCATATCATCTTCAAAAAAGTATATGAACGGAATATACTGAATGCTTCTTTATGGTTCCATCTGTTTTCTACGTTGAGGTGTTAGGGTGTATGTTCCAACTTCCAAGATATATTTGTAGTACGAGTTCAGAAATAAGAATTGCGATTCTCACAACTATAATGGAGCAGAAGGGCAGTAAACTCCTACTATCTTGCGGATCACGCCAATTTGTTTGCTTGTACAAATGTCGACTGGTTGTACATTTTAGCAGCGCTGATTGTTAGCGCTTCTTTCATGGTGGTCATCAAGGTTTTAAAAAGTCCGGAAAGCAGCAATATTGGTGCCTTGCACGTATTTATGATATTGGAAACGGTGGCACTGCATTCCTCGCTCGGAGTCCTCGCGGTATATTCTTTGGTAGACCCGCGAAGCGATTATACGACTACGTTTGAACGGGCGTTAAGGCGAGTGCTTCTCATGTCATTTGCATGCTTTGTTGCTGGGGCATTCTTTGTTCGAAATTGTCTGTTTTAGATGGACATATAGTGAACCCTGTCACCTCCATTTATTCCCAGATCTGTGCCATTTTCCCTCGCTGTGCCTAGTTTCAGGTATGTTCGCAGTTTGATTACCAAGTCAATTGTTTTTTTAGTTTTAGTTTTTTGGGTTTGTAAATACCTTCAGAATCATTTTGGGTAACTGTAAGTCATAACTGCGAGGATTGTTTGCGATTCGGGAGGGAAACAGTTATGTTAAATCACGCCTACCGCACTAAAGTTCCATCTTTGTCCTTCGTAATTCTTATACTGGTGTCGCGCGAGTTCCTTATGAACCTCGTATATGGTCTAATTTTTTATGGAGTGGTCTTAACTTGCCGGTGCTTTCCCTTATTATGTAGGTCCATTTTTAGAGTAAAACTTCAAAATTAACGGCGGTTATACTGCCGTTGCAATTTAAATCATATGCCCGTAAAAATATCCCGGTTAAATGTTAAGGCAGGACGTTTGCACGTCAACGTAAAAGCACATCGAGGGGATTGATATTTTATTTTCTATTCTCACGTCATTGGAGGAATGTCGTAGGCCATTGAAATATAATATTTAATTAATATTATATATGCAATGTATTATTATCTTACATTTATTAGTGTTAAATATTTTTCCATCTCTTTCTAATGTGAAGTATGTTTTTTAAAGATAATTATTTATATGTCTAAGATACATTGAACTATTAAAATTCATACTTAATATTAATGGTGATAATGATCATTTTAAATTTCTTGGATTTATTAAACTATATTCTAAAATTATATATTTAATTTGTTGTTTGGAGTTTTATTATATAATTTGTAGATGAGGAAAATAATTTTACACTACAATGCATTGCAATTAATTACATAAGATGGCCTCCAAAACTAAACACATAATCACAATAAAATCACATAATACATGTAATTTAGAGTATATAATCACAATCACCTTTCGTATTACACTTCAACTATCTAGTACAATAACATATGCTAAGGAATTCAAAGTGTCTTAAAAAAAATCTAATTACTTGACTTCTTCATCATGGTCCCACATTAACTCACATCAAATAAGTTTGGAATTTGGTACCTTGGTCAACCAAAAATTCTAGTTGTATTGCCTATGGTTAGATCACGGGAGGTTCGCTTAGTAAAAGTATGGTATAACACATATGTTCAAAGGGTATTAAAGAATACCCTTAATGTTAGTTTTTACCTCTAATTATTCAATTGATAATACCCCCTCCCGTTATATTATTATAATGAAAATACCTCTTATTTTTTCCATGTACCTTACTTACCCATTTTTCCATTACAATTTTATTTACCCCTTTTTATTTATACCCTAATATACCAAACAAAAAATATATCATGTTTAAAACTCAAATATTTTTTTCTTAATATATTTTTTCTCTAGAAAGAGAGTTTGAATACATTTAAGACCTATTGCCAATTAACGTTATAAATGTTAATCTTTAACCATTTATCAATATTTCTTCAAGTAATTAATATGGTGAAATAATATCACTTGTGTTGAAAAGCATACTTAATCCTAGTTTTCTACCATCTTATTATTTCTTTCTTAGGAATCTACCTAATTCAAATTTCTTTATTCACAAAAGAGATTATAATATAACTTTATGACCATGACTCTTTTTGCAATTTTAATGTATTTACTCTTTAGAAAATAGGGTTCAAATGTTTTAGTTTTATATTAAAATTAAACTCCCCATACCTTTGGCAAACCTCTCTAACCTACCCTCAATACCTAATTTAAAATATTAATAAATTAAACCCTTTCACCGCCTAATGTCTACCGGTATATTGACTTTAATTTTGACCAATTTTAATTACTTCAATACGAATGCACCTGCTAAGATATTGTTTAGCTAATGAACCCCCCGTGGGTTAGATACCATGGGGATGTGAATAGATTGTTCTTGTTTACATATATGGTTGACTCGTAGTCCACAACCACTAATATTATTGACCCACTAGTACCACCATATTTTCATTGATTTGATTTTTGGTCACCTAAGAAAAAAACTCCCTTCTACGAGCCTTTAATAAAAAGGGTTACAAACCTCGAATAACAACACTTGCAAAGTCCCGGAACATCTCTACTATGATCAATGAGGCGTGAATCAAAGCCATATTGCAGGTGGCCAGAGGACGAGAGAAAAGTGTTCCTAATGAATTTTTTCATATTCTAAAACATAAGCTCTTCAACCAATTGAAAATACTTACATTTGGCAATTTAGCATTTGGGAATTGAACAAATCGAGGCTCCAAAACTTAATGAATGACTTGAGAGATCATTCGCAATCCTAGGTGACACCATCCATAGCTTCTCCTGGATGACCCATTTATTTACCTCTGAGAATCGGAAAAGGCTCACAAAGATAACTTGAAAACAAATCATTATAATCTCAGGTTTTGATCCAATCAGTGAAACTATCAGCAATGAACGCTAGGAAGACTACTCTTATGCGAGTAGCCTTTGTAATTGTTGATAACCAAAGTGGATGAAGTTTTTATGAACGATTGTTGTCGAGATCAATAGACGTAGTTTGAGATGTCTGGAACTTCCAGTGCATGTGGAGACCAACTGAAAAATGGCTTCCGATCAAAGAAAAACTTTCAACAATCTTCATCTGCAAATTAGATATCTCGAGAGCACCTGCAAACGAGGTAGGAATCAGAGAAATGGGGAGTTGTCCTCACCATGTTTGAAGAAGAGAGGACATGTCACAACTTAAAAAGATGATGAATCAGAAGAAGAAGTACATGTCATCGAATAGATCATGATGCAGGAAAATCGAACGTGTACCATTGTATGCTAACAATCGCAATAAATTGGGGAGCGCTAGTGGGCATATTTCATTTCAAGAGACATCTTTTACATTGTAGGCACCGATTTCTATTTATGGATTTCTCTGCCTGACTTTTTGCTTGATTCTACTTCTTTTATCTGAGACATATATCTGGATGTATGAATGATAAACTGTCACATTGAGCTGAATATGTCCCCCCTGCTGGAAAAGCATACAATTAATGTTATAGTTATATAAATCTAACATAAGTTTGGATACAAGTTGCTCCCAGAGATAAACATGTTGAATACTAAAACTCTTACTTTATGGGCTAGTTTATATTGAAGAAAATTAGGAATATCACGATCCATAGAATGAAGAAGAATAACTTTGAACACCTATCAAAGAGAGTCTAACCAAAAATAGTTTATGGGACGTCAAATCTTGTTAAATATCTTTCTAGAGAACTCAGATCTACACAATAGGTTCTTAAAGTTCTCCTAAATCCCTTTAAATAAGAAGCACAATCTAGGAGTATCCCACATATGGGTGTAGCAGCCACTCTACTAGCAAACTAGGTCATAATGATCACTGTGACCATTACAATCCAACATGAAATGTATTATTTGACTCCATTGCACCAGATGTGAAGAAGACACGGATTCTTTACTGTCATTTTCATCTACTTGTTTCACACTGAGAAGATGTTGTGAATTAGTTTCCTCAATTGAGCTATGAAGATATTTGGCTTTCCACGGGATACTAACCCCTATAAAAGTATTTTGTTGATCGATCACACGTAGAGTTAAATTCCTCCAATATAATACCTCTATCTCCCTCCCTAACGATTTTCCCCACATCACTTGGTGGAATTCTATGACTATTTATTGAAGAGGTGGGGGACATGATTCTAATTTAATCTAAGTCATTTTATGAATATAACAGGTTGTATACATGCTCCAAAACCACTTTGGAAGTTCCAATGGGATACACACATTATATATCTCCCTGTATGTATTTACCCTGGGTTGGGGTTAATGATTTGACAGTCTCGTAAACAAAATCCTGCTAAGGATTACCATGGAACCAACATATGGAAGCTATCATAAACAAGTACTTACATCAATTCTGAGGAGACATCATACACTAAATGATATATCTTATTAGTACATCCTTCATTTTTTTTTTAGACCCTGCCAGAACATTTCCGTCTCCAGTCTTATGCAACATTTAACAAACTTCTACATTATTTTGATAGGTAAAAAGATTACCATATTTTCATTCACACGTTAAATTTAACCCCTGATTCCTGGGTTTTGATTGTTACCCTCCTTTTTAAACATGTTTTTAAGGTTATACACCATATGTGGAACAATATTGTGATTAAAGGAAATGTTAATTTATATGCCTAATCTAGTTGTTATTGTAGCGGTAAATAAATGCAGTAATTAAGTACAAGAATTAGCTCAAGCAAACTAAGTAATAAAAAGTGAAACCCTAGTTGTAAAGAGGGTAAGAAGAGCCTTAGTTGATTCGCAGTGAAATTTAAACTATGCCACAGTGCTGACCCGCTGAATAGAGAGGTAGAAGCGTCATATAGAGACTCAAGAAAATACAGATCTAGAGGAGTATGTTGGACAAGGGCACCTGCATAGGCACCCAAGACCTGCTATAGGTTCTTGTGACTGTCAAAAACCTCATAAAACCATCTTCGACTAGTTGCAAGGTGTTTGATGTCCTTCGTCTTTGGTCTCTATTAGGTCACACAATGATTTCCAAGGTCGTTGAAAACCTGCAATGAAGTATTGACCTGCAAAACCCTCAAATAGACATCAAATCCTAAAAAATAAAGATACAAAATGAGGGATCAGACTGTCCTTAGCTATCACAATGGTGATCTTACGACTAAGTGGTGCACTACATCTCAGACCCAATGTATTTATATGTGTATGTGCATAATCATGCCCTAGGTGGCTCTTGTGTGTGCCACACTTGATAGCGAGAAAAGTAGCTAGATGTAAAGAAATATAATAGATGTGTGCATGGAATAGAATAGACTCCCCTCCTATGAAGTGTATGTATAATAATTTATTCCCTTTCCCTTGAATGGATGCTAAAATGTATGTTTTGATGCTCTTGAATAACTTTTTGGATGCAACCTTAGGTGGAGACAACTAATGCTTAGTGTTTGGTCCTTTATTATGATCACATAACTTTATATTTATATGATTCCCTTGCTTGAATTTCATAATTAACCCCGAAAATTCTAACTACCAAAAATATAAGATTCTTAAATGGCTATAAAGGACCCAAAATATGTGAGTAAAGTACAAAGAGGTAAGGGGCGCCCAGAGGGGATGGGGGCACCTGGCGTTGGTGTCTTGGCTGGGCATTGGTGTCTAGACTCAGAGAAACTGAAGGGTTAGAGGTTAGACTAAGCAAGAAGTTGTGCAAGAACAAAATTTCTAGTAGAAAGAAAGAAAAGATGGCCAAATACATGGGTTAATTAGTACCATTCTTACTTTGGAATCATGCAAAAAGTAGTATGTGATTGAGACTAGGTAATGACTCGAAGTGCATGATTTTGTGTCAACAGTTGAGATAGCCTTAATTTCAAGTTGTCCCTCTATGACTAAGGTTATTTGTTATCAATCTAATTTTTATCCTGAGACATTACTGACTTTTAGTCCCCTTATAGTACATACTAAAAAATACCCCTCCTTCAAAGCTAGATATTTCTAGCACAACTAAGTTTGCATCTAAAAATTTCAATTTTACTCATCTAAAGACCTTTTTTATTCCTTTGATCCTGTTTGATGACTATTGTGTTGATAAAAAAACATGTAATACTATAAACCCTAGTATTATATATTAATATGCTTGATATTATACCTATTTTTAGCTATTTTACTAATCCTAAACATTTAGACACGTCAGAAGAAAATTATCACCAATTTTTAATTTTGGGCCCTTTAAGCTCACATTTTACTCATGTGAAAATGTGTACGAGGTTTAGAAAATTAGGTGGAGCACAGATAAAAGATGTTATTTATGTAGGAACAAATTTCTATGTGGAGCAAGTGCAAGTCATCCATGTATTTAATTTCCCGGCTTTTAATTTCCAACATTCCATTCATGTCTACATCTTACCTATCAAATTGAATGGTTTCTAATTGAAAACCTTTTTGACATGAAAAAAATAATAGTAATCTTGATTGACAGATAAATTACAACTCTCTTTTGTATGTTTGATTTATGGAGGGGCGTAATTGTCAATGGTTTTTTACACACCACCAATTTTCCTATAGTTACTTGAGATTGGAATTAGAATGAGAGGCTACAAATTTCTTTAAGATGGAAATATTCTGGTTGAGTTTCAAAACCTGAACCTTTTTCAGTTTCCCTATACACCAGATGTTATTTGGGCGAGAAAAATATAACCCGTGTTATTTTGGTCAGTATACATAATGCGTAGAATTTTGAAGTAGGGCACATATATTTTGTTGAATTAATAAAAATATTACATGCATATTGTGCTCAATTCATAAAAGTAGGGTAAAAAAAATTGGTTCAATTTTTTTACAGTAATATCATTTCGAATTGAAATCTTATAGTATTTAAAAGTGAATGGTATAACTAGTATATATGTTATCTAGGTACATGATTCTATTTTTTCTAATTTTACTACATATTTCTTAACTACTCTTTATTGTTACAAGCTTTTGGTTTTCATTTATTAGAGGAAATTTGAAATTAAGTACTACCCTTATTAATGTTTAAATGATAACACAGTTGTTAGATGCATGGCAGTGTTTGTTTCGTTGATGCAATGGGAACTAATAGGATCAAGAATAATTTATGGGTGAGTTTGAAGAGAAATACACGTTTAAATCTAGTAGGAATTGACATTACATAACCAAAGGTGAGTATTCATGGAATTACCGAGTTGCAAACAAAATATCTAACCTATAGACATCAAACAAACATTGTCTAGTCTTGTAGTGGTAGAACACAATATACATAAATGAAAATTCAATCTGAAAGGCTGAAGTCATTAGAGGATTACATACATAAAACCAAGAAAGAAATAACTAGGTAGTTGTAGATTTAGCCATAAAAATTAAAGAGCCTACAATAACAACTTGATAAATCCTATGAAGAGTAAAGAGCACTGAACAAGGACCAACTAATGAAAATGATCGAGACAATAAAGTAATTGTAAGATCTATGAATCCTAAAGTGCTAAGTAAAATTTTTCAAATAGGTAGTCCCAAGAATCAAGCTAAGACATACTAGTAAGTGAAAATTGACTCAATCTAAAAAACTCACCCATATTGCCTTTGTAAAATGCATATTGGTGTTAAAAATTAAAATGATAAGATATATATCTAGTGCCAATAATTTTTGTGCCAGAACACTTTATCTCTCTTATGCAATAAGTTTTATAGGTCATTTCAGAAAGGTCATGCCTATTTGTTGCATTTGAAAGGGAATCACAATAATAATTTTGTTTAGTTGTAACATGTTTTACTACTTTTGATGTTTTAATTCATATAATTAATCAAATAAATAATTTGAATTTTTAATTGATCAAGTAAAGGTTAATATTTGCATCAATTTGAGATGTGAAAGCTATTTGTTTTTTTCCTTTGTTATACATTTTGTCAAACAATTTACATAACATTTAAATCAATATAATTTCATTTGTTTGGAATCTTGGATTCATAACATTTTCCCAAATCACACATAGAATAGGGCTTATAATCAAAATGAAATATTTTTAACACAAGATGCAACAAAGGATGGACATACACAATTGAATCTTAAACACAAACAAATTATGGAAGTGTAAAAAGGTTGGTGCAAACAACACAAGTGCACAAATTTGGAGAGGAAATAAACCATCACAAGTATTAATGATTTCCCACAAGAATTTGATTATCCATCAGAAATGTCAAAAGATTCAAATGTCCATCCTATAGTGTGAATTGGAAGCAATTATAAAGTGTCATGGGCACAAACAATACCCTTTTATTAAAATAACATATATCAAATTTTACCACATACTTTTTCATATCGTGTTTCATAATATCCCAGATTAAGTTCCTTTTCAATTTCTCATATGTCTAAGAACCCAAAATTCCCCACCTCGAGAGATGAATGTAATTCCAATAATAATTTGTGCTAAATATCTATTTTTTTATAAATTTATGGTTACACCCAATAACAAAAATAGATCTCCAAGAACATCTACTTGCATGGTTAATATCTCGTTTACTAATTTATAAGAGGAAACTTAGAGAACAACACTCATGAAATGAAGAAAATATTGATAAGATTACTTCCCACTTAAGTGAAAGAATGGTGAAAAAAATCTCTATGTAGTTATCCAAAATAAGCTCATGTTTATTTTTGGTTAACTGCACCCATTTTCCCTCCTTTAGTGCTTCAATCCAAATTTTCAGATATTCCAAGAACTTAAGGTTTCTTGAAAACATCTTTATCAGGTGGGAAATTTCTTCCCCTTTCCAAAAAAATAAATAAGTCCTTCCAACTCCTCATGTTTTACAAGTTACGGGCCGGCGGGCCTTGGGAGGATTTTTTGCCAAAGGTGGGCTAGCAAGCCTGGGGAAGAATTTTCACCCATGGGAAGATTATTGACCAGAAGGAGAAATTTTGGCATTTTTCCAAAGTAGAAAATGTGGGCCGGCGGGCCTAGGGAGGTTTTTTCGCCAAGTAGAAAATTTACAGTTACGGGGCCGCAGAGGAAATTTTTCCCAAGAGTAAATGCGAGCTGGTGGGTCTACGGGGCATTTTGAAACTTTTGTAACTTTTGCAAAAGAAAAATTTACAATTACAGGCCCGCGAGCCACTAGAGGATCTTCGCGCCAAATAAGGTAAAATATGCCTAAGGCCCGCAAAGGGACACGTGGCCATGTTTCACGTCAAAGTGGGAAGGCGGGTCGTCGGAGGAAACTTTGGAATTTTGGATTTTGTTTTAAAAGGTGTATAGTACAAAAGTAAGCCACACCTCTGTCGATGCCTAGAGATGCCACGTGTCAAGCCTTTGTCAGCTACGGGGAAGCAGGATGATGGGGGGACTTTGGATTTTAGGCCACTTTCTTAAAAAAGTGTAATTTCAATTTCGGGCCCGCAGAGGAAATTTTTCCCAAGCTGGATTTTGGGCCTTTGGGCCGTCGGGGAATTTTTTTGAAATTTGGAAATTTTTTCAAAAGTTGTTAAAGGGAATTTTGGTCCTGCAGATCCATTTTGCAAAATTGCATTTTCACCAATTTTTGTACAGTCTCGATGTAAAAATCTTCAGACGGCCATATCTTTTGACTAGGTGCTCGAAATTCAACAAATTGGGTACCATTGGAAAGGTCTCGACCTCCTCTACACCATGGAACCATAAAATATTATTTTTAGTAGTATTTTGTGGGTGAAAATATGGAAAATGTATTTTCCCCCATTAATATGGGATCTGATTATTTCCACTACCAAGATTTTTGATTTTGGTCAACCATTCTTCCTTCTTCAACACAACAAACAAACATGGGGAACCAGAATGGACAGATTGTAGGAAAATTTACAGGAGCATTGATGGCTGGTGGTTGAGCTTCCAATCATATTTCTTGCCTCCTTTTCCTCTTCTCTCTTCGCTTGATCTATAAAGGCAAGAGATCGTCTCATTCTAAAGGGTTTGATGTTTTTGTTTTGCACCCTCCCTTTTCCCCTTGTTTGCAAGTGAATTTGTGGAGTTTTCAAACCTCCCATTCGATTTGTAATGCAATCTTGCCTCTTGGCCATTGTAATGGAATGTATCAAATTCTTGGAGCAATTAAAAAAGTCTATGGATGATTTCAACCCTCTCTTATGTTCATTGCATCTTCCTGATCTCTCATTGCAATTCTGGTTATCTGTGTATGGATATTATATTGCATTTTTATGGTTTTTGTTTATTGCAAAGAAATTGTTCATCGTTCCTTGGTGCATCACCTCTATTAGATTAGGTTTATTTTCTCGCACCTTCTCAACCCTGTCTCCTTGGCAAGATAAAGTAGGTTTTAGAGTAGATCCTCTACAATTTATTTGTGTGCACCTGAACAGAGGAATAGGAACTGACCCTCATCTAGAGAGCTCTCTCTATTTCAAAGTCCCACACTTCGAGAGATGCTCCATGTTATGCAATCACACTGAGAGTCTTAAATTTTAGTTGTAGACATTCAAGGGTGTTGTGATTTTGCACCAATAGTTTTGGCACACCAGGTGGGACCAAGAGGTGTCCATTTTTATTGCAACAATATTGATGTGCACTTGTTGTAAGTTTTCTACTTGTAAGGAGATTTGAAACTACACATCTTGCGACTCCAAAAGGGGAAAAATTCACTGGTTTCAGTCACCCATGCTTGGCAGATTCATGAGAAGAATCCAAACTAGATCAAGAACTATAGAATAAGGATTGTTTTTCTATCTGCACTTGACCCCAGACAGAGCAAGGAGAGGAAGAAGAACTCAAAGGTCTCCATCTCCACAAAATAGAACTTTGTCAACACCTCCCCTTGGTAGGCCTTTCATTCAATCAACAAAGGTTCTTAGGCCAATCTAAATGGCACAACCCAATCCTTATGTTAATTTCACTGGCAGCAGCACACTTGCTCTCAATGCAGAAAATCTAGTTCCAATTGCAGCATTGAAGAACATTCCATATTTCACTAGAGAAAACCAAAAAACTCCTAGTGACCACATTCAAGACATTGTAAATGGCTGTGCAATTCATGAAATCATTGAGATGGACATTGTAGTCAAATTGTTATCCTCTTCATTGAAGGGAAAAGCTTTGCAATGGTTCAAGAGTCTAACAACAGGCTCTATTTAGAATTAAGACCATCTGTGTACAACTCTTCACAATCAATTTGGAGAAAAGGGGGATAACCTATCTCTATTGGAACAATTTACAACCATTATGAGAGCCCCTAATGAACAGTTGACAAATTTCAAGTTCAAATTTCAAAGGACATGGGATAGGATTCCATTTTCCATGAGACCAACAGATCAAGGTGCTTTCCTATACTTTCTTAAAGCTTTAAATTCTAATATTGCTATGATGATTCAATCCATGGGAGGTGTAACTTTACATGCATCCTATAACATTGCTATTAGAGCTGAATATTGCTTAATTCAAGCTAGTAAACTTGCACCTAGGCCACCTATGCCTCTATATCCAGAATTAGGGAATCCAAATACTAGTCAAACACCCACATTAGCTCCCATTCCTACTCCAAGAAATCAAAATTCAATAGAAGCCTCTACTTCATCTTCCAGTGCCTCAAATGAGCTCCAAGAATTCGTGAAGCGATTACAAAATTTGGGTAATGAGTTGGTGACACTTAAGAGGTAGTAAGCTAAAATTTTTAGATCATATAAGCCTCAAACCCAACCCAATAGACCTCCATATCAGCCTAATAGGCCACCCATTCAAAAAATGAATCAGAACCAAGTCAGGCCTCCTGCTAATAGACCATTCCAACCCTTCAATCCTAATGTTTCATCCACATCAAGATCCTTAGTACCAATACAAAATAACATGGCTCAGGAATATGACTAGTGTTTCTCATGCAATCAACCTCATAACCAGTCAGTGTGTTTTTATGGTCCTTTAAATCAAGTTTTGATGGTGACAACAACTGGTGTAGAACAAGAAACAGGCCAAAAATTAAATCAGCAACAGTGAGCATCTCAACAAGAGGAAAATCCAAATGAGACCACACTTGTAAATTGGCAGGATGAAGAATTATATGGTATGAATCAAAAACCTTCTCAAAGTGTAGTAGCCAATACATGGTCCAAGAGGAGGAATATTGGAGAAGTACAATCATCAAATTTAAGTGATCCACAACCCTCTATTACTCTACAAGGTATTGGCAACCAAAGTGCAACTCCCAATGTGCAGGGGCAACCCATGCCACCTTCTAAACTAACTCAAATGTCAGCTGTAGTATCCCGTATGCAAGAGAAGAATATGTAGAGAACAGGGTAGTTAGTTCATCTCCATTCAACATCATTAAGTAGATGAAGAAAACAAATGTAAACATCCCAATGTGGGAATCATTGGCTATCCCAGGACAAAGAGACCTATTGCAAGCTGCTATAAAAAATTTGGTCAACATCAAATCAGTCACCCAATCAGCAAGTGAAAGTGCTTACCAATGCAGCTCAGCCTGAAGGAAATCATTGAGGACAACAAGGTAAAAATTTTAAGCCCCCACCATTCTATATCTCATTGATCATTGGAGATCAATCGGCACATAATTTCATGATTGATTCTGGAGCAAGTAGCTTTGTGAAGCCAAAAAAATAGCTGATCAGTTGGGTCTTCAATATGAAGTCATTGCCAAAGGTGTGGTGTAATTGGATGGGACAACAGTAACAACATTTGGAGTAATCAAAGATTTGAGCCTCACATTGCATGCATGCCCCAATGTGACTGTCTTGCAAGATGTATTAGTCATAGACTTGCCACCACTCTTTTTATTGTGTTTGTCAAGAGACTTCACTGCTAAAATTGGAGGTTATTTATCTGATGATTGATCACACATGCTTTTTAAAACAAGGTATGGAGCTAAGGCTACAATCAGATCTGATCCTATTGCAAACTTCCATATTGAGCCTCATACACCGAGTCCAATCAATGCAAATTGTTCAACCTTTGATCAAGAGGATCTTCCAAGCATTTATGAAGCAGATACCAAAGTTAGATGTATCCCAGACTTGACTCTTGATGAATGGGAAAATAAAATACATGCTTTTGATCCTTACAAAGAAATGGAGGAATCTGAGCTAGGAGTTTATTGTTTGCATGAAGAGAATCATCCTCTTCCTGACATCACTAAGCTAGATTACAAGGATGATAATGAGGTATGGAAATTATTCTTTGATGGTTCAAGAAGTAGACAAGGTGCAGGAGGAGGAGATATGCTTCTTTCACCTCAAGGCACAAAGTATTACTCAGCTTTTCGCTTCCATTTTTCTTACTCAAAAAACACCGCTGAGTATGAGGCTTTGATTCATGGACTTCATTAGGAAAGGAAGAGAAGTATAAAAAACTTGCAAGTATTTGGTGATAGTGAGTTGATTTTGAATCGAGTCAGAGGAAAAAATTATGCTAAGAATGATCTATTAAGGAGCTACAAAAATAGGGTATGGGATCTCATTGAAGATTTTGAAGCTTTTAGCATCAATTCCATTCCAAGAAAGAAAAATGAAGCAGTAGATAGAATGACAACAGTAGGGGTAGAATTTGATGTTGTAGAAAGTATAAAAACTGAGAAATATCATCCTCATATCAAGGTGGTTGTAAGGTTAGTTGTCCTAGATAACAACACAAGTTGTAAAGTCTTTGAGAATGACCAATAAATTGTCAATTTCTACAAGAAGAAGCTGAGTTCTCCTCTAGGAACCAAGACAAGTTGGAACAACAGTATGCTAACCAAGTGGTGCAGCTGAGAACTAACAAATTACCAAAAGGTCTTGTGACCTTGGATTCAATCTTCAACCCAAATGATCAATTCTGGAAGGAAAAGGAAAACATCCAAGTAAAGGGTGAATATTTAGAGCCCATTTTTGTAGATGAAGGAAATACATTGCAAATTGGGAAAGTAAGTACTCCACAAGAGAAAGTTGAATTCATTCAACTTTGTCAAGAATTCATAGATTTCTTTGCATGGAATTATAAGGATTTAAGAGGTTTCAACCCAAGATTGGTTGAGCATATAATTGAATTAAATATTGAATCCAAGCCTACCAGACAGAAGCAAAGGCCAATGAATCCTCACATTGAACCTCTCATGAGGAAGGAGTTGAATAAGCTAATTGAGGCTAGCATCATCTTCCCTATCAAGAATTCAAGTTGGGTTATAAACTTGGTGCCTGTGAGGAAAAGAAATATAGAAATTACATTGTGTGTAGACTTTTGTGATCTAAACAGAGCATCACTCAAAGATCACTATCCACTTCCTTCAATGGAACAAATCTTACAGGTTGTAGTTGGTTCTAAAATGTTTTCATTGTTAGATGGATACTCAGGCTATAATCAGATAATGGTGAAAGAAAAAGATCAGTTCAAGACAGCCTTCACCACCAAATGGGGTACATATGCTTACAAGAAGATGCCATTTGGACTGTTAAATGTCAGAGCAACATTTCAGCGAGCTATGGATCTGACATTCAAAGGCTTAATCAATAAGATAGTGGTGGTGTATCTAGATGATATCACTGTCTTATGAAAGAATGCAGAAGACCACCTTTTTCACCTCAGGAAAGTATTCCAAAGATGTAGAGGGTTTGGGGTGTCATTGATTCCAAAGAAGTGTGTATTCTTGGCACATGAGGGAAAATTTTTGGGCCACATTGTCTCAAGAGAAGGGTTAACAATTGATCCTAAAAGATTTTAAGCTATCCAAAAACTTCCATTGCCACAACACAAGAAATTTCTCCAAAGCTTCTTGGGAAGAATAAACTTGTTCATAGATTTGTGCCTGATTTTGCCACTCTTGTGAAGCCTTTGAAAATGATGTTGAAGAAGAGTATTTTATTCAAATTGACAGCAGAAGGAAATGAGATTTTTGAAGCCATCAAGAAAGAAATATCATAAGCTCAAACTCTTATCAACCTAGACTTCTCAAAGGATTTCATGTTGTATTCTTTTGGAGGATCAGACACCATCTTAGCTAGCTTGGTACAACGTAATAAAGAAGGATCAGAGCAGCCCATAGCATTATGCAGTCAGAGCCTGAAAGAATACGAAGTAAGGTATTCTTTAATTGAAAAGCATGTCCTTGCTGTCATTAGGAGTTTGAAGAAGTTCAGAAACTTGGTCTCCAACAACAAGATTCAAATGCTAGTGTCTCATGCTGGTGTCAATGATTTTATCCTAAACAAGGAATTGAATGAGAAAAGAGCAGGCTGGATCACTCGTGTAATGGAATATGATATTGAAATCAACGTGACCAAGATGGTTCGTGGCAAGTGTCTATGTGAGCAGATTGCTTCCAAGAAACAAACTGAGTCAGCGGATGAAGTAGAGGTTGTCCTATTAACATAAAACGAGCTAGAGCACCTAGCTAATGATGCACCCAGTCCATGTTGGACTCAAAATTTGGTGCATTTTCTCCAAACAGGTTCATGCCCTCAAGAACTGAGTAGAACTAAAAGAAGGTACTTTAGATTACAAGCCATCATGTATGTGCTTGTTGACAGCATTTTGTTCAAAAGGGACATCAATGGTGTCCTATTAAGATGCATTGGAACAAGTCAAATTGAGAAGGTGTTACAAAGAGTTTCATGATGGAGAAGCCAATGGACATTTTTCCCCACAAGTAACATCTCTCAAGATAATGCAGGTGGGATATTATTGGCCCATGGTGTTTAGTGATTGCTACTCATGGATCAAGAAATGAAAAAAATCTGCATTTTTCACAAGTAAGGAAAGACTAACAACACTTCCATTACACCCAATTTCAGTTAATCAGCCATTCATGCAATGAGGACTAGACTTCATTGGAGTAATCAACCCAAATTCAAACCAGGGCCACAAGTGGATACTTATAGTGACTGACTATTTCACCAAGTGGACTAAAGTGGTGGCACTTAAGGAGTCAAATGAATTCAATATCTTGGATTTCTATGAAGGAATAGTCACTAGGTTTGTAGTCCCTACCACCATCATATCAGATAATGCATTGGCATTCCTTGTTACAAAGATCACAGAATGGGATGTCAAGAATGGTGTATACCTTAGCACTTCATCAAACTATTACCCTCAAGGTAATGGCCAAGTAGATTCCACAAAAAAGAACCTACTAAGAATTATCAAAAGGACTCTTTATGAAAATCAGAGAACTTGGCACACAAAGCTCAAATCAGCTCTATGGTCTAATAGGATCACACCCAAGAGATCTACAGGAAATTCTACCTATAAGATGGTCTATGGGAAAGAGGTAGTGTTGCCTATATCATTAGAGATTCCCACATTAGAACTCATGAAGCAGCTATAGTTGTCTGAGTTTGAACCCATTGAAATTAGGTATGCAGAATTGATGGAATTGGAAGAGATCAGAGAACATACAGTTCAAATGATAGTTAAAGATCAGGCCTTAGTCAAAAGATGGCTTGATAAGAAAGCAAGAACAAGGACCTTTCAAGAGGGGGACTTATTTCTAAAGTGGGATGTTGAACGTTCAAATACAGGGAAGCATTCCAAGTTTGATGCCATTTGCAGTGGCCCCTACATGGTCATAAGATGTAAAAGTAGCAATGCCTTCTAATTGTCTACATTGGATGGTGAAGAATTACAGATTCCAGTCAATGGGATCTACCTCAAACATTGCTACTAAAAGGAAAATTTCTCACCTTTGTACATATTAGTCTAGGATTTTCAATTTCTCAAAGTGTGTATGCACATTGTCTTGTTGTATTTTAGGTTTTAATTCCATAAGTGCTGGTGCACATGTTCTATTGCTTCTAGGTATGCTTGTATACAATTCATCTCACTCATGGAAGAGACGTGTGGTCACAAGAATTAATCTGTAGAGTATTCTTATTGGAGTAGGTTTGGAGGTTTTCACTGCACTTGAATAGATCATATTTGCAGAAAATGAAATGAGGGAGAAGTTTCCAGGTTTTAGACAACTCTCTACTCTCACAAATCTTGAATCCAAGATTTTCTTGCAAAGATAAGAGAGCATGCATCAGTTTTTCAAAGTTCAGATCAAATTTGTGTTTACCAAGAAGACTCCATGCCCAATGGACATGTCAGGCCACTGATCTTTCTCATCTAGTAGGCAAATGTCCCTTATAAGTTGCCAAATTGTTATCCAAAATAAGCTCATGCTTATTTTTTGTTAACTGCACCCATTTTTCCTCCTTTAGTGCTTCAATCCATTTTTTTAGATATTATAAGCACTTAAGGTTTGCTAAAAACATCTTCATTAGGTGGGAAATTTCTTCCCCTTTCCAAAATATAAATAATTCCTTCTAACTCCTCATATATTGAAAGTTACGGGCCGGCTAGCCTTGGGAGGATTTTTTGCCAAAGGCTGGCCGGCGGGCCTGGGGAAGACTTTTCACCCATGGGAAGATTACGTACCAATAGAGTGGTAGGAGAAATTTTGGCATTTTTCCAAAGTAGAAAATGTGGGCCACCGAGCCTGGGGAGGTTTTTTCACCAAGTGGAAAATTTACAGTTGTGGGGCCACGGAGGAAATTTTGCCCAAGAGCAAATGCGGGCTAGTGGGTCTGTAGGGAATTTTGAAACTTTTGCACCTTTTGCAAAAATGAATTTACAATTGTGGGCCCACGAGCCCGAAGAGGATCTTTGTGCCAAATAAGGGAAAAATGCCTAAGGCCCACAAAGGGACACGTGGCCGTGTTTCAAGTCAAAGCGGGAAGGTGTGTCGTCAGAGGAAACTTTGGAATTTTGGCTTTTGTTTTAAAAGACAAAGTATAAAAGTAATTCACACCTCCGTCGATGCCTAGAGAAGCCATGTGTAAGGCCTTTGTTAGTTGCGGGGAAGCAGGCCGGCGGGGGGACTTTGTATTTTATGCCACTTTCTTAAAAAAGTGCAATTTCAATTTTGAGCGCGAAGAGGAAATTTTGCCCAAGGTAGATTTCGGGCCTACGGGCTGTCAGGGAAATTTTTGGAAATTTGGAAACTTTTGCAAAATGCACCAAAGTGAATTTTTGGCCCACGGATCCATTTTGCGAAATTGCATTTTCACCATGTTTTGTAGAGTCTTGATGTAAAAATCTTTAAACAGCCATATCTTTTGACTGGGTGCTCGAAATTCAACAAATTTGGTACCATTGGAAAGGTCTCAACCTCCTCTACACCATGGATGCATAAAATATTATTTTTAGTAGGATTTGGTGGGTGAAAATATGGAAAACGTATTTTACCCCATTAATATAGGATCTGATTGTTTCCACTACCAAGATTTTTTATTTTGCTCGGCCATTCTTCCTTCTTAAACACAACAAACAAACATGGGCAACCAGAATGGACAAATTGTAGGTGGATTTGTAGGATCATTGATGGCTGGTGGTTGAGCTTCCAATCAGATTTGTCACCTCCTTTTCCTCTTCTCTCTTCGCTTGATCTATAAAGGTTAGAGCTCGACTCATTGTAAAGGGTTGGACATTTTTGTTTTGCACCCTCCCTTCTCCCCTTGTCTGCAAGTGAATTTGTGGAGTTTTCAAACCTCCCATTTGAGTTGTAATGTAATATTTCCTCTTGGCCATTGTAATGGACTATATCAAATTCTTAGAGCAAAATAATAAGTCTATGGATGATTTCAACCCTCTCTTATGTTCATTGCATCTTCTTGATCTCTCATTGCAATTCTGGTTATCTTTGCATAGATATTGTGTTGCATTTTTATGGTTTGTTTTTATTGCAAAAGAAAGTGTTCATCATTCCTCGGTGTATTACCTCTATTAGATTAGGTTTATTTTCTCATACCTTCTCAACCATGTTTCCTTGGCAAGATAGAGTAGGTTTTAGAGTAGATCCTCTATAGTTTATTTGTGTGCACCTGAATAGAGGAATAGGAACCGACCTTCATCCGGAGGGATCTCTCTATTTAAGTCTCACACTTTGAGAAATGATCCATGTTATGCAATCACACTGAGAGTCTCAACATTGAGTTATAGACATTTAGGGGTGCTGTGATTTTGCACCAACAATAGTTACTTTATATGGGTTTCACTATGAAAATTAACATGTCTAAAGGATGAATGATATGAGCTTATGTGTGAGGTGCCACATGTATTTTTTTTTCATGAAGCTCCTTTGTGATCTCATTCTTAATCATTGTGTTGTCTTCATCTTATGAATCATCGTCTCTATCCAAATAAGAATTCTAAAAAAGACATGGTTGATAATCTTAGGGATCTCATGGTTTTACACCAAGCTTTTGATACTCTAACCTTATTTGATGGGACATAAATTATGAACTATTCTGATACTAATGATTTGGAGTGTAAGATATCTAGGCTAGCACTCTAAACGAGGATTTAGATGTGTTATATAAGACTCTCAACAAAGAAAGTAATATATTTTGAGAACAAAGTTGTATTAATATAAGTGTTTTTTAATGGCACCCTCTTAAGGGATATCTATGGTTTTTTTATTTTCTACTCATTGATTGTTATATAATATTGCAAATATCTACACATTAGATAAAAAATTGTGAAGTATTACAAATCTAACATGGAATTTGAAACATTTGAAATTCCATGTGCGGCTCTTTAAATTTCAACAAATGAATCCATTAATTTTTATTTTTGCAATGGGTTGACATGTGCTCATATGTTGGGATCTTTAGATGTATCACCTCACATGGGGTAACATGGTGTATTTTCCACATGGATGTTATTTTTTTAGGGACTAAGTATTATAATATGTTTGTATTTTTTTGTGGTTGATCAATGTTATACATAGATTGTTTATATCAATGTGTTGGTACAGTGATGTGTATGTTGCAAACTACATTTATGTAGACATGTGTTGAATATATTTCCTAGACTAATTATAAAAATTTGGCAAGTGGGGTGTTTCCCTACACCCCACAAGTGTGTTTCCTTACACCACGTAAGGGTGTTTACCCTAAAATCCACAACAAGTTAATGAGAACTTATTTAATCAATGGGGCTCGCCTCCTTTGAATTGAAGGGAGTAATGTCATGTTTTGGGTTGTAAATTATGCATGCTAACATTATGTGGAATTTACATATTATGAGGACTATAAAGTGGTTCTCAAAGCATAGAGTCACAAAAATCACCAAGGCATTCAAGGTGAAAGAAAGATTCAATAGGATTGCAATAGTACCAATATTTTCCTTCCTTCCATAGGTGGATTTCTTTGTATAAAATTTGGCAAATTTTCTTGGAATTTTAGTTTATTTATTGTGATGAACATGATTTCTCTTAATGTCACATTTCACAATATTAGTATGTTTTGTCAAAAGGGATAAGTTGTAAATGAAGAGTAGATTATGAGAGACGAAGGATAAAATATATTGTGTAGTTGTATATGCAACCACACGTGCATATGCATATCTTGAAAAGGATATGCTTACTTACTTGTAGTTGCATGAAAAACCGTGCAACAATGTTTTTCGTTCAACATTCATAATGTACTTAGCATTTATGAATTATTCTTGTTTCATCGTGATGTTCTTATGTACTTATCATATTGTTTGCAATGATATAATTGCATGATTATTGTGTGATTGTTATACCTATAATGAATATTGTAGTGCACCATGTTATGCAATGAGTTACGAGTTATCTACTTTGCTGATAAAAATGATTTGATGCATTGTTATATTTCTTGGTTTCTGAATCTAATATTGATATTATGGTTTATCTAGCTTGAAATAATGATTGCATAATGTAAGGGATATATACATGGTTGTAAGAGTATTATATTAGTATTAAGATAAAAGATATGTATAATGCTAACCTTCTTTTGCTACCATGATGGTCTTAAAAATTAAATACATTTTTATAGTCTTCTTCATTACTCGTAAAGGGGTTTTGAAGTATTGTGAATTTGAGATTTACTTAAGTTAGTCATCTTGCTTAATTGTTGTTAATGATGACGTTGTTGGTATTTGACCATAGGGAAGAATTAATTGTCGCAAAATGAGAGTAAGGAAAGTTAAGCTGAATGGATTTTTTAATTGTTTGATTTGTTGAAAGACAACTTAGCATGGTCCATTAAAATTGTTTAAAGGTATGAAATCATGTTATTGGCTTGTGATTTTTTGATGAAAAATATGGAGTAAACCTATTCAAGGGGCTTTGAGTAATATTGATAGAATTATTAACCACATTCCATATCATTTTGATAAGTAAATGACTTAAATTGATATGTCATAATATGGTAAATGACCATAATTGAGTTTATTGGATTTTTTCTAATTAAGAAATAAATGTTTTAGTGGTCGAATCGACCCCCACCATGCCTAAAATAGAATATTTGATTGTTTAATTTTAATGACAGTCAAACCATGCAAACTAAGGAGTGTGAGATTGTCTTTGACCGAGTAAACTCCATTGCATGAAAATTTGGTGTTTGTTTTAACCTCCACTAATCAATGGGAGATGTTAGTGGTTGGTGTAAGCTTGGACCATTACGTGGAATTATGTGTATTAATGGAAATTATTAATATTGGGGTGGTTTCTCAGGGATTGCGAAGCTTCCTCAAGAAGCTACTTTTCTTATATTGTGGAATTTTATTTTAATGTTTTTTTCCCATCAATTTGTGTTATTTGGCAAGTTAGGGATGGATATAGTAATGTTATTTTAAGTACGATGAAATGGAGACTCTTGTTAAGTTACATGAATATTGAGAAAATCCATGCATGAGGTCTCAGCTAGGTATTTTATGACGAGCTAATTTTGGGTATTCTCTGCTAATTTTTTGGATGCTTATATTCGGGTCTTTATGGGTGTCCAAACCTATTTAAAAATGGCGTTTGAAACTGTGACTGATGGACTTAGCGGATTTCTTGAGTTTCTCCACTTAACCTGGTTTCCATGTTTCTTGGGATCTTGAGGAGATTCATGAAGGGAATTGCAGAGCTCTTCATTTTCCAAGTGTGGACCCTCTACCAAAATCAGTTTCTTGATTTAAAAATATAGAATGTCATCTGGTTATATGTTCTTGTTGAATTTTGATAGCTTATTAAATATGGGTTTTAATATAAAAAATGAAACAAGGTTTTTCATAAATAAATAAATATATTGGTCATAAGATCAATGTGATTTAAATTTTCCCTTGTAGTAAATGGTCTTCGCTCGGTTTTAGGATAAGTGTCTTTCTTTCTTGTGGAGATACCCTTCTATAGTTTAGCTTTATCAGCCATAAGTTCATAACTGGTTGGGGTTGCATCCTTTTTAACTAATACACATGTGGGTTTGAATGGTCAATATTTATTTTTTGGTTGCAAAAATATCAGTATGGTTGAGCTCTAGGTCAATTTTCCTTTCAAGCTTATGGGTCCATGATCAAAGAACCTCTAGTCAAAGATATAATCCTCATGAGTAAATACTTATGTGTAAATATTATGCTAATGTTTATAGTTGGATGATTATAAATACATTAATTAATTCTAAAATAGTCTTATGGAATTCAGTCTGTGTTGAGCTATGAGTAAAATTAATGAGGAAACTAGTACTAAGGTGTGAATGATCATTGTTTTACTTTTGATCATTATACAAAGATCCTTCGAGCTCGTTAAGTAGGTTAGGGTGGATCACATAAGCTATAACGAGATGGTTACCTCCTGCATTATGAATGGATAGCTAAAAAGTTAGGTTATTGAATATTTTTAGATTCACACCTTTTCATTAAGTTTAGTATGAGATAATAAGATATATGGAAGTAAGATTCACAAGTTTCTACACTACTCTATGGTTGCGCTTATAAGGTATACTCATATAATAGAGAAACTACAGTGTCTTAATTAGATAATCACATTTAAAATAATACTTTTGGTAGTTTTGTTTATATTGTTCATGCAAATTAACAAAACCCCCAAATGTACCTTGTGTTGGTGGGGTCATTCGGTGTGAAAATTGTCAGAAGCTCTAAGAAGTATATTTTGGTGAAATATTATATGATTTTTTCTCCCAAAATAATGGGAAAGCTAATCCAGATTATATGGGTTTAATACTTCCTATTCTTCATGTAGACTTCTTAAATATCTCATATTTCCTTCAAAGAACAAAGGGTGTAATCCTACACTAAAATATGCCCTGGAGACACTTGAAGAAGGATGCAAGACATATCTTTTGAAAGATTTTATAATAGGGGTGATGCATCATGTAGAGGACTCTTAAATATTTGCTGATGACTATTTTACGTGATTCCTAACTTCTTGACAGAGGACATCTAGAAATCCTTTTTCAAAGTTCAAAACACCTAATTGTAGACTATATGCTCCTTACCCCTGACCCAATCCACTTTCAGCTTGCAACTAATCCCTAAACCATCCGAAACTTCCCCAAATATTCCATGAGAGATCAGATATCCATTACTCTCCAAAATGAGGGTTGTTGAATATCCACATATTGGGTTTACTTTATCCGAGAGTAGATCACAATGCAGTCCCAAAGGATACACACATGTGTCATAGAAAATGCTACATTACAATAGCCTTTCTAGGCCTAGGTCTAAGAATCCACCTTTGAAAACACTTCATTGTATGAGTTGATTGACCTTATCAAGGGATTATGGAAAGGTCATGTACATCCACCATATGTAGGACCTATAGTGACCCTGGCGTGGATAATTTATAATAGAGGGCATAATAATCTAGGAGAAGGTGTTCAGGAGGGAGAATCTCTAAGAAATGTTATTAACACTCTAATTTTAGTTATCATGCTTCAAGATGAGTCTTTAATGACTTTGAAATAACAGATGACAACACCTTTGAAATGTGTAGGAGAAGATAATACATTGCATTGGTAGACAAAAGGCCCATACCTTCATGATTCACCTAGGGTATGGCCTATGTGTGAAGCAGTCACCATACTCTATTTGGTGGAACCTCACCTACTATAATGATTCTCCTACTTGCAAAATCTGAGAGGGTTTTCAATAATTTTTGGTATAAAAGAGGAACAAAAACAATGAAAGAAATCATTATAAATCCTGATAGGATATTCCAACTTGGTTGTATGAATTAAAAAATTAATTATGAACTTCTCAGTTCACAACTAAGATGTCATATATTGTTTTCCAAATGGGTTTTGGGCCCCTTTTAGTACTAATCTCATCTACTCAGAAGATCTCTACATTTCTTCTATCGCCATCGAAAACAACACTTAATAAGCTTTCCAAGGGGGTATCCTTTTTATGTGAAATTGGATGTACAAACCAATTGTACGATGAGATATTTCATTTTCTCATGAAGTCCACATTTCACTGGTATAAAATAGGACATCTATGAGATCCCTTGTGCTTTTGACCGATTTAGGTTCTAACCTACCTCATTAGTTCTTTACTATCACCGCCGAGACAAATGTTTCTTTACATGGTATCCAATTGACCAAAATATCATGATTGGCTCGATTAAAATCGCGAAAATTACCTGGGTGACAAGAATCCCTTTTCTCACCTATGTAATGACAACTCCTAAGGCGGTTCAACTTCCAACGTCTGACTCGGACTTGCCAGGTGCACTTTTCAATGGAACGGACGGGGATATGTTGGTTCGGGGTTTCAGACCACCAATTTTTGAAATCGTTACCTTCGCCGTTTTGGGTTTCTACTGCCCCAAACTCCAAATTCACCCTCCGAATGGGAAAATCCACGAACACCGAAACTCCAAACCTGAAAACTCACCATGTCACCCACTTTTTGGGCTTTTGGAGTTTTGTTTTTCCACACTTTGCACCATGACCATTTCACGCTCGATAAGCCTCCACCTCTGAAATAAAATATCCCAAAACCCCAAAATTGACTCGGGTTGGGAGCGTTCTCCCAAAAACACTCAATTTTACACGTTGCCAAGTACCTCCTTTCGGAATTTGATATTTTGGGTTTTTGGGCTTGGGCGTGATTTTTTTTTGTTTTGTTCAAGAAGGTCTCTTAAAAGATGAATCCTGAAATTCTGAAGACTTTGGGCTTTCGAGGGTTTTCCAGTTTTTTGTTTGGCTTACTCAACTCATCTCGATGAGAGCTACTCTCACGTTGTCGTGGCCAGTTCCATTTTTGATGGATCCACTTGACTTGCTCAACTTGAAGCCCGAGTTCCAGTTTTGAATTTCTCCAACGCCAAGATATGCCTTATACCTTTCCACGCCGAGTCCCATCTTCGCCTTCGCATAGAGTTCCTACGAAGAGCTCACCTTCGATCTTGGGCCTAGCTTCAATTTTCAACTCACTCGGCATGCTATGTCGAGCTCACCAAAAACTTGACCTCACCGAATTCTCTTGACTTGATTCCTTCGCTACTTAGCTTAATGCATCGAGTTTATTGGACTGAGTTGACATGGAACTCAGATCTCACTTTTTTCAATGCACAAGTCTCCTTAATCAACCAAAACTTATAGCTTATTGAGTCGAGATTCCTCCCATGTTCCTCACCAACCATGACTCGGCTTCCTATGGCTCCACTGGCTTGATTAAATAGCTCAAAAACGAGCTCTCCATCGTATTCGACCCTAGTTTTACTGAGTTATTCACCTGACATCGCCCCCACAATGTATGCATTTGGACTAGCTCGGGGAGCTTATGGCCCACCTTTTTACCCATGATCTATTCATCTAATCTAAAACCCAAACTTACCCCTTGACTTAGCTCTAAGCTTGTGGGTGCCAAAATGACCCTTCTACGCTAATTTTGAGCCAGCTTAGCTCGACCGAACTATGTAACAACTCGGCTCACCAAGTAGCTCGCCGAGCTACTTATGTGAGTCATTTTTTTTACTTTCCCACAGATAATGTATGACCCTGCTTGTTGCTCTTCTTGTCGAACAACTCGTCAAGATCCTTTGAGCTCGGTTAGCCCATGAAGGCCCCAAAATGCAAAATTTGACCTCGGGGCCAACCTTTTTGGATTTTTTTGAATTTTCATAAGATGAAGGTCCGATGTTAATTAAATGCATGGATTTTGAGCATTAACACAATTTTCTCCATTTGTTTCCCATTTTGGTTAGATGTGGGCCTACTTGGTCCATGGTCCAACATTTTCCAAGATGATCCAAAGGGTCAAAACCCTCAAGAGGAAAAAATTCCTCCATGTCATTCTCACTTCTGAACTAACCAAAAGTGTTCTCGATTTTCTTACCATAATCATAAGCACAATAAAACTTCTGATCCACTTTTTAAGCTTAAGAAGTATGGTTAGGATTTTCAGAAGATTTGGAATTCCTTTCCATGTTCTTTTTGTGAATTGCATAATCATTTTGTTGTTAGATGCTAGAAGAGAAGGACATTGATGAAGAAGTTGATGCCATTCATTAGGAACAAGGAAAATCAGAAATACCAATCTCGTCATGCAGATTCGAAAAATGGCAGAAAGAGTTTCTCATCCTAGAATAAGGAGATTAAGAGGAAATTTTGTGCTCATTGCCAGAGGAATGGGCACCGGTCAGACAATTTCTAGAAACTGCATCCATCTCGTCATCAGAGTAATGGCAAGCCAAAGATGAAATGGAGGAGTATTGCAAAGGAAAAGGAAGTTTCTGCTCCACCACCAGTTGACAACTTCAATCGAGGACTAGGTAATACCTAAAACTGAAAGTCTTTTAAAATGGATAAGTCAACAATATTTCAATTATATATTGCATAATTCAGATTGATGAATAGTATGCAGTATTTATTTGGAGATCAGAATTTGTGAGAAAAATTGAGTGAAAGGTTTACCATACTCAGTGGATTTTCTTACTTATAAAATTTGGTTAATTCTCTAAGCATATTGTTATCCCAAATTCGCCCCCCGACCAATTTGGTCAAGACAACTCCTGCACATAATGAAATTATGAAGGAAATGACTCAGACCCGCGAGCTCACATTCTAGGATGAAAAACAGGTTACAGGTGGGCTCAGAAATGAAGGAGCAGAGCAAGTAGAGAGAGCCACGTTTCCTACATTGCTTCTCCAAAGATGAATCCAAAAAGGGAAGCCCAAACAAGTGCCAGGATACCGCGTGGCCTCGTAGGTGAAAATTGGAAAAACGTCTTCGGGCCTTTAATGCAGGATCTTCTTGCTCTTCAACTACCAGATCTGATTCGATTCGATCCACTGGGGAATCAGAAGCGACATATTGTGGGTGGATATGTAGAAGGCATTGATATTTAGTGGTTGAACTTTCAAAGCAGGATTGGATGCATATCCTGGGGTGGTTGAAACAGGGTTCAATTTTTCCCTCTTCTCTATCTCTTATTCTTTGTATATATTGTAACACTTCTCATTTTTTACGCAGAGACATTCTGGGCATAGAGAAACTCTGTCAAATTTGTTTCTCGACGCCATTTTTGAGTAGCGAACCTTCTCCCACGCCTAGAAAATGTATTTGTGCCTCTATTCTAGAAATATAATGGTCTATGCACCTTCTAGAGCAATAGAAACATGTTTTTGTGGTGTTCTTCAACCATTTGCATAGTTTTATTATTTCTATGTGCCTCTCCCTTCCAGATTTGTTTTTATGTGCATGTATTTCACATTTACAGGTACATAAGATGTTGTGTTTCCTGGAGTTTAATGGAGAATTTGAAGATCTAGTCCGTGTTACTTCTGTCTGACCTCCCTCAACAAAATATCTTGCTTCCTTTGTTGGTGTATCACCGCTTTAGTGTAGGCTCTATTTTTTTCCTTTTTCTCTCTCCTTGATTCCTTGGAATCGCCATATTAGTTTAGATTTAGTTTGCCTTCACTGGAGTAGCTTATGGTAGGTATTTTAGGAAGAGGAACCAACCTTCTCTAGAGATCTTTCCCACTCTTGCAAGGTCCCACACCTTGGGGAAAGTTTAATGTTATGCAATCACACCAAATGAGTCTGCCTTAGAAAAGTAGATTTTTAGAACTCATTTGGGGGTGCTGTAATTTTATGCTAACAGTTTTGGCATGCCAGTGGGACCAGAGGTTTGAACATTTATTTCATTAAGTTGATGTGTTCTTGGTGGGATTAATCCTTTTGAGGCACATGGGTAAGTGCAACAAGTTGGGGGACAATTAAGTGGACATCAAATCCTTAATTTTACATCAAAAACAACAAAAAATCAAATTTAGTCTTCCGCGGACTTGAACCATGCCAAAACGTCAAAAATATGTCATAAAAATGGTACCATCGCGCAGGGGAGTCTATTAGATTTGTAGAAATATTGATTTTAAAGTGAGTAGAATAAGATAAATATCATTTCATAATTTGTTACTAATAGTAGGTCTTTAAGACACGTTTTCCCGTGAATGTTTATGTCTACGTTTAAGACTACAAATTTTGTTTCACTTGTCAGAATGTGATAAAACTTATACCATCCCAACCATGGTGAAATTATATACATGTTAAAAAAAATATTTTATTTTAATATTTTTTGATGAAGTTATGGCGGGCAAACGGAAAGTGCTCTATTTTCTTTATGTTTTCAGACTACTTTCATGGAAAAAATCATAAAAAATAAAATATCGCTAAAAAAGATACAAAATAAAATCTATCCCAAGATAGATAGTGGTATCTAACTTCTCACTAAAGGAAAAAAATATATATCAATTTTTGGTCATCCAAATTGCGAGCAAACGGACTACAATCTTATAGGCTTTTTTTAAAAATACCAAGTCATTGAATTTTGAATGTTTAATATAGCTAAACTTGTCCATTTTTAAAAAAAAATAGTAGTTTAGAAACTAGATTCCAGATGTTATGATTCATATTGATATAAGTTTTTCTAATTTTGAGTGTATGCATTGCTAATAATCCCTACAAGTTGATAGTATGTTGTTATTTGCAATATGACGTCCACTTATGACCTCTTTTTTGTCCCCCAACTTGTTGCACTTACCCACATACAAGCACATTTGTTGACTCCATCTGGTCAAAAACCAATTCTTTGAGTTGCAGACCTTTTCCATCCATTTTCATCCATTCTCCTCTTCCATCTCTTCCATATTCTCCCATTCCATGAGGCTGTATAATCATGACTTCATTCCCTTCATGGAACTCACACTTACAACAATACAGTCCACCTCTAACGTATTTCCTAACTCCTCCAGATCAGCTTTATAATCATTTCCAGGACCATTATGCTTACCCATATGAGTAGTGTCAAAACCATTTTGACTATGAAGCTTAACAGGAACAGGGATATGCATATAATGACAATAAATCAAATGGAAGATGTTGGTCTATTGGAGAAGATTCAAAAAATGGAGGCTAGCATGGTGTAGTACAGGGCCATAGCACAAATGAAGGCATTCAAGATTGGTTATAGGGAACCTTGCCCATGGGAAGGCCCTTTTCTAAGACATTACAACCCTCAGGAGAAACTAGACTTCATGGTTGAAATGTTGCCCAAACTTGCACAATGGACTGAGGAGATCGAGGCTTATGAGTGAGTGAGTGAAGACAACCTTGTCAATGGGTTAGTCCACCATCTCATAGTTTTTATTTTTCTCTTTCTCGAGCAGCACCATCTCAACCCAAGCTCCAATTTCCAAGCTTCACATTTGTTTCCCCAATTGTTGATTCCATTTCTCCATTCCCTAGTCTTCCACCCCATTTCAGTTAAACTGTTGTTTTCCCTTCCAAACAGTCATCCCCTCCGAACAAACACGAAGTTCCACCTCCCTCCCCACCACGAAAACAATTGCAAATCTAGTTGAACCCCAACCTGCCACTCCTCTTTCTTTCCCAAGTCCATGTTGGGAAGATACTCAAGAATCTAGTCAAGGACGGTGAGAAGAGGAGTCCAACAGAAAATAAATAACCGACAATCTAATGAGTTGGGCTGCTAGATTTGGGTCTACAAAGATCCCCTTGATGGTCAAGCCAATAGAGGAGGTCAAATTCGAAGAGCTAGCAGTGGCTGAGTTTGAATTTGCAGCAGAGGAGGAGGACCATATAGTTTCAGAGGC
Organism: Taxus chinensis; assembly: GCA_019776745.2. Lineage (NCBI taxonomy): Eukaryota > Viridiplantae > Streptophyta > Pinopsida > Cupressales > Taxaceae > Taxus > Taxus chinensis. The sequence goes on along the minus strand of CM034154.1, from coordinate 606,093,418 downwards.
CCCAAGTGTGCAACAAGCTACAGAAGAACTTTAAGTTCTTCCTCCCACTTCATCCCCTTCAAGATCTGATTTTGAAGAAGAGTTTGATCTTTAAAACTTCATGTTTGAGAGTGAAGGGAGCCATGGTGATCAAGTTGTAGATCAGGAAGGCACCATGGAGGAGGTAGAGCACATGCAACAAGACAACAAGGAGGCAGACTACCTGTCAAACTTGGAAGATTTCTTTAATGAAGAGGAGCCTAAGGAGATAATGTCATTTTTTCCTCCATCTTCAACCTTCCAAACACATGAACCTGGTGCCATGAAGGAGAACATCCAAGTGCAACAACCTACATTCCATAATGGCCCTCTGGAACCAAGGTTGGAAGATCTTGATCTTCCATGTTCTTCAAAGGAGGAGGAAGAGAAAAGGTAGGAGGATGTCATCATCTCTCTCACACCATCCACCCAAGAATTTCCACAAGAAGACTCCATTTTTAGAGATGAATTTCAGAGAAATGGACACATCCAAAGGATCAGACCATGCCCAATATGGTACTTGGCTTCATTGGAGCCAAAGGAGAAACCAAAACAAGTCATGCCTACTTCAGCTCATGAGGATGAGCATCAAAGTACCAAGGGTCACCATCAATACCTCTAGGAGTCCAATGTAGGTTAGCTTGAGGAGGTATTTTCCATTAATGTTGATACGTTGATGATTTGGTGGAGGACAAACTTATAGCCACTTTTTCACACATACTGGCAGCTATGTTTAGTGTCAAATCATTTGCATGGATGCCCCTCTTGAGAAAGGGAAGCTACTTCTCCCTGCCTATTATGCAGGATTTGTTTAGAATTTTTTCCCTCTAGTTAGTTTAGGAGTAGGAGTAGATTTTGCTTTTAGCAGAAGAAGTGCTTATGCACACTCTACATGTCTCATTTCAGGCATGTATGATTTGGTCTTTCTATATAAGTTTTGTCCATTTTTCTCCAAGGGTGCATAAGGCCAGGCTCTTCAATATTCATGGAAAGAATACTCGTAGCGGTCTATAATAGTTGCTAGCTCCAAAAGGGAACAAATCTAGAGCAACTTAAGTTGTTTTGGAATAGTCCATTTCAAGGACATATGAAAGCCCGGGTCAATACAATTTTCTACTCTCAGAAACTCCATTTTAAGATTTTCTAATGAAAATTGAGAGTGCCGATGTGCGGGTAGATTCAGAGTCAGGAAGAGGTCAAAAAAGTGTAGAGAGTTGGGGAGTCCATTTTATAAGAAGGATCAATGTCAGGCCATAATTCTTGAATCCATGCCTAATGGATGCTCCAAGGCCACTGGTCTCTTCATCTAGCAAGCAAATGTCCCTATGAGTCACCAATTTTTTATCCCAAATTTTCCCCCCCAACAAATTTGGTCAAGACAACTCCTGCACATAAGGAAAATATGAAGGAAACAACTCAGACCCATGAGCTCACATTCAGGATGAAAAATAGGTTACATGTGGGCTCAGAAATGAATGAGCAGAGCCAGTAGAGAGAGCCATGTGTCCTAGTGGCGCTTCTCTAAAGATGAATCCAAAAATGGAAGCCCAAACAAGTGTCGGGCTGCCGCGTGGCCCTGGTAGCTAAAAAATGGAGAAACGTCTTTGGGCATTTAATACAGGACCTTCTTGCTCTTCAACTACCAGATCTGATTCGATTCAATCTGCTAGGGAACTAGAAGGGACATATTGTGGGTAGATTTGCATAAGGCATTGATATTTAGTGGTTGAACTTTCAAAGCGGGATTCGATGCATATCTCAGGGTGGTTGAAATAGGATTCAATTTTTCCTTCTTCTCTCTCTCTTATTCTTTGTATATATTGTAACACTTCTCATGTTTGAAGTAGAGACATTCTGGGCATAGAGAAACTCTGTCAAATTTGTTTTTAAATGCCATTTTTGAGCAGCGATCCTTCTCCCACACCTGGAAAATGTATTTGTGCTTCTATTCCAGAAATGTAATGGTTTGTGCACCTTCTAGAGAAATAAAAATGTGTTTTTGTGGTGTTCTTCAACCCTTTGCATCATTTTTTTGTTTCTCCATGCCTCTCCATTCCAGATTTGTTTTTATGTGCATGTATTTCACATTTATAGGTACAGGATGTTGTGTTTCATGGAGTTTTATGCCAAATTTGAAGATCTGGGCCGTGTTACTTCTGTCTGACCTCCCTCATCTTGATTTTTTCTATCTCTTTCTCCCTCATCAGAATATCTCGCTTTCTTTGCTGGTGTATCACTGCTTTAGTGTAGGCTCTATTTTTTTCCTTTTTCTCTCTCCTTGGTTCCTTGGAATGGTTAGATTAGGTTAGATTTAGTTTAACTGTACTGGAGTAGCTCATGGCAGGTAGTTTAGGAAGAGGAACCAACCTTCTCTGGAGATATTTCCCACTTTTGTAAGGTCCCACACCTTGGGGAAATTTCAATGTTATGCAATCACACCAAATGAGTCTGCCTTAGAAAAGTAGATTTTTAGAACTCATTTGGGGGTGCTGTTATTTCGCACTAACACATATCTCCTAATTAGCTTGTGAGTACCAGTTACATCTTGGATACAAGATTTGAATCATATAAAGCTTGGAGATTGATCTTCCATTTGTGCAGACAGTAGAGTTTGTAGGATTCACCTCAGAATTACATTCTATGTAGAGGCATTATGACTAGAATGGTAGTTGAATCACCATTGACATTGACATTGGGTTGAAACTTCGTTCTGTGAAGAGGCCATCATGAGAAACTAGCAGAATGGTACCTGATATAATCCGTCAACAAAAGGATTTCATAAAAGATTATCTCAGAACGTTATTTTGTGTCAAGGCATTGCGACCACACAATCAAATTGTAGTTGATCACAAGATTTAGCACTACACAGTGGAGGCGTTGAGGTCTGAAAGAGACTTAGCACTGGAGAATAGAGGCATTGAGTTCTGCAAGAGACTTAGCACTGCATAGCATAGGTGTTGAGGTCTACAAGAGACTTCAAACTACACAACAAAGGCATTGAGGTCTGCAATGGACTTAGGATTGCACATCAGAGGCATTAAAGTCTCAAAAGGGAAAGGTCTTTGTCCATCATTCGACATCAGATCAATCATATCTCTAAGTAGTATGGAGTTCCTTCGAACCAGTTTAGATTCTGTGGAATCAACTCGAAGCCAGGATCTATGCTATAGAGTCAAAGAAGATCCTTATTGTCATATATTTGGTAGCTTATCACCACATAGAAGGAGAGTAGACGTTTCATTCAGAAACTTAGCACCATACATCGAAGGTGTGGAGGGATTCTTCTGATATCATAGTGGCGCAACTGAAGCATCATGGGCCCATAGCCCATAGGTCCAGGATAAGAGAAAATTTATCAAAGTGAGAAGGTTGAAGGAGAAGGAGACCAAAGGGTCTACTACAACATCACTTCTGAGGTGGCAACAGAGTTTCTAGATTCAGGACAGAATGGCAAAATGTTCCAATATAAGATTTTTGGGACAAAAATCCTTTTAAAGTGGGGAGGTGGGATCAGGGGATAATTTTTGGTAAAATAATTTCCCTAAACATCCCTAAATTATGTCAATCTAGAAGATCGTTTCTATAGCTTTCCGACAACTATGAGAACACAACAAACAGACATAGGGAGCTCTAGTTATGTTCAGTCAAAGTTTAGTCAACGGGAAAGGCAACTCTGATCAACAGGTCAATATTGGACCAATCTCACTGCAACACGTGGAAAAAAGGCCTTGGTAAAATTGGAATATTTTTAACCACTGGTATTCAACAATCATAAAATGGAATAGCCCGTCGGAACAAGAGACTCAACTTTTGTTACAGAGGGGAGCCCATCCGCTATGAGGACAACTATATTATCATCAATGTGGTGGGTCCTCAAACCACTACATGGCTTGCTACCATGAGTTTGATTTTCCAATCGTAGGTTGACATGTGGTCTTATTCATCATATTTCCTATGGTTTGAATTTCATATTACTTTGTAATTGTTTCCACGTATTGTTGTCAAATATCACACATACATACATACATACATACATACATATACATATATATATTATATATATATATTATATATATATATATATATATATAACCTCCACACTCTAATGTTCAAACATTAATACATCCAACCATACAAATCTGCCAACCTAAAATACATTCCAAAGACCACGTGGTAGTAAGTGGTGGTGGGGGGCAAACCAAGACATGCGTGGAAGCTTCCACCTGAGTAGGAGGGGGGGAGTTAAGACTCAAGTGATCCTTTGATCACTTTTACATGCGTGGAAAAGGCTTATTATAGCCTAAAACATTATCCTCCCCACCTAATGTGGGATATTACACATTTTCAAATGCATCCACATTACGTGGAAATTATTAGAGGAGGCTAATGTGGGGAATTTATCCCAATTATTATGCTAACTCACCCACTATGGGGTATTATCTCATTTTACATGCCAGGATGAGGCTAATATTATCCTTAAGATAATTTTTAATACATTATTTTAAGGTCCCTAGTTTAGTATAAATAGGGAACTCATTTCTTTGTAATGGACACAAAAACACAACTTTGGAAGCTTAAAGTGATAGCTTGAGGAATATTGTCTAAGCAAGCAGAGGAGCATTTTTATTGATAAGACCTATTTTTTTAGGTTTATTATAAAGTTGTGAAGACCTATTTATTAAATAGGCATTATTGTGGCTAGGAGTTTTTAATACTACCTAGTCAGCCCATCGTGCCACACCAAATTATTGTGAAGCCTAGAATATTGACCAGAGTGCCATAGGGTGTTACGAAGCATCTAGAAGGCCGATTGAGATCTGGAGAATTCCGAACAGTTGAGTTGGTGTTATAAAGCTTGATGACTACGCCAGGAAAGGGGAATTCGGGTGTTATTTTTCACCCTTGTAATCTGAAGGTCTGGATATTCTTCTAAGACAGTTCTTAATGGTTTCCATTAGGTTTTCTTGTGAAATTACTATTTTAACTTATAAGTTTTGACTAGTGGAACAATTTAATAAGAACCCAGAGATGTAGGCAAATGATAAACTTATTATATGCTTGCATTATTTTAAATTGATTGCTGAAGAGAAGAAAATTATTGACAAATAAAATAAGCCTATAGGGGTCCGAGATCAGGTGAATAAAAACTTGATAATTTTAGGATCAAGTTTGGTATCAAAGCTAATTTAGCTCCATATTTGCTTTAGTAAATCTGATTAACAGATTGATTGCTTCAATATTATTGTAATTGGTTTAGTTTGTGTGAACAGGGTACAATTGCACTATGGGAAATATGTCTAAATAGGAAAATAGTGAAGAGTATGAAGCTTATAATCACCAGATATAGGAAGATAACTCTCCCCTTTGATCAATGTATTATTCCTTAGAAGAGGAGAATGCTCGCTTAAAATCAAAACTACAAACCAAGGATGAGCTCTTGGCAAGGTTGCAGTGTGGTGATCAGAGAAAAGAAATACCTTTAACTTTAGATGCAGTGACCATGGTAGATGACTGCACTATAAGTTCACCACTAGAATCTTCTTCTTCCTCCCATTCAGTTTCAGATTCAGGTAATGAAGTATTTGGTTTGTTTGAAAAGCATATTAGAGGAATTGTATCCAAATTATTTTCTAAATTGGAATTTGATGGAAGATGGCCTTGGTAAAAATGGCCAAGGGATTGCTAACCCAATACAGGTCGAGGATCATCCTCGTTTTTGTAGGTTTGGGTTTTCCTAGTACGGGAATGGATATTGGAGAAAGCTCTAAGAATGCTAATGAAAGACAATATTCCAAAATAAAATTGAATACCCCATTAGTCCTAGCAAGAATATTCTGAGAAGGAAAGTTGTTCTTCATTATCATAGGTGCAGGATGTGGTAAGATAAATCAGCAAAGAGGTAATGAGATTCCACCTCTAGTTTCTTACCATAATCATAAGCACAATAAACATTATGATCCACTTTTATAGCTTAATAAGTATGGTTATTATTTTCAAAATATGTGGAATTCCTTTCCATGTACTTTTTGTGGATTGCATAATCATTCTATGGCTAGATGCTAGAAGAGAAAGACATTTATTAAGAAGTTGATGTTGTTCTTCAGGAACAAGGCAAATAAGAAATACCAATCTCGTCATGCATAGTCAAGAAATGGAAGAAAGAGTTCCTCATCCCATAAGAAGGAGATTAAGAGGAATTTTTGTGCTCATTTCAAGAGGAATGGGAATTAGGTGGAAAATTTTTGGAAACTACATCCATCTTGTCATCAAGGTAATGGAAAAACCAAAGATGGAATGGAGTCCTATTGCAAAGGTAAAGGAAGTTTGTACTCCACCACCAGTTGACAATTCAACCTAAGACCAGGTAATACATGAAAGTGAAATTCCTTTAAAATGGGTAAGTCAACAATTTTTCAATTATATATTGCATAATTCAGATTGATGAATAGTATGCAATATTTATTTGGAGATCAGAATTTGTGAGAAAATGCTAAGAGAAAGGTTTACCATACTCAGTGGATTTTATTAGTTATAAAATTTAATTAATGCTCCAAACATATCTCCTAATCAGTTTGTGAGTACCTATTACATCTTGAATACAATATTTGAATTCATATAAATCTTATAGATTGATCTGCCATTTGTACAGATAGTAGATTTCGCAGGAGGTCAACTTAGAATTTCATTATGTGTAGAGGCATTATGACCATGCAACATAATGGTAGCTGAATCACTATTGGCATTTATGTCGGGTTCATAACTTCTTTCTATGAAGAGGCCATCATTGTGCATCTTACAGAATGGTACCTGATATAGCTTGTCAACAAAATGATCTCTTAAAATATTAGCTCAGAATGTCATTCAATGTCAAGGCATTGTGACCACACATTCGAATGGTAGTTGATCATAAGACTTAGCATTGTACAATAGACATGTTGAGGTATGCAAGAGACTTAGCACTGTACAATGGAGGTATTGAGGTCTGACAAGAGACTTAGCACTATAAAGTGGAGGCGTTGAGGTCTGAAAGAGACTTAGTACTGCACAACAAAGGTATTGAAGTCTACAAGAGACTTATCACTACACAGGCAGAGGCGTTGAGGTCTCCAAGAGACTTAGTAGTACACATAAGGAGGTGTTGAAGTTTAAAAAGGGACAAGTCTTTTTCCATCACTGACATCAGATCAATCATAGCTCTAAGTATCATGGAGTTCCTTTGAACCAGTTTGGATTTTTTGGAAAATCAACTCAGAGCAAGGAGTTATGTTATAGAGTCAAAGACAGATCCTTGTTTGTTAGATATATAGAATCTTAGTACTGCACAAAAGGAGTGTAGAGGTTTCATTCAAAAACTTAGCACCATACAATGGAGGTGTGGAGGTATTCTTTTGATATCAGAGTGGCGTAGTGGAAGCATCATGGGACCATAACCCATAGGTTCTAGGATAAGAGAAAATTTTTCGAAGTGAGAAGGTTATCAGGAGAAGAGACCAAAGGGTCTGCTACAATCAGTACTTTCGAGGTGGCAGTAGAGTCTCTAGATTCAGGATAGGATGGAAAAATGTTCCAATATAGGATTTTTGGGAAAAAAATCCTTTCTCAGTGGTGAGGTGTGATCGGGGGATCATTTTTGGTATCAAAATTTCTCTAAACATCCCTAAATTGTGTCAGTGTAGAAGATAGTTTCGAGTGATTTTTGACGACTATGAGAACGCAATAAATGGACATCGGGAGCTCTAGTTATGTCTGGTCAAAGTTTAGTCAATGGGAAAGTCAGCTCTGATCAACATGTCAATATTGGACCAATCGTACTATGACACGTGGCAAAAAATGTTGGAAAAATTGGAGGGGTTTTAACCACCGGTCTTCAACAATCGTAAAATGGAATAGCCCTTCGGAACAAGAGGCTCAATTTTTGTTACGGAGGGGAGCCTACCACGGTGAGGATGATTATATTATCATTAATGTGGTGGCTCCTCAAACCACCACGTGGTTTGCCACCACGAGTTGGATTATCCAATCACACATCAAAAGGTTGTCTTATTCATCATATTTCATGTGGTTTGAATTTCATATTACTTTGTAATTATTTTCCATGCATTGTTTCCAAATGCCATGCATTATGCCAAATACCCCCCACACACACACACACACACACACACATCGACCTCCACACATTAATGTTCAAACATTAATACAACTAACCATACAAATCCACCAACCTAATATACATGCCAAAGACCACGTGGTGGTAAGCGGTGGTGGGGGGCAAACCAAGCCATGCGTGGAAGATTCCATGTGAGTAGGAGGAGGGGGGCAGTTAAGCCTCAAGTGGTCCTTTGACCACTTTTACATGCGTGGAAAAGGCTTATTAAAGCCTAAAACATTATCCTCCCCACCTAATGTGGTATATTACGCATTTTCAAATGTATCCACATTACGTGGAAATTATTAGAGGAGGCTAATGTGGGGATTTTATCCCAATTATTATGCTAAGCTACACACTATGGGATATTATCCCATTTTACATGCCACAGTGAGGCTAATATTAGCCTTCAGATAATTTTTAATACATTATTTTAAGGTCCCTATTTGGGTATAAATAGGGGACTCGTTTCTTTATAATGGACACACACAGACAAAAACTTGGAATCTCATTCCTAGAGCTCGGAAAGTAAGAGATCGAGCTAAGAGAAGAGTTAGATATTATGTCAATGACATAGTTGTCTAAAGTCTTAATTGATTCAGGCATTATTATTTTAAAAATTATTGACCGATTAATTTTTAGGCAAAAGTAAATTAAAATTATTGTGACTAGGAGTTATTAATACTACCTGGTCAGCCCATAGCACCACACCAAATTATTGTGAATCCTGGAATATTGACTGGAGTGCCATCAGGCGTTACAAAGCATCTGGAAGGCCGATCAAGAACTGGAGGATTCTGAACATTTGAGTTGGTGCCATATAGCTTGCCAAATACGCCATGAAAGGGGTAGTCAGGTGATATTTTTCACCCTTGTCATCTGAAGGTCTATATATTATTCTAAGAAAGTTCTTAATAGTTTCCATTAGATTTTCTTGCAAAAGTACTATTGTAACTTACAAGTTTTGACTAGTGGAACGGTTCGATAAGAACTCGAATACGTAGGCACTTACCGAAATCCTAATCAATATTTGTGCAATTTGTCATTATATGCTTGCATTAATTTTAATTGATTACTTAAAAGGAGAAAATTATCGGCAAATAAAATAAGCCTATAGGTGTTCGAGATCAGGTAAATAAAAACTTCATAATTTTCAGATCAAGTTTGGTATCAGAGCTGGTTTAGCTCCATATTTGCTTGAATAAATTTTATTAACAGAGTGATTTCTTCAAGATTGGTGTAGTTGGTTTAGTTTATGTGAACATGGTACAATTGCACTATGGGAAATATGTCTAAAGAAGTGAAGCTCGAAGAGGTTGAAGCTTATAATCACCAGATCCAGGAAGAGAACTCTCTCCTGTGATCAATGTATTACTCCTAGGAAGAGGAGAATTCTCGCTTGAAATCATAACTATAAACCAAGGATGGTCTCTTGGCAAGATTGCAGTGTGGTGATCAGAGAAAGGAAATACCTTTAACTTCAGATGTAGTGACCATGGTAGATGAAAACACTATAAGATTTTCACCACTGGAATATTCTTCTTCCTCCCATTCAGTTTCAGAATCAGGTAATGAAGTCTTCAATATGTTTCAAAAGCATACTATAGGCATTGTATCCAAATTACTAGATAAAATGGGATTTTATGGAAGAGGCCTTGGTAAAAATGGCCAAGGAATTTCTAACCCAATACAAGTAGAGGATCATCCTCATTTTACAGGTTTGGGTTTTTCTAGTGTAGGAATGGAAATTTGAGAATGCTCCAAGAACGCTGACGGAAGACAAGCTTCAAAAAGCAAAGTGATGACCCCACTAGTCCTGCAAGAATATTCTGAGTAGGAAAGTTGTTCTTCGTCATCACAGGAAGGATGTGGTAAGAGAAATCAGTGAAGAGGTAATGAGATTCCACCTCCAGTTTCTTACCATAATCATAATCACAATAAAACATCTGATCCACTTTTTCAGTTTAAGAATTATGGTTATGATTTTCAGAAGATGTGGAATTCCATTCCATGTAAGTTTTTTGGATTGCATAAGCATTCTATGGCCAAATGTTGGAAGAGAAGGACATTGATGAATAATTTTATGTCATTTGTAAGGAACAAGGAAAATCAGAAAGACCAATCTCGTCATGCAGAGTCGAGAAATGGCAGAAAGAGTTCCTCATCCCAGAAGAAGGAGATTAAGAGGAACTTTTGTGCTCATTCCCATAGGAATGGGCACCGGGTGGAAAATTGATGGAAAGTACATCAATCTTGCCATCAGAGTAATGGCAATCCAAATATGTTATGGAGGCCTATTGGAAAGGCAAAGGAAGTTTTTACTCCACCACCAATTGACAATTTAACCCAGGACCAGGTAATACCTGAAAGTGATAGTCCTTTAAAATGGGTAAGTCAACAATTTTTCAATTATATATTGCATAATTCAGATTGATGAATAATATGCAATATTTATTTGGAGATCATAATTTGTGAGCAAATGCTAAGAGAAAGGTTTACCATACTTAATGGATTTTCTTACTTAGAAAATTTGGTTAATGCACCAAACATATCTCCTAATCAACTTGTGAGTACCTGTTACAGCTTGGATACAAGATTTGACTCATATAAATCGTGGAGATTGATCTTCCATTTGTGCAGATAGTATATTTTTTAGGAGTCAGCTCGGAACTTCATTCTGTGTAGAGGCATTGTGACCAGAATGGTAGCTCAATCATCGTTGACATTAACATCGGGTCGGAACTTCGTTTTGTGAAGAGACCATCATGGGAAACTAGCAGAATGGTACTTAATATAATTTTTCAACAAAAGGATCTCTCAAAAAATTAGTTTAGAATGTCATTCGGTGTTGTTTTCCTCTCAATTTTCCCCGAATCTAATTTTGTGGAAATTGGAGCCCCGCTCATATGAAGGGGAAAATTTCTAAGTTAAGGCCCACAGTCAATCAGGAAGGGAAACGTGGCTTGCATTGAAAATTCAACAGTGGGGGCATGGAATTTTGGGGGAAATATTGGAATTTTCCCCTTTCCAAAATAGATAAAGTATAAAAGCAAAACACACCCCTGCAACCAGTCAGGTGATGCCATGTGTCGAAGAATAAAATTGAAACAGTGGACCCACAGAGGTTTTTAAGAATTTGAGCTTTTTGTTAAAAAGAGTTTAAATGGTAGATTTGAACTACATTTCCTCAGCCACTCAGATGATGCCACGTGTCCAACTTTTGACAGAGTTGCGGAGGGGCAGAGCAAAATGAGAAATCACGCTTTTTCTCCCAAATGTCAGGAAATGTGAATTTCTCCCCCAAGGCCATATTTGCATGGATCTTGCCACGTGTAGGGTCCTAATTATAAGGTAAAAGGGGGAAAAGATAGGCAAACACAATCATCTGGTTTTTAATGCCATTAACGAACCAGAGCTCTACAAAGCGCAAAAATGGATCATTCTTCATTCTTTTTCTCTATGCCCTTGTTGTTTCCCCATGAGATACATTTTTGGTTTATTGTGGTGCCAAATCGATCAATTTAAAGAAATGTAAAGTTTGATCATAAAAAAATAGAGTTTATCAGGCATACGCGATAAAAAGGGAGAAAACTTACCAGTAAGCACTTGAGAGTTATGAAAGTGTTTAAAAGGTGGAAATGGAAGGACCACGTGAAGAAGAAAATCATGAGATTCCCTCTGCTAAAATAATCATGCTCAAACTAATGAAATATTCACCTTTTTGAACCTCCAGTTTTCATGAGTATGTTTGTTTCATGTCACTTTCCAAAAGAGGATTTGCAACAAACATTATTCCTTTCAGATATTATTTTCTTAGGGACAAAGTATGGATGTATACGAATTGTTATAAATATATGGCTTTGGCCATGAGAAAAGGGGATTCTGGTTTTCTATGAAGGTTGTAAATTCTGAAGTAATTCAATACAGAAGTTCTTTCTTTTCTTATGTTCATATTTCTCTCTCCTTGCTCGATTCAATGGATTATTTGTTTTGCATTCAATAGAAACTTTGTGTTCTAGTATGTGTGAATCTTTAAAACTTTTTGTCTGCTGATTTACGCCAGTGGTGAAGTAATTGATCCTTTTCTATATTTTCTTGGTTTAATGTAAGTATGGATATACTTTGCTATCTATATTTTCTAAAAGCATTATTGTTTTCTTCCTTCTCCCATATTCGTATTATTGCATTCCTTCTGATTGATAATCTTTTAAGTATGAAACCGTTCCAGAATATTAGGGTCCAAACATTGAGAGTTGTATATCTGTACATTTGTTTTTCCTGATTTCAATAAGGGAACCTCTACCATTAAAGAGGAGGGACTTGTTGTCCCCTGATTTTGGTTTCAACCCATGTTCCATTTTGAAACCCAACAGTTTTTACTTTTTGGTGACTATGCTAGGGATTCATTGCAAATGGATTCCAGTTTTTGAATAACAACTTTTTGATCATCTTTGATCTGGCGAATCCATGATACACTCGGGGTATAAGAACCCTTGGGGAAGAAGACCCTCATTTCCAACTTTTGGATCATCAAGGTTTCTCTCTCCCTTCATCAACAAGAAAAATAAGAGGAACAAGGTCTGCAAGCACTCCTTCTGCTAGAGACAACAATTCTGGGAGTGACATCCCTCAAGATCAAATCAGTCCTAATTTGCATGCTTTGATTCTCGCTAGTGTTTCAGTTCCTCTCCAAACAATATTTCCAAGGATGGAAGCTCCTCTGCCTTGGGGCCAAAGGGTTGGGCCTCTTGGTCTTCCCCAATAACTGCATGAATTTCCTAGAGGCAATAGAAAGAATTTCCCAAAATTCAAAGGTGATGGGAAGGTTCATCCAGATGAACATATTGTGGCCTTCATTTTTTCTTGTGGTGTTCTCAAATTTGAACATGAAGATATCTCCGTTAGAATTTTTGTGGAGACATTGCAAGATAATGCTGCTGATTGGTTATATCATATCCCTGCTAGATCCATCACCAATTGGAACACCATGACGACCCAGTTTGAGCAGAATTTCAAACTTACTGAGGATGTACATGCCCTCTTGGCCTAGATTTCTCAAATCATGAAAGAGTCACATGAGCCTATGAGGGAATTTGTGGCCAAATTCAACATGTTGTTTAACAAGATCCCACAAAACACATGCCCTATGGATTAGATTCAGATATGTTTCTTCTTAATACCCAACTACCTGAAGTGAGCTATGCAATTAGAAGAGCTAATCTTTCCACTTTAGATGTTGATCAGAGATTTGTTCTCAGTGTTGAAGATGATTTGATCATGTCTAGCAAGTTAAGGAGAGAATCATCCAAATCCAAAGCATCTCCTTCTTCCACATCTTCTCCTGAAACTAATGCAGATTAGTAAGTACAGAAACTTGATAATGATCTCATTACTCTCAAAAAGCAATTAGCCCAGCATGCTCCTTATCAGGATGTTCCTAGGAAGAATTTTCAGCCCAGGAATCAGTTGCCATCTCCTCAGACTAGATTGGCAATTAAAGGCCCGCCTGTTAAAGTTCCAGTCAATGAAACATGTGAAGTGTTGGAGCCTGATGATGAGGAAGAGGATGGAATCTATGAAGAACATGAAGAGGAAGCTGATGAAGAATTAGAAGAGTTGAATGGATCTCGTGTCCATTTTCTCACCACTGAAGGTATAGATGAAGAGAATGATTATGAAGAAAGAGTTACAGAGATGAAAAATGAATCATATGTTGTCATGACTCGTAAGCAATCCAACAAGAAGGAGAAAGTGGTGCATCCTACTAAAAGATCTAAGGAGCCTCCTATGCTCATTCCAGTGATTACAAGGAAAGGAGATCCTATTCTAACTTCTTCCACACCCAAGGTAAGTTCTGTTGTCCCTTCCTCCTATGTTTATGCTCCTAAAACATCTTTCCCTTTAGATGATAGAGTTGATAAGTCAAAAGTTTCATCTAACCCTATCAATGATGCTCCATCTACCTCTGGTTCTTTTGACATTATTAACCATATTAAGAAAACTAAGATCCAGATCTCAAAGGCTAAATTCTACCAAACCCATCCCAAGGCCTTTGCTAAGATGGTAGACTTTGTAAATTCCAAATCCAAGCCCTCATCCCATGGTCCTAAGGGCATCTTTCCCACTCCATCTTCTTCATCTCAACCCATCCTTATATTAGCAATTACTTCATCTGATGAGAAGATCAAACCATTTTATGTCACTCTCCTCATAGCTGGTCACAAACTCAACAATTGTGTCATTGATTCTGGTGCCTCATACAATTTTATGCCTACCAAGGTAGCTCATGCTTTAGGCTTAAACCTAACCCACACTTTTGGTTCATGTTACTCAATGGAAAGCAGAGAAGTGCCATTGGTTGGAAGGATCAAGGATGCACAAGTAGCCTTTGTTGCTTTGCCAGAGAAGAGAGTTTTAGCCACCATCTTAGTAGTTGATATTCCCCCTTCCTATGACATGCTGCTGAGTAGAATTTTTTGCAAAAATTTTGGAGGAGAAATCATGATGGATTGGTCACATGCTCTTATTCTAGTGAATGGGAAGATGAGGAAGTTGAATCCTGAGAAACAAACTGAATATATCAATGTGTAAAAAATAGATGATCCAAAAGCACAAGTATTGTATGTTGATATTGGGCGTGGTAATTACATGGTTATGTCACAAGGTGAGACAAAGCCAATGGGAATAAACTCATCCAATGGATTTGGGATACCTTGCAATAAAAAAGAGAACATTCAAGTTCTTAAAACTACTCATAGTCATTCCCCACACCTTCAGGTGTTCACTCCTCAGCATTACCTTATTTTCACCAATGAATGTCTTCTTAATGCCCCTCATGATGCATGCCAATTTGGTATTTCTTCCAATGATGAGGAAGATAAACAACTTAAGGCTTTGTTTCAACCTGAAACGGAGTCTATGTAAGATATGTCATGTGCTAGGATTGGATGTTCTTGTTTTGAAGGAAGTAACCTCATGATGGTAAAAGAGGAGGTGCATCACAACAGAGTGAATAGGTTTTATTCTTCTCCTGTGTTTGAGGGATTCCAATATACTGAGATGGAGATATCTGTTGACCATTCTCTTGTTGTTTTAAATTACCTCAATGAAAAACAAGTGCGTTTACCTACATAAAATGGAATCAGTTGGAGAACTGTTCCACTTGCTATATTTAATAATGAGATGAGCACACATACACCTTTTTATAGCCCTTCAAAGCAAATAGAAGTCAATGAGCCACACTTGGAAATTTTTCTTCACGATTACGACAATCCTATTTCAACTCACCCTTTGGGATGTAAACAAGGAGAAGGGGATGATGTGATTGATTCATATTTACCTAGTCTATTAGCTTTCAAGTTCCCTTTGGATCATGAAGACAAATAAGTAGTGAAACTTGCAACCAAGAGCCAAGATCTCCTAGAAGTGGAAAACAAAGTTATTGATTTTGCAAAGGCAGCATGGATGTTTCTTAAGAACAAGGTGGAAATTCCTCAGAATGGCATTAATTCATCTGCCCCCTTTCTCCAAATTCCTTTTATAAATGGTTACAAGGGAGATTCAATTGAAGTGTGTGATACTCTTGAACTATGATACAGTGGGAATTTACACACACATCTAATTAGAACATCAAAGAAAGAAATGAATGCTATGAGGATTGGATTTAGTTGTCTGATTTCAGTGATGTGTAAAACTCAATTAGGGGACAACCAAGGTTCTTACAAGGCCCTGTATGGCAACATTCATTCACAAAAGGAGAGCTTCAGACAGGTTTCCTTTTCTTCACAAGGATTGAATATTTTTAGTGTGGAATGTCACTATATGGATGGATTTCTTTCCTCAGGTTTTCTTTTCAAACCTCGTAATTTCTCCACAGTGATTTGGTATGCCCAATTACCTATTTTCAAATAAAAGGTGCCTGATGCTTTTAGAGTGTTGTTTCACAAGGGTACATTTTTCTCTCATCCAGTCTCTGGGGTTGTATAATTTCATACAGTTATTTCTCTCTCCCCTGTAAATATCCTTTTCTTTTCTTCTCTGTACATTTTGTATAGCGTTGTGCTTTACTTGTTTTTGTTTTGGTTGGTTTCCTTTATGTGTTCTCTTCTATGTTGGTATTGCTTCTTTTGACTCCATTGCCCATTGGTTAAGACACTGATTCGATCTGATTACCCAGAATTCTCTAAGGTTCTTGATTTTACCTCTTTCCTCTGCCAAATCATCCCCAAAAGGAGCCAGTTGTTGTCCTCTAAATTTTCCCTGAATCTAATTTCATGGAAATTGGCACGCCACTCATACGAAGGGGAAAAATTCTAAGTTAAGGCCCGCAGTCAATTAGGAAGGGAAAAGTGGCCTGTGTTGAAAATTCAAGGGTGGGGGGCATGGACTTTCGGGGGAAATATTGAAATTTTCCCATTTCCAAAATAGATAAAGTATAAAAGTGAAACACACCCCCGCAACCAATCAGGTGATGCCACGTGTTGAAGAATGAAATTGGAATAATAGGCCCGTAAAGGTTTTTGAGAATTTGAGATTTTTGTTAAAAAGAGTTTAAATGGTAGATTTGAACCGCTTTTCCTCAGCCACTCAGATGACGCCACGTGTTTGAATTTTGGCAGAGTTGCGGAGGGGCGGAGCAAAATGAGAAGTTGTGCTTTTTCTCCCAAACGTCAGGAAATGCATATATCTCCCCTAGGGTTTTCGTTGCATGGATCTTGCCACGTGTAGGGTCATAATTTGAAGGTAAAAGGGGGAAAAGATAGCCAAACACACTCATCTAGTTTTTAACGCTATTAACGAACCAGAGCTTTGTAAAGAACAAAAATGGATCATTCTTCATTCTTTTTCTCTGTGCCCTTTTCGTTTCCTCGTGATATGAATTTTTGGTTTATTGTCGGGCCAAATTGATAAATTTGAAGAAATGTAAAGTTTCATCATCAGAAAACAGAGTTTATCGGGCATACACAATAAAATGGGAGAAAACTTACCAGTAAGCACTTGAGTGTTATGAAAGTGGTTAAAAGGTGGAAATGAAAGGACTACGTGAAGAAGAAAATCATGAGATGCCCCCTGCTAAAATAATTGTTAGAAAAATAAGGGATAAAATATGCGGAATAATCCCTCACAGAATTGCAACAGTAGAAACTAATATGCAGAAATTATTACAGATCTCAAATAAAATTGTAGAATAAAATAACACAACACAAAGAGACAGTATTTAACGTGGTTCACCCAATTTGGGCTACGTCCACCAAGAATCACTTGCTCAGATTTTATTACAAGCCACCGCTCTCTCAATACAATACCCAGATCCGTTTGGAGCTATGCTCAACAAACTCTACAAAATTCACACCTGAATTCAAAACACATCTGCAATATATTTTCTTGTATATCTATCATATGCATAAGACCGTATAAATAGACAACTACTTAAGCAGTTTTACAAAACCATGGGAAAAACCCGTCCCATAAACCTATGGGTCAAAAACTCACCCATATGAGAAGAGCATGTTTCCTGATATGTCGGGTGCATTTTTTGAGGCCAAAAAAAATTTACGCCTAATTTTTTTTTTTTTGGGGGTTGCGCCCCCGAACCCCTACTACCGGGGGCTACCGGCCCAACCTCGAACCCTGGCGAGGATACATGAAAAGTGTAAAATACTCTTAGTGTACAGTCTTTAACACTTTCACACATCAAAATAGGCTCCACAACCTAACAATCTCCCAATTGGAGACTACTTTTCCTTTGAGCAAGCTTCTCAACCCTTCACTAGTTTCTGTGAAGACCAACCAAAGCTGAACACAACTTTAGTTTTTCCCTTGTGACCACCTTGGTCATCATGTCTGTAGGATTCTGACTGGTATGAATCTTCTCCAACTTCAACTTCTCTTCCTACAAAGTTGTCCTAATGAAATGGTACCTTAACTGTATATGCTTCGTCCTAGAGTGGAAAGCAGAGTTCTTAGCTAGGTGTATAGCACTCTGACTATCACTATGCAACTTACATTCCTCCTGCTTATGCTCCAACTCCTCAAGCAATTGTTGTAACCAAATCATCTATTTGCTTGCCTCTGTTGCAGTAACATACTCAGCCTCCATGGTTGACAAAGCCACCAGCTTCTGTAGTTGTGAAATCCAGCTCACTACTATCCCACCTACAGTGTAAATATAACATGTCGTGCTTCTCCTACTATCTACATCTCCAGCTATGTCTAAATCTACATAACCACGTAAAGTGGTGTCTGATCCATTATAGCACAAAATTTCTCCCATGGTTCCTCTCAAATACCGAAGGATCCACTTTACTGCTTGCCAATGCTCTTTACCTGGATCACTCATAAATCTACTCACAGCTCCCACTGCATGGGCAATATTAGGCCTAGTGCACACCATAGCATACATCAAATTGCTAACTGCTAATGAGTAAGGTACCTTGGACATCTGGTTTCTTTTCTACTCTGTCTTGGGACACTGCTCCTTTGATAACTTAAAATGGCCTGCCAAAGGAGTCCCAACCGGTTTAGCATCCTGCATGTTAAACCTATCCAATACCTTCTTAATGTACTCTTCCTAAGATAAAGTCAACTTCTGTTCCTTCCTATCCCGAGTTATCCTCATACCAAGGATTTGTCTGGCTGCCCCCAAATCCTTCATATCAAAGGATTCACTTAGCTGTTTCTTGAGTACTTTTATTTCCTGCATGTTTTTACTTGCAACCAACATGTCATCTACATACAAACACAGGATAATATAACTTCCATCCTAAAATTTCTTTGTATACACGCAATGTTTAGAATGACATCTAATATAACCTTGCTCCATCATGAAGCTATCAAACTTATTATACCATTGACGTGGAGCTTGTTTCAAGCCATACAAGCTCTTCTTCAGTTTGCACACCATCTCCTCTTTACCTTTGACTCCATATTCTTCTGGCTGCTGCATATATAGCTCCTCCTCCAAATCACCATGGAGAAATACAGTCTTTACATCTAACTATTCTAAGTGCAAGTCTTCTGCTGCCACTATTCCAAGAACAGTTATGATAGAAGTTATTTTTACTACAGGAGAAAAAATCTCATCAAAATCTATACCTTGTTTCTGTGCAAACCCCTTGACCACTAACCAGGCCTTATATCTTTTCTTTCCTCCTTCTTCATCTTTAAATCTGTACACCCACTTGTTCTGCAATGCTCTTTTTCCTTCCGGTAGCTTCACCAAATCCCAAGTCTGGTTCTCCATGAGAGACTTATGCTCCTCATCCATGGCTTGCTCCCACTTCTTACTGGCATCTACTTGTATTGCTTCATCAAAGCTCTCTAGCTCTCCACTATCAGTGAGTAATAAATAATAAAGAGAAGGAGAAAAACGTTCAGGTTCTTTTCTTACCCTAGAAGACCTCCTCACTGTAGGAGTTTGGGGTTCCAGTTGAGTAGGTTCCTGAACTGATTCATCGGTCACTTTCCCATCTGGAAGATCCTCTACCACTGCATATTCTTTCTTGGATTCTTCCCTGTTTTCCTGCAACTGTTGCTTATACATGACTTTCTCATTAAAGACCACATCCCTAGACCAAATGATTTTCTTTTCCTTAATACTCCAACATTTAAATCCAAAGTCATCACCACCATAACTAATGAAATTACATTTTTCTAATTTAGCCTCTAGCTTGGTCCTATCATCCTTGTCTATATGAACAAACACTTCACATCCAAAGAATCTAAGAAATGAATAATCAACTTTCTTACCATACCATGCCTCCTTAGGTATTCCTCCATCCAAGGCACTTGAGGGTCCTCTGTTTATCAAGTACATAGCTGTGCTCACTGCTTCTACCCAAAAAGAAAGAGGCAGTCCTGCATGTAACCTCATGCTCCTAGCACGTTCCATTATTGTTCTGTTCATCCTTTCTGATACCCCATTCTGCTGTGGAGTTCCTGGAACTGTCTTTTACTTGTGAATTCCATTCTTAGAATAGTAATCATTAAATTCATTGTTGTAATACTCCCCTCCATTATCTGACCTGAGACATTTTAGCTTAAGACCTATTTCATTCTCTACCAAGGCTTTCCATTTAACAAAAGTGTCAAATACATCAGATTTGTTTCTAATACAATAAACCCAAACTTTCCTTGTTGCATCATCAATAAAAGTAACATAATAACTTACTCTAACTTACTCTCTTTCTTCGTAGGTCCAACCTTGAGAAACCTTACTCGCTTCTGTTTCCCATAGATGCAGTTCTCACAGAAATCCAAACCTGTTTCTGTATATCCAGGAAAATTCTTCTTTATGATGTTCATGCCCTTATGGCTCATATGACCGAGCCTATAGTACCATAATGTTGTATCTACATCTGAAGCCACAAGATTACAATCATTAGTACTATCAGTGGTTAAATACAAGGTTCCAACCTTCTTACCTCTTGCCACCACAAGAGCACCCTTGGTAACCTTCCAAGAGTTAGCTGTAAATATCATAGTACAACCATCACTTCCCAATTTCCCTGTCGATATCAAGTTTCTCCTTAATGTAGGCACATGTCTGACATCCTTCAATAGCGATGTATTCCCATTCTACATCTTAACCTGAACAGAACCTTTTCCAACTATACTGCAAGGCTCATCATCACCAAGAAAAACATGCCCAAAATCCCTTTGAACATAATCAACAAAATAATGCCTATGTGGAGTAGCATGAAAAGAAGCCCCTGAATCTAAAACCCAAGATTTAGTGATATTATGCAAAGAAAGAATCAAAGCATCCTGACATACATTACCCAATGCCACATTTGCCTCCTTGTTTTCTTCCTGTTGTTTCTTCTTATCCTGAAGCTCCCAACAGTCCTTCTTTGCATGCCCAGGCTTTCCACAATTCCAGCATATAATCTTGTTCTTGGATTTTGACCTTTCCCGATCTTTTGATTTTCCACGGTTTCCTCTATTCTTCTGTCTCCCTCTAGTTTCCACTGTCAAAGCATTCCCTGAAGTAGAAGATTCCCCAGAGATTTTTCTTCGCATTTCCTCACTTAGAATCACCCCTACAACATCCTCAAACTTCAACTTTGAGTTAGCTGGAACCGAGTTACTTACCGCCATTACCAGGCTATTCCAACTCTTAGGTAAAGAGCACATAATTAATAAAGCCCTAACTTCTTCATCAAATTCTATTGTAACCGAAGCTAGCATATTCACAACCGTATTGAAATCATTTAAATGATCTGCTACTGAACTATTCTCAGACATCTTCATATTAAACAACTTTTTCATTAAAAATATCTTATTAAAGGCAGAGGATTTTTCATACAACTTCCCTAATGCATCCATTAGATATTTTGTAGTCTTTTCCTTTGAAACATTAAATAATAACGAAGATGCAAGACACATCCGGATCATTCCAAGTGCCTTCCGATCCAACAAATCCCATTCCACATCTATCATACTCAAGGGTTTGTTCACCTTCTCAGACAGCGGAGTATAAAGATCCTTTTGATAAAGGTAATCTTCCATCTGCATCTTCCAAAGACTGAAATTCTACCCATTGAATTTATCAACCCTAGATCTTCCATCATCTGCCATAGCTCCCACTCAAACTAAAAACTTTCCCTGCGATTCAACACTTCAGCAAACTAAACCAGGCTCTGATACCAATTGTTAGAAAAATAAGGCATAAAATATGCGGAATAATCCCTCACAGAATTGCAACAGTAGAAACTAATATGCAAAAATTATTACAGATCTCAAATAAAATTGCAGAATAAAATAACACAACACAAAGAGACAGTATTTAACATGGTTCACCCAATTTGGGCTACGTCCACCAAGAATCACTTGATCAGATTTTATTACAAGCCACCGCTCTCTCAATACAATACCTAGATCCGTTTGGAGCTATGCTCAACAAACTCTACAGAATTCACACCCGAATTCAAAACACATATGCAATACATTTGCTTGTATATCTATCATATGCATAAGACCATATAAATAGATAAATACTTAAGCAGTTTTACAAAACTGTGGGTATCAAAACCATGGGAAAAACCCGTCCCATAAACCTATGGGTCAAAAAACTCGCCCATATGAGAAGAGCACGTTTCCCGATATGTCGGGTGCATTTTTTGAGGCCAAAAAAAATTTATGCCAAATTTTTTTTTTCGGGGGCTGTGCCCCCAAACCCCTGCTATCAGGGGCTGCCACCCCCGGACCCCAGCTCGGGGCCCGACCCAACCCCGAACCCTGGCGAGGATACATGAAAAGTGTACAGTACTCTTAGTGTCAATCTTCAACACTTTCACACATGAAAACAGGCTCCACAACCTAACAATAATCATGCTCGAACTGAAAAAATATTCACCTTTTTGAAGCTCTAGTTTTCATGAGTACGTTTGTTTCATGTCACTTTCCAAAATCGGACCTGCAACAAACATTATTCCTTTCAGATATTCTTTTCATGGGGAAAAATTATGGATGTATACAAATTGTTATAAATATATGGCTTTGGCCACGGGAAAAGGGGATTTTGGGTTTCTAGGAAGGTTGTAAATTCTAAAGTAATTCAATATAGAAGTTATTTCTTTTCTTATTTTCCTCTGTTATATCTTTCTCTCTCCTTTCTCAATTCAAAGGATCATTTTTTTTCATTCAATAGAAACTTTTTGTTTTGGTCTATGTAAATATTTAGAACTTTGTGTCTGCCGATTTGCGCCGGTGGTGAAGTAATTGATCCTTTTCTATATTTTCTTGGTTCAATGTAAGTAGGGGGATACTTTGATATCTATATTTCATAAAAGCATTGTTTTTTAATTCTTTCTCCAATCTCCATATTCTTCTATTCCTTTTGATTGATAATATTTTAAGTATGAAAAAATTCCAGAATATTAGGGTCCAAACATTGAGAGTTGTATATCTGTACACTTGTTTTTCCTGCTTTCAATAAGGGAACCTTTCCCATTAAAATGGAGGGACCTTATTGTCCCCTGACTATGGTTTTAACCTGTGTTCCATTCTTAAACCCAACAGGTGTCAAGGCAATGTGACCACACATTTGAATGGTAGTTGATCATCAGACTTAGCACTGCACAACAGAGGTGTTGAGGTCTGCAAGAGACTTAGCACTGCACAACGGAGGCATTAAGGTCTGCAAGAGACTTAGAATTGCACACCAAAGGCATTCAAGTCTGCAAGAGACTTAGCACTACACATCGGAGGTGTTGAAATATAAAAAGGGACAAGTCTTTGTCCATTACTGACATCAGATCAATCATAGCTCTAAGTAGCATGGAGTTGCTTCGAACTAGTTTGGATTTTACGGAATCAATTCAGAGCCAGGAGTTTTGTTATAGAGTCGAAGAAGATCCTTGTTGTCATATATTTTCAAGCTTAGCATTGTACAGAAGGAGCGTAGAGGTTTCATTCAGAAACTTAGCACCATACAGCGGAGGCATAGAGGCCTTCTTCTGATATCAGAGTGGCACAGCAGAAGCATCATGGTCCCATAGCCACAGGTCCAGGATAAGAGGAAATTTGTCTAAGTGAGAAGGTTTTAGGAGAAGAGACCAAAGGGTCTACTACAGTAGCACTTCTGAGGTGGCATTAGAGTTTCCAGATTCAGGACAGGATGGTAAAATGTTCCAATATAAGATTTTTGGGACAAAAGTCCTTTCTCAGTGGGGAGGTGTGATCAGGGGATCATTTTTGGTATCAAATTTCCCTTAACATCCCTTAATTATGTTAGTGTAGAAGATAGTTTTGAGAGCTTTTCGACGACTATGAGAATGCAACAAACAGACATCGGGAGCTCTAGTTATGTCCGGTCAAAGTTTAGTCAATAAGAAAGTCAACTCTAGTCAACAGGTCAATATTGGACTAATCACATTGTGAAACATGGTAAAAAGGTGTTGGTAAAATTGGAGGGGTTTTAACCACTGGTCTTTGATAATTGTAAAATGGAATAGCCCGTCGGAACAAGAGGCTCAACTTTTGTTATGGAGGGGAGCCAGGTCGCCGTGAGGACGATTATATTATCACCAACATTGTGGGTCCTCAAACCACCATGTGGCTTGCCACCACAAGTTCGATTTTCCAATCGTGGGTTGACAGATGGTCTTATTCGTCATATTTCATGTGGGTCCAATTTCATATTACTTTGTAATTATTTGCCACGCATTATGCCAAATACCACGCATATATATATATATATATATATATATATATATATATATATCAACCTCCACACATTAATGTTCAAACATTAATACAGCCAGCCATACAAATCCGCCAACCTAATATACATGCCAAAGACCACGTGGTGGTAAGCAGTGGTGGGGGGGAAAAGCAAGCCATGCGTGGAAGCTTCCACGTGAGTAGGAGGAGGTGGGCGGTTAAGCCTCAAGTGGTTCTTTGACCACGTTTACATGCGTGGAAAAGGATTATTAAAGCCTAAAACATTATCCTCCCCACCTAATGTGGGATATTACACATTTTTCAAATGCATCCACATTAAGTGGAAATTATTAGAGGCTAATGTGAGGATTTTATCCCAATTATTATGCTAAGCTGCCCACTATGGGATATTATCCAATTTTACATGCCACGATGAGGCTAATATTAGCCTTAAGGTATTTTTTTAATACATTATATTAAGGGCCCTATATCGTTATAAATAGGGGACCCGTTTCTTTGTAATGGACACACACAGACATAACTGGGAAGTTCATTCCTAGAGCTCGGAAAGGCGGAGATCGAGCTAAGAGGAGAGTTAGATATTATGTCAATGACATAGTTATGTGAAGTCCTAATTTATCTAGGCATTATTATTTTTTAATTATTTAAACTATTATTTTTTAGGCAATAGTAAATTAAAATTATTGGGACTAGGAGTTATTAATACTACCTAGTTGGACCATATCACCACACCAAATTATTGTGAAGCCTGGAATATCGACCGAACTACCATAGGGCATTACAAAGCATCTGGAAGGCCGATCGAGAACCGGAGGATTCTGAATGTTGGAGTTGGTGTCATATAGCTTGCCGAATACACCATGAATTGGGAAGTCGGGTGATATTTTTCACCCTTGTCATCTGAAGGTTTGGATATTCTTATATGCAAGTTATTAATAGTTTCCATTAGGTTTTCTTGTGAAAGTACTATTATAACTTACAAGTTTTGACTAGTGGAACGGTTCGATAAGAACCTAGATACGTAGGCAATTTCTGAACTCAATCCGTAATCAATCTTTGTGCAATTTTTCATTATATGCTTGCATTAATTTTAAATTGATTACTTAAAAGGAGAAAATTATCGGCAAATAAAATAATCCTATAGGGGTATGAGATCAAGTGAATAAAAACTTCAGAATTTTTGGATCATCTTCTCGCTATATGTTTTGTGCTAGTAGCCTAGGCATAACCATTGGGCACAGAGTCACTGGATACCTGTGAAACCCAGATGAACCCTTGTAACAACTTAAAGCTGAACCTATGCTACTGCTTGCACTCTCAATTTTCATAAGAAAATATTTAAAATAATATTTGTGAGAGTAGAAAATCATCTTGACTGAATATTTTCACCTGTTATTCTTTGCAACCATGTTCTGTGAGACTGAAAATGGTTTTCTCGAAATATAATTCTAACAACTATGAAATACACAATTGATGATTTCTTGAGATGTATTACACACTGCAGAACATTGAATGAGACATTTTTTAAATTTTAACTTCATGGAACTCTATTAAATTTAAATTATATCTTTTTTCGACATGATGTTGAAGGATGTTCCTGATATAGTGGAGGTACTATAAGTTCACTTATGATTGACCTTAAAGGACTAAAAGGATGATAACTTAGTGAATTATGAACTCAATCATTATTTTAGTTTTTTTTGCATTTGTTTCCTTTTAACATTTGCAACTGTTAGTCACAAGTATGAACTTTATTCTTGTTACAATAGCCATTCGAGAGGCACATGTAAATGCACACTAATACAACTTAGGAGAAACAAAACATGTTCCGAAGAACTTAGGTAAATTGAAACCTAAACTAGAACAAGACAATGTGCATATGCACTTAGAGGAATTTAAAATTCTAATCTAACATGTATTAGGGTGAAAATTTTCTCTTTCAATAGCAATGTTTGAGGTAGATTACGTTGATCAAAATCGATAAATTCCTTATCCCTGCAAAGTAGAAAATTGAAAGGCATTACTACTTTGACATCATGTGACCATGTAGGGGTCACTCCAAATGGCATCAAAATTGGAATGCTTGCCTGAATTTTCTCGATCTGCATCCCATTTTAAGACCAAGTCCCCTTTGTGAAAGGTCCTTGCTCTAGATTTATTTTCAAACGACCTCTCGACTAAGGCATTATATATTTCCATGCTTCAAATTCCATGCTATCTTGTTTCTTCTAATTCCATCATCTCTGTATATTTATCTTTCATCAGTTCAAATTCTGATAACTCCAACTATTTCATGAGTTCCAATGCGGGAAACTTAATTGCAATAGGTAACACTTCTTCTTTCCCATATACCAGCTTGTATGGGGAGCTACCTGTTGAATATTTAGGAGTTATCCTATCATCCCATAAGGCTTATTTGAGCTTGTTATGCCATGTAATTTGATTTCCATCCAAATTGCTTCTGATGATTTTTAGTAGGTTCTTGTTTGTGGACTTCGCGTGTCCATTACCCTGCGGGTAAAAGTTTGAAGAGGTACAGAGATATATCCCATTCTTAATAGCCCAGGATGTGATTTTGTATCCTAGAAATGAAAATTCATTGTATGAAATGATAGTGGCTAGTTTACACCAAACCTTTTCATTATCCCTTCATAGAAATTGAGTATGCCTGACTTATTGGCTTCCTTGAGTGCTACCAAACTCAATCTACTTGGTGAAATAATCAGTTCTAGTTATGATCCACTTATAACCTTGGATTGAATTAGGATTAATGAATCCAATGAATTCCAATCCCCATTTCATGAAAGGATGATCTACTAAAATTAGACGCAACAGAGGTGTTGCAAGTCTTTCCTTTCTAGTGAAGAATGCACATTTTTTACATTTCTTGATCCACTTATAGCAGTCACCGAACAATGTGTGTCAATACCAGCTTGCTTTCATTATCTTAAGGGTTGTTACCCATGGATTAAAATGACCTCCTGCCTCTCCATCATAAAACTCTGGTGTAATACTATTTCATTTTCATTTTTACATGTTCCAATACACCTCAATAGGACTACATCTTTCTTGGATAGAACATTGTCAATGAGCACATATGGGATGACTTGTAGTCTGAAATATCTTCTCCTTGTTGTGGTCAACTCTAGTAGGAATAGACCTATTTGTAGGAAATGAATTATGTCTCGAATCCAACATGGAGTGGGCACATTGTCATCCTCTTAATCCTGATTATCCTATAATATCATCACATTTCTTGATTGTTCCACATGATGACTAGATTTTATTTGTTCACCAATCCCTTACTATGACCACTTTGGGTGACTTTAATCAATCCACTCTGAGTGATATAACCTTGTTTCATTCAAATCCCGATTTTTGAGGAAAGAAGTCAACTTGGAATGAGACCTAGAATACCTTTATTTTTTCCTGTTCATACATGTTATCCTAAGAATTGTATATAGACATCCTTCTTTTACTATTTACTATGAGTTGCAATATTTTATTTTTCCAGTACCACCGAAGTTGTAGATATGAAACATACATGTTTCTTCATTGGATTAAAATCCTATCCTTCTATTTATTCATGGAGTGGGCACATTGTCATCCTCTTAATCCTGATTATCCTATAATATCATCACATTTTCTTGTTCTTGATTACATGCCTCCACATGATGACTAGATGTTAGTTGTTCACACAATCCCTTACTATGAACCAATTTGGTGACCTTTATTTCTCTATCATATTCCATGACATGAGTGATATAACCTACATGTTTCTCATTCAAATCCCTATTTAGAAAGAAGTCCTTGACTCTCGCATGGGACACCAATAGTTGGATCCTATTGTTTGAGACCAAATACTTGAAATTTTAAAAACTTTGAATTACAGGCAGAATGTGATTTTCAATGAAGGAATATCTCACTTTATAGTATTATAGACTTGTAGTAGAGAAGGCAACCGATTGTTTGGATCCTTCTCTGTTCTATTTTACTAGGAGTGCGGATATTGTATCTGGACCACCGAAGGAATATAACATGAAATACTTAGCGAAGTCCAGATTGATGAGATTTGGAGCTTGATAAATTCCATTCTTCATAGCCTCGAAAATATCTTTTCCCTCCAATGTAATTTTGAAACCTATATTCTTATTTAGCATCATGGTAAGTGGTTTGACAAGAGTGGAAAAATTTGGAACGAACATTCACACGAAGTTGATCCTCCCTAGAAATATTTGAAGGGGTTTTCTTATGGTTTAGAAATGGCAATGCTCAGATTGCTTCGACCCTCTATGGATCAATTTTTATTCCCTCCTTTGACACTATGTGAACTAATATTTTGCCTTCATGAGTGAGGAATATACTCTTTTTTGGATTTAGGGATACTTTGAATCTTCTATAGCTTTGGAAAACTTATATGAGGTGGAAGAGATGACCTGCCACATCCTTGGAAAACACCGTGGTGTCATCTAAGTATACAAGGATGATCTTGTTTATCAATCTCTTGAATGGCATGTGCATTGCCCTATGAAAAATAGCTCTAAAATTTGATAACCTAAATGGAATTTTACTATAGGAATAGGTCCACCATTTCATAATGAAGGCCGTCTTGAATTGATCCTCTTATTTCACCATTATTTGATTATACCCTACGTAGCCATCCAGGTGAGAGAATCTTTTTGATCCAGCTACAACCTGTAAGATTTTTTCCATTAATGGAAGAAGATAATGATTTGTAAGAGATTCCTTGTTTAGTTCTCAAAAGTCCAAACATAACCCTATTTCTCCATTTCTCTTTCAGACTGACGCTAAATTTGCAACCCAAATTGAATGTTTTATTGGAAATATAATACTGACCTCTATGCATTTATTCAATTCCTTCTTCATGAGGGGCTCAATGTGGGGGTAGAATAGTCTTTGTTTCTGCTTGATAGCCTTAGATCCTGGATCCAATTCTATAGTATGTTGTGCAAGCTTCAAATTGAAACCTTTCAAGTCTTCATAGCTCCAAGAAAATACATCTAGGACTTCTTGGAAAATTTGTTTGAAATCTGATTTTTCTTGATTTGGGCTGACTTTTCCAATTTGGAGCACCTTACCTTCATAGAAAGTAATCGGTTTTGAATCCTCTCCTTTCACTTGGATGTTTTCTCTCTATTTCTGAAATTGATCATTCAGGTTGAAGATGGATTATAGTGTTATTAAGCCTTTAGGAAGCTTGTTTTCCAGTACCTGTACTACTTGATCCCCGTAATGATGCTCTAATCTATCTTGATTGCTCACCAAAAATTCAGATTCCCTCTTGTAGAAAAATTTATGATCTATTGATCAATTGTCAAACACTTGCAAATTTGTGTTATTATCAGGAACTTTTGGTCTTACAAATACTTTAATGTGAGGTTGTATTTTATCCCTTTTAATATTGTCTACCACATCAATAGCTATTCCTATTGCTGCAATCTTATGTATAACTTCATTTTTCTTCCTGGGTATGGACTCAACATTGAATGCTTCAAAATCCTCCATTAGATCCCCACACCCTATTTTTGTAGATCTTCAGGAGATCAATCTTTGCGGCGTGTTTCCCTTTGACATGACTAACAATCAATTCACTTTCTCCAAACACCTACAAATTCTTGAAACCTCTCTTCTTAGCCCAATGAATTGCATGCATTAAAGCCTTGTACTCAGCTACATTGTTTGATTAAGCAAACTAGAAATGAAAAGCTAAGTAATACTTGATATTTTGTGGAGATAACAACATTATACCCCCTCCATCACCTTGTCTACATCTTGAACCATAAAAAACCAACTGCCACACTTCATTGTGATCCTTGTCTTCTATCTTGGTGATGCTAGGAAGAATTGGATTTTAAACATGTAGACAATAAACTCCTAGTTCTACTTCCTCCATTTCCTTATATGGATCAAAAGCATGTATTTTTTTAGCCAAATCATCAAGAGTTAAATCATGAATATTTCCAACTTTTTTGTCTGCTTCCTGGGTCTCTAAACCATCCTTTTGATCAAATGTAGAATAATTAGTGTTGACCAGACTTGGCACATGAGGTTTAATGTCAAAATTGGTAATTAGATATAACCTAAATGTGGCTTTGGATCCATACCTCATGTTGAATAACATATGCAACCATCTATAGATAAGTATCCACAGATTTTAGCCATGAAATCTCTCGATAAGAATAAGGTGAAGAGTGGTGGATGATCAATTACAGATATATCCTATAAAACTATGAAATTGGGGAAAACATGTAGTGTTAGGTTCAATTCTTTGATCATTCCAACTATCCCTAATGATGTCATGTCCGATTGCATTACTCCTTTCTGTACTAGTTCATATTTCAATCCTAACTAATCAGTTATTTGCGTTGGCATTACTGAGCTACTTACACCCAAATCAATCATGTAGTTTTGCATCAACTTATCTCTCAAAATCAATGAGACATAGAAAGGTGGAGGTTTCAGATTCTTGCTTGGTTGACCTACATCTTATTGAATTGCATTGGTAAGAACCTTTTCCTGATCTTTGGATGGTTCTTTTCGAGCAAACCAATTTTCCATATCATCTCACAAAAAATCTCATTGTCCTGGGATTTCAAGGGATTCCCACATCAAAATAATAAGATGTTTCCTCTTCATTTGATCAATAATATTAAAGGGAGGTGGGATCTCCTTGTGTTTCCCCTTAGTTGGTAAAAGTCTTTCTTACATTTGAATAGGCATATGTGCCGCTACAACTAGTACCTTGGGTTAGTTTTACACATTTGGGATTGTTAGAGAACGTTTTGTAGGCTGATTATGTGTGTTTGGAGCTTCCTTTGCACTACTAACAACTTGTGGCATGGTGGGAGGCGTGTGAAACTATAGGATTAAATGGAAGCCCATCTTCGATGATTATTTTCTTTGATTGTGTATTGGTAGCCACACTTTGGAAAGGAGAGTGATTGACTCCACATAATTCTTATGCTTTCAAATTAATCAATGTTGTTTCATTTTTAGGTTCTTCCTATGTGTTTTCCTATTTCTAGTTTTCTTATTCAGTTGGATCTTGAGACACTCCATAGGTTTGAACCATCAAGGACTGGTTTAGTGCACCATTGAAACAAGTAGATTGGTTATGTGGTTGGCTAAAAGTATAAAACCATTAATATTCTTGAGCAATTTCGTTCTGTGTTAGGACCAAGGCTCTTGATGTAAAAACTACATTAAAATCATATGGTCGGAATGGCTTGTTAGCTTGTGGTCGCCTGTGGTTCTGATTTGGAGCTTAAACTTGAGGTCTATTTGTTTGGAAAGGAGGCATATTTACTTGAGGTTGACACTGAAATGGTCTAAATATTTGAGCCTTTCGTCTCTTGATGGAAACTAAATCATTCCCAAAAACTTCCTACACCTTGACCATTTCCTATTCCCCTTTTTCTATTTCTTGTAAAGCCTTTTTAAGTTCTTAGCTTTCAAATGGATTACTTGAAGAAGTGGAATCTTGGTTATTTCTTTGATTTCTTGGATATTGAATAGGGGACTATTTTGGGTGCTTGACTTGTTGTACGAGTTCCCATTTCTGGATATAAGGGCATTGGTGGCCTTGGTGCCAACTTGTCGGCTTGACTGAGGTAGTTTTTAGCTCCGATAGCTATGTCATAGGTGCCTGGTAGTGTTGTTTGTCCCATGGACTAGATCACCATTGTTATATCTGAATTTAGAGCCTTTAAAAAAATAGAG
The DNA here is from genome assembly GCA_019776745.2 of Taxus chinensis. Classification (NCBI taxonomy): domain Eukaryota; kingdom Viridiplantae; phylum Streptophyta; class Pinopsida; order Cupressales; family Taxaceae; genus Taxus; species Taxus chinensis. Next base: position 606,061,329 of record CM034154.1, on the reverse strand, counting down.
GAATGCACCTTCTGTTTCTGGCCTCATGAGAAACAAAATTCGGTCCCATGATCTCTGGAATCGAAGATTGAAGTCAGTCATCTACTCGTTATGATCCCTTTTGATTTTTTTAATCATTCTAATAAAGACAAATTGTATCCTCTTTCTCCAAACTGATTATAGAGGGATGTGCATATTTGATCCCAATTTGTAACAGACCCTGATATCAAACTCCTAAGCCATTACAACACTTTATCTTTAAATGAATAATTCAATAACTTGAAAGTAACATCTACTTCATTTATTTCGTGAATAGTGAAGATGTGTGCAATGTATTTTATATGATCAATAGGAGTCATGTGATTCTCCCCAGTGAAATGAGGGATATTTTTTAGTGATAGCACCAAGATAGAGTGTTGACCATTAAGTGTTAATTGGCTACTTCTTGTAAAGTGAATGTAAGGATTTGGTGGCTACAGTTGTGGTTGTTGATGTGCAATTCTTATTGGACAAAGAATTATGTTTTTTTGAAGGAGGGGTCTGATTGGTGGAGGTGTAGATAATGATCTACTTGGAGGAAATTGTGATATTTGTGGTCTCCTTCCTCTTATACCTCTACAAATAGATAATTGCAAATAATCAAAATTTCCTTCCTCTCTCGATCATGAACGAGTTTGGATCCTTCTCATATACCTCAAAAACTAGTGTCATTAAACCGCTAAATTCTAACCCTTGGAATCGCTAGATGTGTTAGGAAAATGATTCTCTTGAAGGTTGGGTTTTATCAAAACACACACAAAATCTTTACAAGAAAAGAGAACACCTTGAAGGACTTGAATACTGGTTTTTTAAGGTCAAACCCTTTCTTGTAACTGACAATCCTCAAATCTTGAAAAACACATAATGTTGAAATTAAAAACCTCCAAAATTAGAAACTTCGAAAAGTCTTAAATACACAATTTCCAAAACCTAAAATTTAGGGAAACCCCAAAATTATGAAACCTGGAATCCAAATATCCCTGAGATGTCCAAAATTTGAAGTGGCAAAAGGTCCAAAATTCCGAAACCCAAAATCCCGAAGTGCAAAAAACTCCAAAATTTTGAAAATCAAAATTTTAAAAAACCAAAAATGCCCTATTGAAGTTTAGATCCTGATCTATTTAATGGTAAAATTTGAACTTGTTTCAACCACCAAAAATCCCTTGAAAATCAATTTTAGAACTCTCTCTGTGAGGTGAAATGTCAAAAATTAGAAAACCTATAATTCCTAAGTTCAAATTGACGATAATGCCTTCAAAGTTTTTGGGAATGACTTCTAGTCCCACCGGGTGTGCCAAAACTATTCATGAAAATTCACAACACTCTTGAATGGACCTTGTATTCGTGGGGCATTTGGTGTGATTGCAAAACATAGAGCTATTCCCAATGTGTAGGACTTTGTGAAACGGAAAATATCTCTGGAGAAGGTCGGCTTACTATTCCTGATCTAGACACCACACGCCTAATTTCATAGAGAACTAATATCATCCTACCCTAAAAATTCCAAGGAGACATGGAATAAGGATGCAAGAAAAGTAAACCTAATCTAACAAGGGTGATGCACTAATGAGGAATGTTGAATGTCTGCACTTGCATGAATGTGAAACAACAAATTTGAAGAGGACAGTCTAGTGCCGCAGATCAAAAACCTTGTTGCAAGTCCACTCCACCACAAACACAATACATTAAATCTTGCAATAACAAATAAACCATGCACAAATAACCAAACAGTAATGAGATATCAGATAAAAAAACAATAAAACAAAAGAGGGGTTTTTGAACATCCACATATTTGTTTTATTGCTCCCAGAGGAGATACATTGCATTACAAGGAACACAAGGCATTCAATTTTTCATTTACTATATTAATGGGAGGTCTATATATCCATATTTTTCCTCATAGACAAGAAAAGAAGGGAGGAGCAAGGTCAAAACATCCAACATTTTAAAAGTGCCCCTCCTTACAATTTATAGTAGAAGAATTTAGGAGAAGGGGAGAGAAGGGAGAATCCCAAAATTGCTCCAACTCTAGAAGTCTTTATTAGATCCTTGTAATGAGTATGGATAACTTGCATACTCAATCCCTTGTTGTACTTTATCTTGCAGTTAGTTAGAGATGAGGCCCATAACTTTAGGATTCACCTATGTATGGCCTCTGTCTTGAACTCACAAACCCCATTATTGGCCCTCACCTACCATAACCTTCCCTATCATTTTCGGAGGTCTTGGACCTCAGAAATATGAAATTTAATGATGTCATACTATAAATCCTGAAATTATCTTTCAATGGCTTTATTTTTGCCAAAAATGATGAAGTACAAGAAAAGATATCATCATTTGATCACTGGTTGCTTCTTTTAGTTTTACCCCCATATTCTAACCTGATTTCTACCTTTTTCTATCACCATGAAAAAACACACTGAATTACCTTTCCAACAAGTATATTTTTGTTGAATTTGGATAAAAAAATGCATGAGATATCAAGTTTTGGAGATTGAGTGTTGTTTTGGTCTTCTTGGGCTCGTGCAACTCCACCGAGTTGCTTCCACCTACCACCGAGTTGTTTCCTACACCGCCAAGCTATGTCTTCAATACCCATTAAATTTTGCTTGACACGCCAACTCGTTGTCTTACCTGGCTCGGCTCCCTTTTCCACCTACCTCTTACAACTTCTAAGGTGGCTCAACTTCCAACGTATGACTCAGACTCACCTGGGTGCGATTTTGAATGGAATGGGCTGGAATGTGTTGGTTCAGGGTTTCAAACCCACCGATTTTGAAAATTTCTCCTCTGCCGTTTCGGATTTCCACCGCCCCAAACTCTGAAGTCAACCTCTGAATTTCTGCATCCCCGAACACAGAAATTCCCAACCTCCGAACTTACCCTGGCTCGCCATGTCACCCGCTTTTGAGGATTTCGGAGTTTATTTCTTCAGACTTTGCACCGCGCCCATTTCGATCTCGACTTTCCTCCACCTCCAAAATAATACATTCCGAAACCGTGAAATTGACTCTGGTTGGGCAGGTTGACTCTTAAAAACCACTCAGCTCACCACGTTGCCCACCTCCTTTCAGAGTTTGAGCTTTCAGGATTTCGGGGCTTCGGCGTGAATGTTTTGTTTTATGTTCGGCGAGGTCTTCGAAAATATGAATCCTGAAAGTCCGAAGACTTCAGGCTTTCGGGGGTTTTCTATTTTTTTCTTCTGCTTGCTCGGCTCAATTTCCTTGGCTCATCTCGATGAGCCACTCCAACGCTGCCGCGGCCGATTCCATTTTCGCTGGGTCATACTCGGATTGAAGCCCCAAGCTCCCCTTTTTAACTTTCACCGCATGCCAAGCTATGCCTTATACCTTACCGCACCGAGTCCCATCTTTACCTTCACATAAAGTTCATGCGACGAGCTCTCATTCGATCTTGGTCCAAGCTTCCCTTTTTAACTCGCTCGGCACGCTACCTCGAGCTCACTGAAAACTTGACCTCGCCGAAGACTCCAAATTTGAGTCCTTCACTACTTAGCCCGATGCATCAATTTTATCGGACTGAGTCAACACATAAATCAACCCTCCTTTGAAATGCATTAGCTCCTTGCTAAGCAAAACCTTATATCTTGTTGAGTCGAGCTTCATCCCATGTGCCTTACCAACCTGAATCAGCCTCATGTGGCTCCAGTGGCTTGAATAAATAGCTCGAAAAAAAACTCTCCATCGTATTCGGTTCTGGTTTTTCCAAGTGATTCACTTGGCATCGCCATCATGATGCATGAAATTTAGTCGAGCTTGGGGAGCTCGGCCCTCACTTTTTTCTACGATCTCTTCGTCCAATCTAAACCTTGAGCTACCCCTTGACTTAGCTCCAACCTCTATGCCACGACGACCCTTCTGCGTTGCTTTCGAGCCAGTTCAGCCGGGACCGAATTGTGCAACAACTTGGCTCACTGATTAGCTTATCGAGCTACTCGGCGATTCATTTTTTGACTCTCCCACTGTAATTTATGACCTAACTTTCTGAGCTATTTGTCGAGCTCCTTTGAGCTTGGTTGGCCCTTGAAGGTCCCAAAATGAAAAATTTAACCTCGGGGCCCCACCTTTTTGGATTGTTTGGAATTTTCACAATCCGAGGGTCCAATTTCAATTGAATGTGGGGATTTTGAGTGTTAATGTGATTTTCTCCATTTCTTCCAGATGTGTGTCTGTGGGGCCCACAATACATCATTTTCCAAGATGATTTCAAAGGGTCAAAACCTAGAAGAGGAAAAAATTGCGTGATATCATTCTCACTTTTGAACTGATCAAAAGTGTTCTCGGGATTATGGAAACCACCTCTAACCTATCTACAACATGTGGGGCACACTTGGGTCCCATGATCATACGAAGACCTTGTTGGCCAATTTTTCCCATGGGTGGAAAAAATTGTCAACAAACATCTTTAGAACTTCTTGTCAGACCTATCAAGGGTTGAATCATACTCGATTTGATCTATTTGAGTTGTTCAAATTTTATTAACAGATCCTTCTTTTAAAAGGTTTAAGCTTGAATTGGCTTATAATAAGTCCATTACTTGTTGGTACGTATTTCCAATTTATGATTATACATAAATTAGTATATATGTATATTGTTAAAATTGGATAGTAAATTACTTCGGATATAATTAGTTTAAGCTCTTTCTCTTTTTTCGTGTGCATAACAAAAATTGTTTATCCTGAAGTAGATGATCATAACTGGTTGGGATTTAACTCTTATATGACTTGATGTTAATTATAAATTTATGATTAATTATTTAGAGGTATGAATAACCCTATTAAATGATCAGGGGATCATTTTTAAAAGTTCCCTAAACATCTCTAAATGGTGTCAGTGCGGAAAAACATCTCGAGAGCTTTCCAACGATTGTGAGAACGCGACAAACGGACATCAAGAGCTCTAGATATGTCTAGTCAAAGTTCAGATATCGGGAAAGTCAACTCTGGTCAACTGGTCAATATTGGACCAATTGCACCGTGACACGTGGCTTGCCACCACTCGCCGAATACGCTCGATTTTCCTATCAAGGGACGACATCGAGCTATTTAGTTGAGTCATGCAAGGACCGAGTTAATTATTTCTACACACATTGTATGGGTCAAAATTATATTATCTTGGTAAATCCACTTTCCAAATGCCATGCATATATGCCAAACCACTATATATATTAATGTTTATACATTAGTATTAAACCATACAAACTTGCCAACTGCCAAACATGCCAAGAATCCACGTAGTGGATAAGCGGTGGAAGCTACCACGTGGAAGGAGGTGAAGCGGTGTAGGGGGGCTAACCAATGCATGGAGATGCACGTGAATGAAGGGGTGGCTAAGGTTTAATTAAAACCTTAGCAAAAATAAAGGGGGCGCCTAATGTGGGATATAACCACTTAACTAAGTAAGCTGCTCCCTATGGGATTTTTATTCCATTAAATATACAATGCCACCCAATTTCGGATTAAACATGCTAATCCGCCACTATGGGATTTTTATCCCTTATCAAATGCTATGCCGCCCTATTTGGGATGTAATCCCATCAACTATGCTACGGGATATGGTATTTTTAGCCTAAGGATAATATGTATTGCATTTTTTTAAGGGCCCTAATTTTGTATAAATAGGGAACCCATTTGCATTGTAACACACACCCGTGTAACACAGAACCTAAGCTTATTATTTGTTAAGCTTATTGTGGGAAAACACACACAAAATACGAAGACAAGCTTAGTGCTTGGAAGGTGAATGAGAAATTGTTGTGTGAAGACCTAAATTATTTTAGGCATTATTATTTTGATTATTATTGACCTATTATTTGTTAGGCAATAATAAATTAAATATTTATGGCTAGGAGTTATTTAAACTACATAGTCGGGCCCATAGCGCCACAGTAAATTATTGTGAAGCCTGGTATATTGACCGGAGAGCCATAGGGCATTGTATTAGCGTCTGGAAGGCCGATCGAGAATCAGAGGTTTCCGAACAGTGGAGCTGGAGCCATCAAGCTTGTCCAATACGCCAGGAAGGTGGAAGTCGGGTGCTATTTTTCACCCTTGTCGTCCGAAGGTCTGTTTATTCTACTAATAGGCAAGTAAAATTCCATTAGGTTTTCTTGTGAAAGTACTATTGTAGCTTACAAGTTTTGACTAGTGGAACGGTTCGACCATGAACTCAGAGACGTAGGCAATTGCCGAACTCCGTAATCAATCTGGTGTGCAATTGTTATTATTGTCTTGCATTATTTTAAATTGATGACTTAAAAGGAGTAAATTATCAACAAATAATTAAAGCCTACAAGGGTCCGAGATCAGGTAGTAATAATCTGATTATTTTCGGATCATGTTTGGTATCAGAGCTAGTTTAGCTCCTTATTTGTTTTTCAGTAAATTTGATTAACATAGTGATTGCTTCAAGTTGGTTCAGTTAGTTCAGTTTGTGTGAACAGGGTACAAGTGCACTATGGGCAATATGTCTAAACAGGTGAAGCTCGATGAAATTGAAGCATATAATCACCAGATCCAGGAAGATAATTCTCTCCTGCGATCAATGTATTACTCCTTGGAAGAGGAGAATACTCCTTTGAAATCAGAACTGCAAACCAAGGATGAGCTCTTGGCAAGGTTGTAGTGTGGTGATCAGAGGAAGGAAACACCTTCAACTTCAGATGCAGAGGCCATGGCAGATGATTACACTGTAAGTTGTTCACCACTGGAATCTTCTTCTTCCTCCCATTCAGTTTCATATTCAGGTAATGAAGTCTTTGGTTTGTTTGAAAAACATACTAGAGGCATTGGATCCAAGTTACTAGATAAAATGGGATTTGATGGAAGAGGCCTTGGGAAAAATGGCCAAGGCATTTCTAACCCAATACAGGTCAAGGATCGTCCTCGTTTTGCAGGTTTGGGTTTTCCTAGTGTGGGAATGGAAATTGGAGAATGCTCTAAGAACGCTAACGGGAGACAAGCTTCAGAAAGCAAAGTGATTACCCCACTAGTCCTGCAAGAAGATCTGAGCAGGAAAGTTGTGCTTCGTCGTCACATGCATAATATGGTAAGAGAAATCAGTGAAGAGGTAATGAGATTCCACCTCCAGTTTCTTACCATAATCATAAGCACAGTAAAACTTCTAATCCACTTTTTCAACTTAAGAAGTATGGTTATGATTTTCAGAAGATGTGGAAATCTTTTCCATGTAATTTTTGTGGATTGGATAATCATTCAGTGGCCAGATGCTGGAAGAGAAGGACACTGATGAAGAAGTTGATTCCGTTGATCAAGAACAAGGAAAATCAGAAAGACCAATCTCGTCATGCAGATTCAAAAAATGGCAGAAAGAGTTCCTCATCCCAGAAGAAGGAGATTAAGAGGAATTTTTGTGCTCATTGCCAGAGGAATGGGCATCAGGTGGAAAATTGCTAGAAACTGCATCCATCTCGCCATCAGAGTAATGGCAAGCCAAAGATGGAATGGAGGCCTATTGCAAAGGCAGAAGAAGTTTCTACTCTACCACCAGTTGACAAGTCAACCCAGGACCAGGTAATACCTGAAAGTGAAAGTCCTTTAAAATGGGTAAGTCAACAATTTTTCAATTATATATTGCATAATTCAGATTGATGAATCGTATCCAGTATTAATTTTGGAGATCAGATATTGTGAGAAAATGTTGGGAGAAAGGTTTGCAATACTCGGTGGATTTTCTTACTTAGAAAATTTGATTAATGCTCCAAACAGATCTCCTAATAAGCTTGTGAGTACCTATTACAGCTTGGATACATGATTTGACTCATATAAAGCTTGGAGATTGATCTACCATTTGTGCAGACAATAGAGTTCTCAAAAGATCAGCTCAGAACTTCATTCTATGTAGAGGCATTACGACCGTGCAGCAGAATGGTAGTTGAATCATCATTGGCATTGACATCGGGTCGAAACTTCATTCTGTGTAGAGGCATTGTGACCGTGCAACAGAGTGGTACCTGATATTGTATGTCAACAAGAAGAGCTCTCAAAGGATTATCTCGAAACGTCATTCGGTGTCAAGGCATTGTGACCACACATACGAATGGTATCTGATCAACAGACTTAGCATCATGCATTGGAGGCTCGAGGTCTTGCAAGAGGCTTAGCATCATGCATCGGAGGCTCGAGGTCTTGCAAGAGGCTTAACATCATGCATCGGAGGCTCGAGGTCTTGAAAGAGGCTTAGCATCATGCATCAGAGGTGTTGAGGTCTGTAAAGGGATAAGGCATTGTCCATCACCGACATCAGATCAATCAAAGCTCTACGTAACATGGAGTTCCTTCAATCCAATTTGGATTCTGCGGAATCAACTCGGAGCCAGGAGCTGTGTTATAGAGTAAAAGAAGATCCTTGTTGTTAGATATCAAGAAGCTTAGCACCGCACAGAAGGAGCGTTGAGGTTTCATTCAGAAACTTAGCACCATAAAGCGGAGCCATGGAGGTCTTCTTCGGATATCAGAGTGGTGCAGTGGAAGCGTCGTGGGCCCATAACCCACAGGTCCAGGATCGGAGCAGAGTTGTGGAAGTGAGAAGGTTGGAGGAGAAGACCCAAGGGTCTACTACAACAACACTTCTGAGGTGGGCAGCAGTGTTTTTTAGATTCAGGACAATATGGAAGCTTTTTGGGACAAAAAGCCTTTCTCAGTGGGAAGGTGTGATCAAGGGATCATTTTTAAAAGTTCCCTAAACATCTCTAAATGGTTTCAGTGTAGAAAAACATCTCGAGAGATTTCCAACGACTGTGAGAACGCGACAAACGGACATCGGGAGCTCTAGATATGTCTAGTCAAAGTTCAGATATCGGGAAAGTCAACTCTGGTCAACTGGTCAATATTGGACCAATTGCACCATGACACGTGGCTTGCCACCACTCGTCGAATACACTCAATTTTCCTATCAAGGGATGACATCGAGCTATTTAGTTGAGTCATGCAAGGACTGAGTTAATTATTTTTACACACATTGTATGGGTCGAAATTATATTATCTTGGTAAATCCACTTTCCAAATGCCACACTTATATGCCAAACCACTATATATATTAATGTTTATACATTAGTATTAAACCATACAAACTTGCCAACCGCCAAACATGCTAAGAATCCACGTAGTGGATAAGCCGTGGAAGCTACCATGTGGAAGGAGGTGAAGCGGTGTAGGGGGCTAACCCATGCGTGGAGATGCACGTGAATGAAGGGGTGGCTAAGGTTTAATTAAAACCTTAGCAAAAATAAAGGGGGTGCCTAATGTGGGATATAACCACTTAACTAAGTAAGCCGCTCCCTATGGGATTTTTATTCCATTAAATATACAACGCCACCCAATTTCGGATAAAACATGCTAATCCGCCACTATGGGATTTTTATCCCTTATCAAATGCTATGCCGCCCTATTTGGGATGTAATCCCATCAACTATGCTACGGGCTATGGTATTTTTAGCCTAAGGATAATATGTATTGCATTTTTTAAGGGCCCTAATTTTGTATAAATAGGGAACCCATTTGCATTGTAACACACACCCGTGCAACACAAAACCTAACCTTATTATTTGTTAAGCTTATTGTGGGAACACACACAAAAAATATGAAGACAAGCTCAGAGCTTGGAAGGCGAATGAGAAATTGTTGTGTGAAGACCTAAATTGTTTTAGGCATTATTATTTTGATTATTATTGACCTATTATTTGTTAGGCAATAATAAATTAAATATTTATGGCTAGGAGTTATTTAAACTACATAGTAGGCCCATAGCACCACAGTAAATTATTGTGAAGCCTGGTATATCGACCGGAGAGCCATAGGGCATTGTATTAGTGTCTGGAAGGTCGATCGAGAATTGGAGGTTTCCGAACAGTGGAGCTGGAGCCATCAAGCTTGTCCAATACGCTAGGAAGGTGGAAGTCAGGTGCTATTTTTCACCCTTGTCGTCCGAAGGTCTAGTTATTCTTCTAATAGGCAAGTAAAATTCCATTAGGTTTTCTTGTGAAAGTACTATTGTAACTTACAAGTTTTGACTAGTGGAACGGTTCGACCACGAACCTGGAGACGTAGGCAATTGCCAAACTCTGTAATCAATCTGTGTGCAATTATTATTATTGTCTTTCATTATTTTAAATTGATTACTTAAAAGGAGTAAATTATCAACAAATAATTAAAGCCTACAAGGGTTCGAGATCAGGTAGTAATAATCTGATTATTTTTGGATCATTAAATTATGTATTTCATGATTAAGAAACACAGTTTGTGTATTTGGCCCATGCCAGTTCAAGTTGAGCTGACCATGTATAAATTATCATTTTCACCATGCAGGTTTGAAAGTTTTATGAAATTAGAAAAGGGATAGGATATCGAGATATGCTTGATTATTTTTTGACAATTATGAATGAAATGATTATACCTGACTAAAAGTGAAAGGTTCTTTTTATAATTTGTTTAAGGTCATTGGACCTAATGTATATTTGACTATCTTGATACTCTCTTTCCGGCTATGTAAACTGTTTCAATTTCAAAGTTATCAATTGATAAAATTTTCATTAAATATGTTTTCTTTGGTACTTCCATTAATAACCAATTACTAGTATGAATTGGTATTTAGGTAATAATATTATTGATTAAATTATCTTTACAAATAAATAATTGTTTTCACAATAGTAAATTTGTAATATAAGGTGGTACAAAATAAAGTTAAGTATGGCTATCAAGTTTAACACTTATTATAAGTATGAATTAATTTGATTCATACTGATGTCATATGACTTTAACTTTCATAAGGAGGTTTAAGTGTTTATGAAGTAAATCATTATTAAATAGTATTACAAGCAAGAACATATGAAAGTGGAAAAAAGGGATTATTATAAGATATATACCTAATTAAGTAAGATATTATAGATAAGATTATGTAAAGAATAAATGAAAATCTTATTGTTGTCCTTAAATGGAAGCAACTTACAATTTAAAATACTTAAGTATATATGATGCTAAAAAAGGTTATAGACATGTTTACATGATGGAAACAATACGAAAAAAGTTGTTTTCTTCTAACAACAAAGACATATAATTATACTATTAAGTATCATCATCGTTTGATTAAACTATGTCTATACATAATGAAGTACAAAGGTACTTTGTGATCACATGAAAAAGGTACAAATGTGAATATTTTTCCTAAGTAAACTAATGAGAATTAATGAATTTTACCTAATGTATTTTTTTATTATAGGTAAATAGTTTTTTGAAAGGGACTATACCCTTGTACAACATGACTCAAAAGCTAGATATAGCCATAGTAACATAACCAAAGGGGGTCAGAATCTAGATATAAACAATAAGCCCAACGGAAGTAAACAATCTGCCAAGAAAAAAAGCCTGGAACCAACAATCCAACAGGTGATAAACAACTAAACAACAACAACTAAACATCAGAACAACTGCCCAATAGCTGCATATTAGACCAACAACCCATATATAATGATAAAAGCTAGCAAAAAGACAAGAATCATGCCTCGTCCAATATGGTGGGTGATTTAGGTTTCCCATATCCCTTCTTTTTCCTATCCACTACATTCCATTCTTCGTTTCTTTCTTCCATTGAAATTGGAAGAACCACTTCAATCAATTTGAGCGGCGTGAGATTTTTAGTAAAGGGAGTTGAAGCAAAGTTGATTAATTTATCAGTGTTCTAAAAAGTAGAATCCGGTGATAACTTCTCTGCATTATTCGAAGAGACTTCCATGACGGGTGTGTTATCTTGCATGTGGATGCTAACTTTCGTAACTGGAGTTTCCTGGGGATCGATTGTTAGATGCTCTAGCAGAGAATATTTCCACCACGTGGGCTTGATTTTCCATTGGGAATGTTCAAAATCTTTTTAAATATGACTAGTGTTAAAACAACATTGACATCTAAAGGCAAGTCCTTCATAGTCTAACCTTTGTATCCAAAGTCTTTCACCAATATGCAGCTTAATTTATGCTGGTAAGGCTTTGGATAGATCAAGATCCACAAGGATCCGTGCATAAGTAGTGTGGGTTTGAATGGAGGTTTTCTCATCAATAGCCACACATGAGCCTAGATTATCCCCTATTGCAATCAAATAAGATCTGTTCCACAGCTGGAGTGGGAGTCTGGGTAAATGAATCCAAACCAGGTAGGTGTCAAAAGAGTCTTTTGAGGGATCAAAATATGGAAACCAGGGCTTAGCCATGAGTCCATGTTCACCCCAAACCCAGTGTTACATAAAAATTAAATCCCTATCTTTAGGGGTTTCAAAATCAACAATGAAATATGCTTTTACACAAGGATAAAGTTCAATCTTACCTTGAATCTCTTCTCTCAATCTTTGCGCAATCCATTCATGGAGTTGAGAAAGTTTTGGCCAAAATTTATGAAATCTACAAATAAGACCCAGTTGGGAGAGATTTTCTTCCTCCTTACGTACCTTTAGAAGTATATCCGCCTCAAGCTTCAACGTCAGGGTCTCCTCTGAGGGTTTCAATGGCATATCTTAATTCCTTGTAGAGATCTTTGCTTGCTTGCAGACAACATCAGCAAAATATTTTTCAGTCTTCTTGCTGCCGCATGCAGAGGGTATAGATTTGTTCTTTGGGTTATTTTCCTCATCTCCACTTCCCACGCCACCACAGGAAGTCCTAGGAGATTTTTTATTTGCAGTTGAATCACGCCGTCTATCATCCCCAAAAGCTCAACCATTCTCCTCTATCAAAGGAGAGAGCAGAGGTGTATTACAAACATGGCCGCCACCGTCAAGTTTTTTTTCATAGTGCGAAGGAGCAAAGACTCCCCTCCCTTCAACTTCCATGCCATTTCCAAGGTGTCCCGCACCTTTTTCCACCACCTGGAGCAGAGACCTCTGAAAATGTGACTATGTATAAGTGCTTCCGAGTGCAGAAGGATTAGGGCTCGAATCCATGCCACTGAGTGCAGAAGGATTAGGGTTTGAGCGAGTGAAGCAGTTTTTCACCATACTTTAGAAAACACTTCCAATTTTACCGAATGTTATGAAATGGTTTCAAGTCTAATACTTGAATAAACTATCCTCTTAATTGTAAACTGATATAGTTTACGATCACATGAAATAAGGTACACACCTTATAGAATGAATCCTGTAGATAATTTCATACCTCTATTGTGATTTGGACATCATCATGAAACTTAATTATCCTATCCATATGATGAAGGTATACATTACTGTAAATAAAAGAACTAAAATGGTTAAATATGAACATAATAACTTAATTAAAATAAAATAATCCTAATACTATGTTGAGATGGTAGTGTGGTGAATAGAAGGACATGTTTTAAGTGGCTTATGTGCAATCATGAAACCACACTTGTGAGTGCAATGTCAAAATGATGTGCATAGTAGTATAAATGACTGATTGCATTGTCTATCACCATTTCTTCTTTTAAATTCTGTCATGAGTGGGAGTGAAGTAGTTATATAATTTCATATCTAACACTAATAAGATGCACATGATTCTCTCTACCTTTAAAAAGGTCTAACAAAATAATGTACTAGGTATATGGGCTCATGTAGAACATTGAAGGTGGGATTGGGTAGGATCCGATACCCTTATAGTTGCACATGGTTATCATAGGTTATCAAGATGGATTCTTAATATTAGTTAATGTTGGAATAATTTGGTGGTGGTTGTAAATGATGTTACTCATTTGAGCGTAATAGAGATTAAGGGATTTTATAAAGTTTTGAATGCTAGGTTATTTCTGTTGTATTTTTACAATCATTGAAGGCATCAAGTAAATTAAACAGTTTTTTAAAAAATCCCTTAGTTTTTTGAAGCGTAACATGGATGTTACATTTTGGTATCAAAGCAAGGCTACAACTCTTGGACGTGTTAGGTCCTTACACTAACTGAATATCTAATTTTGTTAACAGAAAATAGTGGATATGGAAAGTATACACCATGGGAAAATAACCATATCGTAGTATGATGTATGTTCAATAGTTCAAAATTTAGATAAAATCCTTTGAGATACTTGGAACCAAATAACTTCCTTGGAGTAGCTGTTAATGGGTGAAAATGATAAGTTTATAGAAAAACAACTTGAACTTATTGATAACAATCATCAAGGGATTTGTTTGATTGTTGAGTTGTCTTGAGGGAAGATTTTGGAACTTGAATCCAACATGAAAATAAACGTAAAAAGGGCTGATGCAGTAGAAAGGTGCGGACTATCTAATGTAGAAGTAGTGTTATGAAAAGACAAAAAGGATAGAAAAAGATCTACAATAAATTCTAACTCATATTGAGGAAAAAAAAAATAGCATCAAATCTTTCTCACCTGTAAATTTTATGGAAAATAGGTTGAAAGGATATGGTAGTTAATGTGGGCTGCCATGATGAACAGAATAGTAAAAAGTTATTGTAATTTCTAGAAAAATGAGTAGAACAATGTTGTGGTGATTAATAGCCAAGAAAATGTACAAGTTATTCCTAATGTGGTGGTAGGTAATTAATTAGGACTTAATCTTTATGTTTTAATTTGATAATAGTATAGTTGAGTTATTTGTATCTAGTGATTAGTTGAAAAAAAATGAGAAATTTGAATTATCTTTAGCATACTCCAAACATATGTCTGTTAATACAATGAAGTTGCTTAAGCTTCATCATGGAAATTGGAGTTACAAGTGAGTTAATTAAAGGACTAAAGACATACTGATTAATATTGATTGTTTCGAATGTATGTCAAAGGTTAATTGGCATGAAATATAAACAAATACATGGAAGGTATGTAGAAAACAACAATCCTAAATGGCAAAGAAAGGAATAGTTTAAATGATTTAAGTAATCATTAGAAATTAATCAAGGATGAAGATATCCTCAAAAAACCATAAATGTATTTTGGTAAAACTATCTAGACAAAGGAAAAACTGTTGGGTGCATTTGTAAGAAATTGTGAATTTCCATAGGTAAAATCTGGAAAGACAAGTGTAATAATGAAACAAAATAACTTGTGAATATAGTGTGGATTTAAAAACAATGTTTTTTTTTTTGTTTCTATGATATATAACTTGTTTTTGATTATTTTTATTCATATTAAATATTATTGCATGTTATGACTGGTTGTAATGACATAAATTATGTCATAATGACGATTGTGTAACAAATTTTTCTGGTTGAAAGGCTGTTACAGATAATAAATTTGAATTCAGATATGGAAAATTTATTGTCACAAAATGACAGTAAGGAAAGATAAGCTAAGGCAAGGATTTTTTAATTATTTGATTCATTGAAAGCCAACTTAGCATGGTCCATAAATATGGTGTAAAGGTCTTAGATCATGATATTGTCTTTTGATTTTTGATAAACAATGTGGAACAATCCTATTCAAGGGGCTTTGATTAATATCGATAGATTTATTAACCACATGTTATATCATTGTGATAAGTAAATCAATTAAATTGATTTTTCATAATATGGTCAATGACCATACCTAAATGGATTGGATTGTTTTCTAATTAAGAAATAATTATTTTAGTGGTTAAATCGACCCCCACCATGCACAAACTATAAAATTTGATTAATTATTTTAATGATTTTGAACCATGAAAACTAAAGGGTGTGAGATTGTATTCGATGGAGTAAACTCTATTGCATGCAAATTTGGTGCTTGTTTTAAACTCTGTTAAGAAATGGGAGATGGCGGTGGTTAGTGGTAAGATTAACCATTACATGGAACTATGTGTATTAATGGAAATTAATAATATTAGGATGGTTTCTCTGGGATTTTGAAGATTCCTCAATAATATACTTTGCATGATTATGGAATTTTATTTCTTTGTTTTTTTTTCCATCAATTTGAACTTTTTGGAAAGCTAGGGATAGATATAGTAATGTTATTTTCAATCTGAAAAATGGAGATTATTGTTAAGTTGTATGTATGTTGAGCGAAGCCATGTATGAGGTCTTAGTAAGCTATTTTAAGCCAAACTAATTTTGGGTCTTCTCTACTAATTTTGGTGGATGATTATATTTGGGTTTTTATGGGCGTCTAAATCTATTTAAAAAGGGTGTAAGAAATTGTGACTTCTAGACTTAGAGGATTTCTTGAGTTTCTCCACTTTGTGAAAATTCTATTGTAGTCATTGATTACTAATCTCCTATCTTAAAAGATTATTTAACTACCAAAAAATAATTCATAACTAATATCAAAAAATAACACAACTGCAACTTCACTAATAAGAATACGGAAAGAAATGCGTAACACAATGAACACAATATTTTCGGAAAAATTATTCCTGGAAAAACCTCTAAGGGAAAACCAGTTCTACAAATGAGAAATTATATTAACTTCAGAAAATTAAGAGATTCAAAGATTCCTCTCCTCTTACTAGTAGAACTTCGACAATCTCCCAACTTCTCCTGCTGATATGCCCCCACTGCTATCCCCAACGCTATCACTGCACCCTTGCTAACACTGCAAGATTATTTTCTATCACTGCAAACTTACAAAATCATTTTCTAGGACTGCAAATGATTTTCCAAACTTTTACTCTCCAAATTCCCAATGACCTCCTTTTATACTACTCTCATTGGAACACCAACGACCGAGATCGATTCTCAATCGATGAATGAGATACATAACAACTTAACAACCATAACAAATTTGGTTGCAAGGTGTCACTAAAGGAAATCAATAATTATAAAATAATTAATACATTCTCAATAATAAGATAACTATTATCTAATCTTAGCAAATGGAAGGACAATTATCCAAGCTAAAAAATAGCACACTTAACTTGTTTACCGAGTTGCTTAGGATCTTAAGGAGATTCGTGAAGGGAGTTGTAGATCTCTTAATTTTCCAGGCATGGAACCTATACCCAAATTTGTTTCCTAATTTAGAAACAAAGGATGTCATCTGGTTATAAGTTCTTTTTGCATTTTTCTAGATTATTAAATTTAGGTTTTAATATAAAAATGAAACAAGGTTCTGATAAATTTTTTGGTAAAAAATATATATATTGGTCATAAGATAAATGTGATTTCAATTTTCCCTTATCATAAATGGTCTGGGTTCAATTTTTAGGGTAAGAATATTTCTTTCTTATGTATATATCGTTCTAATGTTGATTTTTAT
The DNA here is from genome assembly GCA_019776745.2 of Taxus chinensis. Classification (NCBI taxonomy): domain Eukaryota; kingdom Viridiplantae; phylum Streptophyta; class Pinopsida; order Cupressales; family Taxaceae; genus Taxus; species Taxus chinensis. The sequence goes on along the minus strand of CM034154.1, from coordinate 606,044,153 downwards.
CAGTCATAAGTTCATAACTAGTCGGGGTTGCATCCATTTTTCCTACTACACGTGTGAGTTTGAATGGTTGATATGTTTGTTTTTAATCTGCAAAAATACCAGTATTGCTGAGATCTAGGTTTATTTTCCCCTTAAGCTTAAGGGTCCATGATCGTAGAACCTCTAGTCAGAGATATAATCCTCTTGAGTAAATACTTCTTTGTAAATATTATGAAACTTTTTACTAATTGGATGATTGTAAATCCATTCATTAATTCTGAAATGTTCTTATGGGATTTGTTTGGTATTAAGATATGAGTAAAATTTATGAGGGAAGTAGTACTAATGTATAAATTATCATTATTTTTTCTTTTGATTATTATACAAAGAACCTTCGATCTCGTTAAGTAGGTAAGGGTGGATCGCATAAGCTTGAATGAGATGGGATGAATTACGTCCTACGTTATGCATGGATAAATAAAAACTAAGGTTATTATAAGTTTTAGATTCATACCTTGTCATTAAGTTTAGTATGAGATAATAATATATATTGGAGTAAGATTTTCAAGGTTCTTCACTACTCTATGGTTGGGATTAAGGTATGCTCATTTAATAAAGAAAGTAGAGTTCATCAATTAGATAATAACATATAAAATAATAGTGTTGGTAGTTTTGTTGCTATGTTTATAACTTCTTGTGGAACCTAGAAGGGGTTGACTCATACCCGAGATGATCTATTTTAGATGTTGAAATTTTATTAAGGGGTCCGTCTTTTAAAAGGTTTAAGCTTGAATTGGCTTGTAATAAGTCCCTTACTTATTGGTACATATTTCCATTTTATGATTATACATAAATTAGTATGTATGTCTGAGATAAAACCAAATATTAAATTACTTCATATGTAGTTAGTTTCAGCTCTTTGTCTTTTATGGTGTGCGTGATGGAAATTGCTTATCCAAAAGTAGATGATCATAAATGGCTGGGTTTTAAATATTTCCATGAATTGTTGGTAATTATAAATTGATGATTAAGTATTTAGAGGATGAATAACCTTATTATATTTTGTATTTCATGATTAAGCAACATGGTTTTTGTAGTTTTTCCATGCTAGTTCAACACGAGCTAACCCTGTATAAATTATCATTTTTAGCATGTAGTTTTGAGATTTTTTGAAATGAGAAAAGGGACAAGATATTGATATATGCTTGATTATTTTCTGATAATTATGAATGAAATGGTTATACTTGATTAAAAGTGTAATATTCTTGCTGTATTCTATATAAGGTCATTGGACCTAGTTTATATTTCACTGTCTTGATAGTCTCTTTTTGGCTATGCAACCAATATTAATTTCAAAGTTATCAATTGATAAAATGTTCATTAAATATTGTGTATATGAATTATTTGGTACTGCTATTTATAATAGTGTATTGGTATTTAGGTAATTAAATTATCTTTACGAATAAGTAATTGTTCTCGAAATAGTAAAGTTGAAATATAAGGTGGTACAAATTAAATTTAAGTATGACCATCAAGTTTAACACTTATTCTAAGTATGAATTAGTTTGATTCATATTGTTGTCATATGAATTCGAATTTCATAAGGAGAATTAAGTGTTTATGAAGTAAACAATTATAATGAAAAAAATATTACAAACAAGAACATATGAAATTGAACAAAAATGGATTATTATGAGTGATGTACCTAAATAACAAAGATTTTTTATATCAAATTATTTAAAGAATCAATTAAAATACTATTTATGTCCTTAAATGGTAACAAATTACACTTTAAAAATACTTACGTATATCTACTAGTAAGTAAAATGTTATAAATATGTTTACATGATGGAAATAATACAAAACAGATTATTGTCTTCTAACAACAGGGACATATAATTATAAGATTGAGTATCATCATCATTCAATCAAACTACGTCGATACAGAAGGAAGTATAAAGGTACTTTGTGATCACATGAAAAAGGTACAAATGTGCAGATATTTGTCCTAAGTAAGCTAATGGGCTTTAATGAAGTTTAACTAATGATATAAAATTGTTGTAAGTCTGAAACTTGACTAAACTAACCTCTTAATTGTAAACTTATATAGTTGATGATCACGCGAAATAAGGTACATACCTTATAAAATGATTCATGGAGATCATTGCATACCTTTATTCTGATTTGGACATCATCATGAAAATTTGTTAACCTATCCATAAGATGAAGGTATACATTATTGTAAATGGAAGAAATAAAATGGTTAACTATGAATATAATAACTTAAATAACGGAAAAGAATCTTGATACTATGTTGAGAAAATAGTGTGGTGAATAGAACGACAGGTTTCTAGTGGCTTATGTCCAGTCACAAAACCAAGCTTGCTAGCACAATGCCAAAACTATCTATATAGTAGTGCAAATGAATGATTGCACTGTCTATCACCATTTCTTCTAAATGTGTTGTGAGTAGGAGTGTAGTAGTTATATACTTTCCTAACTGACACTAATAATATGTACATGATTCTTTGTAACTTTAAAAATGTCTAACGAAATGATATACTGGGTATATTGGCTCATGTAGAGAATTGAAGGTGGGATCGGGTAGGATCTGAAACCCTTAAAATTGCACATGGTTATAATAGGTTGTCAAGATGGTTTCTGAATACTAATTAAGGTTGGAATAATTGAGTAGTGAATGTTTATGATGTTACTCATTTCAGCGTAAGAGAACTTAAGGGATTTTATCAACTCTTGAATGATGGGTTATTTTTGTTGTGTGCTGATAATCATTGAAGGAATCAAGTAAATTAAATGGTTTACAAAAAAATTCCCTTTGTTTGTTGAAGCATAATATGGGTGTTACAATTAAATTTAGGATTGAAATTTAGAAAACAAATTACCTTCATAAAATAACTTTTACCCTAATAATTGAAGCAACCTACAAATATATTCTAGGAAAATGTATAGTCAGGATGTAGAATGGTTTTAGTATCAATTATTAACAAATTAACACAAAATGTCAAATAACAAAATTCATATTATAATTTAAGGAAACAATTTATTTTTAAACTACAAATTTGTGTCATTTATCTTATACTAATATTTAGAAAACTAAAATTAATCAAATATCATAGATTTTCATTCACCATAAGTTAGAGAAAAATATGTTAGATTTTTTCAGACAAAATCGAACATGACAATGTTAGCAATCTCTCTCCAATATGTGATTTTACCTCAATGATTTTGAAAAAAAAGAAGGTTATTGCTTTTGTTCAATAAGGGATAGGCCTTACTTCTTTTTGGAGTCTTATAAAAAAATTGTTGAGCACACATTTAGGAATACTCCAAAACGATCGGTGTATTATCTTGTCCCACATGTTATTTTTTTGGTTAAATAAATATTTCACCTGGAATGTTCTCATTATTTCTTGAAAATTATTAATCAAATCAATGCATTTATATCTACAAGTTTTTTTATACTAACAAGGGTATTCTGAGAAACATATGTCTTACAAATTTTATGGAAAGAGTTATGGGATACGATCTCCATTTGTCCTAGGAGTTCCTCAAAAACTAGAAGCAAAGGAAAGTTTCATATAATGGAAAAGAGTTTGATATTAATGAAGATGTAATAGCTTGGGTTACATGACTATATAGAAAATTATTCACGTTTTACAAAAACAACATTAAATATGCGATGGAAGAAATCAAATTCTTTGATAGTGGTGAATCCATTGTGCACAAGCTAGGGGGGTTACCTGGGATTCTTTACCTCCCCCCTTAAACACCGTCGGATTAGTGGTGATGAAATTCATCATGCTCGAGGGACGTTTCTTGATAATCACCAACTATCATCTTGTTTTTCTCAATCACTTTCATAGGAAATGATCTATGTGAGTTTCCAATTTTTCATAATTCATTCTATACAGTATTATGTGAATGTTGTAAAATAGGGAAAGAGAATTTTCCCCTTACATCATGTTGTTATTATAATGTTATACAAGTTATTTTATTATTCTATCTTACATCCCTAACATGCTTCAATTTCCCCCGATGTGAATCCCCATGTTCTCCCTTCCTCTACCAATCCCCCTGACCCCTCCCATCCCACCCCTATTCCAGCACACACCTTTGTTGTGCCCCCATTCCTTCTAATTCTGAACCCTATTTTGGAAAGAGATCTAGGTAGATTCTTCTCAAAAGATCCCATAGGATAAAACTTCCTAAAACCTATCATAAAGTTGAGACCCCTCCTCATCCAATCATTGGTGAAGATGAGACCATGTTTGGAGTCCTCTCTAATTAACTAAAAATAGATAAAATATGGCTAGCTATGACTAGTTAATCAAAATAGAAACTAAATGTTATATTGAAATGCAAAAATTTTGTTTTTATATTTAGATAATATATCAAAGTAAAAGGGAAATAGAAGGATATGTTACTAACCTGTAAATATCTTACCTTACTGTGTACTAGATTGTAGCAAACTGGTTTGCGGATTGGGTAGGCTATGACCGACTGACCTCAGGTAGGGTAGAAGTTGATTATTTTCCTATACTAAGGCACCTAGAGTGGTACTAGAGCACCCCAAGGTGCCCTAGTATATTTTTTGGGTGCTGTAGACTATGAAAATGCTCGAAACATGACACTGGTAGTGTTGCAGTATGTTTGTGCTATCTTCACTCCTATCGTAATGATGTCGCCTATGTTGTTGTAACTGCTGTATGAAGATTTACTTGCAGAACCCTATCCAAATCATCAATCTCGAAAAAAATAAACATGCATATGATTAGGTCAGACTGACCTCAATCACCAAAATAGTGGTCTTATAAATGAGTGCTATGCTACATTTTGGACCCAATGTAGTTGTGTGTGTGTGTGTGTGTGTGTGTGTGTGTGTGTGTGTGTGTGTGTGTGTGTGTGTGTGTGTGTGTGTGTGTGTGTGTGTGTGTGTGTGTGTAATTGTGTGCCTAGGATGCTCTAGTGCCAATGACACAATAGTAGGGGGCAATAAGTAGATGTAAAATGTAAAATGTTGGATGGAATAGAAAGAATACAACACTTTCCCCCTATACTTGTGTGATGCACATGTAGAAGAATCCCAAATGTATTCCCTTACCATAGTAGATAGCTTCCCTTGATAGTAAGATGTCTTCCGATAATGGAGTGAGTATGATTTGTTTATATATGGATCTCTTCTTCAAATTTTGACACTAGTGACTTGAAACTGGTGATTGTGACCTAAGGGAATACATGGGGTAACCGTTAGAATTGACCTTGAATAAAGAAATTAAGATTGCAAATTAGAATGACACGGGTGCCTAAAATCATGGACTAGGGCACCCCAATGTAGACCTAAAGATGACAACTGAGAAAATTATGACATCTGAGACACCCTAAAATATATCTAATAATGTGGATACAAGTGACGAATCAACCAGAAAAAACATAATGACACCAGACTAAATAACAAAAAGACCTAGAAATGGGTGACTAGTGAATATTGTTACTATGCAAGATCCATATATAAATTAACATACATGAAGGTATAAATGTAATAGTAAGTGCATGATTTTGTGACTAAAATTCCCCCCACTTCATTTTGGTGAGTAGAAAGCTCGTTAACATAAAATAGATAGAGATGCATACTTGAGAGAAAGTTGGAGAGCCATAGTTGTAGAAGAACATGCAGATGTGTAGTGGAAGCATGCCAATAAAACTATAAAAGCATGTCGAACCATGGATCAACGAGTTGATCCATACAATGTAATGAAAGAGTATAAACATTGCATTAAATGAAAATGATGATTAGGATATAGGATGATTTCAAACATGGATTTAATAACGGATAGGTGGGTAGGGAGTGATCAATTCCCAACCCAAATGCTTTGTATAAGAATGAAATAATAGGAGGATCTGGGTGTCCTTTCGCTAGAGGAAGAGTCTAGGGAGAAAGGTGTATTATTCTCCAAACTTTAACTACCTCCTCAAGATCTAGCCACTGCAGATGGACTCAGATAAAAATGTGGTAATTTTTGGATCCATGTGATTTTTATTAAACAGTCTAACCATATAGGAGTGGTAAAAGGAAAGACACTCTTCACAACAATGTAAAAGGATTCCAAGTTAGGTCATTAGGAAGTGAACATGATAGAAAATATAGATTCTAAGTTAGGTCATTAGGAAGAAAACGTGATAGGAAATAGGTTGCTTCCAAGTTAGGTCATTATGAAGAAAAATGTGATAGAAAAAGAGTGGATTTAGAGTTAGGTTATCTAGAAGCGAGCGGTGAATATATAATAAAGATCCAAAGTTATGTCCACGGGGGGTTTATTAGCTAGGCAATATCCTAGCACGTGGGTTCATTTTGAGGTAATTAAAATTTATAAAATCAAATTCAATACACCGGTAGACATGAGGGGGTAAAAGGGATTAATTTATTAAGATTTTGAATCAGGTATTGGGGTTAGGTAAGAGAGGTGGGCCAAAGGAAAGGGAGGTTTAATTTTAATATAAAATTAAAACATTTTAACCCTAGTTTTTAAAAGTAAATACCTTAAAATTGCAAAAGGATTGTAGTCATAAATTAAATTATAATTGATTTTTAAATAAATAAATTTCAAATAAGAGATTCTTAACCAAGAAATAATAAGATGGTAGAAAACTAGGATTGAGTATGTTTTTCAACACAAGTGATATTATTTCACCATCTTAATCATTTGAAGAGCTATTGATAAATGATTAAAGCTTAACATTTATAAGGTGATTGGTAATAGGTATTTAATGACTGCAAACAATCTTTTGAGAGGAAATGCATATTAAAAAAAATTGAGTGAGAATTATGATATATTTTCTTTTAATATATTAGGGTAGAAATAAAAAGGGGTAAATAAAATTGTAATTGAAAAATGGGTAAGTAAGTTACATGGAAAAAATAGGGGGTATTTTCATTATAATAATATAACAGGAGGGGGTATTATCAATTGAATTATTAGAGGTAAAAACTAGAACTAAGGGTATTCTTTAATACCCTTCTTTTAACGCGCGTGCTATAACATATTTTTACTAAGTGAACCCTCTCGTGGTTATGTCATCAGGGAAAGAAGTAGTGATTGTAATTCCTAAGTTAGGTCATCTGGGAGACCTTTTCTAGATTTGTGTGATATAATTAGATTTGAACACATTGATTTTGATTGGTTTATTTATTATTTCAATTGATTAATCATGGAGATGTTTTTCGCTAATTGCCTTGAGGTTAGGTCATTAAGGGGAAGTCACTTGAACTTTGATGAAATGTTAATGTTATCCAAAATTCACCCGCCAAGGTAATTTTGATAACCTGTAAATTTCTTCAGGGTTGAGAAAGTAGAAATTGTTAGAGGCATAAAACAGGTTTTGAGAGATCCCTTGTCTTTTCTCTAACTTCCCTATCCAAAAAAATATATAAGGAATTAGTGAAAATTTGCAAAAAATTAAAAAATGAAGTCAAGGGTCTATTTTAGTGCAAATCAGGTCTGGCGGTTGTGGATGGAACCAATGTGGATTGTATCAGGGTTCTTCATACCTAGTTCAGTACCCAAAATGATACGGAAGTAAAAAAATGTGAAAAAAGTGGATAAAATGTACCGCATGGTCCACAAGACAGCTGGGACAAAAGAATGCGTGGGCTTCAAAAAGATGAAATCACCACACTGAAAGAAATGTAGAAAAGATGGAGGTCGATGAACCTCACATCTGGTAAATGTAGTCTAGGGGAAGTGATGCAGATGTGATGGAGGTTGGGAGCCTGAGATGTGGTAAAGACGGAAAAATTTAGCTCGGCTGTCCCGTAGGACACTTGTGCAGCCTAGACTCAAAATTGCTGAAACACCCATGGGAAAGTTGAATGTGGATATGTCGAGAGTCACGGGACAGAAAATCCTGAATCATGCAATGCGGAGAAAGGAGGTCAGACGGTTTGAGTGCTGTAGGGACATAAGTTCCCTGAAAACCCGCAATACCCACAATCTAAAGGGAAAATAGAATGCCCGACCCCCAAACTTCAAACGGTCATAATGTTTTGACCCAGAGCTCCGTTTTGCTCACAAAATTTGATTTTTTAGAAAGGGCACGACATCTTCTATGCAAAAAAATAAAATAAACATATTTAGCTCTAGTAAATTATATTCTTAGTCCCTTAAAATACAATAAATCCCTGGTAAACTTAAAATAGCTACCCACACTCAGAAGGCCACAACTTTTGCATTTCTCAACGAAATCACACAAAATTGGTACCATTCATAACATGGAATTTGATGAAGACATGATGGTGATTTTTATGAAAACGTGGCCAAGTTCATAGAAGTGATTTTATTGGTGGTTGGGAGGACATTTAATGAAGTGTGGGAATACATTTCTCACTACCGCAAGTTATGGGACAACATGGAGAGCCTTTTTCAAGTAACATAACGTCATTTCACTCTATTAATGATATCTTGCAAGTCTTGGGAAGGAAATTTTAGGTTTGTCATTTCTCCCTTTCTCTCTCCTCTCAGAACTCTATAAATTGGATTGTTGGGCTCATTGTAAAGGGGATATTTTTTTAGTAGAAAAATTATTTGAAATTAATTTTGTGAATCCAATGTGTTGCAGGGTATGCATCATAGTGGACTCTTTTCATGGTGATCCAGGCCCTTGTCTTATAATAGATTAAATTATGCATATCATGAAGCAATAGATGCAAATTTGTGGATGTATCTTCCCCTGCTACATTTGTTCAAGCATTATTTTTTTCCATTTCAACCTCATTGCAAATATATTGTGTCTATTTTATGCCCTTGCAGGGGTTCGTTGTCATTGTGTGTGTATGAAATATTGTTGAGAACACAGTTTCTAGACTGTGGAGAACTTTTATCACCCTCTATACTATGAAATTTGCTTCAATTTTTAATACATTGGAAATTTATTCTCACACCCTCATTTTCTGGTGTATCACCGCTTTAGTGTAGGATTTGTTTTTTCATTCATTCTCTCTCCCTGGTCCCTTTGAAATTTAGATTAGGATAAGATATTCTTACCTGCATTAGAGTAGATTATGGCAGGTAGTTTAGGAGCAAGAACCAACTTTCTTTAGAGGTATATCTCAAGTAGAAATTCCCACAACTTGGAGATAGTACCCATGTTATCCAGTCACACTATGAGCTCAAGCACACACACTTGTGCAAATCAGAGGGTGTTGTGATTTGATGATAAGAGTTACATAAGAATATTTCTATGTTTCTTATTTCTCTCAAGTTAGGTCCTTAGGGGGAATTGATAAGTTATGATGTGTGAAGGTATTTAGAAAGCGTTAAACAATTGTTTCCCCCAGTTTAGGTCATTAGGGAAGATTGATGGTGAATTATTGTGGAATAAATTGCGAGGTTCTAGATTCATGATATTGGAATACGTGTTAATATGAGGGGGATTGTAGGGGGACCCCCAATGATATTCCCCCCTTTCGGTAAAAGAGGGAGTGGTGAATGGAACAAACTATAATGGTGAAAGTAATGGCAAGAGGTCAAAATGTGGTAGTAAGGAATAACTATAAGGTGTACACAATGCATGTAAAATATGTGTAGCACTATTATAGGTAGAATTATGAAAAAAATGTCATAAACAGGGTGCAAATTGAAGTAAAACAACTCAAGATATGAGCAAAACAATGTAACATGTATTAATTGTGATAATGAACATGAAATATAGACCATAGTAAAGGTGGCAATTGTAATGTGATTATAAATAATAAAGTGAAAAGGTAACTAAACACTTCATTTTTTTTTGGCGTGGGGTGTAAGAGTGTATACAGAGTCAGTAGGGATTCCTCAAGCGATACCATTATGTTTGACCCCGTTTGGGAGAGTAGTGATTGCGGTAGCACCGTTTACTATGATGGAGTTGGTAAGTGCGTTATTTTTTCTATAATGCAGGGTGTAATAGGCCATTGAGTTGAATTTTTACAAATTTGAGATTTTAAATTTCTTAGCGTGTAGGATTTGGACAAAAGCTCCTGAGGGCGCTAGTGACCCTTAGGACTAGAGAACGCAGATTCGGGAGCTAGTGTCCTGATACGGGATGCCCCAGTCTTGTTAATGAGCACATTGGTCTAGGAAGTTTTGGTTTTTCTAGATACTATTAGGGAATGTATTTCAAACATGTTGAGTAGTTGTTTTTTTATCATGGAAAGCGTTCTAATCATTATTTTTTTTTATTTTTTTGTGTTGAGCAAAGGGATGTCCACTCGAGGGAGTTTCGTGGTGGTCAGAACTTGAGTACACTTATGGGATTGGGTTTGTCATATGATGACCGTGATATGCTAGACCGTGTTGGCCTATGGGCTATAGCACAGATGGGGGATGTGCCCCATAATATGCCTATGTTGACTGCATTGTGTGAGATGTGGTGTGCAGACACATGCACATTTTAGTTTCCTATTGGAGAGATGAAAATGATCTAGAGGATGTATATCGCATATTGTGGTTTCTAGTGGTTGATGAGAGACTACATGTGATGGCAGCCTAGTGGATATGGAGTGGTAGATGCACTTGGATAGACAATTATTTATTGGGGTTAAGGTTTCGAGTAGAGGCCTATATTAGTTTGGATGTGATATTATAGTCGAGGGTTCCATGTTTGTGGAAGTTCATTGCAGTGGTGATAGTGTCATTTATAGGAGTGGAGGGAGGTGGTACGAACATGGAGTGTATAAGATGCATGACATATGTCAATGGATAGAAGATGATGGGATGAGATATGCATGGGCGTGGTGTGTATTGGCCCACATATACAAAGACTTGTATTGGTTCATGCACGATTAAAATGATTGGGGTATAAGGGCCACCACACTACTACATGTATAGGCATATGAGAACATATCCATATTGAGACCAATTGTAGTGCCACGAGGGGAGTGGGATTGGCCAGAGATATATGCTTGATGTTGGGTGGATATTCACAACAGGAAGATGGACACAAATAGCTTCAGGGAACTGATAGATAGGATGGGATCTGATTCGGTGACATGAAGGCCATATCCTGATTATGAGGGGTGGCCTGAGGATGTGGTAGAGTTTTGATGTATCCGGAGGACCATGTGGTTAGAGGAAAACTTTCTAGATGTTGTGGAGCTTTTTTTAGGTGGAGAGGGTATCACGGCAGTTCGGGATAGCACATGATGTACCCCCCATATCCTTATATATGGATAAGAGTTGTCAAATCCCCTAGAAGGGTAGGTACGAGGACAGGACCTATAACAGAGAAGTTGATACCACCTAGGTTGGTTAAGGATACCTAATGATAGAAGTTATGGATGGAGATGATGCGGGATGTACAAAGGATTATCGAGCATGGTGGGATGCTCATCGGTGGGTTCTACTATATCCAGTGGTTTTTTGGGTGCTATGGAGTTTCCACCAGGAGGAGCAGGGTGAGGGAGGTGTCCCCTAACCCTGTGTTGAGTAGCTATGGAAGATCGTAAGTATTTGTTGTGTATTAATATTGTGGCTTAATGAAGTGATGAGGTTGTTTTTGTATATGTTTTACTAATATAGGGTTATATGTTTGTGTTTACAGGAGATGCCTATTAGTCATTGATGGTAGACACCTTTATCTGCACATTGACGTGGAATGTGCCTGGTGATATATTATGTGGAGGGATACTAGAGAACGTGGATGACATCGTGGGTGACCATGCCAATTTGTTTGAGCCAGTGGTCATAGAAACATAGACATGTATGATTTTGCTTTGGAAGAGGGATGAGGCACCTGAGGAGAATCGACATGCTCGAGAGGCAGTAGGTGGTGGGTCCCTTAGCCCAGGATGTGTTCTCTTGATATGCTGGATTTACAGTTTCAGTTCTCGGTGTAGAGTATGGAGAATGTGGCATTACGTAGACAAATGGAGAAGTTTCAGGGCCGCAAAATGTGGCGTCATGTGGGGGGAGAGGCATCTAGTTCGAGGGCTCTCACAGTACACAAGATTGATAGTGATGATGAGGTTTGATAGTGATGATTGTATATGATGTAGGCGCCCTCCCCCAAGTGATGAAACACGTTGTTGGGATGATTATTATATGAATGATATATGTAGGGACATCTATTTTTGATATATATGAGATTGATATGTGCGTAGTGTTGCTATTGTGATGTAATGAACATGGTATGATTTTATGTTGAGTATTATAGCATGTGTATTGTATCGTATGTGATGAATATAAATGTGCATGATGATCCATTAGTAGTGGTAGATGAAATATGTATGAGAAACGATGTTGTAGATAACTAATTCCATGTGATAGATGAGAAATGTAGTGTGTAGGAAATGAAATGATGATAATAGAAGAAATGTGCAAATTGAAAAAAAAGGCTAGCGAAATGAATGTATCCTAGTGAATATGGGAGAATATAATTGTAATGGTGATGAAACTAATAGGTGGGGGATGAACAATGCCACTCGGTGTGTGAATGAATAGGCTCATGTGTAATAAACATCCCTTAGCAGTCAAGTATGAGCCATGTAAGAAAGAGTGCATCATCAGTAAATGATTTATGTGCGCTAGATGAACGAAAAAGCACATGATGAAAGGTTATTAGAACTAATCCCTCAACAATCATATAAGACCTATAAAATAACAAGTGCCTCATCGGGGGATAAGGTGATAATGATTACCTAACAACAACCAAGACGATGGGTGGATGTGAAAGTATATGGAATGGATGGAGCATAAGTGTATGGAACGAAGTGCGTGTCATATAGAGTGACCATGGGATATGCAAATATTGGTGGAAACCCATGGGATGCATGTGATGGATAGTGCAAATGAGGCAGATGCAATGAATATGGAGGTGGAAGCAATGGAGGTGGTGGATATCATGCATGTAACAGTGGTGAATGACAAATAAACTGAGTAACAGGTGGAGAAGACTAGGGGGTGTATGACTACACTGTCATGGTGAAGGAGAAAATGATCGCTCACGAGATGTAAAAGATATGACACCAGTGTCCTGTAATTGTTGTAACTTCTCACATAAAGAAAGAAATTCATTGTCATAATGGCCAATAATATGATGGTAATTACAGTAATATTTATCATGTTGGCATTGTAAATGGTGTGGAGGGTGGTGTTGATTGGAAGGAAGCCAAATTAATTGCTTATCAAGTAATATACGCAACACACCATGAGGTCGAGAATTAGGTGAAAAATAAATAGGCTCACGGTACTATGGTGAAGTAGTAGTTGTAGTAAATTGTTGTGGAGTTGAAGAGACATGTGTAGGAGGTGGATGAGGGGGATGAGGTTGTTTCCTTTGCACTTTAGATTGAGATAGGGGATGCTTTGGATTGTTGCTAGGAGGTGGAGTAGGAGGACCACACTTTGTTTTAATTTTAGCCAAGGGTGGAGGTTACTGAGGATGTACAACTGGAGGTGTAGGTGGAAAAACAGAGGACATAAGTGTCAATGAAATGTGGGAAGGCTCTACTAGAGGAGAAGAAATAAGGTCATGTACTAGATCAATAACCTTGTAACACAAAAGTATAAAGGAATCACAAGTATCATACTATAATTGTTTCTTTAGAGGAGGAATAAGACCATGACACAAGATGAACTACTTTTCCAAGTCACTAGGGTGAAATATAAGTTGTTGTATACATGCATTAAAGTGTAGGAAGTGATGGAAGAGCCTTGATGTAGAGTAGAAATGTGATCATATGTGACCCTTTGACCATTATTGATAATAAACCTATGAATGAAGGCATCCTCCATGTCATAAAAAGAGCTAATAGAATGAGAAGGGAGATGGGTATACCATTGAAGTGCATCGTCAACTAGACTAGACTGGAAGGCCTTAAGAAAGTGTCTATCATTGGAATAAGAGGCCATAAGAGTGGTATGATTTACAATATGAGCATAAGGGTCATTGGTACCATCGAAGCATGTAAATGTGGGTATGATGAAATCCTTAAGAAAGGCCAAAAATATGGATTTTTTGGGAACTGGATTACAACGCAAGCATTTATTGTCTATAGATGCATAGCAAGCCCTAATTTCTAAGGTGAGGGAGTGAACCTGAGACTGAAGTTGGCATAAAACATGCATGAGAGATAGAATGTCCTGTGATGGAATAGAAGCATATGGAAACAATTTATTAAGAGGTTGAATCTTACCATTATGTGTGATCATGGGTATATTAAGAGGTGAGATAGTAGGCTCTGATGCTAAAGATGCATGAGGACTATGTGTCAAAGGAGCTACATGAGATGATGAAGGGAAATTTTCACTAACAATATTATAAGGAACATGTGGTATGGGTGAAGTGGGTGAAATTTTTAATGAGGAACTAATTATAGGTGAAGTGGAAGAAGTAATCATAGATAAAGTAGGAGTAGAATGAGAAGAAACAATAGAAGGCAGAGGCTCATGCACTATGGTAGAAGAAATCTCAGGAGAAGAGGAAGATGGAAGAGGTGAAGCACTCTCACCAATGTAGAAAGAAGAAAACTCCTTAGGAATGAGAGACAAAATAGTATTGTGAATATCATCTGGAACGACACTATCAATAGGATCATCAAGGTAATAATAATGTGATGATGAACAAGAATGAGAGGTCAGATAATAAAAATGAGAAGTGGTAGGAGACATAGGAGTAGCTATAAAAGTGGCCAGAAGAGAGGTAGGAGGCATACCATATTGTGTATCAATGCCTAATAAATAATCAATGATAGAAGGTTCTAAAACATCAGGTGGCATATTAGAAGAAGAATAAGAAGGATCACATGCAACCGGATGGCATGACATACAATGAGTAAAAGTAACAGGGTCATAAAAAAGGCATATGCCTATAGGAGAATCAACAGGATTGGTTGGCACATGTTTTTGACCTTCTAATAGGAGTTGTTGAGTGGCGTCAGGTAAAGTAATAGGAGCACTATATAAAGTTGTAAGTTCAGCGATGGTAGCTTCATCATAAATAGGGTTGACACTAAAATGAGACATGATGAGAAAAGAAGAGATATGTTAATCACTAGGGTATGAAAGAGGATAAAAAATCAACAATGTTTGAAATGTGGGGTTCACCAGAATGAACAACTAAAAATAGATAAAATATAGCTAGCTATGAATAGTTAATCTAAATAGAAACTAAATGTGATATTGGAATGCAAGAATTTGGTTTTTATATTTGGAATATATATCAAAGAAAAAGGGAAATAGAAGGATATGTTATTAACATGTAAATAGCTTACTTTAATTACTGTGTACTAGACTATAACAAACTGGTGTGCGGACTGCATAGGCTATGACCGAATGACCTCAGGAAGGGAATACGATGATTTTTTTCCTATACTGAGGTGGCTGGAGTGGTACTGGGGTACCCTGGTCTGTGTTATGGGTGTTGTATACTGTGAAAATTATCGAAACCTGAAATTGGTAGTGTCGAGGTATCTCTTTGCTATCTTTTTTCCTGTCACACGAGTGTCACAATGAGCTCACCTATGTTGTTATAACTGTTGTATGAAGATCTACTTGCTAAACCCTATCCAAAGCATCAATCCCTAAAAAAAATGCATATGAATAGGTCAGACTAACCTTAGTTCCGAAACTATTGGTCTTATGACTGAGCGTTACACTACATTTTGGACCCAATGTAGTTCTATGTGTGTGTAATTTTTTTCCTAGAATTCCCTAGTGTCAATGACACAATAGTAGGGGAAACAACACATGTAAAATACAAAATGGTGGATTAAATAAAAATAATACAACCCTTTCCCCCTATGTTTGTGTGATGCAGATGTAGAAGAAGCCCAAATGTAGTCCCTTGCCTTAGCAGATAGCTACCCTTGATAGTAAGATGTCACCCCATAATGTAGTGAATATGCATTGTTTATATAGGGATATTTTGTTCAAATTTTGTCACTAGTGACCTAAAATTGTCAACTATGACCTAGGGGAATACATTGGGTACCTGTTAGGACCGAGCTCGAATAAATAAATTAAGACCACAAATTATTACCATACGGGCGCTTAAAATCACAGACTGGGGCGCCCTGGGGTGCCCCAGTGCAACCATAGGCACCCTAGTGTAGACCTAAAGATGACAATTGATAAACTTACGAAATCTAAAACACCCTGAAAGATAGACAAAACTATAGAGACATGTGACAAATGAACCAGACAAAATAGAACGACACTTGACTAACTTACAATAAGACCTAGAAATGGGTCCCTAGTGAATGATTTTGTTACGCAAGATACATATATAAATTAATGTACCCGGTGGTATAAATATAATAATAAGTGCGTGGTTTTTTTACTACACTCTCTATTGGAAAGGATGGCCCTGAATCTTCCACTGCTGCTATCGAGAAAAATATAATTGAGCGAAATATCCAATTGGACAAAATCAAAGAACTCAAGGGTAAAATTGAATCCTACAAACATGACAACATGGATGGATTGGTCGACAAGAAGACAATGATAGATCTTAGGAACCATGTCAAAAAAAATGAGAAAGAAACGGAAAATTTAAGATGCAAACAATGTTATATCCTTAGCATGCAAAAGAGTACTATGGACTTCCTTTCCCTCTTCCTTTCTTTGTTTGATGTTGGAAAGGATAAAACCAAAAAAGAAACCAGCTTCATTGACATCAAAAATGGGCTTGATAATGTAAATAAGTGTTTCTAGAAGCTGATGAAACAATCTTGTGCCTTTCCTCTCTCCTTGGGTTTTACAAGGTGTTTTTTTTTCTCTCTGTTGTGAAGTACCAGATATTGTGTTGATCTTCTATTGACTTCATGCTGTTTTTGGGTTTTATGTTGACTGGATATCTATCCAGTCTTGTTTTGGCATCTATATTTTTTATTGAATATCCAAGCATTGGATTATTTGTTACTAGGTAGGGTCCTAGCCAAAAACCATTATCCTTAATAAAAAAGTTTATATATACAAATGAATGTTTATAGAGTAAATATTTGTAATAATAAAATCAAATTGTGGTAGTGGCTGCTTCAACACAGCTGTGAGGAAAGTCTTCTGGCTTGTCAATACAAATCTATCCTTTTTTCCCTCCACTAAAAATTCTGGAGTGTTGGTACCAGATTCAAACCTACTCACAAACAATCCATCCCTCAACACAGTAGCACAAACTTTGTCAAGAGACTGAGGAATTTCTTCCACTACCATGCAACCTTTCCCTTCACCCTCGTGCTCCATCACAACATCTCACAGAAAACATGCACCATCGTCCCGCATTTGTGGCAAATATTTTGACCTCATTTATATATAATCTTAGAGCATATTGGGAAGAAGCTTGCATTTATCTTTCTCTACATTATAAACAGCTGTTTGGCTTGTAATTCCACTCTGTGTTCTTCCCTTGTAATGCAAATTCGGAGTATGGAAACATTGCATAGTTTCAGTAATCTTAACGTTTGATATCTCTTTAACTATAAAAACATGTGCTTTTCAAAGAAATTGTTCAAAAAGTTTCAATAATCAAATTTAAAGATGGAAAAGAGGGCTCTCAAAACCAGAAAACGAAAAAAAAAACAATTTGTAGTTGGATGAAGGTATCAATCATCCTACAGTTGAACAGGGTTGTTGCATAGACATTGTTTCCCTTTTCTGTTTTGTAATGCTTCCACTCTTTCCCTTGAAATAGGCAACAGGTATATATATATATAAAGCCAAATATTTGATCTGCATCATACAGGGAAGCCATTAGAGAGAGCCTCTACAACATGCGACCTTCAAGGTTTTGAAACACATAAATAACGATGTCCCGAACAGAAGAATTATTGTAATAGAGTTAAGTTTAGGAAGGAAATTTAAAAAAACTCGTATGGGCAGGATGTTCAAATTTCAAAATTACATTTAGTGTTGGGCGCATGTTTGTTGGATAGTGGGGTGTCATCCGAGGGACATAACAGAGAGAAGGAAAGGGGATTTATGTTTCTAAGTTCTAACGTTAACGTCCATTAATAATAAGAGTCAAACGCAATGCTGGAAGTCGAATGGGAAGTGGGAACGTGACGACAAGATACGGTCAGCGGTGGAATCCTCTGTTTTTATTTTTGATGAACTGGCCTGTGAATTCCTCTGTTTTGGTAAAAGTCTCAACAGACGTCGATCAGTTACCCTTTCACGTATCTAATGGACGTATCATATCTCCATCACGTATCTGTTCTAACAGTGCAACATGTATTGGCCATACTGGTTTTCGTTGGCCTTATTGTTTCTTAATGGGAAATTATGGAATTGTGGAAATGACAAATTCGATGATTTTTCTGTTAAATGTGTACCAATATGTGAGTTCTAGCATTGAAACCTTCAGGCTGCAACGACATATCTGCGGATTTTTATAAAAGCCTTCATTTTTAAAAGTTCCCACTTCCACGTAGATTGCAGTGATCAGATTTGAAGGGAAATTAGGGATTAATCATCCGTGGGAATTAATTTTTTCCACCTATAGTATTATTTATCTTTATGTGTATTAAGTGAATGCTATCTCCGTGCAATTTGATTATTCTTGAACGCATCAAATAAGGGCATTTCATATTTCCATACGTAGTACACTCTCCACAAATTTGTGTGCTCTCCGTTGATAATGATTTGATTAGTCATATACGTCTATATTAATTTAATAATATACTAGCAATTGTACGTGAAGTGTACGATGGAAACGCCGAAAGGGATGGAGTGAAGAATGAAAAAATGAGGAAGTGAAATAGAAGGAAAGGATGAGGGGTGATCAAGAAAGAATTAAATAATAAGATTTATTCTTCTTTCAACAAGTTTGATTTAACATATAAGATTTTGACTACACCGGAGATAAGAATGAAGTATGGACTTACCTTCCCAATAAGGATGCCATCTTGTAGTAGTTTTCGAAGATAAATGTATACATACATCAGTATCTAAAGTGCCTTAAATCTTAAGAGTACCAATATTTCAAGCTTTGTATTATGTTTTTCGTATTGTTGTTTGGTGAAAGTAGGCAACCTGGAACCTGCTACCTTTTTCTGGTTCGTTGAATGTTGCCCAGTATTTCACACTATCCCCAAATTCTTTGAAGTAGACTTCAGCAAAGGCTCTGAAATCTTCTCTATTTGACATCATGCCAATAAAAAACTGTTAGGCATATGATTGGCAGTGACGTTGAAGCATAGTTTCATAAATTACCACAGCGAATTATGAGAATTAAAAATTTGGTACTTTTTTTTAAATATTAGATATTTTATCAAATAGCATGTCTATTCTATTAGGAAAATACCAAATTTCTGTATTATGTTGAATATAAAGTATTAAGAAATAGTTATCGCAATATTTTTATTTTGAGCTGATGAAGCTTTGTGCACCTATAAAATTGCAAGACACCTATACAGTTTTCTATGTCACAGTAGCAATAGAAAACACTCATAACACAAACATACATTGTTATAATGTAAAACTAAGGTGAGTAATACATAGATGTGCTAGCGACAAGTCCTCCTCTATATCCTCTACACCATTGGGTTGGAAAGGAAATCCAAGCATTTGCTCAAAATAGATGGTGAATATCCTCATTATTTTATAAGAGTATTTGATGATTTTATACAAGTCCTCATGTAGGGTCATGTTAGTATATTTGTACTTTAAATTAGGAATTAAGGGTGTACTGTTCCCAGATGCAATTGCGACACACATTTTATTTTCCTTGCTTTTTCTCTCATTGATTTATTTGATGTCCTGCAATAGAGCTGTGAACCATGTAACATAGTATTGTTGTCAGAAAGTGTAACAAGTGAAATATTGGCATTATGAATTTGAAATGTGATCTCTTAATCCCATCAACCAAGAGCTCAATATTAAACAAGGAAAATACAATTTCTACTCCCAAAAAAAGATACAGAATCAACTTCAAATAAAAAGCCAACGATGACCCAAACTGTAGGAGAGTATCCAAAGTGAAGAATCCTAGCAATAAGTCATCCCTTATGAGTAGTCAGACAAGAAGAAGATAATGAATCAATTATTTCTTCTACAGAGTGTGTGCATGATTAGGGTAGCTGTATTGAAGCCAACAAGCAACCCTCAAATAGCAAGGAATGGTTACATGTTATTACAAATCAAGCAATGAGGGTGTCCAAATGTTTGTCACATGAAGACTGATCACTAAAGAACAAGATGGTAATTCATCATGTAATTTGATTATAACATTAACAAGAAGACTTATAACATGATATAAATCTGCACCAAAAAGGATATGCTTTTGCTAAAGACGTTTTACTATTATTGCTAAACATTGACTTGGCTTTTTATGCACCAGATATATAACATCGAGTCCATGATCACCATAAATGTGCTCAATGCACCTCAAATTCATAGCTGCAATGGTTTACCATCAACACATTAATCATCATATTTTTAACCAATTACACTAATTATCAAAGTGACTATAATAATTACAAAACCTCGAAATGAAACTACCTGTCAAGTGGTTTTCAATTTGGATATGACCAGTTCCATTATTTGTATTGTTATGCATCTTTTCCACCAGCTCATGTATACACTTAATGGTAGTTCTTGTGGTTTCTATCAACATATACAACTCAAATATGAGAAATCGGAATGCAGTCATTCATAAATACAAAATACTTACATAGTATTACATCAAAATATTGTGATGTTGTATGGATATTCACTTTATGCACATGGATCTGTGTTGTTTTATGATTACATGGTAAAAAAAAATAATGTGGGACATCTTACACGGTGAGTAAAATGATTATGTTATGAAAAAATTGGATCTGTACATTGTAGATTCATATTTTGAAATAGAAGAATCTAATCTAAGCTAGAGTGGGGCACTCGACTAAAGATTGGTCATGGCGCTGAAGAAGGATTAGCATATCTTTCATCGTGACTATAACCCACACATTGTTCACTGGGATGTAAACACTTCTAACATTCAAGGCTGAAAACCCAATTTTTCCTTTAATAGCCCATATTTTATTCAAATTAATTAATTACAACTGAGTGCCATGTTTCAGTATATATTATAGATAGAAGTATTACATTATTTGGGGATTGATCCATCCTCCATAGGTATCTTCCAAAGTATGAGGCAAATCGAAGTGCTATATGGTAACAAGTGGTTTAATACCTATAAAATTTATAACTTTGATCCTTATCTTGGAGAACAATCTACAGATGTATTTTACCCTAATATTTTCAATTGTTGCAAGTTGTCTACACCATGCAGCGAGAAAAATAGAAACTATCCAGAAAAATCTATAAAAATGCCAAAAAATTGTTATCCCTTGGATTTCAATGCATCCGGGAGGAGGAATAAAGTGCGTCTGATTTCTGACGATTGTTAGAGTCCCCAAGTCTATGTTCACTACAAGATTGCCTTCGGCGTAACTATCAATTATATGATATGCAATTCAAATATGTTGAAGGGGATGCATCGAAGAATGTAAACATGAGGGAGTGAAATATTGTAGAAGAAATAGGGAGAAAGAACAAGAGATTAGAGGGAGAAGTGCATGGGTGGGGAAAATGTTAGATAAACTTATGTGAATCTCTTCTGTCTTTCGAGCTAAGACATATGAATGACATGTTTTTTTTTTCAATTGATGTAATGAGATAGACGGTACAATATAAGTTGTCTGCAATGTTTTCCCTTATGATTTTTGAGTAGTTCAAATAAATCTCAATTTAAAGAGAAATTTCTTGCACATGTTCTAATACACTTTATAGATAAGGATAGGTGGAGTGGACTTCACATCTCATGTCAAGAAAATGTAGTAGTTGAATACGATAACCACAAAAGATCATCGTTCGTGAGGTTTTACACCATATTTATAGACCATTATCTTAGGCCATTCTCCACATATGCTTAGGAAAGATATATATCAACAATAAGATTTTTTCTTGAGGATTCAAAGTTAACAATGCCTCCTTAATGTTACAGGTTCCTAACACTCCTTAAATGTGAAGAATTTTTATGTGTTTCTATATCAATCAAGGTTTTCATTACCGCTACCATTTTGTCAACTTTTCCACTACTATTAATGTTATAATAAAGGATTGAATATGTGAGCTAGAATTGGTCTTGTAATGATTACCCGATGATCATGGTTGGTGAAAATAAGATAACAATAATTAGTCTTTGAGTGGCATCCATTGGTTTAATGCACAAACAACCAAGATATTTGGTCGCATTGTAGACTACCCTTTAACATTTCTTGTAGATAAAGAAAATTGAAAATGTTTGAAATCCAAACTTTCCAAAAGTCAGATGTGGAAAAACTATATTTAGGGTTCCTTCTATCACCAATTTCATTCATATTATCTATTAGGCTTTCTCTTTAACGATTAAGGAAGTGATTATGATTTTTGTCCATGGCTCAATCAAATTATAAAATTTTAAATATCAAACAATAAAATATATGTCACATACATTAGAATGTTGGGGAGAATAAATTGACATTAAATCACATATTATTCATGTATTTATTATTCATGGCATCAAAATTCAAGGGAAAATGTATTCGGTTGCAATCAATTTTTTTTTGTTGTCACTAAAATAAGGAAACTTGTGATGTCCAAAATGTTGCCTGGGTCCTTGCAGTTAACAATACATAACCATATATAGTTAGTGAAAATGACCAATTTTTTGAGGAAAACGAGTTCATCTGAGACTTGTTTTAGATGCCCCCATGCTTGTATAAATATTTCTTGTCTAAAACTAAAATGGTATGCATAACACATGTTTGCATGTGGTCCTAAAGGTTTTTTCATTGATGCAAAACAACATTAAAGAAAAACTAGATGATGGATTAGGGTCAAATGATTCTATGGATGGTGTTGGCATGATGATTTAGATGTGTACTTGATGATACAGTGATATTCAGTAATGGTTGTTTTCTCTTACAAGCCCATTCAGGTGCCTAGGTGTTGTTGCATGATGGTATGAGCTTCTTGCACTACTAGAAGTAGGCTCATGTATCCACAATGTTATCTACAAAATAATGATTATGTGAAAAAAAATGTGAATTATCAACACTAAATGACTACATTTATAAATATGAAGTAGGTCTTCCACGATTTGGTAATATTCAATCGTAGAGTTGTGGAAAATCCATTTTCTTAAAATTTTATACTAGATAAATAACTTTTTTTCCTTTGTAGTCTAAAAAATGGTAGACTTTTGAAACTAGAATCATCAATTGACTAAACAACCTGAAAACAATGTATCACAATTTGAATTTATTCATCCACTTCTATAGGTCAAACAAAGCATATTAAAATCTACGACCTAAAAATATGATTTATTTTTATCCAAATTTTTAAAATTTAAAATATATGAATCGAGAATTCATTTCACACCTTAACTCTAGTTATTTATAATTTACACTAATAAAATCTAATACATTTTTAGTTGTGATAATTTAACTATTAGAATTAGTATTGATATTAATGAAAAAGGTAAAAATATATAAATTACAAAAAATTGTAGCACCCCAATTGCAAAAATTGTATTGTGAATAATCCACCTAATCAACAAAAAATGATTTGCAAATAATTTGTTATAGAATTTTTCTATTTGTAGTCCCTTACTCTGAACCAACGTACCAAATTGATGAAATTTGTAGGCTTTATATTCCCAAATAATAATTGTGGATAATCCACACTATCCTAAAATGTCAAAATTAATGAATATTTTACAATTTACTGATTATAGGGCCCACACTCACCTCAATAGTCAATTTATTATTTAGTATTGGGAATATGATGTTTTAATTAGATTTCATCCACAAAATTGATATTGTATCCAAACTTTGTGTAAAATTGACAATATCATTTCATCTTTATTAAATAAACAATAGTCGTTTCACAATGTGAGAAGAAGAAGTATGATACTCTATATGATCCATTTTACATTTTTGCATTGGTGAAAATCTAATTATTGTATGGTTCTAGAATGGGTACCAATATTTGAATTATTCACATTGAATCTAATTTTTTTAAGGATAAGACACTACAATATTATCATGAATAATCTATACAATTCTAATTTTTTCCATAATTCAAAGCAATTGAATCTAACATTTTTGTATCCATAATACTTAAATTTATAGAGAATGTAATAGGGTTATAAATCAATGTTTTATGAAAAACGTGTAAACTATGTGTTTTCTCTCTTTACAAAATCATATAAATATGTTTAGAATATTTGCACTAGTATAATTTTAAGATTTTATTATTATGATGGATATTCTATAATGATAGATAATTATAAGTTGAGAATTAATTTTCAACTTTAAGTTTAAATTTCATTTAACTATAATTGAGAAAGGAAAAAATATTCTATTTTAAAGATACCAATTTAAAAATAAAAATAAGTCAATCACACACTATGTTTAGAACCCAATAAAATCTTTTCTCAAATTTTTTAAATAAAGGTATTTAAAATGTTTACAAGTTTATTTTCAACTATGAGATTAATTCCCTATAAAAACTTACATGTGGGGCCAAATCTTTTTCAATATGGTGGTGACTAATTAATTTTATGAGAAGCAACTTTCATTTTAAATAATTGAATTTTTCTCAAGCTTTACTTTTTCTTCAAACTTTTATATTTCACCAGAGGCATCTCCTTTGGTGTTGGCCCTGCTGGAAAGTGTCAAACTCGAACAACTTTTTTTGGCAATCAAATCCCTATAATATTTTCTGGCAGTCAAATTCCTTCACACTGTTCATGCCTATTTATACTTTCTCGAATGCGCTATGGGAAGAAGCAACAACATCCTGATTATGGTTATTATGGTCATTGTTTCCAATATGGCTCTTGCAACTGATGATCCACAGGCTACACTTCTCAGCACTGGCTACAAAAACAAAATAAAATACACCTACAGAAATTTTATGATTTTTGATGAGAATCGGGCTACAATTTTTGGAAACCTCGCCTCAATTCTTTCCTCCAATGGATTCGGCTTCACTAATTCAACGAGTAGCAAGGCCGACATGACGGATCCTGTTTATGGACTTGTTCAGTGCAGGAAGTATTTAACGCTCAATGAGTGCTTCAGTGAAGTGCAGAATCAAGTAAAGGATGCTTGTCCTTGATCTAATGGCACAAGAATTCATTTCGATAGGAGATGAAAGAACAGAGAAAGCTACAATGCATGTTAACAGAGATTGCTATTTAGACCAGAAAACAAGTATGGAAAAGGGATAATCCATGCCTGACAATTCCCTCATATGATATTGAATAAGGCATTTCTTTCATCGTACACAAATATAAATCATAGAAAATCACTTAAATTTAATCATGATATTTTTAACAGCTTGGCAGAACTTCGTTCAATTAACCATAAAGAAATTTAGAGTTACATTTAGTAAAGAACTAGAAACCAGTGTGCAACTAGGACTGAAATGCGAGAGGCACACAAGGAAGAGATACACTAAGATATAGATTAGGTGCTAACATATCCTAATTATTACAAATTCCAAAATCTGCATAATTAGAGACATTGAATCCCTTTGACTAAACATTTGGAGTTTAGAGGAATGGCTTGATGCTGGTATTCACATAAATGAACAGTCACAACAACACATTTATTGGGGAATTTTGTTGATTGAGGATTGTTGTGAAATAGGTTTTTTAGTTTCAGCAATAGTTCTGCCCTACCCCTGAGCCTTGGAACAGGTATGGTTCCCAAATGTTAGAGGTATCTTCGACCGCTGCAGTCCTGTGTCACCAAGAAAAATGTTTTCCAAAGTAAATAAAATCCACTCCTTCATCAGTGACGGGATTTGCATTTGGTACATAGTTTTTCAAAACTACCGAACATAATTAGCTCGCCTTTTCCAACATTCTTCCAGCCTATGGCAAAATAAGAAATTTGGAATAGGGCATGGACATCGATCAAAACATAATAGAAATTGGTTTTTGTTGGATGTAGAACCCTGTTCCTTTTGTTGATATGAATGAAAATGTTGAAGTATATACAAAACATGTGAACTATTTCACAAAATGCCTAAAAAAAATATTTTTAATGAATTTCTATGATGCAAGGGTATGTTACAAAATAACAATCCTCTCCGGCGTAACTTGTGACCCTTGAGAAATTGCTAGTTATAAAACATAGTTAGTCTAATACACTTTTTAATCAATATTGAATGGCATGGATCATATTAAAGGGATCAAGTAAAATTCATCTTCAAAACCATAGATCCTAGGCTACACGGATTAATCAAAAGATCTTATTAGCCATCGATTATATTGAGTGGTTGAGATTTATTCTCTCATAATATCCGCTAAATTAAAAAGGCATTTCTCTCAAATGTGGGTGACATCCTATTTTAGGGTGTTTTTTTTTGTGAGAATACCCTATTTGCACAAACTGACATCATGCTATGAGGTAAATCCTTTTCAAGTTAATAGATAACCATGTTCTTATTTCTCATCATTTTGATCATTCAGGATGAAACGACGGTCAATACTCTTGGTGGTTTTGTTATTTTATCTGGTTTTGTAAATTTTTTTTGCTAGCTAGTTGTTTGCATTCATGGTTTTTGTTTGGATCTGGTGTAGATCTGAGTATGTAGTGGATTTTTTCATCCCCTATGTTGCCTTATTTCTTCCGATGCTGGCCTCGAGATGCATGTTGCTGCATTAATCTTACGAGTGTTCCAAAAGAACTTTACATTTTTCAGAGTGATAGATGCATGTTTCTCCAATTAATCTTACGAGTGTTCCAAAAGAACTTTCCCATTTCATGCACCCAAAATTTGCATGCATTCAACTCATTTTTCAATATAGTAAATTTATGAAATACCCATCAAAACTCGTCTCACAAGTATGTGTATATTTATTGTAATTAAAAAAATTAATATATTAAAAATGAATTTATATATTAATATTTTATAATTCATTAATATTTATTACACCAATAATAATAAAACAATAAAATTTTAAAATTAACAAAATAAAAATTGAATATATATTTTTGAAAGTTACATAATGAAAATATTTTAATTAGATAGTAAAATTACTTTTTTTTTTATGAAATAGACTATATTACTTAATAAAAATATTTCAGCTATCCACAAAAAATATGGGTGGTAAAGGGCACACCCCAAGTTCAAACTAGCTGAAGGCTAGGACAAAAGTAACAAAAGGCAACAATGTCAAAAAGCATAGAAGGAAAATAAACTAAGCTGCCGTAGCGAACATAGCAACAAGGGGTGGTGGTGGAGGCCCTTTATCCTCCTAGTTACAACCTGGGAGATCATTTCCATCTCGAAGGGGGGGCAGCTGGAACCAACTTCTTCTTCTTCTTCTTTTTCGTCCTACAAATTAGGAGATATGGCAAGAGCCAATTGGGGGACCTTACCAGAATCACATCCATCCCATTGTGCAGGAGGTGGGGAGTGATGGCGGGAGCCCAAACCACTGTGATGCGTGGGCCATTGTGGGGACCCCCAACCACCATGGTTGACAAGGCTCCGCCGACGCTCGGGTTGCTGCCTGGGAGAGAGATGGTGGTGGGTACGATCATTCGACCATCCTCGGCCATGGTGACCTCTCGGGTGAACACTCCAAGAAGGGGAGGTGGGGGGTTCTCATGCTACAGTGCATGAAGCATTGGCCCAACGATCCAGAAGGGTCTAGAGGTGCCGCACTTCCAGATCCACCTTATGGGTGTGGTCTTGGATCTGTAAGAATACATTTGAGATAACCATGGCCTTATCATAATCTGAAAGAAAGAAAGAGACTACAAAATTAACAAAAACATCAGAATTGCGTTCTTTCCATACAAAAAATAGGATCTCCACTCTGAAAGTATGCCACACTTGCACAAAAGCATGGGGAATGGAAATAGAATCCCCAAGCAAAACATGTTGCCAAAGAAATGAAGCTGGTCGAAATGGCTGAAAGAAATCATAGATCCAGTCCCAAATAGACTGAGCTTTTGGGCAGTACCAGAACAAATGTGTAAGCATCTCAATATACCCACAAAAAGGGAAAATCCGAGGAGAAATCCCGTAATGAGCTAATCGG
The DNA here is from genome assembly GCA_019776745.2 of Taxus chinensis. Classification (NCBI taxonomy): domain Eukaryota; kingdom Viridiplantae; phylum Streptophyta; class Pinopsida; order Cupressales; family Taxaceae; genus Taxus; species Taxus chinensis. The sequence goes on along the minus strand of CM034154.1, from coordinate 606,016,097 downwards.
AACCCAATAGGGATGCCTTGAAAGAGCAGGCACCAAGAAAAATAGACAAGCTTGGGTTGAAGGATGGCCTTCCAAATTGTGTGAAATCTAGCTTCCTAGGAGGACCATCTAGAATTGATGAACCACATGGAGTTTAGCAAAGCCACCATCAAAATCTTGGGGGTGATAAGAGCATACCCTTTTCCTGGGGAGTAATTTAAGAATGGGGTATCTGGAAACCATTTCCAATCTTTCCACCAAGGCTTGAGAGAGACAATACCCACTTTGTGAAGCATCTCAGTAGGAATGGAATCAAGAATTTCCTGATAAGACTCTTTGTCAGCTAAAACAAGCCAAAATTTGGCTTTAGTTTGATGTCAAGTGAGAAGTAGTCTAGAATGCTTACAAAATATGTCATTAAGAGTTTGCAAGCCTCGAAAATATAACTTAAGGGCATGAACCCAGGGCACTTGGGCAAGCGTCACAACATGAAAATTGATGAGAGGTGACCACCAGATGATGTGGCCATTAATGAAAATCCCATTCCAGAAGCCATCCCCTTCCTAGATTAGAAAGGGTTTGAGAAATTCTTAGGATTTCCATATGCTTTTGACAACAAAGGTGCCCACCATCTTGACCGAGGCTTTGAGAATGAGAAGACTGTGAAAATCTAGCCCTTGCCAAGTTTTGCACCCTTGAGGGGAACCTCAGAAAATACAATTGCGAATCAGAAATTTCCAAGCTTTGTTGCTAGTGTAGGCCCGAATGATCCACTTGGCATCAAATGGAGTCCCCTAGCGACCAATGTCGGTCAGGCCAAGCCCACCAGAATCCCTAGGGAGGCAACAACATTCCCAGGAAACTCTGTAGAAACCTTTAGCAAGCTCCGAGCTAGCCCAAAGGAAATATATGAGAAGTATTTATAGCTTCTTGTACGAGGATTTGGCCGACACCCAACACGAAGAATAGTAAACATGCATGGCAGCCAAAATCTTGGAGCAAATCTAAAATTTTCCTACCAGGGAAAGGGGTTTAGTAATCTAGTACTCCAACTTGCGGGTGACCCTGTCAATAAGATACTACCAAAGTTGACTGGGGGTAACATCAAAAGTAAAGGGGATACCTAGGAATTTAAAAATTTCTTCATGCTGGATGTACTTCCAGTCAAAGTGATTAAGCCAACTAGGATTGGGGAGAAAAGATTGCCTGAAGCACTGGGTCTTGCGCCATTGGATATTGGAACCTGAAGCTAAACAATATGTGTCCAAACATTACATGGCATTGATTATATTAGTTTCTTCCTCCAAGAGCGTGAGGAAGGAGTCATCTCCAAAATGCCCATTGATAAGCTGAAGGGGAGTCAGGGAAGGGAGCTGAATTCCACGCACAAGCCCTTAGTCTCAAGCATGGGCAAGGAGAAACCCAAAACCTTCAGCGGAGAGCACATATAGAGTAGGCACTAAAGGACAACCTTGCCTAATAGAGTAGAAAATCCCAACCTTCTTAGAAGTATGACCATTTACAGAAATAGAGGTAGAGGCATCTATAAAAATCATTTTGATAGAGGTGATGAAAACCGAACCGAAGCCCAACACTTTAAGCATCGTCAAAATGAAATGCCATTTAATACTTTCGTAAGATTTTTCAAAGTTAGTTTTGAAAAACATGGTAGATTACTTAGAGGCTATAGCCCACTCCATGCCTTCCCAAATAGCCAAGATATTATTCAGAATGTACCTACTTTGTATGAAACAAGTCTACTTAAGACTGCAATAAATGGCAAGATGGGCCGAAGCTAAAGAGGTAAAGCGTTAGCTATGATGTTATATGAGACATTAAGCAAGGTAATTGGTCTCCAATTACATATGAGCTCTAGATCTCCCGCTTTAGGGATGAACTTTATGTGACCCCGATTAATAAGGGCACCGAGGGACCTTGAGTGGAGAGCTTCGAGATAAACTTGCAGCAGATCTCAACCCACCATGTCCCAAAGGGATTTGAAGAAATCACAAGGGAACCCATCCATGTCAGGGGATTTTTTTTTGGCCATGAGGGAGATAGCTTCATATAAATCCTCTAAGGTAAGTAGTTTATCACAAACAACCCATTGTGCATGTGAAAGTTTGCATGGAACAATTGAGAGGCATTTAGCGAGTGTGGCTTGATGCTCAGGAGATTCCTCCTGAGCTTTGAAAACCTGAACATAGTGCCTAATAAAGGCTTGGACCATCTGAGGGGTGTTTGTAATCCCAACACCAGCATCAACTATAGCAGAAATTTGTTGGTTCATGTCCTTGGCTTTGAGCTGCTGGTAAAACTCTTTGGTGTTACGGTCTCCAATTCTAAGCCAGTGCAACCGAGCTTTGATCTGGGCCCCCCACGTTGTGTAATCATCAACAATCTGGATTTTCTGCCATAATTTAGCAACTTGGAGTTGCAGAGCCACATTGAAAGGAGCCTGGGTGAGTGCCACCGTGGAGTGGCTTAGCTCAGTGGAGGTGGTGAAATAAGCTCACTGCCAAAATTTAGGGAGCTGGACACCGTACATTCGGAGGAATTTAGTTAGCCGAATTATAGCATCCTGCCATTAGCTTATCCATCCAACCTTACCCAAAGGGCGAGGTGCAAGGTTTCATATTTGGTGAATGTGAGCCAATGTGTGATCATGATGCAATAAAGTAGTACTTAAATAAAACTATGTTTTTTAATCTTCAGCTGTTGAAAATACCATTCAATACAGAACAGGATCAAAATGTGGTTGGAAAGGACAACGGCTGGCAAAGCTTCCACCGAAAGAGAATAACAGCTGGCAAACTTAAAGAAAGGCTATAAGGAGATCATTGCATGATCTATCCTTTTAAAAACCTGATCTTGGCCATTTCTAAGATTAAACCAAGTGTACCATGGTAGCGTGTTGGTGTGACATGAAAAATTGGGGTCATAAAACCCACATTTATTACACATGCAAAACCAAGCCTCCCTTTTGCCAACTGACCACCTCATGGGTAAAAGGCCCAATTTATCATTGGGTTGCTCTACCATATTAAAATCCCCATTAATTAGCCAGTGTGCATGTGGAAGGTCATTAGCCACCCACCTCCAAAGCGTCGTCCTTTCTGATGTGTCATTAGGTGCATAAACATTGATAATCCCAAAGGAGATATTTTTCAATATTGAATAGCACCCAGAGAATACTGTTGTCAGGGTCACATCCATGATTGACGTAATGCAACCACCATTTCAGAGAAATAAATGTGATCATTCCACCTTTTCCAGTAGCATGGTTCCTAGAGATAGCTAAATTATCAGGCCAAATAGTCTTGGTGACATAATCAAGTAAAAAACCTGAAACTTTGATTTCCTTTAAACACAAAATATCCATATCCGGGAAGATTTTCCTAAAATATCACACAATGTATTTGCGAGTGAAGTATGTGAGACCCCTAACATTCCATGAGTAGTAATTCATGAGGAAACATTGTCAAGATGCATCTCTGAGTCTAGCTCACTCAAACCATCAAGGGCCCTACAACCATTCTGCAAAAACCATTGATGGTTAACTGTAAAAAAATCAGACAGTTGAGCAGCCCACTGGCCGGTAGGGCTATACTCCCCTTCCTCGCACTCATGAGGAGGGCTGTAAGAACACCAAATTGCTTTCATTCATGGAGAAACAACTTTGTTATGTACGAGTAATGGTTGAAGGCTACCCTCATGTTGTAAAATAACAAGCTGAGAGTTTGAAGCCAAATGTGCCAATTTACTTAAAGAACCAACCATACTGCAAGCCAATACCTTCGCGTGAGCTAAAGGAAACTTGGTATCTGAAGGGTGCTTAGCAACTGAGTTGGAAGCATTTGGAGGCACCTTTCCAACTTGAGTAACTGATCCATGTTGCGAAGGCCCAACATGAGCGGCCTTGTTCTTGTTTGTTTTACGGCTACCCAAAGTGTGTCAGCCCTCCTCTTTAGTTTGAGGGTGGGGATAACCCATGGGCTTTGAAAGGGCGCGGTGTGTGGCCAACAAGGGACAATCCCTAATTTTATGCTCAGAAGATTGACAACGAAAACAAGTACTCAATAGGTTGATGTATACAACCTTTTGATCAAAATATACATCACCAACCTGAATGAAAATCGATTCTTCTAGGTCCTTTGAAATATCCAGTTCAATGCAAACCCTCTTTTGCGAACAATCTACAAAGAACCTACAAGGCTCTGTGTAAATAACATGGTCGATGTAGACACCTATAATTACGCCCAAGCAATTTAAATACTTAAATTGTGCTGATTATCCCCTTTCTCGCAAATCAATGACATATCGTCAAAGGCACTCATTTTCCCTCATATCATCATTAATTAATTACACTAAGCTAATTAATTAAGTTGCTTATCCAACAAATACCCTAATTAACGACCTTCCGTTAATAAATCACCCCTTCTACCTAGAATAATTAATTATTATTAATTAATTAGCTTTCCCTTCCATTTAACCAATAAATCAATATTTAATTGATTTAATCCCCTTATAATAGCCTAAATCGTACTAATATTCCTCTAATTAGCTTCTATAAGCTTACATCTACCTATTAATTAATCACCTTTGATTAATTAAAATCCCCCCCAACTCCCATGACTTGTTAAACATGTATTAAACCCTTCTAAAGTAAGGTTACCTTTAATAAAGCAACCTTATCCATTCCTAATCATGTTTTACCTTTATCCCACATTCATGAGAATGTGTTGAATCCTTTATCCTTTGGGCTATATAAAGAGCTCTCCACCTACCTTTTTACTTACACCTAAACTTTCTAAGAGAGTAAATGCAAAGCATATAGCAAAGAGACTAAGAGCTTGCACCTTGCCCTTTTGAGAGTTCATCATCTTGAAGAGTTAAGCCTCTTTCTTAAAGTGCTTGGGTCATATGGGAGGTGTCAAAAGGGTCTTGTAGCCCAACTTTGATTAGCCCCCATTCCTAGGTTCTTGGAGCATTAAGGACAACTATTTTGATAGCCATGGAGCTTACTTAGGTCCATTCATTTATTTGTTGTTAGAGAATAGAGGAGTTTAGATATTTAGCATTGTTAGTTTCAAAGTTTGTATTGATGAATGCTAGCATCTAACCCTTGTTTAATTCTTATCATGATGGTGTTTATGTTTTGTTTTAGCTAAATTGTAGAACTATTTTAGGTGGTAGTTCTTGCTTCATTTGATTTAGCATTAAGAAAATTATACATGCACACATTTGGCACGCCCGGTGGGACTTACTCCATTTTCCTTTGCACTTAATTTCAAGTTTTTGTAGTTAAGTTTTATTTTTGGTTACTAACCCTCTTTTACACATGTTGATCTACCTTGTTTTTTTTAACATGTTTTGTTGAGTTTGCGTGTTGGGTCTTCCTTGTAGGTATGAAAGAGGTGAAGTGCTGTCAAAATTGGAATTGAGGGGAAAATTTCAAGATTCTCCATGTTTTCATTTTTAGAGCTTACTTTTTCAACATTCTACATGCTAGTTTTGTCAATTTCTTGAAGATTTTAAATTCTTGAGCATGTAGGTTAGTGTTTGATAGTGCTGAGTCTTCTATTTACATATTAATGTGGTGGGTTGCTGTCAAAATTTAATCTTGGTGAAAAATTTCAAGATTTCATCATGTTTTCATTTTTTGAGCTTACTTTTTCAACATTTTACATGCTAGTTTTGTCAATTTCTTGAAAATTTTCAATTCTTGAGCATGTAGGTTAGTGTTTGATAGTGCTGAGTCTTATATTTACATATTAATGTGGTGGGTTGCTGTCAAAATTTAATGTTGGTGAGAAAATTTCAAGATTTCATCATGTTTTCATTTTTAGAGCTTACTTTTTCATCATTCTACATGCTAGTTTTGTCAATTTCTTGAAAATCTTAAATTTTTGAGCATGTATGTTAATGTTTGATAGCGTTGAGTCTTCTATTCATATATTAATGCGATGGGTTGTTGTCAAAATTGAATCTTGATTGGAAAAATTTGCCCATTTTGTATATTAAGGGACGTTTTTTTTGACATTTTTTAAGTGCATGTCAAGTGCATACCCATGAGCATAAGAGCATATGTGTAACCCATCTTCCGAAGGCCATAACGTTTGCTCCCGACCTCGAAATGACTCCATTTTTTTTGAGTTGGAAAGGTATTGAAGTTAACTATGCAATGAAAACATAAATTCGGGATTTACACTTACAGAAGTTGTAGGTTTTTCTATTATTTTAAAACTGGTCATTTTCTAACATGTCTAATATTTTGATGAATGTTGTATTTCCATGCTTACTCGATTTAGACCAAAGCGTGTGTATGCTCTTCTCTTGCAACTTTTGGTGATCTTGAGAATCAAAAACAACTTTGATCTCTATCTTATTAACATTGGGATTAAACTTAGAAATTTAATCATTCATTTTGCTTAAGGGAATGAACCTTTTACAAAGCATTTTTTAACGGTCCTTTGATTTGAAGTGTTCCATTTCTATATAGTTGGGATAAAGTTTGTGTATGCTCTTCTCTTGCACCTTAGGGTGATCTTGAGAATCAAAAGCAAATTTAGTCTTCATTTTATAACATTTGGTAAATTGGAAACTTCATCTTTCACTTTTGGTTTAAAGGGAATGAACATTTATCAAGAATTTTGTATGGTTCATTGATTGAAAAGATTTTCTTTACTTTTAAGTTGGATTATTTGTTGTGTATGCTCTTCTCTTGCATCCTTGGATGATCTTGAGAATCAAAAGTAACTCTTAATCCTCTTTTAAATAATGTGATTTTCTTGGAGAACTACTAACACTTGAGTGTAGGACCTAAAAACGCTTGTCAAAGAAAGGAGGAATCAAAATGAAATCAAAAACTACTAATACAGTTGTTATACAGGTTGCCAAAAGGTGTTCAAGAAAACCACACCTAATTAAACAAGATAAAAAGAACAACATATTCAAAACACTGTATTCCAGGTTTAAGAAAAGGGTACGTCCCTCTCCGCTCAACTGGAACATAACCCCTTTGGCATAACGCCTTAAGCTACAACAATGGGGGTGGTTCCAGGAACCCCAAAGTAGTCCACGCAAGAGGGAACCTTGTGGACGAAACGGGAAGTGCTCCGCACTACCTACTTGACTAGTGATTCCTTTGTGAGATAGAGTTATAGGTTGTCCGTTGTGGCGACCCCAGTGATAGTACACGTAGATGCACTAGTTGCCTATTGGTCTTGAAGGGGGTAAAGTAAAGCCGAGATACTCCCAAACTAGTCAGTGTGACTTTTTGGGTAAATCACGCTCGCTCGTGGCAACTTTGTAACACCTAGGGCGAGAGAACCACCTAGGAGAATATACTTTGGCCAGGAGCCCACTTTGACCATTTTAAAATAGTGTTGAGTTGTGAACCTTCTTTTTGAGAAACGTGTGACGTATTACTTTCGCCTAGTTTTTACTTGCCTTAGGGCGAGGCAAAACTCTGCCGAAGTGAGACTAGCATCTTTCGTCTTTTTTTTCTTGATTTATTTCCTTCATATTATTTTGACACTTTGTTGATCAAAAGATGTGTGATTACCTTTGTGTTGCTATTCGACTATTTATCTCACTTTTATGTCCGTTTACGCCCATCCATGTTTGCGGCTGGGTTAGTTAAACGTCTAAAGTGAGTGGAGGCATTTTCACGTCATTTGGTAGCCATTGTGATCTTGATACCCACATCAAGATCATCATTGTAGTTAGGTGTGGTTCATCACTGCGGACTTCCATAGAGGAGTTAGTTTGTTTGTCTCGTATCATTACAATTTCGATATTTACATCTTGTTTCTTGTAAACTCGACATAAATACCTATATTGTATGGTTACGCTGCACACATTCTTAACTATTCCTAGCTATACTTTGAGCTTTTTTTTTTTTCAGTTTTATTATTACCTCGATTTCAAAAGGTGTTAGGAACTACCATTTGTGCATGTTATATCAATAACACCTCGATATCAATACTCCACTTTCTTGCAAAGTGGGTTAACATATCTTGGTGATATTGTTGTGTCATTCGCAAATCGTAATTGGAACTTTTTGAGATATAGGTCTTAATCAGACTTGAGCTTGCTCATCGTATATCTTGATTGGGAGATCACATTTAACTTCATGTATTTACTTACGTCTTGTTCATTCCTTTGAACTTGGCATAAGTGGAGACATCTTGTTAATCATCTGGTATCACAAATTACTTTGAAACGTAGTCTAGGAAGTATTTCATTTGATTAGGTTTTGGTACCAAACGATTGTTTCATTGGTGACTTTATCACTCTATCACATTGGTATTATCACACTGTTAATTTACTCTTAACACGTACATCTTGTGTTTCACTTAGGGGTAGACATTGAATTTTGAACAAATCTACAACTTACCTTAGTGAAACTTATCACGAAAACATGGCTCTTAAGACGGATCTAGGGTTAAAGAAACAAACATATGAGGAACAACAGGCGCAAGCTTGGGAAACCTCTAACAGACAAGGGTCAAACCCATTTATCGGACACGATCTAGGACCACTATTTTCTGCAGAAAAGGAAACAGAAGAGATGGTCGATCATAGTGGAAATGAATTAGAATCACCACACGCAGACTTTGATTTTGACCCCACTCTACTAGATGAGTTTCTCCTTAGAAACAAAGATAGAGTTTTGGCACGGGTCATGGAATTAGGGGCCAAATTGCCCATTGAGAAGGAACCAATACTACAAACAAATGACACTACTAAGGAGGAACACCCCCTTATCAATATGGAAGATATTTTAACAGGCGGACATGCTTCCACTTCTTATGTAGAAAATGATAAAGTGGTAGGGCATAGAATACCCCTCATCAAAGTGCCATGAAGAAACAAGATAGAACATGAGACAGGGGAAGAACCTCCACAATACGAAGAGGAGGAACCTTTAGAAGAAGAAGACACAAACCAAGTCACAATCCAACAACAACTCAGTAACTTAAGCCGACAACTAGCTTTGCTTACTTTCCAAGTACAGAAAGACACAAACAAGAACGTTCAAAAGTCAAAGCCTAAGTTTAGGATCCACAAACTCCATCGAGAAAACCAAGGAGAAGAAGACACAGGGTATCATCATGTACACATCCCCGTTTCTCCCACTAAAGAACAATTACTCGCACAAGAAGTACAATCTATGAAAGCAACGCTTGCGAGCATACAAGAAAGCAATATAGGGAGTATTAGGAAATACCAATACGAAGAACTATGCCCCTATCCTTTTGACAAGACAATGACCCTTCAACCCTTTCCAAAGAAATTTGATATGCCAAAGTTCGACAAATACAAAGGAAAGGGAGACCCAAGGGATCATGTTAAAGATTTCTACATGGCATGTCAAGAGGTGTCTTATAGTGATAATTACCTCATCAGAATTTTTCCTAAGAGTCTCGGAGGTCAAGCATTAGAATGATTTACGCGCTTGCCACGAGGATCAATTTTCACCTGGCCAGAATTGGCGGAAAGATTCGTGCGTCATTTCTCATATAACATAGAGAGTGATGTCACCATGGCAGACTTGTGCGGCACAAAACAACGCCCAAATGAGACCTTTGCCAGCTTCTTCCAACGATGGAGAGGGATAGCTAGTCGCTTCCCTTGCGCTTTCCGTGAGAAGCAGCTAGTTAGTATTTTCGTCCCTAATCTCAACCCAGATATAGCTTTCCACCTCCAAATGCATTGTGTCCGCACCTTTGAGGAGGTTATCGAGAAAGGGATTCAAATAGAAAAGGATCTCATTGCCAAAGGCACCCTCAAAACCCAATCTAAAGACAACCAAAGTGTCAAACCCGCTGAAAAGCCAAAAATCTTTAACAAAAACAAAAACGTGGTGGGAGACGGAATCACTGATTCTAAACGTGTTCAAACGGTCCAAACCAGTCAACCTTTTAAACTAACCAAGGGCCCAATTCAACCACCACCAAAGCGAAGAACATTCACCTCCCTCAATGAGCCGTTGTCTGTCATACTAAAACAGTTGGATGCGGCCCACATGATGACCTATCCTACAACACAACCGTTCGATGAAAACGATCCTAAACCTTCATGGTATAAGGAGCATGAATACTGCGAAATGCATCGCGTTAAAGGTCATAAAACAGACAAATGTTTGCGACTTCACCACTATATTCAAGACCTCATTGACAACGGGGAGATAGAGGTGGATAACCCTAGCCACATGCAAACACCTAACGAGAAAATGGGGATTTATAAGGAACCATTCCCCAAGCATGATAAGTCAGAAAAGGAAAAACCGGATTGGGGAGAGTCATCCCAAACCTATAAAGCCACGATTTACTTGTATACCAAGAGAGATAACAATCATTACGATTCACTTATCGGATGTATTCACTCCCCTACTGACCGTGTCAATACCATCCGGATCAAGGGAAAGGACTGCACTGTGGTAACAAGGCGTGCCCGCCTCGTGATTCCAGAACCCTCTCTGTTGACCCCGCAAACTGGTAAATATAACCTTTTAGAACAACTTGAGAAGACACCTGCTAAGATCTTGATCTTAGATCTTCTCAAGATATCCAATGTGCATAAGGAAATTTTGTATCAAACTCTTCAGGGGTCAGGAGTGACTTTAGAAGTTGATCCTGCATACCTTCAAGCCGTGGTGGCAAATATTGTACCCAGTGAGCATCTCACTTTCAACCATAGGGAGGTCCCTACTGAGAATCCTACACATAATCTTCCCTTATACATTGAGGTAGTTGTCACCTATAGGAAAATCAAACGGGTGCTTGTGGACAATGGATTAGGATTGAATATCTGCACACTTAAGTTGGTCAAACAATTGGGACATATAGAGGCAGATCTTGAGTCCCATATCATCACTATCACCACATACTACAATGCGGAAAGAGAGTCAGCAAGCACCATTACGCTGCCAATGGAGGTGGGCCCCACTTGCCATCAGACAAAGTTTCACGTCTTAGACTTGGAACTTCCATATAATATGCTTCTAGGCCGACCATGGATCCATGCCATGCAAGCAGTGCCTTCAACATTTCATCAATGCATCAAGCTGAAGCATGAGGGACATACAGTAACAATACCAGGAGACTCAGAGCCCTTTGCTCATTGTAGAGCTCTTAATAGCTTTGCACGAAAGGGTACATATGCATGTCCCTCCACAGATATCACTGTCCCTCTTCATCCTGAGGCCATAGAATCTCGAGTAGATTCAAATTCTCTTTGTTCTTGCACTCATGGGGCATCTACTTCAACATCTCCATTTAATTCATGGGAGATGAAAATTCTGGAATATGGCTGTGGGGAGTATAATGTACAACAAGCACTCTTGGTTTCAGACCTCTCCTTGTCGCCCAAGACTAGAGGTCGACCCAACTACTGCTTCAGGAGACCTAGAGAGGAACATACTATTGGGTCGTTCCTACCTGGAGGCTTGTTAGCTGAGGAAAAATTACTTGATCCACCTACTACTTGGGTCCCTGAGGACACTCAGCCATCTTGTTATCAAACCCCAGAATATGAAAAATCTAGCAGAATGATGTACTCCATGGGCTACAAAGGCCTAGGATGTGGGAGGAATGAACAAGGACAAAGAGAATCAGTCCCTCTTCCACATTTCAAAATAGAAAGATATGGCATTGGGATTCACCCTTATGGAGCACACCCCAAACAATCAAGATGCAACTTGTTCTGAGCATGAGGATAGCTCCGATTATCTAGACAGCGATACAGATTCCTGTTGTAGCCAATATGAGGATCTGGCCTCCACGAACCTTTTCATGAATAATGCTATCCTAACCATCACCCCCCAATGAACCAACCCTTGATCTTGTATACCCCTCCCTTGTTGAATGGGACCAACAACGTCACGTGCCACTATATTTATTCGAGAATGACGAGGCTATTGCAGAGTTCATGGGCATAAGGGATACAATTCCCATTGGAGATCACAAGAAGGGTTTCTTTATCGACTTAGACACCTACGCCTACTTCGGCGAGGAGGCTGAACTTTGTGGTCAGCAAAATTTAAAGAAAAGCGAGGGCAAGAGTTCTAAAGAAAAGCCTCAGAAAAAATCAAAGTCCAAGTCACACAGTGAAAACCTCTTTGAGGCATTGGCTAACAAACAAATAAGAAAATCAAAGGACAAACAAAGTGACCATGCCAAGGATGAAAATCTCGTAGAGACATCCTTGGATGAAGATCTCAACCTACCTCTCGATCCCACGCATATGGAGGATTTATCAAAATTGTTAGTTGAAGAAACCATTGATGTTAATATTGGTACTGAAGAAGATCCCAAGATAGTAAAATTGGGAGCATCACTCTCAGCCAGAGAACAAAAGACGTTCACTATGCTACTGCGAGAGTTTATTGATGTGTTCGCATGGTCTTACAAAGACATGCCCGGCTTAGATCCAAATTTGGTCGTGCATAACTTGGTTGTGCACATAGACGCTAAGCCTATCAAACAGAAGCTTCGAAATATGCACCCAAGAGTGGCCTTGTTAGTTAAAGAAGAGTTGGAAAGGTTGCTTGCAGCAGGATCCATCAGGCCAATTGATTATTCTGAATGGATATCGAACATTGTTCCTGTCCAGAAGAAACCTATTGGTATCCGAATTTGCACAGATTTTAGGGACATAAATAAAGCTTGCTCTAAAGATGACTTTCCGTTGCCCAACATTGACATGATTTTTGACTCAACCGCAGGGTATGAAATGCTATCACTTATGGATGGATTTTCGGGTTATAATCAAATTAAGATCGCTGAGGAAGACCAACACAAAACAGATTTCACAACTCCTTGGGGCACCTTCTGTTATCAGGTGATGACATTCGGCCTTAAGAATGCGGGAGCAACTTATCAGCGGGCCATGACAGTAATATTTCATGATATGATTCATGACATCATGGAAGACTATGTAGACGACATCCTGGGAAAGTCCAAAACAAGAGAGGAACATCCTATCATTTTGCGGCGTATCTTTGAACGCCTACGTGAATACAAAGTCAGGCTAAATCCAAAAAAGTGTGTCTTTGGTGTGCTATCTGGGAAACTATTAGGCTTCATCGTGTCAAGACGAGGTATTGAGGTAGACCCTGCTAAAGTATCTGCCATCACAGAAATGCCTCCACCTGAGAATATCAAGCAACTGCGTAGCTTGCAAGGGAAAATTCAAGCCATTCACTGCTTTATCTTCCAGCTTGCAGATAAATGTCACTCATTCACTCATTTTCTTAAGAAGGACATCACTTTCATTTGGGGACCTGAGCAACAACAAGCCTTTGCTTTGCTTAAACAGTACCTGCTATCACATGTCCTCATGCCTCCCACTTGCCCGAACCGACCACTAGTGGGTAAAAGGCCATTTATATTGGGTTGCTCACCATATTAAAATATCCGCCCTTAATAGCACAGTGTCATGTGGTAACTCCCCCACCCTTAGCCACCCACTCCAAAAGCCATCGTCTCTCTGATGTGTCATTAGGATGCATAAACATTGATAATCCCAAAAGGAGAGATTTTTTTATTGATACCCCAGAGAATACTATTTGTCAGTGGTCATCATACATGATTGAGTTATGCACACACCATTTCAGAGAAAACATAAATGTATTGATCATTTCCACCTTCCAGTAGCATGGGTTACTAGAGATAGCTAAATTATCGGCCAATAGTCTTAGTGACAGACATCAGTAGTACAAAACCTTGAAACTTTTGATTTCCTATAAACACACAATATCCATATCCGGAAGCTTTTCTAAAATATCACACAATGTATTTGCGAGTGAAGTATGTGGACCCTTAACCATTCCATGAGTCAGCAATCTATGGGGAACATTTTCAAGATGATCTTGAGTTCGTGCTCACTCAAACATCAAGGGCCCTAAACCATATGTAAAAACCATTGATGTTAACTGGTTAAAAACTCAGCAGTTGACAGCCCGGCTGGCCGAGTAGGCTATACTCCCTTCTCGACTATGAGCGAGGGACTGTAAAACACCAAATTGCTTTGCTTCATGAGAAAACAACTTTGTTAGTAAACGAGTAAACGGAGATGAAGAGCCTACCCTCCATGTTGCTCAAAATAACAAGTTGGGAGTTTTTCGAGGCCAAACGTGCACAATTTTACTTGAAGAAAACCAACCATACTTGCAACATACCTTCGCACGGTGAGCTAAGCGAAATTGGTATCTGAAGGTTGCCTTGAGCAACTGAGTTGAAGCATCTTAGAGGCACCTTTCCCAACATGAGTAACTGAACAAGTGATTGCGAAGGCCAAATGACGGCTTGTTGTGTTTGTTTTGACGGCTACCACAGTGTGTTACCCTCCTCCTTAGTCTTGAGTGCGGGGATAACCCATGGGCTTTGAAAGGGCGCGGTGTGTTGGCCAACAGGATGTCCCTAATTATGCTCAGAAGATTGACACCGAAAACAAGGTAACTCGAGTAGTGTTGATGTTATACACAACCTTGAGCAAAAAATATACCTTACCAAAGCTGACATGACAATCGATTCTCTGTAGAGTCCTTCGAAAGATCCAGCTTCATGCAACCCTCTTTTGCGAACATCTAAAAAACACAAGCTCTGTGTAAATAACATGGTCGATGTAGAAACCTTCAATTACGCCCAAGCAATTTAACTACTTAAATTTGCTCTGATATATCCTTTGTCGCAACATTCACGACATATCGTCAAAGGCACTCAGTTTCCCTCATATTCATTAATTAATCAATAAGCTAATATTAAGTTGCGTATCCAACAATACCCTAATTAGACTCCGTTAATAAATGCACCCTTTACCTAGACTAATTATGTATTATTAATTAATTAGCTTTTCCCTTCCATTTAACCAATAAATCAAATTTAATTGATTTAATCCCCTTATATAGCCTTAATCGTACTAATATTCTTAATTACTTCATATAAGCTACAAATACCTATTATCATATCAGCCTTTGATTAATAAAATCCCCCCACACTCCACCGATGACTTCGTAATAACATGTATTAACCTTCTAAAAGTAGGTACCTTTAATTAAAGCTCCTTCCTAAATATGTTTTACCTTTATCCACATGTCATGAGAATGTTTGAATCCTTTATCCTTGGACTATATAAAGAGCTCGTCACTACTCTTACTTTACACCTAAATTTCTTAAAGAGGTAAATGCAAACGCATATAGCAAAGAGCTAAAGAGCTTGCCCTTTGCCCTTTTGAGAGTTTCAATCATCTTGAAAGAGTTAAGACCTCGTTTTTAAAGTGCTTGGTTCACTATGGGAAGTGTCAAAAAGGGATACTTGTAGCCCAAACTTGCATTACGCCCCATTCTAGGTTCTTGAGCATTAAAGACAACTATTTAGATAGCCATGAGCTTAACTTAGGTCCATTTCATTTATTGTTTTAGAGAAAGAGGCAGTTTAGATATTTAGCATTGTCTAGTTTCAAGTTTGTATTGTGAATGCTAGCATCTAACTTTTTAGATTCTTTCACTGATGGTGTTTATGTTTTGTTTAGTTAAATGGTAGACCTATTTATAGGTCGGTAGTTCTTGCTTCCATTATAATCTTTAGCACTTAAGAATTATACATGCACACCATTTGGCACGCCGTGGGACTTACCTCCCATTTATTCCTTTGCACTTAATTTCAATGTTCTTTGTAGTCTAAGTTTTTTTAGGTTACTACACCTCTTTACACATGCCTTGACTCTACCTTGTTATTTTTACATGTTTTGTGGCGTTGCGATGTTGTGGGTTTACTTGTAGGGGTTATTTTTTGGGAGGGTTTTTTTCTTAAGGTGGCTGGTTCCAAAAAAAATTGAGGAATTCGAGGGGAAATAATTTCAAAGTTCTCCAGTTCATTTTTAGAGCTTACTTTTTCAAAATATCTACATGTAGTTTTAGTCTTTCTTGAGATTTTAAATTCTGAGCATGGTAGGTTAGTGTTTGATTTGCTGAGTCTTCTATTTACACTATTAATGGGTGGGTTGTTGTAAAGATTTAATCTGGTGAACAAATTTCAGATTTATCCATGTTTTATTATTTTGAGTTACTTTTTACATATTTACATGCTATGTTTGTCATTTCTTGAAAATTTTCATTTGAGCTGTATGTTCAGTGCTTGATAGTGAGCTCGAGTCTTATATAATTACATATTAATGTGGTTGGGTTGCTGTCAAAATTTAATGTTTGGTGAAAATTTCAAGATTTCATCATGTTTTCATTTTTAAGCTCTATTTTCATATTCTAAATGCTAGTTTTGTCAAATTTCTTGAAAATCTTAAATTTTGAGCTGCTATGTTAATGTTTGTAGCGCTTGAGTCTTATTATATATTAATGCAATGGGTTGTTGTACAAATTGAATTATGAAGTGGAAACAATAATTGCCCAATTTTGTATATTAGACGTTCTTTTTGACTTTTTTAGTGCATGTCAAAGTGCATACCCTATGAGCATAAGCAGCATATTCGTGTAACCCATCTTCGGATAAGGACCATAACGTTTGCTCCGACTCGACACTCCATTTTTTTGAGTTGGACAAGTATTGAGTTAAACTATGCAAATGAAAACATAAATCGGATTTACACTTACAGAAGTGGTAGGTTTTTCTAATTATTTTAAAACTGTACATCTAGTCTAACATGTCTAACTATTTGATGAATGTTGTATTTCCATGCTACGATTTAGACCAAAGCGATGATGTATGCTTCTTCTCTGGCAACTTTTGGTGGATCTTGAGAATCAAAAAACAACTATGATCTCTTATTTATTAACCATCTGGGATTAACTTAGAAATCTTCATCATATCAATTTTGCTTAGCGAATGAAACTTACAAGCATTTCCTTTAACGGTCTTTGATGAAAGTGTTCCATTTCATATAGTTGGGATTAAAGTATTTGTATTGCTCTTCTCTTGCACCTGTAGCGGCGTATCTCTGAGAATCAAAAGCAAATTTAGTTCTTCATTTCATATTGAACATTTTGAAATTGGAACTTTTCTAATCGTTCACTTTTCCGTTACACGGGAATGAACCTTTCAAGAATTTGAATGGATTCAGTGATGCTGAAAAGATCTTTCAATTACTTTTAGTTGGCAAATTATGTGCTCTGCTTGCTCTTCTCTTGATCCCTGGATGATCTTGAGAATCAACAGTACACTTTAATCCTCATTTAAATAATGTGATTTTTTGGAAACTACTAACACTTGAGTGTAGGACCTAAACGCTTGCAAAGAAAGGAGGAATCAAATGACAAATCCACAAACTTACTAATACATTGTTATACAGGCTTGCCAAAAGGTGTTCAAAGGAAACCCACACTAACTTAAATCAAGATAAAAAAGAACCACAAAATATTCAAAACACTGATATTCAGGTTGTAAGAAAGGGTACGTCCTCTTCCGCTCAACTGACCATAACCCCTTGGCATAACAGCCGTAAGCCTACAACAATGGGGTGGTTCCAGGAACCCAAGTAGTCCCGCGAGGGGGGAACCTTGTGGGACGAAACGGGAAGTGCTCCGCACTAGACCTACTTTGACTAGTGATTCCTTTGTAGAGATGTTATAGGTTGTCTACCTGTGCAACCCCCATGATAGTACACGTAGATCACTAGTTGACCTATTGGTCTGTGAAGGGCGGTAAGGTAACAGCGAGATACCCAACTAATCTGTGTGACTTTTGCGGGGTAACATATCCACCGCTCACCGGTTCCACTCGCTGGCAACTTTTCAACACCACATGGGCGAGAGAGACCACTAGAGAGAATATACTTTGGCCAGGAGCCACTATTGACCATTTAAAATAGTGTTGAGTTGTGAACCTTCTTTGAGAAACGTTGTGGACGCATTACTTCCCTAGTTTTTACTGCCTTGGCGCGAGGCAAAACTTCTGCGAAGTGTGAGACTGCATCTTTCTCTTTTATTTCTTGATTTATTTCCTTTCAGTATTATTTGACACTTTGTTGGATAAAGAGCACGTGATTAGCTTGTGTTTGATATTCGTACTATTATCTCACTTTTAATGTCCGTTTACGCCCATCATGTTTGCGGCTGGGTTTAGTTAAACGCTAATAAAAGTGCCCGTGAGATCGGCCATCTTTCACGTCATTGGACAGCCATTGTGCGATCTTCGATACCCACATCAAATCCATCATTGAAGTAGGTGTGGTTCACATGCGGGATTCCATAGAGTAGGTTGTAGTTTGTCTCCGATCATACCAATTTCGGATTATTTACATTTTTTCTTTAAACTCACATAAATACCTATTGTATGGTTCTTACAGCTCACACATTCCAACGATATTCCTAGCTATACTTCTAACGCTTTTTTTTTTTATCAGCCTTTATTATGTACCTCCGATTTCAAAAGCACGGTCGTTAGTAACCTTACCATATTAGTGCATGTGTATATCATAACACCTCGTAATCAATACTCTCACTTTCTTGCAACAGTGGGTTAAACTTATCTTGGCTGATTGTGTGTGTCATTCGCCAGATGTAATTGGAATTTTGAGAATCAAGTCTTAATCAGCTTTGAGCTGCTCATCGCTTATCTGATTGGAGATACATTTAACTTCATGTATTTACTTACGTCTTGTTCATTCCTTTGAATTAAGGCATAAGTGGAATCTATGTTCAATTCATCTAAGGATCACATGACTTTGAAAACGATAGTTCTAACGAGTATTTCATGATTGATTAGGTTATTCGGTTGCACAAACTGATTCTTCATTGGTGACTTATTAGTTCACTCCCTAATCCAATTCAGTCATAATCACTCGTTAACACTTGACTCTTAACACGTACATCCTGTGTTCACTAGGCGTACGAAATTGACATTATTGAACGAAATCTACAGACTACTTAGTGAAACTTACACGAAACATGGGTGCTCCCTTAGACCGGTCTAGGGTTAAGGAAACAAACCATACGAGGCAACAACAGGTCGCAAGGCTTGGGAACTCTAACAGACAACAGGACTTCAACACGATAATTATCGGACACGATCTGGACCACTATTTTTGCAGAAAAGGACAACAGAAGAGCATGGCTCGATACATTACGTGGAAATGAAATTAGACTCACACCCAGCAGAACTTTGATTTATGATCCCGCCACATCCTACATAGATGAGTTTCTCCTTAGAACAAGATAAGAGTTCTTGGCACGGGCATGGATTAGGGGCAATATTGCCACTTGGAAGGAACAACAAAAAACAATGACCACTACTAGGAGAGAACACCCCCTTATCAATATGAGAAATATGTTTAACAGGCGCGGGGGAACATGTTATTCTATGTAGAATGATTAAATTGCTTAGTGCATAAGACTACTATCAAAGTGCGATGAAGAAACAAGAACAAGAACTTGGCAGGGGAAGAACCTACAATACGAAGAGGAGGAACCTTTAGAAGAAGAAGATCACAAACCCAAGATCACTAATCAACAACAACTCAGTAATTAGAGCGACAACTAGCTTTGCTTACTTTCAAGTACAGACAGCAAACAAGAACGTTCAAAGTCAAAGCTAAGTTCTAGGATCCACAAACTCCTCGAGAAACCAAGGAGAAGAAGAACGGTATCACTCATGTAGCAGCATCCCCGTTCTCTCCCATAAAGAAAATTACTCGCACAAGAAGTAACAAATCTATGAAAGACAACGGCTTGCGAGATCACAAGAAAGAATAGGGAGTTATTAGAAATAACAATACGAACAAACTATGCCCCTCAATCCTTTTGACAAAGACAAAATGACCCTATCACCCCTTTCCAAAAGAATATGATATGCCAAAGTTCGGACAAATACAAAGAAAAGGGACGACCCTAGGAATCATGTAAAGATTTCTACATTGGCATTGTCAAAGAGGTAGTTCTATAGTGATATTACGCTCCTCAGCATTTTTCCTAAGAGTCTCGGAGGTCACGCATAGGACATGATTTACGGCTTGCCCACGAGGAATCAAATTCTCACCCTGGCCAGAATTGGCCGGAAAAATTCTGTGCGTCAATTTCTCATATAAACCATAGAGAGTGATACATGTCACCTGGGCAGACTTGTGCGCAACAAAAACCAACGCCAAATGAGACCCTTGCCAGGTCTCTCAGCCTTCCACACCGTATGCCGAGGGGATTAAGTAGTCGGCTTGACCCTTGCGCTTCCGTCGAAGAAGCAAGCTAGTTAGCCTCATTTTTCGCTCCCTAATCCTCCACCCAGATATAGCTTTCCACGCTCCACAATGCTCGTCGTCCGCACCTTGAGGAGGTTTCGAGAAGGGATTCAATAAAAGGATTCTCATTGCCCAAAAGGCAACCCCTCAAAACACCAATCTAAAAGACACCAAGCATGTGTCAACCGCTGAAAGCCAAAAATCTTTAAACATAAAACAAAATAAACAGATCCGTGTGGGAGCGGAAGATAATCACTGATATCTAAACCGTGATCAACAGGTCACAATGACGACGGTCAACCACCTCAGTCTTAACAACCCAAGGCAATCCAATATCATACACACTCCACACATTGCCGCGAAAGAAACATACACCATCCCCTCAATTGAAGCTCCCACAAATAGTTTGTCTGGTCACTACCTATATCAAACAGCCTTTGGCGAACGACATAGCAGCCAACCACAATATCGTCGACTGTGGGCATCCTTCCATACAATCACACCCACCCGTTGTCGACTGCAAATCACCGTCCTACAACAGTTCATATCGGGTATCTAAAGTGGCATGACAATTACTGGCGAATTGCATGCGCCATGAGGTTTATAAAGCTCAATCAAAAACAGACAAACATATGTTTACGCGACTTCAACCACTCTATTTCAACGACCCTCAATTTGACAACGGGAGATAGGAGGTGATAACCCTAGCACATGCAAACACCCTAACGACGCCAATCGGGATTTATAGAACCTTCCCCAAGCTGACTAAAGCTCCAGGAAAAAGGAAAACGATTCGCGTAGACGGTCATCCCAACTATACAGCACGAGGTTTACTTGTTATACAAGAGACCGATCACCAATCATTACGATCATCTTATCAGGATGTATTCACTCCCCTACTACCGTGTCAATACCACTCCGGTATCAATAGGCGAAAGGACTACGCACCGTGGGTAACAAGGCGTGCCCGCCCTCTGACGTTCCAGAACCTCATCTGTTGAGCCCCGCAACATCGGTTAATAATAACTGTTCCATAGAACAACTTGAAGCAAGGACACCTGACTAGAATCTTGATTACTAGATCCTTCATCAAAGATATCCCAATCTCGCTATAGAACATTTTGTATCAACAACTACCTTCCAGGGCGGCCGGAAGTCGACTTTGAGACGTTGAATCCTGCCATACCTTCACAAGCCGTCACACAGTGGTGGCACAAGATATCCTGTTACCAGTGTACCATCTCACTTTTCCAACGACTAGCGGAGAGTCCCTAACTCGAGAATCCGTACACATAATCTTTCCCCTTATACATTGAGGTACGTTGTCCCGCTATAGGAGAATCATACACGGGTCCGCTTGATGGCACAAGGGCAATTGGAAATTGATATCTGCACATTAGTTGGTTCCAAAACAAGGACAGCTATAGTAGGTCCAGATCTTGCAGTTATCCATCACATATCACCACCATCTGACAATGCGGGAAAGAAGAGTCCAGGCACGAGCACCCCATTACGCTGCACATCATGGACGGTGCACGCCCACTTGCCCATCAGACAAACGTTTCACGTCTTCGCACTTGAGAACTTATATATATGCTTCTAGGCACCGACCATGGATCCATTGCATGCAGCACAGTGCCTTCAACATTTCCATCATACATTCAGCTGAAGCCAATGAGGATACCAAGTAACAATATCCAGCGAGACTCAGGCCTCCTGCTCAGTTGTAAGACCCCTCTTAATAGCTTGCCTGAGAGGAAAGCGTACTATGCTCGTCCCCTCACAGGATATCACCATGTCCTTTCTTCTAGTCCTGAGGCCAAATAAGATCTCGAGTGAGATTCAAAATATCTCTTCTTTCTTGCACTCACTGCGGCATCTTACTTCACACTCATTTAATTCATGGGAGATTGAAAAATCTCCGGAACTATGGCTTGTGGAGCGAGTACTCATGATACACACTAGCACTTTGGTCTTCGACCTCTCCTTGTCGCAAAGGTTACAGAGGTCGAACCCAGACTACTGCTTCAGAGAGACCCTAGACGACGAACATACCTTATTGGGTAAGTATTAACTACCCGGAGGCTGTTAGCTGAGGCGATAAATTACTTGACATCCAACCTAACTTACTTGGGTCCCTGACGGGACACTCGACGACCTCATTCTTGTTTAATCACACCCCACAGAATATCGACAAAATCCTAGAGCATGATTACTCCATTGGCTACAAGGCACTCAGGAATCGTGGGGGACATGCAACCAAGGACAAACGAGAATCAGTACCTCTTCCACATTCAAAAACTAAGACAGATTGCCATTAAGGGAATCAGCCCTTATGGGTAGCAACACCCCAACAATTCAAGAGGCAAACTTCGTTCTGAGATCAGATAGCTTACGATCTATTATCGACGAGCGATAATCAGTCTCACTGTTCGTAGCCTAAATATGGAGGATCTGGCTACTCCACGAACCTTTTCATATAGCATAATGGCTATCCCATAACCATCTCACCCCCAATGAACGAACCCTTATCCTCTGCTTATACCCCTCCCTTGATTTCGATGGGAACAAACACGTCCACGTCCACCTATATTTATTCAGAGAAATGACGAGGCTATGCAGAGTCTATGGGCATTAAGGATACAAATTCCCATTGGAGATCACAAGAACGGGTTTCCTTTATCCGACTCGTGACCCTACCGCCCTACCTATCGGCGAGGAGGAACTTTCTCTGTGGTCCAAGCAAAACTTACAAGAAAGCAGAGGCAGATTCACTAAAGAAAAGCCTCAAAAAAATCCAAGAAGTACCAAGTCAACAGTCTGAAAACCCTCTTTGACTGGCATTGCTACAAAACAAATTAGAAAAATCAAAAGACCAAACAAAGTCCAGCCAGGATGAAAATCTGTAGAGACATCCTTGATGAAGATCCAACTAACCTCTCGATCCACGCATATGGAGAGATTTATCAAATTGTTAGTGAAGAAACCATTGATGTTAATATTGGTACTAAGAAGTTCCCAATAGTATAATTGGGAGCACATCACTCTCAGCCAGAACAAAAGACGTTCACTATGATACTGACGAGAGATTACTTGACTGTGTTCGCATGGTCTCAACAAGAGCATGCCCGGCTTAGATTCCAAAATTAGGAATCCGTGAAAATAACGTTGGTTGTGCACATAGACGCTAAGGCCTATCAAACAGCAAGCTTCGAAATATCACCCAGAGTGGCATTGTTTAGTTAAGAGAAGAGTTGGAAAGGTTGCTCTGCAAGCAAGGATCCATATTCAGGCCATTATTAATGCTTAATGGATATCGAACATTGTTCCTGGTTCCCAGAAGAAAACCTATTAGGTATTGCCGCATTGCAAGAAATTTTAGGGACATAAACTAAACGCTTGACTCTAAGTATGACTTATCCGTTGCTACCCAAATTGACGTGATTTTGACTCACACGCAGGTATGAAACTGCTATCAACTAGGATGGATTTTCGGTTATAATCAACATTAGATACGCTGCGGAAGCACCACCACAAAACAGATTTCACAACTCCTTGGAGAGGCACCTTCGTATATCATAGGCTAATGATGACAGTATCGGCCTTAAGAATGCTAGGCTGAGCCAGATTATTCAGCGGCAACATGACCAGTAATATATCATGATATGATTCATGAACATATGGAAGACGTAATTTGTAGACGACATACCCTCCGCGGAAACGCTCCAAACAAGAGAGGAAACATCCCTATCATTGATGCCGGACGTATCCCTTTGAACGCCTACCTGAATACAAAGTCACGGCTAAATCCAAAGAAAGTGTACTCATGTGTCTTTGCGTGTGCTATCTGATGGAAACTATTCAGGCTTCATCTCGTGTCAAGACGACCCACCACAGGTATTGAGGTAGCACCCCTAGTACACGGTATCTGACCATACACCAGGCAAGAATGATCCTCCACTGAGATATCAACAGCTGCGTAGCTTAGCAAGGGAAAAATCAAGCCATTCACTGCTTTATCTTCCAGCTTGCAGATAAAAAGTACTCATTCATCATTTTTTTAAGACAGGACGTCACTTTCATTTGACAGACCCCTTGACACTACAGCACAACAAGCTTTAGCTTGCCATTAAACCAGCTCCTGGCTAATCACATTGTCCTCGATGCGCCTCCACTCACGAGGAGAACCACTTTGTTGCTCATATTTCCCGCTAACGCAACTATGCCAGTGGCTGACACTGCCTCGCCCAATATGACCTTAGCCACTAATGAGAATAGCAGCAGTACTAACTCTGAGGATCGCACCACTCATTGCCTCGATTGAATGTAATTTCCTCGAGATGTGAGGAGGCCCTTGCATTACGGCTATTGTTTTTACCTTTCAGAAACTTCGCCCATTACTGCTAACGAATACTAGACCACAAGCTCCATATCCAAGGCTTGGAACCCCACTCAAGTATTTTGTTTCCAAACCTGCCTCCAAGGTAGAATGGCTATTGGATATTTACTAAGTGAGCTTTGACTATACGAATTCTTTCCCATCAAAAATACAAATAAACGGACAATACTTTGCGACCAGCATAGCGGAAGCACCTTATGCAAAGCATAGGTACCTTTGAGTCTGATCTGCCAGATGCTGCTTTTCTCTACATTTAAGAATCTAATGCATATAGGCAGATACATTTTGCTGTATCTTTTACGTATTCGATGGTTCACGGCCCTGCAGGAGTGGGTCCCTTATTATCTTCAGGTGATCCTATACCACAGGCTTATCCGGACCTCGCCCTTCCCTGCAGCAAAAACATCTGCACGCAATACTGAAGCACTCATTGCAGGGATGAAGCTAGCCATCAGATGAATATATAACATGTGAAGGATATGTACGGTGTTCACAGCGATACATTCCATCCAACAGCATAGGTTATGATGCAGTATAAGTAAGTGATGACAAAGCTCCATACCTTAGAAGAGTTCGGGAAAACTCTGAAGGAGTAAATTTGGCCATGCATTACACTCATTGAGCACAATCCAAAGCGATAGTTGGTAGATGCTATGGCAAAGGTGGCATCTATGATTAGTATCTCCGACACAGGGACACAATAATATGCATTCTTCGTATAAATCCTACGCCCAGCCCGCGTCATGAACATGCCAGATCTTGCTTGGCTTGTGGGTTGTTTGTCCCCAATTCACGCATGGTATGAACCCATTTTCAACCTATTTTAAGGATAGTACAATTCCCTCACGACAATTCTCCCAGCTCTAAAAAACCAAGCCTAATTACGCCAAACTGCCCGTTACACCCTGTTTAGGGGTACACTTTATCCGTCAGTGGCCTACAATGGGAAATCCTATTACGGTATGTCTGGACTTGTCGATCAATCCAGGTACATTAAAAGAAGTACACGAAGAGCAGGTATGCGGAGCAACATACAAACGGAATGGTCTTGGTAGACAACGACTGTTAAGAGTAGGTTACTATTGGCCACCATGGAAACTATTGTTCGTAGATTATGTTAGAAATGTGTGCTATTGCCAAAAAGTATGAGAAATTTCATCCCATTGCTCCATCCAACCATTGCAAACCAATCACTCCCGTGACATTCTCCAAGTGGGACGTTAATCTAATAGGAACTACTCCGTACCTCATATGATGGGTATACAATCATCATAACAGCCTACAGCAATACTTCACAAAGGGTGGAGGCATGTCCCGTTTGTAACCTATGTCACAGGAGCAAGATTTCTTAAATTCACTAATTTGAAATCACATTTTACAGGATTATGGGCCTATCCCTGAGCCATGTGTCACAGATAATGGGAGTCATTTAAGAACAAAAAGACTGTGAACAGGTCTTTGGCCACGTTCCAAATTAGATTGAAAATGGTCCACCGCCATATTACCTCAGGGTAATGGACAAAGCTGAAGGGCAAAAACAAGACTTTGGTAAGGTAATGGGAGAGAAGTCTGGTTAGCAAAATGGTCAAACTGCGCACCTACAAATCCACCCAGCCCTCTGGGCTACCGACATCATTAGCACTCCTAACGGGTGCAGACGCCATGAGTTTCCGCTCGTGTTCGGGACAGAATCTATCATCGCCTTCTAGACATTGAACTCCATCCTGTAACGAATTTCTCTCGGGAACTATCTTGGATAAAGGAATGAGACATTACGATGGAAGATTGGCTGAGTTCAGAGCTCCATGGATGAGGGCGCATTCGCGCTCTTTAATACTGAAGTATACTGTAACACAGAATCTCCGGCAACTACATCAAAGAGAAATCATCCCTCGGACCAGTCTTGAGGTGGGTGATTTGTTTATGTGAGGAGAGAACCAGAATTCAACACCAGCAGCAGAGCCGAGAAAGGAAAGGAAGTTCGAACCACACTGGTTAGGACCCTTAAGTCCATAGTTGCCCAGATATTGCGCACCATGGCATACAAGTTGTCTCAACCACCATGGTGATGAGTCCGGCGAGCCATGAATCCCCTGCAAATATTAGGTTTTATAGCACTATAAACATTGGCACAAGAAAGTAAAATTCATAAAAAAATATAAAAACATCAAAAATAAAATAAAAAAATATAAAAACATAAAAAAAAAAAAAAAAAAAAAAAGAAAAAGAAAAAGACGAAAAACAGGTCGATCCGACTAGTGAAACAACGCATTGCTGCACTTTGGACGAATGTCCTTGGGTGGAAACACCGTTTTGGCGCCTGCGGAGGATTCTGGTTGTTCACAGACATTCGGTATGAGAAGTGAGTTGTCTTTGTCCTGGACCTGGTTCTACCTTTCGAAGTTCCTTGTGCACACCTCTAGTCCAGCCTTGATCCGGTTTGGCCTTCTTCTAGCTATCGGTATAAGGCGACGGTGGTCTTTCCCGTTTTATTTTCCCATTGCTTACGCTGGGGGCAATCAACGAATTCACCTTCTTGTTCAAAGCGCGTGGCTTCTTGCCTTGTATATTCCCACTACGTGGGGCAATCCATGTCTTTTTGATATACGTACGTACCTGCACATAGCTTGGAACTATTGAAAACACAAAACATATAGACAATTTGTTTCACAAACACAAACAACAACTAGAAACATTGTTTGAGGAAAACATAAAAATATAGAAAAATGTATTCACCAACAGCAGAGAAACAATAGAAAATTGTTTCAGACAACACCAGAAACACAACACTAGAACATTGTTTCGAGAAAACCCACAAACAATAGAAACATTGTTTTGACGAAACACAAAAAACAATACAACATTGTTTGAGAAACACAAAACGAATAAGATAATGGTTTCACAACAAAAAAAGCAATAGAAACATGTGTTTCAGACAAACACAAAAACCAAATAGAACATGTTTTGATAAAAAAAACAAACACAATTAGAACATTGTGTAGTCGAAGAACAACAACAAAACAACAAATATATGTTATTTTTATATTAACACAGTATAAACAAAGGCATAAATTTTTTTACAAACTCCTAAAACGTAACAAACATCCCGACCAAATTCTGTTAATATTGCTTCTATACAGCTGAACTTGTGTCCTGGCGCATGCGTATTTTCTCCATTACTACCTATTGGTTGGTCTACTCTCCGTATTAATGGACTCGCGGAATCACCTGGAATTCACAAACTCATCACTCAAAAGCTACTGTTTCTCTACGTCTGTACTCTGGGCACTTTTGGTTCCGCCCTGGTCGCATGTTTCGTTGCGCACAAATGCTTTTCATGGACCCCCGTGTCCATTTTCATTTCCCCTTGCATGTATCCTTGCTTGGGGCATCATTTTTAACCCTTGTCGTCACCTAAACTGTGACTCCTTTCAGCACCTGATAAAAAATAATTGTACAAACTGTTCTTGACACGTTGGGTTTAGAATATGTGCATTCGTACTTGTTTTTCAATTGTTATATGAGCTTGGTTATCCTGCTCGAGTATTGCAATACTGCATTATCTGATGTGTGGATGAGTTAGGTACTTTCAGTAAATGCGACAATATTTCGTTCAGATAGGTTATTTCATGTCATTCTTCTTGTCGATAGCTTATATTTTTCATAAGGACACGATGATGTAAGTTCCGTATCTGGCATCATAACGATGACAATCAAATTTGCTTCCAACAATAAGCGAGCTAGAGTTCAAGTCTTCTCTCCCCTCATCATATTTCTTTGCACCACTTCTCTTTCAGCCCCTAATTCTCCCTTCCTCGGGCATCCTGCACTCATCCCCATTCTCTCTGCCTACTTCTAACCTTTTGTCGTTGCCTATCGAGTTTATCTATCACCATCGACATCGAGGGGGCATTCTCTCCCTCCCCTACTAATTTTTCTTCCATCTCTCATTCAAATCTCTCTTTGGTATACTAT
Source organism: Taxus chinensis (assembly GCA_019776745.2). Classification (NCBI taxonomy): domain Eukaryota; kingdom Viridiplantae; phylum Streptophyta; class Pinopsida; order Cupressales; family Taxaceae; genus Taxus; species Taxus chinensis. The sequence goes on along the minus strand of CM034154.1, from coordinate 605,987,553 downwards.
CATTGAAAGTGGCGAATCACTTATTGCCACCCCAAAGAGGGCCAAATGTAGACACCGTCATAAGGTCTACAACAAGCAATTTAAATACTTAAATTGTAGCTAATTCATCCCCTTCTCGCAAATCAACCCATATCGTCAGAAGGACCTCATTTTCCCTCATATCCATCATTAATATAATTCACTAGAAAGCTAATTAATAATGTTGCTTATCCACAACATACCCTAATTACGACCTTCTGTTAATAAATCACCCTTTCTACCTAGACAAACTTACATTATTATTAATTAATTGCTTTCCCTTCGTTTAACCAAAAATCAATTATTTAATGGATTTTCCCTGTATAATGGCCTAACATCGTACTAAGTATTCCTCTTAATTAGCTTCTATAAGCTTACAATAGCCTATTATTATACCTATTGATTAATTAAATCCCCCCAAACTCCCATGACTGTTAATGCAACATGTATTAAACCCTTCTTAAGTAAAGTTACCTTTAAACTAAAGAACGCTTTATCCATTCCTAATTCATGTTTCTACTTGAATATTCACCACATTTGAGAATGTGTGAATCCTTTATCCTTTAGGCGATTATACGTAAAGAGCCCTTCCACCTATACACTTTTTACTATACACATAATTTACTAAGAGAGTAAATCTGCAAAGCCAACATAGCAAAAGGACTACATAGCGCTTGCACCTTGCCCGTTGTGACGAAGTTCATCATCTTGAAAGATTAATGCTCTGTGTCTTAAGTGTGGGTCACTTATGGGAGGTGTCAAAAGGGCTCTGTGTCGCCCCCAACTATTGATTACCCCCATTCCTAGTTCTTGGCAGGCATTTAAAGGCAAACTATCTTTGATAATGGAGCTTATTAGGTCCACTTACTTTATTTTTTGTTAAGAGAAATAGAGGAGTTGATATTATAGACTTGTTAGTTTCAAAGTTTGTAATTTGAATGCTGCACTCTAACCGTTGCTTTAATTCTTATCAGGATGGTGTTATGCTTTGTTTTAGCTGAAATTGTAGAACTATTTGTAGGACTGTAGTTTTTGCTTCAAATTATGAATTAGCATTAAGCAAATTATACATCACCAGTCGAAGCATAGGCAACAAAAACGCTCTAATCAAATCCAGTCAAGCCATAGGAAGCCCTGGGAATTCAACCAAACGGGAATTTAAGGTCACTATCAGAAGACAACAAAGTCTTGGTCTGCGGTGACAAAACCAATAGAGAGCTCTCTAACATACGTGAGTTTTGCTAGCATATTCAAAATAGGGAGCATTGATTAGGGTATAGGAGAAAATCGAAAAAGGTAAGAAAACCTGGTCTAGTTCTGGATGGAATTCCAGTCAGTCCATACCGAGTGCACTGTCTAAGAGATTGACCTTATGATTTAGCATACTTTCAGGAGGGGTCCTTCTACAAAATTACCTATTACAATAGAAATTGTTTAGCCATTTTCCAGGCGAATCAGAATCTGCAAAGCCGTAAAACAATAAATCAGGGGAAGTAATTGTTACCATCATGGCATAATTTCAGGCACAAATTGTGAGGTCGCTTCCTTGGAGCCATTTTCACAAATTGCTTCTCTCCATCGCCAGTTGAAACAACTGGACAAGAGTCGTACGCATACATATTTAAAGCTCACAAGCGGTTGAGGCTCTAGAAAAAGGGCCACATAAAATGCGTCAATAATAAGAACCTCCACTTCAGAGATCATCATCTGATTCTTGCATGCAAAACCCTAGTTTCTTCAGCAAAACCCTACAAGATTGAAAACGACGCAGCTCCACTTTTGAACCAACTTCGGTGATATAATTAATTCTATAACTAATTAGTCTTTAAGAAAATATTGAGTTTTTATAATACTCTCAAGTAGATGATTTTAATAAAGTCACAAATTTTAATAATTGTTACAATATACTGATTTTTGTTGAGATTGTAATAATTTTCAAATTCTAAGTGTGGTAATTTAACAAATTCTTGAGTGTGTAGTTCATACACTCTTCTACAATTTACATCTCTCTCTTCACAATAATTGTCGGGTTGGCGTCCCAAAATTAGATTCCAAATATTTTTTAGAGCTTATACTAAAACAATTTGTATAAGAAAAACTTGTGGATACATGATCATGTAATCTGTTAGTGTGGTAATGATTTAGACGCATGTTTGTCATGAATGGTAATATTAAGTTGTTGATATTTCTTTGACTAAATTAATGGAATGGATGCAGAATACATGTGACTTGACTGTTGTTTCAAGTGCCTCATATAAGAGCAGGTATGCATATTAGAGGCATGAGATTGATTTTTATGCAAGTCTCATGCGCCACGACTGGAATTTACTTACTTCAGCCACCCTACCCTATCCACTGCTCCCTCACCCCCGTCCTCTTTTCGCCCCGCTCACCCCTCCCTTCCATTGACTCACTCCTGCCCTCCCCCACTCGCACCTTCTCTTCTTCGCTCTGACCTCAGCCCTCGCAGTGTGACAACCCAAGGAGTTATTCACCCGCCCTTCCTTAAGTATTTGCGAGAGGTTTGACAGATATCCCCACCCCGATGATAAACCCCAACCTTCAACTGCATCTCTCCTGACGAGAATTTCCCCCTCTCTCGCTCTCCCCCCATGCCCACCCTTGCCGTCACTCTTTAGGTTATCCCATCGCGCCGCCCTGCCTCCTCTTTTCATGTTATGTCAGGTTTTGTGAGAACACTTGAGTTAAAATCTAATGAAAAATCATAGTCGAGTTATCGGGACTTCGTAAATGCTCAGCCACAAATTGTGTGACTTTACATGGGACCTTGATTACTTTCCAAGGATATTTCCTAATGGTGATTCTGATAAGCTTTTCAACGAAAAATAATGGGAAGTCATGATAGGGGTAGGAAATCGAAGGTAAGAAAAACCATGGGTTAGGTTGGATGGAATCCAGCTTCATACCGTTTGCACTGTCTAAGAAGATTGGACCTATGATTTAAGCATTACTTTCAGAAGGAGTCCTTCACAAAATATCCTATTAAATAGAATTGTTTCGCCATTTACAGGCGGAATCAAATTCTGAAAGCGGTTTAAAACAATATCAAGTGAGAATTGTTACTCATGGAATATAATTTCGGCACCAAACTTGTCTGAGGGTTGCCTTCCTTGGAGCCATTTGTTCACAAACTTGCTTCCTCCATCGCAAGTTTGAAACAACTAGACCAGAGGGGAGTCGTCGTAGCACTTCCTATGTAAGCCTCACCAAGCGGTTGATTGGGCTCTAGAAAAGGAGGCCAACTAAATGCGTTAATGGTAATAGGACCTCTCACTTCAGACGTTATTCATGTTTCTTGGCATGCAAAACCCTAGTTTTTCAGCCAAAACCCTACAAGATTTGAAAACGAGAGCTCCACTTTGAACCAACTTCGGTATAATTTAATTTATAATATTAGTCTTAAGAAATTTGAGTTTTTAGTAATACATCTCAAGTAATGATTTGTAATAAAGTCACAATTTTTAATATTGTTACAATATCTGAATTTTTTGAATTGTAATAATTTTCAAAATTCTAATTTGTGGTAATTATAACAAATTTTGAGTTGTCGTAGTTCTACAATATTCCTACAATTTATTTTTTCACAATAAATTTGTGGGTGGCGTCCACAAAATTAGATTCACAATTTTTAGTATCTTATACAAAACTAATTTGTAGAAAATTTGTGGATACATGATCCATTATCTTGTAGTGTTGGATGATTTAGAAGCATGTTGGTATGATGTATATAAGGTGTTGATATTTCTTTTGCACTCACATTAATGGAATGGTGCAGATACATGTGATTGACTGTGTTTCAAGTGCTCATTAAGAGCAGGTATGCATATTAGGAGGCATGAGATTGATTTTTGAAGCTATATGAGCCCATGGATTTATTTATTCAGCTATATAATGGCATCTAAAGTATTTTTGGGTCATTTTTCAATGATTTCATGATGAGTTATAGCATTCTTTTAGTTGACCCTAGCTTCGACAGTGTGAAACCCCAAGGAGTTATTATGCAATTCTTAGTATTTGGAGAGTTTGAGATATGGTGATAAAAATAATGATTATTGGAGAAGTTTTTAGGATGTCTCATGACACTTTGGGAAACTTTTTAGGTTTCCATGAGGTGTATTTTTCATGTTATGTCAGGTTTTGTGAGGACACTTGGTTAAAAATCTAATGAAAATCTAGCTCGAGTTGGGACTTCTAATGCTCACCCAAAATTGTGTGATTTACATGGGACCTTGTTACTTTCAATGGATATTTCTATGGTGATTCTATAAGTTTTCCACGAAAATAATGAGGCCATTTCATCGTCATGATTTTTAAGAACAAATGTTAAGAAGATAAAGTGGTTTAAAACCCTTGTTAAACCCTAGCTAAGAGCAACTTGCAGATGAATGATGTATAGTGACAACACAATTTTGATTTTTTTCATCAAAATTTATGATTCCATGATGTAGAGGACTCTCCTAGATTTCCATAAATTTGTGATAGAGGTCATGGTGATGAGTGAGCCCCCACTCAAACAGGTCTGAAGAATAGTGTTTTAGGACAAGGTTTTCTAAAAGAGTGGCATGCTAAATTGATGTTATGGAATCTATGTGAGTTGATATTTATTTTCATGGATGTTTTATTATATGTTCATGTACGTAAATTCTCAAATGAACTTCATTCAGGTTGACAAGTCAAAGGACAATTTCAAGGCCTTAAAAAAGTAGTGTTCACTAAAATGGACATAACTAGAGATACAGATGAATTTTTAAGATGATTAAAAATGTCCTTGGAAAGATAATTTAGAGATATTTCCCTTTATATAAGTTTTTTTCTATGTTCATGAGATTTTTTTAGGTTTTCTAGTTCAATATTTGGATAATAATGTTATTTTCAGTGGAAGACAAGATGTGTTTTGCCTCCAAGATTTGAGTTTTTTGAAGAACGATATGAATTAGGTGATTCTTTATATATTATAGAATGTGAATAGAGATGTATTTGGAATATAATGAATACATTTATAGGAATTTAAAGATCACATAAATGTTTTTTGTGAGATAATATTTGAAAATAGCTTTTTTGGGCAGGTTGATTTGAAGAAGACAAAATTGGTTATGGTTTGAGCATGTGAGTGATTGAAAGATTATAACTTATAAGTGTTCTAAAGGTTCTAAAAATAAAAAATGTGGTGACATGACATGTTTTGGTTGAGTTCAAGTGATTTTGTGGCAAAATGAAGTTTCGAGGAGTATTGAAGGAAGTAGGAAACAACAATTTTGAGATGAACAAAGAGTACTAGGCCCATTAAAATGAAGTAATGTGATTGGTTTAGATAAATTGTGATGTTTAAATAATATATTAATCATGTTTTATGAATATGGGATCTTGAATTATCATGGTTTTTGAATGAGGATAATTTTGGCATCCTAATGCATGTGTTTTGGTGATTTTTGGTGCATAGAATGTGTGTTTTGGCTAGGCCGACCAACATGGGTCACTTATAGATTTTTTGAAAAGGTTATGGGATATTTTTAATGATGCATTGGTAGAATCAAAGGTGTATGACTGACCTCCTTTGGGTTGGAAGAAAAAAATAAGGTATAAATGTGATGTTTTGGGTTTATTTTTGAACTAGTGCTCTTGGAGCGAGAAGTGCAACCTATCTAGAAGTATATTGTTGGTATGTGTGCGATGATTTGAGAGATGAGGAAGAGAATGGAAGGTTGAAGAATAATTGAGGACATGAGAGCAAGAGGTTAGAGAAAAGGACAAGTAAAGAAAAAGAAAGACTACGAGAGATTAAAGACCTAGGGTATGAGCTAGGGTTTGTGAGCTGAATATATGATCTCCATCAGTTGTGGAAGCACAAAAATCAGAGATACAAAATCCTACAAGTGGCTAAGTTGGTTCTTGGTCATCCTAGGGGGTTTTAGCCTCTATGTTGAGTGGGTGCTCTCATTAAATTAGGGGTTGGTGCTCTACTAAACTAGGGGTTGGTGCTCTTTGTGGGGTTGGTGCCTCACTAAGGTATGGGTTGGTGCTACTTGTGAAGTTGGTTCTTCACTAAAATTATTTTATTTATGTAATATAAGAAGTGTTTCAGTGGGATTTCTTCCCCATGAGGGTTTCCCCACTTACATATGGTGTTCATAGCATTGAGTACTTTGTTTCTTGTTCTTGTTGTTGATGTTGTAAATTTTAATAATCAAACATGGTGATTAATTAAGTTTGAACAATATAATTGACGAATGTATGGTTTGGTAAATGAAAGTAACATATTTGTAGGATTAATTCACCCCCTCTCATCCTACAATTGGTATCAGAGAAGGTCATTGAGAAGCAAGTGTACCAACTAAGAGGAGATTCTAGAAGCACAATATGGAGAAGAAGATCATGAAAGAGAATTAGGAATTTAAAGGAGTGGACAAAAAGGATGAAGAAACTATTAAATATCTAAAGAGTCAGTTGGAGGAAGGGGGGGGGGGGGGGGGGGGTTATTCATATCTGAGCACAAAGGAAGAGGAATGTGAAGGAATGAGAAAGAAGATGTGTGATGTGTGTGTGCATGGACAAGTTGAATTCAAAGAGGTGGTATTTAATCTACAAGAAGATTTTGGCATTTCATAGGATGAAGAACATCAAATCGAAGTGTGAAATAAAATATTTGGAAAATACTCTTAAGGCCAAAGAAGAAGAATGCTGATAAGCTCAAAGAGGAGATTCAAACCCTAAAAATCAAAGGTGATGAAAATCCTATTCTTGCATATCCAACAGTTGGTTCTAGTTCTAAAGGAAGTGAAGATGATGGTGTTCATGGTAAGGTCTATTCAATGCCTAAGCCTATTAGGCAGCCAAATGCAATGAGGTATGCTAAATTTCATGTTTATTGTTATACTTGTAATGGTTATGCTCATAGTGCAAGGGATTGTAGGAAGTTTTTTTAGTTGTGATTACCCTTGGAGCAATGGATAATACCATAAAAGTGATCAGTTAAAGGAAAGGAAATATTTTTTTGTTCATAGGTGTCATCTCAAGGGTCATATTACAAGGTTTTACACTCATAAATCATCAAGACATGTGAAAAAGGTTAAGTTTCCCAAAGTAAAAGAAGCGTGAATTCCAAAATAAGTCAAAGGAGAATCAATTTTGGTCAAATTCAGTGATCATAAGGCAGCCAATGAGATTTTAAGTCCAAACAAGGTTGATAAAAGACCTATCCATGTAAGAGAGATCAAGATGTCTGATTCAAGGGTTGAGGAAGACCATATTTTCTTGAATGCAGTTCATGAGAAGATGAGAATTCTAGGAGTTTGGAACACATCAAGTGTTGTAAGGAGGTGTTAGAAATAAAGATATCATATCAAGCATCAAGGTCATTAGTTTTTGGTCTATATGAAAGATATGTCGAAAAATGGTCTCTCTGATCAAATGTGTGCATCTACAAAGGTGAAAAGTATATGAAGAGTTTATATCAAGTGTCTTAAAGACTATTTACTCCATCATCATGTGTTTAGATGAATAGGGTTTGATATTATAGAGTTAAGGTCTTTGTTGATGGTCAAAGTTTGATTCTCAGTCTGAATTTGACATGTGATCTGACTTGGAAATGATCAAGAAGGTGTTTATAAGGTATATGGCATTAGGTTCTTCAGTTATGGTTTGTCAAAGAAGACAAGTAGATGAAAGGGTTTGAAATTTTAAACCCTAATAGTGGAAACTGAGTAAGTTTGATGGTATCCTATAACTCAATGTGTTTTTATACCAAACAAGGTGACCTACATGTTAAGATTATGTTTCTTAGTCTTAATTGTGTCTTGATCATCTATGAAGCTTGTGCAATCTATATCAATGATAAATGTTGAACCATTGGTTGAAGGGTCTGTATCTTGGTCAAATCATGAAGTGGTGCTTAGAATTTGACCAGTGTCCTTAATCCAAGAAATGGTCTTAGGCATTCTAGAAGGTCCAAGATGATACATGAAGGTATTAAAGACTGAAAAATAACTTGAAATAGTGTAAACTTAGCATATATTATTTTTGTCTTAGCAACCTATAGGTCAGAAAGGGGTGTTAGTGAAGAGCAAGGCTCAAAATTGGTCAAATGACCAATTGTGGTGAATATTATGCATGATATTAGGGCACTATCAGATTCAAGGTTGTCACTTCATTATGGCCGTACATAGTAAGATGTATGTAATCTGAGATGGGCTAATGAGGTATGGATAATAAATGTGGTGTTTCAATCTTATATGGAGGCAAAGTAATACATCATTCCTATGAGGAGTGTGAATGTGCATTATGGAAGCTATAGGTTTGATAAATATAATGATGTTATACAAAACTTGTTAAGGTATGAGGTGATGAAGAACATGATTACAACAAGTTGAAGAAGAATTATGCATGGTAACAAGGTATTGTTAGCTTCAGGGGCTACAAGTAAAAAAGGATCTTAAGATAATTGGTATTGACCTTATCTAGATATGATGGCGTGCATCTCAGAGAAGATCATGTTGAAATGTTCCTCACTCTCAATGGATGTCATGGGTCCAAATGGTGATGAATTTGACTCTTATAAGTTACATCAAGGTTCTATAAATCTATAAAGGACTAGAAACAAGAGGCTAACAATTTGGAAAAGAGCCTCAAGTTGAGGGGGGCTCATATAGCTCAAGGAATTTCCTTTTGAAGTCAGTGAAAAATTTATTGCTAGTGCAGAATCACAGCACCCCCGAATGGACTCTTGTGTGAGTGGGAAATTTGGTGTGATTGCACAATATGGGACCAAATCTTAAGCTATGGGACTTGTGAACTTGAGTTAGAACTCCAGAGAAAGCTAGTTCTCACTTCCTAATCTACCTGACACAAGCTACTCTAGTGCAAGAATAACCTAATCTATCCTAATCTAACCATTCCAAGGAGATAGGGAGAGAGAGATAAAAAGAGCCTACAGTAAGCGGTGATACACCAGAAAGGAAGTGGCTGATCACATATATGATTGCCTGAAGTGGAGAGAAGTGAGAAATAGAGAGGATGGATAAATGCATCACAGACCATAGATAAGATTCACACAGAACACCACTTTGAGACCCATTTAGCACAGCTCCCATAACCCGTAACAAACATTAGAGTATGTTGATGAGAGGTAAGAAGAGATAATAAAATGAGCCAATGATGGACGGATGCATCACAAAACAAATTCCATTTCCCCAAAAGTTACACGGTACATCATCAATGGGAAAAAGGAAAGAAAATGCCATTACAGAGCCATGAGAGGAGGCTTAGACTCTACATTCTACCCTAAGGAAGAAAGAGAGAGGGGGTAGGAGAAAACCAATGACCATCCATCCCTTTGAATATGCACCTCTTTTATAATATATAGGAAGAATAAGAGAGAGAGGAGGGAAGAATTCGAACTCTGCTTCGAAATCTCAACCACCTACCATTAATGCCCCTAAAAATCCACCTATAATCTGTCAAATCCAACTCTCCATGTCTTTTTGGCATGTTGAAGAAGGGAGAACGATAGATCAAATTGAATCTACTCTGGTTGTTGAGGTGATCGGATCATAAATTAATGCCATGATGACATTTTTCTATTTTTTACCCACATAACCTTCTCAAAATTAGGGTTTTAGGCATCCATGGTATATAGGATCTCAATACCTTTCCAAAAAGTTTTCTCCCACAAAAATATGAGATTTTAATCAAAAGATATAGCCATCTGAAGTTCCTCAGGTTGGGCATTTAACGCTAGCTTGCAATATGCAAGGGTCTATCTAAATAGGGGCCATGTGGCAGCCCTACACTCATTTGAAGTTTTTCCCTGTACCTTTGCTCTTGAAACTGCACCCATGAGACACATGGCATCGTCTATAGGATCCTTTATTTCCTTTGTATTCTACTTGAATCCTTTTTGCTGGTGGAGGCACTGTGTCTGACCCGAGACACGTGGAGGCTTCACGCTTCTTTGGAAACTACCCCCATATTTTTCCTTTGGAGTTGTGTGGCTACGACAAGTGGAGACCCCCGTGGGACTTTGGAATTTTCAACGCATGTTCTTACCTTTTTATACTCTAGCCACATGGTCAGTTGGCGCTCATTTGGAAACCACCCTTTGAAATGCATCTTTGAAATTGTGCTGAGCTGACATGTGGATGTCCTCCAGTTACCTTTTGTACTTAGCCGATTTGAGCCTTCCCTTTTTAAGGCCTAAGACACATAGAAGGCCCACTCTCATCTGAGTCTCTATCTTGGGTCGCACCTTTGAATTTGCGCTAATGAGACATGAGGAGGCTTCCACCGATACTCGTATACTTAGTCGATTTAAACGGTTGGCTCTATCCCTTTTTCAGACTTGGGACACATGGAAGCTCCCCGCTCATTTAGGGACTACCCTTTTATTTGACCGTTGAAGGAGCTTCAATGAAACATGTGGGTGCTTCACCATCTCTTCTATACTTAGCCAATTCAGGCCTACTACCCCCGTTTGGAGTCTGACCACATGGTGATCCCACACTCATCCATGGACCCTATTTGGACTGCGACCCTTAGAGATGGGTTGTTGGGCTACATGGAGGCTTTCACCTGACCTGAGACTTTTCAACTATTGGTGAGACTTTGACTCTAACCCCTAGCTACGTGGAAGACTGGTGCTCATTTAGGGACCGTTCTTTGGACTTGGCCTTTGAAGCTGCACTAAAATGACGTGTGGCGCTGTCTGCTAGTCTGATGTTTGGCCCTGAGCCAACTCCTATATGAAGTATAAAACTTTGATTCCTTCCTCTAATTCTCTCATGTGTGCTCTGGACTATTTTGACACCACTGGCCTCTTCTAACCCTACGCTTCTTTCCTGTGTGCTTTGAATCCCTTTGTGTCATTGTGGCCTCCTTCTCAGACCTCTACTACTCCATTATTGATCTCGCCTTCCTATTTTGACCTTGCTATTTTCTTGAGTTGAGCCACACCTGCCCCTACAATTTGGGATTGATTATAAGCTCACGGGACAGAGCCGACCCCTCTTCTTTTCTAGTGTGAGATCATGTTTTACCAAATTTGCTGGGGGTGAATTTTGGATAATAGTTTGGCACCTCACATGGACATCTGACCACTAGATGAAGGGACTAGTTGCCTTGTTACATCCATTGGTAATTGAGTCACAATTATTAGCTTGGTACTGACCCTTCTTTCAAAATGGACTCCCCGGTTGCCTACATTTTCTATGTTCTGCCTAACCCTGATCCTGCCTGCACGTCCGCACTCTCAATTTTCATAAGATTTCTTGAAACAAGGCTTTTGAGAGTAGAAAATTGTTTGACCTAGGGCTTTCACCTGTCCCTAAATGAATTGTAAGCATACCCCATTACATGGTGGTACAACCTTGAAGAAATAAAACACAATAACATGCACTATGTACAAAGATCAAATCATACATCCCTCAAATGAGACATGCAGAGTGTGTAAAAGCACTTTATCTACTCAAAGAAAATATACTCCTACTCCTACACTAACCAAAGAGAAAAGGGACTTAAAAAGATCCTGCAATTGGTAGGGAGAAGTAGCTTCCCTTTCTCAAAAGAGGCAGCCATGCAAATGATTCGACACTGAATATGGCTGCTTACACGAGTAAAAAACCAACCAGAGACCGACCTTCCACCAAAATCATCAAGGTATCAACTGGAAATGAAATAAATGTCTCTTTTAGTTGCTCTACATTTGGATTGAAGAGGAATTACAGCTGATCCTTGGTACTTTGACACTCGTCCTCATGCCCTAAAGTGAACATGACTGGTTTTTGCTTCTCTATTGGTTCTAATGAAGCCAAGTACCTGATAGGGCACGATCTGATCCTTTGAATTTTCCCATTGTTCTGAAACTCGACTCCAAGAATGGAGTCTTCTTTCTGACCTTCCTTGATGGATGGTGTGGGAGAGATGATGACATCCTCTTACTCTTTCCCTTCCTTTTCCTGAGAGAAAAATGGAAGATTCCTATCTCCCAGCCTTAGTCCCAGAGGACCCTCATGAAGTGCAAGTTCGTTTCCTTAAAGGCTCCCCTTCATGACAGAAGGCTCATATGCTTGGAAGGTGGATGATGGAGGATAAAATGACGAGATCTACTCAAGATCCTCTCCATCAAAGAAATCCTCCAAGTCTGATAGGCATTTTTCCTCCTTGTTGTCCTGCTACATGTGCTCTACCTCCTCCATGGTGTCCTTGTGATATGAAACTTGCTCACCATGGTTCCCTTCATATTCAAACATGAATTTTGAAAGCTCAAACTATTCTTCAACATCAGAGCTTGAAGGGGATGAAGTGGGAGGAATAACTGAAGGTTATTATGTCACCTGCTCTACACTCGGAGCCTCTGAAATTGTATGGTCCTTCTCCATCATGGGTTATTCAATCAAATCAGGCCCTTGAAATGAAAGCAAAAAATCTTCAATGATACTTTCTTCATTGAGAAGCCTCAACTCTAATTTGATCTCTCCCAGATGTTCCTCTTCAATGGGACTTGGAGTTCATTATTCTTCCTCTCTCCTGATTGGTTGTGCATATTGGATTAGATTAACATCCTCTTCAGGCGAAGTGCTATAAACAGACTGTTAAATCTCTTCCTCTTGTTCTTGCTCTTCATCAACTACAAACTCAGCCTCAGCCACTACTGGCTCTTCAACTTTTACCTCCTCTGTTGGCTTAACCATCAAGGGGATGTTTGTAAACCCAAACCTAACAGCCCAACTCTTTAGATTGTCTGTCATTTCTTCTTTGTTGGGTTCCTCATCTTGTTGTTCTCATTGACTATTCTTTTGAGTCTCTTCCCAACATGGACTTGGGAAAGAAAGAAGAGTGGCAAGTTTAGGTTCAACCATCTTTGAAATTCTTTGTGGTGGAGAGGGAAGTGGAACTTCTTGTTTGTTTGGAGGGGATGACTTCTTGGAAGGGAAAAGGGTAGAAGAATTAGGATGAGATGTAAGACTAGGAGATGGAGAAGGGAAATCAACACTTGGGGCAGCATGTGAGGGGCTTGACTCTTGATCATGTTGAAATGATGGAGTTTGAGGAAGAGGAAAATAAAATCTAAGAGGTGGTGTACTTACCCATTGACAAGGTTGTCTTGTGTCTAACTCATAAGCCTCAATTTCCTCAGTCCATTGTGTAAGTCTGGGTAACATTTCAATCATGAAGTCAATATTCTCCTGAGGGCTATAATGTCTTGGCATAGGGATGATCCATGGACAATGTGCCCCATAACCAATTCTGAATGCTTTCATTTGTGTTGTGGCCCTAAACTACACCATGCTAGTCTCCATCCCTCGAATTTTCTCCATTAGATTAGCATTTTCCATGTAGTTTTCATGATTGTATGGTTCCTCTTGTTCTTGATAAGATCCATAGACAAAATGGCTCTGAAACTTCTCATATGGGTAAGCATGATGGTTCTGGATCTGATCATAATGTTGATCTAGAGGAGTTTGGAAATATATTGGAGGCTGGATGCACCGTGGTTACTGCAAGTGTGAGTTCCAAGAGGGAAATGAAGTCATGATTGCAAAACTTCATGGAAATGGAAGAAAATGAAAGATGTGGAAAGAAAGATGAATGAATTTGGGTGGAAATGGATGAAAAAGGTCTGCAACTCAGAGAATGGGTTGTTGACAAGATAGAGTTGCCAGAAATGCTTGCATGTGCCTCAAAAGGTTGAATCTTAGCAGGAACACACCAACCAGCTAGGATGAAGTGGTAAGGTGTTGCTATTGCAGAATCACAACACCCTTGAATGTATGCAACTAGATGGGTTGAGACTCTTAGTGTGATTGCACAACATGGAGCATCTCTCAAAGTGTGGGACCTTACGAGTTGAGAGAGCTCTCCGGATTAAGGCTAGTTCCTATTCCTCTATTCAGGTGCACACAAATAAATTACAGAGGATATATTCTAAAACCTACTCTATCTTACCAAGGAGACAGGGTTGAGAAGATACAAAAAATAAACCTAAGCTAACGAGGTGATGCACTAAAGGAATGTTAGACACGCGTTTTGCAATTTAACACAAACCATAGAAATGCAATACAAACACCATGCACATGTAACCAAACTATAATGAGAGATCAAAAAGGAAATGATGAAACACATGAGAGGGTCAAGAATCATCCATGGACATATATTATTGCTCCAAAGTCGATACAGTACATTATAGTGGCCAAGAGGCAAAACTTAGCATTACAACTTGAATGGGGAAGTTAGGACTCCACGAACTCGTCTGCAGACCAGAGGAGAAGGGAGGGTGCAAAACAAAAATCTCCAACCCTTTTCAATGAGCCCAAATCCTTCTTTTATAGATATTTCATAGAGAGAAGAAGGAGAGAGGTGGGAAAACTAATTTGAAGCTCAGATATCGGCCATCAATGCCCCTATAAATCTGTCCACAATCTGTCAAGTCCACCACTTTGTGTCTACTCGGCGTATTGAAGAAAGAAGAACAACATATCAATCCAATTTGATCTGGTTGTTGGAGTAATCAGATCGCATATTAATGGCACAATTTTTTTTCCCATTTTTCACCCACCAATCTCACCAACATTAAATTTTTAGGTTTCTATGGTGTAGACGAGGTCGAGACCTTTCCAATGGTGCCAAATTTGTTGAGTTTCAGGCACTGGGTTGAAAGATATGTCCATTTGAATGTTTTGAGTTAGGTCCGTACAAAAATGATGAAAACCAGTTAGCAGAATGGGTCTACAGGCCCGAAATCACTTTGTGCCATTTTGGCACCAAAATACAAAAATGTAAAAATTACCTCACATCCCTGCAATTCACTTTTGGAAAAAAATCATCTTCAAGCCCGCCATCCTGGATTTTTATTTGGGTCAAAAGGTCTCCCCCAGGCCCACTAGCCCGCATGCAATTAAGGGTTGACACATGGCTCCTTGGGCATCAACGGAGGTATGGCTCATTTTTTTACTTTATGCCTTCTTGGGGAAAAAATTTCAAACTACCTCTGATGACCCGCTAGCCTGATTTGACTTTTCAACATGGCCATGTGCCCCTTTGCGGGCCTTAGGCATTTTTATTTATTTGGATTTAAGATCCCCCACGGGATTACAAGCCTAAAATTCACTTTATGCCCTATTTGCAAAAATCACAAAAGTTCCAAAACTCCCCACAGACCCACCGGCCTGAAATTCACTTGGGAAAAAAAATCATCTTCAGGCCTGCTGTCCTGCATTTTCCATTTGGGAGAAAAGTTTCTCCTAGGTCCATCGGCCCGTAACTTGCAAAATATGAGGAGTTAGAAGGACTTCTTTAAATTTTTGGAAAGGGGAAGAAATTTCCCACCTGATGAAGATGCTTTCAGGAAACCTTAAGTGCTTAGAATATTTGAAAAATTGGATTAAATCTCTAAAAGAGGAAAAATGGGTGTAGTTAACCAGAAATAAGCATGAGCTTACTTTGGATAACAATTTAATGACTCAAAGGGGACATCTTCCTGCTAGATGAAGAGATCAACTACCTTTTGAAGCATCCATTGGGCATGGAGTCATAATTGATAGCCTGATCTGATCTAAACTTTGGAAATCTGATCCCTGAGCTGCTTGGACATTGTTGAAACTAGAGCTGACCCTAAATATTTTGGAAATGGGCCCTTTGAGACTCGATTTTAGTTGCTCTACATTTGTTCTATTTTAAAATTAGCAACTGTTGTGGCGACCATGGGTCCCCTTGATGCAAATGATGAAGGGCCTGGTGCATTCACCTGGAGGCACATTGAATTGTATAATGATGCAAACTTGGAGTAACAAAAAACTTGTGCCACAAAACTTAGGGAAATAAAACCTATGCTACAATAAAACAATGTGCATACACACTTTAGGAAATTAAAAACCTAGGCTAATATTTTATGTAAGGGCGAGGAATTTTTCCTTTTAGTAGCAGTGTTTGAGGTAGATCCCATTGACTAGGATCTGCAATTCTTCACCATCTAACTTAGCCAGCTGGAAGGCATTGCTACTTTTACATCTTGTGACCATGTAGGGGCCACTCCAAATGGCATCAAACTTGGAATGCTTTCCTGGTTTTTCCCGATTTGCATCCCACTTCAGAACTAAGTCCCCTTCTTGGAAGGTCCTTGTTCTTGCTTTCTTATCAAAGGTCTTCTTGATCAATGCTTGATTCTTCTCCATGACCTGCATTGCATGCTCTCTTGCCTCTCCTACTTCCATCAGCTCTGCATACCTGATTTCCATAGGTTCAAACTCGGTTAGTTCAAACTGTTTCATGAGCTCCAAAGTGAGAAACTCCAATGATATGGGAAATACTACCTCTTTTCCATATACGAGCTTATATGGGGAGCTTCCTGTGGACCTTTTGGATGTGATCCTATCATCCCATAGAGCTGATTTGAGCTTTGTATGCCAAGTTCTCTGATTTTCATCAAGAGTCCTTCTGATAATCCTTAGCAGGTTCTTATTTGTGGACTCTGCTTGGCCATTACCTTGAGGGTAATAGTTTGATGAAGTGCTTAGGTACACACCATTCTTGACTGCCCATTCAGTGATCCTTGTACCAAGGAATGCCAATGCATTATCTGATATAATGGTTGCAGGGAATCCAAACCTGGTGGCTATTCCTTCATAGAAATCCAAGATGTTGGATTCATTTGCTTCTTTTAGTACCACTCCTTCAGTCCACTTGGTGAAATAGTCTGTTGTAGTAAGTATCCACTTGTGGCCTTGGCTTGAATTTGGGTTAATCACCCCAATGAAATCTAGTCCCCACTGCATGAATGGTTGATCCACTGAAATGGGATGAAGGGGCAGGGCTGCTAGCTTCTCCTTTCCTATGAAGAATGCACACTTTTTAAACTTCTTGACCCATGAGTAGTAGTCCCTGAACACGTAGGCCAATAATAACTAGCTTTCATGATCTTGAGAGTTGGTACTCGAGGGGAAAAGTGACCTCCCACTTCTCCATCATGGAACTCATGCAACACTCTCTCAATTTGGCCTACCTCAACGCACCTCAATAGAACACTATTGATATCCTTTTTAAACAAGAAACCATCAACAAGCACATATGGAATGGATTATAGTCTGAAGTATCTTCTCTTTTCTTTATTCCATTATGGGGGGCACAAACCTGTTTGGAGGTAATGCACCAAGGCTTGGGTCCAACATGTAGTAGGTGCATCATTAGCTGGTTGCTCTTGATCATTTTGTAGAAATAGGACAACCTCTTTTCCACCCACTGACTCAGCCTATTGCTTGGAGGTGAGCTATTCACACAAACCCTTACCTCAAACTAGTTTGGTCACCTTGATCTCAATGTCATATTCCATTACCTGAGTTGATCCAACCTTCTCTCTTCTCATTTAAGTCCTTGTTCAGGAGAAAATCCTTGACACAAACATGAGACACTAGCAGTCGAATCTTATTGTTTGAGACCAAGTGTCTGAACTTCTTCAAGCTCCTAATAACAACAAGGACATGTTTTTCAATGAAAGAGTATTTTACCTCATAGTCCTCCAAGATCTGACTAAAGAAGGTGATTGGTTGTTCTGAACCTTCCTCATTGGGCTGGACCAAGATGGCTAAGATGGTGTCTGACCCTCCAAAAGCATATAGCATAAAGTCTTTTGAGAAGTCTGGGTTAATAAGAGTTGGAGCTTGTGATATTGCAAGCTTGATGGCCTACAAACTCTCTTTGACTTCTACTGTCCATTTAAATGCAAGACTCTTCTTTAACATCATTGTTAAAGGCTTCACAAGAGAGGAAAAGTTAGGTACAAACCTAGAACAAAGTTTATCATCCCCAAGAAGATTTGGAGAGATATTTTTTGTTGTGGCAATGGAAGTGTCCAAATGGCTTCCACCCTTTCAGGATCAATTGTCAACCCTTCTCTTGAGACAATGTGGCCCAACAATTTCCCCTCGTGAGCCAGAAACACACACTTCTTTGGGTTCAGTGATACTCTGAACCTTCTACACCTCTGAAACACCTGCCTGAGGTGGAAGAGATGGTCTGCAACATTATTTGAGAAGATGGTGATATCATCTAGATACACCATGATAATATTATTTATTAGGCCTTTGAATGCCATGTCCATAGCTCGTTGAAATGTTGTTCCGACATTTGATAATCCAAATGACATCTTCTTATAAGCATATGTGCCCCATTTGGTGGTGAAGGTTGTCTTGAACTGATCTTCCTCTTTCATCATTATCTGGTTATAGCCTAAGTATCCATCTAGCAATGAAAACCTCTCATATCTAGCTACAACCTACAAGATCTGTTCCATTGATGGAAGTGGATAGTGATCTTTGATTAATGCTCTGTTTAGATCACATAAAGTCTACACACAACCTTATTTCCCCACTTCTTTTCCTCACAGGCACATAGTTTGCAACCCAACTTGAATGCTTGATAGGGAAGATGATGTTGTCCTCAATTAGCTTGTTCAATTCTTTTCTCATGAGAGGCTCGATGTGAGGATTTACTGGCCTTTGCTTTTGTCTAAAAGGCTTAGATCCTGGATCTAGCTCGATAGTGTGTTGTGCTAGCTTTGGGTTAAAACCTCTTAAATCTTTGTAAGTCTAGGAAAATACATCTGGGAATTCTTGACAAAGTTGAATAAACTCATATTTTTCTTGTTGAGAGCTTACCTTGCCAATCTGCAACGTTTTACCTTCTTCTATGAAAATGGGCTTTGAATCTTCACCTTTTACCTGAATATTCACCTTCTCCTTTCAGAATTGGTCATTTGGGTTGAAGATTGATTCCAAAGTGAAAAGACCCTTTGGTAGTTTGTTGGTCCTTAACTGCACCACTTGATTGACCATACTGCTACTCCAACCTGTCTTGGTTCCTAGAGGAGAACTCATCTTCTTCTTGTAGAAAGTTGACAATTTGTTGATCATTTTAAAAAAATTGCTAGCTTGTGTTGTTGTCTGGGATAGCTGGCCTCACAACCAACTTGATATGGGGCTAGGATTTATCACTCTTGATACTCTCCACAATGTCAAAGGCTGCCCCAATTGTTTCCAGTCTGTCTGCTGCTTCATTCTTATTCCTTGGGATGGAATTGATGTTGAATGCTTCAAAATCCTCGATGAGGTCCCATACCCAGTTCTTGTAGCTCTTTAGCCGGTCGTTCTTAGAAGCATGTTTTCTTTGGACTTGATTTGTAACTAGCTCACTATTTCCAAACACTTGCAAGTTTCTTATACCCCTTTTCCTTTCCCAATGCAGTCCATGGACCAAAGCCTCATACTCTGCTGTATTGTTTGAACAAGAAAATTGGTAACAAAAAGTCAAGTAGTATTTCATACCTTGAGCCAAAACAAGCATAGCCCCTCCTTTGGCTCCTTGTCTACTCCTTGAGCTATCAAAGAACAACTTCCATAAGTCATTATCATCTTTGTGTTCTAGCTTAATGATGTCAGGAAGAGGGTGATTATCTACATGCAAACAGTAGACTCCTAGTTCAAATTCCTCCATCTCCTTATAGGGGTCAAAATCATGCCTCTTATTCATCCACTCATCGAGAGTCAAGTCTGGAATATAACCAACCTTGGTATCTACTTCACTACTGCTTGGGAGGTCCTCCTGATGAAAGGCTGAACAATTGGCATTGATCGGGATGGGTACATAAGACTCAATATGGTAATCTGCAATGAGCTCAGATCTATTTGTGGCCTTATCTCTATACCTTGTTCTAAAGAGAATGTGTGAACAATTAGCAAACAGATAGCCCCCAATCTTAGTAGTGAAGTCTCTTAACAAACACAATGCAAAATGTGGTGGTAAGTATATAACTGATATGTTCTGCAACACAGTCACATTAGGGAAGGCATGCAGTGTGAGGCTCAAATCTTTGATGACTCCAACAGTTATCACTATTGTCCCATCTAATTGCACTACCCCCTGGAGATGACTTCGTAATGAAGACCTAGCTGATCAAATATTTTCTTTGGCATTACAGAGCTACTTTCTTGCAAATCAATCATGTAATTATTTACCAATTTTTCCCCTATGATCAATGAAACATAGAACAGAGGGAGATTCATATTCTTACCTTGTTGTCCTCCATGATTTTCCCTAGTCTGACCTGCATTGGTAAACACTTTCTCTTGTTGGTTAGGGGGCTGATTTGAGCTTGACCAATTGGCCATAGTAGTCTGCAACAGGTCTCTTTATCCTGGAATAGCCAATGACTCCCACATTGAAATATTCACATTTTTCTTCTTCATTTGTTCGATGATGTTAAATAAGCTACCCTTTTGTTGCCCCTTTCCTGGTACATTTTTCTCTTGCACATGGGTCATTACAATCGGTGCCTGAGTGGGTTTGGAAGGTGGCTTGGAATGACTCTGCATATTGGGAGTTGCATTCTTAGCTTCAATACCTTGTGGAGTAATGGAGGGTTGAGGATTACCTGAGTTTGGTGATTATCCCTCTCTAATATTTCTTTTCTTAGATCATGTATTGGCAGCTACACTTTGAGAAGGTATTTGATATATCCCATAGAAGTTTTCAGCCTTCCAATTAACAAGAATAATCTCACTTGGAGATGCTTCTTGTTGAACTCCTTGCTGCTAATTTTCTTCTTGGCTAGACTCTTGTGACACACCAATGGTCTATACCATCAAGGCCTAGTTTAGTGCACCATTAAAACACATTGATTGGTTTTGTGGCTGATTGCATGGGAAACACCAATCATATTCTTGGGCCATGTTGTTTTGTGCTAGAACCAAGGCCCTTTATGTTGAAGCTATGTTTGGATCATATGACTAGAAAGGCCTAGCAGTTTGAGGTTGTCCTTGGTTTTGGTTTTGATTTGCAGCCTGAGCTGGTGGCCTATTTCACTGATATGGGGGTCTAGCCTGATATTGAGCTTGAGGCTGATATGGCCTAGAGATTTGAGCTTGTTACCTCTTGATAGTTACTAAATCATTCCCTAGGTTCTGAAACTATTTCATAACTTATTGAAGCTCTTTTGAGGTGCTAGAGGATGAGGTAGAGGCTTCAACTAAACTTTGATTCCTAGGAGTAGGCATAGGAGCCAATGTGGGTGTCTGACAATGTGGCATGGGTGACCTAGGAGAAAGTTTTCCATCCTGAATTAAACAATTTTCATCTCTTATGGAAATGTCATAGGTTGCAGGTAAGGTGGTGCCTCCCATTGATTGAACCATTAAAGAAATATCAAAATTTAGAGCTCTAAGAAAGTATAAGAAAACACCTTCATCTGTGGGCCTTACAGTGAAACGAATCCTATCCCATGTCCTTTGAAATCTAAGGTTAAAATCTATCAAATTCTCATTAGGGGCTTGTTATCTCTCGAAAGTGCACCCTTTAGAGAGATGGCTGAAGGTTTTCTAAGCTTGCAAAAATGATCTCTCTCTTTCATAGATACAATGGAAACACCTCAGGTTTGTGGGTATACCTATTTTTGAGGTGAGTCTTTGGTATCAAGGTCGGTTCCTTATTGGTGTATCCTAAACTACTTTCTGGGAGTTTGAGAGTAAAAGATGACTGTAAACATGATTAAAACTAAGGTGATACACCAAATTTGTGTGAGGGATTTGACTGAGTATATGCACAACTGATCTATGAAGGATTTTGATGCATGAACCAATAGTTTTTCTGTAGAATATCTAAGGGAAAAACACTTGATTATACTGAGGGAGGATCACAACAATACTAATAAGTTAACATGCACATTAAAATTAAGCAGAAAGGACTGAAATTTGCAGTAGGGTAAGGTGGTTGATAAGGGAATTTGTATTCACAAGATTAATATAACATACACAAGACTGCAAAATAAACTTGGTAAGGCAGAAAACACTTCACACTCAGAGGGAAAAACTGGCAAAATTTTCTTCAGTACTCATATATCCAAAAGTCCTCTAGAAGAATATCCATGTGCTTTGCAAAGGCACACAATATATAGAAAAATAAAATTCACCCCCTTCCTAAAAATAGCCTAAGGCTTGTACTCACCCATGCATCCTAATTTTATCCTTTATTTAATAATAAATAAAAGGATAAAATAATACAAACTAGTATAAGAGGCATTAATAGCCTTTGATTACATCTAGTCAACTGAAGTTGACTGTTCTATTTTTAATAAAGCTAGGTGAATAATTTTGCCAAAAATAAAATTGCTTGCTAGGCAAGT
The DNA here is from genome assembly GCA_019776745.2 of Taxus chinensis. Classification (NCBI taxonomy): domain Eukaryota; kingdom Viridiplantae; phylum Streptophyta; class Pinopsida; order Cupressales; family Taxaceae; genus Taxus; species Taxus chinensis. The sequence goes on along the minus strand of CM034154.1, from coordinate 605,965,358 downwards.
CTCTCTTAATGACATGCAACTATGTCTCTTCTCTATTCTATCTTCTTGTGAAGCATGCAACAAAATTAATTCCCTCTAAGTGAACAAAACAATTACAATAATTGTAATATTTTGTAAAATAATTCCTCTAAACATTAATCCTGATTGGGACCACCTTTGTCTCTGATGTTGACACTTATTCTATTTTCTAGTGATCATATGGAAAAATGCATTCCAATTCATGTACAATCTATCACCGTCAGTGGGGGCCACTTGTGGTTGTGAACTTTTGCCTTCGTTGGGTTTGGCCACTCTTGTGGACTTAGCAAATTATTGTGTTTTGAAATAATACAAGGGGCACCATGTTACATTCGGCCACCTTTGTGGATTTAAGCATATTATAAGGTATGCTACCCTACCTTTTTATCATCATGGTATTATATAGCTATTGGCCCCCCTTTTGCATTTGATTGGAATAAGGTTATACTTTACCATTTTAGTGATCATTGTGGATATGCATGGTTGTCGGCCCCCTTTGATCATTTGGGATGTAGACTATGGTTAGACTTTTAAAATTCACTTATGAAATGATTTTTGTTTTAAACATGGGGTTGGCCCCCTCGTGACAATGACTCACCCCTCCATATGCTTTTTCAGTGGCATCTAACTCGGGTTGAGTTAACTTTAACCCTAGTGGTTTTCTTTGAAAGTTGGTGCCTTGATTCAGGCCATTGATCTCTGTACTTTTCATTCATGGTTGTTGATGTTTCTGACCCTCAGGTTAGTTTTTCTGTCTTGGCATTTAATGTTGTAGCTGTTCATGTGACCATGGTGATTTGCGTTGAACTATGTTGGTCAGTTTCCAATCATTGATCTCTGATCCATTGAATCTTAGGTCATCGATCTTTGACTCATGGTTAGGGTTTGTGACCTAGAGTTTGGCGTATAATGGCATCTAACCATGATGGTTTGTTTTGAACTTGGGGATTGATCCTTGAGCATTGATCTTGGTAATTTTCCTTGTCTACCTTTGATTATCTAACTGTGATTGAGTTTCATTTAACTCATGTCTCGAGTTTGAGTGGTAAAGATCAGTTGACCGTAATGATCACTTCATTTTGGATTTTCATCATGGCAGAAAAGTATTCCCTGACAAATTTTCATTGATGCCATTGTTGAAGCTTTTGAAGCTTGGATCAGTCCATTTTTTAGCCTTCTTAGCCTTCGAGCAACTGTATATTTTATGTTTTTTACTCTGTCCGCATTTTTTGAGCAAAGTAGTCGTGGGTGGTTTTTGCCATTGTCGTGAACTTTGAGCTCTGTTTACTTTGTGAGGTCTTTTATCTCTTGGTACTGAAATTTCAAGGTGAAGCATTGTGGTCATGGCCTCGTCTTTCTTATGAACTTCGAGCTTGGTTTTTTGAGGTTTGTCTGGTTTTTATATCTTTGCGCATCTTATATATTCAGTCTTTTTCTCTATTAGAACGTTTTGAGTGAATTTGGATGATGCTTGTCATTTTTTAGGGTAACCCTCGAGCTCAGTTCCCGACTGTGAATGTGTTTTTTGAGTTTTTGGACCTCAGCGAGGTTTGTTGACACCATTTCTATCCCTTTCAAGCTCTGTTAATTTGGCTTTATGAAATAATGGCTACTATGTCGACCTCTACTGAGCTCAGTTCTGTGTAATTGGTATCACTATTTTACGAGGATGGTAAGCTTCTTTATTTCCTTAGACTTTTCACTGTTAATTGGTCTTTATCATTTCGAATTCCAAAACTAATACTCATTTTTCTTTGCATTTTTGGGATTTCACTTTTGCATTTAGTTCCTTTGGGGATTTCAAGTTGAAAACTTGTTCTAGGTTATTCTGCTTGACTCCTGAGTTCGAAACTTCTCATGGGCATATGGATTTATTATTTCATCATTCAATTGCTTGAAAGTTTTGACTGTTTGATTATAAATGATGAGTTCTTTATCTGTTACTCTGATTTCTTGATACCCATTAATGGGTTTTGCGATTAAAACTACAAACTATAATCTTCCTTGTTTTTGAATCATTTTGCACTTAGATTCATTTTATTCTTGGTTGATGTCAAAAAAAATTGGAACAAACCTTGACCATGAGATTGAAACCTGCATGTTCTTTATCTCTATTTCTGGGTTGCTCGTGCTTTTGGGTTAATCTTTGAAATTCTTGTCCATTATTAGGAATACCACTTTGTTCTTGACTGAGAGTTACTTCTTGTAATTGTTGAGTTTTGTTCACTTGGTAAAGCAGATGAGATTGTATTTTTAAAAACTCATAATTCTTCCTTATTCTGTGAAGTGACCTTTTGATCTTCTCATTTTTTGACCTTGATTCTGAGAAAACTGGTAGGCTCGGCCTTGTCATTTTGAGCTGTGGTTTTGATTCCTTGCTTCGAGCCATATGTTTGGGCACTTTTAGGAGCTGAGTATAACTATCTTCTAATCTTAGAAATTCCAATACTTAAACATTTTATTACATTATTTAATTCTAAAGATGATAGTTGTAACATACTCATAATGTTTACTTGAATCCTTGATAATTATAGCTTTCTGAAATGTTTAATACAATTCCAATTTCTGTTGGAACATTGTGGTCTGGTATTTTCTATTACATCTGGCTTATAGAAGGAAATTGCATTTATTTGAATACTCTAGTGACTGTGATGAGCTTCATAATCTGTCTTTATCCTTTGAAGCTCTAATATTGTAGCATTTCTGTGGACTTGATACTTGTTTTTTTTGAAAACTGCAACTTAGAAAAGCTTAAATTTGTAAGATTATCTTGGAATTTCAATTCCCTTTAGCTATTTAAGTTATAAAGAATTCTATTCTGCATTATATATTGTATTTCCTTTCATTACAGTTTGATATGTATGCTGAAAAATCTGAAATGTTTATTTTATAAGGCGAAGCCCTGTCAAAATTTTCCCAAAATCTTCTCTCTCATCCTGTTTCAGCTGTAATCCATTTTTTTTCTTTTAGCTTCAGCTTTTGAAATCTGATTCTCCCTCTTCTTTGCAATAAAAAATGTACTTCTATCTTCCATTCTCTCTTCTGAGCTCTAACCTCTTCCATTTGTAGAATGTTTGATGAACTTTGAGTTATACTCTTCCTTCTTCTTAGCATGTACTTATGAACTTATTTATTTCTCTCTTTGGCTGCAACCTATACCTACACACTTAGGAAAATAGTTAGGAAATATTTAGGCTTTTTGGCCTCTCTTATGTCCATGTTTTCTTCTTTCTTTTACTTTCTTCTTTCTGAGAGAATAAAGCATGCATGCAGTTTTTCCTTCAAGTAGAATACATCTCCTGCTTAGGGAAGATTCATATGCACGAAGTAGGATAGTGTAGGAATATGGATTAACCCTAGGCTCTTTATTGATGATTTCCTTATTTTTTCTTTTCAGGTACCATGCCTTGAGGATGAAAGGAGCTGGCAAGGAGATGCTCTGCACAACGAAAAATATACAAGGCAATGATGGGTTAACCCTCATACTCCTTTGCTTTCTCTTTCATGCATGTGTATCTTTCTTTTCAGTAGTCTGTATTTTACTTTTCAGTTACATCCCACAGCTTGTGTGGGAAACATTCAACTCTCCTTGTGAATAAAGCATTGAATTTTGTAAATGAGTTGTATATCTCTTTTTACATTTCTGCTTTCTTTATGGATTGTATAATGAACTAAACAACTCAGTAACATAATTGAATGTCTTAATCATGAAGGAAAGAACATTGAATAGAACTTGTAACATTTAGTAATGAACTCTGATTTTATGTGATCTGCACTTATGTTTGTTGTTCCAAAACTTTACACTTCACCTACTCTGTAATTGGATGTCCTCATCAAGACAACACAACTGTCCTTCGGGGCTTGTGTTCTTTTGCTTAGGATGGTCATGAAATTGTAGACTATGTGATCTGTTACATTTTGTAACATCACACATAGTTGCAGATTTCATGTAATCTTTTAAATAAATCAGCAGTAATGACATAATCTGATGTGATCTCCCCTAGCTTAGGTATACTTCACCAATTCTATCCATCGTAACAAAGTTTTGAGTTGCCCATTTTTGCACAAGTGCAAAAATTGTCAACATTTCTGGCGATCCTGTGGGGAAAGCTGCTTGCTAGCTTATATACCAGTGCCTTGCTCTTGTCCATTGGGCATGGAGTCCAAACATGTAACAAAAATTTTCCTTTTCAAAAATTCCAACCTTTCCAAAACAAAACTAAAACTGGGAAAGGATCTGGTAAACCAGATCACGTACACGAATGCACTTATTGAATTGAAAAATGATGCAATGTGTAGAAACTGCACTTATTGAAGGGAAATCCTACTCTATCAATCACTGTAAGATTTTCAATAACAGTGTTTGAGAAACATACCATTCACATGAATGGGAAGTTCCTCTCCATTCAGCTTTGAAATCTGAAAAGCATTGTGTTCCTTGCAAGCTGAAATCATGTAAAGGACCACTCCAGAGTGTGTCAAAATTTGAGTGTCTTCCTAGCTTTGCATGATCAACATCCCACTTTAACACAATATCTCCTTCATTGAAGACTCTGAATTTGGATTTCTTGTCAAAAGTCTTCTTGATTTGTTTCTGATTCTTTTCCATATTTAAATGAGTTTGATCTCTCAGCTCTTGTACTTCCATTAACTCTGCATAACAAACCTGCAATGGTCATTCTCAAGCAACTCCATTTAATGAAGCAAATCTAATGCAGGTAACTCAACTGAAATAGGAATTCTTACTTCTTTTCCATACACAAGTTTGTATGGTGAATTACAAACTGATCTTTTAGGAGTCACCCTGTCAGCCCAAAGTGCAGAATTCAACATCAGATGCCAAGCTCTTTGATTATCTTTGAGTGTTCTTTTGATGATTCTTAACAGATTCTTGTTAGTACTTTCAACTAAGCATATTACCTTGTGGGTAATAATTAGATGAAGAACTTAGATATATTCCATGGTTGATAGCCCAATCTGTTACCTTTGCACCAAGGAATGCTAAAGCATTATCTGATATGATAGTTGTTGGAACACCAAATCTGTAAACTATTCCTTCATAAAAGGATAGTATCAAAGCTTCATTTAGCATATTTTCAAGGCTATTGCTTCAATCCATCATGTAAAATAATCTGTAGCAGTTAAGATCCACTTGTGTCCTTGTGATGAAGGTGGGTTTATCATGCCAATAAAATCAAGACCCCACTACATAAAAGGTTGATCAGATGAAATAGGATGCAAAGCAAATGAAGCAAGATGTTCTTTTCCAACAAAGAAAGCACATTTCTTACACTTTCTAATCCATTCAAAATAGTCTTTGAATATGATAGGCCAATAGTAACCTATTTTCATAATTTTTAAAACTGTAGTACATGCTGAGAAGTGACCTCCTGCAGGTCCTTCATGGAATTCTGATAATATTTTCTGAATTTTATCATAATCAACACATCGTAGCAAGATCCCATTTATATCCCTTTTGAACAACACACCATCAATGAAAAGATAAGGAATAACTTGTAATCTGAAATATCTTTGTTTATTCTTATCCATACCTTCTGGATAGGTGCCATGCTGTAAGTAGTTAACCAAATCAGTCATCCACCTTGATTCTTGGATCTCTCAAGCAAGTTCAGGTTGCTGATTTTCTTGGTTGGACCATGATATTTGATTGCTGATACACAATTTCAGCATGTTGTTCTGAATCTTCAGGTTCCACAGCTCACTGTTTTTCCATATCAGAAATTAGATGTTCACATAAACCTTTACCTTGAACTATCTTAGTAACTTGGATATCAACATCATATTCCATAACCTTCGTTATCCATCCTGCTCTTTTCTCATTCAATTCTTTATTTAAAAGGAAAGCTTTCACACTTGGATGAGAAACAAGAACGTGAATTTTATTGTTTGAAAGCATGTACTTAAAATTCTTTAGTCCTCTGACTACTGAAAGTACTTGTTTTTCAAGAAATGTGTACCTTGTTTTGTAATCATGCAAACTCTGTCCAAAGAAAGCAATTGGCTACTCAATATTTTCATCATTAACCTGATTCAAAATAGCTGAGATTGTTTCATCTCCTGCAAGTGCATACATTGTAAAATCTTTATCAAAATTTGGGTTTGCAAGAGTAGGAGCCCAAGAGATAGCTGATTTTATTGCTTCAAAACCTTCCCTTCCTTCACTGGTCCAAGAGAAATTTTTCTCTTTCTTTAACATAGTTGTTAATGGTTTAACCAATGCTGTGAAATCTGGAACAAATCTTCTAACAAAGTTGATTTTTCCAAGAAAACTTTGCAATGTCTTCTTATGATGAGGCAATGATAGTTGTGATATAGCTTCGATTCTGAAAGGATCAATTGCTAAACCTTTCTTAGAAACAATATGGCTTAGTAATTTACCTTGATGTACTGAAAAGATCAATTTCTTGGGATTCAAAGATATTCCAAACTGCCTGCATAGTTGAAAAGTTCTACCTTAAATGCATTAGATGTTCTTCAAAATCTTTTAAAAATATAGTCACATCATCTAAATAGACAAGGATGCATTTATTTAATAAGCTAATGAAAAGCCATGTCCATTGCATGTTGAAACGTTGCACCGGCATTTGAAAGACCAAAAGGCATTCTTTTGTAAGCATAGGTACCCCACTTGGTGGTAAAAGCATGTTTTGTATCTATCTTCTTCTCAGACTAAAATCTGATTATAGCCACTGTAACCATCTAGAAGAGATAGTCTATCTGAACCTGAGACTGTTCTCAAAATCTTGATCCATATTCAGAAGTGGGTAATGATCTTTTAATGAAGCTTTATTAAGATCTTTGAAATCTACACATATTTCACTGTTCTTCTTCCTAATAGGAACAAGATTGGCTACCCAACTTGAATGCTTAACTGGAAAGATAATACCTGATTCAATCAATTTAGATAATTCTTTCCTCATCAGAGGTTCTATTTTTGGATTTACAGGCCTCTGTTTCTGTCTTACAGGCTTAACATTTGGATGTAATTCATAGTATGTTGTGCTAAACTGGGATCAAACCCTTTCAGGTCTTGGTATTTCCAAGCAAAGACATCCTTAAACTCTTTGCAAAGATTAATAAATGACTGCTTTTTGGTTAAAGAACATACCTTTCCAAGAAGTAAATTTTTCCCTTCATCAATTGAAATCTCTTCATAGTTATAAGAATGCGTTTCAACAGCTTAGTTTTATGTTTTCTTAACTGATCATCAGTACTGAAGATGTCTTCCAAAGTGACAAGACCTCGAGGCAATTTATTTGTCTTTAGTTGGACAATCTGATCACCGTATAAATGTTGTAACTTATCCTGATTTACTGCAGAGAATTTAGCTTCTTGCTGCAAAAACCTACAGATTTGATCATCACTTTCAAAAACTTTCCAATTTGATTCGTTATCAGGTATAGAAGGCCTGACAATTAGCTTAATATGAGGCTGAAATTTTTTGTTTTCCATCTATTCCAGCACTTTGAAACTAGCACCAACTGCTGCAAGTCTATCTGCATGCTTGTTTTCAGCTCTAGGAATAGATTGAATATTAATGGCTTCAAAATCTTCCATTAAGTCTGAAACTCTATGTCTGTAAGACTTCATTAGTGGATTCTTACAAACATTGAAGTTTCTTACTTGATTGATAACCAACTCAGAATCACCAAAGATTTGTAATGTGTTGATACCTTTCTTTCTGGCCCAAAGTAAGCCATGAATTAATGCTTCATATTCAGCTACATTACAAGTGCATGTAAATTGGAGACTCAAAGCTGAGAAATACCTTTTGTTTTTCAGGGAAGTGAGCATCAAACCTACTCCCTATCCTTTCTTGTTCTTAGCTCCATCAAAATGAAGCTTCCAAATCCCTTCTGCTGAATTTTCTATTTTAGACAACAAGGGAAGTGGTGTATTTTCTTCATGCATACAATACACACCAAAAAGATGTTCTTCAACTTCCTTACAAGGATCATGAGCATGTTCTTCAACTGTCTTTTCATCCATAAACAGGTTAGAAACACCATCTAATGCTGAAACTTGAGCTACATCATCAAAATCAGATTGCTCTAAAGCTGAGTAATTAGCTACTGCATTTGGAGAATGAGGCTCAATATGGAATCTGGCCAATGGTTCTGAATTGATAGTAACCTTAGTTCCATAACGTGTAGTAAAAAATAAGGACCAATCTGAAGAGAGATAACCTCCTATTTTCACTGTGAAATCTCTAGATAAGCACAAGGCAAAGTATGGAGGTAGATCCACAACAGTAACATCTTGTAGAATAGAAACATTTGGGAAAGCATGTAACGTTACCTCTAAATTTTTTATTATACCAACCATATTAGTTGTAGTTCCATCAAGCTGTAAGACACTCCTTTCTGTAGGCTCATACTACAAGCCTAATTTTTCTGCAATCACTTTTGGCATAACTGTGCTACTTGCACCACTATCCACCATGCAATTATGAACTAAATGTTCTCCAATAATCAATGATAAATAAAATGGTGGTGGTTTCTTAATGTCATGAGCATTCAGAACTTTCTGAACCATCCACTTAACTTCTTTAATACGGTCTTGCTCAAACGTTCCAAGGACCATGTCTGTTTTTTGAACTTCCTTTTCTATTGTATTTGAAGAAATCTTGCAGCTTAGCTAGTTCATGAGAAAGTAAATCTTGTTGTCTAGGAATACTTAGAGCATCCCACATTGAGATGTTAACATTATGCTTTTTCATTACATCAACAATGTTAAAAGAAGCAACTGTCTTAGAGACAAAATCAACTGTCTTAGAATAGGCCTTAGCGAAAACTAATTCTGCTTCAGCTGCCTTGGATATCTGAGGTATAAACAGTCTTCTTGGATCAGGTTGTAGTTGTCTTTGATGACTTTTATCAACTGGGACACTTGCTGATTTTTGAGGAACAACAAGGGTTGCTAGTTGACTTTGGAGCTTGTAGATGTTGTCTTGTTAGTGACAGTAGGCAGGATAGGCCTATTTTGTTTCTTTTGATTTTCAGCAGCCCTCCCTTGAGCCCTAGTAGTGACTGCAATGAAATCCTCCTCATTAAAACTGACTAAATTTTGTTTAGGTGCTTTCTGAACATGAGTTTCTTGCTGCCCACCCTCCATTTGAGGCATAAACAATGTTTCAGATTGAGGTTGCGCAACAAGATTTAGATTCAGAAAAGCATTTGGGCAAGTTACAGCTGAATGAGGTTGATTGCAAGGTTGACACCACTCTTTTGTAGCCATATTAACTGGAACTAAAGTGTTAGAAGAACTAGGAGCCTTTGGGTCAAACTGCCTTTGCTGGTAAGGCTGCCTATAATTCTGATTCTGTTGATAGGGCTGCCTATTTTGTTGATTCTGTTGGTAGGGCTGATAAGGAGCCTGGTAGGGTCTGCTAGGTAATGCAATTTTGTTCTCAATTGAAGTCAACTTATTTCCCATAGTCTACAAAGCTTTGAATACATCATCTGATGGAGCTACAATAGTGGGCTCTATGATTGTAATAGGCTGAGGAATAGGTGCTAAATCTACCGAAAAAGGCATTGATGGTCTTGGCACCAATTTTCCAGCTTGAATAAGACTATTTTTAGCTCGGATAGCAATATCATAAGCTGTTGGGAGTGTCTCTCCACCCATTGACTGAATCATAGTTGAGATATCACTGTTTAATGCTCTAAGATAATAAAGGAAAGCATGATCAGCTTGAGGCTTGACACTTGCTGGAATTCTCTCCCAAGTTCTGGAAAAATGGATATTGAAACTAGACATAAATTCATTGGGAGCTCTTTTAATAGTAGATAACTGTTCAATGAGAGACAAATGATCTAAATTGTCTTGGAACTGTTTCAGCAATTTTTCACCTAAAATATCCCAAGTTCCTATGCTTCCAATTTCTAGGTTTCTATACCATTGCAAGGCTTGCCCTTTAAAATATGTAGCTAAAAGTCTTAGAGCTACGTCTTCATGAGTGATATTATGGACTACACATAGGGCTGCAACATATTTGATATGTTCAGCTGGTGTAACCTGATTTTCACCTATGAATGATGGAAAACTTTTCATGGTAGCATTGGGAATATCATGATAAACTGGAATTACTAATGGGCTGCCATTAGTAAAGGGCACAAAATTCCTAGGTGGTTGAAGGGCCATTGGAAAAACTAGGATATTGATAGAAAAATTGACACGTGGTGAAGGAATATTAGGAGGAGGGTTACCAAAACCAGGTCTATTATAAGGCAAAGTATTACCAACTCTTCTCCTTCTAGCAGAATTCAAAGGTAAAGAAACAAAATCAGAAGGAATTCCTCTTACCGATGATCTTGTAGTCACTTTAGGCATGGAACATGCTACAATACTGGTCTGAATTCAGCTTTACGGAGTCACCAAAAGATCATAAAATCTTTAGAATAAATTAGCTGCAGTTTGCTCCTGAAAGTGACTTTTAATTTGTTGTAAATCTACTATAGATCTACTATAGGTCTGAAACTCGCATGCAGATCTGATTCGTTGTCCCACTAGGCATGCCAAAAACTGTTATCTCTCGAAAGTGCACCCTATAGAGAGATGGCTGTAGGTTTTCTAAGCATGCACAAATGATCTCTCTCTTTCGTAGATACAATGGAAACACCTCAGGTCTGTGGGTATACCTATTTTTGAGGTGAGTCTCTGGTATCAAGGCCGGTTCCTTATTGGTGTATCCTAAACTGCTTTCTGGGAGTTTGAGAGTAAAATATGACTGTAAAAATGATTAAAAATAAGGTGATACACCAAATTTGTGTGAGGGATTTGACTGAGTATATGCACAACTAATCTGTGAAGGATTTTGATGCATGAACCAATAGTTTTTCTGCAGAATATCTAAGGGAAAAACACTTGATTGTACTGAGGGAGGATCACAACAGTACTAATAAGTTAACATGCACATTAAAAATAAGCAGAAAGGACTAAAATTTGTAGCAGGGTAAGGTGGTTGATCAGGGAATTTGCATTCACAAGATTAATATAACATACACAAGACTGCAAAATAAACTTGGAAAGGTAGAAAACACTTCACACTCAGAGGGAAAAACTGGCAAAATTTGGTTCAGTACTCATATATCCAAAAGTCCTCCAGCAAGAATATCCCTATGCTTTGCAAAGGCACACAATATATAGCAAAATAAATTTCACCCCTTCCTAAAAATAGCCTAAGGCTTGTACTCGCCCATGCATCCTAATTTTATCCTTTATTTAATAATAAATAAAAGGATAAAATAATACAAATGAGTACAAGAGGCATTAATAACCTTTGATTACATCTAGTCAACTGAAGTTGACTGTTCTATTTTTAATAAAGCTGGGTGAATAATTTTGCCAAAAATAAATTTGCTTGCTAGGCAAGTCTCTCTTCATGACATGCAAACTCTATCTCTTCTCTGTTTCTGTCTTCTTGTGAAGCATGCAACAAAATTAATTCCCTCTGAGTGAACAAAATAATTACAATAATTGCAATATTTTACAAAATAATTCATCCGAACATTAATCCTCATTAGGACCACCTTTGTCTCTTATGTTGAAAGTTATTCTATTTTCTAGTGTTCACATGGAAAAATGCATTCCAATTCATGTACAATCTATCACCATCAGTGTGGGCCACTTGTGGTTGTGAACTTTTTCCTTCGTTGGGTTTGGCCACTATTGTGGATTTAGCAAATTATTGTGTTTAGAAATAAGACTAGGGGCACTTTGTTTTAAAAGGGACACCATGTACATTCGGCCACTTTTGTGGACTTAGGCATATTATAAGGTATGCCACCCCACTTTTTTATTATCATGGTATTATATAGCTATCGGACCCCCTTTTGCATTTGATTGGAATAAGGTTATTCTTTACCTTTTTGGTGATCATTGTGGATATGGATGGTTGTCAACCCCTTTGATCATTTGGGACATAGACTATGGTTAGACTTTTAAAATTCAATTATGCAATGATTTTTTTTTAAACATGGGGCTAGCCCCCTCATGACAATGACTCACCCCTCCATATGCTTTGTCAGTGGCATCTAACTCGAGTTGAGTTAACTTTAATGCTGGCGGTTTTATATGAAAGTTGGTTCCTTGATTCCGGCCATTGATCTCTGTAATTTTGATTCATGGTAGTTGATGTTTCTGACCCTGGGTTAGGTTTTCTGACCTGGAATTTAATGTGGTAGCTGTTAATGTGACCATTGTGATTTGTGTTGAACTTTGTTGATCGTTTTCCAATCATTGATCTCTAATCCATTGAATCTCAGGCCTTCAATCTTTGACTCTTGGTTAGGGTTTGTGACCTAGAGTTTGGCATAGTAATGGAATCTAACCATGATGGTTTTCTTCGAACTTAGGGGATCAATCCTTGAGCATAGATCTTGGTACTTTTCCTTCTCTAACTTTGATTATCTGACTGTGGTTGTGTTTCATTTAACTCATATCTCAAGTTTGAGTCATAAAGATCATTTGACCCTAATGATCACTTCATTTTGGATTTTTGTCATGGGGGTGAAGCCCTAGAAAATTTTCATTGATGCCATTATTGAAGCTTTTGAAGCTCGGATCAGTCCATTTTTTGTCCTTCTTAGCCTTCAAGAATTTGTATATTTTCTGGTTTTTACTCTCTCCGCGTTATTTTTTAGCAAGGTAGTCATGGGTGTTTGTTGCCATTGTTGTGAACTTCAAGCTCTGTGTACTTTGTGAGGTATTTGATTTCTTGGTCCCAAGATTTCAAGGTCTAAGTATCGTCTTCATGGCTGCATCTTTCTTATGAAATTCAAGCTCAATTTTTTGAAGTTTGTCTTGTTTCTATATCTTCACGCATCTTATATATTCAGTCTTTTGCTCTATTAGAACTTTTTGACTGAATTCGGATGAATCTCTTCATTTTTTAGTATAACCCTCGAACTCAGTTCTCAACTGTGAATGTTTTTTATTTAGTTTTTGGAACTTAGTGAGGTTTGTGGACACCATTTATGTCCCTCTCGAGCTCTATTAATTTGAATTTATGAAAGAATGGCCACCATATCGACCTCTACTGAGCTTGGTTCTGTGTAAATGGCATCATTATTTGACGAGAATGGTAAGCTTCTTGATTTCCTAAGTTTTCACTATTAATTGGTCTTTATCATTTCGACTTCTAAAACTCATACTCATTTTTCTTTGCATTTTTGGGATTTTTGGGTTCCTTTGGGGATTTCAAGTTGAAAAATCATTCTGGGTTCTTCTGCTTGACTCCTGAGTTCAAAACTTCTAATGGGCATATGGATTTCTTGTTTCATCATTCAGTTTCTTGAATGTTTTGGATGTTCAATTATAAATGGTGAGTTCTTTGTCTATTACTCTGATTTCTTGATACCCATTAATGGGTTTTGTGATTAAAACTAGAAAATGTACTCTTCCATGATTTTGAATCATTTTACACTAAGATTCATTCTATTCTTGGTTGATGTCAAAAAAAAATTGGCAAACAAACTTGACCGTGAGTTTGAAACCTGCATGTTCTTCTATCTCTATTTCTAGGTTGCTCGTACTTTTGGGTTTTCTTTGAAATTTTGTCCATTATTAGGAATACCACTTTGATTTTTACTGAGAGTTGCTTCTTGTAATTGTTGAGTTTTGTTATCTTTAAAGAAGATGGGATTATATTTTTTAAAACTCATAAGTCTTCCTTATTTTGTGAAGCAACCTTTTGATCTTCTCTATTTTAGACCTTGATTCTGAAAAAAATGGTAGGCTCGGCCTTGTCATTTCTAGTTGTTTTTTTGCTTCCCTGCTTTGAGCCATATGTTTGGGCATTTTTAGGAGCTAAGTATAACTGTCTTATGATCTTAGAAATTCCAACACTTAATCATTTTATTAAATTATTTAATTCTAAAGATGATAATTGTAACATACTCATAATGTTTAATTGAATCCTTGATACTTATAGCTTCGAAATGTTAAATACAATTCCCATTTTTATTGGAACACTGTGGTCTAGTATTAGTTGTTACATCTAGCTTTTAGAAGGAAATTGCATTTATTTGAATACTCTGGTGACTGTGATGAGCTTCATAATTTGTCTTTGTCCTTTGAATCTCTAATAAATGTAGAATTTTGTGGACTTGATACTTGCTTTATTTAAAAACCACAACTTAGAAAAGCTGAAATTTGTAAGATTATCTTGGAATTTCAATTCCCTTCAACTATTTAAGTTTTAAAGAATTATTTTCTGCATTATATACTGTATTTCCTTTCATTACAACTCTAATATGTATGTTGAAAAATATGAAATGTTGATTTTATTAAGGTGAAGCCCTGTCAAAATTTTCCTAGAATCTTCTCTATCATCTTGTTTCAGCTGTAATCCCTTTTTGGTTTTTACTTTTAGCTTCATCTTGTGAAATACGATTCTCTCTCTTCTTTACAAACTAAAAAATGTACTTTTATCTTCAATTATCTCTTCTAAGTTCTAATCTCTTCCATTTGTAGAATGTTTTTTTGAACTTTGAGTTGCACTCTTCCTTCTTCTTAGCATGTACTTATGAATTATTTCTTTCTTTCTTTGGCTGCAACCTATACCTGCACACTTAGGAAAACAGTTAGGAAATATTTAGAGCTTTTTTGCCTTATCTTATGTCCGTGTTTTCTTCTTTCTTTTGCTTCCTTATTTTTGACAGAATAAAGCATGCATACAGTTTTTCCTTCAATTAGAATACATCTCTTTCTTAGGGGAAGATTCATATGCATAAAGTAGGATAGTGTAGGAATATGGATTAACCCTGAGCTCTTTATTGATGATTTTCTTTTTTTTATTTTCAGGTACCATGCCTTGAGGATGAAAGGCGCTGACAAGGAGATGCTCTACACAATGAAGAATATACAAGGCAATGTGGGTTTACCATCATAATCCTTTTCTTTCTCTTTCATGCATGTGTATCTTTGTTTTTAGTAGTTGTATTTTACTTTTCAGTTACATCCCATGGCTTGTGTGGGAAACATTTGACTCTCCTTGAGAATAAAACATTGAATTCTGTAAATGAGTTGTATGTCTCTTTCAACTTTTTTGCTTTTTGTATGGATTGTTTAATGAACTAAACAACTCGGTAACATAATTAAATGTCTTAATCATGAAGGAAAGAACATTGAATAGAAGTTGTAACATTCAATAATGAACTCTTGATTTTATGTGATCTAACACTTATGTTTGTTGTTCCAAAACTTTACACTTCACTTACTCTGAAACTAGATGTTCTCATCAAGACAACACAACTGTCCTTTAGGGCTTGTTTTCTTTTGCTGAGGATGGTCATGAAATTGCAGACTATATGATCTGTTACATTTTGTAACAGCACACATAGTTGTAGATTTCATGTAATCTTTTAAAAAAATTAGTAGTACTGACATAATTTGATGTGATCTCCCCTAGCTTAGTTATACTTCACCAATGCTATCCATCGTAACAAAGTTTCAAGTTGCCCATTTTTGCACAAGTGAAAAAAATTGTCAACAGGGCCCTCTTGATTGTTGTCAGTTACTCCAACAAGGATAGATTATCTCCCTTTTCTCCAAATTGATTATGAAGAGCTCTGCACAGATGGTCCCAAGTTTGAATAGAACCTGTTGTTAGACTCGTGAACCATTATGAAGCTTTACCCTTGAGTGAAGAGGCTAGTAACTTGACTGCAACGTCCATCTGAGTGATCTCATGAATTTCACAGACATTTGTAATGTCGTGAATGTGGTCACTAGGAGAAGTCTGGTTCTCTCTAGTGAAATATGGGATGCTCTTTAATACTGCAACTGGGATTGTATGTTGTGCATTAATGGCGAGTGGGCTGCTATCAGTGAAATTGACATAAGGATTTGGATGTGCCATCTTGATTGGCCTGAGAACCCTTATTGATTAAATGAACAGCCTACCAGGAGGATGTGTTGATGAGGTACTTTTTGGTGGAGATAGAGACCTCTGGGCTCTTCTCCCTCTTCCCCTTCTATCTGGGATAAGTGTAGATAGAAAAATAGTCCATCCTCTCTAGTTTTTAGCCTTGTTTGTATTCTTCTCATGAACTTCACAAGCTTGGAATGTTGAAACCAGTAGATTCTGATTCTTTTAGAGTCACCAAATGTGTAATTTCAAAGCTTCTTAAAAGCTAAAATTACAGCAAGTGCACATCTATCTTGCTACAATAAAGATGGAGACTTCTTGGTCCCTCCAGGCGTGCAAAGACTGTTAGTGTAAAATCACAACACCCTTGAATCTCTGCAACCAGATTGGTTGAGACTCTCAGTGTGATTGCACAATAGGGAGGATCTCTCAAAGTGTGGGAACTTGTGAGTTGAGAGAGCTCTCCGGATTAAGGCTTGTTCAAATTCCTCTGTTCAGGTGAACACAAATAAATTACAGAGGATCTATTCTAAAACCTACTCTATCTTACCAATGAGACAGGGTTGAGAAGATACAAAAAATAAACCTAAGCTAATGAGGTGATGCACCAAAGGAATGTTAGACACTCGTTTTGCAATCTAACACAGACCACAAAAATGCAATACAAACACCATGCACAGGTAACAAAACTATAATGAGAGATTAGAAAGGAAAAAAATAAACACATGAGAGGGTTGAGAATGATCTAAAGACATATATTATTGCTCCAAATTCGATACAGTACATTATAGTGGCCAAGAGGCAAAACTTAGCATTACAACGCAAATGGGAAAGTTAGGACTCCACGAATGCATCTGCAGAAAAAAAAGGGGAAGGGAGGGTGCAAAACAAAAATGTCCAACCCTTTTCAATGATCCCAACTCCTTATTTTATAGATGTTGCACAAAGAGAAAAAGGAGAGAGGCGGGAAAACTAATTTTAAGCTCAGCAAACCGGCCATAAATTACCCTGTAAATCCACCCATAATCAGTCGAGTCCGTCGCTCTGTGTTTTCTCGACGTATCGAAGAAAGAACAACGGCAGATCAAATCTAATTTGATCTAGGTGTTGGAGCAATTAGATTGCATATTAATGGAATGAAGATGTTTTCCCATTTTTCACCCACCCAACCTCGCCAACATTAAAGTTTCAGTTAGGTTTCCATGGTGTAGATGAGGTCGAGACCTTTCCAATGGTACCAAATTTGTTGAGTTTTGGGCACTAGGTCGAAAGATATGTCCATTTGAATGTTTCAAGTTGGATCCGTACAAAAATGGAAAAATTCAGTTAGCAGAATGGGTCCACGGGCCTAAAACTCACTTTGTGCCTTTTGGCACCAAAATACAAAAATGTAAAAATCATCCCGCAGCCACACAGTTCACTTTTGGAAAAAAATCATCTTCGGGCCCGTCGGCCTGCATTTTCCATTTGGGTGAAAAGCCTCTCCCAGGCCTACCAGCTTGCATGCAATTGAGGCTTGACACGTGGCTCCTTGGGCATCAATAGATGTGTGGCTCATTTTTTCACTTTACGCCTTCTTGGGGTAAAAATTTCAAACTGCCTCTGATGACCCACCGGCCCGCTTTGACTTTGCAACATGGCCATGTGCCCCTTTGTGGGTCTTTGGCATTTTTCTTCATTTGGCTTTAAGATCCCCTGCGAGCTTGCGGGCCCAAAATCACTTTGCGCCCTATTTGTAAAAAAACACAAAAGTTCCAAAATTCCCCGTAGACCCGCCGACCCAAAATTCACTTGGGATAAAAATCATCTTTGGGCCCACCAGCCTGTATTTGCCATTTCGGTGAAAAGTCTCTCCTAGATCCACTAGCCTGTAACTTACAAAATATGAGGAGTTAGGAGGCCTTCTTTATATTTTTGGAAAGGGGAAGATATTTGCCACTTGATCAAGATTCTTTCAGGAAACCTTAAGTGTTTAAAATATCTGAAAATTTTGATTGAAGCACTAAAATAGGAAAAATGGGTGCAGTTAACCAGAAATAAGCATTAGCTTATTTTAGATAATAGGTGCTTTAGACTTGTCCCACTGGGTGTGCCAAAACTGTTAGTGCGGTCACACAGTGTCTTAAGGTTTTCTGTTTGATAATGAGACACCTCAAAAAGATGAGAAAATCTAACCTCAATTTCCCATTGGGCGTGCCAAAACTATTAGTGCGCAATCACAACACCCCTGAATGGAATTTTGTGTGAGTGAGGAATTCGGTGTGATTTCACAACATGAGACCAAAACTTAAGCTGTGGGAGTTGAGAACTTGAGTTAGACTTCCAGAGAAAGCCAGTTCTTTCTTCCTAATCCACTTGCCACAAGCTAATCCAGTTTAGGCAGAACATAATCTATCCCAATCTAACCATTCCAAGGAGTAAGGGAGAGAAAGAGAGAAAGAGAACCTACATTAAGTGGTGATACACTAGAAAGGATGTGGATGATCACAGATCTAACTTCCTGAAGTGGAGAGAGGTGAGCAATAGAGAGGATGGACAGATGCATAACAGACCACAGATAAGATTCACATGGAACACCAATTCGAGAACCATTAAGCACAACTCCCAGAACCTGCAATAAACATCATAGTATGTATAGTATACCCTGCAACAATGAGAGGTGAGAAGAGACAATAAAATGAGCTTCGGATGGACATATGTATCACGCAACATAATTTATTGCTCTAAAAGTTACACGGTACATCATAAATGGGCAAGAGGTAATAAAATGCCATTAAAGAGAAATGAGAAGAGGCTTAGAATCCACATTCTACCCTAACGAAGAAAGAGAGAGGGGGTCAGGAGAAAACCAATGATCAACCAACCCTTTGAATATGTACCTCTTTTATAATATATAGGAAGAATAAGAGGAAGAGAAGGCAAAAATTTGAACTCTACTTTGAAATCTCAACCACCTGCCATTAATTCCTCTACAAATCCACCTATAATCTACCAATTCTATCATTCCATGTCTATTTGGCGTGTTGAAAAAGGGATAAAAACAAATCAAATTGAATTAGATCTGGTTGTTGAGGTGATTGGATCATACATTAATGGTATGAAGATGATTTTCTATTATTTACCCACCTAACCTTTTCAAAATTAGGGTTTCATGCCTCCATGGCATAGAGGATGTCGAGACCTTTCCAAAAAGTCTTCTCCTGTAAAAATCTGAGCTTTTAATCAAAAGATATGGCCATCTGAAGTTCCTCGGGTCAGGCGCTTAACGAGGGCTTGCAACATGTAAGGGTCTGTCTAAACAGGGGCCATGTGGCAGCCCCACGTTCATTTGAAGTTTTTCCCCATGCCTTCACTCTTAAAACTACACCCATGAGACAAGTGGCATCATCCGTGGGCTCCTTTATTTCCTTTGTATTCTACTTGAGTCCTTTCTGCTGGCGGAGGCACTGTGTCTGACCCGAGACACGTGGAGGCTTCGCACTTCTTTGGAAATTGCCACCATATTTTTACCTTTGAAGTTACGTGGATATGACAGTGGATACCCCTACAGGATTTTTGACTTTTCAATGCCCATTCTTACCTTTTCAGACTCTGGCCATGTGGTGGGTTGGTGCTCATTTGGAACTTGCCCTTTGAAATGTGCCTTTGAAATTGCGTCGAGCTCATGTGTGGCTCCCTCTGCTTACTTTTTGTACTTAGCTGATTCGAGCCTGCCCCCTATAGGGCATGGGACACATGGAATATCCGTGCTTATCTGAGTCTTTGTCTTGGGTCGCGCCTTTGAATTTGCTCTGATGAGACATGTGGAGGCTTCCGTCGACACTCTTATACTTAGTCAATTTAAATGGCCGACTCTATCCCTTTTCCAGACTTGGGACACACAGAATTTCCCTGCTCATTTAGGGACTTTCCTTTGATTTGACCCTTGAAGGAGCGTTGATCAAACACATGGGGGCTCTGCCATCTCTTCTATACTTAGCCAATTTGGGCCTGTTGCCCCTATTTGGAGTCTGACCACGTGGCAAGCTTGTGCTCATCCATAGACCCTGTTTAGACTGCAAAACTTGGAGATACGCCATTGGGATGCATGGAGGCTTCCGCCTGACCCGAGACTTTGACTCTGACCCTTGGCTACATGGCATACTGGTGCTCATTTGGGGACCTTTCTTTGGACTTGGCCTTTGAAGTTGCACCAAGATGACGCGTGGCACCGTTTTCTAGTCTTTTGTTTGGCCCTGAGCCAACTCCTATGTGAAGTTCAAAACTTCAAGTCCTTCCTCTAATTCTCTCTTGTGCACTCTGGACTATTTTGACATTGTTGGCCTCTTCTGACCCTGCGCTTCTTTCCTGTGCACTCTGAATCCTTTTATGTCATTGCGACCTCCTTTGCCGACCTCTACTACTCCTTTGTCGAGCTCACCTTCCTATTTTTACTCTGCTCTTTACTTTAATTGAGCCATGCCTGCCCCTACGATTTGGGATCGATTATAAGCTCATGGTATAGAACTGACTCCTCTTCCTTTTTACTATGAGATCATGTTTGACCAACTTTATCGGGGGGTGAATTCGGGATAACAGTTATATTCTCAATCAACATTAGATGTATCTATAGGACTGCAAAATCAAATGATGGTTTCTGGACTCTTGAAGTAAGGATAACAAGGTTGATTACTAGTATAGTGTATATTTACTATCCCCAACAAGTTTATGGTATGGTGATGATGCTACATGTATGATGATTTTTATATCATCAGGGTTGATGTGAGAACTCTCTAAGGTTGCTAAAATGTTTATCTTAGACTATTAAAATGTGTCAATATTTTATGTGCTATCCTCAAAAGGACATGAAGCAATGATGTTATGTGTTGGATGCATATTTTCATTGAATGTTGAAAGGCCAAAGACCTACAATCCTACGTGAAAGTTAAGGTATTAAGTCTCAAGTTAATATGATCTCCAAGTCTGTGATAAGTCATTTCTACAGGTAAAATTTTAAACCTTGCTAAGTGATCCATGTCTACTAAAATTTGATGTTGTGTGTATGCTTCTTAGTATCTCAAGGTTCATGGAAACAAGCTCAATGAAGTCTATACTATGAATGAAGCCAAGTGTCATGTGTTAATGTAAGTCATATGGGTCTATAATCCATGCTCAAGGTGCTAATACAATATGAACTTATAGAATGAGTTGTTAAATTGAAACTTCAGAGGTTTGAGGCATTGATGGCTTCATCAATTTTGGGAGCAAGGTTTTAGTATGATTGTGTATATGTACTAAGAAAGAGTTATTTTACAAGTGTATGTTCTTGGAGTACATAATGATGGTGTAAAAAGGTTTCAAAATTCATGTTCGAAGTGAACACAAAAGGTTGAAAATATGAGATGGTTCTAATAGGCTCTTAAGCTCATTGTCTTCAAGACTTTTAAAGTGTTATCTAATGGTTCATTGTATATCATCATGTAGTTAGTGTTGGAGATGCCATCAAGAAACATGGATCAGGTATGTTTCAGGAGTAAGAGGTTTAATGTCTTACCATATCTAACTATCAGGAAGAATGTTATCTCTCAAGGTTGTGTAAGTCCACTTTAAGTCTTCAAGTATTAATGAGATGATTTTGATCAAGAAAGTTTGTGATGAAGTTAAGAGTACAAGGAGATCTTGTTGGGTTATTCAAGACTAAAATGAAGAATTGATCTCTATATTCAAATATTTGATCTTGTTTGAAGGGCCTGTGTTAGCATGTGAATGGTTTGAATAAAGTATTATTTGCATATTGTGTGACAACCAAGAAGATTTGGTGACCCTAAAGTGGCTTAATAGATATAATGGAATCCTCAGAAGATAATCAGTGTCTAAGCCATAGTTTTCAAATTAGGACTGTGTCTTGTGGTATTATCTAAGTCTGTGTTAAAGAAGGAGTGCATGAACTGTGTTAAAATAGAGTATTGTTTTTTATTTTCATACATCTATAGTTAGAGGAAAATTATATTCTGAGCCTCAAAGGTACAAAGGGTATTCACATAAGAAAGATAAGGTCTGAGGGATACTCATTGACATGGGGAGTTAAATCAATATTTCTAATCAATGCAAAATATTACAGGAAGTTAAAAGAATTGTCGTGTAAAATATGAGTTGTGGGCATGAATAAAAACATCTAAGAAACTAGTAGAGGTATTTGTGGTAGGGAGATACTCTTTGGAAACCATTCAGGTAAGCATGATGTGTTTATAGAATAAAATGATGAATGTTAGACGCACTTAGGCATTATATGCAGAGGGAGATGATATCTATCCTCCACTAGAGGATTTAGGCATTAAGAAGGTTGTTACAACTTAAACGAAGGATGAGAAGACTGATATAATCACTCAGGAATGAGGCAAACCATTTGACCCATCTACAAGGTTCATTCTGAAGAATAAAAGTTAGAAAATTATCTTTTCAGCTAGATTAATGTTATATTATCCCGTGGGGAGTGATGAGAAGCAGTGTTTAGGGCTCTTCATCTCAAGGATGGTATGAAGAGAAAGAAGGGGCATGGTAAAGCTATCCTTATGCCTACACTAGATGGAATTTGGTCAAGAATGAAGGTATGAAGTTTTGGTATGGTCATTTATGACATTGTTGGCATGTTTTTAGTGTGTATGACTTAGGTTATGGTTTGCTACAGTTGATTCAAGAAGGCCCAAACAAGGTTGAGATGGAAATTGCTTGTTTTGCATGCCTAAAAGATGAAATGTAACGTCTTGGGTCAAAATAATGTAATATCATGCTTCTTTCATGATTAATGACCATGTGCAGATGTTGTATATGCTTTTCCCATGGGGAGCATGGTGATGGTATGCTTGAAACGAACACAAAATAAGAATTTGAGGCGGATGCTGTACGTGCCCTAATCGCGCCCTGAACGGCCCTCGACCCTCGGCCCTCGGCCCTCTCTCTGCCCGCACCTCTAACCTTGAGCACTCGGCCCTCTACCCGCGCCTCTCTGCGACCTCCCAAGATGGTTAAGCGCAGGCACGGCGGCCATGGCGGTCTGAAAAACAGTGGGGATGATGGCAGGCGCGCTGAGGAACCATTGCGAACTAAAATCAATATTTGAGCTAGTTTTGAGATCTTTGGTTGATTTTTATAACCAAAAAATGATTCTATGAAGCTGACCTAGGTGAAGAGTATGCTTCTATAGGCATGCCTTTGTTATTAATTTCTGGCCAAACCTAGCTACCCTTCATGACTGGAAAAAGGGGAGAAGTTCATGTAGTTTTCCATTAATGAAAAAGGGGGAGGTTGTTTGCATGTGGTCCTATAGGTATTTTAATTGATTAAAAATAAAATTCATGACAAATTGGATGATGGATTAGGGTCAGATGATGTTTTGGATGGTGTTTGCGGAGTTGAAAAGCGAAAAAATGGATGGTGTTGGCAAGATGATTTAGATGTGTACTTGATGATACAGTGAGATTCAGTAAGGGTTTCTCTCTATTGCAAAACCATTCAGGTGTGTAGGTGTTGTAGCATGATGGTATGAGATTCTCGGATGCTTGAGCGAAACTTGAGAAACATGTATGCATGATGGATAATAGGTATTGAGATTTATTTGATGCTCACATTAGTGGCATGGTGCAGATACATGTGATTGATTATGTTTCAGGGGGGAGGTTGTTTGCATGTGGTCCTATAGGTATTTTAATTGATTAAAAATAAAATTCATGCTCATTTGGAGCAGGTATGTATACTAAGAGTTGTGATATTGATTTTTGAAGCTATATGAGCCCATGGATGCATGTATTCAGGTATATAATTGTTTATTAGGTAATTTTGGGTCATTTTTAGTTATTTATTTATGATTTATAGAATTCGTTCAGCTGACCCTACCTTTGACAATGTGAAACCCTAAGGAGTTGCTATGTAAGTCTCAGAATTTGTAGAGTTTTCGGTATGGTGATAACATTATGATTATTGATGAATTTTTTTATGATGTTTCATGGTGATTTGGAAAATATTAAGGTTTCCATGAGGTGTATTTTGCATGCTATGTCAGTTTTTGTGAGACAAGGTCAAAATCTAGTGCAAATCCAGCTCGTGTTGGGACTTCTGATGCTCACACTGAATTGTGTGATTTATATGGGACCTTTTGGATTTTAGGGATGTTTCTATGGTGAATCTAGAAGGTTTAAAAAAATTACTAGGTCATTTCATCATTATGTTTTTATGAACGAATGTTAAGAAGAAAAAGTGGTCTAAAACCCTAGTTAAACCCTAGCTAGGAACAACTTGCAGATGAAGAGGTATAGTGACCAAGTTGTGATTGGTTCATCAAAACTGATGTTTTATTAATGTAGAAAACTTTCTTATATCTCTATAAATGTATGATAGAGGTCACGGTGATGAGTGGGCCCCACTCAAGCAGTTTAGTTTCTAAAGAAGAGTGTTTTGAGACAAGGTTTTTAAAAAGAGTGACATGTTAAATTGATGTTATTGAATTTATGTTAGCCTATATTGATTTTAGTGGAGGTTTTAGGACATTTTCATGAAATTACATGCTCAAATGAGCATCATTCAAGTTGACTGGGGAAAGGTCAGTTCTGAGGCATTAAAAAGAAGTGTTCACTAAAATGGTCATAACTAGAGCTAGAAGTGGAGTTTTGAGATGATTCAAAATGTGTTAGAAATATAATTAAGAGATAGTTCCATTTATATGAGGCTTGTCTCATGATTATGAGTTTTGATTAGGTTTCTAGGTAAATATTTGTATAATAAGGTTATTTCCAATGCAAGACAAGATGTGCTTTGCTGCAAGCTTTGAGTTGTTTAAAGAGTGAGATGGATTAGGTGGTACTGTATAGAACCAATAATTGAAAAGGGATGAATTTGGAATCCAATGAATCAATTTATAGGTCTTGAATGATCACATAAATGTTTTTGTGAGATAATATTTAAAAATAACTTTTTGGGAAGGTTGATTTGAAGAAGACAAAAGTGGATGTGGTTTGAGCAGATGAGTGTTTCAAGTCTTCTAAATTTCTTATAAATGTTCTATACATTCTAGAAATTCCTACAAGTTGTCACATGGCATGGTCTAGTTGATTTGAAGTGATTTTACAGAAAAATGAAGTTTCAAGGATGTTCAAATGATATATTAATAATGTTTTATGAATATGGGAGATTGAATAAGCATGGTTTTGGAATGAGGATAATTTTTACATCCCAATGCATGTGTTTTGGTGATTTTTGGTGCATGGAAACTATGCTTTTGCTAGGCTGAACCAATTGGGTCACTTGTAGCTATTGTGAAAAAGTTATGGGATATTTTTAATGATGCATTGGTCAAATCAAAGGTGTAGTACTGACCTCCTTTGGGTAGGAAAAAAGAAAACAATATAAAAGTGATGTTTTGGGTTCATTTTTTAACTAGTTCTGTTTTAGGGAGAAGTGCGACCTATGTAGAAGTTTATTGTAGTTATGTGTGCATGATTTGAGAGCTGAGGAAGAAAATGGAAAGTTGAAGACTGATTAAAGACATGAGAGTAAGAGGTTAGAGAAAAGACAAGTGAAGAAAGAGCAAGACTATGAGAGATTGAAGACCTAGGGCATGAGCTAGGATTTGTGAGCTGAATATGTGAACTCCATCAGTTGTGGCAATAGAAAAATCATAGATCGAACATCTACAGATGGCTGAGTTTGTTCTTGGTCATCCTAGGGGGGTGTATCCTCCTCGTGGAGTGGGTGATTCACTAAATTAGGGGTTGGTGCTCCTTGTAGGGTTGGTGATCTACTACACTAGGGGTTCGTGCTTCACTAAAATTCTTTTCTTTGTGTATTATAAGTAGAGTTTTAGCAGGTTTTATTCCCCATGAGGGTTTCCTAGTTACATATGGTGTTCTTGCATTGAGTACTTTATTTCTTGGTATTGTGGTTGATGTTGTAAATCTTAATAAGCACACATGGCGATGAATGATGTTTGAACATTCTAATCAATGAATGTATGGTTTGGTAAATGAAAGTAAAATCTTTGTAGGAATGATTCACCCCCCTCTCGTTCCCTTGTGTTTCCAACAACACATATGTAATCAATTTAAAGGGGAGGTACAAAAATTGATAAAGATTTTTTATTTTAGGTGTTGTTTCTGATTTGGTAATGGTGCTGAGCTTTGTGACAATTTAGCGGGTAGTGGTGATTTTGTTAGTTTAAATATAGGGATACCAACACACAATGACACATTGTTATGTTAATCAATACCATTTAGGCATTGAAATAATAAAACTAACAAAATCATACATTATTACATGTGTTAATTACAAAAGGGCTGAAAATAGAAAAGACTTTAGATTTTATAAAATATGGCATATTAAGAATATATTTGGACACATTCCAGAAGGGCCTCACTAAAATTGAAAGCATTAAATATTAATAATACACTATATGTTGCATACATTGAAATGTAGGTGACACAACTCGACATTAAATCATATATTATTTAATGCAATAATAATTATGCACCTATGGATTTATTCCTCCCTAAAAGGGGGCTTGAAAAGGGGCTAAAAAGGGAAGAGTTGGGCCTCAAAAATCTATGTGGAATGACATATTAGGTAGGTAAAAGACGTGGGGGAAATGGTTGCAGACAATGGTTAAATTTGACAATCATATAGAAGTTTTTTACGATTTTAGACATAAAATACTTAAAATAACTCACATGCAACTTGTAACTAAAAAATGTCACCGTCATTATTTATATACAGTTTTACGTAAATTATTTTAATATATATTAAAATAGTTTTATAAATATAGAATACTCTTCTATATATTTTATTCCTAGTGTATAAATAATACAATTTTCTATTTGTTAAGGGTCACATTAGAAAATCAATACCACCGAAAACATATTTGACAAACTCAAGTGTCTATCAAGTTCAATTTTTGGTTGTTAAGATATGGGAGCCCAACTCTCATATTGCTTCTATTGCCTCTATTGCTTCTGCTGAGGAGGATGCTCACGCAAATGACCATGCCACTAAGATCCACTACCAGGCCTTCGCTAAGTGCAACTTTCTTGGCAAAACTTATTCTTCAAAGTCTTGTCAGCTTGGGATCAAATCGTTCTATGAGAATTTTTTTTTTTAAACATAATCAAATAAAGGGGATGATATTGATATCAATATTTATGATGACAGGGAGCAAAGGAGATGGTCATGTATCCTTATTGGAATTTAATACATAAAAGTGTCCGCTACCTAGTAATACGTGTTTCAATAATTTTTATTAATGTTTTGGCTCATGCAACCTTAACTATAGAAATATTTTTGTTAAAATTAAAGGCCAGAGATTCTACCCAACTGGAAAGATATGTCATATCAAGTAAAATTCTGACAATTTAGCTAAACTAAAATGTGGGGATGGAACTGACAGAAGAGTCTTAGCGCCTTCATTGCTCCACGTGGCAAAAGGAGCGATATATAAAAAGTGGCAGCTAATGAAGTGACTAAGAACAATATCAATGTCTAATAACATGAGATTTAAAAATAGCCATGATGTGACGACCATTTGTAATAAAGGATATCTAATTTTTTTTATCGTGCTCGCAAAACTATAAGAGGAGAATACTGATCTCATCTTGTATGTAATATTGAAAACCGTTCAACCTAGCTAAGTAATAATTTTATTTGGCAAGTTAAACTATTTTAGTACCCAGTCCTCATGCTTAAAAACAAAGGGGAATGAACATTTTTTGGTCCCACAAATCATTACACATTTTTAATCCCAAAATATTAACTATTCTAACTTGTGGATAATTGTAAATGATTGGTGCATTATTAGGATTATCAGTAAACCAAAGACTATTTGAAAATAATAATAATAGTAAGTGTGTAAAGATACGTTTGGATTGGGTACCTCTCCTCTAAAGCAACACATTTTATTTAGAGAAGGGGTTAAATTTTAAAATTGTTTGGACATTTTTTTTATGATTTAAGCAGTAAAATAATTGTAAATATTTCAAATAACTGTCTCTTACAACTTGCATATTTAAAGTATATATGTCATTTCTATATAAATTTATAAATAATGTATATTAACAAAAATAAATATATATTAACAATAATTAATGTACATAAAATATTTAAAATCATGTCAATATTTTATTTACATATTTAATATACTAGTCATATCACATTGGATGACAAAATACATTTTCCAATCCTCTCAAGTGATTAAGATCCTTACATGACCAAGGAACTATTGTGTACCCTTAAATTCCGTCACCAAGTCCTTATCACTCAAGTTATGAAATTAACGCGAGACACACTTAACAAAGCTGTCGTGTCCATTGTTGCCCAAAGGTGGGAGTCTAAAAGTCAAACCAAGAGACATGATTATACTTTATTATTGTTTAGACATTTGTATGATTTCAACCGTAAAATACTTGGAAATATTTCAAATAACCATCTTCTACAACTTGCATATTTCAAATATGGACATAATTTTTATATAGAGTTACAAATAACCTATATTAAAAAATACAAATATATATTAAAAATATTTAAATAAATGTAAATATTTTATTTACAAAATTAGTATACCAGTTGTCTCACATTGGTTGCTAAATTAAAATTTCATATTTTCCATTCTTCTAGAGTGATTAAGTTTCTCACATGAACAAACAACTATTTTGTAGCCTTATTCAGTCATCGAGTTACCTCTATTGCTCACGCTATGAAATTAATGTCTGATGCACTTAGCATTTATCATGTTCATTACATCCCAAAGGCGGGAGTCCATTAGTCTAATTAACAAACACGTTCCTAACTAAAAGTCTGAATCACACAATTATGTTTACTTCTAAACGCTAGAATTGTGTATCCTCTACTCTGACACATTGATGGCTACAATACATTTTGTGGTAACAATTAACATTAGATGATTATTTTGTAAGGAATTCAATTATGATTACATGTATATTTTGCAATCCACCATTGAACCATCTGATTTTTTAAGTTAATTCCATAACCATCTAATATTAATCGTTAACGCGATTGTAAAAAAATCTATCAAAATAAAATCCTTCTATCAAGTATAACTTGAAAAATGTAAAAAAACCTCCTATTAAAATACTTCAAAACTTTTAAATAAAAGAAAACATTAAAATTATAAATAAAAGATTAGAGAACGTACATTATTATAAATACTATACTTTGCCACAATCGGATTTACATCTAAGTTTCACATTTTTAACGGAAAGATTAATAGACTCCATCATGAAAAAATTAACTAATAATAACACATACATTGAGAAACAATTTCTTAAACTACAGAGACCGAGAAAAAATTTGTAAACAACATTAAAGCTTTTTATTGGGCACATGGACATACAAGTCTATAAACAGATATATGGCTTGGAAGGAATGATGTATGGAGTCTAGATGTCAACATGGATGGGTTCCAAAGAGTACGTGTGGAATCCATGCAAGGTGACTCATGGATACTTCGCCAAATACAACCAATAAAACCTCTGATCTTCACCATAACACCATCAGTGTCAGATAATGGTCATTGATTCAACGGTTATAATGCACTTGTTTGATCCATTATAATTTAGAAAATTTGTTGCGATTTTTTTATTATTGATAAAACGGGATTATAGGACATGTTCCCATTCCAAATAGCTGGGATTTAAAACCCCTAGATGGTTACAACTAGCAATCACATGTGTTTCATGTGATGTGAAGGCCGAACGGTATATGTTTTTTGTTTTAGAGGTATAATTATTACTTTTGTAGTTGATGTTGATAAGGGGTGTGATTGATTTTGTAAGTGTAGAAATATAGATGGGCTGATTAATTTTAAGGTTGTTTCTACATTTCAAACTTGTTAAAAATTCGTACATGAATACATTTGATACCATTTTCGATAGTTAACTTATTTTATACTTGATGTTATATGTATTTAATTCGGGTTTATTGTATTAGTTGTGCATCGGTTGTTCGGTTGGTGTTTTGTTGGAAAAACATTTATTGTACAGAATGAATTGGTATGCTTGTGAAAGTTTGTTTCCATGTAAGTTACATGCGGAATGTTGGTTAGCAATTATTTAGTAGTTGTATTTGATGGAAAGATTGGAATGTCAGGGAATCATAGGTTGTTGGTCGATGTAAGTTGAAAGATATTAGATATTTTCATTGTTCTATGCTCTAATTTACGACATCGCTTCTCAGCAATTAAGTGTATTTTATTTTTTTGCGTAGTTCTCTCTTCGTTGGGCTCGTTTGGCAGGAGTTGACATGATTGTGAGGTCACAAGGTTATGGAGTACCACCTATTGAAAAAAAAATCATACGGGTTAGCAAGTAACGATACATTGTTTGATGACATACAAATGAAGAAACAAGTCAAAATATAAAACTAAATACAATTGTAATTCATGTGGAGTTCCAATGGGAAATACACGTAATAGGTAACAATTTCAGTATCGAGAAACTATATTTTTTTAAGGAAAAGAGTATTAGATATATAGAAACATACAGTGCATTCACATAGTACACAAGGATGCAAATACTTACCTAACAAAAGTGAATGTATTTTATATTTCGTTTCTTAAAAGTACTAACAATCCACATAGTAGCATGAGATAATAGTATGTCAGTGTACAAGGGATTAGCTGGAAGGTAGTAGTCATCGGAATCTACCCAGATACGAAGTGTATTGGTATCTGAAATTTGAGGGTTGATATAACATTTGGTACTTGAAACAGTGTCGATTGATCTCCCATTGAAACTGGAGGTGCGAGCAACTTTCAAGGCAAGGACTGGGAGAGGCGGTATAGAAAGCATGTCTTCAATTCATTTGCTTATCTCATCTAAGTGATGTCCCCAAAATGTGACACTTACACTGAATCCTGACATGTCCTTTAATTGCAGAGTTCTCCTCTTAGTCTCTGACTTGTCATGCCTACAAATCGTTGAGCATGGTGACATCACAAGAACAATGCCAATCTAATCAAATTTAGAACGGTCATCAGTTGCAAGTATGTCCTTAATTTTTGTGAAATGAAAGTGATGGGAAGGTATTGTATCCTCATTTGCTATGAGTGGAGTTATGGTTGAGAAAGCTTGTAGGAAAATCTCCAAAGCATTGTTCAAATGGTTGCAACATAACTTTGCATTAGGAATCCTTGCAATCCTCCCATAGTAAGTTGTATATAGCTTCC
This sequence comes from Taxus chinensis, assembly GCA_019776745.2. Lineage (NCBI taxonomy): Eukaryota > Viridiplantae > Streptophyta > Pinopsida > Cupressales > Taxaceae > Taxus > Taxus chinensis. The sequence goes on along the minus strand of CM034154.1, from coordinate 605,934,246 downwards.
CATTTTCAATATGCTCATAAAAATGCTTCAGCAGCCTCATTGAAACAGGTGACGTGAATTTCCCTTCTTTCCTGATCTAAAAAATCAAACCCAAACAAAGAACCATCTCCCCTTGCATTGTGATATTCGCGAAGGGTTGTTTTTTGTAGTGCCCACTTCCCTTTGAAACCTTTTGAAATTGATCCTAAACTGCTGACTATATTATGGGCATTGTTATAGTTTTGATTTAATATGATGTTAGATGTTAGATGTTAGATCATGGATTATTGTTGATTTTGGTTCATATCTGATGCATGCTGGTTATTAGAGACATTTTGTATATTGTTGTTGATATACTGTTTGACATGGTTATATTATAGATGTTGTTTGGACTTGTGATAATTGGATATTTTGAGTAGGCCTAGCAAATGAAAATTGAATTAAAACTGATGATGATATAGTTGTTGATGAAATTGTAAGTGCTACTATTGATTGTCTTGATGATTGTTGTGATTCACATATATATATTAATGTTCTTGAAATTATATTTATATTCATTTGAATGTTCTGATATGGCCACGAGGCCGAAGGAGGTAATTGTGTTTTGTAGGTCAAAATATCATAACACACATCGAGGGATTGGAGACCAACCACTTTGGAATTCTAGATGAGTTCAACAAGGTCACCATGGCAACTGTATTTGTTTGTGTGTGTGTTTGATTGTTGTTAGGGATTCCCATGGGGGGGAAATCAACTTCAAATGTGACCAAGGGATTTTATGTATTTCTTTTATTTGGTCCCTTTGTTAATGTTTGCATGTGTTTACTTTGTGGTGCATTGACGCTTTCATTATTTATTAAATGGTGTGTAATATTGTGAGTAATCACATTGTTAAGTTAATTAATTAAAATATGTCATAAGAAAGTAATTAATAAAGTTGTTGGCCTTGAATTAAAGTTTTGTAAGAAATGTGTAAGTGATGTGTAAGAGATATGTAAGTTGATTTTGGAGTATGAAACACTTCATCTTCTTTGAAATTCGAATTTGTCCTTGGAGGCTGATTTTGGAGGCTTGTGGGACAAGTTAAACTTGTCCCATGCCTCTTAAATTTGTATACCAACCTTACCTATGGTTGGAGAGTTAAATTTAGACTTTTATTATGCTTTTTTGTAAGTCAAGTTGTAGGTTTTAATTGCACTTTTCTTACATGTTTTATTTTCAGTCCTTTGGGGTTTGGGTTTGATTGGAGTGTGTAAGTAAAATTGTCATATTATTCACCCACCTATTTATTATGCATTGGAGAATGAAGTTGACTTTTGTGTTGGCATTGAGGATGTGTGATGTGGCATCCTACATGGATCCACCTCACCTTCTTCTATTTATTGGAATTCCTTAACTTGTTTTTGGGTTGTTTCACTTTTGGATGCATCATTTTGGGGCAACTTCTTTTGGTTTGGAGAGCTCTTGCTTTGGAGGAGTTTGCAGTTTGTTGAATACTTGTGCTTGGTTGATATTTGGATTTCTTACATTGGAAGAGATTGTTGTTTTGGACTTGGAAAAAACTCCATCATGGAGAGGTAAGAGCTTGGCTCTTGGAAATGCTCTTCTTTCCCTTTTATGAATATGTAAATGTTTGTAGGTTTGTTATTGTTTTATTGGATGGTTGGGTAGATGGCCTAGGAGTGGTGTAGGAGAAGACTATGGGGTATTTTGTGGGAGGCATAAGTGTATTGGGGAGGTATAAATGTGGAGGGAGTTGGGATTCGGGTTCCACCTTACAAAGAAATAGCTTGCATTTCTTTACTCATTATAGGGTACCATAAGAGGATGGGGAGGCATAAGGAAATGTGAGGGATAAGGGGTCCTTTGGGGAGGCATAAGGGCATGTCAAGGTTTTGATATACTATATTTTGGCAGTTTGTAATCAGGTGGTGATACCCATTTCCCCTTTTGGAGGCATAAGTAGCATCCCCCATAGTTTCTTGCTCCTTTGGATTGCATGATGAAGCCTGAGTTTTGTTTGTTATGTCTTAATGTGGTTGTAAACTACATTATGTTTTGGACTGTGTTTTTGATGTAAAATATGTACATGTGTGTTTGTGGAAGCCTGTTGTTGCCATGAGTTGGAACACATTTCTTATTGCATTGTGGTTGGGGCTTGGGGGCCAATGAAGAAGGATGGCTTCTCCTTTCATTGGATGTCTTAGTTGGGTGGAGAGCTTTGCCTTTCCCCTGCCTTTAATGTGATCAAAATTGGAAAATGATGGATCTACGTGTTGCTGTTTTGGAGCAAAGGAAAAAAATAGTTTTGACAGTTCTTGCTGAGTTTATCTCTTATTGTAACCCCTTCCCACTTTAAAGTGGATGACCTTGTATATTTTTGATGGAAAAATGTTTTGTATTGGCTATGAGAGTTGTAATTCAAAATGTGAAAGAGATGTACTCTGGTTTTGTTTTTAAATGAAAGAAAAGAAATATTTATATCTTTGTAAGTTGTATTTGATCTTTGTAAAGGAGAAGTTGTAAAAGGAATTCATTCCAACTGAATAGATGTTTTTTTACCTTCACAAAAGAAGTTACTATTGTTTGAAACCTACTTAGAAATGTATTTGAAATCTCTATTTGGAAAGTGTAATCAAAATTATTGCACTCTCTATGTTTGAAAAGCATGTTGTTGAAAGAGATAGAAATTGCATTCTTGCTTCTACCTTTTTATTGAAGGAAATATAACATTGCAGTGTTGGATTAGAACAATTTCATATTTTTAAGTTTGGTAAATGAAATGGATCAAATTGAATTTGAAGTTGTAGAACACTGTTAGAGAATTTTTCAAACTGGCAAATATTTTTATTCAAAATGTACAGAAGGACCCCTGCAACAATGAACACTAAAATGTAACATTGAATTGAACTTAATATGATTAAAACGACCCCAAAAAAACTAAAACACTTAAGAAAGTTTTATAGAACCTTTCAAAAGCAGGCTCAACCTTTTCACAGTCATTTGCTGTCAAATTGAGAAATTTCAAATTGATCTTGTATCAACAAAATAAACCTTGAAATACATCCTAAATTCCTCTAAGAACAACCCTCCATATCTGTTTGGCATGTTAAGAAAGGAAGGAGGTCGAATTGACGAAAATTTTATAAGTCAAATGTTACCTATTTTCATTTTAAAATCCTACATAGTGTTTTCTCAAAATTACCCCTTCAAACTTTATCCCAATTGAATTATTAAGGTTTATGTGCACAAAGGATGTCGAGATATTTCCAAAAATTCCTCGTTTTCCAAAAACCGAGTTTCCTATCAAAAGTTATGGCCTCTTGAAGTTTGAAGAAGAGAAAAAGAGTTTCTTCCGCGCCCGTCTTACGTGCCCGAGAGAAAAAGAGCTTCTTCTACGCCCGTCTTTCGCACCCGAGAGAAAAATAATTTCTTTCGCGCCGGGGAGAAAAAAAAAGTGTTTCTTCCCGCCCCTGCTTCCCGCGCCCGGGAAAATTTCTTTCCACGCCTCGCAAGAAGATAATCTATTTCCGCTAAGGATGAATTTATCTCTCTTAGTGATTTGTAGGATGTTTTGATAACTCTTGTAATGGACTCTAGAAATTTGGTTGGGAACACTTTTTTTTAAAAATATTCCTTAATTCTTCTAAACAAACCTAGGTTGTTCTTGGGTCTCAAGTGGGGAGAATTTAGGTGGCGTTACATTTTTGCTATGGCACGATCCTCTACGGACTACATGCATATATATGTATTCAAAGTAGTTATTTTCCTTGGTGTTCTCACAAAATATTTTTTTAGCCCTGTTTGCACTTGTATCTATTCACAACAACTGACTGTGTTTGAGAGCATTTACTGGTAGTCGGATTGGAGCACCGATTACCAAATGTGTCTCGACATCAACATCCATTTCAATGATAAGAACAATCCTGTAATGGAAAAGGAAATTGGGATAGAATTAGAACTGAGCAATAGATCGAAAAACTAAACAAAAAGAAATTATAATTAATATAGGGGGTTTATGTATATTGGTAATTGAGCAGGAGATGAAGCTTACAGTTCACTTTTGATCATTCTAATGACGGATTTGTGTAAGCACACAATGGAGCCTTCTTGTATTGATTTTTCGGTTACATGACTTACAAATTTTGAGGGTAGAAGTGCTGTCTGAACATGCATCCCATCTGAAAGTTCAACACGATGTTGGGCACCAGTGTTGAGAATGGACCTTAGGGAGGACAAGTGCAGTATCTAAAATGTGGGGTCAACATTGGAACTACCCTCAATCAATTGAGAAATTCCTTCGTGTGTCAAAGTTATTTCCATGGCAACTAAAAGATGCTCGAGATAGTGTGAATTTTGCAAATATATGGTGGAAAATGTAAAATAGTAGGCTAGTCAATTATGAAATGAAGGATGTGTTCAGGAAAGCATGCATTTGTACAGAATGAGAACCTTTAAAGTTGCCTTCTTATTATTTTATATTTTCTAAAAAGCGTAAACATGAATTTTAACCCTTTAACAATTCATTATGCAAAAAAGTGATATAATGTACAAAGCAAAAGAACCCTAATTGAACTCGTGCCTGAGCTATAAAATATCTCATGCATGTCGTAGGTGTTAGAGGGTTTTGAAATTTTGAGTCTTTGGGTATTCATAAATAATAAAAATAGACTGTAGGAATATATAAAGAAACCATTTCCACGCGTAGATGATACTGTGAATGATGATTTGGTCCATCTCCTTATGTAGAAAATTTGGGTGGAAAGGATGTTTGTGGTGCATACAAAAAACAAATTATTTTAAACAACAAATATTAAACCCTAACAATATCATCCACAAATTCTTAAAGGAACTGTGTAAAGGCGTCTGGAGGTGGATAATTTATTGTCGAAAAGCTTTAGTCTTTACAGAGTACTTAGCATTCCCAATTCTTGAGGCACCACACCACTTAACAGGTTGTTACCCAATTCAAGACGTGAGAGTTGAGAACAATTTCCCAAAGACTTTGGAATCCTCCCACTAAATCGATTACGTGTTGCAACAAGTTCTTGTAGCTTGGTGAGCTTAAAACCAATTTCTGCTAGGACAAAGCCCACAAACTGGTTGAATTCTAACCCAATGGTTTGTAACTTTGTACAGTTCAAGAGAATGGAAAAAACATCTCCTTTCAAATGGTTATTCCCAAATGCCAGTTGTTGTAGGCATCCCAACATTCCCAATTCCTGGGGTACCATTCTATTTAATTGGTTGTCTTCTATTTGAAGAAATTAAGCGCCGAAATATTTCCTATGGATTATGGGATGCTCCGGTTTAGTTGATTGATGGATAGGTCCATCAATCGTAATTTGGCTAGCTTATGGAATACATCCTCTAGAATTGTCCCCAAAAACTTGTTGTGATATAGGTTCAACTTTTTCAATTCTGTACAGTTCATGAGAGAATATAGAATGGATCCTCCTAGGTTGTTATTATCCAGCGACAATTCTCATAGTTGGGAAAGTGAACCCAATTCTTGTGGAATATAGCCATACAAGTAATTAGAAGATATATTTAACTCCTCCATGAAAGAACAGTTTCTTAGTGCCTTGGGAATGCCACCTGTAAGGATATTGTTCTTCTAGTTGACCTCTCTCAGTTTCTATAATTGACAAATATCTTCCGGGATACTACCATTGAGTTTGTTGGAATTTAGAAGCAGATGTTCTAATCTAGTCAATGTTATTAATATCTCAGATGGAATTGGTCCCTCAAGCGTATTATTAGACAACGACAAGTAATGCAATTTTGTGTAATTATTCAGAAAATTGGGAATTTGTCCAGAAAGCAAGTTATTTTTTAGATTGAGCACTATTGAACGCTTGAGAGCACATAGTAAATAGAAATAATAAGATAAGCTAATTATTCCCTATAAAATAGAAATAATTGAGATAAGCTAATTCACATCCATATTTGTTGTAAATGTAAATTCCATTGACCCACGAACAAGTTCATCATTGTCCAAACCATTCATACCCAAAGCAGAGCATGTCCCTGAATATTCACCTACGCTACAGATACAATATGGTGCCAGACCAGTTCATACAAAAACAAATTATTTTAAACAACAAATATTGAACCCTAACAGTATCATCCGTAAATTCTTAAAGGAACTATGTAAAGGCATTTGGAGCATAACTTTCCAATCTAGAAGAAGTGTCTGAAACATCAATCTGACTTCTTGGTTTTGTTTATCACTTGTAAGCCCTTAGTTTTTGTGCTATGACTCCAGTGTATCTACAATAGCCGATTCATTCTGACCATGGTATATATGGGCATAGCCGGCTCAGTGATTTTCTATTTTTAGCTCAAACAACTATCTTAACTGCACTTATTGTTAATTAAAAACAAAAATTATTAAAATATAACACAATCACATCCTACTTAAAAGCTAAAATAGGGAGGAAAAACACAAATGTCAAGACGGCCGTCAAACCGTCATATTTAACACAATCGTAGAAATGTCCGCAGGGGCCTTTCCCATAGGGGGAATGCCTTCGGCATAATTAAAACTTCCACAATGTAACTGCGCCCTGTCAAAAAATATTTCCCACACTGGGAAAGGAAATAGTCCTCAATATTACCCATTCGGCCTTTTTTACTTTTCCTTTTCTTCACTTCATTCCACTTGCCATTATCAAAACCACCAATGTGAAATCATGGGGATTTGATTATGTAGCTGGATTATCTGGTAGGGAATCCTGATCTAAATCTGATTTTTCTTAAATTTGCCCTCTTTTTGTTCGTCCCACGACTAAAATCCCTTGATTTTTCTTCTCTGTATCAATCTTTTCTTTTTCCATTTTTTCCGCTGTCTTGTCCTTCATGTTGGATTTTATACGCTCTTCCTTGAAAAATGTGGCATCAACCAAATCCAAATTTGGAAATCTCCATCCTCCAGAAGAAGCGGATTTTCCCTTTTTTACTAGATTGAGATGTTTCATTCATAGGACACGAAGCATGCAAATGACTAGGTTTTCTACAAAATCTACACTAGAATGTCATGTTTTCATACTCTAAACCCTGAGAATATTGATAATTTTCAAATTTTAGATTAATCTGTTTTGTTAATCCTTTACTCGAATCGATTTCGATACAAATGTAGGCATAGGTACATAGACTCGAGCGAGTTCTATCCATATGTTATTTTATAAATTTTGTCAAGACTTTCCAATATCCACCAAGGTGTACCAAAGATGCAATGGAAGGTTAGGAAGTCTAACCAAAACAGGTGTTTTGGTAACCAAACGAGTATTCAGATAAAATTTAGGAAACCATGGAGTCAAAAATAAATCCACGTTGTCCCAAAACCATGGGTCTTCTAAGAGACATCATTGGTAATCTTATGATTCTTTAAAATGTACAACAAAAAAACGCTTGGAACAAACATAAATTTCACACCTGTATGTCCAATTCTAAAAAATCCACTAATATAAAGCAGAAGAGGAAGGCCAAAAGTCGTTGAATCGACCAATAATGACATCCCGAGAGAGAGTCTGATAATAATCCTCCAACTCAGAGTTTTGAATGACCAGTGTGGGGGTTTCTTCTACAAGATGTACCAAGTATACCTCGCTGCTAGTTGGATTACCCCCATTTTTACTTAAGGCATCCCTATATGAAGCCCCAAGAACCCCACCCCATTTTCCATAGGTGCAACCTCCTATGCTTTGGTTCGCTTCTCTTCCTGATTCCTTGCCTAATTCAAACCCTATTGTCGTCTTTCTTGATACCCCATGAGGAGGTGGCTAATGGCTTCCATTAATCACATATTTGGATTTAAATGTCATTCGCATCCCCTGCATTCTCTCCAATTGATGAGGATGAAGTTATATTCTCTAAAAAAAAGAAAATAATTAAATTTAATCAAAGAGGTTAGGTTTGAATATGAGTTGTTGGCTCTACAGGCTAAGCGCCCCACCATTTCACCACAGGTTCATCCCTAACCCCCAAGGCGACATACAAATGTCCCACTCCACATGCCATGGGTAAATCAGGATATGAAATCTTGGGGGCTGTGTTTGCACTTGGGTTGTTGGCTTTATAGGCTAAGTGCCCCACTAGTTCACCACAGGGTCATCCCCAATTTGTTGCAAATTTTGATATTCCTTTGGCAACATTATAATTTGTTTTTAATAAAATTTTAGGGTTGATAATGTTTATGGGCTAAAAGTTAGGTGTTTAGTTACTTAAAGTCCACTAAATACATTTGTCATTTAGTTTATTTGTTATTTATTTTTATTTTAAAAATAATAAGCTATACATTATTTATCAATTAGTGGATCCACTAGTTTATGATTCATTGTAATGTTTAATTAAATACTAGTATTTTATAATTTTATTCCATAAATTAGCTGTCTAAATTAAAGGTATGAATATATTTTCCAGATTATTTGTTGAATGGTTTGAAACAAGTTGTTAGCAAGAGATGGAGAGAGAGATCCTTGTACATAATGCCACTCTAATTCATGGATATGCTCTACGATAAAAGAGCCCATCCATCACACGTGTTTACAAGGTTTAGTAGTGTTTGAAAGGTTCACACTTGTTTACAAGGTTCACTTGTGTTTGCAAGCTTCTCATGATAAACATCATATTCGACAACAGTCTTTAAGATGTTCTTACTTAATTAATCATAATACTAGTTTAAGTGAAGGATTAAGCTAAGTAGCGTTATAATAACACATCTAAAAGTATTTGGTGCACTTAAATTTATTAAATCAAAAAAACTTTATATAATGAAACATACATAACAAATAAGAACATAAATAATATCTACTCTTATATACCATGCTTGATTAAATATATCATTTATATTTAATAAAAAAAGAGAGGTTCATAATCAACACAAAATCTCTCAAGGTTGTGAAACAAACTTTCTTCATTATACGAACAACAAAATACTTATTAGGATTATACACTAGGGTCATATGCCCATCATAAAAACTAAGTTTACTTCACGAAATAATTTAATAAACACGTTAGTATTGTCTTAGCCTCCGATTCTTTGACACGCAATGTTTTGTCCTACACCAAGATTAGTACTTTTCCAATAACATCGTAAAAAGGAGACAAAGTATTATTTTTGATTTCCCTGATCATCCTAACACACAAGGAAAGAGCATACACAACAAGTTTTCTCACTCAATATTTAAATGAAATGGGAAAATACTTAAGTAAATGAAAAAAAATGAGTTCCTTTTACCTAACTTTAAGGGTTAATCTTATAAAAAACTAAAATTAAAGTGTTTGAAAGAAATATTTTTGAAACCTTTTTAGTTCCTAAGATCACCTAGAAGATATGAGGGAAGAGCACATGCATTTCAAAAGACCTATACAAATGAAAAATGCAAACACTTAACTAAGTTAGTTAAAAATAAGCTCAAAAGAACCAAAAAACCATTGTTAGAAACCTATAAAGGTGTTAGAAAATCAAATGGATTAAACTTTACAAACTTTAGACATGTTAGAAAATTCCTAGTTTTCTAATAAAGGAAACCATAAATCTTATTAAAGGAAAAATCCTAATATTATGCTTCTAGTGCGTAGTTCGCTTCAATACCATTCCAACGCAAAAAAAAAAATCATTTTGAGTTCAGGAGCAAACTTTATGGCCTCCAGAAGATAAGTAATGAACACAGTTCAATGTGTGCACGCCATTTTCAATGTGTACATGCCCTATTGAGTGTGTATGTGTCCCTGTGTAAAACATTACACTTGCGTGCCCAAAATTACATGTACGCACCATTTTGAGTGTGTATGCACCACTAGGTAAACAATTACGCATGTGCACCACAAATGACGTGTACGCACCCTTTTGAGTGTGTATGCACCCCCTATGTAAACAATTATGCCTACACACCCAGAATAATGTGTACGTGCCCCTTTTGAGTGTGAACACACTCCCTGTGTAAAAATTTACGCCTCTACGCCTAGAATGACATGTACGTAGGATTTTGAGTGTGTACGCGCCCCTTGTAAAACCATAAAAAATCATGGAAACATAAAATTTAAAAATGCAAATAGGTTAGTTTTTCATCATTTAAACCTATTTCTAACTTTAAACCATTAAATATTCATGTAAAAGGAAAATTTAGCCTACTCAAAGTTAGTAAACTGTTAGAAAAAAAGCTATTTAACCTAAAATACTATAAAAGTTGTTAGAAATGGAAATGGAAACGCTGAAAAGACCTCCATTAATGGAGTATGGACTAAGAGTTCCACCGGACATGCAAAATGTGAACAAGGAAAAGTTCAAAAGCTATGGAAATGAGGTTGAAGAACCTCAAAGCTTAACTAATTCAATTATGCACCATGATATAAGACCTAAATAAGAGTTACTCCTACACATGCATCATAACATTGACAAAAACATCAAAACCTAGAATATATACTACTCTCTACTATTTTGAAAGCTACAAAACATTGAAACTATGAAGATCCTAGTGATCAAATGTAATCTTTTGTATGAATCTCAAGATTTTTAAGAATGAGAGCTCACCATTAATGGCTACAAGGCCATATGCTTCTTCTCATTTACTTAATCTTGGATGATGGATGGTGTATTAATATATTAGTGACAATGGAGGTGGTCTTAACAATGGATTATGACCAAGATCAAATGTCCTATAGCTTAAATCTACCGCAAATGAGGTCTAATTCCTTTCCAAAGAGTCAAGAGGTTTGATATGATAACCAAAAAGTAAGTTGAAAGGGAGTGCTTAGCCTTGTATTTATAGATTTTGGTTTGGAAGAATTTGAACTTTGGATGCATGTGGGACTAAAGGTAAGACAAAATCACTTTATTATTATGAGTGGTAAACATGATTTAGACTATTTAAGCTAGGTTTAGGGTATTTAAACTTGATTAGAAAGTGATTAGTGACTTGTAAGAGTTTGGGAAGAATTTGATTAATCACATGTGGTCAATACATAGCCTAGGAAGCTTGCAGAAGCAGTTTAGAGGGAAATAGGGAGATTTTGAATGGTTGAAGGAGGATGTTTAGCTAATAACATGGGTTATTAGCCAAATTAGCTGATTATAGGAAAAATTATGACCAAAAGAATGTTGTGAATGCGCATCCAAGAATGGAGCAAAGTCTAGCTAATTGACGAAGTGTCGTCAATCAGTGTAATTACAGGAAATGCTAAGTGTAAGCATATTTTAGGTGTATACATATATAGATGTGGGGGTAGATGTTGAATAATTCATAGGCACAATGTCTAAGGTAGAGTTAAATGATGAGGTAGATTAGATAGGTATGGATGGAGGTGGGTGATGTATAATATTGATCGTATAAGGGTTAAATTTGTAAGATGTTGAAGGTGGAAATTGATTTTTCAATGGTGGATTAGGAAAGTGGTGTTTGAAGATGTTAAGGGATTGGCTAAGAGATGAGACAAAATTATCCACTTGGTGATCCCCCTGATTTATAAGTTGTTGAATGTGATCGTTAAAATAACAACACTTTTTTCATGTCACGACCCATCAATCGATGATATTTACAATAATGAACCTCATGATACCAAGTGGGTTTAGGGTGTGAGTCGTTAATCGGTTGGATGGGAGGAAGTATGATAAAGTGAACCTGTTTATGTAAAATCACAACACCCCCTGAATGGCCTCATATCTGAGTGGCGAATCCGATGCGACTCCATAACATGGGAACATCTCTCAAGTTGTGGGAATTGCAGACTTGAGATGGCCCTCCAAAGAAAGTCTTCTTCTTCTTCCTGATCCTAATGCTAAACTACTCCTAAGGAAGGAAATGTGAGTATCTACTCCTAATCTAATAATGCCAAGGAGACAAGGAGAGAGAACATAAAATAAATGAATCCTACACTACAGAGGTGGTATCACCAAGAAAAGGGAGTGGCTGGTCACAATCTAAGCTACCCGAAATGGAGAAAGGTTAACAAAGGAGAGGGTGGAAAATATGCACCATAGACCATAGAAAAAGTTCACATGGAGCACCTTTTCAACCCATTAAACATATCTCCCAAAACCTGCAATAGACATCAGAGATATGCACAGTATACCCTACAATGAATAGAGGCAAGAAGAGACAATAAAATAAGGAAGGATGGACAAGATGCATCACAAAAAAATCTATTTCTCCAAAAGTTCACAGAGTACATCATCATTGGGAAAGAGGCAAGAAAATTCCATTATAGATCCATGAGAGGAGGTTTAGGCTCCAATTTTCACCCTAGGGAAGAAAGAGAGGGGGGGCGGGAGAGAAACAATGACCAACCTTTGAAATATGTCCCTCCTTTACAATATATAGAAGAATGAGACAAGGTGAGAGGGAAAAATTCAAACTCTGCTTCAACCACCCCTGGAATGGATTGAATCCACTTACTCCAACCACCACATAAAACATTAAAATCTATCTGTAAGAATGATGGGCTTCACTGCAAGACCCATGCCTCCATGTGTTGTTCCTTGTTGGGTAAGAAAGGAGTCCATTCTTCATCATGGCAGTAGGTGGGAGACTTGACATCATAAAAAATGGTGGACTAGATCATTAATGGTGGAAGGTGAGTAGCAGGCTCCGCAAGCTCTCTGAAAATTCCTTTCCTGCTCAATTCTGAGCTCTTGGTTGAAAGATATGGCCATCTGAAGGTCAAGGGTCAGGCGCTTAACACGGGCTCACAATATACAAACGAGTCTACCCATATAGGGTCCACGTGGCAGCCCCACATGTGTTAAAGATTCAACCCCTTCCTCTACACTCTTGAAGTTGTGTTGGATCAAAATGTGGCGTCATCCATGGGCCTACTCTGTTCCCTGTGTATTCTACCTAAGCCCCCTATTGGCAGAGACAATGTGCCTGACTCGAGACATGTGGAGAGATGGCATATGTTTGGGGACCGTTTTTGGATTCACCTCTTAAAGGAGCACTGAAGAGAGACGTGGCATCATCCATGGGCCGCTCCTTCATTTCTTCGTGTTTGGCTAGTCCTTTTTGTTTGGCGGGGCCATATGTCCAACTCGGGACACGTGGGGGGCTCGCGCTCATTTGGGACCTGGTATTTTCATTTGACCCTTGAAGATGTGCTGATGAGACACATGGCTCCTCCTATAGCTCTGTGACTTTTTAATGGATTTCTCTGTCCCCTCTTTGACTCTGACTATGTGGCGGGCTGACGCTTTTTTGGGGACCACTCTTTGGACCCAGCCTTGGTGTTTTTCCAATGAGGTATGTGGAGGCTTCTGCTTATTCCTTTGACTTAACCAATTCAGGCCTACTTTTCCCCCTCTTTGCTTCTTGCCACATGGTGAGCTTGGATTTGTTTGGGGACCACCTCCGTATTTTAACCTTGAAGATGCACCGAGTTGATGCATGGAGGCTTCCTTTGGCCTAGAATTTTCAACGGCCGACACTATCTTTCTCAAGCCTTGGACACATGGAAGGTTGGTGCTAGTTCAAGGTATTTCTTTGGGTCACACCTTTGAAGTTGCACCGATGAGACACGTGGAGGCTTTCGTTGACCTTGTTTTACTTAGCCGATTCGGGCTTGCTGCCTTTCAGACTCTAACCACTTGGAGGGTTGGTGCTCATTTGGGGACTCTATTTAGACTTGACCTTCAGAGGTGCACCGATTGGACATGTGGAGGCTTCTAGTGGATCTTCTATACTTAGCTGATTTAATGGCCAGCTCTATCCCTTTTTTGACTCGGACAACGTGGCGAGCCTGCGCTCATTTGGGAACCCGCTCTTGATTCTTTCTTTGAAGTTGCACCGAAATTACACATGGAGGATTCCGCTTGCACTTGGAATTTTCAACGGTCAGCTCTGTCTCTGAGGCTTTGGACATGTGGAGGGCCTATGCACATTTGGGGTCTCAATTTTGATGTGCCTTTTGGAATTACACCGAGTTGACCCATGGCACTTTCCACAACTCTGTTCTGTTTTACTCCGAGTTGACTCGTATGTGAAGTCCAAAAACTTTAAGCCCTTTCTCTGATTCTCCTGTCAAGCTATGATCTCCTTTAATGTTGTTCGACATCCTTCATCAACCCTACTCCTCCATTTTCGAGCCCACCTTCCCTTCAATTTGGGAACAATTGTGAGCCCGCAGAACTGAACCGACCCTTCTGATTTTCTTCTGTGCGGGGTCGTGTTTGATCAATTTTGCTAGGGGTAAAATTGGGATAATAGAACCGCCATCAACTTATAGAATATTCAACTATAAGATTCTCCTAAGGGGTATAATTATAAGATGGTCTAAGAGTTTCGTGTGAAGGAACCACGCAAGAGATAGATGGTTGTTGTTGTAAAATAAGAGAAATGGATGGATAAGGATGTAAACAAGATTGGGGGTATGCTAAAGTTGAATGATTTTTTTTATAAGAGGGGATATAACTAAGGGGTGGAGATAGATTTGTTTGGGGGAACATGTGATGTTGGAAATTAGGAATGTGATAGGATAGTTAGGATAGGATGGAAATAGTAGTTGATTATTGAGGCACATGAGAAGTAGGAATGTTAGTAGATTGGGATGGTTGGATATGAATTCTAGTGATCATATTAGATGAAGTAGGGATAATGTTTATTTGAGGTGATGGGGGTGGAAAAGGATCCACCAATTTATTGGATTGATAGGATTAAGAGATCTTACGAGCTCTGCAAAAGAGGAAGTCATAAATGGGGCTTAGAAGGAGGCCTACGAGTTTCTAAAGGAGTAGGAGATGGTGATATGAATAGTCAAGGGGAAATAGAATAATGAGAGATAGGACAATTGGTATCAAATGGGGGATCAATTTAGATGATATGTTCTTCACAAGGTTGAGAGGCTATGGAAACACAAGTTTGGGAGACCCAAGGCAAGGTCTTAAGGTTGTACGAGGAAGGAATATCGTTAGACATATTATCTTGTAGTGGTGTCTCCTCTTAAGAAGGGGTGTTAATAGAAATGAAATGGGAAAATATCTATTTATGAAATTTGTTAACAAAAAATTTAAGTAATTTTTTTTATTAACATGATTAATTAGGAAATGTGTGAAATAGAAAAGGTGGATAACGAGGGCACTTAAGAGATGTCCATCTAAGTCTGGTTTCAAGTTGTTATGATCATGTATTCCTTGGTATAACTAAAGGTATGTGGGGCCCAAGTATGTACAGGATTTATAACGTGATTAGAACATCATGGTGCCTTTCGTATTGGGTGATCAAATTTCAATTAGGCCCACCTGGTATGGGATTGTTTTGATGTGTAATTTTGATGAGTGTGTTTGGATGTGTGAAGAAATGTAAAATGTAACCAATTAAACCCCTAATTACACTAGATAGGAAAGAAATAATGCTTGCAAGTGGTTCCTTTTCAGACCAAAAACTAAATGTGGAGGTTTGATGAGAACAAACACACAAGGAAGGAAAAATCTGATGCAAGAAGGAGAAATACCTAGTTTTCACTTTTCCTTCTTATCTGATATTCAAGATGAAGCAAGAAAAGATAAAAATCGAAGCAATCCAAAACCCAAACACGAGAAGGAAAAAAAATAATCTACCTGTAAAGTTTGTGGAAAATAAAAGAAATATGGAAAATGAACAAAATGCAAGAGACTCACCTAAAAGAGTGGTCCCATTGGGGTGTGCTAGAATGTTGACCAAGATTACCTCTTTCCAGCTCAGATTAGTGAACTAGATAGTAAAGAAAATTAAGCAACTCAAACTATGAAAGGGTTTAGGGTACCTTTGAGTGAGATGATGATGAAAGGACATGCGAAAAGTGGATTCCCTCGCTTTAAATTTGATGAACCTGCACAACAAAGATACATAAAAGGAAAATGGATTAGATGCTACATGAGGGGATTTATTAAAGAATTCGGTTCCAAGAAGTGTGAAATTTATTATGCAAATGTCAACCCCCGTACTAATAAAAGAAGATAAGATTGATGATAACACAGTGGATAATATGTAGAATCTAAGATAAACAAAAATTGAAAATGCAAAAATGTAAGGAAAGTACATACTTGATTAAAATAGATGTAAATTAATCCAAACATGATTGGGTCGATGGTGACCCAAGCTATATAGAGATCAAAACAAAAACTGAATATGCAGATATGAGAGATTTAAATGCACATCCGAAGGTGATGAAGCTCTGTAATGACGTTTGGAAACATGCATAAGGGATCTAATACCATAGAAACAGAAAGGATGCAATAAATTATGGATCTAAAGAGATATGGTGGAGAAATTAGTAGGGTTGACGGTGACATTGATGGGTTGGCATTGATCGAAGGCTGACAAAGTGGATCTGAGATGGCAAAGTGACAGGATGAAAGATTTGGAAGCTATGTGGACACATAAATAGAAAAGCAACAGAATGTGGTTGTGACTGGAAAAGATATGATGCAAAAGGAGGCTAGGTCAACAACGACCAAAAATAGTCGACGACGACCTAAGTTGACCTAGGTGTGACTTGAAGTGGGTGTGCTGAATTGACAACCTACACAAAAAATGGATGAATGGAAAGTTTGGATCTGGACCTCTGATGGAATTTTTCCTACAAAGCGATAGTTGCTGATAATAGTAATAATGATAATACAACAAAGAAGTAAACCAAAAAAAGTTGTAGATGATCTCCCTAAATTCTCAACGAATGATGCAAGCAAGCTCAAAAGGACTCCAAGAAGGTTGAAATAGTTGCGAAGAATCTCAAGCATAAAGATAAGTTCACAAGTTGCACAAAAAATCAATTTTGAAACCTCTGTATGGGGGGTATGTTGATTTATATGATCAACATCGACCCTGGTGGGTTGCCACAAATTGTAGGGAACCATCCATTTAGGCTACCTAGGAGGATGCCTAACTTGAGGCATCACACCCTTTCAGTGTGGGATTAGGGTTTTCAATGGTTTAAACGGTTTAGGGTTGGGTATGGAATTGAAATGGGTAGATGAGATGTGAAATGGAGTAAATAAAGGCTAAGGGCAGCCTACAGATGAACAACTAGGTAGTTTAGGGATGATAAACAACCCAGTGAAGAAAAATTAGCAATAATTAAGACTAATTAGATAATGACATAAGGATTAGGGGATAATTGATGAGAATTAGAAATAAATTAAAATGGTTAGGATAATAGGTGGGAAAGATGGTAATATCAATATGAATATTAATTAAAACAAAAAGGTTCTAGATAGGTGACCATGGTAAAAGAAGCGAGCGCTGGAAAAAAGGGTAGCAATACTAAATTTTGGTGTCTACACTCAAATAAACACAATAATAATTATTATAATGGAGGAATTTAGGAGGGTTCACTTATAACCTTAGCATAGTGCCAAGCTATATTCCTTCCACTATCGAGCTAACAAATTTTTTTTTCTATTTTTTTAATACCTTATTTCTTTCAATATTATCAATATATAGAAGTTATTTCTAATTCCAAAGTCTTTTGGAATCATGTAGCTACATTATTCTACGTTTAAATTTTGATACTTTTATGATAGCGTGTCTTCCATCCACCTCTATACAAATTTTAAACTATAACTCATATCCTGTAACGATCGATAATTTCTTTACAAAAGTGTGGGATTTTAACTTTGTTTGGCATTGTGCGACTGTGTATGGTTTTTAATTTAGTAAGTTGTGGAAGGGACATTGAGAATAAATTACTTACAATACTTATACTATATCTAGAATAATCAGTGAATTTGGGATTGGGAGTGGGTTGGGAAGTGGTGATGGGCCTGGTGGGTGTAGTGGACTAGGTTGCACTTGTGGGCTTGGTGATGGTTGTGGTATCAATGTGTGTTATGGTTTTTGTGGGGGTGATGGTGGTGGCGGATGCCTTGCTGTTTGTGCTAGTGGTGGTTTTGGCGGTGGGTATTTCCTTGGTGGTGGAGGTGGTGGCTCTGGTGGTGGTTTGGGTTGTGCCTCGGGCCTTGGAAGAGGTGGTGGAGGTGGCTTATTTGGTGGTAGTGGACAAGGTGGAGGATTGGGTTGCAACAGTGAACTTGGTGGTGGTTAGGTTGGTGACAGTGGGCTTGGTGGTGGTTTGGGAGGAGCTGAATGTGGTAGCAGTCCTGGTAGTGGAGCTAGAGTGGGAGCTAAAAATTATAAGGTGGTGAAGGAAGAAAAGAAGCCATGAATGCTTATACTTCTGTTATTGTCAACTAGTAAGCCACTTTCTAAGTTTTCTTTGTAATTTCTAACGTAGGATATAGTATAACTCTTATTGATGTTGTGATCCTATAACACTGATTTTTTTTAACTATTATTGATGTTGTGTGCATGTATGAGGTAGTTAAGACATATTTTCACATCAGATTCTTAGGGATTGCAAAATATCATGTTTTCTTATGAGTCATATTTAGGTCAAAGTATATGTTTGGTATTTTTGTTGGGGTGTGGCGATGTTATTCTAAAAATTTTGAACATATATTCAGAGTTCGTATGTGGCATAAGGACCGAGATGAAGTGAAGGTGGTATTCGTGAACAGATTTGTTGTTGACATTGTACTAATTTTAGAAGGTTGTATGCGTGAACATATTTTGAGAAAAATAATATAGATATTATTTAGAGTTTTGTCTCATAAAAGTTTCTATTGGTGCCATTAAGAAATCATGCATCAAATTGTATAGGCCTTGATCCTTATTTTTTAATATGAAGGTGAGCATCAATAGATGGTAAATTGGTAATACGTTAACAATTTTCAATCATGTAATAGTGTTGTGAAATAGGTAATGTAGTATTAATTGCATTTTATAAAAAATCTTGTTATTTTTTTATGTCGAACAATGGTCACAAATGGAAATATCTTCTATTTCCCCAGTTTGATTATTATAGTTTGGGATTAATAATAATGTGTACAGATCCATAATTATTGCTTATGTGGTTGTCATAAATGTGTTTTTTGAACGAAAAATTTATAATTGAAAAGTGATCTTCATTTTAACACATGAATAATTGAGATACTTAAAGCCAAACTTATGCTTTTATTTATATTTAAGAATTTGGTGCCGAAGATTGCAAATAGGAAAAAATCTGCAAATTTCGTATAAGACTGGAAAAATGATACGTTGTCGGCCTCTAAAAATTTGTGTATCAATGCATGCACAACCACAACCACAACCAATATGCCATCCATTTTTTTTGTTAATTACAAACACGTGTTACATGTGAATGCCATGTATACCTAGAAAATGTTATTTTGGTGATGGTAATTTTTAAAAATTCCCTTTCAAAATTTCAAAATGATGTTTTTTATTGTATTGATTATATATTTATTTAATTATTTCAAAGACATATTTGTGTATATATTTTTATAATTTATGTATAAATATATATAAAAAATGACAGTTAAATTTTAAATATGCAAGTTACATGTGAAGGTTATTGCAAATGCTTGCAAGTATTTTATGGAAAAAATCTCATAAAATATATTGGGGAAGTACTATTTTTGTAAAGAAATGTTTGCGCGATTTTTTCTAGATAACTTTAGTTTTTGTTTCCGTGCTTCTCCATTTCTTCGATACAGTCTAAAGAAAATCACTTTTTGTCACATTCACAAAGATTTACATCTGTATCGCTAGTAATTTGTTAATATCACTATGAAATTTGTGAAGGGTAACAGTTTATCACAAGCCGAACTTGTCGTAGAATGTTTGAAGGGCCTTTAATTTTTTATGAGCTTGTGAGGTGTTTAGCATGTGAGATGCAATTTTTTGGTAGAATTAGAATTAGGGAAATAATGACATGTAGAATGAGAGGGGAATTTGGTTTTTCAAAAGTGTGTTACTTAAATGATCTCTTTTTTATGCATTAGATCTAGAGAGGAAAATAAACTGAATAAGGTGAGTAAGGTATAGAGTTTTAAAGAGGCGCATTCAATTTTTTTGAAAAAATGTCAGATATTGGCATGGTTGTTGAGTATGTTCTGAGATCTATTTGAAATTTAAATGAGTCATATTTTAGGTACATAGAATTTGTAAGATGCATAATGTTGCAGTAGAAGAAACCAACATTGCTTTCACTTGTCTCTTACATAAAAGTGTTTCCTTTTAATTGGTCATCTTGGTAAAGGGGTGTGTTTCTTCAAGAATTCAGTAGATGAAACATACCTTCTTAAGAGTCTTCTAGTTACAATTGCATAGTGAATTTTCCATCTTAAAGGTGTAGGTAGATCAAGTGCCCACACTTTAAGGTTTTTCAACATCCTCTAATGCTCCACCACTATCTGTTGATTTTCATATAGTTTTGTGTGACTGCGGATGTTCTAGTGAAGCCCTAAAAAAATTATCATGCATTTTTTGGTTTGTAGTTTACAAAGAAATAGTATACCAGAGTATAGACAATCATTGGTTGATTCTGGTCAGCAATGACATTATTTATGTCTGTCATACTAGACTTTGCAATCTTCACAATGTAACGGCTCTACCACTCCGCACATTATTTGCATCCACCTACCAGGTCACAAGGGAAATACACCTCTACTTCTTTCATTAGATAAGTTCTAATTGTGGGGATGAAAGGAAAATGACTTGTTAGCAATAGCTTATGGGATTCCAAGACACACTTTGAGTTTCGGGTCCCACCACAACCCACTCTCTCTAAACATACACACATATGAGGCCTTATTTAACAAGATTTGGTTGAGCTATTTGTTCCAAATGGTCTAGTAGGCCAGGTACTCATTACTTTACATTTTTGGCCTTTTTTTATATAATGGTAAAACATTTTTTTCAAAGTTTATGATAATATTGCATTTTAATTTAAGTGGTGAAGTCTCGACCATATAAACTGTCCCATTTGAGGTACTACTTCAGTCTTACTTCTGAAATTAGTTATCCTTTCTTTTCATTTCTCATTAACAAGAATTTTTACCATCCTTATTGACTTCTACTGATTGTCAACTATCTTCGAGTGGTCACCCACACTATTTGAGATGCAACATGTATATTCAAATAGAATAAAACTATGGTACACTACTTTTATATCATTTTTTCTATTTTTTTGTATTATGACATCATTCTTAACAATAAAAATAACATTGATAAATTTGTGAAGACCCTTAATCACAATTATGTATAAATCTCTTGTTGCATTTGTGTATAAAGTAGAGCACATATCATATATTATTTGGGTAGGAATAGTCTAAAGTAAGGAATAAGTTTGGGACAAGGACGAATTTAATTCCCACATTTTTACTACGTCATGGAATATGTGTGGGACATACGTCTATTTAATTTTCATTTTTTTATTTAAAAACCCCTCTTTTGAATATAAAATAAAAAACACCTTTCTCTCATATGGCCAACCACAACAGTGGATCAATTATCAATGATTGTTCAAGCATCATCTACTCCCCTACAAGTACTCCAGTTTGAAACTTAAAATAGATATTTATTGGGTTTTCCTAATTTTTTACATTTTTTGTCCCTTTAATTTCAAATTGCATTCATGTCCATAATGCGTGTGAGATAGAGACGAAAAAATTGTTAACATAATGTGTATTTATTTCTAACCTTCAATTCACGTCTTTTCCTACCTTGAACATTGCTTTTATGCACCTTTTCTGCCTTATTCAAAGGGAGAAATACCATCTATCAACTTGTGTCAACACGTGGAAAAAACTACGTACCTCTCAGCAAGATACAACCCTTGTTCATTGCCCTGATAGCTATAAAGAAACCCTAATTGCAATTTTGTATGCGACCCTACCCTATGATTTAATGTCCACATCGCATATCCTTGTTTCTAAATTAACCCTTAAAACACATAAGTGAGTTCCCTTTGCATTTTTTTGTGTTCTAACTACATGTAAAGTGCGAAAAATAAAATTACCAACATGAAACGTTTAAGTTGAACGTGCATAGAAGATAATATTTGGGGCATAACAATATGGTCTATGACAAATGTATCGGGCATGCAACCCAAAGCCTTGATATTTTGGTGACTCCTATGACAAATCATTAGAAGGTGTCAATTATCGACACATGTCCGTGCTTCTACTTCCTATAATTAGTCATCCTCACAACTAAAAGCAGGTCCTTAGTTCTGCAACAACTGGTCGTTGCATTCCACTTTCTGAAATATCTTCATCAAGAGTTTCATCTATTTCTTCCGGAACATTAGTTTCCCCCTTCTTACAAATGACAAGCATGTTGTGTACTTACAAAATATATTCTCATGTTGCCTCCTCCTTTTCATTTTCCTTTCCCATACACTTCTCCACCTTCCAACGCATTTTCTTGCATCCCTTTTCCTCTTCCATTGCTTCTCTTCATCCAGTTTCACTCCTCTACATCCCTTTCGGTGTTCACATTGTGCATTTTATGTATGATTGCTAGTAGCTAAACTCCACCAAGAATAAAGGGTTAACCAATAAAATAAAATATAAATTATTTTTGTAAGTTAAAAGATTAATTTTCGTATAGTTAATTCTTGAGAAAAAATACTAAAATACACATGGCACATATTAATTAGTTCATGTAAAAATAAAATATTATTTTAGCGAAGACAAAATACCTCATTTAGACATGATAATATAGGCAATTAACCCACCCTAATGAACCCGCAATTATAAATAGAGGGAAATTTCAATACGATTTAATCATTGTATGGTTTTTCTAACCTTTTTACACACCCATAATAGATGTAAGGGGAAAAATGAAGAGGCTAGTATAGAGAATACAATAGTTATTGGCAACATGAAAAAGACTATACGTTTAGAGTTTTTTATTCCTGAGATCTCTCTGAAAAGATTGAATAAGCATTTAGTTTATTGGTGAAATTATTTGACTCAAAAAAATACCAAAATATAATTTCTGTAACAAGAACATTCAACAATATTTTAAAAGATAAAGACCAAATTTAAGTTCAAGTGAATATGGTGTCTATCCATCAATCCAGAAAATCTTCTAACAGTGATTGTCAAAGCAACATTTTTGTAATAGAGTAATTTAGGGAAAGAGTTCTCAACTGTAACTACTTCAACAATAAAACAGCTGTAGAACGGAAAATTACGTGGACCCTTCTGAGGAGTAAAAAGAAGCTGAACATTTGAGATAATTCGGCAGTTATCAAGACAGTTCGAAGAGCAGCTTCACCTGATCTTTTTCCCAGCCTTCTTAAAAGAGATGTGAGCCTCACATCTCTTCCAAACATAGTGGAAGATAAGGATGAAGCTGTTCGTCAAACTTTATTGATACTTGCAGTAATATCTTTAATGAATTTTGCTTAATGTAATAGACGTGGCCTTTCAAATGTCAGCATGCACTCCATTAGTGAATGCATATCTTTCAAAATTGACAGAAATCACTTCAACACATGGTCTGTGATGCTTCCCGAACCAGTAGTATTTAAAATAAATGGGGAATCTCGTATCTGTCGATTACATTAGCTGTAAGTTTAAAGCTAAAGATTTAATCTATTTAAAGGACTTTAAAGACTATACCAATCCTTGAAACGAAGGAAGGTATGTTGAGATTCTTTACTTGCGGAGAGGATATATTCGAGTGTCGCCACTTTAATGGGCCCTTGCTTTCAAACCTTGAGCGTAACAAAGCTAAAACGAATATTGCACATCTAGTGATTTTGATTGAAACTGTGTCTATTGCTTGTGCAAAGGAGAAGGTGCGTGCACCCCGAAAGATAAAGAGACTGCAAAGCATTGAAGCCCACGTAATTCTAGATGTGGAAAGCGGTTATACATTTAAAAATCCATTACAACTAACCAAATGCAATGAAATTTCGATCTATAAAAGATTAACTCATTGAATTGGATTTAATAGCATGAAGGAATGTACATAATTGAGAAAAGTCACAATCCGCATAATAGTTGGTAAAAACAAACATATATAATCTGGAAGATAGTGGTTAACACAAAGAATACACTACAGTGGGACTAGAGACAGGGGCAATGGAGACCCCAAAAAACCAACATGAATAGAGTAAAATAGAACCTTACAATTTATGACAATCATAATATTTCTGAGAACTATTGCATGTTTTTGATAGTTGGAGAATACGAATGTGACATGACAAATATGTTCTCTTGCTTTTGATCTCAAAAAAATGTCATCCTAGAAACTATAATATCAAAAATAGGGTTGATTTGATTATTATATTACAAAACTTAGTATAGATAGTTACATATTAATAGTAATTATGAAATAATCGTAGAATCATGTAAAGAATGTTATTTCACGAAAAACTTTTCTAGATAGTGGAATATAAATAATAGGGTGGGGTTTACAAAGATATCACTGTCCTAAAAGACATAGAAGTGTGATCTAGTTATCTAAAACAAATCATTGATATTGTGCTTGTTTTCGTAAATATTCACATAAAATTTAGGATTTTGAAATTGAGTGGATGACATGTTCATCCTTATGGGAGATGCTTTCCCAATAAAAATGTCCTATTTCTTTCGAATGTGTCCTTTTCAATTGACTTTGATCTTCCTATGGCATGTTCTTGGATCGTGTGTTTGGATTTATGATTTCTGTTTGTATATTAGACATAGTTCTTCTATACCTGCAAATATCATCTCTGATTTGAAAACTTGTTGTTTCTCCACTTGTGACCTAGAGAGGGGTCAGTGCATATTTGACTCAAGTTGCCTCATCAAACCTCCTTAATAGTTGAGTGTTACCTACATAGAAATTATTCAAATAGGCCATAAAACCCTATAGTTCTCCCACCCAGTAGGGTTGTGAGAATATGTGAATAGGATAAAGATAGAGCCTTAGTTTATCCTTCCATGCTTGATAAAGTTGCTAGAATTGACTTATAGTGTATGATAATGACATGGGGAAGAAGGATGGTTGTGTTATGATTTCCCTGCCTTGTTGTAATGTTCTTTACTGGAGACAATATTTAATGTTGGTATCAAAACACTATTTAGATTATACTTAAATATGAGATCCCTATAGTGCCAACCATCTTTTCTCTCTCTTCCTATGATATGTTGGCTCATCTGATGATCATTTTGATATTTCATGTGAGACATTTGTTACTTAATTTTTTTTCAATTAGTTATTGCTAGGATTATCATCATATGGTATATGGCATTCTTATTTTGACATGGCACTATTGAGACACTATTTGATATTCATGATTTTGGACATTTCATGTTGATTTGAGATGATGGTATTATGATGTTTATATTTGATAGATTATGTTTCTATATGGAGTTTACTAATGATCTTGATCATGATTTAGATATTGTTGATATTGGATCATGTTTTTATGCATCGTTGTTAGATAGATGTGGTGTAATCTTATTCAGCTGATATAGTATAGCTGATTTTCATAATGATTTATATTGATATTTTATCATGTCGAACAAATTTGAGGTTTTCCTTTAGTATGAAGCATTGCAGGCTACACCACATGGCAAGCATAGGACTTAGTGGTAGCACTACCAAGGATGCGTAAGTCGTCTTTACCGAGCACATTTTATCACCTTGTTGTATTTTGGTCATTGTTTGTATTTGGAGGATTTTAGTTGATCATTTTATTTAATTTAAATTAAATCATTGTATTACCCTCTTACCCTTTATCACCATGGTAAAATTAATTTTACTTTATTTCTCAATTCTTTGGGATTGATTTGTGCTAATGTGGTCATTTGTGATGATTTAATTTGTAGGGTGTTTTATTTGTCTGAAACATGTTTTGGGATGCCTTGAGATTTACTAATCATTTTTTTGGGTACACCTTGTTTATTTAACTCAACCCTCAAATCTCGAATTTTATCAAAAAGGGAATTTTTGAAGGCATATCTATAAAGGGAAGGGTTTCCCTTACATCAAAAATGGTCCTGGGGGCCTAACGCATTAGTGGGGAAGCTTTATGTGAACCCAAAAATCCTTTTTATCACTCTACCCTCTCACAGGTCACCATCAAAATCTTCTCTTCTTGTCTTACATGGGTTACCTTAGTACTGTGTTGTGGGATTTGGGGGATAGTTTGAAGGGAAATTGGAAAATGACTTGGATGACATGGAGGGATTTCTTAATTGGCAGTGTGACACATGTCACCCTCCCGTTGGTTTTTAATTTTGTTAATTTTTTTATATTCCCTAATTTTGGATGTTAGGGGACTTCTGCTTATGGAACTTTGGAGAGGAGCCTTTGGAGGAATTGTTTTGGGAGCTAGTGGAGTAAAGAACTTGGAGCTTTGTGGCTTATTCTTGGACTGTGAGGGAGGACTCACTTATTATGTTATTTGTGTTTCTTATATGTTTTGTATATGTGTGATTGTTAAGTGATTCTATTAGGTAAAGATTATCATTCTGAAGTCCAACTCTGTGCTAGATGGCCTATTTGACTCTAATTTTGGCTGGTACAATGTGATATCCTACAAGTTGTGGGTGCCTCAAACTGAGGAGAACCTCTAGAGAGGGATGGATCCTTTGACGGATCACTAAATTTATAAATCTGACTTGGTTGAAGTTTTAAAAAACTAAAAAAGTGAAAGAAGGTAAAATGTGATACAGGAAATTTTTGTGGGGTCTAAGCTTACACAGGTCACACTTAAAGACAAATAAAATTCTTACAAGGTGCCAAAAATAGCACATGCATTCCCCAAAATAATCCTCCTCATGTATGACCTCTCCCTTCTTACAAAAATACCATTTTTAAATAACAAAAGGCCAATAATAGCCTTCTCAACTCACCTTCCACCTACGTCAAACTGTAATTGAGTAGTAAAACCTATATGGTAAATAAATTTTAGCATGTACTAAGGTGGTTTTGGAGATATCAAGGTGTAACGCAACTCACTATATCTCCCAAAAATCTATTTTTGTCTCCTTGCATGATTAAAGTTTATACCTTGCTTGACACATGTAATTACTCAGTTTTGGATTATCTACATGGAAAGGGTGATTCTTCTTCCTTTGGGTAACGTGCAAAGGTGTGATAATTAGTTTACCTTGCATGCATACGGGTAATAATTTGATGTTTTGACTCTTGTGCATGACCTAACCCCATTTATCCAAACATTATAATGTTTAAAGCTCCATAAAAAACATGTGATAGAATAAGAAAACCCAACCATGGATAAATCAACCATAGTGGATTAAATGGTACCCCTAGTTAGCTTATTGGATATGGTCCAAGCCGTAACCTATTTCATTTTCACTTACTCCTATGGAGGCTTTGAGTCCTAGGGAAACTCTAGTCAAAAATTGAAATAAATAATAAGAAGATTATTCCAAGCCACGATCTTAGATGATAATAGTACACCATATTACATTTGTAAAATAGAAGAACTAAAATACCATATATGGAAATCCATCATAAGCCATAACAATAAATACATTACAGTATAATGACTTGAATTACTCAATAAGAAAGATATACATATAGAAGGAGGGAAGTGTGACTACAACCTAAATCAATGGTGAAGAACTCCCACTAACTGATACTTGTAGTTAAGTTAATTCCAGAAGACTAGTAAGCTAACTCCACATTACTCAGAAGCTAACTCAACACAACTAGTAAGATAAATCCACACAACTAGTACACCTAAGAAAGCTAACCCAACAAGTGTAGGGCTAACACTAGTGTAATAATTATCGTAATAAATAAATAAAACCATAAATAAGAACCTAAACTAACACCCTGTCATAAGCATAGATTAGGTGGGCGAAAGAGAAGGTGGGTCCTAGTAGTAAGGCATGATGAGCTACCCATGTACATAACTGGGAAAATTGGACACCAAAAAGTACCCAAAACCAGTAATAACAAAGTAGAGAAAGTGAAATCCCGCTGCAAGATATCCTAAGAAGCTCAACTCCAAAAACTCATAAAATGCTACATAATTTTGGTGTGCACTATGGTCAACATCTACTGCTCAATCATAGAACTCAAAAACAACTGACACTAGGCTTCACTAGAATAGCTCCATGCAAGGAGACTGTTAATGGAGTCATGTCGAAAGTGTAAAACAAAACAAAAAACATAATTTGATCAACTGCTATAAATAGGAGTGCCACGATCCTAGAACAACTAAGGCATCAAGAAAGGACACGAGATCCAAATAAATAGGAGTGTCATGATCCAAGAAAAGCCAAGGTAACAAGGTAAACACATGAAACTTGAAGAAACAATATCAACACCTAACAAGGCAAGGACACGAAACCCAAAGAATTAGTATCAAAACCACATCCTCCCATACTGTTGAATGGGTAGAGTGACACCACAGATTTGTATGAGTTGCCAAAATTAATTACTCGGACATTGAAAAACTAACACTGGGCTTCACCAGAATAGCTCCCCCACAAGAGAGACTGTCAACATGCCAAAATAAAGTGTCAAAAATAAAGATCCAAAATATTTCAAAAAAAAAAAGAGATATAAATCAATACACCCATAGATACAGTAATGCAACACCCAAAAGTTTAAGACATCAGACTCAACCAAAATTGTGTCCACAAGTGATTACAACACCCTCCCAAATTTGGCACTTTATAATTGAGTGCATATAAATATTATAATGAGAAAAAGTACCTTTTACATTTGAAATATGTGTAATAAAATTCAACCAATGCGTATATCTCAAAATAATACATAATTTCAAAAAAATGATCACCTTAATCTGTGTTACGGATCAAAAGTTATGATCTCTAGAAGGTTTTGCTATTAAAATAATATTTTAAAGCTGATGTATTTTTAAAAGGTACACGTGACACCCAAATGTCCAAAGGGTAAAAGAGTGCATCAACATGATACAAACTTATGACGAAAGGATAAAATCCTGCGCCCAAAACCTAAATGTCCAGACAGTAAATCATTGCATCCGGATGGTACAAATTTGCGTCAAGTGGATAAAAGACTGCATCCAAAACATAAATATACAGAGGGTAAATAAATACATTCAGAAGGTACATGCTTATATCCAATGGATAAAGCAATGCACTAAGAGGGTACACATCTGCATCCAACGGATAAAAAACTACATCTAAAACAAAATATCTAGAGGGTAAAAGAATGCATCCGGAAGGTACACGCTTATATTCAATGGATAAAATAATGCACCGAGAGGGTTCAAATCTATGTCTAGATGATAAAATACTCCATCCAAAACAAAAATATCCATAGAGGAAAAGAATGCATCCTAAAGGTATACACTTATATCCAATGGATAAAAGAATGCACCCAAAGGGTACAAATCTATGTCCAAATTTGACTATCTCAAAACATGGTCGATTTTATAGTCGATTCTAGGGGTTTGACACCTTCCAAATCCAATAATTCACTCCATTTTGCATAAAAATTCATGTTGCAGAAAAGTGATAATAAATTCCGAATACATAAAAATAATAAACCATTTCATGCAAAGAAAAACTTACATATGGATGTCTACATCATCTATTGCTCTAAAACCATTAAAGGAATGATAATAATATTGATCCAAGCTATGATTTTAGATGATAATAGCACATCATATTAGATTTTCAAAATAGAAGAGATAAAAGACCTTATATGGAAATCCATCATAAGCCATAATGCAAGTAATACATTATAATACAATGACTTGAATTTTTCAATAAGAAAGATGTACATAGATGAGGAGGGAAGTGCAACTCCACCTAAATACGTGGTGAAGAATTCTCACTAACTGATATTGATAGTTAAGTTAACTCCAGAAGACTAGTAAGCTAACTGCACATAACTGAGAAGCTAAGTTAACACAACTAATGAGAGAACTCCACACATCTAGTACACCTAAGAAAGCTAACTCAACAACTGTAGGGCTAACACAAGTGTAAGAATTATCCTAATAAATAAATAAAAGCATGCATATGGGTAATAATTTGATGTTTTGATTCTTGTGTATGACTTAGCTCCATTTATGCAAACATTATAATGTTTAAAGCTCCACAAAAAAACATGTAGTCAAATAAGAAAACCCAACCATGGATAAAACAACCACAGTGGAGTAAATGGGAACCATAGTTAGCTTATTGGCTATGGTCCAAGCCGTAACATAATTCATTTGCATTTACTCCTATGGGTTTCGAGTCCTAGGGTAACTCTAGCCAAAAATTGAAAGGAACGATATGAAGATTGTTCTAAGCCATGATCTCTGATGATAATAGCACACGACATTACATTTTAAAAATAGAAGAGCTAAAATACCATTTATGGAAATCCATAATAATCCATAATGATCAATATATTACAGTACAATGACTTGAATTACTCAATAAGAAATATGTACATATAGGAGGAGGGAAGTGCAACTACTACCTAGATCAGTGGTGAATAACTCCCACAAAATAATATTGGTAGTTAAGTTAATTCTAGAATACTAGTAAGCTAACTCCACATAACTGAGAAGCTAACTCAACACAACTAGTAAGATAGCTCCACACAATTAGTACACATAGGAAAGCTAACCCAGAAAGTGTAGGGCTAACACAAGTGTAATAATTCTCCTAATGAATTATAACCTACACTAACAAAAATTTCATTATGGCCACCATGGAGAGGTTTTTGAAGCTCTGGGAGCTCTTTGCATTGTGTATGCGAGTTGGTTCTCTGAATCTTTTTTGGTTTTCTTTATTGATCATGCCCTAGCCGTAATAAATGGGGAAATCTATGTTTCTTCTGAGAAAGTTTTATTTGTTATGGCTATCATATCCTTTTCCAAAGAGTTATACCTCTATATTTAAGCTCGTGGCCTTGTAGCTCGTGGGTTTTTACTTGGTTCACTTTTATTGTGCAAAGCTCAGTAGGGATTGTTGTGGGTTAGCCATATTAGTTATATGTATGGTCTACACTCGTAGTTGCCATTACAAAAGGTTTTTGAGCTCTGGTTTATATTTTTTGTTTCTCATGGCTATTTTTTTATGAATATCTAGTTCTACTACCTAAAGGGGTTTGACTGCCATTATTATTTTATGAGGACATCGATTCGCATTCTTTCTTGTGTGGCTCAAACCCTATCTTTGAAAAACTAGTAAACCCTTATTTTTTGTGCATTTTCCACTCCATTTTTGGCCAGGTCATGTTTTATGGTTATGTATAGTATTTGTCTTGCATGGTCATCTTGACAATTCAGCTAAATCATTATTTAAGCTTGTAACTTACCATGTCAGCTACAACTAATAAGGTTCTAAATATATTGTATGTTTTTTGTCTCCATGTTATTGGCCTGAAAGTGACGTGTTGTCCTCAAATTTTCTCATCATAATGTTTTACTTCCTATGGATCTTCTCGGCCCTTTACTGGAACTCAATTCATCATCTGAAGAGGTCTGTTGTAGGGTTTTTTACTCTTGCCATGGCCATGCTTTACGATCTGAGTTCTATGTGTTTCGCACAGAAATGCTTCCGTCCCTGGAATAGAGTTGCTTCTATCCTTTCATTTCTTTGAGAAACAGATAAGGGTTAGGGATAGGAGGAATACTTGTTGAATGTTGAGAGGGTGTGCGCGTACCATAGAGAGAGATCAGATTGATAGCGAAGAACTCCTTTTTGTCTGGGAAGGACTACCTGCAAATAAGAATACAAGACCACCAGATTCTAATTAGATAATAAATGAGGGAACTGCCTTGGGCCCAGGAAATATGAGACTTTCTTTCGAAGGTGGTCAGTTCCCCTGCTAATATGAATTAACAAAAATTCTAATAGATAAGCTATTGTCCAATTACAATTTATTTACCTTGTTAAAATAATAGAGAAAAGGCTGGTCTTGGTTTTGAATCACAGTGACCGATGCCGGTCACTGTCACCGGTACTGGTTGCTGATAACCGATATTAGTAGGGGTAGTGATTTAGGGGCTTTGGTGAAGGTTGGCTATAATATGGCTATATGATAGCTATGGTGTTTATAAGGCTGGTAAATGATTGGGGATAGGTAATGAGGTGATGAAGAAGACTCAGAGAGTATGGGGGCTGCTCTTGGGGCAATGTAGGGGTAGAGGAATGAAAGTTAGATGGAGAGTGTTACCAGATAGTGGATCTGGGAGTAGACTTGTAATTAATGTGATTCAAAATTCCAAGAAATATTATTAAAAGAACGTACAAGACAATACTTACTAGTTCTTGATGAAGATGCAGGTTCAAGGAATGTGATGACGAAGGCAGGGTTCAGGCAGGATGATCTGACAATCCAAGATGAGCTATCTTGTCTCCCAATATTTGGATGAGTGTCACTGGGCTCTGGTTTACTTAGTTTCAGTCTTGGACTTAATGTCCTTCTCTGCAGACTCCTCTCTTTTCTTCACTTGTCTCTGCTCGGCCCAGTGAAATCCTGATTCTTTCAATGACTTCTCATTCGGATCAATCCAAATCCTCCCTTATTTTTGGTTGGGGGAGGTCATTTACAGGGAACCGATGGCGGTTACGTAACTAACGGCGGTAGAGTAGGAACCGATGTCGGTTAAGTCAAAGTGGGCTATTTTTAGTAAAATGGCCAACTTTCCCTCCTTTTCTCCTGAGGGATTAGTTGTGGGCTTGGTCAAGTCATTATGAGGTTGGTTTTGGGTGCGGGTGAGGAGTCATTAGTCATGGGTGTGGATGTAGACCAAGTTATAGGTCTTAACTAGGTTAGTTTAGGGTTAGGACTAGGTCATGATGAGGTGGCGAAATGAGGTGGTAGGTTTGGAGATGTGGATTTATTAATTATAAGGTAAATAATAAATAATTGTGTAAGGTTTAGGTGATGAGGCTAGGTTGCGAAATAAGATGCGGGGCACGGGGGGTCGTAAGACACAAATTTGGTGTCTACATTAGCCCCTTGTTGTCATGTAGCTTGTCTTGTAAAGCTGCACTGACAATAATAAGAAGTGGTTACTCCTGTTAAGGGTATAGGTAATCCCCCTCAAATCTATCACAGATTGAGGCGACGTGAAATCAGGGACAGGGTTGATAAAGGGTGAATGGTGTTGAGATGATGGTAAGACGGGTGGGATAAGTTCAAGGAGGCAGACGCACGTTGAAATGTAGTAGTGTGATCATGGTACATGATTTGAAGAGAAAACAAGAAATTCATAGGCAAAGGTCGATAGTTTATCCAAACAAGGGTGATATAATCCTGGTATCCAAGGCATAGGAAGTATCTCCAGGGGATATAACGGGTAAGGTACAGGAACGTTTAGGCATGTTCGGCAGTACCAAATGGTTGGTTTGGTTGAGATAAATGTCACGGTCTTGGTCTAGGCAAAGTTGGTCGACTGATCAAGTCAAGTACCGTAATCATGCTAAAACACGAACAGGTGAGCTCGATTGAACAAAAAGTTACATGATGGGTGGATAAAATTGTAATTTGTTGGTTTTGGGTGAGGTATTTAATTGGTGCGGCCTTTGGTCGGGCTGATTGACTGGTTGGTTGCGGCCTTGGGTCGGGCCAAATGGTTGGTTGCGGCCTTGGGTCGGGCCAAATTGGTTGGGTGCGGCCTTGGGTCGGGCTAAATGGTTGGTTGCGGCCTTGGGTCGGGCCAAATTGGTTGGGTGCGGCCTTGGGTCTGGCCAAATGGTTGGTTACGGCCTTGGGTCGGGCCGGATTGGTTGGGTGCGGCCTTGAAGTGGGCCAATGGAGTCAAAAAAGGCTATTTAGCAAAGGAGGGTATAGGTGATGTGGTGAGAAAGGGAGAGTAGTGAATAAAGACAAAAATTATGGTAAAATAGGGATTAAACCGATATCGATCAGTTATGACCGGTATCGGTTAGATGACCGATACCGGTTCTTTAGGGCATAATATAACCGATATCGGTTATAGGTGAAAAACCTATAAAAAGAAAAAATACGGCTTGTCATTGTCACATTGTCAATTTAAAAACCACATTTAGTTGTCTGAGGTGTTTTAGTGGTATTGTTGAGATTGTCGGCTGAGGTGGCATTATTTGAGTGGAGAAGTGAGTGGTTGGTAGACCCCAGTGAGTAGGAGGCAGAATTTGATTGGTGGAGGACCCAGCTGAGGAGATTTATAGCCATGGCACAGCCAGGAGGAGCAGGAGGTGTTGGACCAGCTGGACCACCACCACCTATCCCACCACGATGACGTGTAGTCGTACCGGTAGGTTCTAATCCTCTCATTATGTGAATTTAATGTTTTTAAGCTAGATTTGGGTTTTGGGTAGGAATCCAAGTTTTTAATAAAATAATGAATAAATTGAAGTTGTTTGAAAAATGGAGAGGGTAGGTGGGTTAGTTAGGTTAAAACGGTAGGGTGGGTAGGTTTTTAGGGTTTTTCAATGGGTAAAAGGGGAGTAATAGGCAAAAAATGGGTTTGGAGGGCCGCATCGGGTTCAGCTCCGGCCGAGGACAGTGACCGATGTTGGTCACTAGGTTACCGGCATTGGTCATGAAATTTTTTAGGGAGACTGGGTTGTGGGCGGACCGGCGTCGGTCGTATGTCGGTGTATATCAGGTGTTGGATGGGTCCGGTGGCGGTCATGGGTGACCGGTACCGGTCATTAGTTAGGATTATTTATTTTTTGGTTTGGTTTTGTTGTTGTTTTGGGTTTTTGGTTGTTGTTGGGTTTGGGTGTGTTGTTTTGTTGTTTGGTTGTGTGTTGTTGTTGTTGGGTTGTTGTTTTGGGGGTGAAGAGGGGGGGGGTAGAGTTGATAGGAAAGGTGATTGAGGTGGGGGGAGAAATGGGGCGGTTGTGTGGTTGGTTCGGTTAGGATAGATTAGGTGTTGGGTATGAATGAGGAGGTGTTAAATTGGTAGGGGCATAGTTAGATGGCGAGAGTAGATCGGGGTGATAGGTAGGGTGTGAGATAAAGAAAGGGGGTAGCATAGATGTTTTTAGGGTAAAATAGGTGGGTGTAGGTCTGTGTTATAGAGTCGGGTCGTGGTCGGGTGGGTAAAAGGGGGTATAGAGGGTTAAAGTAATTGTTGTTGTAAAGGGTAGGTCTAATGAAGTGGGTTATTTGTGCAGGCACGTCAGCAGCTGACTATGCGTGATCGGATGCCCCCACTATTGAGACGGATGCGGCCACATGTGTCCGCGGCGCATTGGGCCATTATGCGCGAGGTGGGACTCGGCGGAGTCCAGCGGTATAGCGCTGTGGAGAGGGACCACAGCCTTATGGTTGCCCTCATCGAGAGATGGGATCTGGCAACCAATGTTTTCCATCACCTGACTGGAGAGATGACTATTACCCTGGAGGATGTGTATCGCATCCTGAGACTGCCGATCGTAGGGGAGGCAGTATTCCAGGTAGATGCGGAGATGGCTATGGACAACATTCTGTAGGTATTTGGGGATGCAACCACGTTATTGACTTATCACAGCGCAAGCATTGCCTATGGGGACATGTATCGCACCCACAGACATGAGACATGGCTTGTCGTGCTGATGATGATAGGTATAACCTGCTTCGCCCTCCCTGACTCAGAGGGAGGCCACTTCCCACGCGCTTTGATGGGGGTGATGCACGAGATGGTGGAGGAGCATACGTGCTATGCCTGGGCACCAGTATACCTGGTGCAGCTATACAGAGAGGTGTGGGGTTATCGCCGGATGAGGCGATTTGGGATTTGTTCCACATTTTTGTTACACTGCTGGGCATATGAGCACATCATATGTATTCAACCAGTAGGGCTGCCCCAGCAGCTAGGGCCATAGGTTATATACAGGTATGGCTTTCAGAGGTGGTTGGGGGTTGTGGGCCAGCCACGAGCGGTGCTTGCAGGACGGGATGTAGCTTACTACCATCATATGCTAGAGGGCTTGACTGCATTGGATATTGTATGGAGGCCTTACAGAGGCCATCAGCCCCGAGGAGGAGCCCGAGCACGGATGCACTGGATCCAGTATACTTTCTGGATAGAAGGACAGAGGCCAAGAGAGTATGAGCAGATACCCTTGGAGAGGGTATGACGGCAGTTGGGGTTGCGACAGGATGAGCCACCTCCCTTCCCACAGTACCGGAGGGATGATGTAGAGGCCCCACTGCCGGCTCCGCAGCCCATTGACCCAGATTGGGTAGCAGAGAGGCTGGCCGACGATACAGTGGATGACGCCGGGTGTACAAGTTTATTTTTGGTGTGGTGGGTGGGGCAGAGAGTAGCCAGGAGAGCACAGCCCGCACAGCCAGATTTAGCGACTGTTATAGTAGAGAGGGACCAGCTCTTGGGACAGGTGCAGTTGTTACAGGGGTAACTTACTGCTGCATAGGCACAGATCAGGGTATTACAGGGGTAGTTAGCCCAGGCACAGGTGTAGGCATAGGTACAGGTACAGGCACAGCCACAGGTATAGCCACAGGCACCACCACAGGCAGTGGCACAGCCACAGGCACCGGCACAGCCACAAGCACCACCATAGGCACAGGCACCAGCACCGCCGCAGGCATAGGTACAAATACCTCTACAGATATAGGGTGCACTAGCAGGGCAGGGGCCACTGTTATTAGGAGTCGGGGGACCAGCCCCAGCAGCCATGGTGGCATGGGCCCGCTATATGGAGGTGAGAGCGGAGGCCCGGTATTATCAGGATGTCCTTGATGGTACCGGGGCTGATTACCAGCCATATGTGGCACACAGAGCCGAGACCTCGCAGAGCCAGAGATCCCAAGGGGGTGCAGCCATGGCCGGTGGGTCCGTTACAGGGAGGAGGCGAGAGGCAGCATAGGGACTAGCAGGGAGACAGGCCGAGGGCGGTGGAGAGAGCTGAGGTATCCCTGCAGAGGAGATAAGTTTTTTGGATATTGGATAGAGACACCGGTCTGCGAACTGGTTATGTATATAGAGGCCTACGCGCCCACATATGATTCTTTTGTTCATTTTTGTTGTATATACCGGCCTGCGATCCGAGTACAGGTTGTATAGTTGATACCGGCCTGCGAGCCGAGTATATTTTTGACATGAGAGACCGGCCTACGAGCTGAGTCGAGATTTTGACAGTGATTGTGGCTTGCGTGCCGGCTTTGTATTATTTTGAGATCACAGAGGCCCCCATGCAGGGCAAGTTGTATATTTTAAATATTGATATATATATATATATATATATATAGAGATGATGATTTTAATCCACATGCTGTGTATAAAATGTTTTATGTGTTTTGTCGATTGTTTTTGAAATGGAATGTATGTAGATGATGAGTTAGATCCAAATGGTGTATATATTAAAATGTCGTATGTATTTTGTTTGATGGTTGTTGTATTGTAGGTAGATGATGTTGATGAAATTGTGATGAGATATTGATGTGATTTTGATGACAAATATTGATAATGGTGTTGTTATGCAGGAAAAAGAGGCGGGCACTACAAAAATTTGCAAAAAAATAAAGAAAAGGCCCAGATTTAAAAAAAGGAGGCATGTGACCGATATCGGTTAGCTAACCGACGAGATTTTATATCGGTTAGGTAACCGATACCGGTTAAAAACAAGCTTTTCTAAAAGTAGAAAAGCTTGGGTGGCAACTTAAGTGACGAGTCATGCAACAAGTTAAATACGTGAATGCGACGCTGTTTGACTGATATAGGTAATTGCATGAAAGAATTGAGTGATAAGGAGGAAAGAGACAGGTGAAGTGAGTGTGGGCTGAGATTAAGAAGTTAGAAAGGCAAATTATATTTGAAGAGGGTGGTGAACATGGCTAAACGAGGAGAAGCATCCAGTAGGCAGGGACGAGAGGGAAGACAAGTTCCACCCCAAGCTGCTGCATCCCGAGAGGTAAACAGTTTGGTTGTATTTTAATTCTTGCATGTTTTGATGAATAGGATGAGAGAAGGTAAGAGGGTAGAGATGAGAAAGAAAAGGTGATAGGCAAGGGTTTTGGATAGAGTGAGTGTTATGGGGTAGGAAAGCAGGGTGTTCACATATGTTTATAGGTATAGAGAGGAGTAAATGAGCAAAATAATTATCGTAGGTGTATGTTTTTAAGGAGGCTGTATATGTTTGACTGTGACCGGTATCGTTTAGAGATAACCGGTATCGGTTAGTAAACGGGTATCGGTTATCTATAACCGATACCGGTTACTGTAGGAATTTCCAGAATGTGAGAAAAAACCCTTGGGGATTTGATTTATTGAATGGTTGTGTGTCGTTTTGATGTATGTAGGTGGAGGCAAGGTTAAGGATGAATGATACTGTGCCAGCTTTGTTGTCACGAATCTGAGCGGATGTAACACCAGCTGAATGGGCATTGATAAACCGTGTGGGGCTAAGTGGAATCTGCTATTATTCACAAATCGCACGCAATCATGCTATGTTGCAGGCGCTGATTGAGAGATGGAACCCAGAAAAGAATACCTTCTATCTACCAACAGGGGAGATGATAGTGATGTTGGAAGATGTGTTTAGAATTTTGAGGCTCCCAATTACAGGAAGACCAGTGTATCAGGCGTTTCCTAGCGTGGGGCGGGGAGCGATAACAGCAGTATTTGGTGCAGCTGCACGAGAGTTGACACAATGAGGTTTGACATTCACTTATGGTACAATGTATGCAACACACCCTGAGGAAACAAGGTTGGCAGTGGTATTAATGATAGCGGTGGGGTATTATGCATTACCGA
Organism: Taxus chinensis; assembly: GCA_019776745.2. Taxonomy (NCBI): domain Eukaryota; kingdom Viridiplantae; phylum Streptophyta; class Pinopsida; order Cupressales; family Taxaceae; genus Taxus; species Taxus chinensis. Next base: position 605,895,792 of record CM034154.1, on the reverse strand, counting down.
GGGTGGAGGGGGGAAGATTTCCAAAAGCATTGATGAGTGTTATTTGGGAAATGATAGAAAGGAGCGTGACTTTCGCATGGGCACCCGCATATCTGGCAGAGTTATACAGGGGTTTATGGGCCTGCAGGTGAAAACACAGGACGACACTGGATTGTTCATACTTATTACATTGTTGGGCCTATGAGCACATTGTTTGTGTGCGACCGATAGGCCGACCCATCCAGTCGGGAGAGACAGGAGTGCAGAGGTTGGGATTCAGATGATGGGTCCAGACAGAACAAGAGGCGAGATCCCAGGCCGTGATAGATGATATCGAGTATTATAGGCAGGTATGGGAGATGGTGACGATTGCGGATATTTGTTGGAGGCCTTACGGGAACTATATGGTGACAGAGAACATAGCTGAGGATTTGAGGGGTGTAGAGCGATTGAGGTGGATCGCAGGGCACAGGCCAGGTGAATACGAGAGGATTCCTCTAGATCACGTGCGGCGACAATTTGGATTTGTGCAGGATATACCTATGGCTTATAGACCATACATGAGGATCGACGCCGAGGCAGCATTCTCACCTCCCGGCCAACACCTCCAGAAGGGCCAGAGGAGATAGCAGCCGATCGCAGGGTAATGGATGTAGGAGTGATAGAGGCCTATAGATTATGGTGGGTAGCAGAGCTGTGAGGTGTACGTGATCATCCTGACATAGCTGTGATTACAGCGGAGAGAGATCGTCTACAGGATTTAGTTCATCAGCTCCAAACGCGGGTGAATGAGACAACGAGATTGTTAGCGGTTGCAGAGTCACGAGTGGAGAGACTAGAGGCAAGATTCCTCCACGCAAGAGGACATATTCGTATGTTACAGGAGATGTTGGCGGATCAGTGGGAGGAACCAATAGCAGTGGCACCTTTGAGGATGGAGAGGCCAAGTGAGTGGCATCGACGATCATGATCACCACCTGATTCGGGAGGAGGCGCAAGGGTCTAAGTGAATTTCATAGGAATATAAGAATAAATAAGGATGTCGACCTGCGTGTCGATGATAGAGAAGATGTATGTGTTTAACATCTAAATAAAACTGAATATGTATGTTGATTTGAGTTATGATAATAATAAGAATGGTTGTGTTTTGAATGTCTTGTTTTGAAAAAGGATAAAGATGAATGTGAGCGAATAGAAATACACAAATAGATTTATATATACCACACATGATAGGTTATGGTAGGGGATGGTCGAGCTAACCTTGGGAGACCCCATGTCTCCTAAGTGCTACCTACATAGCCCATTGCACAAAGCAAGAAGAGGCCTCAGACTGATGTAGTTCTCCCTTAGAACCAGGGAGAGGTGAATTCAGGCAATTTGGTTGTGGTTAGGCAATTTGTTGGTTGGTAAAAAATAAAAAATAAAAAAAAATAAAAAAAAATTGATGTTGGTAGGGTAATGTTGTTGGTGTTGGTAAGGTATAGGTGAAGTGAAAGTTAGCTTACCCAAGTAGTAGGGAATCGTGTCCTGATTAAGGTCAACACACAATCCTAGAGTCGAGAAAAAGAGGAAAAGTGTCCCGTAGTTGAGAAGAGCTAAACAAACCACATATTAACATAGGATGAGCTTGAATCCCTAGGTACCTTGCATAGGCGAGAAGTCAATAGGTGAAAAGAGTTGTATAATCACAATATATCGGATATACGTCACGTCCCTTGAGTTTTGTTGTTTTGACGAATGGTGAGGTGAGGTGGCTGATAAAGCTGGGGCGCAGAGAATTTGTTAGAAGGTAATTATGCTGACAAAGAGAACCAAACCTAGATAGACAAGTCCATGACTCAAAAGTGCTTTTGAATACTACTTTTATTTTGTTCTGGATATAGACTGATCGATGCGGGAAGTCTACATGGGATATGTATTTTGTTGTTCTTGAGGTCTTCACGAAGCTGATCAATGCGAGAAGATTCTGATAAAGGCTGACTTTGTATAGCTGTCCTTCAAGGGAGCAGTCTATTTATAGTAGCAGATGCGGCTTTTGTGTATAGCTGTCCTTCGGGGGAGCAGTCTATTTATAATAGGAGATGTGGCTTTACACATAGCTGTCCTTCGAGGGAGTAGTCTATGTATAACTTAGAGGTCTAGATGTCCGTTTGGCATGAAGCATCTAGTTTTGTAGGAAGTTTGACTCAAGAATATCCCATAAGTGTATAATTGAGAACATGTTATTTTGATACTTTTAAGTCATGGACCAGACTAAAAAGGGGAAGGCATCTTTAAGAGGAGGTGATGACCAAACCACGTGAGCTTGATTCTATTTTGAGATGCACGAAACAAAGTGTATGAGGTGGTAAACGAGCTCAAGGGACGAGCGCAAGGTAGATAAGAAGTGATATAACACTAAATTCAATAGTAGAATGGTCGGATATGCAAGGCATTAAGGGGTTCAGGCTCGGGTTTACCATTAAGCGAAGCTAAACGATAAGTGCCTGATCCGTAAGTATGAGTGATAATGTAGGGCCCAATCCAATTAGGAGCAAATTTTCCACGTTTGCTCTTTTCTAGTTTGGTTACATGCTGATTCTCTTTGAGGACAAGATCACCAACCTTAAAGGTACGCTCATGAAGTCGCTTATCATAAGCACGCTTGATGCATTTTTGATAGATTTGAAGGTGGTCAAGAGCTGTAAGACGACGCTCGTCAAGAAGCTCTAATTGGGCTAACCGCTCTTGGCGGAAGTCATCATTGGTGAGAATATCCTGAAGAGATATTCTTAGGGAGGGTATTTGTATTTCGAGAGGCAAGACAGCCTCGGTACCATATACCAACGAAAATGGTGTGGCATTAGTGGAGGTACGAATGCTAGTCCGATAAGCCCAAAGGGAAAAGGGGATGTGATCAGGCCAATTGCTTCCAGAATCGTTAACAAATTTCATGAGGATTTTGGTTAGGGTTTTATTAGAAGATTCGGCTTGACCATTGGCTTGTGGATAGTAAGGTGATGAGAAGCTAAGTTTGATACCAAAGTTGTCACAAAGGTCTTGTAACAACTTATTTTTGAAAGATTTACCATTATCTGTTATCAGGCGATGAGGAACGCCAAAACGACAGATAATGTGATGGTTAATGAATTCTACGATTTTTTCTTTTTTGGTTGAAATGAGTGGAATGGCTTCCACCCATTTAGTGTAATATTCGGTTGCTGTGATTATCCAACGGTGACGTTGCGAAGAGGGTGGGTGAATCTCACCAATAAGGTCTAAACCCCATTGTGAGAAAGGCCAAAGATCTCGTGCGACCTGTAGCGGATGGCTAGGAGTATGTTGAAGGTTGGCATGTTGTTGACACATAACACAACACTTAACATATTCGTAGTAGTCGTTATTAAGAGTAGGCCAATAATAACCTAGGCGAAGGATTCGTTTGGCCACGGCAAGGCCACTAAAATGTCCACCACAAATACCGTCGTGGACTTGTTGGATGATATAGGTGACCTCCGCGCCGGTTAGACATCGAAGGAGGATGCCATCAAAGCCACGTTTATAAAGGAGTCCCCCCATGACGACATAACGAGAAACAATTTTAAGAAAAGCGCATTTTCCATTACTAGTAAGGTCAGGTGGGAGAACAGAGGTTGTAAGATAGTCGTGAAATTGGTGATACCAGGTATCCTGCGAATTAGCAGACACATTATTTATCATACAAACAACCGGGGCTGAGTAAGATGGGGCAAAGAGTTGTTGGACCAAGACGAAAATGTCAGAGTCAGTTGGTGAGGCAGGAATTTGCGAGGCTAAGCAAGCCATAGTATCCAAATTTGTTAGTGGAGCGGGGAATGGTTTGGATAGAATAATGAGTAAATAAGGTCAAAAGTGAATCCACGTAATGTTTGTACTTTTGAAGTTCCTCATTTTTACATTGGTAGATGCCCATAACTTGATTGACTACCAATTGAGAGTCGCCGAAAACATTGATAGATTTGACACCTAAGTGTAACGCAACTTGGAGACCCAAAACAAGGGCCTCGTATTCCGCTGTATTATTAGTGCAGGGGAAATCGAGCCAGAATGAAAGAGGCATAGGCTCAGCGTCAAGAGGAATGAGAACAACATCAGCTCCTCCGCCGCGCTGGCATTTGGATCCATCGAAGAAGAGGGTCATTGGATACGACTCCTCACTGAGTGAAAGAGTGGCGATGAGTTCGTCGGGGAAATTAAAATTGGTAAATTGTTCCCCAGGTAAAGGGGCTTCCGCGAGTTGGTCTGCGATAGTTTGTCCTTTGATTGACTTCTGGTGTATAAATTCAAGGTCGAGGTCAGCGAGGAGCATAAGCCATCGGGCGATGCGTTGGTTTAGATGTGGTTTGGCGTACATATAATGAATGGGGTCCGCGTTGGTGATGACAAAAGTTTTGTGATTCAGGAGGTAGTGTCGGAGTTTGGTGGCCACGAATGAAAGGGCTAGGCACAACTTTTCTACATGTGTATACCTAGTCTCGTAATCCACGAGAGTACGACTTATGTAATAAACGGCTTGTTCGCGATGCTCGGAGTCACGATGTGCGAGCATGGCTCCTACCGCATGGTCGGTGGCAGAAAGGTAAAGGTAGAAAGGGCGATCGTCCTGAGGTGGGATAAGCACAGGTGGCTGCAAGAGATAGGCTTTGAGAGCCTCAAAGGCTTGGTGGCACTCTTCGCTCCATTGAAAGGCAATGTCCTTTTTAAGGAGGTGATGGAAAGGTTGACATCGATCCGAGAGTTGGGAGATGAAACGCCGGATAGATTGGAGTTTACCTTGCAAACTACGCAATTGTTTGAGGTTAGTAGGTGGGGGCATTTCTAGGATAGCTTTGACTTTAGATGGATCGACCTCGATGCCACGCAAAGAGACGATAAAACCAAGAAGTTTTCCCGAAAGGACACCAAAGACACATTTCTTTGGTTGAAGACGAACACAATATTGTAACAGGCGATCGAAAATAATGGTTAAAACATCGAGATGTTCACTGCGATGTTTAGATTTGCCAAGAAGATCATCAACATAATCCTCAAGGATAGTGTGCATAATGTCATGAAAAATGTAAGTCATAGCCCGCTGATAGGTCGCACCAGCATTCTTAAGGCCAAACGGCATGACACGATAACAGAAGGTTCCCCACGGAGTTATGAAGGTAGTTTTATGTTGATCGGCCGGGGCTACCAAAATTTGATTGTATCCCGAGAAGCCATCCATGAGAGAAAGCATCTCATGGCCCGCAGTGAGATCAACAAGTTGATCAATACTCGGGAGGGGGAAGTCATCCTTCGGGAAAGTGAGGTTAAGGTCCCAGAAATCCGTACATATCTGAAGTCCCCCCGTCGCTTTAGTGACAGGTACAATGTTAGAAATCCATTGAGGATAGTCAATAGGCAAGATGAAGGAAACGGAAAGGAGTCGTTGAAGCTCTTCTTTGACCAAGAGGGCAATGCGTGGATGCATTTTTCTTAGTTTTTGTTTAACTGGTTTGGAATCGGGTTTCAGGGTAATGTTATGGACAACAATGTCAGGATCAATTCCTGGCATGTCAGCGTAGGACCAAGCGAAAGCTTGGTTGCGGGCACGGAGAAAGGTAGTAAAGGCGGCTTGTTCTGATGCGTTAAGAGATTGTCCGATCTTCACAATGTGAGGATCTTCCTCTGTGTGGATGTTGATTTCTATAGTCGACTCATTCAACATGGTTTGAGTTTCAGATGGTAAGGCGCGTTGAATATAAGAGTCATCCGCACCAAGGTAAGTGAGGATGGAGTCGTCATCATGGCACTCAACAACATTAATGGAAGGTGAATCCTCTTCGATCATGTCTGGATACAGAAGGGGAAGAGAAGATGGGTCCTCATTATCACGTTGATAAGTGAGAGGACCCAGGAAGATAGCGTTTATGAAAAAAAAAGTTAGGAGGGATAGATTCAGGGTCTATCGACTCTGTGGGTGATGATGGAAAAATGGGTGATGATGGTTCGGAAGGGGTGACTTCGTCGTCTTCCCGGATACAACTGACACGAGGTTTCTCCGGTGTAAGTGTTTCAGGAAATCCAAGACCACTACGATCTTTGTGTTTGCGTGTAGTCACGGGAATGATTGTATGTCGGCCTTGTTCATAAAGACCAAAACCAAAACCTTTCCAAGCACAACGAGTCAGGAAGGTGAGAGCGAAACGACGATTTGTCAGGTATTGAAAATCAGATTGGAAGGGAACCACACCAAGGGGAGGTTCAGGGGTAATGGAGGATGCGTCGACACCCCCATACGTTAGGTTGGTGCGGCAATTAGGTGGCCCGTAGGAGATTACCTCCCCCACACGACGGTCGTAGGTAGGATGCGCATGTAACTGTCCGTACTCCTGTGGAGTATGGAAAGAGCTAACATTATATAGGTGATACTCCCCCAGCGTAAGGCATTGAAAAACATCTACTAAGGGGTCTGAGGTTGGGATGTTGTCTGCGGGAAAGGAAGTGGTATTTGCGACGGTGGTTTCATTGGTTGAAGGTGTAGGTGCGGTTGAGGTGGATGGTTGAGGTGTGGTTGAAGTGGATGGTTGGGTTGGATGAATGGGTGTCTTGACTGGTACAAGCACATCATTAGGGTGATATAACATATTACAGGTTTTGAAGGGGGGAGGATCAGCTTTTACGGTGTAGGACTTCCCCTCGTACTCAAATTTTATGCATCTATGTAAGGTGGAGGGAACGCATCCCATAGCCCGGATCCAAGGGCGGCCTAACAACATATTGTATTGGAATTCACCCTCAAGGACATAGAAGAGTTCGGGTAAAGTACGTGGCCCTACACGAATGTTAAGGATCACGGTGCCTAAGGTAGAAGTAATAGCATCATTGAATGACCGCAACATGATGGGGTTGGCACACATGCAGCTAGAAGGGATATTCATTTGTTGGAAGGCCTTTGAAGAGATGATGTTTAGGCTAGCACCCCCATCAATCATAACACGATGCACCCGAATGTCCCGGACATAAGCTGAGATGAAAAGAGCGGGGTCAGGATCTTCTGCACCAAAGTCGACAATTTCGTCTTCGGAGAAACTGACAGCAGCGGCTTGCTGTACAGAGACAAAAGTGGTTGGGGAGATAGGTTGTTTGGTGAGCAAAGCAACGTGATTGGGTGTTAAAATGGAGGCAACGGGAAAGGTTTCGTTAGGTAAGACCTCTATCCCTTGAAGAATTTCAACGAGAGCTTGTCGATGAGATTCAGAGGTCTGAATGAGATCATACAGTGTCATTTTTACAGGTGATTGGTGAAGCTGTTTGATCATGGTTCGGTGGGAAACTCCATTAGAGACGGGGTAGGTAGGTCCACGAATAACCACTTTAGGTGGTGGTGCGATCGGGATGGTGGATGGAGAAAGAGAGGCCGCAGGTGTGCTTTCTTTAGCTTTCCCATTGTTTTTCTGCCCTCGAGTAGCAACACTAATCATGTTAATCTCGTGAAAACGAGAGGAGGAAGACGGTAGGGATAAGTCATGGTCTTCGAGCGGTGGGGTTGTAATAATGATAGATCTTGGTGAGGCGGGGATAGGTGGTATAGGAGAGGGGATTGAAGCTAAAGGTCTCTCCCTTCGTAAGTTTTCTTTCTTAACCTTTCTATCTGAGAGAGGTGACTGGCGAAGAATGGCTTTCAAAGCTTTGCATCCCTCTACATCATGTCCTGGTGTGCGGTGGTAAGCGCAGATTTTAGACTCATCATAACCTATAGGTCGAGGTTTAGATGGATCATAGGGTCTAAGTGGGGGTAGGGAAATGGTCGCATTCTCCACCAACATAGCAAGGATTTTGGCGTAAGACCCTTTGAGCGGGTCAAATTCAGAGGAAGATGAGGCTATTGACTGGGTAGGTTTCGGTAATGACTGGGTATGGTTGATTTGTACGGGTGGTGGTTTAGCCAAGGGGTTTTGATAATTGGATTTAACTAAACGTGGCTTCTTCGACGTAGAAGTTATGTTTAGCTGGTTAGATGATGAGGCCACCGATGATGTGGTATCAGGAAACAACCACGGAGAAAGAGGAGTGACAGCAAACAAATCCTTTGATGATGGAGTTTGTTTAGGGTTGATAGGTGGACAGGATACGTGGGGTGACGGTGTTGATACACCCATGGATCTCTGTATGGGTGCAGAAGGCATAGGTCGTTTTAAAGAAAATGCAGGAGGTATGATATATTGATGCAAGGTGGAGGGATGAGGTCCCAATATGGAAGGTAGGTGTGACGGCGATGGTTTTAGTTGTGATAGAGGCATAGGTTGGGCTTGAGGAGATTGGGTCTATCTCCTAAGTGGATGGACGGCTTTACTTTTGGATAAATCTAACCGTTTAGGTGGGTGTGTTAGACTGGGAATTGGTGAGGTCCCAAGCGTAGGGGAAGGTTTGGTTAGGTCAATAGAGGTGGATGCAGGTATTTGGTAGAGATGAGGGGGGTGAAGATGAGGACATAGGCATTTTAAGCTTCTGTAAACACTTTGGGTATATGGTAGAGGCGTCTGGATCGGTCATCTGCATTTGAGTAGAATATGGTGTACTCAAACGTTCCCATAGGACTCGTCTATCTTCTGAGGGATGACAATCCTCACGTGTGAATAGGAACTTTTGTATGGAAGAAAGGTGGGTTGTGATTCCGGTCCACTGTGGGTGTAATACAGGGGGTAAATGAGGCACTGTATCCATGGGCGTTAAGAGGTCAACCGGTCGCTGAAAAGATTTAGGCGATGAAGAACTAATAGGTAGGAGGGCATGTTTGAGAGGATCCGTCATGATTAAAGAATTTGGTGATGCCGGTTCAAGGGGTTTCTCGTCTAAGGATGACAAAAGAAGTGGCGAGCCTTCCTCTTGTGCAGCAAGAGTGGTAGAAGGAGATGTTTGGGAAATAGATAAGTTAGATAACATCCGCTCACAGTCTTGCAAGGATGTGGTGTAAGAAGGCTCATCTGTGAGAAGAGAACTCTGGGCGGTTAATTCCTTTATGGGGAAAGGAACGGCAAGGATTTCGTCTTGTCTTGATGGTGGTGAAGGGGGTTCGGGTCCCTGCGTTAGTGAAGGGGCTTGATTCAGAATTTTCTCGATAGAGGCTTTTGGTTGGGAGTCGAAGACTGCATGGATTTCATGAACACTCTCCTCGGCTAAGATATCTTGGTTTATGTTACTGTTAGAAGAGTGATTTGGGAATGGTTTGTTGAAAATTTTCAAATTCCGGTTAGCAGGGGCGTTAGGATTATCGAGGGCTATATCCCCTACATCAACCATTTCCTGCACTATGTTTTTCAACATCTTGCAATTTTCATGACTGTGTCCCTTCACGCGGTGGAAGTTACAGAAGTCATTTTCTTTGTACCAAGAAGGTATAGCGCGGGTGGAATCAAACCCGGAGTGAGGTTTAACAGGAGGTAAGGTAATAGCTCCTGCTTTAAGCAATTTTTCCAATATCACACCATAAGTTTCTCCCAAGGGAGTGTAATTGATGGGCTCAGCTTTATACTTATAGGTGGTTTTTGGCGGGGTATTAGACGGTGGTTGGGATTTGACCATCACCGCGTGTACAGCTCCTTTTGATTTCGAAGCAGTCGATGTGTGAGGATTGGTGGTGTTAGGTTTGTTGGTGGAGTCTTGGGTTCGGAAATTGGGGTTTTTGTTGCGCAACCGCAATTTCTCTTCCTCTAAGGCTCGAATCTCTAGTTTTTGAGCCATAGTAAAGGCCTCATCGAATGTGCGGAAAGTTTGAATTTGGAGGGTAGGAGAAATGTGCTTAGCGCAGGCCCGCGTAAAGAGTTCGATAAGTTCGGCCTGAGGCAAGGCATACGTAAGTTGGTTGATAAGGCCCCGCCATCGTCCAACGAAATCTGTGATAGATTCGTCTTCAAATTGTCGGATAGCATAGAGGTCGGTGATAGATACTTTCTTGGCAATGTTAATGGAGAAATGATCCAAGAAAGATTGGGCTAATTGGTTAAAAGAGAAGATTGAGTGCTGGGTTAAAGCACTGTACCACTCCAAGGCGGGTCCTGATAAGGACATGGGAAAGGTGTGGAGTAGTAAGGCATCGTCATGAGCAATTAGATAGCAGGCATGTCTAAATGATCGCAAGTGTTGTTGAGGATCCTCCTTACTATTAAAACGAGTAAATTTTGGTAATTCCCATTGAGGAGGATATGAATGAAGGGGGACAGAAGGGTGGATAGGCTCCCGACAAACTTGCTCATATGTCAGGGCGCTACGGCTTCCTGAAACAGAAGCCTCCAGATTTTGCATCTTGTCCATCATTTGTTTGATTAAATCAGTAGTTGGATGAGATGATGGTGCGGTTGCCATAAATGGAGGAGGATTGGGCCAAGGGCCACCATTAGACAATGGTGGGGTTGAATGTTGATAAGGTATTGAGGATGAATATGTTGAGGTGACCGAATAGGGATGTCCTATATAAGATGTTGAAGTCACCGGGTACGTGTGTGGAAATGAAAAGGTAGGCGGAGCTTGAGAAGGGAAGCTTGTGTGGATAGGTGGCAGAGAGCAAGTTATGAAAGGAGCAGTCTGCGAGAAAGACGAGGTAGGAGCAGTCGGCGGTAATGATATGTTGGGCCCTAGATTAACCAAAGGAAAGCCAATCTATGCCGTATGAACCCCCGAAACCACTGAGTTTGGAGACGGGGCTAAGGATGCAGAAGGCAAAGCGGAGTTATCAGGTGGAGAAGGAGCTAAATGAGCAGCTATACTAATAGGCATGCCAACAAGGAGTTGACCATCGGGTGTACGGTCAGGGGCATGAGACAAATAGTATTGTACAGTGCTAGGATTAGCGTCCAAAAATTTCACAAATTCCTTATCTCCTACAGGGATTTTGGGAACCTCGCTGGTGTCCGTAGGATTCCCCACAGGATGTGAAGGGGGTGATTCAGGCAAAGGCACGGAGCAGGCATGTGAAACCATGGCTGCAGCTTGTTTCCGAGTGATAACAACCATGGACAAGAGTACACAGCAGGGATGTAATCTATCAGGAACAGAAGCAGCAACAAAATGTTGGAATTGGTGGGTTGCTGGTTTTGGGAACTGTGAAAGACAGTAACCGATATCGGTCAGGTAACCGATGTCGGTCAGGTACTATAGCCGACGTCGGTAGGTTAACCGATGTCGGTAGAATAGGACCGGTGTAAGAAGCTGTAGGAAGTTGCTGATTTGGGGTTAACAGTGCTTATTATACCTCTCAAGCTGTTCTGAAGTGATCACAGAAAACAATGTATGACAGAGAAACAGAACCACAAACAAGCAAGATGCACAAGAAAATTAACAGACTAACCCTAGGATTAGTTTTAATCACTTTGGGCTTATGCCTTAGATGCAAGATGATGTCAATCCTAAACAAAAGACTTAGGGGAAATGTCAAGTTTGTTTTGGCTTATAAGGTTACCTCAATCGGGCGGAGGAATACCGCGGAAAAGGGGGGATGTTTTGAGCTGTTGTGTTAATTATGATGTGATTCGGTATGTGTTGTGCAGTGAAAGTAAGATTAATTTCTTGTCAATACCGTGGATATCACCCCCACGTGTATGACCTGTTACTTAATCTACATTCACTAGAATTGAAAACAGCAAGCAAGAATGTGATGCAAGTGTTTTAAACCCAAATCGAAAATGATATTCGATGAAGCAAAGAAGATGACTTTCACTAATGCAAAGATGTGAAAGCAAGACAAATTCTTTTACCACAGATAACAAAATATCTTATGAATATTTAGAAGAAGAAAATAGCAAGTATGCTCCCTATATGAAAGCAAGCAAGAAATGAAAGAAACCCAGAATGGGTCCCACCGGGCGTGCCAAAATGTTTCGCACAGAAATGCTTCCGTTCCTGGAATAGAGTTGCTTCTATCCTTTCATTCCTTTGAGAAACAGATAAGGGTTAGGGCTAGGAGGAATACCTGTTGAATGTTGAGAGGGTGTGCGCGTACCGTAGAGAGAGATCAGATCGATTGCGAAGAACTCCTTTTTGTCTGGGAAGGACTACCTGCAAATAAGAATACAAGACCACCAGATTCTAATTAGATAATAAGTGAGGGAACTGCCTTGGGCCCAGGAAATATGAGACTTCCTTTCGAAGGTGGTCAGTTCCCCTGCTAATATGAATTAACACAAATTCTAACAAATAAGCTATTGTCCAATTACAATTTATTTACCTTGTTAGAATAATAGAGAAAAGGCTGGTCTTGGTTTTGAATCACAGTGACCGATGCCGGTCACTGTCACCGGTACCGGTTGCTGATAACCGATATCGGTAGGGGCAGTGATTTAGGGGCTTTGGTGAAGGTTGGCTATAAGATGGCTATAAGATAGCTATGGTGTTTATAAGGCTGGTAAATGATTGGGGATAGGTAATGAGGTGATGGAGAAGACTCAGAGAGTATGGGGGCTGTTCTTGGGGCAATGTAGGGGTAGAGGAATGAAAGTTAGATGGAGAGTGTTACCGGATAGTGGATCTGGGAGTAGACTTGTAATTACTGTGATTCAGAAGTCCAAGAAATATTATTAAAAGAACGTACAAGACAGTACTTACTAGTTCCTGATGAAGATGCAGGTTCAAGGACTGTGATGACGAAGGCAGGGTTCAGGCAGGATGATCTGACAATCCAAGATGAGCTATCTTCTCTCCCAATGCTTGGATGAGTGTCACTGGGCTCTGGTTACTCAGTTGCAGTCTTGGGCTTAATGTCCTTCTCTGCAAACTCCTCTCTTTTCTTCACTTGTCTCTGCTCGGCCAAGTGAAATCCTGATTCTTTCAATGACTTCTGATTCGGATCAATGAAAATCCAACCCTTGTTTTTGGTTGGGGGAGGTCATTTACAGGGAACCGATGGCGGTTACGTAACCGACGGCGGTCGAGTAGGAACCGATGTCGGTTAAGTCAAAGTGGGCTATTTTTAGTAAAATAGCCAACTTTCCCTCCTTTTCTCCCGAGGGATTAGTTGTGGGCTTGGTCAAGTCATTATGAGGTTGGTTTTGGGTGCGGGTGAGGAGTCATTAGTCATGGGTGTGGATGTAGACCAAGTTATAGGTCTTAATTAGGTTAGTTTAGGGTTAGGACTAGGTCATGATGAGGTGGCGAAATGAGGTGGCAGGTTTGGAGATGTGGATTTATTAATTATAAGGTAATTAATAAATAATTGTGTAAGGTTTAGGTGATGAGGCTAGGTTGCGAAATAAGATGCGGGGCATTCTTATTTTTCATTTTTTTTTCTCTAGACATGCACTAGATCTAAGCTACCTTTTATCATTTAACCCTAGCTATTGTGAGGGTATGCTATCATTTTGTGCACTTTGAGATTGACATATTTTACATTTATTAAATGAAATATTTCTATGATATTTGATGTGCTGGAAGAGAAACTTATATGATGGCCTTGGTATGCACAAATCTGAAAGTCTAAACCTTTTTGTTCTTGATACATATTTATTTTTACAATGATGTAAAGCTATTTATAAGCTAATGGAATGAACTTCCTTCTTCTTCATTGATTGTTGTTTGTGACTTATTTGTTGAAACTAACTAGTCTGTGAGCTATCATGTGGTGTAATGATTGTTTTACTTTCTTATACTTTGTATCAATGTTTTAAGATGAATGGTACGTGTAGCTTAGTATTCTTAAAATCTTTTTCTTATGAAATACCTAATCTTTGAAAGGATTTTTGAGGGCTTTAATGCATATTGCCTAAATGGATGAAACCATGTTTTTCTTTGAACCCGAGAAAGAATAATCCTAGACCTAAGGGTATCATAACTCAGAATTCACCTTTGTGAATGCAGTCTCTATCATGTTTAAACATGCTCTCCTATATTATATTAGCATTCAGTTCCAGGTTTGGTATTATGAAGTTATGTTGATGACTCATGATGTTTTCACTTCTCATTTGAAACTGGAGCATGTAATGTTGTCAAATCTATGCATTAGTGAATCCTTTTTTCTCCATAAATTATGCATAGAAACTTGTGTCACCTTTAGAATCCCTTTATGTCTGTATTGTATCATTTGTTTCATAATTCTTAATGTGGTTTGAAACACTAAAGCTTATGTATTTTGCATAACTCAAAAATGCTTAAAATAAACTTGAAGATGCACTCTTCTTAGTTGTATGGCTCTTGAAAATGGAGAAACTCATTCACTATTATCAATACTTGTTTAAGAACACTCATCTTCGTGAAGTCTAGGATGTTTATGCATCATGTAAATTGAGGTACCACTCTGATCTATAATCAACGGGTGCAAATTGTTCAATAGTGAGATTGCAAATCTGGAAGAGGAGTCACATCAGTTTAGCATGTTGTTGCAAGAGGTCATTTGAAGACAAGATCGTTATCTTCAACTTCTTTCAGGGAAAGTCTTATGGGTTATCCCCTCTTCTAATTTACTTATAGCTTGGGATGTACATGTATTTTGTTTGCGTTTTATTCACTTAAGTGAATTCCCATAAAGTATTATTGTAAAAGTCCCTTTAATTCTTCATAAATACAGGTAATTACTTATTAATTCAGTTTCTATTTCCTTTTGAAGGTGAACATATGTGATCATGTTAATGGTGATTGAACTGAGAAACTCAACACATAGAGTCATGTCATGGGGTAGGTAGAAGGAAATCAATTAGATCACATGCACCTGTTACTAAATTGGGACTGGCAATTTGACCCTCCATTCTGCATACCAGGATCCTGAAAATGTTGTTACAGAATGTATTCTCCAACCTAGTGGATCTGTAATGTGTTTTCACTAAAGACTTTGTGGTCATTCAATATAACACATTGAAATGTTAAAGCTCACATTTCTTCTACATGCTTTCTTCTGTTTCGCATTGCATCCTAGTACAACACTGTGTAAATTGATCAATCAAGGAAGAAGTTTTTGCCCCTCAAGATGTACCTGAATGTGTGCCAACTGAAAATGTGTGCATGGTTTCCCTCTCCGATCGATTGACCATTATAATGGTCATAGTTGTTATGGAGACATTGCTAACTTGATTTCCTGCACCATGACATTCTTCTCATTGTCATGCACTTTGCAAAATATGGTGTTAAGCTGAAAGGACACTGTTGCATCCTTTTCATATCATAGAATCTAAATAACTGCTGACTGCTCTTTAGATTGGAGCTGGTCCCGATAGCTTCATTGTTGCTTTCTTCTATATTGCAATGATTGGATACATACTTAAATCGGTTGACTATGTGTGAACTCATACAATTGGCTTACTACACTGACAGTAAAGGTTCCTTTCCTAATTTCTCTCTTGTGTTTGCCCCTCACTCGTATGTGCACTTCCTTCCTTGTACTTTGTACAAGAACTTTGATCATAGGTTTAAACTTGGAGTGTTCCATTGATGTGATCCCTGGCCCTATGGGTCGACCCGCGACAATAGATAGGATTCTTCAGATTGGCTTCCCCTCATATCTAATAATGGGATTGCTACACCATTCAATGCATTAGGATTACGGCTTGAACCCCATGAACGTTGGGTTGGAGAAACCTAATTTTGCTAATTGAAAATTTTTCTCACCAACATGTTGCAAATGGGGTTCAAAAGACCCGAAATATCGTGATGAATACGGGGTACAAAACTTATCCTTACAGGTCTCAGACACTGGAGTAAAACTGATAATTAGGATTATTTTGGTCAAATCCATAGTACATAGGTCAAGTTAGAGTTTGAAGAGGATGCCAGTACATTGCAAGCACGAAATAAACGAGAGTTGGATCTTATTCCTTAACTTTGTTGTGCTCTAATGCCTATAAATGTTCCTATTAGAGAACATTAGAACTCTAATAGTCCAGTTTACAATTTGTGAACTACCCAATGTCATAGTGTTGGCACTTGTTAATTATTGCATGCTCTTTCCTTTCTACAGTTCATTTCTCCTATGTACCTACATGAGATTATTCATTGAAGAGGGATCATCATAGCTGGTTAAAAGGCATGAGCCTTACTGAGTTTTTGTAACTTGTTTCACCTCTTAGATTGGGGTTTGTGGAGTTATTTGTTTTCCTTCTCACTAAGATAGTTTTTTTGTTTTGGGAATGCTAGGGATTTTGATATTGTGATTAATTGTATCAATCCCTGATTTTACAGTCTAAATAAGACACGAAAGAACACAATATTGTAGATAACATGATATAATTATGCAAGTAGAATAACAAAACCAGCTTGTTAGAGGAATATTCCAAACCATACTATAAGACTCAAATGCTCAATATGATGCTGAATTATTCCTCAGAGAAGAGTTATATGTAACAATCCTATATTTTGCCACACACGAAGGCCTATCCGAATATACATATGAGGGCATAGATCTAAATAACCTATGACAAGAAGATGGATTATGTAGGCCTACATATCTCGGCAACATGCATATCCAACATAGGGTATGGGACCGAAGGGTGTAGCTTAAGCCCCTTGTGTTAGGGAAATATGGGGGTAGCGGAATAGTGCTATGATTCAATAACAAAAAATCATGCACACATGACCTAAACAATTCCCCACAAAATCTACAACAGTGGAAGCATAAACTAGAATAATCCAAATCACACAAAAGTACACACACATAACAAGCATGGCACCGTGGTTCACCCAATGTGGGCTACGTCCACCAAAAATAGAGATCTCATATATATATATATATACTACTATATATATATATATATATATATAATATAACAAGAGATTACAAACTAACTCTTCTGTACAAGAGTACATGTATCTCTACAAGAGTATCTCTTCCTCCCAGATCTCCAACAAGAATTTGCGTGAGTACACTAAACCGTGCCTCATACCACCACTTGTGTCTCCTCCAGATCTCCAACCGGATCTACCCGAGTGCACTACAATTGTGCCTCTCAAACATAACCAGATCTCACATACCTGAAGCTACCCTGCCTCTGCCACTTTGCAGCCAAGCTCTCACTGTATTGTGAATCATGCAAACGAGACCTCTACAATATCTAGATCTACATGGATCAACAATACAATACTAGATCTACATGGATCTATAATACAAGATCTCACCAGCATGTGGATCTACAAGAAGAAACCCTATGTGTTTTGCATACTATGCAAGCCATTACATGAGACTAAACAATACAAAGGAAATACAGTAGAAGACGTTACCCTCTTCTCACCATTCAGATGTACCTGCTATTTCCTTATGAGTCCATCTCTTATCCATGTATACTCTATCTTCATTTAACATGTTCTTTCATTTTTCTTCTTCTTCGTCTTCATCCTCTCAATCTCAGAGAATCAAGGATCTAATCCGATCCTTCTCATTTTTTTACTTAAGCCCTAACTTTCACGCTTATATATAAATATATAAACTTAGGGCACCTTAGCTATGCAATTACATCTAATAGATTTGCTTTTAAACAAAATCTATATTTAAATCCCGTGACTAAAAATAAAACACATTGCACAGGTAACCGACGTCGGTTAGACCTAACTGCTGCCAGTTCCCACTTGCTCTAACCGATGTCTGTCCGTCTGACCGATGACGGGTCGCGGGTACCCACTTGCTCTGACCGAAGTTGGGCTTGTCTGACCGATGACAGTTCTAGTTGACTGTGTCAGTTCCCCTTTGACTGATGACGGGTTGTTGTACTACCAGTCACTTTCCATTGTATGCTAACTGTGAAGCAATCTAGCTCCACAACCTAACAATCTCCCACTTGGAGATAAATTTCTGAATCTTTGTACCTATACCTGTACATCACCATCCTCAACACACTGTGAAGACCATCTATTATTTCCTTCAACAATTCTCTCAAAAAAAAAACCAGGAAGATCAAAACCATCTTCTCAAACCGAGAAGATGAAATCATGAATTACCAAACCTGCATGAAGCTACAACTGGTCTGTGACACCAAGCGTCAAGCTCCCATTGAATCATAACACCATACCAATTGTTGGTATCAAACAAACAAGCCAACCTAGCTCCTTATGCAACAAGCCATCATGACTAGCACACCTGTAAGAGCTCCCACTCAAACTGAAGTTCTAAGCTTAAATCGCATTCGTAGCCATACCTATAAAACCAACCATTTTCTCCATCCATCTATCCATGTCTCCATGTAGCCACCAATGTAACTAACCAAGTCAAGTCAAACTGGGATATGTAAAAGTAAAACAAGATCCTGGGTAAAGAAAACCCAAATGAGTTCTACTTGCAACAGTGGGTGATCAATCCACAAACCTGCATTACTCAAAGAATCCAATCACTGCAATTAGAAAATCCAACCCTGCATAAAAAACCAGCATGTCCAATACTATCATCTATAGATAGCATCTCTCAAGGAGTAACATAGTAACCAAGAGGAAATACAAACATTCCCTACTCATGCTCAAGGCATCCATGTGCAAATCAAACATCTGCATCATCATAGACTCAAAAAAGTGAATCTACCCAACATGTACAAAATCACCATGTACATCTATCCATATCACTAGCTCTCTAGAAGCTCCAAGTCTAGAACCGACTACTCCAAAGCCGAATATGAGTCCTATGCTCATCAATGTAAATAAAAAAACATCCATGCTAAACCATGCCACTAATACCAAGTATAAATATCAGCATACATGTCATCAACATACTACATAGATCAACCAAGATGAAGGCAAAATAAGGGAACTGTCTAAAAATGGTAAATAAACACTACTGTTAAACATGTGACCAAATCGACCATAGTTTCATAAATAACCCTGGTCACTTCCTGACCAACCATGGTTACCAGATGACCAACCACAGTTAATCCTAACCGACACAAGTCTTTGTAACAATTAGATTTTCTCTTTTAACCCTTAAAACTATGAAAAATTTCTCTATCATCTTCACCCAGCTGAATCTAACCATCAACTATAATCCCATAGGGATATGCAAGCACCACAAAATAAACTAGAAGTGACATCACAAAGCAATAAATTCAATATACCTACAAATCCATAACTGTCCTCCAAAACCAACTAGTGCCTTTGCCACTCTTAACAATAGCAATATCCCCTCACTCTGCATGTGCATCATGTATCCAATCTTGTAATGCCAACAACCATGGCTTGCTCCCACTGAACATGAAATCCCTAGCACTACCTCTAACACCAAGCTCAAAAGATAATATGTCAGTGAGAAATAAAACTAGATGAAAGAGAATATAAAATGATTCCCTTCTTATCAAAGAATACTTCTACATCACAGAAGTTTGGACTTCTTGTGAAGTAGATGAATCAACTTGTTTCCATCCATATGTACTCAACATCTCTCATTACCTGCAACTGCGTCTAACCATGAATTTTCATTGAGGATCTCATCCTTAGACTAGAAACCCTTCTCCTCAAGATTCCACACAACCGGGAAATAAAATTCAAACAACACTGAGAAACCATGGTGTAAATTTGTGCACATAATCCAAACATAATATCAGTTGCTCCAAACGAAAGAAATAAAACATGAACAATATAGAGATACCTGACTTAAAGTCTCAATGGACTAACCGAGCCAACTCTGTCCTTTTTCTAATCTAAACATTAAAGTGATCAACTCTATTTCTACCTGTACACAATGTGCTAGAAACCAGATCCTCCAAAACAGGACACTGAACCAACTACCCTCTCTTACTGCAAAAAACAATGTACAGATAAGTTGCCACAAAGACCAACTACAGTCATCCCATAACCAACCATGGTTAAATGACCAGTATCGGTTCCTCTGTGACCGACCTCGGTTCCCAAACTGATGTCAATGCTATTGGAACAAACCCAACACCACACAATTTGTCATAGTACACCACACCAGGTGCCTACTTCAACCGAAGCTGATATTTGAGCTAAGCCAGTCATTTCAAGAAGAATCCAAATCTCGTACAAAAAATGATACAACAAGTCCATGCAATAAATTACATGAAGATGAAACACATCACCTTATAAGTACCAAGACACTCAACCACATCTTCAACTAAAGTACATGTTTCTATGATGGAAACCTCGTCCTTGATCTGTACTACTTCCTCTCTATCAAAGCCCGTGCATCTAACTATACCAAAGGATGCATAACTGCTCCTGTATTTCATTCTCAGATCTAGATCTATAGTCCCAAACATGCATGTGCACGAGATAAAACCATGCCTCAATAACCGTATCTGTAATTTGACCAACATGTTTGTACCTCCAAGAACTAGGAACCCCTTAGAAAACAAGATACATTCTATGCATCTTTCCATTCTTTCAGATCTATGATTTTCTGTTTAAAACCAGGCTACTTTGTAACTGACCACATTTACCCTGTAACCGACCATGGTTACCCTGCCGATATCGGTTGCCACATAACCAACACTGGTCATTGTGTTCTCTAGCCTCCTTACTCTTCCAGCTCCCACTTGAGATTAAATCTCTTCCTATGATCTTTTCATCAGGAAAAACAAACGCTGCTCTAATACCAGTTGTTGGGATTTTGGGGAGAATGGAATAGTGCTATGATTCAATAACAAAAAATCATGCACACAAGACCTAAACAATTCCCCACAAAATCTACACCAGTGGAAGCATAAGCTAGAATAATCCAAATCACACAAAAGTACACACACATAACAAGCATGTACTATGGTTCACCCAATGTGGGCTATGTCCACCAAAAATAGATATCTCATATATATAATATAACAAGAGATTACAAACTAACTTTTCTATACAAGAGTACATGTATCTCTTCCTCCTAGATCTCCAACAAGATCTGTGTGAGTACACTAAACCATGCCTCATACCACCACTTGTGTCTCCTTCAAATCTCCAACCAGATCTACCTGAGTGCACTACAACCATGCCTCTCAAACATAACTAGATCTCACATACCTGAAGCTACCCTGCATCTACCACTGTGTAGCCAAGCTCTCACTGTATTGTGAATCTATAAACAAGACCTCTACAATATCTAGATCTACATGGATCAACAATACAATATGATCTCATGGATCTACAATACAAGACTAGATCTACATAGATCTATAATACAATATCTCACCAACATGTGGATCTACAAGAAGAAACCCTATGTGCTTTGCATACTATGGAAGCCATTACATAAGACTAAACAATACAAAGGAAATACAGTAGAAGACCTTACCCTCTTTTCACCATTCAGATGTACCTGCTATTTCCTTTTGTCCATCTCCTATCCATAGAGATTATGTCTTCATGTAACCTATTCTTTCTTTTTCTTCTTCTTCGTCTTCATCCTCTCAATCTCGAAGAATCAAGGATCTAATCCGATCCTTCTCATTATTCCACCTAAGCCCTAACTTTCACACTTATATATAAATATATAAACTTAGGGCACCTTAGCTATGCAATTACATCTAATAGATTTTCCTTAAAACAATATCTATATTTAAAGACCGTGACTTAAATTAAAACACATCGCACAGGTAACCGCTGATAGTTCTGGGTGACCATGTCGGTTCCCCCCTTGACTGATGATGGGTTAGTTTATTTCCAGTCACTTTCCATTGCATGCTAACTATGAAGCAATTTAGCTTCACAACCTAACACCTTCCCTTCAGTACAACATTGTCCCCAATGTTTGGAAGCCTTGGATGTTGCTGCACAAATGCTTCATCCTCCCATTATGCATCCTTAATATTCATATTCTTCTACTTGATTAGTTACTCGAAAATGATTACGTTCCTTAATATTTTGGTATATGTCTAAAGAATACCTCTAGTTTCCAATACAATCCTTCCTTCCTCACCCAATTCAGGAAGCATTGACTAGGTGGAAATATATTACCTAATAACTTTCTTAAAGTAGGAAACATGGATGAATGGATGTATTTTTCTTCTTGAAGGGAAATTTGGATTATATGCCACACTACCAATTTTCTACAACACTCGGTAAGGATTATAGTATTTAGGATCAAGCTTATTATCCTTCTTTTGTTGTTTTAATGATAATTGCTTATATGGATGCAATCATATAAAAATAGTCACACTCTTCAAAGCATCACTCACTACGATGTTGATCATCATGTTGCTTCATGTGGTTTTTTAACCTTGCCAAATTCTCTCTAAGACTAGCGATTACCTCATGTTGGTGCTGAATGTTATATTTGATTTCTCTCACCTTCGGTTTATCTTTCAAGCTAGAGATCAGTGATGGGAGATGGTACCTGTAAATTTCTATAAATGGAGACATTTTGGAAGATGTATGAAATGAAGTATTATACCACCTTTCTGCAAGTGGAAACCATTGCACCCAATGTTCTTATTTATCTAAAGTAAAACATTGAAGATATCCTTCTAAACATTTATTTACCCACCTAGTTTGTATATCTAATTAAGGATGATAAGATGAACTCTGGGCCAATTGGGTACCCAAATAAGAGAAAAAATTAGTCCAAAAATTTCTTGTAAATATTGAATCATGATCACATATAATAGTTTTGGGCGTGTTATGGAGATTTTGAATCGTGTCCATAAATGATATGACAATTGTACTAGCTGTTAAACAATGAGCCATGACACATAAACGATCATACTTGGTAACTCTATTCACCATGACCATGATGACACTCTTATTTTTTGATTTAGGAAATCCTTTGATAAAATCCACTGATACTTGTTCCCATCTCTCGCTAGGAATAAACAAGGTTTGGAGGAGACCTGGTGTCTTAATGGTCTTACCCTTATTACATTGACACACCACAAATTCTGCCACTAATTTTTGAACATATCCTTTCAACCCCCCCTAAAATAAATAAATATATAATAAGTTATCAAGAACCCAGAATGGCCACCTAATGGAGAAAAATGGAGCTATGAAGGAATATGGTGTTTATGTGTAGATTTATTATACAAAAAATTATCCTCCTTCCATATAAATTATTCTAATATGGTTAGATTTTTCTAGAGATTATGAATGAGATTAGGGGTTGCTACATCTTTATGCCATTCTTCCCTTGCTTGATCTACCCAATCTTCATTTAGTATAGAGATGGCACATAAAAATTCTTTTGTGGACTTATCCCTCTGAGAGAGAGAATCAATGACCACATTTTGCTTCCCTTTCTTATAAATAATCTCAAAGTCATACCACAACATCCTCATGACTCGTTTTTGTTTCTCTTCTGAATATACTCATTGCTCCAAGAATTATTTTAAATTATCATGATTAATTTTTACCTTGAAGTGTCTACCCATCAAGTATGGTCTCCATTATTTGATTGCATGTAATATTGCCATTATTTCCTTCTCATAGGTAGGCTTAAAAAAAAAATCCTTTTATCTTCTAGCTCTCAAATGCTATGGGATATCCTTCTTGCATGATTACTGCTCTGATCTCACTTCTTGAAGCATCACATTCAACTATGAAGGTCTTGGAGAAATCTTGGGTTGCCAATACTGTAGTAGTGCACATTTCCACCTTTAATTTTTCAGATGCCCTAGAAGCTTCCCCATTCCAATGAAATGAGTCTTTCTTCAATAATTTTTTGATTGGTGCTACTATACTGCCATAGTTTTTGAAAATCTGTAATAGTACCTTGTGAAACCTAAGAAACCTCAAAAATGATCGAGAGTATACCACCATGGCTTGGATCTTGTGGGGGTATACCTTAATGTTAGGAAACAAGGGATAAAATAGGTGTAACAATCCCACATAGAATCAAAATAGTAGAAAGTAATATGCAGAAAGATATTACAAATATCAAATAAAAGTGTAGAAAATAAAAGAACACAACATGAAGATGATATTTAAAATGGTTCACCCAATTTCAAGTACATCCACCAAGAATCACTTGCTTATATTTTATTACAAGCTACCTCTTTGTCTCAATACAATACCCAGATCTATTTGGAGTTGTGAACAAAAAAATCTCCTGAATTCAAACTTGAACTCACACATAACTACAATGATATGTCATCCCTACATCGATAGGAAACTACTTAAGATTTTTTACAATACTGTGGGTACCAAAAACTATGTGCCAAAGCACCCCCATTCAACCATGGGTCAAAAATCACTCCCATAATGAGAAGAGCATGTTTCCAAGATATCGGGCACATTTTCTAGGCCAAAACAAAAATTAGTGTATAATACCCCAACAAGAAAACTATGGATATTGTACAATACTTTTAGTGTAGCATCTTCAACACTTCCACACATGAAAAAAAGCTCCACAACATAATAGTTAACACATTCATTAGCGAAAATATATTCCAAGTATTCCACTTCTTGTACTCCAAAATAATACTTGTAAGGATTGACATATATTTTATGTTTTTTGATGGCTTATAATATTGTATTGACATGATGTAAATGTTTCTCCCATGTCTTTTTCTAGATGAGGATATCATCAAAAAATACCAAGACAAACTTCCATAGGAATGGTCAAAATATTGAATTCATCAAACTCTAAAATGTGGATGGTGCATTATTAAGACCAAAAAGACATCACTAGGAATTCATAATGCCCTTGATCAGTTATGAAGGTTGTCTTATGAATATCTTATTTATTTACTCTAAATTTCTTGATACCTAGAACACATATCTAGCTTTGTAAAATAAATTGTCCCATATAACTAATCTAGGAAATCATCAATGACCGGAATAGGAAACTTATCTTTGATAGTGTACATGTTAATTTCCTATAGTATGGAAACATGCACCATATTCAATCCTCGCTGAACACCATTACCATTGGAGAAGAATAAACACTCTAACTATGATGAATATTACCCATCTCTAACATTTCCTCCACCATCTTCTCATTCCCACTCTTTTTCACACATGGGTAGCTATAAGGTCTGATGTTGGTGGGTTGGCTACGTGGAATTAACTAAATTACATGATCATGATATTTTTCAGGAGGAAATCCTCTAGGATACTTGAAGAAAACTGCATGTTGATCAATAACTTCTAAAATTCAGGATGGACTACCATTTTTGGTGGCTGAACTTCCATGTAGAATAATCATTCTACAAATCCTTCATCCTCCCTTTTAAGAATCATTTACATTTGATGAGAAATAACAACCTGAGGATTTTTTGTTAGTATTCCTTGAATTTAAAATTATTTACCCTTGGAATGAAAGTGCATGAGTAATTCCTAAAAAATTAGCTCTATGGTGCCCAAATTTTTGACCCACTGGAACACCTAAGATGATATCAGCTCTACCCATGGGAATAACAAACATCATAGATTCCAATGTGTAGTCACCCATCATAAGTATAATTTAATGGTGTTTACGTGAACGTTAGACTATCCCACCATATGCACTCATTACTTAAAATTCAAGTGTTGGGTAGATGAAACAATGTATCCTTGCTGTTAGCTTATGATTGATGGAATTATGTGTGCTTCTCGAATTAATCAATATTGTCACCTTCTGCTTCTTAAGATAACCCATGACCAAAAGGGTTTCTGGAGTGCTAATACTTGATAGAGCATGGAATTAAATATTAGGCTAGGGATCTTCTGATTCTTCCTCTAATTTTTTCCACTTAATTGTTTGATTTTTCCTCATATTCTTCTTCAACATCAGTCCCTTCAATGTAAAATATTTTTTCACATCACATCTACAACTTGGTCCATATTTACAATCACATTTTTAAAATAACCCTTTTTCTCATTTTTCTTCAACTTTTTGAGGTGTTAGTCGAACTGGGTGAGGGTACGATGTAGGAAAGGTGTTACGATCTTTTATGTTATTGAAAGTATGCCTTCTACTAGAAATAAATTTTTCCTATACCATACACTCCATGATAATAGAATCTGAAACCTTGAGTGGATTAAACATGTGTACCTCATGCTCAATGTGGTTCTTAAGATCCCCAAAAAATAGATCATTCAGATAGTCTTCAATAATATCCTTCACACGCAAGGAAATATTTTGGAATTGATGGATATATTACTTTACAGAGGATATTTGTCGTAACTTTGATAATTGAATGAAGTAATTCTATGACACATTAGAACTATAGTTTAATTGAAGCTCTTTGTTAAAAACTGTCAAAGTGACACTTAGACCATTCTTCATCCTTTGAACACATAACCAATGATAACAGCCAAATTGGTCATTTTTTAGATATAAGGATGCCATGGTCACAGTTTTCCCAATGGGTTTTGATGGAAATCAAATAAATTATCCATTTGGGTGATCTAATTGAGTGGATCCTTTTCATTAAATTTGCTTATTTCTACTAGAATAATTCCCCGCCATTTGTGAGAAGATCTACCTAATGTGTAGAGGATCCTCCTTGGTTGGAGTGATTTAGACCTACGTAAGTATCACTAAAGGAACCCATTTGACTATAATTGGGATTTTTTTTGAAAGAGTGAGCAACAAATCTTACTTCATTGATTGAAAATACGACTGAATTTCATCCCTAAAGATATCTTTAAGATGAAGAAGCTCATTATTGAGGTCATCCTTGCCCTATTATTTACCCTTTCCTGAAGTTGGATGACTACCTCAGATACTACTGAACAAGAATATTATCAATCCATATATTCCTTATTTGGTGTCATTCCTATAGTTTCTTTACCTTTTGCTTGGCCTCAAGTTGATCTACTGGTCGCAATGTAGGGTTTGGGACCCGGGGCTGATGAAATAGGGAAAAACTTTATTGATTGGGGTTTCATAAATTTAGTGGCCGAATAGAGGAAATCATAAAGAAAAACCCCTAGCTATTTTTTTGAAATATTTCCAGAAATATAAGAAGCTTATAAAAATGTAAAAAATTACACCCTAGGTAGTCAATTTATGAAAAAACATAAAAATTCTATAATGTTTGTGAAATAACTCAAGAATGTTTGAAATTTGGAGTACATCTTAATTGACCAATTTTTCTACATAACACAAAAAATTGCATAAATATTATCTACCGATTTTGATATATATCCAAACCTTCACAACCAGGTTTTGATGTTCCTCTGGCCTAGCTCAGGACCTTATACCACTTGTAATGTAATTACTTGTATAAATCAAAATATAAGCGGCAATAGAACACAAAATTCAACAAGATTGTAGATAAATGATAGCAATATTCAAATAGAATAACTTAGCCACTTCGAGGGGCAACCTCAAAACCATACAAAAAGACTCAACTGATCAATATGATGCTTAACTACTACTCACTACAACCTATATATACAAATCCTATGCTATGGCCAACACCATAGACGACCTACTAAACATATGAAATCATAAATGAATAACATGTGACAAGAAGATAGATTATGTAAGCTAAAAGTCGGCACTACATATCCAATGTAAGTTATAGGACTAAGGGCGTAACATGGATCCTTGTTCTCATGGCTTCTTGGGGAAGCCATGAATGATATTTTGATGCTCCGTTCCTTGAGGGAGGTAGAAGGAATTCCTATTTAGTTTAGGAATCTCCTCCTATCATTACTAAGGAAGCATTACATGGCTTGAAAAGCTTTGGTAAGGAGGAGAAATGGAGGAATAAGAGTGAAAGGATGATGGTGGATTCTTGGAGATACATTTAGAGGTTGGTCTATGGCTCTATTATTCCATATACCTTGGTACAGTTGTGATCAATATCCCCTCTTCCCATTTCTATTATTTTCTTGGTTATTGTGAATTTGAGTCTTGTATTGGTGTGTGTTTTTCATCTCTTGTTACCCTTGTCTTGATTTATTGAAATACTTGTTTTTCTTGGAATCTTCGAGTGGCATGATACCCATATTTCCCATGGGCTTGGGGGAGGATATTATTCATTCTATTTGGGGGAAAGACATATAATGATTCATGTAAATTTGGACGTAAATGGGCATTCGATCTTGTGGTGTTTTGGATCATGGAAAAGTGATGTTTGGAGCTCTTTAATGTTGTTGGAGATGGTTCATTTTGGGAAAAGCTCAAAATTTGAGCATATTCTTCCCACTTTATTGTAAGGCTTCTCTTCTTTCATTATTAGGTGCATTTTGGTTTCATAAAAAGTTGTACTATTAAGTATTTCAATTATTATACCCCTCAATGGAAGAAGAATTATTTAGCTGGTTTTTTTCTTATTTGAAATAAAGATGTATCTTGAAATAGGAACTCTTAATTCCCTTGCATATTTTTGTTTGTAAGGAAGGAATCTTATTCTTGTAATAGGAGAGAGGAATCCATAGTTATGTTTATAGAATAAAAATACTTAATAGTACTCTGGTAATTCAAGTTATAATATCACATTATTAAGCATGAGTAGTAAAATATGTAATTTGGGGTTATTCTTGATGTCTCACTAAAGAACATGAAGAGAATGGTTATGTACATTCTAAAGAAGAAATAAAAACCAAAATAAACTTATTTACTTAATTGCTTTTGCTATAATTTTGTATTCGAATTTATTTTCTCATTCATTAACATGATCATGTCTTCTATCAAAGAAAAGAGAATCACTGTCACCAATACAAGATGATTCTGTTATTAAAGAAAAGAAGACCAAATTTTTATACACTTGTCATTGAACTCAAAAAATACAGTAAGGTATTTAAAAAAATCTATGGCCTCTAGTTAATACTTTCTTTCTGTTATTATTTTTTAAATTATTTGGCAAAGTATAAATTTCATTGTTATATCAATGGTCATACAATATTGGGGTTGTAAGGAATTCTTAAGCATGTTCCTTTGGTTATTTACAAGATATAAAATCATAACTTTGACAAGTTTAAAAACAACTATTTGGTTGTAAAAAGATGATTCAAAAATTAATCTTTTATATATTTTATTTCTTGAAAACATTCAATTTTATGTATATATTAATTAAAGAAAATACAGCCTTTTTTTCCTTATCCAAATAAATATTTAGCAATCTCTAAATATCAAAAATGATATATACATCTAGGGGAGAGGACCCTATAACCGTGCACCTAACTTTAGGGGCATGTAGATATATGTAGGTATGTCACTAGCATAAAAAAATAATATCATTATAAAGCATATGATCGTGCCATATCAACATTTTTCTTTCACGTGTTTATTTGGAGGGGAAATTAGTTTTTGAATTGATTTAATATGAAGAAAATAAATATAAAGCATTTGAAAGAGGGACTAATGACTGAGTGCCCTATGTGTCACATTCTCGTTAACTCTTAAAAAGTGAACAACTATTGGTACTTTTGTCAACAACCTATGGTGAAAATAAATGTACATGTTTTGGTGCATCAGATTGGTTATAGGGTCCTCTCCCATATATATAAAATTTTTAATAAAACAAAAAAAATCCTCTTGAAGGGAGTAGTCCGTAAGGCCGACCCTAGCCCCCACCTCTATAAGGTGTGCCTTTGGGGTTTCCATGTGCCCTTATTCTAGCAGCCACCCTTCCACACTGCCCATTTCTACCCCTTCCTCCAACTCCATGATTCATGGCCTCCTTGCCACCATTTCTCTCCATCTGCAAAGGCCTTCACCCCTGCCATGTGAAAAGCAACAAAATAAATTTAAAAATTTAAATAGAAGTATGTATTTAGGAAGGGAAGTTTGACATCATATTAAAAGTTTTAGGTTTTTATTGCAAGTCTATGAATCTATGGTGGTTAGAAAGAAAAAACAATGTTAATGATATTATTAAACATATCTCATTTCCCTTACAAAGCCCTGAGTTGACTAAAATCTTGGGCATTTGGAAAATATGGTTAATAAGATTTTCCTCTCACGTGGAATACTTAATAATACGATTTTGTGTTAAGTAATAAAATAAAATTTGGTGATGAATGTTAAGAGATGGGAATATTTTTATTCATCAATAATGTATCCTAATATATTAGTTGGGCCTCTTTTGGTAGTTAAGCATATTCATGGGACTCTAAGAATATTCAAGTGCCTTAAAAAAATTACTACTAGCAATCACATGTGTACAATGTAATGTGAATCCCGAATGGTATATGTTATTTGATTTATAGGGATAGTTATTACTTTTGTAGTTGATGTTGATAAGGGGTGTGCTTGAGTGTTGTAAGTTTAGATATATAGATGAAGCATTACATTTAAAGGTTCTATCTTTATATTTCAAATTGTTACAAATTTGTACAAGTACATTTGCAAATCTTATATCATGAGTGGTATCGTTTTGAAGACTATTTTATTTGAACTAAACATGAATATCTTTGATACATTTGATACTTCTTTGGATGGTTGATTACTTTTGTAGTTGATGTGGATTGTTTTTTTTTTTTGGGAAATTGTGTTAGTGTTGTATCAGTTGTTTGGTTGGTTTTTTGTTGAAAAATCCTTTTTTTTTACTTTGCAAATCTTATATCATTAGATATAATCTAAACATGTATACATGAAGACCTTCGTACATTTTAAGATTTTATATCATGAGTGGTAGACTTTTGTGGCCAATTTTATTTGCACTAAACATGAATACATTTGATACCCCTTGAATGATACTCCTGATTTGGATACAAAAAGTGTTGAGTAAAGTAGTAGTGGAGGTGGTATCATAGTAGAGGGTAGTAATTATGATGAGTTGAGTGATAGTAGTATTGACTCCTCCTTTCTTCTTTCCCTAGGTGTTGGTATGTGTGCCATTTTTGAGTACTTTTCGAATGAAAAATGAGGGGAAATGCGTAGATTTGAAAGAGAGGGAACTCTAGAGAAAGATGTGAATGTCAGACCATGCCTTTCAATGGTTCTAATGTTGAAAGTTGCTCTATCCAAAGTAATTCCCCGAGACTTGTGGATAGTTAATCTCTTGGCCATTTTAATTAGCAATTATCTTTGATTCTCTGTCGATATAGTGGGTATAGGAATATGTAACGGGTTGGAGGGATCTAAACATGGGTCATTATATCTATAAATTTTGACAACAACAAATAAAGGTAATGTTGGTGGTGGCATTGATGTGTCATAGACAATGTCAGTGATTATTCCTGTAGCACCCTTTACAAGGCCTACGTCTACCCGTAAATTAGCAATAAGAATGATTTTTTATTATTTGCATAGCATAAATTTGTGTTCCAACTAATCATCATCATGATCTCATGTTGCACCATGTCTGTTACTTTCAACAATGGATTGGGAGAATGGAACGTTCAATGATTTAAACTTTACTCTTTACAGTTAGTGGGACTTTTTACATGGGGAATATTGTGGACACAAAAAAAATTGGCATTAGGTTCAAATTAAACTAATGAGTGACTAACCCCATGAAGAAAGTGGACGCTTAGGTAAAATTACTTGATTCTCTAATAAATCTATGTGTATTATTATCATTGTGTCAATCGGTCTAGTTAAAACATTAATTTCTTTCCCTAATTTTTAATAAATCCATGGAGGAGGATTTTATGAAATCGTATGAAACTAACTATATGTTGAGAATAATGGATGAATTTTGGCACTAGATTGCTACTTAGAATACAAATAAAACACACAATAACGTAAAAACTTAACGATTAGTCATAACTTTTATTTTCATCGCAAGCATCATGGAAAACACCATAGAATATTTACTAAATGTTTATAGAGTCACGTACAAAATAAATTTACCTAATTATTGTCTAGTTATGAGAGTACATATTTGGGTAAAATAGCCTAAGTTATGGGTTAATTTTTGGGGCATTATTCGTAAATGCCCATAAAACATTTGTAGACACCCAAAATTAGGTTATACTGAATCCCATTACCCCTTTTCAATCAAATAATTCTACACTGCACCTAGCTATGACCTCTTTCTATACATTAATATTAATTTAATTACTCATTGTTAAATTAATCCGCATCCTCGCACTATTATTATTTTAATTACCTTAATTAAACTAATATCCACCTCATCTTGCCACATCATCCCTCCACCTCATCCTAAGACCTATTCTTAGCTACTATTAATGAACCTAGACTAAGTCTCCACTTATCGTAACCAACTAGGACTATTTCTAACCCTAACCATTCATGACTTATTAATCTTATAACACAATTCCATGCTCTTATTAATGCCACTCAACACTCTAGACCCGAGAAAAAATCAAGCTCACACCAAAATTAGCATAGATCAGGTTATTTTTCAAAACATGGACCAATTCTCCTTAACTGATGTTAGTTTTCTCTCGGTCTGGCACCAATGGTTCCCTAACTGTTGTCGGCTAGGTTAAATAAGAGTTTGTAAGTATTTGTTTCAGGTTCTGAATTTGGATTCTTTGGCTTACGCTTCTTACATTCACATGTTTAAGCACTTCTATGCAACCTGTACAACCTTCTAAAGCATATGACATCTTGTTATACATCATATGGTTCATCCATAGATTCTTCTAGATCTCCAACACACATATCAGAAGGCACTATGCCGCTTTTTTGCTATTTTCTCTCTAGATCACCACCTTTTGCAATAAACACAACCATCCACTTCCTGGATACATTTAATAAGTAAGTGATTGTCTCTCCTTTGTCATTTCTATTTTCTTAATTTTTTTTATTAAGTTATCTACCAGTCATTTTATTATTTACCTTACCTAGATGTAATCCTTAGCAGCCTTTGGCCATCCAAACTTCTTCCCGTTTTCCCTTCCATACCTTTCCGAAACCCACCTATCAGTATCTCTGAGTCTTAACAAGAATTTCACGAACCTATATTATTCCCTAGCACTCCATATGCAATCATAGAGAGATGCTCAATTCTCAGTTATTGGCATTATCACCTAATTTCCCCTACTGACACCGGTCACCCAACTGAGTGTCGGTCACTACCCAATACTGGCATCGGTCACCTAACCGACATCGATCTCTGAGACTATCAATAGTTCTAAAAACCAGTGAGCTCATATCTCTTTTCAAACTACCAAGAACCTAACCATACCTTGCCTAGACCTCTGTAATAGCCTTTGTCACACCTGTAAACCTCCATCCACCTACTACCTTTCTCGGATTTAGTCGTATATGAATTTATTAGACTATATTTGAATTATTGTACTTGTGTAGGATACCTAAACTATATAAATACAGTAGGCCTCATTTATTTCATGTTCTTAGCAAGCATTAAATTGTCTTAAAACGTGGATTGACAACCTTCTAAGAAGTATCTCACTTTTCAGATCTATGCTCTCACTAGGCAATCCACCAATTGTTACTTTTAACTTTGTTTTGTTTGTATTGTTTTCTATTTCAGGTCTTTCCTCCTAGCCAAAGGGAAGCTCACACAATCAGCTTGGATCAAATTCTACAGCATGTGCAATGCCTTCTTCCATCTACATAATCATAGGTATTCCTCCTACGCACTATTACCTTCTTATTTGTTTTATCACATTACTTTGAGGTGAAATATTTTGGCATGCACAGTGGGACCGCTTCTTGTGGGTTCTTTACATTTTCTTCATATAGGGAATTGTGTGTTTCTTTCTTTCTAAAATTTTGCATTAAAATCTATCTCTGGTCAATATTCTCTTCTTCTACTTGTCTAAAGGACATTCTGTGATTTGGTGTTTAAAAATAATTCTTCTTCGTTTCCTTTTTCACCTACATCTAGTGAAAGATCATCCTCTTGACATGTTCTCTATTTTCGACTATATCCAATTTCACTTTCGCATTTGGGCTTAAAAATTTGTGCATTTCATTTATATTGTTGCATTTAGCTCACTTAAATTTATTTGCAATCTATATGTTGGAGGTCATGACCCGTTGATGATTGGTGGAATTAAGTGTAGTTCACAGTTTTGCACAAACACACCCTATCCAAATCACTTGAACAATTTATACACTTCTTAAACATCTTCCTTCCTGATAAATTACTGTTAACGACTAATAATCAGATTAGCGGCGGATCCAGAATGGTGTTCTGATCAATCATCATATCAGAGTTGTACCACACGTACTGAAAGGTATATTCAGGTCCCTTTATCTAAAAACAAACCTGAAACCAACCATAGACTACTTATAGGGCACCATCCATTGACCAAAAACTCTATTCTACTCATAGTTCAGTTCTAAGGGCATAAGCCACATAACATTAAAATCTGAAGCATAGGATTTTACATGTTTGTTAGTTTTTTCTCGATTGTTATTTTCGATGTTTTCAGGTCTAATTCCTCTTCTTTTTCTTATCATTCACGTTCCACCATCATAACTGGTGTATTATGGTTCATTCTAGGTGTGTTAGGACTCATCACTTCCCTTCTCAGTTTCTGGGTTGGTGTTTTCATTTGACTAATCACCTAAAATTAAAAATTTCTATCATCTTCTCAAATTTCACAGTAATCGACATCATTCCAATCGACCAGCATTAGTTACCTCTTCATACCAGACATCAGTTGAGATAACCAGACATCGATTCCCTGTTGTTTTGTTATTTTTCCCAAAATAGTATTCAATTCACATTTAGATATTTTCTGTAGCTTTTTTCAGTCACTGATCACCTTCCTGAGTCTCTGTTACCATTAGCAGAGTTCAGGTCCACCTGATTTATGTTCTTCATCTCCATTTTTTCAAATTTTCCATTTATTCACAATAACCAGCATCGGTCCATCAATCGGTATCGATTACCCCTTTCCACCAGCATCAGGTTACCCTACCGACGTCTAGTCTTTGTGTTTTGATTTTTCTGTCAA
The DNA here is from genome assembly GCA_019776745.2 of Taxus chinensis. Classification (NCBI taxonomy): domain Eukaryota; kingdom Viridiplantae; phylum Streptophyta; class Pinopsida; order Cupressales; family Taxaceae; genus Taxus; species Taxus chinensis. Next base: position 605,861,220 of record CM034154.1, on the reverse strand, counting down.
AACAATGACCAATTCTCATTTTCCATATTTCTTCTATCATCTGTTTCTATGTTTTTGCACCATCAACAGAGCTTAGATCACCATGTCTTACCACTATTCACATGGTTTTGAGTCCACAGACAAGTCAAACGCCCTAGTTCTTTCATGTCAGCCATCAGCCGTTACCCCCTAGCCCATCTACCACCTTCTATTTCTTTGTCCTATGGACCCCAACATACCTCCTATTGTACCTACAGGTGATGAGGAATTCACAAAATTCCTCGATCATAATACCGCTGCACCTTACAGTATTACTTATCCCATTCTTCCACCCATGATTTTTCATGATCAGCCTTTGTTCGGGATTCCTACCTCCATGTATACCTACTCTTTCCCCCACTTTTGTATCAACTAGTACAAGTGTAGCGTTACCCGCTCCATCCTCATCACTCTATCATTTCTAAGATTAACCCTACATCATTGATATATGTTGTACCTACGACATCTATCACATACTTTTACATCTTTCACCCCTACGACATCTACCCCACCATCATCTGCGGATCTTAGTGTAGGGATCCCCACTTTGTAACCTCTAGTCTATGTCGACCCATTTTAAGAGTATAGTCATGTCTATCCCTGCTACTTTTCCACCTATCGCTATGAGGGTCTTGATGTACATTCCTCCCACATAAACCTTGTCTCATCCATCACCCGTTGCACTACACCTCCCATTTAGGGTATATGTCATTATCATCTGCTGCCATTTCCTATATTCCCCCTTCTCCAGTTCACTTATTCAGTACCTCCATATATTGGTATGCCACCTACATCCTACTCATCGTATCTACCTCCTCATATCTCTAGATGTGTATGCATCGATCAAATCTAACCATAGATTTTATCAAGATGATGATGGAAAAGATGTAGACCCTAGAAGCATCTATTTCTGGCTCCCATAATTATCTGACTTATGATGAGATTTGTAATGAGTCTATTCGTCCCTTCTATTTCAATTCATCCATACCCCACACATTGGGAATTGCCAAAGTATTAACTGATTTAATAGCAAGGAGGATCCACAACATCATTTGACGATATTTTAAACATGTATGTTATCTTGATCGCCCATGATGACACCCTACTTTTTCGAACTTTCCCAATGTCCTTGGCAAGACTTGCCTTAGACTGGTATAGTGCCTTATCTAGGCACTTTATCTTTTCATTCAAGCAACTAGCCTAGACCTTTCTTGATCATTTCTCCATCAACATTGTCAAGAAAGTTACCATGACTGACTCGTATTCAATACACCAATATGAAGATGAGTCTACTGCAGATTCTTTTACGTGTTGGCGGAGCGTTATTAATTAACTTGCTATCCAATTGTCCCAAAATGAACTAATATAGTTGTTTACTAGGGCTTGTGCCAGACATAACTCCCCAACTCTCCAAGTCTAAACCTTTCGAACGTTTTGTGAGGCATTCACAATGGCTCCGAAACTTGATACCCGTGCTATTGAAGAGAAGAAACTACAATTGCACAACAAGAGCACTCCTTTCAAACAAAATGACTCTTCTTCTTCTTCAAAACCACAAACCAATCATTCAAAGCTCAAGGGATCCGCCAAAGTGGTGGTCTTAAAAGTTGGTGCATCTCATCCATCCAGCCAACCAAAACCACCTTCTACTCTTTCTCTTGTTCAGAACTTTCAATGTAAGTATGAACAATGACGATATACGCCCATAAGGGAACCTTACTCCTCTGTGTTGGAGAAATTGTTGAAAGCAGGGGCTATAAGTAAGGTATATTCAAAACATCTATGGTCTCTAGTTCATCACTTTTTTTCTGTTATTTTTTTAATTATTTGGCAAAGTATATATTTCATTGTTCTATCAATGGTCATAATTTTTTTCTATTGTGTGCACATAGAAGGATGGATATGAAGGCATATACGCTTGGGGTTATAATTAAGGAATTCTTAAACATGGTCCTCTAGTTATTTACAAGATATAAAATCATAACTTTGACTAGTTTAATAACAACTATTTCGTTATATAAAGATAATTCAAAAAACAATCTTTATCTATTTTCTTTCTTGAAAATATTCAATTTTATATATATATATATATATATATATATATATATATATATATATATATATAAAAGAAAATAGGGGCTTTTTTCTTATCCAAGTAAATCTTTAACAATGTCTAAATATCGATAATGATATATAGATACATATACCCGAAAAATCCTCTTTAAGCGGGCGGCCGGTAGGGCCGACCCAAGCCCCCTCCTCTCCGACGTGTGCTTTTGGGGTTTCCGTGTGCCCTTGTTCTAGAAGCCAACCTTCCATCCTTTCCTCCTCCTCCATGAGGCGTGGCATCCATCTGCAAAGACCTTCGCCCCTGCCTTGTGAAAAGCAACACAAAAATTTTAAAAATGAAAATAGAAGTATTTGGGAAGGGAAGATTGACATCATCTTAAAAGGATTAGGGTGTTATTCCAAACTCTATGAATCTATGGTGGTTAGAAATAAAAGCCAATCTTAATGCTATTATTAAACATATATCATTTCCCTTACAAAGCCCCACGTTGACTAAAATCTTGGGCATTTGGCAAATATGGTTAATAAGAATTTCCTCTCACATGGAATATTTGAATAAAACGATTTTGTGTTAAGTAATAAAATAAAACGGTGATCAATGTTAGGAGATGGGAATATTTTTATTGATCAATAATGTATCCTAATAGATTAGTTGGGCCTCTTTAGCTAGTTAAGAATAATTGGATTCGTGGCACCCTAAGAATAGTCGAGTGCGTTAACAAATTTACTATTATTTACTCTTTATGGTTAGTGGGGCTTTTTTGCATGGGGAATATTGTGGGCACAAAAAAATTTTGGTGTTAGCTTCAAATTAAACTAATGAGTGACTAAGCCCGTCAAGAAAGTGGACGCTTTAGTAAGATTATTTGATTCTCTAATAAATCTATGTGTATTATTAATCAATCGAATTAGTTAAAAAACATTAATTGCTTGCCCTAACTTTTAATAACTCCATGGAGGAGGATTCTATTAACTCGTTTGAAACTAACTATATGTCCGAGAATCGTGGATGAATTGTGGGGTTAGATTGCTACTGAGAATACGACTAAGACACGAGATAACGTAAAAATTTAACAATTAGTAATAAATTTTATTTTCATCGCAAGCATCATGGAAAAGGTCATAGAATATTTACTAAATGCTTATAAAGTCACTCACAATTTTTTTTTCCACAATTCTCGTCTTGTTATGAGAGTATCTATTTGGGTAAACTAGTCTAATAGGTTATGGTGTTCGTGTTTACATAGATGAATTATCTTAATGATTTCCCACTCAATCAACCTTAAGTTCACCAATGTAGCTTGCACATTTGCAAAGGTGACCATTACAAGTACAATAAATTGGTTTGTTGTCGTTGTGAAATATTCATTGTTAGAATATATCCTTGGCTCCATGGTAAATTTTAATAATTGTTGACAATTTTTTCCACTTGTGCAAATATGGGCAACTCGAAACTTTGTTACGATGGATAGCATTGGTGAAGTATACCTAAAATAGGGGAACTTCTTATAGAAAATATTGTTATTGTTGAATTAATTAATGATTACATGAAATCTGCAGTTATGTGTGCTGCTACAAAACATAACAGATCACATAGCTTGTAATTTCATGCTATCTTTAGCAAAAGAACACAAGGCGCCGAAGGACAACTATGTTCTCTTGATGAAGACACCGAATTACAGAATAGGTGAAGTTTTAGGTTTTTGAAAAGCAATAAAGATTACAGATTACAGAAATCAGAGCTCATTACTGGATGTTACAAGTATTCTTTAATGTTCTTTCCTTCATGATTAAAACATTCAATTATATTAATGGGTTGTTTAGTTGATTATTCAATCCATATCAGAAAGCAGAAATGTAGAAACAAATACACAACTCAATTTCATAATTCAATGTTTTATTCATAAGGAATTTCAAATGTTCCCACATAAGCCGTGGGATGTAACTGGAAAGTAAAGTACAACTACTGAAATAAGAAGTACACGTGCATGAAAGAGAAAATAAAGGAGTATGAGTGAACCCCTCATTGCCTTGAGGTTTGTCCTACAATTGATGCATCCTCATCTTTAACTTTGTTCACTCTTCATCTTCATTGCTGAGAGCACTACACCTAAAAATAGAAAAGAGGAAACTATCAGTTATGAGCTCAAGGTACAATCCATATTCCTATACTGTCCTAATTCATGCACATGGATCTCTAATAACAGGAGATATAGATTACTTGAAGATCAAACAATATACATGATTTACTCACTCAGAAGGAAATAAGGAGAAGAAAAGAAATCATGGACATAAGAGAGGCCAAAAAGTCTAAATATTTTCTAGCTATTTTCTCAAGTGTACAGGAACATGTTGCAGTCAAGAATAAATAAATCATATCTTATAGTTTTCACTATGGATAAAGATTGCAGATTTCAATAACTTCTATCCTATGGTACATAAAGAAGACGAGTGATCAGTACATATTGGAATGAAAGAATAATACAACTCAAAGTTCAACAGCTATGCTAGAAATAAAAGAAGTTGTAGTACAGAACAAAGAAGAGAATTGCATACTAAAGTGCATGTTTCATATTTGCAACAGAAGAAGAAGGATCAGAGTTTAAAAGCTAAAGTTAACTAGAAAGATAAGATTATAGTTGAAACAGAATGAAAAGGAAATTCGAGAAAAATTTGATAGGGCTTCGCCATGTGAAATGAACATTTACATCCTTCCATCATGTTGTTTTAAATTAATACATACTTTTATAAGTTTTATATAAATCAAATAAGTGATACAGAAAAGAAAAAAAGTATGCCATGATCAAGATAATAGTTATTATGTTTCAGTTTCCAACAACAAATCAGCTTCAATAGGAAAATGATACATTTTGTATTTTGAATCAGAAGACATAGCTATTACAGCTGAAATAGAAAATAAAGAAAGAATTCAAGTTACTTCATGTTTCAATATCAAAAGAATTCAACATTCAAATTTGTACTGTAGAGGTAGCAGGAAATACTGTTTTTTAGAAAACAAAGTAAAGGTTTTAAGTTTTTTAGTTATAGGCTCATCCATCTATGTTCATTTTGTATTCACATTACAAGTCACAGAATAAGAAAAAAAATTAAGCAACAATATTAGGGGTTCATATCAAAGAATCATAGAGTATCTCAAAACTATGGAAGAAACTAGATAATAAGATTAAGTGTTGGTACTATTTCAATTTTTGAGTTGAATAAGTAAATTCAGAAGCCAAAGACATATAGCAAATATAATTTCAAAATTTAATGCACAGGCGTATGGTGAGACCAGACAAATAAAAGTTATGCACAGCCTTTAACAGGGTCTCGAGTCACTAATAAATCGATCTTTAGAATCGAATAGAAGGAATACAAACCAAAAGCCACCAAATGTGGATATTCAGAGATCAACATTTACAATGCAAGATAATAGTCCCAACTTGCACTGGATCATGATACAACATATACCCACACCTCTACCTTGTTATGAACATCATCAATTACTTCAAGTTTCAATATTCAAGTACAACAAAATGGATAAGGCAGGATTAAATAATACAGAATCTACATTTGCAGTGAAATAATTTCATTCACATAGATCTACAGTTTCATGGGAGATCAATAAATGATATCACCAGAAGAAAACACAACATGAGCTTTAAGTTTTTTTTATAAATGTTCCAAGGGGCGGAATCAATACAACTCAGAAGATTTCAAAGCAATTAGAACCGAGAATGGATTTTTCTTTTAATGGTGTTCAGATCTTTTCAAAATTAAAGAAACCCAGATAATCCTGGGGAAAATAATATAGAGAAAATATCCCAGAAAATATGGAGATTGATGGCACAAGAATGGCGTCAATAGTGGAAAGGAAGCTATCAGAGAAAGGATGAAAGTGAAACTCAAACACCCATGTCACTTATACAACAAATGCTAAAAGAAGTGGTGAGAATAGAAGAAGTATCAATGATTGCAGATCACATAAATTAAGAAATAACAGTGCACACCTAGTATCTTCACAAGATCTAGGAATATGAATATCAAGGTTCTCAGCTACTCAAAAGAGTAAAAATGAAAAACACCTCAGACCCAAATCCTCAATAAAGGAGAAGCGGAAGATAAGTACAATTCAGGAAAATGGTTTCAGTCGAGGGTAGTACAAAGTAAAGATAGCACACAAATGGCTCTCAAATCAAGCTCAAAGCAGAAAACCCACAACAGAATAATATACATGAGGACAATGCCTCCATCATAAGAACAATGAAATCTATAGAAGTGACAAATCTCAGAGCAAGAAACTCACCATGTACAGGATGGTATTTCCAAGAACCTCGTTTTGAGTAAAATACATGAGCAAACACAATAACCACCGAGGGTCTTCGAGCTCATCTAATCAATGCCCAAGCACGAATGATACAAGGAAACCAAGAAACACAAGTATTAGTGCTCAAAAGAAAAACGATACTTCAAATTTTATAAATGTTTTCCAAACAGAGTTGAAGAAATTGTCAAGATTACAACTGTAAAGTAAAAACTTACTCAGATAACGTGATTACGACCACAGATCTTAGAACAATAAATCCTGAGATTTGTAGTCATAACAGACATGACCACAATGGTCTTGCTGAGAAGCTCTAAATAAAGTAGAAAGAACTAAATGCAGATATTTCATAGCCCACAAGGTGGATTTGCAGAAAGAAAAACCAAAGCTCAAACATACAGCCATGGACCGCATAGTTGAAAGATCACAAAGAACTTAAAACAATGTTAATGGCCGAATCCAAACATGTGCATGTCGAGAACCTCATGATGACCGATTCTCAGAACTTCTTCTTTGCAAATAACTAAGCTCAAAGGTTACAACAATGACGGTGAGTATTGACTATCCCACTTAGAAAGCTTAAGAGCAGATCAGAGATAATGAAGATGTAGATGTTTCAGTGTTTAGAAAACTGAAAAGGGGAACTGAATCGAACTCAACACATCAACAATGGTACTAGAAATTTTTCCAGAGCTACGTTGTGAATAGAGCCAGAGGAAAATAAACTTGAGTTAATTTTTCATTTTTTACATATCCCAAACATGCCTGAGTAATCCTAACTCCTTTGAGTTAATCAATCGACGATGGAAATCAAATGGTGGGGCAGATCAATGCTCAGGAATCGATCTCTCAAATCAATGCAAACAAACATGGTTAAGATGTCACCAACCACCTTAATTGCCAAGTTAGAAACCCTAACCACAGGTCAAGAATCAACGACACCTAATCAAATAGTACAAAGATCGATGGCCCGAGATCGATACCGTTTTCCAAAGAAAACTCGACCCAGGTTAGATGCCGATGACAATTCAAATGGAAGGGGTGAGTCACTGTGGAGAGGGGGCCAACCCCACAATTAAAGAAAAATTATCATTGCATCAAATTTCAAAAGTCTAAACCATAAACTATGTCCTCATGCTCAAAGAGAGTTAATCACTATACATGACAACAATAATCACCGAAAAGGTAAAGTTAAACCTTATCCTCTTCAAAATGAAAAATCTGAAAAAGTAATTGCATGGTCATGTGTTAATCAAAGGTGGCCGAGTATGGCATGGTGACCTTTTACAAAGTGCACACATATATATGTTTAAAACCATGGAAATGTCCCAAGTCTACAAGAAGACAAAACTCAACAGAGACATGTGCAAGCATCTAGAGTGGTCCCCACATGGAATGATCACATAACAAAAGTATTGTATTTTGCAAATGATATATTTAAAAGATAGAAAAATAAATCATGTTACCACACTAGGGGACAAAGGGAATGTCAATATCATAGCCTGATCTTAAAGGTGGTCCCCATCAAGATGTATACTTGAGTGAGTTATTTTTGCAAAATATTGTAAATAATGGATTATCTTTACTCACACACAGAGATCAACTTTTTCATGTGCACCAAAGGGGACAAGTGGATTAGAATCTTAGATGTCACATCAACAACAAAAAGACAAATTTGCATGCACCTAGAAGGAGAGTTTCTCATCAAGCAAGGTTTTTTTTTAGAATTATTCACCCATGATTTTTCTTAAAAATAGAACAATCAACTTCAGTTTGACTATATGTAATCGAAGTCTATTAATGCCTCTTTGTACTAGTTGTTATTTTATTCCTTTATTTATTATTAAATAAAGGATAAAAATAGGATGCATGGGCGAGTACAACCTTAGTCTATTTTTAGGAAAGGTGGGTAGATCAAATTTGTTATATATTGTGTGCCTTAACGAAGAAAAAAGGAGGAATTTTTAGATACAGGAGTGCTGAAGCAGTTTTCTGCTAGTTTTTCCCTTTGAATGTGAAGTATTTTCTACCTTTCCAGTTATTTACAGTCTTGTGCATGTTTTCCATTAATCTTGTGAATGTTAAATTCCCTGATTAATCATTACCCTGTTGCAAAATCAGTAATCTCTGCATGATATTAATGTGATTGTGTAACTTAGTAGTATTGTTGTGATTCTATCCCTCAATACATCAAAGTGTTTACCCTTAATTATCTTTAGAAATCTATTGGCTTGTGCATCAGAAGTTCATTCCATATCAATTGTGCATGTACTCAGTCAAAGACCTCATACAACTTTGGTGTACCACCTTAATTTTAATTCATTTTTTATAATCATCTTTTACCCTTAAACCTTAGAAATCAGTTTAGAATACATCAATAAGGAACTGGCCTTGATACCAAAGACTCACCTCAAAATAGGTATACTCACATATCTGAGGTGTTTCCATTGTATGTACGAAAGAGAGATAAAATTTACAAGCTTAGAACACCTGGAACCATCTCTCTACAAGGTGAACTTTCGAGAGATAACAAGGTTTGGCACACCAGGTGGGGCAATGAATCAAATCTGCATGCAAGTTACAAATATTTACATTAGATCTACAACAGATCTTACATCAGATAAAAGTTACTTTCGGACAACAAGCTGCAACAATCAATTTTAAAGATTTAATGATCTATTTGGTGATCCGTTGGGTTGATTTCAGACCAATATTGTAGCATGTTCCATGCCGAAAGTGAATACAAGATCATTGTTAAGAGGAATTCCTCTTGATTTTGTTTCTTTACCTTTGAATTCTGCAAGAAGGAGAAGAGTTGGTAATACTTTACCTTATAATAGGCCTATTTTTGATAACCCTCCTAATATTCCTTCACCATGTGTCAATATTTTTGTTCAAATCCCAGTTTTTTAAATGGTTGTTCAACCACCAAAGAATTTTATGACCTTTACTAATGGTAGCCCATTAGTAATCCCACTTTACCATGACATCCCTAATGCTGCCATGAAAATTAGGTTACACCTACAGAGCACATTAAAGATGTCGTAACCTTATGTGTAGTTCATAATATAACTCATGAGGATGTAGCTTTGAGACTTTTAGCCGCATCCTTTAAAGGAAAAGTCTTGGAATGGTATATAAATCTAGAGATTGGAAGCATAAGAACTTGGGATGATTTAGGTGAAAAATTGCTGAAACAGTTCCAAGATAATTTAGATCATTTTTCCCTCATAAAACAAATGTCTACTATAAAAAGAGCTCGTCATGAATTTATTTTGAGTTTGACTATTCATTTTTCTAGAACTTAGGAAAGAATTCCAGCAAGTGTTAAGCCACAAGCTGACCATGCTTTCATTTATTATCTAAGAGCTTTAAACAATGAAATTTCAACTATGATTCTATCTATGGGAGGTAATACTCTTCTGGATGCTTATGAAATTACTATAAAAGATGAAAACAACCTTATCCAAGCCGAAAAATTAGCACCAAGGCCTTCAATTCCTTTTTGAGCAGATTTAGCACCTATCCCATAACCTATCACCATTGTGGAACCTTATATTGCAGCCCCATCAAATGATGTGTTAAAATTTTTGCAGACTTTTGGAAACGCACTGACTTCAATTAACAATAAAGTTTCATTACCTAGCAGACCTTCTCAGGCTCCTTATCAGCAAAATAAGCAAAATATGTAGCCTTACCAACAGAATCAAAATTATAGGTAGCCTTATCAACAAAGACAATTTGACCCAAAGGCTCTTAGTTCATCTAATGCTTTAGTTCTAGTTAATATGGCTACAAAAGAGTGGTTTCAACCTTATAATCAACCCCATTCAACTTCAAGTTGCCCAAATGCTTTTCTGAACATAATTCTTGTTGCACAACCTCAATCTGAGACATTGTTCATGCCTCAAATGGAAGGTGGGTAGAAAGATACTCAGGTTCAAAAGGCACCTCAACAAAATTTAGTCAGTTTCAATGAGGATGATTTCATTGCAGTTACTACTAGGGCTCGGGAAAAGGCTGTAGAGAGTAAAAAACAACACAATAGGCTTGTTCTACCTACTATCACTGATAAAACAACAAACATAAGCCCAAAACCAGCTAAAGATGTATATATTCCTAAAATAATAGGTGTTACAGCTGGTAAAGAACAACAAAAACAATTACAACCTGATCCAAAAAGGTTATTTATACCTTAGATATCAAAAGTAGCTGAAGCCAGAATCTATTTTTTCCAAAGCCTATGCTAAAACAGTAGAATCTGTCTCTAAAATTGTTGCTTCTTTTAACATTTTTGATGTAATGAAAAATCATAATGTTAACATCTCAATGTGGGATGCTCTAAGTATTCCAGAACAACAGAATTTAGTTTCTCATGAACTAGCTAAGTTGCATATTTCTTCTAAAATAGCAAAAAAGGAAGTCCAGAAAGTAGACATGGTCATTGGAACAATGAAACAAGACCACATCAAAGAAGTTAAATGGATAGTTTAGAAAGTCTTAAATTCTCATGACATCAAGAAGCCACCACCGTTTTATCTATCACTGATCATTAGAGAACATCTTTTTCATAATTGTATGGTGGAGAGCAATGCAAGTAGCACGGTTATGCGAAAAGCAATTGTAGAAAAATTGGGTCTGTAGTATGAACCTACAGAAAAGAGTGTCCTACAGTTAGATGGAATTGTAACTAATACGGTTGGTGCCATAACAAATCTAGAGGTAACAATACATGCTTGCCCAAATGTTTCTAGTCTACAAGATATTACTGTTGTAGACTTATCTCCTTACTCTGTTATATGTTTATCAAGAGACTTCACAACAAAAATAGGAGGCTATCTCTCTTCAGATTGGTATTTCTTATTGTTCACTACTCGTTATGGGACCGACGTTACTATCAATTCATAACCGTTGGCCAAATTTCACATTGAGCCTCACACTTCTATTGCAATAACTAATTATTCAGCTTTAGATCAGTCTGATTTTGATAATGTAGCTCATGTTTCAACATTAGATGGTGTTTCTAACCTTTTTATGGATGAAAAGATACATGAGGAACATGCTCATGATCCTTTCAAATAAGTTGAAGAACATTTGTTTGGTGTGTATTTCTTGCATGAATAAAATACACCAATTCTTTTGCCAACATTCAATTCTTCACCTGTGTCCAAAACAGAAAATGCAACAAAAGGGATTTGGAAGCTTAATTTTGATGGAGCTATAAATAAAAAAGGAAAAGGATAAGGTTTCATGCTCACTTCCCCAACAAATGAAAGATATTTCTTAGCTTTGAGTCTCCAATTTTCATGCACTTACAAACATAGCTGAATACGAAGCATTAATTCATGGCTTACTTTGGGCCAGAAAGAGAGGTATTAGCATGCTACAAATCTTTTATGATTCTGAGTTGATTATCAATCAAGTAATAAATTTCAATGTTTGTAAAAATCCGTTAATGAAGTCTTATAGATATAGAGTTTCAGACCTAATGGAAGTTTTTGAAGCTATTAATATCCAATCTATTTATAGAATAGAAAATAAGCATATAGATAGACTTGCAACAATTGCTGCCAGTTTTGAAGTGCTAGAATAAATTGAAAATAGCAAATATTAAGCCTCATATAAAGTTTATTGTCAGGCTTTCAATACCTGATAATGATTTGAATTGGCAAGTTTTTGAAAGTGACGATCAAATCTACAGGTTTTTGCAGTAAGAAGCTTAGTTTTTTGGCAGTGAATCAAGATAAATTATAGCACTTATATGGTGACCAGATTGTTCAGTTAAAGACAAATAAACTACCTCGAGGTTTGGTCACATTAGAAGACATCTTCAGCATCGAGGATTAGTTAAGGAAGGTCATGAGTAATATGTTAACACATGTTGATAACTACGAAGAAATCTCAATTGATGAATGGAAAAATTTGTTTCTCAGAAAGGTATGTTCTTGAGCTGAAAAATATTCTTTTATTAATCTTTGCAAGGAATTCAAAGATGTTTTTGCTTGGAAATCATCAAGACCTGAAAGGGTTTGATCCCAGTTTAGCACATCATACTATTGAATTGCAGCCAAATTCCAAGCCAGTTAGGCAAAAATAGAGGCTTGTAAATCCCAAAATAGAGCCTCTAATGAGGAAAGATTTATCTAAGTTGATTGAATCAGGTATTAGACCAGGAGGAAACCTCTTTCTAGTTAAGCCTTCAAGTTGGGTAGCCAATCTTGTTCTTGTTAGGAAGAAAAATAGAGAAATCATATTATATGTCAATTTTAGAGATCTTAATAAAGATTCATTAGAAGACCACTACCCACTTCTAAATATGGATAAGATTTTGAGAATAGTTTATGGTTCAGATGGACTATCTCTTTTAGAAAATCATAGTGGTTACAATTAGATTTTAGTTTGAGAAGAAGATAGGTAAAAAACAAATTTTACCACAAAGTGGGGTAATTATGCTTACAAAATAATGCCTTTTGGCCTTTCAAATGCTGGTGCAACATTTCAACGTGCAATGGACATGGATTTTCGCAGCTTGTTAAATAAATGCATCCTTGTATATTTGTTAGCATAGTAAACGTACCTAATTTTATTATTAGACTACCTTCTATCTGTTCCATTATTCTCTCACCTACATCCATATCTTCCTCCTTTAGTTTAGGGGAATGTTGTTTATTGTTTCTCCTATAAAATGTACAGGCTTCTCCATAATAAAACAAGATGTAGAGTTTGTTCTTCTCTCCATTCTTCTTCTGTTCTAATTTTGTCCCATAGTTTGGTATCAGAGCTGCAATATCTCTGACCTGTGTGCAGTGTCTTTCTCCTCAGTTATTTTCTCTTGCTGCTGCATGAAGAATCTTTTGTGTTGATTTAACGTGGAGAGATCATATCAAGTCTTTTACGTGGAATCATAAGAAGAGATAAAACATTTTTTTTCTTGCACACAATGTGGACATAAAAAAAGTGTTGTTTTTTGTTTTTTCTTTCACCTGTGCATGGAGGTCTTGTTTTTTTTGCGTAGAAGAGGACAAAAGTTGTGTGGACTAGAGTGAAATCTTCCTAGAGCTGCATGTAAAGAAGAAAGTTACTAGCTGTGCGTGGAGAGAGAAAAATCTTCCACCTACGTGGATTGTTGCTAAGTGACCTTGAGTAGAAGACAACAAAGTAGATCTTTTTACACTAGAAGACATGAAAGAAACTTGCATGGAAAGGAAAATTCATATGCAAGATTAGAATATTCTTGCTGAGAATTTGTATGGAGTTGGAGCTACTGCGTGGAAATATGGAAGTAGTTGGTGTGTGAAAAACAAGAGTCCTCTTCACCTGCTTGGATACCTACGTGGAGCTGTGCATGGAAGAATACACCAAGGATCTAACCAAAGAAGTCTTCTACATCTGCGTTCAAAGTCACTTTACAAAAGGCTACGTAGAAGTTTGTAAAATATTGCGTGCTATTTTCTTGATCCTCCGCCTATGTGGAAAGTGAAATCTTCCAGTGTGTAAGAAGAATTTGGCTTTGTGAAGCCTGAAGGTCATAATTTTTTTTTAAATAGTACCATTAGTTTTTTTTTTAAAAAAGGACCTCTCCAAAAAGAAAAAGAAGGACAAGAAGATGATCCTACAACACTTCACCGAATGTCGAGTGTAGATAACTTGATTAAGACTGTCAATAACACGGTCGCCACTATCGAAAGCTGGAACATCAACTCGCAAGTTAGAGAACACCATGAAGAAGCTCCTGAGATATCTGGGTTCTACTTTTCATTGCTCAACGAGCTTCGGAACACCGGCAATCTAGCCTTCAATAAACTAGTTTGAGAAGGACTTCTTGAATATTTCCTTTTCGACGTCAGCTGCCAAGAAAAGTGAGTTCGGGAAGAATTAGTAGCCAGGTATGACAATGACTGTGAAGACAAAGAAGAACGCCCCACAAAGCATCATCGTCTCATAGCATGTGAATATCGCGAGCATCTACTAGCCAATAATTCTCATCAGTGAGTCAAAGTTGTAATAACTCCTGAAATAAATAAATTTTTTTATTACAATGTCTACTCTAAAGTTGCTTCGTTCCGATTCTCAGTTGCTCAAAGGGCCTAATTTTTGTTGGCCTAGAAAACCAAGATGCAAACAATCCTTCAGTTTGAAGGATTATGGGGCATCGTGTCTGGATCGGTGCCCATTCCCACTGCTCCTGACGAATTAGTAAAGTATGAGATGGCTAGTGTAAAAGCCTTGATGATGATAATGCTCAGTATCAGTGATGATGTGAAAATGCATGTTTGGAATGTGGAGAAACCAAAGGAGGCCTGGGACAAGCTGGCAACAATTTATCAAGCCAAAAATCAGACTAAGAACCTTCATCTTCAGTCAAAGCTGCACACCCTCTCTATGGGGTCAGATGAGAAAGTGGAGGAGTTTTACGTCGCGTGGCTAAGCTGCGATCAGAATTATTAGCACTCAGTGAAATGGTGGACGAAAAACTTCTCATGTCGATCACCTTGAGAGCACTCCCTTCTCAATTTTGAGTGTTTTTTATGACATTGGATGTATCTAAAAAATAGTGGCATTCGAAGAACTTGTGAATTTGTCGCAGCAGGAAGAGGCCATCACTTCATCCTAAGAGGAGTCTCAGGATAAAGCCTTGTTCTCAAAGCCATATTGTGGCTAGAAGAATCGAAAGGGTCCCTCAGAGAAGTCTAATCGAGTGCAACCAACATAACAACAAAAAGATCAAAAGTCAAAGAGGTGGTGTCACATTTGCAGAACCAACACTCATGACACTGATCACTATTGGTACAATAGTTTGAAACAAGGGTCTTCAAGTCAAACAAGCACATCAGGGTGTAAATATTTTCAAAATTCCAAATGACGTCCTCACTGGAGAAAGAAGAAGGGACATCTCACAGCCCAAGAAGATGATGACTCTGATGAGGAGACATCAGAAGGATCCCATTGTGGTAAGAACCTTGTACTCATCTCTCAAACTTCTCAGCCCATGAAGAAAGTCTGGTTGATAGACTCCAGTGTAAGGAAGCATATGTCAAGGTGACAAGAAGTTGTTTGATTCACTACATGAAAAACCAACTGGAGATCGAGTTCGGATAGCAGATGACAAAGAGTACATTGTAGAAGGAATAGGAAATGTTCACCATTCCTCTGGGACCATGAAAATGTACACTTACAAAGGTACTATATGTTCCTGGCTTGACTAGTAACCTCTTGTCAGTTACTCAACTATTGAATCATCACTTGAAGGTAGAATTTCTTGTCCAAAATGGCATCAAATCATTTTTATCTCACGACAAGGTAAATTATTGCTAAAGCATTTCTAAAAGATAATTTATTTGCTTTAGATACAGTTTCATCTTCTGCAATTGCTTTATCTGCATCAACAGTACAATCTACTGCCCTTTGGCATTTTAGATATGGACACTTGTCAGCTAGTTCATTGCATCAGATGAGTTCAAAAGTAATGGTTCATGGACTACCCAAATTGTCCAGTTCCTTGCCTATATGCCCTGGCTATCTTGCAGGAAAACAACACAGGGATCCATTTTAGTCAAGCACCTTCCATGCCAAGAAGCTTCTGGAGGTAGTTCATACCAATCTGAATGGCCCTCTAGCCTACTTTGTTTTCAGGATACAAGTACTTTCAACTGTTCATGGATGACCACTCCTGTAAGATGTGGGTGTTTTTACCAAAGAAGAAAAGTGAGGCTCTTCAACACTTCCAGAACTTCTATCATCATGTTGTGAAAGAGACCGGACAACCACTTCTTCTACTTCACTCAGATCGAGGGGGGGAATTCACATCAAACAAGTTCTTGGCATTCCTGAACAACAAGGCATAAAGTCAGAACCTGACTGCTCCCTACATGCCCTAATAGAATGGCATTGTTGAGCGTCGCAATTACACAGTGATGGAGATGGCTCGCTGCATGCTATCAACTGCAAAGCTAGAAGAACGCTATTGGGCTGAAGTAGTACAAGGCACTTCTCAACAAACCGATATTCTACAGAACAAAATGCCAGAAGAGGTATGGAGTGGTAGAAATCCATCAATTTCTCATTTACGAGTATTTGGTTGCACAACATACATGCATGTCCCAGCTCAGAAGAGAAAGGAGGTTGAGCCAAAGACACTCCTGTGTATTCTTCTTAGCTACAGTACTACCTCGAAGGCATATCATCTCATGGATCCTGAGACAAAGAAAATATATGAGAGTCGAGATGTGGTTTGTGATGAGTCATCCTTTGACTCAACAGTAACAATAGAAGATCCAGTTCCAACCACCTCTCACCGACTAGTCTCCGATTCAGATAATGAGCCTGAGGAGACTACTCAAGGAAAAGAAATGCTATAAGGAGAGCTATTTGTTGACCTTGGAGAACTGGAGAATGTGACTCCACATCAATCCACATGGTAACTTCACAGTTCTTCTCAAAAGCAGCCAAGTTCTTGTCTGAAGTGGGTACAAAGCACCATCAAGGACTCACATTTGTAACAACTCCCAGATACATCATTTGGAGTCAAAACGAGGAGTCAAACAAGAAATGAGGTAAAATTTACACTCATGAATTCATTGATTGATAGCTCCAAGCCTGATAATGTTTTTAAGCACTCAGTCAACCTCAGTGGAAGGAAGCCATGGATTCAGAAATTGACTCACTCAAGAAAAATTAGACATGGGAACTTATCGATCTGCCTACAGGTAAGAAACCCATAGGCTACAAATGGGTTTTCAAGACAAAATATAAGGTAGATGGATCCATCGAAAAATATAAAGCATGTCTTGTAGCAAAAGGATATGCTCAGAAAGAGGGCATCGACTATGAAGAAACCTTTGCACCCACTGTGAAGATCAAGACCATCAGAGTTGTTTGTGCACTGACAACACAGAAAGGATGGAGACTTCAGAAAATGGACGTCAAGAGTGCTTTCCTAAATGGTGATCTGAAAGAAGAAGTTTACATGACCCAACCTTGAAGGATTTTTTGATGAAGAGCATCCTAAAAAGGTATGTCATCTCATCAAATCACTGTATGGACTAAAACAAGCTCCAAGGGCATGGTATATCAAGATCAATGATCACCTTTTGCAGCATGGGTTCACTCGTAGCCCCTCAAATTCAAATTTGTATATAAAGAAGGTAGGAAAAGAAATTATCATTCTTGTTGTGTATGTAGATGATCTTGTGATCACTGGTAGTTCAGAAGATCAGGTTGATATAGTAAAGAATGATCTTAAAAGAACCTTCGACATGACAGATTTGGGGCTACTACATTACTGTCTTGGCTTGGAGATATGGAAAAAGGAGCATCACATCTTTGTCTCCAAGATAAAGTATGCCAAGACACTCCTAGAAAAGTATAGAATGTCAGATTGTAAACCTATATCCACTCCCATGGAAAAAGGCTTGCAACTTTCAAGATTCCAGGACTCACCTCAAGTAGATGCTACACTCTATAGGCAACTTATTGGAGGGCTCATCTACTTGACATATACCAGACCATATCTATGCTTTGCCATGTCAGCTATCTTTCCAGGTTCATGCAGGAGCCAAAGAAATGTCACTGGACAGCAGCAAAGCATGTATTGAGATATGTCTGAGGAACATTTGATTATGGTCTGGAATATAAGAAGAATGATCAATTCTTCTTACAGGGATATGTCGACTCAGACCACGCCAGATCTGTTGATGACAGGAAGTCAACTACAGGATACATATTTCATCTCGGATCTGGACCCATCTCGTGGATAAGCAAGAAGTAGAATGTTGTTTCTATCTCATCCACAGAGGCAGAATATTGTGCCGCACGAGGAGTTGTGTGTGAAGTGATATGGTTACGTCACATTTTGGATGATGTGGGAATTCCTGAAAAACATTCACCTATTCTCTATTGTGACAATCAGAGTGTGTTGAAGCTCGTGCAGAATCCAGTCTTTCATGAATGAATAAAAAATATTGAGATTGATTTTCATTTCATTCGAGAGCACATCTTGAACCATCACATTCAGCTCCAGTACTATCCTACAGAAGCACAGGTTGCGAAATTCTCACAAAATCTCTTGGAAAAGTGAAATTTGAACTTTTCAGGGGTCACATTTGCAAGAATAATGTAATAAGGGGGGGGGGGGATGTTAGCATAGTACACATACCTAATTTTTATTAGACTAGGAGATTCTATTTCTGTTCCATTATTCTCTTCACCTACATCCATAATCTTCCTCCTTCAGTTTAGGGGAATGTTGTTTATTATTTCTCCTATAAAATGTACGTGCTTCTCTATAATAAAACAAGATGTAGAGTCTATTAATCTCTCCATTCTTCTTCTGTTCTGATTTTGTCCTCAACCTAATATTTAGATGATGTTATATTATTTTCCAAAAAAATAGATTGAACATCTAATACATCTAAGGTATAATTTTCAGTTATGACATAGAATTTGGAATATCTTTGAATCCACTAAAGTTTATCTTTTTAGTACATTAAGGAAAATTACTTGGCCATATTGCTTCTAAGGAACACAAACATTAGACAATTGATCCTTAAGAATTGAAGCCATATCACAAGATCATTACCTCATCAAAGATAAGAAGGCATTACAAAGTTTTCTTAGAAAAATCAACTTTGTTAGAAGATTTGTTCCAGATTTTGCAGCATAGGTTAAACCATTGAAGTTATGTTAAAGAAAGAGAAGACTTTCTCATGGACCAGTGAAGGGAGAGAAGGATTTGAAGCAATCAAAGCAGCCATCTCTTAATGCTCCTACTCTTACAAATCCAAATTTCGACTAAATATTTTACAATGTATGCAGTTGCATGAGCTGAAAATATCTCAACTATATTAACTCAAGTTAATGACCTTTGAAAATATTGAACAACCAATTGTTTTCTTTGGACAAAGATCTTGCATGATTACGAAACAGGGTACACATGATTCTTGAAAAATAAGTACTTTTAGTCTAGATCAGAGGGCTAAATAGATTTCAAGTACATGCTTTCAAACAATAAAATTCATGTTCTTGTCTTGTCATCCAAGTGTGAAAGCTTTCTTGCCTGAATTTGAATTGAATAAGAAAAGAGACGGATGGATAACAGGAATTTATGGAATATGATGTTGGGGATCTGGGTTGCTAAGACTTCAAGGAAAATTTTTATGTGAGCAACATAATTGTTGATATGGAAAAACATAACATTGTAGAACCTGAAGATTACAGAACAACATAGCTGAAATTCACGTATTTTGTGGCAAAATCAGACATTATGGTTTAGCCCAGAAAATTAGCAACCTGGCTTACTAAATCAGTCCAATGGATAGTCAAGATGGATGACAAATTTAGTTAACTATCTATGGAACATGACATGTATCCAGAAGGTATGGGCACAAGAAAAAACGAAGGTTATTTTAGATTACAAGCTGCACCCTATGTTTTCATTGACTGGTGTATTAAGTCAAAAGGGATATAAATGGATGAGTAGCTTCGATGTGTTGACTATGACAAAATTTAGCAATTATTATTAGAATTCCATGAAGGACATGTAGGAGGTCATTTCTAAGTAGGTACCACAGCCTTAAAAATTATAAAAGCTAGTTACTCATTGGTCCAGCATATTCAAGGACTATTTTGAATGGATCAAGAAGTGTAAGAAATGTTCTCCTTTGTTGGAAAAAATGTTTGGCTTCTCTTCCTTTACATCCTATTTCAGTTGATCAGCCTTTTAATGCCAGTGGGGCCTTGAGTTGGCATGATAAACCCACCTTTATCACAAGGACACAATGGATTTTGACTACCTATGATTACTTTACGATGTTGAACTTCCAAAATAATAGCCTTGAAAGATGCTAATGAAAATTTGAACTACTCCTTTTATGAAGGTATAAGTTTACAGATTTGGTGTTCCAGAAACTATCATATCAAATAATGACTTTAGCATTTCTTGGTGCAAAGGATAACAAGCATTGGGCTATTAATAATGGAATTTATCTAATTTTTCATCTAGGTTGACTTTACCCATAAGGTAATGGGTTAGCTAAAAGTACTAATTTTAGAATATGGTTTAAGGATGTTCAGAAGAACACTTCAAAGATAACAAGAGAGATTGATCTAATGTTGAATTCAACACTGTGGGATGATAGGTGACTCCTAGGAAGATCAGTTGGTAGTTCACCATACAAGCTATGTTTACGGAAGAGAAGCAAGAATGCCTATTTATGAGTTACCACAAAAAGATTTGCTACATCAAATGGAGCTTCTTGAGAATGAACCATTGTAGGTTTGTTATGAGAATCGAATGGAGTGATAAGAGCTAAGAGATCAAGCTCATTTATACATGAAGAATAATCAGAAACATAGATAAGAAGACTTTTGATAAGAAATCCAAAACCAAAATAGGGTTAAATGAAGGCAGATATTGTTTGTAAAGTGGGATATTGATTCGTGCCAAGCCAGGAAGACACATGAAATTTGGGTACAATTTGGTGTGGTCCTTACATGATTTCAGCTTGCAGGAATAACACAATGTCTTTTCATCTACTCAAGGTTGAATCGAGAGGAACTTCCCAAACTTCACAATAATGGTATGTTTCTCAAACACTGTTATTGAAAATCCTACATTTTCTATTTAGAGTATGAAATACCTCAGTAAGTGCAGACCTTCACATTACAATGTTTTTCAATTCAATAAGTCAACAGTGCATGTGATCTAGGTTTACCACATCCTTTCCCATATTTAGTTCATTTTGGAAGGGTTAGACCTTCCCGAAGGCAGATTTTGGCTACATGCTTTAGACTCGATGCCCAATGGAAAAGAGCAAAGCAATGGTTCTCATAACTAGCAAGCAGATTTACCCACAAGATCGCCATAAATGTTGACAATTTTTGCACTTGGGTGCAAAAATGGGCAACTCAAAACTTCCATTACGATGGATAACATTGGTGAAGTATACTTAGCTAGGGGAGTTTCTTTCAGAAAATATTATTACTATTGAATTAATTAATGATTACATGAAATCTACAGCTATGTGTTCTGTTACAAAACATAACAAATCACATAGCCTGCAATTTCACTGACTATCTTCAACAAAAGAACACAACACCCCGAAGGACAATATGTGTTTTCTTGATGAAGACATCTGAATTGCAAAATAGGTGAAGTGTTAGGTTTTGAAGATCAGCAATCAAGACTGCAGATTACAAAAATCAGAGTTAATTACTAGATGTTACAGGTATTCAAGTTAATGGTTCTTTCCTTCATGATTAAGACATTCAATTATATTATTGCGTTGTTTAGTTCATTATACAATCCATATCGTAAAGCAAAAATGTGTAAGGAAATACACAACTCAATTTCATAATTCAATGTTTTATTCATAAAGAATTTCAAATATTCCCACACAAGCCATGGGATGCAACTGGAAAGTAAAGTACAACTACTGAAATAAGAGGTACACATGCATGAAAGAGAAAATAAAGGAGTATGAGTGAACCCATCATTTCATTGAGGTTTTTCCTTCGGTTGAAATGCATCCTCATCTTTCAGCTTTGTTCCCTCTTCATCTTCATTGCTGAGAGCAACTGACACCTAAAAATAGAACAAGATGAAACTATCAATTATGAGCTCAGGGTACAATTCATATTCCTATACTGTCCTACTTCATGCACATGGATCTCTAATAAAGAGAGATATATATTACTTGAAGATCAAACAATATACATGATTTACTCACTCAGAAGGAAATAAGAAGAACAAAAGAAAACATGGACATAAGAGAGGCCAAAAAGCCTAAATATTTTCTAACTATTTTCTCAAGTGTACATGAACATGTTGCAGTCAAGAATAAATAAATCATATCTTATGGGACTCTTCACTATGGATAAAGATTGTAGATTTCAATAACTTCTATACTATGCTACATAAAGAAGATGAGTGACTAGTACATATTGAAATGAAGGAATAATGCAACTCAAAGTTCAGAATCTATGCTAGAAATAAAAGAAGTTAAAGCACAGAACAAAGAAGAAAATTTCAGACCAAAGTGCATGTTTCAGATTTGCAACTGAAGAAGAATGATCATAATTTAAAAGCTGAAGTTAATTAAAAAGATAATATTAGAGTTAAAATAGAATGAAAAGTAAATCTAAGAAAATTTTGATAGGGCTTCGCAATGTGAAATGGGCATTTACATCTTTCCATCATGTTGGTTTAAATTAATACATGCTTTTAAAAGCTATATATAAATCAAATAAGTGATAGAGAAAAGCAAAAAAGTATGCCATGATCAAGATAAGAGTTATTTTGTTTCACTTTCCAACAATAAATCAGCTTCAATAGGAAAATGATACATTATGTATTCTGAATCAGAAGATACAACTATGATAGCTGAAACATAAAATAAATAAATAATTGAAGCTACTTCGTGTTTCAGTATAAAAAGATATCAACATTCAAATTTCTACTCAGAGGTCTAAGAAGGAAATACTGTTTTCAAAAAACAAAGTACATGTTTTCATTTATAGGCTCATTAATCTATGTACTTTTTTTATTCACATTAAAATTTACAGAAAAAGAAAAACACTTAAGCAAAAGTATCTAGGATTCATATCAAAGGATCATAGAGTATCTCAAAGCTATGGAGGAAACTAGATAATAAGATTAAGTGATGGTACTAATTCCATTTCAGAGTTGAATCAGTGAATTTAGAAGCCAAAGACATATAACAAATATAATTTCAAAATTCAATGCACAGGTGTATGGTGAGAAAAAATAGATTAAAGCTATGCAGAGCCTTGAACAGGGTCCCGAGTCACTAATAAATCGATCTTCAGATTCAAATAGAAGGAATATAAACCAAAAGCCACCAAATGTGGAGATTCAGAGATCAACATTTACAATGCAAGATAACAATCTCAACTTGCACTAGATCATGATACAACATATACCCACACCTCTACCTTGTTATGAACATCATCAATTACTTCAAGTTTCAATATTCAAGTACAAAAAAATGGATAAGGTAGGATTAAATAATACAGAATCTACATTTGCAGTGAAATAATTTCATTCACATAGATCTACAGTTTCATGGGAGATCAATAAATGATATCACCAGAAGAAAACACAACATGAGATTTAAGTTTTTTTTTTTAAATGCTCCAAGT
Source organism: Taxus chinensis (assembly GCA_019776745.2). Classification (NCBI taxonomy): domain Eukaryota; kingdom Viridiplantae; phylum Streptophyta; class Pinopsida; order Cupressales; family Taxaceae; genus Taxus; species Taxus chinensis. Next base: position 605,837,651 of record CM034154.1, on the reverse strand, counting down.
GTAAGAATCAATACAACTCATAAGATTTTGGAGTACTTAGAATAGAGAATGGGGTTTTCTTTTAACGTTGTTTCAGAGCTTTTCAAAATGAAGGCAACCGAGATAATCCTGGGGAAAAGAATACAGAGAAAATATCCTAGAAAATAAGGAAATTGATGGCACAAGATTGGCATCCATAGTGAAAAGGAAGCTATCAGAGAAAGGATGAAACTGAAAATTAAACACCCATGTCACTTATACAACAAATGCTAAAACAAGTGGTGAGGATAGAATAAGTATCAGCAATTGCAAATCTTATAAATTAAGAATTAACAGTGCAAACCAGTATCTTCACAAGATCTAGGAATATGAATATCAAGGTTCTCAGCTACACAATAGAGTAAAACGACAAACACCTCATACCCAAAACCTCAATGAAGGAGAAGTGGAAGTTAAGTACGATTCGATGTATGTGGATGATATGCGTATTACAGGTTCTAGTATGAAGGACATTGGTGAGCTTAAGATAAAGCTAGCTCACACATTTTATATGAAGTATTCAGGAGCTGCAAAAATAATCCTTGGCATGAAAATACATAGAGAAAGGAAAAACAAGAAATTGTATTTGTCTCAGGAGGATTATATCTACAAGGCGCTAGAAATTTTCAACATGCAGAATGCAAAACCTACTAGCACACCTATGGCTGGACACTTCAAATTGAGAAAATATCAGTGTCCTTCATCACATGAGGAGGTCAAATACATGACACGAGTGCCATATGCTTTAGCAGTTAGAAGTCTCATGTATGCTATTGTTTGTACCAGACTAGACATTACACAGGTAGTGGGAGTTATGAGTAGATATATGGCTAATCTAGGTAAAGAGCATTGGAAAACAATGTAATGGATACTCAGGTATTTGAAAGGGACATCTAGCATGCATTTATGATATGGAGGTTTGGATATTTCATTACATGGCTATGTTGATTCAGATATGGCTGGAGATCTGGATGGTAGGAAGAGCACTATTGGATATATTTTCATAGTAGGTGGTATGAAAGTTAGCTAGATTTAAAGATTGCAGAAGGTTGTGGATTTGTATACTATAGAGGAAGAGTATGTTACAGCTATAGAGGCTAGCAAGGAGATGATATGGATGAATAGGTTCATGGAAGAGTTGGGAAATGAGCGAAGTGATTGTAAACGGTTTAGTGATAGTCAGAGTGTAATTCATTTAGCAAAGAACTCAGCATTTCATTCAAGAATGAAACACATTCAGTTGAGGTATCACTTCATACAGTAAGTATTGGAGGATGGACAGTTGAAGCTGGAAAAGATTCATACGAGCAAGAACCTTACAGATATGCTAATGAAGCCATTATCAAAAGAGAAGTTAGAGCTACACTCCACTTCTATTGTTCTTCAAGTTTGAGACTTGAAGAGAAAGAAACAAAGCTAAGGAAGGATCTAAGAATGACGGTGTACATGTATGGTGTAGTAATTAGATTGTTTAGTTGTGGAGCTCAATTAATTCAATTTAGCATGCAATGGAAACTTGCTGGAAAATACAGTAACCAACATCGGTTAAGGAGGAATTGGCAACGGTCACCCAGGACCGGCCGCAGTCAGGTATGACCGACATTGGTAAAGAAAGGAACGAACCAACAACAGTTAGGGATAACTGGTGTCAGTTACCTATGTGAGGATGTTTTATTTAACTCCCAAGAATTATATCTATTTTTAGCATTAAAGTATTTCTATTGATTGTAATTGCATGGCTAAGCGCTCTAAGTCTATAAATGACTATATAAGCATAAAAGCTAGGGTTTAGAAGTAAGAAAGATGATGATTAACAAGAATTAGAAAGAATTTGTAAAATGTTGGTGAGAGAGACAATTCTCGGTGATGAAGAAAAAGCTTGAGGGAAAGAAAGTACTATACATCTGAGAGGTGTGGAATATTGTAAATATTAATTTTATATTTTGTCAAAGCTTTGGATAATAGATTGGCTTGTTTCTTGGTGGACGCAGCCCACACTAGATGAACCACGTTAAATCTAGTGTTGATTTATGTCTCTTGTTTTGTATATTTCTTTTGGTAGAATATCCGCTTATATTTGCATGTATGCTTAGATCTGATATATTGTCTGTACAATCGGTATGCTAACCCCAACATTAATGAATACAAAAGAGATATGAGAATAAACCAATTTGGACCATTTGTAGAAGGAAAAGATAGAGTTATAACATTCATAAATGGGTTAAGAGACAAATTTAAATTTAATGTGTAGTGTAGAACATAAAAAAACTGTAAATAACGCAATATAATTATTAGAACAATTTTAAAATATGAAAAATCATCACAATAAGAGGGAAAATAACAAGATAAGAACCAAAGTTGTTTTAATTAGTTAATATAAAGTGGTAGAAACCTAAATTATTTTGGAGACATCCACTAGAAAAAAAACGTTTCTACTCCCTTCAAGTAAGGTTCAGGCAACAAAACACATTCCAAATAATTAAAATGTTGGACATTTGGAGAAAACCACTATGAAGGAGATTTTTCACAAAAAGAAAAAAATATAGTCTCAACGTTCCATTAAAAAAACTAACCTGATTACCAACCTCTGTTGTAAATATATGATATTGTTGACATATGTACAATATGTTTTCAAAACTTATTAGTATAATTTAAAGAAATTATTAAGGGGTATGATATTAATTTTCTTATAGATTATAATAAGAGACATAGATTTATCTCTCAAAAATATTTATCTAAACTTAAATTATCTTTTAGAACCATTCAACTGATAACTGTTGAAAATGATTGTGCAAGAATTGTTAAGAAAATAGGCACAATTGTTGAGAACTTACCATTTCAGCTAGATAAATTTAAAGCAAATTAGCACCTCCACATCTTAAAATTGAGCAAATATGATGCCATAATAGAAATGAGATGGTTTTAAAATAATAAAACATACATTGGATGTGATAACAAGCCTAATTTTGTTAGTTATTAAATGGGGAAATTGGGGAGAAGTGACCCATAACATAGTGCGAAGAAACATTGGAAACTCTTGTATGCTATGGTAACTCAATAAGGTGATTAATTAAAGTTATATATTAATAATTTATGGATGTATTTATTGATGAGATAATTGATCTACCTCATAAAAGATAAGTAGAAGATGACATACCCCTAATTCTGAGAGCTAAATCTATAGAAAAATCCTCGTGCCCCATTAAATTGTGGAGTTAGTAGAATTGAAAAATTAATTTTTTTAGATTGTTTAAACAAGGAAAAATATGACCTAATATTTCTTCATGGGGTTCTCCAATGTTATTTGTGAAGAAAAGGGATGGTGATTTAATTTTTTGGGGAATTACAATTTCAATCCCTTTTAATATTTAATGCGTTTCTAATTAATATACAGAAAGATGATCAAATAATGTAAAAAATGTATATTATGACTTAATTAACTTACAAAATCATAACCTAGAAACTATCAAAATAGAAAGGAGAGATTGCACTTGGCTGATTCTTTGTAGATCTTGAGGATTCTGAGTGATCTGTATGTAGGAATATGCTTATCTACAATTTAAAATAATTTCTTGCAAGAACTGACACTTGAGACTAGATCGTGTCAAAACCATGTAAATATGTCAAGACCAACTGTACAATTCTACCCCTATTGTACAATCTTGGCTCATTTGCATTCTAGGCTTGTAAGGTGTTGAGTGCTTCATCTTCAAGGAAATAACTATAATTGTACTTTGGTATTATTCAATCACATTCAGGATGTATCTATAGACTCTTCTCAAACCCTCATAGTGTAAGATGGAGTTTTTTTAAAAACAAAGATAGGTGGGTTATGGGCACCCTTGTGCACCATCGACATCTACACTACTTTGAAGAGGGATCAAACTACACTTTATTCTTCTAGCATGTGACATCTAATGTAGTGCAATATGAACTTGATAAAAAAAATTTGACAGTACCTTTCTTGAGTATCACACTTTCTCAAAATTCTTCGGAAGGGTCAATTTTCTTTCTTATATAGAGAAGATGGAGACTCTTGGACTTGGGAAAATACTTTATACTTAAAGAGGGGGATTTGAAAATGGATTTGCATCAATTAATTTTATGTTTACCTTATAATAAATATATTTAGTGCTTTCTTTAACATGCGGAGAATATAAAGTGTCACGATCGTAAATGAGGTATGATTGACTTACTTATATACAATTCATATGATTGTTATGTCATGAAAAGCCAACCACGGGGGAATATAATTACATATGAATTGACTACATGGAATTGAATTTTTAGCGCATAATGTGTCGGTAAAGAACTGTACAGTAGGGTCAGGTTATAGATTTGGACAAACTAACCCAAACTGGTGGTTTTGTCTCAGAGGGAAAAATAATAGTTTATCTTTCTGGGTTGGAGTACGGATGGATTTGGGTGCATTTTATGCTATAAAACCTTATAAACTTATGATATAAAAGTATGCAAAAATATTGAAGTATTCACAGAGCTATCGGGATGTGCTAAGAAAGAGTGAGGATGTTGTATTTGTGCATGCAAGTGTGCAATGTAAAGAAAAACAATATCAAAGTATAGATTTATAAATTTGAGTGTCTACAATTTTCTCCCATTTAAGTACGAAATGAAAATTGAATGGTTAAACAAAAAGATACACGAGTTTCTAAAGACACTTTTTGTTTTCTTGGTATAACTTTTTTTTTTTGAATTATCACATTGTTTTGGTGTTTTCATGCTCCAAAATGAAACATGTAACACAAAGTTCACTCAATGCACAAGATAGAAAACTAAAATTTAACTTGAAATTTAATGAAAGTATTGTAAATAAATGTGCAACAATAAATGAGAAAAATGATGTAAAACATGGAAGGAATACACATGTTTATCTTATGGAGGGAATGTGATCTCACTCTTGAGCTATGAATATTTAGAAAGCTAGTGAAGGATTGGGGGTGATCCGTCGCCAATTATGCAAAGTATATTTTTGTGTTCTAGGTGTACTTACCCAACACACAAATGAAAAAGCAAAAAAAAACATAATTGGAAGCACCCCTTCTAAGAAGTAAGACCTTGTATCTAATCCATTAAGTAATATACGATATGTTTCCCTTAATTGAAAAGAGGATAAGAAATAATACACATGAATAACTTATTTACTTCAGTACCTTCCATAACCCCACTGAGCATATTGACCCAAATGAATATAAGCCAAATTTTTTAACTTAGGAAACACAATAGAAAAGTGAAAGAAGTGCCTAATACTCTTCTCGTGTGATGTAAAACCAAGTAGAAAATAACTAGAATAGATTACATGCCAAAATCTAAGTGGAGAAAGGATATCTGAGCCCCCAATCAGTCTAAATCAAGAAGTGAAACTGAGAACCATGGAGCAGGAGAGAATGAAATACTTGATTCCACCTAAAACCATGCCAAACTAAGTCAATCTGATTATGCAACAATATGATAATGTTGTAATAAAGATGATAGATCTGAAAATGCTAACAATTGTGGAGAAATTTATCCTAACATAAATTGTAGGATAGGGGCATAACCATGCATATGATCTTGACCATCCTATATGTTCTTAACCATGCATGTTTTTTCCCAATTTTCTGCTCTTGAATCCAATTCTAATAAATTTTTTCCTATATTTGAATATCTCTTTCCCTAGAAAAATCTATATGCCTTTTGATAATGTATAATAAGTCTTTGGATGTATCCACCAATTTTTTTGGTATGCGCGATGAAGAGTTTGAGCACGTGGATCAAAATGAAATATGTATACCCATGTTTAATATCTAGATAACCTATATATAACCTCTCCGAGACTGATGGGGTGGCCACTAAGAAGAAACTGTATCTTAAAATAGAGGATGTGCATAGTAGATACCATGGCGCAAACCAATAAAAACAAGGATAAAAACCAAGATAATAAGAATAGTGTCAAAAACATAAAAAAACAATAAAAATAGCAAATGATCTGTTAGGAGAAAACAAGTGTGTACAATGTATAAACAAGTGAAAACATGTTAATCACTATCACACAAAAGAAAAAAATGTGCAAAAACATGGGACATCCATAGTGTCACACGGAAATCAAGGCCCATGGGCCTGTAAACAAGAGGTATATAAACATAGATAAGGCATTATGTCATAGACATTGGACACCCATGGTGTTGTAAAATAATCAAGTCCCTTAAGGCCAAAATCAAAATAGAAAACAAGTGTACGGATAAATGAAAATAGAAAAAATGTACAAAATGTGTAGTTCTATTTGATGAAAATAATATGATATATGATATATGAAGGAGCTAGTAGTGATGCTAAATGTTTCACAAGACATGTTTCTTAGTCTTATTAGTATGAAAGAAAGAAAATACTAAAGATATATATGTAATCAAGTGTAATGCGGAAAGAAAGGAATTATAATCGAAATATAGTACCTAGATGTAGTATGTAAAGGAAAGATTACCCCATAGGCTAGCAGTGTGCATAAATGGTAGTGATACAGAGTACTATAAATAAATAAACCCAAACTTCACAAATAACAATTCATTATCAAATTAGAAACCATAATCCTAAGAACATTACAAGCTACTTCACCAATTTCTAAGAACAATAATCATATCTTCACATTAGGTTAATGTTTTCAATTATGTAATTAAGTTTATATTCACTCACAAGATCATACCTCATAAATACATAACTTAGGACAAAGAACAACATAAATTTATTGATGCTCGTAATAATCCATTTTTCTTTAACTTGATAATCTTATATGAATGTCTAAATTCACATTATATATAGCGTGTTCTATACTTCACCATATAACTCTCTTACTCTATTCTTTCACAATCTAGTAATACAAATGTCTTCCAATGACATTGTTTTCCAAAATTTTCACCCCATACAATTATTGATAACATATAAAAAATGAAAACCTTTTTTTAGGGATGTCGAGCATTACTTATATCATGAATTTTTCAATCAAATGGTTATGACATATCCACATGTGTTATGCACTCTAAACCCTAACAGTATTTCTTGTTAGGTCTTCATAAGTCAACGACATCTTTGCAAGTCAACATGTTATGTGCATCCCCACTCCCAAAATATGATAGAAACATGGCATATTTCTATGTGCCTCTAAGGAAAAATAATTCTACATACTCCAAGTACATGGAATAAACAAAATATGAATAGCTTGGGGGTCCACCTGGAGGTCGCAAAGAAAAGTAGCAAATTGTGAAGCAGGGAAAATTTTAATGGCGAATATTCATTAATTCAGAAATATTATGGTTTTTAATATTTTTAATTGGAAAATTTTTAGGGTAGAAATTATGACCGAGTCGCTAAAATTTTCTAGGTACAAGTTAATTTTAGGGTCAATTCACCATTCTTGTGAAATAGAAAATCATGATAGTCACCTTTATGTTGTTGGCAGGTAGAATTGTTTTATGCTAACAAATGACATCATAATATATGTTATTAGCTGGTAGCATAAAACATGCTACCAACTAGAAACATATTTTATGCTACTTGTCAGTAGGATAGAAAAAATCCATCTGCGAGTAACATTTTAAAGTGATGTCGTAAAAAAAATTATGGTAATCTTTTTTTCTTGTGTCATATTTTGGGAGGAAAGATTTTTGATTGAACCAATCATTTCAACTACTAACATTAATTTTTTAAAAAAAAAATCCATACAAAGTTAACCAAATATGTATTTTTTTCACAAAAAATCACTTTTTTTTCTTTTTTTGTTTACACCATATTTTATGAGGATAGATTTCTTATCGAGCTAGTAATTTTAACTGTAATTGTAAGAAAATGTTTTTTCAAAAAAATACATATATTTTTTTCCTACATCATATACTATTAACTAAAAAAATAATATATGATGTTGGTCGGTAGAATTAAAAATTATACCGACCGACAACATATTTGCATTTTCTTCATATTCTCCATTAGCCAATGAATTTGTACGAATCTTTCTTGGGGGGCCTTAAAATTTTCCCTGTTGTGAAGGAAAATATGGTATAACATTATGAACTATGAAAGACATGTGGTACGTTCTTGCTAGCATACCTTTCTCATTCTAACATGGAGCTTATGAATGGTAAGTCTAACACTGTGAATTATTAGAGGGCATGAAGCTTTCCTATTCTGGATCATGTTTCACATTAGTCAATAGAGGTTATCAAAATTTTTACACCGTGAATTATGTGGAGGCTTCTTATTGGATCACACTTACTAGTGGTCAGAAGGGTGTATCAAAGGTCTGAAAATATGAAGGATTTTGGATTTTTTCTCATTGGATCACCTTTTGTGCATGATAATGGAGGTTATCAATGGCATGACATCATGAAGATACATGTAACTTTTATATTAGATTGTATTTACTAAGTGTCGATATCGGTTAAGAACAATATGACGCTCTAAATTATGTGGATATTTATACTTAACACACACTTCCTAATGTGATAAATTTTGATTAGTGATCATCCTTCCACCCAACACCAATCAAAGAATGCCAAGTGTCACATTCATGTGCATTCTGATATAAATATCTTCTAAAAGACAACTTCCTCCACAAAGTTCCAAATTTGATAAAATTTGTTCAGATGGAAAATTATCTTCGATATATTCATGTTGTAGTCATCATATTCAAGATTTGAGAGAGTTAGGTGGGAAAAAATGAGAAAATATGGCATCTCAATGACCACGATTAATGACACTGCTTTATATAGTCCAGTTCCCTATAATAGAGATCATGCTAGAGTTTGTGGCTAAAGATTGATCATGCCACACACACGATCCTACAACATCAATCTTGACAGTTACTTGGTGGTTTAATTCATCCTATTGGATCCCCGCTCTCATTATATATCTCATTCTAATTTCTATATAAATGAGAAACTCATCCATCATAAAAGGGATCCCTCTTTTTTGTAATAGCTCCATGCAAAAATGGTGGACAAATTCCCACGCATTTTATATCTTGAAATTGGAATCATTAATTTAATTTTACTTTCTCTCATGAATGTAACTTAATGTGCATCCTTTAAGAAATAACATCAAGTATTGTGGCTGTTCGCTACTATATTATTTTATTTTATTTGTTATTTCCTCTTTTTTTCCTTCTTCGACATGTTGTGTGTTTCCTATTTGCATGTTCCCCTTTCTTGAATGTGTGGGAAAGATCACTATGAATGGTTCTAGTCACTAACACATCTATTTTCCATCTCTCTCATGTTTTCTTCCCTTTCCTTTCCCTTATTTACAGTGATCAACCCTTTTTTTGGTGCTATCACTACTCTTTTATCTTAGGATTTCCCTTTCATGCATCTCTCTAACACTCATCTCTTATATTGTTAGTTTAGGATTAGTTATTTGTATTTCATTCTTAAGGAGTGGTTTTAGCATTAGAAGTAAGTAGAGGAGTCCAACCTTCTCCCATGGCTCATTTTTAGAGACCTCTTAGAAATCAGAGGTGGAAAATACTTGGTGAATATCCTTGGAACTGGTTTCACGTGAAGGAAAATTTTTTGGGGGTCTGACAACATAATTTTCACCCAATTTTTAATTGGTGTGATAGAAGGCTACAGACACATGACAGATATTTTTTGTCGCACATCAACAAGGTGGTTGTCATGTGTCAACGAACCTTACTGATGCACATCAACAACCTTGTTGATGCATGTCAGTAAGGTTCATTGACATGTGATAACCACCTTGTTGATGTGCTACAAAAAATCTTCTATCACACGTCTGCAGCCTCCTCCATTTGGTCATGCGACAACAAAATCTCTATGTCGCACATCAATAAACTCTCTATCGTGCATCTACTTCCTCCACACTCCTGTCACAGGTCAACAAACTCTCCCTGTCACGTGTCAACAAAATATCTATCGCGTATATGCATCCTCCGCCCTCTTGTCACATGTTTACTATACTTGATAATACATATGCCCCCAAGTGGTATGAGTGAGCTAGTATTGTTCTACCCAGTGAATAATCTAGGATTATATAGGGGATAATTTCAAGGGTAGGTGAAGCCGACCAATAAAAAAATTAGACTATAATTTTTAGGCGAACAGGTCACTGACCCGCCCCAGAAAAGTTTCCTTTTCAATTTTTTCAAAAATGGAATATTCGCCATATTACAAATATTCGCCATTAAAATTATCCCTTCCTTCTCCAGAGGTCTATCTCATTCCATAAGGTCTGACAACTTTGAGATAGTCCCATGTTACCTCAAAATCTTGGGTTTTTTATGACTGAAGGTAGGGTTCAACATTGAGATCCAACAATTCTAGCACACCAAGGGGGATAATATTTTAAGGTAATATATTTTGTTGGTGTTCCATCACAACATCCTAGAAACCTTGGTTTCTTCACTACACAATAGTTTTGGCATGAAATATGGGACAAGTTTGAGGTTCTCTATAACTTCATACCAACAAGGTTGATTTGTTATTGGTTGTATCCATCCTTTGGAGGAATTTTTCAATACATCTTATGAATCCACTAATATTAAAAAACACAATATCTATTTTAAACACCTTTCCTTCCATTATTTCATCCATTTCTTCCTTTCCCTTTACACTTTCATTCATTTTCATGTTTTCAAATCATTCATGACTCTCTAAATATCTCTTCAATTATCTCATTTAGGTTCTTCTCCCATTCATTTGTAGCAGTGGGATGATATGTCCAAAACATATCTGATTTACTTTCTCTTTTTCGACAGAAATGAAAATAATTATCCTATGGATAACATTAAATACATAGTCAACCACTGTGCCATTCACAATGCCAAATAAGAACATGATTACCTCAAGATTCTTGTTTTATCATATTCAAATGAAAAGAAAAATATTGTTACATTATTTGGAATCCACAAGCACATTGCCAGTGTCTTGGTCGTTGACTTGGGTGAAACATTCTAGTAAAAACTTCATGGAGGATGTAGATTAACTATTCTACTCAATGGACCATAGAAAAATTCAATCAAATTTTATGGACTTCATATTAGATTTCAACATCATATTGATCATAAATATGAGATAGAATTCCTCAAGAATTATAATTGACCCTCCCAAGGTATGAAATTGTTTCTAATATTTTCAAAAATCAACTGTTCGATCAAACCATTCAGATTACTCTTTTATTGATCTCATACCAAGGAGTGTCATAAACAAATCCTTAGGATGTCTATGTTTCCATAATTTATGAGATTATGCTTGATTTAGGCTAGAAAAATAAGGCTCATAAATCAAAATGCATTATACCATCATTAGAGAGATGATTATAGAATCCTGTTTGTCGGAGTCCTTGGAAATTAATCAACTACGTCCTCAGGGTATCTATCATCCCCAACCGGCCTCACTATGTATGATGATTGTATAACCATTGAATCATAAGTATAATTCTATTTAGGATGATCACAATTGTGCAAAATGTATAAGGAATAGATACACTCTTCATAAGATAATGTAGTCTTCAGACCTTCCATAAGACCCTAGTTCAGAAGCTTGGTGTAATGTAATTGTAGACCTTCCCAAAACACTTGATAGAGGTTCTTCCTTGTAAGTAATCCTCTCCTTCTGGAAAGTCTGCAACAAGACCGTATTGTTGGGAATGAGCTTCAAGAAGATGGGAAGATCATAACGATCCATCAATTGGTTCCAAATTTTGCCCTTTTACATTCCCAATCAAATATCTAGATAAATTGGAGCCAAAAATATAGTTACAAAAATTTATGCTCACTTTAAAGCAGGAGGAAGAGTTTCACTGGACCAAAGGTCAACGACATCTCCCCCAAATAAAGTAAGAAGAATGTTGAGGAGCTATGTAGGTAATATTTCTAGATGATACTTTGGGCAGTGGAGAGGGAAAAAAAATTTCAAGAGAGTTTTCCACTCTCATTAAAGGCCATGTTCATTGTAAAATTAATTAGATGGCTACATTTTGAGAAGATGGGTCATTATTTATCCCAACATGTACTAGGTTTTGATTAGCTTACTTTGCCTCTTGTTAGAGTCGGTAGGTAGGTTTTCTTTCTGAAAATTAAGTTCTTGTGCATAGTTTGCATGTTTCCATTTGGGGAATGTATAATTTTCCTATTTGTATATAGTTTTTGTGGCAGATATTACTACACAATTCAGTTAAGGAAGAAATCATATATGAGGAGAATTTTTAAATGTTTATTAATCTATCCCTAAGATCAGCTGCAGAGTAGATTTTTCTATGAATTTATAAAGTTGGTCAAAATTCATTTTTGGGAGAAGATCCTATGTTTTAATCAAAACTTCCAAAATCATGTTTACGAGAAAACCAAGGTAGTATTTTGATTTTCCAAAGCCTGAGCAGGTTTTATGGTGGAATAAAATAGTTGGATAAGTTTATAAGTTTCATTCAAATCTCCACAGATCAAATATAGGAAGTATGCACCTTAGTGTTAATTTCATTCATATTTATGAGACATGTTTTTAGGCTGAGATAAATTTCATCAAGAATAGGCTTGAATCAATGCCTAATGGATGCCTTAAGGAAACTAGTATTCATCATCTAGTAGGAAGATGTCCCATAGAGGTCACAAAACTATTATCCCAATTTCGTATCTTCCTTGAAAATTTAGATAACATATCGAAAGATTAATTACTTGTATTTGTGTGCCATATTTACTTTGTGACTTCACAAATCAAAAATTCAGTATTGACATGTACACATGATTTCTACCCCTAAACCTTAATGTCTTCCTTTTCCTGTGTAAACGAATCGGTGACATCTTTGCAAGTAAATGTACTATGTGCATCCCCACTCCCAATACCTAATAAACAAGTGACAATATTTTTTTAGGCCTATAAGGTAAACAAATTATGTGGATTCTAAGTCTCTAAATAAACTGGAGATGACTAATATTAAGTTCCACCCAAAGGTCATGAACAAAAGAAGTAAATTTCAAAGGAAAATATGGTTAGACATTACACAACTATGATAAACAAATGGATCCTTGTCATGAAATCTCCTTTATATTCTTATATGAAATATCACGAATGCAAAGTATGACACTGTAAAATATGATGGAGAGTGCATCTTTAATATTGGCTCTGAATGTTTCATAGCGGGTATAAGAGATTATAAAATATTATGACACTACAAAGTTGCGTGGAGCCTTATTATTCAGTGCACACTTCATAGTTATTACAAGGGTTTATCAAATTTATGACTCTACGTAAGAGCATAGAGGATTCTCATTGACTCACTTTTTAGGGTGGCATACTGTAGGTTATTAATGGTATGACATTGCAAAGGTGCATGGAGATTTTCTATTATCTTTTGTTTCACGGGTGTCCGATATAGGTTAAAATAATCCTAACACTATGAAGTGTGTAGAGTTTTCTCATTATCTCATACTTCATAGAGATACGTGTCTAATTAGTAGATCATAGTTGCCACTCAAAGTAAATCAAAGCCCATGCGACATCTCACATTCATGTGCATCTTGACACAAAAAACTTCTATGAGCTATAAAATCCTCCACAGAGCTCCATACCTAATAAAATTGGTCCCGTTGGTAAGGACTCATTGAGATCTTCATGTTGAGTTTATAAATTTATGGATTTGAGAGGGAGATAAATGGGAGAAAACAAGAAAAAAGGAATCTCAATGACCTAAATTAATGGTGTCATATCTTTACTATATAATGGTTTGCAATACAGGTCGTATTAGAGTTGGTGTCTAAATATCAATCATGAAACCTATACTATCCTGCAAAAAATCAATGAAGATTAGTAATTGGTGGTTGAATTCATATGATTACAACCTCTCTCTCCCTATATCTTCCATTCTTATTTATCTATAAATAAGAAACTTGTCCATACTAAAAAGGATCACTATTTGTTATAATGACACCATGCCATGAATGGTGGCCAACTTCCCATGAGTTTCAACCTTTGAACTTGGTCTTTGCAATGTAATTTTTGCTTCTACCATGAATGATAACTTGGTGTGCATACCTTTAGAAATAAAATTGATTATTGTGTCTTTTATATTCTCATGGTTTATCTACAAAAAGTATTTCCTTTTTTGGTATGTCATAGTTTATTTCCTACTTGACATTTCCCTTTTCTTGAAGCATCAATGTGTGGTATAAGTGAATAAGCATGGTTCTGGTCATTAGAACTTCTTTTTATCATCTCTCCCATGGTTTCTTCCCTTTCCTTCTCCTTATGGAGAGTGATCAATCCTTCTTTCTATTACTATCACTAATACTTTAACTTATTATTTTCCTTTCCATGCATATCTCCCTAACCCTAGTCCCTTGTATTGTTAGTTTATTATTATTTAACTACATTTCCTTTTTCAAGAGTTGTTGTATCATTAGAAGTAGGTAGCGGAATTCAGAAATGTTTTAGTGGCAAATATTCATAATTTGGTGAATATTACATTTTAGGAAAATTTTAAAGGCAATTTTTTTGGAGCAGGTTGATGGACTGTTCGCCTAAAATTTCCAATATAATTTTTTAGGGGTCGGCTTTGCCTACCGTTGAAAACTACTCCTATATAAATCTAGGTAATTGACCTAGTAGTATACTAGTAACTTATTGAGGTATCATCCAAATTACTTGTAAATTACAAGAAAATAAAGTGTGGATTAGAGTCTCAGAATGGTTATTGCAGACTTGCAATAGGAAAGTGTCACTGATGCATGAAAAGGAAGATTTTCATTTAGAGAAGGGAGAAAATATAGTGTTGCTGACACATGAAAAGAGGTGGGTTATGCGTGATAAGAGGGTTGTTGACGTGTGACAAGGGAGGGGTGCAGGTGGATGACAAATGAGTGTTGTTGATGAGTGATAAGGGGGTTATACACGGTAAAAAAAATGAAGCATTTTTTTGGTGTTATGTGACAACAAGGTTTATTTTCCCATGACAAGAAGCTTTGCTATCACACGAAAACAATGATTATTGTCATGCGATAACAGGGTTGGTGTCCAACATGTTTTCGCATGAAAGAAAACCTTATTGTTGCATGACAACAAGGATTTTTTTTGTGTGACAACAAGGCTTGTTGTCGTGTGACAACAAACCTTGTTTTACAAACACCAAAACATGATGAGTGCTCCCCCTTAAGAAAACGAAAGGCAAAAATTTGACTCTGAAATCCTAGAAAATTTACTTTCTGGTGAAAGTGTCAGGCATTTTCCACCTCTAGTTTACCAGAGCCTTCTTAAAATGAACCCTGCAGGAAGTCGAATTTCTCTAGAGGTCTATATTAGTTCAAAAGGTCCCATAACTTAGAGATAGTCCCATTTTTTCTAAAAATATTGGGTTATCTATGACTTAGATTAGGGTGTAATATTGACCTCCAACACACCACATCCTTTCATAAAATACATCCAATATGCTTTCTTTCTCTGCTACACTAGGAATGTCACTATTAGTCTTGACTCTTATCCTTGTAAATAATACTATGAGGTTCCAAACACTTCTTTTTAACTTGAAAATATTTTTATGAAATCTTTCTCACCTATTACAAGCCATTGACAACACTTATCTCACTTACAAAACCCTTTTATTTATCTGTAATCTATTTTATCATTTACAAAATTTGCTTTCATTAATCCTGTAGCACTTCTTTTCTGAGGCATGCCTCACCCTTGTAGAGGAAGTCAACTTCCTCTAGAGGGTGAGTGCACCAAGTTGGGGGGGCCAAAAGGGGGTCTTAAGTGGACGTATTTTTCTGAAAAAAAAAACTTCAACTTGTACAAGTTTTTCAAAATAGTTACACTCAAGGTTGGAAGATGTTCTAGAAATATGAATCGTAGAATTTTAAGTCTAGTTTCTAAGACACTAAATTTTATTTAAAATGGATAAGTTCAAGTGGGTCAAACAAATAAAATACCAACAGATGCTCCTGTTGTTAAAAGACATAATAGAGTGACTATCGTGCTCCGCACCATTATTTGAGCACCATTTAGTATTTTTGAAAACCCTTTGGTAGAAAGATATCTAGGAGCATCTAGTTTGGGCTCCATTTTTTAAAGATTTTTTTAGCGAATATTTTTTGTATTTATGATTTTTCTAGTACAAAAATTTTATGTTTTGAAAAATAACAAAGCTTCAACCATGCCCTACACCCTAACTACCTCAAAAAATGTTGAATATTAGATTTTTTTTGAATATGTATAGAATTATGCCTAGTTTGGGCTAGTAAAATTGTTCTTAATTTTGATCACCCAAAAAAAAGATACACCATGAAAGATAGACATATTTACACTTCGAAAAACAGCTATAAAAAGGCATAGTTAGAATATAAATAATTTGGAAACCTTATATTAGTTAGAAAAATTGGAAAATTATATTTTTGGAAAGAAGAGACTCTACTCTACATCATGGTATAATTTTTCTAAAATGGATCGATTGTTTTATTTTGATTTACCATAGAGGAAGTGTCATTTTTTACATTTTCTTGTAAAAACTTGTTGTTTGTTGTGTTTGTGCAGGTCCATGCCTCGGGTTTGGGGATCCAAACCGGATCCCAAGCCTTGAGGCATGAGTTGGGAAAAGATAAAATGAAAAACACCTATGCATTATGTAACACATACGGGTTACATAGCACGTATGCGTTTTTCTTTGTTTTATATATTGTGGCTCCCCAACGTCCCTTTCATCTCTTTCATGGGAATTCTGTAAACATTTTGTTTTGTCTGCAATATTATCTACATTCTTGCATGATTTTTTAGTATTTCATTTTGTCCCCTAACACACTAGTTGATTTTTTCTAATCATGGGTGATAAACGTTGAGCTAAGGACAAGAGGAAAGTCAAGAATAAGACACCAGAGAAATTGGAAGAGAAGAGAATAAAGAAATTGAAGAGAATGTAAAAACTTTGAGTAGGATAAGGTACATCCACTATATCAAATGTAACTAATGTATTAGAAAATTGGGATGAAATACATAATGAAAATGTAGAGAATAATGATTTTACAATGAATAACGATATTGAATTGAATGATAATGTTGGTGTGGATGAAGAAATTGATATGAATCCAATTGTTGAACCCTTACTTGAGAATCCAAATGTTAACCCCAAAATTTTTATGAAAAAACTGAATGAAGAAAGTAACCTTGTAAACAAATGTTCACCTCTAAGAACACCTCCTTCAATTTCATGAAGAAAACCAATACACTTAATTGAAATTGATGAAAATATTATAAAACCAATGCCTAACAAAATGTCTAAAAGAAATGTGAGAAGAAAAGCTAGTAGAATTTGGGATAATTACTTTGAGAATTTAAATGACACACAAAGATGTCAATTATTTTTTTCATTGATGAAATTAAGTAAGATGAAACCTATAATGAAAACCTTGGGGTTAAGAACGTCTAATGTTGTTGATCAAAATGCATCAAT
This sequence comes from Taxus chinensis, assembly GCA_019776745.2. NCBI lineage: Eukaryota > Viridiplantae > Streptophyta > Pinopsida > Cupressales > Taxaceae > Taxus > Taxus chinensis. Next base: position 605,820,200 of record CM034154.1, on the reverse strand, counting down.
TATTGAAAACATACATAAAGCATACCAAACCTGTAGGTGGTAAAAGACACACAAAAGATAGTAATGCTACATGACGTGTACTAACTAATTGTATAGTAAGTGATAAAATAGTTAATAAACACTTGATTAGAAAAACAAGCAGTGCTTTGAAGATAAACAAAAAAATAATAATGAAAGCAATAGAGAGACGTAAATGTATCGAGTTAGTCAATAACACTGGCTATTGGGATTTCTCTAGCTGAATTCCATGAAAAGAAAAGAATACATCTGATATTCTAAAATAATTAATTGTAAAATTTTGGAATGAGAACAGAAGGGTCTCACAGAATAGAAGAGATACAGTAAAAATAAGAATAGGTTCTTATAATCATGAATTGTGTGCAAAACACTTCTTAGATATGACTCAAATAGAATTTTTCTTTAAGTTTAAAAATGAAAAATCCACAAATTAAAATTAGCCAAAGATTCTTTGAAATGAGCAAAACCCTTTTATGTGAAAATCAATCACTCATGTACCACTTGTTGTTGTAGGCATCATGTTGAATTTTCAATACATTATGATGGTTTTTGTCAAATACGTAGTGTTTTGCATACTGACATCATGTTGCAGGAGTGTGGAATAAATGTCCCAATAATAATATTCAAGGAAATTTATTCTGACAATATTTTGTGAAAAATCAACAAGATAATTTTTTTATAACAAAGCATGTTTTGATGGAATGTGCAATGTATGCAGTAGCTTGCCAAATATAAAAATTTGTATCCATGAGGAGAGTACATATTCACTAGGAAAAGAATCAGTTGATTTCACCAAATATAAATCAGTGGCATATCAATTAAAATATGAAAAGAATCTAAGAGGTGTGAGCTTGTTACAAAATAATTACTTGTATCAGAATATATGGTCAAATTCAGAGAGGAAATTTTTTATGAGTATGCAAGGCACACACATAGAGCTCGATGGTTGGATGAACAATTCAAGTTAAGCAAGGACACATTCCCACTTGGTACTATTGTTTTCAGTAGTTGACTTCACAGAGAATTACACATTGCAGCTACAAATGGAGGTTCAGTCTTAATATTATAACTTAGTTGCAAGTTTCTATTTTCGTGCATATAACATTCATGCACTCCTCTTGAAAGCACTGAGAAATATCTAAAAATATTAAGACAGTATCATTTATACATTAGTGATGATGGGACACATTCTATAGAATATGTACAAGGGTGTTTCCAGGTGTTTTTATGTGAACTTGAATGAGAGGAACATTAGTTTCGATCAAACATTACTTTTTGGTAAGACAACTGTACATCATAATTCAAGAATGCACAAATGTTTTATCGGCTAAGAAAGATGCAAAAAGAAACAAATGTACAATATATCTGGAGTTTTACTGAGGCAAGCCATGGAAAAGGAGAGCATGATGGTGCAGGAGCATGTGTGAAAATAGCACTTGCAAGAGAAGAGTTAAATTTCAAGGATGGTGCTAAATTTATATATGTAAAAATCATTGTTGATTGGTGTGTCAAGAATATGGGCTATGAATCTCAACAGAGACCAACGGTTTGTAGATATTTTTGGTTGATAAAGCAACAACATCTAAAAAACTATGAAGATTGTATGACAATTATAGGATCAAGTGATATGCACACTCATTCTGTAGTTTAGATGCAAATGCTTGGACTATTTATACTAGCTGTATGACACGTGTTTTTATATCATGCATTGATTTTGCATGGAATGAATGTGAGTCATAACAGTGGGTGGATGAATGGACTTTTAGACCTCTAATTCCACTCGACACACATCAAGTTCCATGAGCATTACAACTTGCAGGGTCTTTAGATCAAATGACAACATCACCTGACTTTGACTAAGTCTCTGATTTAGTGCAACAAGGTACATACATATATCTACATGCCATGGTTTAGATTTATAAATTATTAAATGGTTAACTCTCAATGTATTTATAAATTGACAAAAAAAAATTACTTTGTGATACATAGGGCATGTTTTTGTAGTTATTGCGACGAAATTTAATGAAGAGGGAACATACTTACTTCTTATCTCGTTGTGTAGAGGGGAAAAAAATTGACTTCCATAGTCAATTAATGGTGAAGACCTTGAGTATCCCATTGGATCACTGGTAGTCACAGGAACATGGCTTCGATGATATGCTCTCAAAAAATCCAACATTTGGTTTTTTGAAGACTATGAAGTACATCGGAAGATACTTCACTATTCACAATTTGGTCCTTCCAACAAATATTAAATTGATCAAATATCAAGGTCGGCCCATCAAACAATAATTTGTGGAAGGTTCATGAATCGGATCATGAAGCAATTCTTGCCTACTGTCAAGAATAGAGTTGATCCTTGTAGGTTCATTGATTTGAATTTGTAAATGTATGTTCCTCATGAATTGTAATTTGAATATTTACTTAAATGATTTTGTTTAAATTTTGTATGATTCTAAAATTCTATTTAATTTCTTACTAACATGTTTATGTAGGTTAGTAGCGCCAAAAAAATTTCCACCTTCACATGGTTGGCACTGTCAGTAGAGAATTTATTATTCTCAAAGCCAAGTGAAGCTAAGAAAAATTAAATATTAGAAAGGAAAAACAAACAAAAATTCTTATTTCACCAACTATATTATAAAAATATCTTATTAAAATTCTCATTTCACCACCTATATTATATGAACCACCTATATTATTCAGGTGATTGGCAATGGAAAACCTTACAATAACTCAGTTTGAATGGAAATGGAGAAAATCACGATAGGCTTTTGTAGAGGGCCCCGACATGGAGGTCTCCTATCTCGACACGACATCTCTAGGTGCAACGGAGTCTGAAAAATCAATCCGTCGAAAGATATGGCATGATTGGGACTTAGGGATCTTAAGTGACTACACCCAAACGAGGGTAGTTCAAAAGCATGAGGAGCATAGGGAACCAAAACGAATGCTCCAATAGAGTTCACCTAGACACCCCGATGTGTTGGCATAGTTGGTAGTCGGTCCCGCAAGCTTCCATTTGCAAACTACAACGTCTGGCAGCCCTACACTGACTCAGAGCTGCACTATTTCATGCATTTGTAAACAATAAAATAGGGAAAAAACCAGATGGAGAAGGTGAAAACCATGAGATGATTTCATAAAGGGCCCCAATGTGCAGGTCTCATATCTGAAAAGACATATCTAGGTGCCACGGAGTACGAGAAATCACCCGTCAAAGATATGGCGTGTTTGGGCCTTAGGGCTCTTAAGGGACTACGCCCAGGACAGGGTAGCCCAAAAGCACGTGGAGAGTAGGTAACCTAAACGAAGCCTCCACTAGTGTTCACCAGGAAACCCTAATGTTTTGGCATAGTTGGTTCAGTCCCATGAGCTTCCATTTACAAATTCTAGCCTTTGGCAGCCCTACACTGATCAAGACTGCACTATTTCTCGCATTTGTAAACAATAGAACATCGAGAGAACCGGATGGAGACAAAGAAAACCGTGAGAGGGATTTCGTAGAGGGCTTCAATATGGAGCTCTCAGATCTAATGAGATGTCTTTAGGTGCCACAGAGTCTGAGAAATCACCCATCGAAGATATGGCATGTTTGGGCCTTAGGGCTCTTAAAGGACTACGCCCAGATGAGGTAGTCTAAAAGCATGGGCAGCGTAGGGAACCAAAAATAAATCCTCCACTAGTTTTCACCAGGAAATACAAATGTTTTGACCTAGATGGTTCAGTCCCACAAGCTATCGTTTGTAAAATACAACATATAACAACCTTTCACTGACTTAGACTACACTATTTTGTGTGTTTACAAAAAATAGGAAAACAAGAGAACTGGATGGAGATGGAGAAAACCAAGTGAGAGGATTTCATAGAGGGCTTAAACATAGAGGTTTTGGATCCAGTGATACATCTCTAGGTGACATATGAGTCCAAGAAATCACATGTCGAAGATATAAGATGTTTGGGTCTTATGGGCTCTTAAGAGACTACGCGCCGAACAAGGTAGCCCGAAAGCACACGGAGCGTAGGTAACAAAAAAAAACCTCTATTAGCATTACACCAGGAAATTTGGACATTTTGGTATAGCTGGTTCGGTCCCACACGCTACCATTTACAAAATACAACATCTAACAGCCTTACACTGACTTAGACTACACTATTTCACGCGTTTACAAACAAGTATGGACAGTGAGAGAACCAAATGGAGATGGAAAAAAACCTGACAGGATTTCATAGATTTCTCCAATGTGGAGGTCTTAGATCTGACGAGACATCTCTAGGTTCCACGGAGTCTGAGAAATCACACATTAAAGATATGGTGTGATTGGGCCTCAGGGATCTTAACTAAGTACGCCCGGACAGGGTAGCCCGAAAGCACGGGGAGCATAGGGAACCAAAAAAAAATACTCCACTAGTGTTCACCTAGCCACCTTGATGTGTTGGTATAGTTGGCTTCAGTCCCATGGGCTTCTGTTTGCAAACTATATCCTCCGGCAGACCTCTACACTAACTCAAACTGCACTATTTCACCCGTTTGCAAACAATAGCACAGCGAGAGAACCGGATGGAGACGAAGAAAACCATGAGAGGCTTTCGTAGAGTGCCCTGACATGGAGGTCTCAAATCTGATGTGACATCTCTAGGTGCCATGGAGTCATACAAATCACCAGTGTCGAATATATTGTGTGATTGTGCCTCAGGGCTCTTTAGCCGACTACGCCCAGACGGGGTCGCCCAAAAGCACGAGGAGCGTACGTAACCAAAATGAATGCTCCAATAGCATTCAACTTGCCACCCCAATTTTTTTTAGCATAGTTGGTTTGTTCCCACAAGCTTCCGTTTACAAACTACAGCCTCTGGTAGTCCTACACTAACTCAAATTGCACTATTTCACATGTTTCCAGACAATAGCACAATGAGAGAACCGGATGGAGATGGAGAAAAACCGTGAGAGGACTTAATAGAGACACCTCAACATGGAGGTCTTGGATATGACGTGACATCTCTAGGTGCCATTATAGTCTGAGAAATCACCCGTCAAAGATATGGCATGTTTGGGCCTCGAGGCTCTTAAGTGACTACGCCCAAATGGGGTAGCCCAGAAGCACGTGGAGCGTAGAGAAACAAAAATAATGCTCCAATAGTGTTCACCTAGAAACCCCGATGTGTTTACATATTTTTTTTGGTCCCACAAGCTTCCGTTTGCAAACTACAACCTCTAGCAGCCCTACATTGATTCAAACTGCACTATTTCGCGCATTTGCAAACAATAACATAGCGAGAGAAAAAAATGGAGATGGAAAAAACCAAGAGAGGATTTTGTAGAGTGCCCTGACATGGAGCTCTCAGATCTGATGAGATGTATCTAGGAGCCATGAAGTCTTATAAATCACCGGTCGAAGATATGGTGTGTTTGGGCCTCAGGGCTCTTAAGCGACTACGCCCAGGTGGGGTAGCCCGAAAGCTTGGGGAGTGTAGGGAACTAAAAAAAATTCTCCTCTAGCATTCATCTTGCCACCCCAATGTGTTGGCATAGTTGGTTTTGTCCCATGAGCTTTTGTTTGCAAACTACAGCCTTTGGCAGCCCTATAGTGACTCAAATTACACTATTTTACATGTTTGCAAACAATAGCACAACGAGAGAACCGGATGGAAATGGAAAAAACCATAAGAGAATTTCGTAGAGTCCCTCAATGTGGAGCTTTTGGATCTAATGATATGTCTCTAGGTGCCATGTAGTCTGAGAAATCACCCATCGAAGATATAGCATGATTGGGCCTCAAGGCTCTTAAATGATTACACCTGAACAAGGTAGACCGAAAGAACAAGGAGCGTAGGGAACCAAAACGAAGCCTCCACTAGTGTTCACCAAGCCACCCCGACATGTTCGCATAGGTGGTTTTGTCACACAAACTTTTTTTTGTAAACTGCAGCCTCTGGCAGCCTTACACTGACTCAAATTGCACTATTTCGCATGTTTGCAAACAATAGCACAACGAGAGAACCAGATGGAGACGGAGAAAACCATGAGAGGATTTCGTAGACTACAAAAATATAACATAAATAGTCAGAGTAATAGACTAAATGAGAATTCTATTTCTCACATATAAAATGAATTTCTACCTTCAAAAATAAACTGTGGGTGAATGCTCAATCAAAAAATAAATTAGAATTCTAAACGAGTTTCAGGCTCAATTATCAATACTTCATTGCATTTTTTCTTGCTAGTATGCTGCTTCTGGAACTACCTAGTTTGATTTGTGAATTTGAAGCAGTTGGGATTAATAAAAATAATCAACTTGGCATGTTGTCCTTAAGATTATCCATGATTTTATCAACAACATCACATAGATCTTCCATTCCAGTTAAGTTGTGATCCTTCCACACTTCCCATTTTTTCTTTTCTTTCGATCGTATCTTCTCTTTAAGTTCTTCCAGATGTTTTTGGGTAGTCAAATTGACTCTTTGTGAATTTCAAGAGGCATTTCTTCTTAAATAATAGTGACTTCTTCACCTAACTGTTTTTCTTCACGATTTTCATTGTCATCTAAAGTTGAAGACTGAATATTTATATGGCCTTCGGCTTATTTTTGGGCACAAACAACCTTTTGTAATGTCACAAAAAATTGAGGCTCTTCATTCTCTATTTTATTGAAGATATTCATTCTTTCAAAATGAACAATTGGAAAATTGGTGGTCTCCCTAAGAAAACTAAGTTCATAGTCTACTTAGTTTCATCCTATGGAAAAATCTTTCAACATTGGTGGTTTCCTCCACCCGTGATTTCGGGCTACCCCGTCTAGGCATAGTTGCTTAAGAGCCCTGAGGCCTAATTAGGAATTATCTTTGATAGGTGATTTATCAGACTCCATGGTAACAAGATACATCTTGTTAGATCTGAGACCTCCACCTTGGAGCCCTCTATGAAAGCCTATTGCGATTTTCTCCATCTCCATCCAGTTCTCTCACTGTGCTATTGTTTGCAAACATGAGAAATAGTACAGTCTAAGTCAGTGTAGGGATGCCAGAGGCTATAATTTACAAATGGAACTTGTGGGACTGAACCAACTATGCCAAAACATCGAGCTAACTAGGTGAACGCTAGTGGATCATTCATTTTAGTTCACTACGCTCCCGGTGCTTTTGGGATACCCTGTCCGGGTGTAGTCACTTAAGAGCCTTGAGGCCGAATCATGCCATATCTTCGACAGGTGATTTCTCAGACTCCATGGCACCTAGAGATCTCTTGTTAGATCTAAGAGCTCCATGTTGGGGAACTCTATGAAAGCCTCTCGTGGTTTTTTCCATCTCCATTCGGTTCTCTCACTGTCCTATTGTTTGCAAACGCGCAAAATAGTGTAGTCTAAGTGAGTGTAAGGCTGCAACATGTTGTATTTTGCAAATGGTAGCTTTTGGGACCGAACTGTCTGGGCTAACACTTTCAGATGGTCTAGTGAACACTAGTGGAGGAGTTTTTTTGGCTCCCTACACTCCTTGTGTTTTCGGGCTACCTCGTTCGGGCGTAGTATCTTAAGAACCTTGAGACCAAAACACCTTATATCTTTGACATATGATTTCTTGGACTTCGTGGCACCTAGAGATGTCTCGTTAGATCTAAAATATCCATGTTGAATCCCTATATGAAATCCTCTGGTGGTTTTCTCTGTCTCCATCCGGTTCTCTCGTTGTCCTATTGTTTGTAAATGCACGAAATAATGTAGTCTAAGTCAGTGTAAGTTAGATGTTGTATTTTGCAAACAGTAGCTTATGGGACTGAACCATGTGGGCCAACATGTTTGTATGTCCTAGTGAACACTAGTGGAGACTTTGGTTTGGTTTTCTATGCTTCTTGTGCTTTTAGGCTACCTCATCCGGGCGTAGTCCCTTAAGATCCCTGAGGCCCAATCACACCATATCTTTGACGGGTGATTTATCAAACTTCGTGAAACCTAGAGATGTCTCGTCAAATCCAAAACCTCCATGTCGGGGCACTTAATGAAATATTCTCATGGTTCTTTCCATCTCCATTTGGTTCTCTCACTATCCTATTGTTTACAAACACACGAAATAGTGCATTTTGAGTCAGTAAGGGGCTGCTAGATGTTGTAGTTTGCAAACAGAAGATCGGGGGACTAAACAAACTATGCCAACACATTTAAATGGCATGGTGAATGCTATTGGAGGCTTCATTTTGGTTCCCTATGCTCTTTGTGCTTTCAAGCTACCTGGTCTGGGTGTAGTCGCTTAATAGCCACGAGGCCCAAACATGCCATATCTTCGATGGGTGATTTCTCGAACTCCATGGCACTTAGAGACGTGTTGTCAAATCCAAGACCTCCATGTCAAGGAAATATATGAAAGAATCTCACAATGTTCTCCATCTCCATTCAGTTATCTCATTTTCCTCTTATTTGCAAACACGCAAAATAGTGTAGTCTGAGTCAGTCTAGGGCTGCCAGACGTTGTAGTTTGTAAACGGAAGCTCATGAGACCAAACCAACTATGCCAAAATGTCCAAATGGCCTAGTGAATGCTATTGGAGGATTCATTTTGGTTCCCTACACTCAATGTGCTTTCAGGCTACCTTGTATGGGCAAAGGCGCTTAAGAGCCTAGAGGCCCAAACACACCATATCTTCGATGGGTGATTTATCAGACTCCATGGAACCTAGATATGTCTCATCAGATCTGAGACCTCCATGTCGGGGCACTCTATGAAATAATCTCTTGGTTTTTTCCATCTCCATTCGGTTCTCTCACTGTCCTACTGTTTGCAAATGCTTGAAATAGTGAAGTCTAAGTCAATGTAGGGCTGTCAGATGCTGTAGTTTGCAAACGGAAGCTCCTGGGACCAAACCAACTACACCAACTCGTCCAAATGGCCTAATTAATGTTATTGGAGAATTCATTTTGGTTCCCTATGCTCCTTGTGCTTTCAAGATACATCGTCCTGGTGTAGTCATTTAAGAGCCCTAAGCCCCAAACGTGCCATATCTTCGACAGGTGATTTCTCAGACTCCATGGAACCTAGAGACATCTTGTCAGATCCAAGACCTCCATGTTGATGCCCTCTACGAAAGGCTCTCGTGGTTTTCTCTTTCTCCATCTGGTTCTCTCATTGTGTTATTGTTTGTAAACGCGCAAAATAGTGTAGTTTGAGTTAGTGTAGGGCTACCTCGTCTAGGCATAGTTTCTTAAGAGCCATGAATGACTAGATTGTCTTAAGAATTAATTTGATAGGGGTATGTCTAAGAATACATGGGAGTTATCAATAACCTAGTAAATCTTTCTTTTTTAGTTTTGAATGGGAGTCAGCTAGCCTATGGCTTAGCACCCTTCCATTCATTAATAATTTATGTTATGATAAACCCATGGAAGCTTTTAAAAGAACCTTAAAAAGGATAGGGGTAGTCCATCAAGCCTACTAAATGGTGTGATGTGATTTCTAAATAAATTGAAATGGCTACAAATTTAAAAGGTAGCAACACAAATTGGACAAGATTAGACAATCAAGAATCATTGAGTGTCTGAATCATAATTTCATTACATCTGGAGACATTCTCAAGTTTTAGAGTAATGTATATGGAGAGACATTCTCAAAATATCAACAGATTAAAGGCATCAAATTGTGGGGTGTTTTAAAAGGGGAGAATACTATGAAGCATAAAAGAATGTAGTAAGTGCATGATAAGATAGGAACCAATACAAAGAGACCATGAGCAAGTAGAAGCGCAAGTAAGGTAAATACACATATACACATTGAGAAATTGAATGAATAATTAGTCAAATTAGGTAACTCTTTATATACATACATTATATAAATATTGATTTCCAACTTTTGATGCATATTATACATTGAAAATACAAGTACATGTACATCACCAATAAATGAAAAAATAATCCATAATGTCTTAAATATTATCAAGTGCACATCATATTAGATTCATGTAAAAATAATCTCAGAAATGTAAGGTCTCATAGAAAATTATCAAGTTCCAAATAGTATTTTAATGTGCATAATAAATACAAAAATTTCCAAATAGGTCATATACCATCAAGTTCAAATGTCATATAGGCTTACATACAATGCCATGCACATAGGCTTACAAAAACAATGTCATGTAAGACATATATATTTCCTACTCATTAAAATCTATCCCTCTCTTGGCCTTGCTCGAAGAAGGCCCTCCCTTAGACAAAGATGAAGATCCATGAAATGACTTTGGATTGTCTGAGCCCATGGTTCGAGTCCTCTTCTATTGAATACTCACATGTAAATGCAAACAATGTTTTTTTGTCAAAAAAATAATGTATATATGTTTTCAACATGTATTTAAGACCATGCTAGAATGAAAGTATTTACATAAATACGCAAACTTACCGCAAGTTGCCAATCATGCCGAATTTGCATCTCACACTCAGATGAGTCATCGGGAGCTCATGCAGTACGAATGGGGGTACAAAGATGATGAGATGGATAATTCCATGCCCTCAAAGTAAAAATGGAGGGGGTTGAAGTTCCCTACATACACATAAGATCAAAAAATCTAACATCAAAATTAGTGAAAATAGAGCTAAGTACATGTATCTACATAATGACAATATTTTAACTAATTTTATCAATATGGAACTATTGTTTTTACCCTGCCACGCCTGTGAATCAAATGAACAGGGCTGCCTCCCTATCATAGGTAACTCTTGCATACACACAATGAAGGACATTAGTAACATAGTTTAATAATTCTATAATGAAAGATATTACTAACATGTAATTTAACATAATATGAATTACAAGAGAAATTTAACAAGATGTACACGTTGTTTGAATACTTTAGTGAGTTGCTATGTAGTTGAAATCGTAGTGGTAACACCTTTTTCTACTTGTCGCAGAGATGGTGGGGTGTCTAGTGAAGTCAAAATCTTTATCAAACATGTATATCACGTGAGTTAAATGGACATACAAGAACATACATATATTTGACTTCAAAACTAATATATATACACACATGTATGTGAAAAGTTCACATAATTAACATTCTAAATTGACTTTGTGAATGTATGTGTATGCATGGTTCTCACTTCCTATGGTCGAGATGAAGATGCGCCTCTCACGTGCTATAATATCAATGGATGCACATGTTACAAATATAATTATTTCAAAAATTTAACATATATAAGTAAATCAGGGTACTCCAAAAATTTTGTAACACACATAAAAAAACATAAAAAATTTACCTGCAAAGGTGATGCCAATGAATGTAATCAAAATTTCTCCACTCAAAAAGGACATCTGACATACTGACATTATCATGTTCACCCCTAGCACCAGATGCACCAAAATTAGTACGGATGAAAGTATCGTCCTCCTCAGGACCCAAACATAGCAAAAATGTGGCCACATGCTGAGCAAAAATGTGGCCACATGCTAGTACTCCCTGAGGGAATACTCTGTGTACCTCCGTGAGCATCTAGCTCAAAAATCTCCCTCGTATGTCAAACAAGGGTCACAGATAGCCCCTGAAGCACGTGGAGTGTATCAATCTCTATTGTCTCCTTTACTACTTGAGGGACAATCTCAGGGTGAGTGGGATTATGTGTGGGGAATCTACCCTGCTGAATAGGTGTACATGGTGCACCTGGTCGATCCTGTGTAGATCCTTTTCCTCAGCCCTGGAAATCTAAGAAATTAAAATAATTTTGGATCTCTATGAGGATAAACTCATAATAGAGTTTCCTTAGAAAAGTATAGTGGCAGCTCGTTTTTATTATAAGGTGAAAAATCAAACACCATCCACCATTGGTCCCAAAAATTATTTTTAATCAAATTATTATTGCACCAATGGATGGGAAATCATTTACATGTCAACAGAACAGGGAAAACTAGTATGGAGGTCCGTGAATAAGGCGTATATGAGTTCTTTTGAAATTTTATTTTTTCTTTACATCCACATATGACAATTTGTTGGAATAATAAACCCTATAACCCTCTCTGGTAGGTTGTCAAGCGATCTATTTTCCCCATTGCTACATCAGTTTGAACAAGTAATGCCTCCAATGTGTTTGCAAGAGAGGCACGGTGGGGGTTTGTAGATTGCACATCCCTCAATATTTTGATTAAATCATCAATTTCAATTGTTGTTTTCAACTATTTGGGCTGCTAAATCTTCTTGACTACCCGAGGGATGTTGAGAAATTATGGGAGTGTCGGGAGGGATGTCAGGCAATAATAAGGTTTGGTTGTTGTTGATTCCCTCGACCTCTAACTATAACAAAAAATATATATACTCAATTCAAATTTTAATCGATAATTATCATATTTCAATGCAATTTTTAGAAAATAATTGTGCTTACCTCTTCTTCATGGTGCCATTGTCAATTCAGATCTTCTCGAAGATCCATAAATGATCCTTTGAGCTTGAGATCCAACTGAATGAAAAAATGTGAGGGCATGAAATAGCTCTGAAACTCGTGTTTGAGGGAGGTAAAATGATAGAGGCTTGGGCCTCTTTTTTTTGTTTATAGTAGGCATAGCACATACACATTATGCTTTGGTTATTCTCAAGACAAAGAGAATTAAAATTCGAGTGTGTTTTAACAAAAGGAATACACGTCTTCCTTTTTTTTAGGATTCTTGTCCGCTTTTTGGCCCTCCAACTTCATAAACTTACCCTAGAGGTTTATATTAGTTTGAAAGGTCCCAAAACTTGGAGATAGTCCCATGTTTCCTAACAATCTTGGGTTATCTATGACTCAGAGGAAAGGTGTAATCTTGACCTCTAACACACCCCATCCTTTCATAAAATTACATCTAAGACTCTTCCTTTCTCTACTATACTAGGAATGTCACTATTAGTCTTGAATATTATCCTTCTAAATGATAATACGAGGCTCTAAAATCTTCTCTTTAAACTTGACAATATTTTCGTGAAATATTTCTCACCTAATACAAGCCATTGACAACACTCATCTCATTACAAAACCCGATTATTTATCTGTAGTTTATTTTCTTGTTTACAAAATTTACTTTTATTAATCCTATAGCACTTCTTTTCTTAGGAATGCCTCACCCTTATATCATCATTTAAAACATACCCACTCATAATTCAAAGTCTCTAAATAATATCTTCATGTCATATATGTTTTTACAAAGTATTCCCATGTACCACTCTTCCTATCTCCCCAAGAATTTATACCAATTACTTAATGGTAATTCTAGGACTAGATACATATGAATATTATAGAAAACTTTGTTTTAAGGAGTATTATATCCTTTCCTTTTCTTTTCGAGACATTTATAAATTAAAAGTCATCAAGTTACCCCTCCTAAGTAATCCTTTCTTCATCAATGTTCACTTTATACTGATTAGTATTTAAACTATATTTTAGACTAATAGAAAACAAAGTTATAAATATGTTTTCATAGTTATCACCTCAAAAACTTAGTATTTCATCATTCAACCATGTACAAACATTCTTTTATCTTCTATTTAAGATAACTCCAATTTTACAATACCTTTCGTAACACCTCATGTATTGATTTAATAAGAACAAAGCTTCAGACTTACAAGCTTGTTTACAAACTGAGATGTATTAGAAATATAAGGGGAAATAGTTTTATTGATTAATAATATTTCACTTATGGCTCTTCAAATCCTTGAGTACTATCCAATGCATTATTCCAAATTATGTGATCATTCTTTCTTCGTGCAATCAAATACATAAATCAGTTACACTTCAAAATTTTCTTAATTTTTTCAATAATGTAACTCAACACTGTTACATTTACACTTCATTTTAATGTTTATAAATACCTTTCACTCTTCTTTTGGTACTTGGGCATATTTAATACTTCTTAATACATCTTTTTCATAATTCTTACCTCATAAAATCTTGGCTCCTAGAAAATTTTCTCGCAGAACTTGCTCAGAGACTTTTAAAAGATGGATTATGACTGTGTTTTTATAACATATTTATCCTCAGATATATATATTTCCTTATATAATCACCTTCCTTTCCCTTAAAATTACATTTACATTAAATTTTATTCACATTTATTTTATATTTATGGATTTATACACATTCTTTGCTATTCAACACTAGCCATGGCTATATAGACCCAAGAGCTAAGAGTTTGCGATATTTTTGCTTTCTTGATATTCTAGATTTTTTTAAAGACTCAATCTTTTCTTATAACCCCTATACAACATCTCAAAAATATATTAAGTTAAAATACTAGACATTTTCATCAAAACCCCTTCCAAACGTTTTGTTAGAGTCTTAGAGTGACTCTCTTTGACTGAGTGATAACTTTCAAAAAATATAACCTTAAAATAATATCCCTAAATTATTCTATATTATCCATTTATATTCATTTTCAAGTCCTCAAGGGACCACAAGACTCAAGAAAAAATGCTAAACATATTTAATCATCAATCTTCCAAGAAACAAAGTCATAAATCTATACTTAGATGCTTCATAATTTGTGTTTACAATTGTTCCATGGTTTAAAATCATTCATTTTCATTGAGATACTCTTTCTTACAATTTTAAAACCACAACCATCATAATTCATCAATAAAAAATCCTTAATCAACCTCCTCATTCATGAAATATTTATATATCATCATAGTTACAAGCCATATTAATTTTTTTTTACAAAAATCCTACGAGATAAAATTTCTCCCTTGTTATATCAAATATTTTAGAGACTTTCATGCTCTTCTACTTCTCTCTTTTCTTATTAAATAAATCCCCACTCTAAGCATTTTAATCACGAGTCTTTTTACATACATAAAGAAGGAAGTTACAACTAACATGCACTCAACCCATGGTAAAATCTACTAGAATATGATTAACTCAACTTATTTTAGTGAGAATCCTTATTTTACATGTCATGTTACCATTTAGGACCTTTACATCATCATGAGACTTCACACCTAGGAATCTAAACCATCTAATAAAAAACTAGGAATTTGAATATTTGAAATAGCAATTTTTGAGGGAAACTCCAAATTTACCTTATTACATCCATAGAAGGACCTAAATAAATTGGGATAAAAAACATAACATTATAACTTACCTACTAATATTATAGCAACCCAAAATTTCCATTATAATATAAAAGTTGATATTTATAGGTTCATAGCTGCTCTTGCATCAAGAAGGCCAACATCCATCATTGTGTGTCGTTTTATGTATGTAATGGATCATACTGAGTATAGCACATGAAAAAATGTGTTTAAATATGAAATGTTATCTATCAACCCAAATTCATAAACAAAATGTATAATGTAAAAGATAAATAATGTATACTATGAAACAGGTCATGATTTTTGTATTTTTACAAATATGTAAATGTTTTTGTGTTTTAGACCCTTGAGAAGGGCGCATATGAAAAAATATTATCTAAAGAGAAAGGAAGGTTATCCAATAATGACCCCATACAGGGGAATGTTTAGAAATTACATAAGTAAATGATGGGAAGAAATATTTTCCTGAGTGTGTTTTGTTTGCAACGTGAGTTTCAGGTGTATAATCGCTTCCTCAGTAGTCTTATTAAACTTATAAACAAAGTGTGCCATCGGGGGAAACAAGGGGTAATTAGATATTCCACAAGTATTGGTGGAGTCATATAGTAGTGCATTTGGATGAATATTGAATATCTATTAATAATAGGTAGGCCTTACTTAGCAATATCATGGTAGAAGTGAGAATGTAATGTTTCATATACATGATTGATTGTTATGTTGGATGTGCATAATAAGAAAACGTGGGATCTAGCATAATTATTTATCAAAAGGATAGGCAGGTGGATTTATTTGAGTATTATAATTGGCCAATTGGGAATCTTAATTCTCTTCATCCAGAAAATGAGAAATTTGTAATGCTTAAAATGAAAAGTAGTGTCCTCTACTTTACCAATAGGATCAATACTCTACAAATTCTCATGAGATTGTTTATAGGAACTAGTGTTCATTTTTCTCCTACAGGACATGTCAGAGGAATACTTGATTTATCCTATAGATTCCCATGCATGTACAGATGAAAATATCATGAAGTATGTCATCAATAAATATTTTATGATAATCCAAAATAGATCTTGTCATGATAATAACATGTGTATAATCATTTACATTTATTATTGCAATAAGTATCAATATATGTGGATTAGAATCTATCATATCTTGATGTAGAGAAGGATATATATTTCGAGAAGGAATATGGTAGTAAAGCAATTTTTCATCAATTTTTCTATCATAATCCAAATTCTCAACCTAGTTATCATCTTTTTTGGAATGCATCGGAATGGGTAATGTGGTGTAGAAATGATAATTACCTTTTCATTCTTTATATGCTCTAAGGTCATGTGTAATTGGTTATGCCTAACTAGTATTTCTACCATTGTTGTTTATGTAGACACCTATAATCTAGCCCAAGAAATTTAAATACTTAAATTCCACCAATTATACTCTTCCTACCAATTTGAGGACAAATCATAAAATGACATTCATTTTATCTTATGTCGTCATCAATTAACTACATTACGCCAGTTAACTGACTCATCTATCGAGGAAAAATGATTATTAAGGAACTTCTGTTAATTAAACCCCATTCCACGTAGATTAATTAATTAAGTTTCCTCCTCTATTAGATAAATAAACTATCATTTATCTAATTAAATCCTTCATATCCCCTAAATCATGTTAACTCTCTTCTAAGATAGCCTAATAGGCTCATCTCCTTTTTAATTAATCAAATTTGATTAAATATATGCACCCCTAATTCCCATGGGTCACTAAAGGAAAATTTAAACTCTTCTAAGGTTGAATCAACCTTCCCTAAATCTTCCTTATCCACAACTAACCCAACCTTTCTATTATCCCACATGTAAAGGGATGAAGAGATTATTTTATCCATTGGATATACAAGGAGCCCTCCTCCTACCTTTCTACTTACACCTAAATGAGCATAGATCCTATACTACAGCCATTTCATCATCCTAGGGAATTATTTCTTAGAGTTGAGCAAGGCATCATCCATTTGCATTCAATCATCCAAGTTATTTTGTCAAGATCAATGGAGTTAATCAAGAAAGGACCTATTGCCATGACTTGATGATCCTCAATTCTCAATCCTCTTGGATCAAGAAACAACTATCACCCCTTTAACAGCTAAAGGATCTACCTAGGTCTATTTCATTGATTTAGCTTTCTTAAGTGTATAGTAATAAATGTTAGCATGTTAGCTTGAGGTTTTATTTTCAAGGTTTTAATACATAGTGTTGATGTTTATTACTTTTTTAGATTTTAGCATGATGGTATATTGATCTAGTTAGCATTGTATTGAAGCTATTGGGTGTTAGCTTTTATTTACTTTACATTGTCAACTAATTCATGTACACATTTGGCACGCCTAATAGAGCGGGTCCTTAGTCCTTTAGCATTGTAGTTCAAGTTTTGTTGTCATTTCAATATTTGACTAGCCCTTGATATGCACATGATTGGAATAATGTTAAATTTCTTATGATTTTCACTAACTTTGCTTGTGTTGAGTCTTCTTTAGGGGTTTTATTTTGATAGGTTAATCTCAATTTTGAGCTAACATGTTAAAATTTTGATCTTTTTGAGATTTCTTACGTCATTATGTCATATTTTGACATCATCACTAGGTACTTTTTTATGAGACGGCATGCAAGCAAATAAACCAGCACCCAGGCACTCATTTCCTAGCGCAGACATCATTCTACTAGTGCACATGCTTTGCTGTAGTATTGTACCCTATTTCTGTCAAAATTGTCAGACCCACACAGGCTCCTGAACTATAGCGCATGGCTACTTATGATGGAAAACACACTTCTTGTCCTGTATAGCAGTGCATACACCATAATCAATGCATATATACCTTGATCTATGCATAGCTACCATAGTCTAGTTTTGAATATTAGTTTAACATTTACAAAATCTTTTGTTAGTAAAATACGAACATCTTGTATTTAAATACTTTTGTTAAAATTGTATTAAATTTGGAAAAACATACCATGCTTAATCATAAGAGAAAAGTCACATGTTCTCTTCCCTCATCCCTTTTGGGTGATGTCAGGAATCAGAAATGATTCTTATCTCTTTCATTTGCTTTGAAAAATGTTGGGAATGTCAAATTTGGTTACAATAAATATGTATCGTGTTTGATTTATGTATTTTCCATTTTTGATTTCTTATTTGGATCTTGCATCACATATTCTCTTCTCTTGTGTTTTAGGATGATCTTGAGAATCAGAAATGATGCTTGTATTATTTTTGTGTAAGGAAAATTATTAATCCGTTGTGCAGGACAAAAAAATGTTTGTTAAAGAAGAAAGAAATTGAGACAATATACAAGTTGTAATATATTTTCCATGTAGGTTTCCAAAAGGTGTTCAAGAAAACCACATTAATCTAAACAAGATAAAAAAACACCATAAACATCATACTATATTTGTAAGTTTTGGCAAAGGGTAGGTCCCTATCTACTCAACTAGAATATAACCCCTTTGACATAACGCACTAAGCTACAATAATGGGGGTGTTTTTAGGAACCCTAAAGTAGTCCATGCAAAAGGAAACCTAGTGGTCAAAACAAGAAGTGCTCTCCACAACCTACTTGAATAGTGTTACCATTTTTGATATTTAGCATTAAAGTTATCCATATCACGACCCCAATGAAAGTACACGATGGATGCGTTTATTTCCCAATTTAATTGAAGGGGTAAAGTAAAGCTAGGATAATCCTTGTGAAACATTGGAAAACCAAGCTCACTTTTAGATAACTTTTCAAACCTAGTTGAGTGAACCATATAGGAAGCTATCTTTTATCAGGAGCCAACTTTGACCATATTAAAACCAATATGAGTTGAGAGCTATCGTAAAGGGAGAAATTTTTTGGAGTCGTAACCTTGTTTTTTGAACAAGGGGAGATTCCATCAAAGTTCAAACAATGAGTCATTCATCATAAGGATTGTAAAGTTTTACTTGGGTGTAACATGCTCACACTCGCATTATAACGCACTGATGTAATTTTTTTCTATGTGGTTTTCCACTTTATTCCTCCCAAATGGACACATTCTGTATTCAAAACAAGAAAGCGAGCACGTTATAATGTGATTGTGTTATAAATCTATTGTGTTATAACACACTCATGTTTCATCTTGTTGTGGTTTGGAATACCCAATACAAAGGCTTTGATTTCCAAACCAGAGGTTTTGACTGTGTATTGCATGATTAAAACCGTGTTTGATAGAAAAACATCAAAATTTCACGTGTGCACCCCAATATCAAATGCATTAAAACATAATATTCAATAATCAATTATAGCACAATGTCAAGCTTATTTTTACCTTGATGAAGATATAACTCTTTTTAAAATCTGATTAGTTTAAATATTTCATCCATAAATTCTTTTACTAGTGCCTTATTTTCTTGCAAAAACATATGCATACATTTTGGTGCACAATTTATAATATTTTCATCCAAATTAAAAAAAAATGTTGTTTTTTCTAAACTCCATTCTACACACACAAAAAAAACTAAAAATGACTTTTTTTCTCAAAGTTATGGGGGTGCACAGACAAATATTTCCTTTTCGCAATGTTGGCACTTTGAAAAATAATAAAAAATTATATATTGATAAAAAAATTATGAAAATTTAGTGGGACCTCGTACATGATCTTAACTAACTTCATACCAAAGGGATTCATAAAAAACATTATTCAACTCAAAAACTTGAGGGGGCACACACAAAATAGGTTTTTATCTTTTTTACACAAAAAGAGACTTACTTTGTGTGTGTACAAAATTTGAGACTCTTGATATTAACCATTTTCACAAAAAAATAGTGGTTTAGAAACTAGATTCAGAGATATCTGATGCTTATTCTTATAACTTTGTCAAATTTTTAGCATAGGCATGCCGAATTATTCAATGAAGTTCATGTTTCACTAATTTTAGGAAAAAGGTGTCCCTTTTGATCCACTTTTGGCCTCCCATCTTTGTGCACTTACCCACTTGCCCTAAGGCAAGGCATAAATTTTCCAAAGAGAAACCAAAATCTTTTCAACACCAATTGATCTACTTCCATCACTTTTTTTTTGCACTTTGTTTATTAGCAAAAGAGTGAATACCCATGTGTTGCTAATTGATTTGTATTCACCACTTTTGTGTCCTTTTACGCTCATCCATGTTTGTCGCTGAGTTGTTAAACGTCTAAAGTTTGCGAAGACATTTTCATATCATTGGTATCATTTTTGGTCTTGATACCTGTTATTCCCCTCAAAATTCCTCTCTTTTGAAAGTTAAAATTTTTGAATATTTTGAGTTGGCACCATTCAGTAGTGTTAAATAGTGAAGTAATAAATTCAAAGAGATGGTGAAAATTCCATTTCTTGGGGTGATTTTAGTGACTTGTGGGTCTGTCAGACATTTTTGTTCCCTCATGTCCCAAGTACCAAAGGTCCTCCTATTCACGATTGGCTGATTTCCCCGCAAGTCCTTGTCTGTCAAATTTTTCTGACTTTTTAAGCCCATCTATCTCAAGTACACCCAGGCCTCCTATTCACCGAGTCCCCACATCGAATGTATCGCACCCATCGGTCGAATCGCTTCTTCACATCCCTCATGTCCCAATGTTCCTTGGACCATCCGAGCTAGGTTTTTCCACTTTTCCCTCATTTTACCTTTTTGAGTCGGCGTAAGGTATATTTAATATGCATTTATGATCTTCTCTCTCCTGAATGGCTATTTAAAGGGGCAACCATCTATGCACTTGTCACATTTCCTACTCATTATCTCTTGCCCGCACTTTTGCAAAATTGAGTTTTTTTTCCACCTTCATGTATCTTCCTGCAATAATTATCGTGAGTCTATTCTTTGAAGGCCATTCCTTTGTTTGCTGTCAAAATGAAGATCAAATTTCAAGCACATGAGAATTTATCCCCTTTGGAGACTTGTGTGCCCGATATTGGAGATAGCGAAGTTTGACATTTGGATTTCAATTATTTCTAGGGCATATTAGCATGTGACAACCCTGCTCCCATGGCTCAAATGATAAATGATAGTGGAATCACTTATACCATTAGTTTTCCTCTCTCTATGTAATGTGTAGACACTATGCTCGCCTGTGGAGCTAGTTTCAATCCAGACACCAAGAAGGTTGTCAATGTGCACGGCAAGTTGATTACAAAATTGGATGATGTTGCCATCACTGATGCTCTGTGCATCCTTGAAACAGAAGACTCCAGTGTTCTCACTCTCGCTCAATCTCAGACTCTGTTTGATCAAGACAATGAAAAATATAAGGCTCAGGTAGCAAAATCATGGTTGAAGTGCCCTAAGAAGGGAACGTCCTGACTCTCTAAGGCATTGTTCAGGGTCAAATTCAAGGAAGAACTACTAGATATCATCACCTTGCTCGGTCGGATTATAGGAATGCTCTCTACTAACGATTTCCATTTTTGGATGTTCCCTTTCATAAATATCATCTGTGATGGTAAGCAAAATATGAATTGGGCCGATATTATCTGTGGAAACCTGACTAAACAATTGTCAAATGTTAAGCAAACCGAAAATTTCTACATGACTTCCTATCTGATGTACACCTTTACAGCATCTTGTGAGTGGCTCAGCTTCACTTTCATAGAAGACAAGAAGGATGAGTCCATCTACGCATATTGCCCTCTGTTTACCCTCAAGGTTAGTAATCATAATTTCAGAAGGGTAAATTATTCCTTCACCATGTACATTGTGAGGATCTTAGAGGGTGACATTTCTATAAGGTTCCTTGATAAGACTAAGGCTTTGATAACCAAGTATGGGGATTTCTTCACTCAGTTCTGAAAGTTCTCATACATTAGGCTGACTTCTTTTAAAGGAACACCTCTCAAGGTTCCCATGTTCTGCAATGACAAAATGGCTTTGGTTGAGGTGTGACAAACTAGATAAACTTCATAGAACATGTCGAGATAAGAATATTACTGGTCTTCATTTCCATATCACCTTGGGGAATTATACATGCAGGATAGCTCTAGATGCCCAAAATATAAAAATGACTATTGCTCCTCTTACAGTTCATTTCTTCAATCCCAGGACTTGCTTTGATCTTAAGAGATACATTAATCAAAATATTTGATAGCTTATTATCACCATCCTAACACTAAGGATTACTGGGATGATTATGTTGATGATTTTGAAGCCATAAGGAGGCATTTTGGCATATTTTCTCTACAATAGATCATAGAATTCAACCTCTACCAGGTGCCTGAAGGGCTTAAGGATGATGATGAAGATTTACAATCCTTTGAGTATGAAAGATCAATCAAGAAAACTCCTCTGGAAACCCTGGATTGGTATGTGAAGGAAAGAGATTACTTTAATGAGGTGATCACACCTGTCACCGTCAGAACTAAGATTTGGTTTGACTGAAAAGTACGTAACCTCAGGATGAATAAAGGTAGATCCTCTTCAAGAGACACTTCCACACCTAGGAAGGAAATACATACGACTAACACTGAGGCACTTGAGAAAACTCCTTCTTCAATGAAATAACTTGAGTTGTCTACTCCTTCCTCTTCCACTAAAGTGTATAAGAAGAAGTTCAAAGAAGTCAAGCAAGAACTAATCAAGGAGGAGACTCTTCCGGAGCAGTAAGAATTTCCTATTAGGTTGGAGAACATTATTAGTCTAAGTGATAATGATGATGATGAGATGAAAGACCCATAAGAAACCCTTGAAATCACTACTGAAGTGGAGAAGGAATGACCAAGGACTAAACCTTCAAGTTTAACAGAATCCTCTGCAAAGGAAATTCCTAAGGTTGCATTCATTTCCCCACTAGAGATAATAGTGGTTCATACTCTAAGTGCCATGAGTTCAATTACAATCAGGTCCCTTGATTCTTCCATTTCTTCTTCTTACTTTTCCTAGGTGCAGCCCCTAGTAGAAAGAAAGAAAGGGTAATCTTCCTCTCGATTAATAATGCCTGACTTTGATGTTGTAGCAACCCTACTTAGTACTACTCCTCCTCCTCCAACAAACAAAGTGAACACCATTTTGATGTTGGTAACTGATGCCCAAGGCTAGTAGTTCCTAGAGTTGCAAAACCCAAAGTGGATAAAGAGGAGAAATATCTTTTGATCTCTGACTTGGAGCTTTCCAGAATTCCAATGGGAGAATCAACACCTGAGAGTGAAGTTCATAAACTTTGGAATACTGGGACTAAGGTTATTGAATGGGTGGAGAAATGAAAGAAAACCATGGAGTAGTTGGAATAACATAACTAAATTCTTTCCAACTTTATCATATCATTGTTGGAAAAGGATAAAGTTTTGGATCCAACCCCATTGGCCACTCTCCCACCTCCCATAGTTCTCAGCCAAGATGAGGTCCAAACCATCAAAGACATCCATAAGGATTCTACATATGAGAAGGCTATTGAGGTCATGGTTGATGATATGGTAGGTTTAAAATTCATTGAGGAAGCCTTAAAAACTCAAGAGAAGGTGATCAAGCTGTAGCAAAAATTCACTTCCTCAATCAAAGCTATGGACAAGGAATTGAGAGTCTGAAGTGGATGTATTGCCAATATCCCTTTGATGGGTCAAACTGATGATAGGATCCTATTGGCAAACAATGTGTTTGATGATGTCAAGAATAACTTATCAAGGACATGGATCTTTAGCATTCAGTGGAAAATAAAGGTTTTAGAAGAAGCACTGCGGGAATTGAGGAATGTATGGAAAAAAGGGGAGTCTTTTAAAACTTTTGTTTTATCCGCCTTCAAGGATATCCACTTCCATTTTTCAGGATGAAACCATGGGTGTATTCTTTTCTCTCTAAGAAATCAAGGCTCAATTTAAAGCCTTTGTCAAGGATGATTTGTTCAAGGAAGAGTCAATCACTAAAGAGAAAATGAATGACATTTCCTCTCTCCATTCAGTAATAGCCGAGGCTAATAAGGAATATCTGGATCATAATGAGTTTGAAAAAGATATGGAGAAATGCCTAGGCATGTGGACTCATGCTACTTCCAACATAATGATTCCAAGGGGCATGGAGATAGCGGAAGCTTTGTTCATAAATTCAGGCACCCGATCCTCAAAACAGTGGGCCCTCCTCAGCCACAACCTAATGTCTCTACTTCTGGATCTTGACTTTGTTCTTCTATTTTTAGTTTTGATCTCCTTGTAATTTAATTAAGGACTTTATATTGTGTATTTCTTTAATTAATATTTTCGTTAAAAGAAATGGTTAATAATGTAACCACTTTGTAAACTATATATCAGTCTCTCCACGTCATTCCAAAGGGTTAGAACTCTGATAATTTTTGAAAGTGTTAAAGAACTAAAAGCTATCAATATAGAAGATTTCCCATCTTGTTTCTATTTGCATCGATTTATTCTCTCTTGCTTGTCTAAATTTTGTTAATCATTAATCTATTGCATTAAGAAGCTTTGTATTCTTATGGATGTCATTTCTAGAACTTTGTGTCTATGAAATAATATCTGGTGGTTTAATATGAATTATTGTGTTTTATATATCATCCTTACAGAACATTTATAAGGAACTATTTTGCTATCTATATTTCTTGGGAATTCTTTTATGTTCTAACTTTTCCCTCCATTAGTTCTTATGTTATTTTGTATTAATGATCTACCTTTGCATTAAAAAACTTTCATGATATCAGAGTTCCTCATTAAAGTAGAAAGTTGTACATTTGTAACTAGTTTTGCTACTTTCTTTCACTAAGGCCAACTATCCCATTAAAGAGGAGAGACTTTCTGTCCCATGACTGTTGTTTTCATTAAAGTCCTAAGTTGACAACCAAGAGTTTTTGGTGACTCGGCTGTGGATTTGTTTCAATAAATTCCAGTTTTAAAGAACAATTTCTTGATCATTTTGATCTGGTGACTCTGAGATAGACTCGTGGAAGAAGGGCTCTTGGAATTGAAGATTCTCAATTTCAACTCCTGGAGTAACAAGGCTTTCCCCATCCTTTGACAAGGACAAATAGAAGAGCTCATTCTACAAGCACACCCCTTGTTGAAGACAGAACTCTTGGGAGTGGTGTCCCTCAAGAACAACTCATCCCTAATCTTCGTGCTTTAATTGTTGCTAGTGTTTCAGTTCCACGTCAAGAAAATTTTCCAAGGATGGCAGCTCCATTACCTTGGGGCCAATGAGTTGGGCCTCTTTCCCTCCCTCAATCTTTGCATGATTTACCAGGGGGTAGCAGAGAGAAATTTTCCAAGTTCAGAGGTGACGGCAAGGTACATCCTGATAAACACATTGCAGCCTTCATAGTTACATGTGGAGTCCTTGGAGTTGAACATGAGGATGTATCTGTGCAGATTTTTGTGGAGACTTTCTAGAAAAATGTGGCAGACTGGTTTTACCATCTCCCCACTAGGACCATCACCAATTGGAACACCATGACGACCCAGTTTCAGCAACGTTTCAAACTTGCTGAAGATGTGCATGCTTTGCTGGCCCAGATTTCTCAAATCAAGAAAGAACAAAAAGATCCCATGAGAGAATTTATGTCCAAGTTCAACAAGCCGATTAACAAGATCCCACAAAACACCCAACCTGTGGATAAAATTAAAGAAAAATTCTTCCTAAATGCTCAATTACATGAAGTAAGCTATGCGCTGAGAAGATCCAATCTTGCAACTTTGGAATATTGATCAGAGATTAGCCATTAGTGTTGAATATGACCTGATCATTTCTAGAAAATTAAAAAGAGACTCTTTCAAATCCAAAACTTCATCTTCCTCCTCCTCTACTCCTAGAGCTAATGTAAATTAGTTAGTACAAAATTTTTCCAATGACCTCATTGCCATCAATAAACAATTGGCTTAGCATGATCCTTATCAATATGATCTAAGGAAGAACTCTCAACCTATAAACCATTTTCCTTCTTCTCAGACAAGGTTGAAAATCGAAGGACCACCCATCAAGGTCCTTGTTAATGCAACTTGTGAAGTTGAAGAACCTGATGATGAAGAAGTTGGTGAAGATTTTGAAGAATTGGAAGAACTTGATTGATCTCGAGTTAATTTCCTCACTATTGAGGATATTGATGATGAAGATAATTTTGATGAAGTAGTGGTAGAGATGAATGATGAGTCATATGTTGTTATGACTCAGGAGCAAACAAAGAAGAGAGAAAAAGTGATGCAGCCCGCTAAAAATCTAAGGAGCATCCCACGACTATTCTAGTGATTGCAAGAAGATGATCTCCTATTCCCACTGCATCCACGAAAAAGGAAAGTTCTCCTAATTCTTCTTCTTCTACTTCTACTTCTAAAACTTCTTATTCTCCAGCTACAAAACCTGATAGGCCTAGGATTCCTAGTGATGATACCCCATCCACCTATGGATCTTTTGATATCATTGACCACCTCAAGAAGACAAAAATCCATATTTCAGAGGTTGAGTTTTAGCAAACCCATCCAAAAGCCTTTGCCAAAATGGTCCACTTTTTCAATTCCCATTCCAAAACATCATCCAACACTTCTAAAGGTATTTTTCCCACTCCCTCCACATCCCAACAAAATAATGTGGCTGCAGTCACCTCACCTAATGAGAAAATCAAACTATTCTATGTGACCCTCCTTATAGCTGACCATAGACTCAACAACTGTGTCATAGACTTAAGAGCATCAGATAATGTGATGCCTGCTAAAGTGGCCCATGCATTGGGTCTTACCGTCATACGCACTTTTGGTTATTGTTATTCCATGGAAAGTATTGATGTGCCTTTGGTTGGGAGAATTAAGGATGCACAAGTAGCTTTTGTTGCTTTGCTAGAGAAAAAGGTTATAGCTACTATTTTGGTAGCTGATATTCCTCCTTCATATGGCATGTTGTTGAGTAGAAATTTTTGTAAGGATGTAGTAGGATAAATTCAAATGGATTGGTCACATGCCCTTATACCAGTCAATGGAAAGATGAAGAATTTTCTTCGCGAGAAGCAAACTTAATATATTGTGCAAAAGACAAATGATCCTAAGGCACAAATATTTTATGAAGATATTGGGCATGGTAACTACATGATCATGTCTCAAGATGAGGCAGAACATCCCAAAGAAGTGCTCCATGATCCTAATGGTGTTTGGAATTTGGAATTTGATTGAAGTTTCTCTTCAACTGGTGTTGGGGCTAGTGTGGTATTGATATCTCCAGAATGAAAGATTTGTCCTTTCTCCTTCAAGCTACAGTTTGAAAATACAAATAACACAACAAAATATGAAGCTCTAATCCTTGGATTGAATGCCACAAAATAAAGAGGTGTGAGGAACCTCCTAGCTCGTGGAGATGCAGAACTAGTTATCAAACAAGTCAGAGACATTTTCCAAGTGAAGAATAGAAGGTTGAATACTATAGGAATCTGGTTTGGGATTCTATTGAATTCCTTTATGCCTTCTCCATCGAAATGGTGCCAAGGGAGAAGAACACAAGAGCTTATTCCCTAGTTGTTTCAGGGTCTTTGCTGATACCTCATCTCGATTTCTCTCTAGAAAAATTCACCATTGAAATGATCCATAGACCAAGTGTACCGAATAATGCAAAAAACTATAAATTTTTCAATGATGACCAACATTTTCTCTTTTCTTGGAGCTCACGGATAACTTTGATCAATTGTATTTTAAGGGAAGTGACAATCTTCCTTGAGAGAGTGTCTCTTCCAATGAGGAAGGTGTTAAGGAGGAGATAGATCAATATGGATGCATCAAAATAAAAGGTAACAAGATCCCTAAAGGGCTGATAATTATGGAGGAATTGTTTGATAAACATGAAAGATATGTCAAGTCTAAGGCTTCTAAAGGATCTCAACAGTCTGTTGAATGTGAAAAGATAAACATTGGGAGCCATGCCGAACCCAAAATGGTGAACGTTGGAAAGTGATGCACCCAAGAGGAGAGGAAGAAGGTGGTAAATATTTTGAAGAGGTACGGCCATGTCCTTGCTTATTCACATGATGATCTAAAGTCTTTACAGCCAAAAGAAATGCAACACTTCATTCCCCTCAAACTTGGGATTAAACCTTTCAAGAAGAAGCAAAGGCAGTAAAATCCAAAGATTGCTGACACCATTTTCCAAGAGATACAGAAGTTGTTGAAAGCCAAGATCATCTTCCCCATTCATCATTCAACATGGATTGTTAATATTGTACCTATCAGGAAGAAATATGATGAAATTTGGATCTGTGTTGACTTCAAGAATCTAAATCAAGATTCTTTGAAGGAAAATTATCCCATATCCATGATGGAATAGGTGTTACAAGTTGTCACAGGTGTGGAAATGTTGTCCATGCTTGACAGTTTCTCAAGATATAGTCAAGTGGAATTCAATACTGCATATCATCACAAGACAACCTTTACCACTCCTTGGGGTAAATTTTCCTACAAGAGGATGCCCTTTGGCCTCATTAATGCGGGTGTCACCTTTCTGAGAGAAATGGATTTTTCTTTCAGGGGTTTGAAAGGAAAATGTATTGTTGTGAATGTAGATGATTTAACCATGTTTTCCAAAACTAGAGCAAATCACTTTCAACATCTTGCAACAGTCCTCTTGAAATGCAGAGAACATGGATTCTCTCTGAATCCCAAGAAATCTATTTTTTGTGTCATGAAGGGCAAGTTGTTCGGACATGTTGTCTATAAATATGGAATCAAGATTGATCATGAATGAGTTCAAGCCATCTAGCAGATTCCTCTTCTCAGAAGTAAAAAGGGAATGTACTCTTTCTTTGCTAAAATCAACTTCCTGAGAAGATTCATCCCCAATTTTTCAGAGCTGACTCCTATCTTAAGAAAAATATTACTAAGACTCCTATCTTAGCATGTCAATATTTTAGCAAAGATTTTATTATCTATTGCTATTCCACAAAGAGTACCTTGGCCGTTGTGTTGACTCAGAAAGATTATGAAGACCATGAGCTCCCAATGGCATTCATGAGTTATATTCTAAAAACTCATGAGTTGAAGTATACTATGATGGAGAAACATGATTTTGCAGTAGTTAAAGCTATTAAGTAGTTTAGATTTTACATTCTTAGCTCTCACTCCATTGTGCTTGTTCCCGATACGAATATAAAGTATATTCTTACACAACAGGAGTTTAGAACTAAGAGAGGAAATTGGGTACCGAAGGTTCAGGAGTATGATCTCAACATCAGAACAACGAAGCTAGTTCGGGGTAAAGGCCTCTGTGAACTCATCGCTGAAGGAGCTAGTCATGAGTTTCCTAAGGATGAATTTGTTGTCCCTATTGTTCTATTCCTCAGCTCGAAAGACAAATGGTATGCTGAAATTTCTCTCTACCTCGCCTATGGTGAGTGTTCATCTCACGTAACTACCAAGGATAAGACATATATCAAGTTAAGGTCAACATAGCACGTGTTTTGGGAGAATGATTTGTTCAAGCCAGGAGTGGATGGAAGATTCTTGAAGCTTGTTGACAAAGAGAAATAGAAGAAGTTATTCTTAGCCTTTCATGATCAAGCTTGGTGGGGTCATTTCTCATCTGCTATCACTATTCACAAAATTCTTTGTGTGGGGTACTATTGGCCTTCTTTGTTCACAGATGCATCAAAGTGGGTCGACAAGTGTGAATCTTGTCAAACCTTTATGGGAATACCTAAGTTGGTGGCTTTACCACTTAAGCCAGTTATGATCGAAGAACCCTTTCAACAATGGGGTTTGGATTTCATTGGAACATACAACCCACCTTCAAGTGCCGAACATACTCATGTGTTAACTGCCACAAATTATTTCACCAAGTGGGTGGAAGCCATCCCAGTTGAAAGTATTACTTCTGAGGTGGTATGTAATTTCATCAAAGAAAACATCTTGGTAAGGTTTGGAGTACCAAACAAGATAATTTCTGATAATGCTTTCAATTTTTCTTCTACTAAGATGATGTATTTTTGCTATGGGTATGGAATTTCCCTTGCTCATTCTTCAAATTATTACCCTCAAGGGAATGGATAGGTAGAATCAACAAACAAGAACTTGGTGACCATTGTAAGAAATCTTGTCAATGAATCTCAAAGAAACTTGCACAAGAAGCTTTATAATGCTCTCTGGGCAGATAACATTACACCCAAAAGAGTAATTAGGACGTCCCCTTTTCTAGTGGTGTATGGTGTGGAAGCTCAACTACCAGTGATAGTGGAACTACCAACTTTGCATTTGATGAAAGCTATTGAGGACCCCAGCTTCAGTGATTCTTTAGATAAGAGGATCATGTATCCCATAAGATAGATGAAGACAGGCTATAGGTTTTCAATAGGATCTCTTCCCATCAGCAGAAGGTGAAATCTTTATTTGACAAGAAAACCAGATCCAAAGATTTCAAATTTGGAGACATTGTTTTACTATGGGACAAAAGGCATGAAACTCAAGGAATCCATGGTAAGTTTGACTCTCTTTGGCTTGGTCCTTTTAGAATCAGGCACTTTTCTAGTGAATATTCTTTCTATCTTGATTACATGGATGGAACTTCTCTCCCACTTCCTTATACTGGGTAGTACCTAAAGTTGTTCAAAACCTAGGTGAATAGGAATGTCCTTTGTATATTATGTATAGTGTGTGTTTTCCTTTCCTTTCCTTTTTTTTGTTGTTTTTTTCCTTGTGCTACCTTCTGTATTGATTTTCCTTTGACTCTGTTTGCCCAATGGATAAGGAAGTGGTCTTCTTCCAAAGATTTTTTCTTGAATTCTTATCTTGCCTCGTTCTTATGTTCTAGTCAAGTCATCCCTAGAAAGAGCTAGCTATTGTTCCCCTCAAAATTCATCTCTTTTGAAATTTACAAAAATTGAAAATTTTGAGTTGGCACCCTTCAGTAGTGTTTTAGTGAAGTAATAAATTCAAAGAGATGGTGAAAATTCTATTTCTTGGGGTCATTTTAGTGACTTGCGGGTTTGATGGACATTTTTGTCCCTCATGTCCAAAGTACCAGTGGGCATCCTGTTCATCGATTGGCCGATTTCCTCACAAGTCCTTGTTCATTGGATTTTTCAGAATTTTTCAACCCATCTGTCCAAAGTACGCCGGGGCATCCTATTCATTGATTCCCCACATCGACCGTATTCTTCGCGTCCCTCATGTCCCAATGTTTCTTAGATCATTTGGGCCAATTTTTTCTACTTTTACCACATTTCACATTTTTGAGTCGGCGCAAGGTATATTTAATACACAATTATGATATTCTCTCTCCTAAATGACTATTTAAAGGGGCAACT
Source organism: Taxus chinensis (assembly GCA_019776745.2). Lineage (NCBI taxonomy): Eukaryota > Viridiplantae > Streptophyta > Pinopsida > Cupressales > Taxaceae > Taxus > Taxus chinensis. The sequence continues at coordinate 605,788,911 of CM034154.1, read as the reverse complement.
ATCTTTACACTTGTCACATTGCCTGCTCATTATCTCTTGTCCACATTTTTGAAAAATTGAGTCATTTGTCCACCTTCCTGTATCTCCTTACAATAATTGTCGTGATTATGTTCTTTGAAGGCCATTCCACTATTCACTATAAAAATGAAGATCAAATTTCAAGGGCATGAGCATATGTTCCCTTTCGAGACTTCTGTGCCTAATATTGGAGATAGCAAAGTTTGCCATTTGGATTTTGATGATTTTTGGGATAGATTAGCATGGAACAACCCTACTCCTTTGGCTCAAATGATAAATAATAGTGGAATCACGTATGCCACTAGTTTTCCTCTCTCAGTGTAAAGTGCAAACACTATGCTCTCCTGCGAGGCTAGTTTCAATCTGGACACCAAAGAGGTTGTCAATGTGCACGGTGAGTTGATTGCAAAATTTGATGTTGCCACCATCGCCACTGCCTTATGTATCCCCAAAATAGAAGACTCTAGTGTTCTCACTCTTGCTCAAGCTTAGACTCTATTTGATCAAGACAACAAGAAATATAAGGCTTAGGTAGCAAAATCATGGCTGAAGTACCTTAAGAAGGGAGCGTCCCGACTCTCTAAGGCATTGTTTAGGGTCAATTTCAAGAAAGAACTACCAGAATTCCATTTTTGGATGTTCCCTTTCATAAATATCATCTCCAAGGGTAATCAAAATCTGAATTGGGCTAAGATTATCTATGGAAACCTGACTAAACAATTGTCAAATGTTTAGCAAACCAAAAATTTCTACATGACTTCCTATCTCATGTACACCTTGGTAGCATCTCGTGAGTGGCTCAGCTTCACTTTCATTAAAGACAAGAAGGATGAGCCCATCTACACATATTTCCCTTAATTTACCCTCAAGGTTAGTAATCATAATTTCAAAAGGGTAAATGGTTCCTTCACCATGTACATCATGAGGCTCTTGGAGGGTGACATTGCCATAAGGTTCTCTAATGAGGCTAAGGATTTGATAACCAAGTATGGGGCTTTCTTCACTCAGTTCCAAAAGTTCTTATAGATCAGGATGACTTGTTTTAAAAGCACACCTCTCAAGCTTCCCATGTTCTGTAATGACAAAATGGCTTTGGTTAAGGTGTGCAGGCAGCTAGATAAACTTCATAGAACTTGTCGAGATAAGATTATTACTGGTCTTCATTTCCCTATCACCTTGGGGAATCATACACATAGGACAAATCTAGATGTCCAAAATATAGAAAGGACTATTTCTCCTCTTACAGTTAATTTCTTCAAGCCTAGGACTTGCTTTTATCTTAAGAGATACATTGATCAAAATCTCAGGATAAGTTATCATCACCGTCCTGACACTGAAGATTACTGGGCTGATAGTGCTGATGATTTTGAAACTAGGAGGAGGCATTTTGGCATATTTTCTCTACAACAGATCATAGACTTCAATCTCTACCAGGTGCCTGAATGGATTAAGGATGATGATGAATATTTTCAATCCTTTGAGTATGAAAGACCAATCAAGCACAATCCTCTGGTAACCCTGGATTGGTATGTGAAGGACAAATATGACTTAAATGAGGTGATCACCTCTGTCACCATCAGAACTAAGATTTGGTTTGAGAGAAAAATATGTAACCTCAAGATGAAAAAAGGTAGATCCTCTTCAAGAGAGACTTCCATACCAAGGAAGTACATATCCCTAGCACCGAGGCACTTGAGAAAACTCCTTCTTCTTCGATGAAATAACTTGAATTTTCTACTCCTTCCTCTTCAACTAAAGTGTATCAGAAGAAGGTCAAAGAATTCAAGCAAGAACCGATTGAGGATGAGACTCTTTTGGAGCAGTCAGAATTGCCTATTTGGTTGGAGAAAATTATTTTTCTAAGTGAGAATGATGATGATGAGACAAAAGATTCATAAAAAATCCCTGAAATCACTATTGAAGAGGAGAAGGAAGGACCAAGGACTAAACCTACAAGTTTAACATACTCCTCTATAAATTAAATTCCTAAGGTTGCATTCATTTCTGCACTAGAGACAATAGTGGTTCATACTCTGAGTGCCATGAGTTCACTTGCACTCGGGTCCCTTGATTTTTCTGTTTCTTCTTATTCCTTTTCCTGGGTGTAACCCTACTTGACAACAAGAAAAGGAAATCTTCCTTCCGATTAACAATGCTTGTCTTTGATGTTGTAGCAGCTCTTCTTGGTACTACTCCTCGTCTCCAGGAAAGAAAGCAAATACCACTTCAAGGTTGGTAATTGATGCCCAAAGCCAGTAGTTCCTTGAGGTTGCAAAACCCATAGTGGATAAAGAGGGGAAAGATATTTTGATCTCTAACTTGGAGCTTTCCAGAAGTCCACTGGGAGAATCCACACAAAAGAGTGAAGTTCATAACCTTCGAGAAACCATGACTAAGGTTATTAAACGGGTGGAGAAAGGAAGGCAAACCATGGAGCAGTTGGAAGAACACAACCAAGTTCTTTTCAACTTTATCAAATCATTGTTGGTAAAGGATAAAGTTTTGGATCCTGCCCCATTGGTCGCTCTCCCACCTCCCATAGTTCTCAGCCAAGATGAGGTCCACACCATCAAAGACATCCACAAGTATTCTACTTATGAGAAGGCTATTAAGGCCATGTTAGATGATATGGCTGTAGCAGGTTTAAACTTCATTGAGGAAGCCTTCAAAACTTATGAGAAGGTCATCAAGCTGCAACAGAAATTCACTTCCTCAATCAAGGCTATGAATAAGGAATTGAAATTCTAGAGTGGATGTTTCTCTAATCTCCATCTAATGGGTCAAACTGATGAAAGGATCCTATTGGCCAACAATGTGTTTTATGATGTCAAGAATAACTTGTCGAGGACATGGATCTTTAGCATTAGATGGAAAATAAAGGTTCTAGAAGAAGCACTGGGGGAATTGAGGAATGTATGGCAAAAAGGGGAGTCTTTTAAAACTTGTGTTTTATCCGCCTTTAAGAATATCCATTGCCATCTTCAGGATGAAACCATGGGTGTATTATTCTCTCTCCAAGAAATCAAGGCTCAGTTTAAAGCCTTTATCAAGGATGATTTGTTCAAGGATGAGTCAATCACTAAAGAGAAAATGAAGGACATTTCCTCTCTCTATTCATCTATAGTTGATTTCCTAATTAGGAATATATGGAGCATACTAAGTTTGAAAAAGATATGGAGAAATGCCTACACACGTGGACTCATTCTATTTCCAACACACTGATTCCAAGGGGCATGGAGATGGTGGAAGCGTTAAAGAAATTTAGGTACTGGATACTCAAAACAAAGAGTAATCCTCAGTCACAATCGGATGTCTCTACGTCTAGCTCTTGACCATCTTCTTCTATTTTTATTTTGTATCTCCTTGTAATTTAATTAAGGACTTTATATTGTGCATTTCCTTAATTAATATTTTGGTTAAAAGAAACGGTTACTAAATGTAACCACTTTATAAACTATATATTGGGCTCTCCACATAATTCCAAAGGGTTGGATCTCTGATCATTTTTGAAATTTTAAAAGAACTAAAAGATGTCAATATAGAAGATTTCATTTCTTGTTTCTATTTGCATCGATTTATTCTCTCTTTCTTGTCTAAATTTTGTGAATCATTACATTAAGAAGCTTTGTATTCTTATGTATGTCATTTCTGGAACTTTATGTCTATGAAATAATATCTGGTAGTTTAATATGAATTATTTTGTTCTATATATCATCCTTGCACATCATTTATATGGAACTATTTTGCTATCTATATTTCCTGGGAATGTTTTAATGTTCTACCTTTTCCCTCCCTTAGTTATTTTGTTCTTTTGTATTAATGATCTACCTTTACATTAAAACACTTTCATGATAGCAGAGTTCCTCATTAAAGTAGAAAGTTGTACATTTGTAAATAGTTTTGCTGCTTTCTTTCAATAAGGGCACCTCTCCCATTAAATAGGAGGGACTTTCTATTCGACTTTTTTTTTCATTAAAGTCCTAATTTGATAACCAACAATACCCAAGTCAAGATCATCAATCGTAGTTAGGATGGATTCATCACCCTAAATCTCCTTTGAACTATTATCTTGTTTATATCACATCGTTACAATTATGGTATTTACTTCTTATTTCTTTTAAACTTGACCTAAATATCTATATTGTGATGTTACACTATATACACTTTAACGATTCCTAGGTATGCTCTGGCTTTAGTTTGATTTCAATTACTACCTCGATTTTGTAAATTGTTGAGTGTTACCACTTATGCACATTATATCAATATCATACTAATATTATTACCTTACTTTCTTGCAAAGTTTGGTTAACATATCTGGGTGGAATTGTTGTGTCGCTCACGATGGCAACTACCACTTTTTGGAAAATAGGTCTTCGTTGGATACATGCTTACTTTTAGTATACTTTATTTGGGGATCGTGTTAACTCCTTGTTATTACTTATGCCTTGATCATTTATTTGAACTCAAAATAAGTAATGACATTTTGTTAATCATTTTAAAACACCAAGTAACATTTTGGAAACACAATTTGGAAGTGTATCATTTGGTATATTGGTTTTGGAACTAAACATCATATGATTGGATCTTATTTGTAACGACATGCCATCCATTATAAATCTTAAACTATATAATTCCCTTAAAGCAAAAGTAACACCGATTTATCTACTTCCATAAAAAAATTCACTTTGTTTATCAGCGGAAGAGTGACTACCCTTGTTTTGCTAATCGATTTGTTGAGTGTTACCACTTATGCACGATATATCAATATCATACTGATATTATTACCTTAATTTCTCACACAATTTGGTTAACATATTTGGGTGGAATTTTTGTGTCGCTGACGATGGCAACTACCACTTTTTGGAATATAGGTCTTGATTGGATACATGCTTGCTTTTAGTATACTTTGTTTGCGGATCGTGTTAACTCCTTGTTATTAGTTACGCCTTGATCATTTATTTGAACTCGAAATAAGTAATGACATTTTGTTAACCATCTTAAAACACCAACTACCATTTTGGAAATAGAATTAGGAAGTGTATCATTTGGTATATTGGTTTTGGAACTAAACATCATATGATTGTATCTTATTTGTCACCTTTTAAATTGTTCATTTAGAACAATCACTTGGGCACACTTATCCTTTCACATTCATTATAACTCTTAAACTATTGACATTTTTTAACATTTCACTCAGCCTTACTCAATACCTTTTCAACACATTCAAAACACCTTAGTGAAACTCTCATACATCATGGCCCCTAGAACAAGACGGGGAGCTAAAAAATAGGTATTTGAAACAAAACAAACACAAAATTAGGAAACTTCAAACAAAAAAGGGTCAAATCCCTGTATTGGCCATGATCTCGAGCCTCTATTTTCTGTAGAGAAAGAAGTGGAGGAGATGGTAGATCATAGTGGTGATACGTTAGGGTCACCACACAAAAAAATTGATTTTGACCCTGCCTTATCAGATGAATTAATTTTTAGAAAAAAAAAGATCAGATGCTAGCAAGAGTGGTGGAATTAGGAGCTACAATGCCTACAAAACATGAGACAATCCCACCCACAAATGAGACTAACGAGGAAGCACAACATTTCATTAACATGGAATATATCCTAAGACATGGGAACACTTCCATGTCCAATGTAGGAAATGATAATATGGTGGGTTATAAAATTCCCTTCGTCAAGATGCCATGTAGAGTTAGAATAGAACATGAAAATGTGGAACAACCTCACATAATGAAGAAGAAGAAGAACCTCTTGAGGAAGAAGTCACTATTCAATAACAAATCCAAAAAAATTATCGATAGTTAGATTTACTAACATCTCATGTACATAAGGAAACAAACAAAAATCTACATATGACAAAGCCTAAGGTCAAAAATGGTGAATTTCACATGGAAAACCAAGAAGGAGAAAATACAGAATACAATCATGTATATATTCCCACTTCTCATACTAAAGAGAAGTTACTTTCACAAGAAATGCAATCCATGAAAGCAACACTTATAATCCTTAAAGAAAGTAATGTTGGGTATAGAAAAAAGTACCAATACGAAGAGCTATGCCCCCATCCATTCGATAAAGCTATGAGACTTAAACCATTTCCTAAGAATTTTGACATGCAATTTTTTTTTAAGTATAGAGGGAAAGGCGACCCATGAAATCATGTGAAATTTTTTTTCATGGCATGGCAAGAAGTGGCATATAGCGACAATTACCTCATATGACTCTTTCCAAAAACTCTAGGGGAAAAGCCTTGGAATGGTTCACTCGCTTACCTCATCGGTCTATCTTCGCATGGCCTGAGCTACCAGAAAGGTTTGTTTGACATTTCTCATATGACATGGAAAGTGACACAGTAATAATAGACTTGTGTAGTACTTGTTAGTGCATAATCACAACACCCCTGAATGGCTTGGTTTTGAGTAGGGCATTCAGTGTGATTGCACAACATTGGACCATGTATCAAGTTGTGGGACTTGCAAAACTTGAGATGGACCTCAAGAGAAGGTTGGTTCCTACTTCCTAATCTACCTGCCAGAAGCTACTCCAGTGTAGGCATAACTAATATAATCCTAATCTAACCATTCTAAAGGGACAGGGAAAGAGAGAGAGGGTGAAAGAGCCTACAGTAAGCAGTGATACACAAGAAAAGGAAGTGGTGAGATACTCTGTTGAGGGAGAATGAAATAGGGAAAAGGAGACTAAGAGAGGTCAGACAAAAGTGACACAGACCTAGATCAAAATCCACCATCGAAACTTCATGAAGCAAGACATTTTACACCTACAAACGTGAAATACATACACAGAGAGAAAACACAAGATAGAGAGGAACATAGAAACAACAAAAAAATGCTAAGGGTTGAAAGATACCACAAAACAAGATTTTATTGCTCTATAAGGTGCATAGACTATTACATGGGTGAAAAGAGGCATAAATACGCTCACCAGGCATAGGAGAAGGCTTACATCTCAAACGAAGTTGGGAAAAAACTTTGATAGATTTTCCCCACATCACATAATGTCTCCCCCTTCTCAAATGAGAAGTGCTTACGATATATAGATGATGAAAATCAGAGGGAAGGAAGAGAAATTCGATCCTTCTCTTAAATTTCAACCACCAACCATCAACGCCCACTGCATATCCACCCACAATCTATCAAGTCTTCCTCTCTATGTTTACCTGGCGTGTTGAAGAAGGAAGAATGGCAGATCAAATCAAATATGATCTGGTAGATGAAGCAATCAGATTATACATTAATGGATTGAAAGATGTTTTCCCATTTTTACCCACCTAACCTCGTCAAAATTAAAATTTAAATCTCCCATAGCATAATAAAGGTCGATATCTTTCTAAAAAGTCTTCTCCCTCCCAAATCTGAGCTTCCAGTCAAAAGATATGGTCGTATGAAGATCAGGCTTGTGGGCGTGCAATATTTAAAAGAGTCTGTCTGTACTAGGTCCACGTGGCAGACTCACACACCTTGAAGATTTGGCCCCTGCATTTCGCTCTTCTCATCGCACTAGAAATACACATGGTGGCTTCCGCGGGCTCCAAAGTTTCATTTGAATATTTCCCGAGTCTCTCCTATTGGTAGAGACATTGTTCTTGACCCAAGACAGGTGGAGGATTCAAGCTTATTTGAAAGTTACCTCAATATTTTGCTTTAGAAGCTACAAAGATGAGACATGTGGAAGGATCTGAAGGATTTTGGAATTTTCAATGGCCAAAGTTACCTCTTCGGAATCTAGGAGAGGTGGTAGGTTGGCACTCATTTGGGAACTACCTTTTAGGCCACACCTTGAAATTATGACAAAGACATGCATGGATATTTCCACAGCTCTGCCCCTATTTCTTCATTTTTTTGGTTAAGTCCCTTTTGTTTAGTGGGGCCATAATTCTGACCCTGGAAACATGGAGGCTCAGCACACATTTGAGTATGCCCCTTGAGTTTTAATCTTTGGAGTTATGTCAGGCTGACACGTGGCTCTGTCCGCTATCCCTTCTATACTTGGTCAATTCAATGATTGCTTCTGCCTTTTTGGGCTTTGTACATGTGGCAAGCCTGCACTCATTTGGGGACTGCGTCTAGATTTTCCTTTTGAAATTACACTGATGAGTCATGTGGAGGATTCCTGTTATGTTTTGTACTTATCCAATTCAATCCTACTCTGTTTTCTGGCCTGGGAAACATGGAAGCCCTGCGCTTGTCTGAGTCTCCACTTTTGGTTGCACCTTTGAATTTGTGCTAATACAATAGGTGGCACCATCCGTTGGCTCTCTATACTTAGCCTATTCGATTTAATGCCTTTCTCAAACCCTTTTTTGACTCTGTTGGACCCTAGACATGTGGTTGTGTCGCACTCATTTAGAAACCCACTCAGGATTTAACATTTGAAGTAGTGCCAAGTCGACATGGGGCTTCTTCCACCAACACCTTTATACTTAGTCATTTAAGGCCTACTTTGTCCCCTCTTTTGCATTTTCAGCTGTTGACTCTGCCCCTCTTCGAAATTGGGACACGTGGAATCCTGGCGCTTGTTTAGGGGTTACTCTTTGGATGCGTATTTTGGAATTACATCGAGATGACACATGCCTCCTTTGTGAGCCTGCTATTTGGCCCCGAGTCAACCCGTATTCAGCTAAGTCTGAAAACCTCGAGCCTTTCCCATTTTATTTCCTGTTGAGCTCTAGGTTCCTTTTTGTGTCATTTGATCCTTTGTAGACCCTATTCCTCCATGGTAGAGTCTTGTTGTTACCTAATTGTTGGATTTGAATGTGAGTTCTTATGACAGAGCTGACCCTTAGGTTTTCTTCTATGTGGGGTCATGTTTGACCAATTTTACCTAGGGGAAAAGTTGGAATAACAATTTGAAGATCCACAGGGACATCTTCCTGCTAGATGAAGGGGACTAGTAGCCTTGAAGCATCCATTGGGCATGGAATCAAGAATGATATCCTGATACTGATCCTTTTTGCTTTGAAACTTCTCCTCGATCGCCTGCATCTTGATGACCTTGAACTCACTCTACTGGGACTTTACCTGTTCTCGAGAGTGGATTGTCTCAAATATGATTTTATTTTTTCTGTATTAGTGTTTTATTTGAAGTTAGAAATTGTTACAAACAACTATGGGTCTCTTTATCATGTATACTGAAGGGCCTGGCCTCTGCACCTTCAGAGCAATATGAACAAAACTTATGTACAAATAAAAAAATCATACATGCCTCAAATGAGACATGTAGAGTGTGCACAAGCACTTCTTCTACTCAAAATAAAATCTACTCCTACTCCTATACTAACCTTAACAAAGAAAATATTAAACAAAGTTTGCCATAGGTAGGGAGAAATAGCTTCCCTTCCTTAAAAGGGGTAGCCATGTAAATGGTTTGATGTTAAATATGGCTGCTTGTATGAGTGAAAAAACTAACATTAAGCTGATCCTCCACCCATATCATCAAGGTATAAACTAGGAACAAGAAAAATAACTCTTTATTATGTTTCTCACTTGGTTCCCAGAGGTATTGTTGTTGATCCTTGAAACTTTGAGGCTCTCCCTCATGCTTAGAAGTAAGCATGACTGGTTGTGCCTTCTCCCTTGGCTCAAATAAAGCCAAGTACCTAATTGGGCACAATCCGATCCTTTAGATGTGCCCATTTCTCTGAACTTAAACTCCAAGAATGGAATCTTCCTACTGACCTTCTTGGATGGATGTTGTGAGAGAGATGGGATCCTCATGCTCTTTCCTTTCCTCCTGAGAGGAACATGGAAGATTCATATCTTCGAACCCTAGTTCCAGAGGGCTGTAATGAAGAGTAGGTTGTTGTTCTTGAATGCTCTCCTTCATAGCATTAGGCTCATGTTCTTGGAAGGTGGATTATAGAGGAGAAAATTATGTTATCTCCTCAGGATCCTCTCCATCAAAGCAATCCTCCAAGTTAGAAAGATAATATGCCTCCTTGTTGTCCTGTTGCATGTGCTCAACCTCCCCCATAGTGTCTTCTTTTTCAAACATGAAGTTTGAAAGCTCAAAATTTTCTTCGACATTAGAGCTTGAGTGGGATGAAGTGGGAGGAAAAACTGAAGGTTCTTTTGTGTCCTGCTTTGCACTTGGAGCCTCTAAAATTTTATGGTCATCCATAGCTAGAATGTACTCCTCTTCTTTTGGATTTGGAGTAGCTCCTTCTTCCCTTGCTTGTGTTGTATTTGGAGATTCCACCACTTGTGGCTTGAACTCAGCTTCCTCAATAGGCTTAACCAAAAGGGGAATATTTTCAAATCCAAACTTGGAAGCCCAACTCTTCAGATTTTCTATCATTTCTTCTTTGTTGGGTTCCTCTTGTTGTTGTTCTCCTTGGCTAGGCTTTTGAATATCTTCCCAACATGGACTTGGGAAAGCAATAGGTGTGGTGGGTGGGATCTCCACTAGTTGTTTGTTTATTTTTGGTGGAGGGGAAGGCATTGATTTTGGCTCTTGTGAAGGGAAATCAGATTTGGAAGGGAAAAGGGAAGAGGAAAAAAGATGAAATGGAAGAGTCAAGGATGGAGAATAGGAATTAACACTTGGGGCATCAAGTGAGGGGCTTGAATCTTGACACCATTGAAATGATAAAGTTTGAGAAATAGAAAATGGACAAGGAACTAGTGATTGACTTACCCATTGACAAGGTTGTCTCGCACTTTTCTCATATGCTTCAATATCCTCAATCCATTGTGCAAGTTGAGGAAGCATTTCACTCATGAAGTCAACCTTCTCCCGAGGGCTATAGTGTCTTAGCATAGGGCTAGCCCATGGACAAGGTGCCCCATATCCAATTCTAAATGCTTTCATCTATGTTGTAGCCCTAGATTGCACCATGCTATCCTCCATTCTTTGGATCTTCTCTAACAAACCAACATTATCCATGTAGTTGTCACCATTGTGTCCTTCCCCTTATTCTTGATAAGCTCCATAGCCAAACTGGCTTTGAAACCACTCGTATGGGTAGGCATAATGGTCTTGGATATGGTCATAATGCTGATATGAAGGAGTTGTGAAATACATTGGTGGCAGATTGCAATACTGTAGGTGTGAATTCCATGAAGGGAATGAAGTCATGATTGCACAACTTCATGGAATGGAAGAAAAATGGGAGATATGGAAAGAAAAGTGGGTGGAAATTGATGAGAGAAGTTATACAACTTCAGAGATGGGTTGTTGACTAGATAGAGTTGCCAGATGTGCTTGCATGTACCTAAAAAGGCTGAACCTTAACAGGAACACACCAAATTGCTAAGATGAGGTGGTAAGGTGCTTCAGACCTATCCCACCAGGCATGCCAAAACTGTTAGTGCAAAATCACAACATACCCGAATGGCCTGAGTGTGAGTGGGGCATCTGGTGTGATTGCACAACATTAGACCATCTCTCAGGCTGTGTGACCTGTGGACCTGAGATGGACCTCCAAAGAAGGATAGTTCCTACTTCATAATCTACCTGCCATAAGCTACTCAAGTGTAGGAAAATCTAACCTAATCCTAATCTAACTATTCCAAGGAGACAAGGAGAGAGAGAGGGTAAGAGAGACTACACTAAGCTGTGATACATGAGAAAAGGAAGTGGTAAGATACTTTGCTGAGGGAGAATGAAACAAGGAAAAGGGGACTGAGGGAGGTTAGAAAGAAGTAAAATACACCCAAATCCAAATCTGCCATCGAAACTCCATGAAGCATGATATCTTACACCTGCAAACGTGAAATACATACACATGGAGAAAAAATGAGATAGAGAGGGACAAAGAAACAAAAAAAACAATGCCAAGGCTTAAAAGACAACACAAAACAATAATTTTTTTCTCTATAAGGTGCATAGAATATTACATGCGTGCTCAGAGGCATAAATATGCTTGCTAGGTGTAGGAGAAGGCTTACAACTCAAACATAGTTAGGAAATAATTTTGAAAGAGTTTCCACACATCCCAAAATGTTTCCCCCTTATCAAGTGAGAAGTGTTTACAATATATAAATGATGAAAATCAAAGAGAAAGAAGAGAAACTTGATCCTGCACTTAAATCTTAACCACTAACCATCAATGCCCACTACAGATCCACCCATAATCTATGAATTCTACCTCTCTGTATCTTCCTGACATGTTAAAGAAGGAAGAATGATGTATCAAATAAAATTTGATTTGGTAGCTGAAGGAATCAGATTCTGCATTAATGGCCTACAAGATGTTTTCCCATTTTCATCCACCTAACCTCTTTAAAATTAAAGTTTCATGTTTCCATGATGTACAAGAGGTCAAGATATTTCCAAAATGTCTTCTCCCACCCAAATCTAAGCTTCTAGTTAAAATAAATGACTGTTTGAAGATTAGGGTTGTGGGCATGCAATATTTAAAAGAGTCTATCCATACCGGGTCTACATGGCAGATTCACGCACCTTGAAGATTCGGGCCCTTCCTTACACTCTTGAAATTGTGTTGAACTGACATGTGGTGAATTCTGTGAACTCTACGGTTTCCTTTGCACTTTTCCTGAGTCTCTTTTATTGGAGGAGGCATTATCCCTAACCTAAGACACATGGAGGCTTCGTGCTTTTTTGAAAGTTTCCCCCACATTTTTCTTTAGAAGTTGTGTAGATGAGACACATGGAAAGCTCCATAGGCTTTTGGAATTTTTAATGGCTAACCTTATCTCTTCGGGCTCTGGGACATGTGGCAGGTTGGCACTCATTTGGGAACTACCTTTTGGCTCGCACCTTAAAATTACACCAAAGAGACACATGGCTCTTTCTGCGGCTCTGCCACTATTTCTTCATGTTTTTGGTTAAGTCCCTTCTTCTTAGCGGGGCTATAAGTCTAAAACTATACATGTGGAGGCTCAACGCACACTTGAGTCTGCCCCTTGAGTTCTAACCTTTAGAGTTATGTTGGGTTGACATGTGGTTCTTTCCGCTAGCCCTTCTATACTTGGTCAATTCAGTGACCACTTCTACCTTTTTCAGGCTCTAGACACATGGCAAGCCTGCACTCATTTGGGGACTACCTCCAAATTTTCCTTTTGAAATTGCATAGATGAGGCACGTGGAGGATTCTTCTTACCTTTCATACTTAGCTGATTCTAGCCTACTCCATTTTCAAAACTGGGACACGTGGAAGGCCCACACTTGTCTAAGTCTCTGTTTTAGGTTACGCTTTTGAATTTGTGTTGATGTAACACGTGGAACCGTCTGCTGGCTCTCTATACTTAGCTGATTTGAGTTGATGCCTTTCTTGGACCAACTTTTGACTTTATTGGACCCTAGATATTTGGAATCCTCGTGCTCAATTGGAAACCCACTAAGGATTTTACCTTTGAAGTAGCACCGAGTCAACACGTGGCTTCTTTCACTAATAACTTTATAATTAATCATTTTAGGCCCACTCTATTCCCCCTTTTGACTTTTCAGGTGTTAACTATGTGCCTCTTTAGATATGGGACACGTGGTGGCCTAGCACTTGTTTAGGGGCTGCTCTTAGGATGCATCTTTTGGAATTGCACCGAGCTGACACATGACACCTTTCACAAGTCTTTTGTTTAGCCCCGAGTCAACATGTGTGTGGCTATGTCATAAAACCTCAAGCCTTTCCTATTTTCTTTCCTGTCAAGGTCTAGATTCCTTTTGGCTTCATTTGATCCTTCGCAGATCCTACTCCTCCATTCTAGAGTCCCATTGTTACCTAATTGTTGGATTTGAATGTGAGTTCTCAAGAAGGAGCCAACCCTTAGGTTTTCTTCTGTGCGGGGTTGTGTTTGACCAATTTTACCTCAAGGGGGCAAAATTGGGATAATAGTACTAAAAAATCCCTAATTAAACATTCACAAGCTTCTAAGAAAGATGGCAAGGGATAGCTAGCCTTTTCCCTTGCACATTTCTCAAAAATAGCTTGGAATCATCTTCGTGCATAATCTAAACCCAAACATTTCTTTTCATTTACAAATGCATTATGGTCATACCTTTGAAGAGGTCACTAAAAAGGGCATACAAATAGAAAAATCCCTAATTACAAAAGGAACAATCAAATCACCTTCTAAAGATAATCAAAATGTGAAACCAATGAAGAAACCAAAGATCTTTAACAAAAAAAAGATCGTGGTGGGAGAAGGAAAAGATCCAAATGAGTGCAAACAGTTCAAGTTTAAAAACCTTCTAAACTAACCAAAGGACCTATTCAACCACCACCTAACTGTAGGACGTTTACTCCTCTGAATGATTCTTTGTCTGTAATATTGAAGCAATTAGATGCAGTCCACATGGTGACTTATCCTACAATATAACCTTTTCATGAAAATTATCTTAAACCATCATGGTATAAAGAGAAAGAATATTATGATTTTCATTGTGTAAAGGGACACAATATATAAAAGTACCTAGCACTTCGCCACTTCATCCAAGATCTGATTGACAATGGAGAGATAGAGGTTGACACCATAGAGAGAAATCAAATGCCAAATGAAAAGATGGGGATATTCAAAGAACCATTCCCTAAACATGGAACATCAGATCAGAAAAGCCCAGATCAAGGAGAGTCATTCCAAAGCTATAAAGCAACAAAATATCTATACACCAAAAGTGAAATTAATCATTCTGACTCACTCATTTGATGTGTCCATTGTTATAATGAACATGTGAATACAATTAGGATCAAGGGAAAGGATACTGCCACGGTAATAAGGCATGCCTATCTCAGGATCCCAAAACCCTCTCCATCAACCCCTCAACATGGCTATTACAACATCTTAGAACAACTTGAGAAGACATCTTCCAAGATTTCAATCTTATATCTTCTTAAGATATAAAAATTATATTAGGAAATCATAGACAAAACTATCCAGGGGTAAGGAGTTTCAATGGATGTAGACCTTTCACATTTACATGCCACGGTGGAAAATATTGCACTGATTGAACACATCACCTTTAACCACAAGGAAATCCCCAACAAGGATCACACACATAATATTCCCCTGTATATAGAGGTATTTGTTACCCTCATGAAGATAAAATGGGTGATTGTGGACAATGGGTCGGGATTCAATATATGCACATTGAAACTAATTAAACATATATGACACACAGAGGAAGATCTAGAGTCCCTTATTATTACCATAATCACTTATGACAACATGGAGTGGGAGTGAGCTAGAACAATCACATTACTCGTGGAAGTAGGACCAACTTCTCACAATACCAAGTTTCACGTCTTATACATGGAACATCCATATAATATGTTGTTTTGGCATTCCATGGATTCATATCATGCAAGTTAAACCATCAACATTACATCAATGTATCAAGTTAAAACATGGAGGGACAAAGTGTTACAATACAAGTAGATCCAGAACCTTTCACTTACTATAGAGCTCTCACTAGATTTCTTTGTAAGGGTACATATGCATGTCCATCTGCTGATATAGTTGTTACCCTTCAGTTGGAAGTTATGGAATCATGAGTTCATTCAGACTCCCTCAACACTTTCACTCGAGAAGCTTCTACATCTAATTCTCCTTTTGATTCATGGGAGATGAAAGTTCTAGAGTATGGTTGTGGATAATACAATGTGCAATAAGATCTCCTAGTTTCATAGCTATCTTCGTCACTTAAAACAAGATGTCGACCCAACTATCATTTCAAAATGGTCAAGATATGAACTAACTATTGGGACATTCTTACTTGGGGGATTACTTGTAGAATAGAAATTGCTGGACCCACCTACAACTTGGGTCCCATTGGACACTCTGTCAATATGCGACCAAATCCCTGAGTATAAAAATTCTATCCAAATGATGTATTCTATGGGCTGAAAGGGCCTAGGATGTGGAAAGAACATGCAAGGTCCAAGAGAAGCAATTACACTTCCACATTTCAAAATGGAAAGATATGGTGTCGGAATTAGACCCTAGGGATCGTACCCAAATGATCAAGATGCTTCCTATTTTGAGCATGAGGATAGCTCTAATGATTTAGACATCAACACAGATTCCCACTGTATCCAGTATGAGGATCTTGACTCCATGAACCTTTTCATGGATACCATTTTCCTTACCTTAACCCAAACTCAGTCTAAATTTGACCTTGTCTACCCTTACCTTGTTGATTAATACCAACACCATCATTTTCCATTAGACCTTTTTAAGAATGATGAGGCCATTGCAGAGTTTATGGGAATATGAAAAAAAATTCCAATTAGGGACCATAATAAAGGTTTCTACATTGACATAGATACCTATGCCTATTTTGGAGAGGAATCTGAACTTTGTGATCAAAAAGACTTAAGAAAAAGTGAGGGAAAAAGTTCTAGAGAGAATCCTTGGCAAAAATAAAATTCCAAGTCATATAGTGAAAAATGTATTTGAGGCGTTTGTTGACCAACAATAAAAAAAATAAATGCACAAAATAAGTGAACACTGAGGGTGAAAATATCATAGAGATGCCCTTGGAAGAAGATATCAACATTCCTCCCCATCTTACGCGTATGGAGGATACGTAAAAAATATTAATAGAAAAAACCATTGGCGTAAATATTTGAATCGAATTAGACCCAAAGATAGTGAAGCTGGGATATTTAATTTTTAGCACAAGAACATATGACATTCACCTTGCTTCTCAGAGAATTTTTGGATATATTCACATGGTCTTATAAAGATATGTCGGGATTAGCTCCATCTTTGGTGGCGCACAAATTAGTTCCAGTACAAAAGAAACTGCTTGGCATCAAAATTTGCACATACTTTCGGGACATCAACAAGGCATGTCCTAAAGATGATTTTCCTTTGCCCAATATCAACATGATTTTAGATTCAACTGCATGATATGAAATGCTATCTCTTATTGATGGATTTTTATGATACAACCAATAAAGATATTAGAAGAAGATCAACTTAAGACGGCCTTTATAATCCCTTTGGAAAGATTATGTTATCAGGTAATTCCCTTTGGCCTAAAAAATACTGACCGGTGTAACCTATCAATGGGCCATGATAGTAATATTCCATGATATGCTTCATGAAATCATGGAGGACTATATAGATGATATCCTTAGAAATTCTAAGATAAGAGAAGACCACCCTAAAGTTTTGTGATGTATCTTTGAAAGTCTCCTAGAATATAAGGTTAGGTTGAGCCTAAAGAAATGTGTGTTTAGAGTATTATCAAAGAAGCTACTAGGCTTCGTTGTATCAAGGAGAGGGATTAAGGTGGACCTAGAAAAATTCATTGTAATTACTTAAATTCCTCCTCCTAAGAATATAAAACATCTACTAGCCTGCAAGGAAAAATACAAGCCATTCAACGCTTAATTTCACACCTTAGGGATGAGTTCCATTCATTTACTCATATCCTTATGAAGGATGTTGATATCATTTGAGGACTAGAGAGACAAAAAGGCATCTCCTTGCTTAAACAATACTTTTACAATCCACATGTCCTCATGCCTCCAACCCCTGGTGAGCTACTTTTTCTATACATATCTGCTACCAAATTTTTTATTGGCATTTTTCTTGCACAATATGACTTGATTCATAAAGATAAATCTATGTACTACCTTAGCCGTACCTTGATTTCGTATGAGATCAACTATCCATAAACTGAAAAATCTTGTCTAGGTGTTGTTTTTACCTTTTGAAAACTTCACCATTACCTATTGAATAATAAAACCAAGATTATATCTAAATTTGACCCACTAAAGTACCTCTTGTCAAAACCGACCCTTACATGAATAATGGCTAATTAGATCTCTTCTCCGTGAATTTGACATTGAATACATACACCAAAAATTGGTTTAAAGGACAAGTACTTTCCAACCAATTAGCAGAAGCAGCTTTACCTGGAGCAGAACCTACAAATATGGATCTTTTAGATGCATCACTGAAGCATATTGAGGAATTTGTCATGTGGCAGTTCAACTTTGATAAATCGTTAACATTCCATTGTTCAGGGGAAGGCATAGTACTAATCACTCCTTTAGGAGATCCTATCCTACAAGATTTCTGTCTTGGATTTCCTTTCACAAACAACATAGCAGAATACGAAGTACTCATTGCTGGGATGAATCTGGTGATCAAGTGGAATATCCACCATGTCAAGGTCATTGATGACTCACAACTAATTATAAAACAATTCAACGATGAGTACAAGGTCAAGGATGACAATCTCATCCCATACAAGAAATTGGTGGAAACATCGTGAGAAAACTTTATGCACATAACCTTTGATAAAATTCCAAGGGCACAAAACCAATCTGCAGATGCAATGGCAAAAATTAATTCTATGTGGAGAATTCTACCAGAAAACAAGAATATGCCATTTAAAAAAAAAAAAAAACTATGTCAAGCTACATATGATATACCAGAATAATGTCTAGCATGAGAAGTTGTTTGTCCCCACTCCCCGTGGTAAGAACCTATCTATGACTATCTTAAAATCAATACCTTCACTACAGACATTTCCTGATCTAAAAAATAAAGCCATATCCACAAAATATCTTGTTACACCCTCATAGGAGGTACATTCTATCATCATGGTTATGATGGGAATATGTTACATTGTCTAGATGTACGAGATTCGGTCCAACCGATCAAGTAAGTATATGAAGGGGTTTGTGGCTTCCATACTAATGGAATGGTCCTAGAAAATAAGTTGTGACAGGTGGGATAATACAAGCCTACTATGGAGACATATAGCTGTAACCATGTCAAGAAATATGTTCTATGTCAGAAGTATGGACATTTCATCTACGCGCCGTCATAGGCATTACAAAAATCTACAACATCGTGTCCATTTTCTAAATGAGAACTAGATTTAATATGTAATCTCACCCCTACCTCATATGATGGTCATACCCACATCATCAAGGGCATATAATATTTCACTAAGTGGGTGGATGTTATTCCATTAACATATGTTACATGTATTTAGATATCAAAGGTCATCACAAATCACCTTATTTGCCGGTATGGTATTCATGTGGCCATATTTATTGATAATGGAAAATAATTCAAGAACAAGATGGTGAAATATATATGTCACCGATTTCAAATAAGATTAAAGTGATCCACGCCATATTACCCTCAAGGTAATGGGAAATCCGAAGCCACTAACAAAACATTGTTTTGGATCATGGAAAATATTGTGAGTAAGATAGGTCGCTACTGGAATTTTCCAATTCACCCAACCCTCTGGGCTTATATGACCTCCATTTGCACTCCTACTAGCTTGACACCATACTCGTTAGTGCTTTGAAATAGAATCTATTAATTCCCATTGAAAATAGAGCTTCCTTCCCTAAGGATATATCTTAGGGATTATGTTGATAAATATGAGGAATTACAGAGTGGCCAAGCTAGAAGAATGAGAAATCCTTGGTGAAAAGAGCATCCAGTCCCTCAACCATCTCAAGGTGTATCAAAATAGAGTCTCCTCGGAACTACAAAGAAATGATCATACATTGTCAAATTGAGGTTGGACATTTGGTCATGAAAGATAATCAATTCAACTCAAGGGAAAAAACATAGAAGAAAGGAAAGTTTAAACCACACTTGTTAAGAACTTACGTCATTATGGAAAAATTTGGAATAGGAGCATACAAACTTTCTCATCCCAATGGAGACGAGCTCCGTGAGCCTATGAATGTCAAGCATCTTTAACAGTTCTATGCTTAAATATGACACAAAATCAGAAAGACAAACAAAAAAGTAAAAAAGGACAAAAAATGCAAAAAAGATAAAAAGAAAAAGATAAAAGAGGTCATCCATGTGTGAAAACCACACAATTGTGGCACTCTGGATAGATCCCTTGGTGAAAACCAGCTTCCATTTGCCTTGGGCAGATTTTTTGTTCACAAGCATCTTGCATCTAGGGGTTACTTTTACTTAGCTCTAGGGCTAGTTTCACACCTATGTCCGAGATTTCCTTGTGATCCCATCTTCTCAAATCCTTGATCCGATTGTTTCCCCTCTTGTAAATCAGTGAAGGGATTGTCTTTTTATATTCCCGATTCAAATGTTGGGGGCACCTTCATGGTTTTAGCTTCTTGTATATAACATGTGGCACTTGCCACATCTACATTGGGGGCATCCACATTTATTGGCTTTCTTTACATAGCTTCAAAAAACCCTAGAAAATCTAAAAACATTCAAATATGAAAATATGTTGAAAATCGTAAAAACATTCAAATATGTTGAACATCACAAAAAAATTCAAATATGTTCAAAAACAAAAAACAGTCACAAAAGACTTGAAAAACCGTAAACAATAGAAAAATAGAAAACACAAAAAATAAAAATAAAAAATTGTTTCACAAAATTCCAACAAACGTAAAACTTACAAAAACATAGATTTAGTTTAATTGCTTTATCTTGTTTCTTTCTTTGTTTGTTGGTTTGGGTATTTCTACTTGTATGGTTTTTCCTTTCTTGTACATTTATATAGTTTGTTACTTGAGGTTGAAATTTTCTTTCTTAGATTAGATTCATACTTACTTTTACATATGAGGTATGTTTTTGTATATTTGTCAATCTTTGTATATAATAATGTTGGTTCATTTTGGTAACATGTATATTTGGTAGATTTGTTAACATTTTCTTGTGTTTACTTGCATTTGCATGGTTTTGTTATCACATCATCATATCTCCATCTATATCATCACATCTAACATCATCTATACATCATATATAAATAAAAAACTAAGTGTACATCATACATGAATGCTAAGATAACCATCACGTACCATATCATCAAATGGGGGGAAAGAGGGATCGTAAATATCAAAATCTATCCACCCCGACACAAATATAATCATATCATCCCTTACCCAACAGAATAAAATAAAGTATCTCATAACCACAACAATTGATATCATCTACTGATCTATCATAAAAATCAAACACATGTGATACATAATCAATATCCATCATGGTACATACATAAGAAATAAAATCAGACAACATCATGATCCAATTCTCATCCATAACATTACTAATCATCATGAATCATATAAATATGTGGCATGTCTAAATGATAATTAATGTTAGTAAATATGAAATTAAATGTGTAAAAAGACCAGGAAGGGTTGGGGTAGTCACGAATAGTCAATTATCATCATTCCAGATGCACTCTCAAATGGTATAAACACATCTACGGCAATACTACACCCTGTCCATCTTGTTCGTCACTTGTGGTAACTCATGGTAAAAATTTGGTAGGGTTTGGTAGAAAATGTACTAATCACGATGATTTACCCCCCTCGGAAGGGGTATATTTGTTCATTTAAACCCGCGGTGATGCCCTAAAGGCACATTTTTACTGCCGTGATCACTCTAACACTTCTTCTATCCACTGTAATGATTGTTTTTATTAAATAATCATTTTTGACTCCATTTTTCCATGTCGGGGCATGTTTTTTTTACCTGGCGCCCATTTCTTCTCCCTCAGGAAATTTTCTTGCTTTCGGGTGATCTCCTATTTTCTAATTTCTTCTAAATAATTAAAAAAACCCCTAAAAATTACGAAAATTTAAAAAAATTCAAAAGACATAAAAAATACAAACACATAAAATTAAAAAAAAATCTCAAAAATCCTAAAAATTGTAAAAAACTCAAAAAAATTGAAAAAATAAGTAAACAACCCATAGTGGCTAAAACTCATGACTTGCGTATGGTATTCATTCTATATCTTTTTGGAATTTTCACGTGTTCACAAATCACAAAACTCATGGATCACCAGTTTTATAACCATTTACAAAGTTAACCTACTTGCTTCATCGATATTATGGGGCACATTCATATACCTGATACTGTTTCATTGCGCACAACACTTTATCATTGGACCGTTGCTTGCTCATCATTGTCCCTCACATATATTCTTTCCCAGGTCATCATTTTTAACCCTTATCATCAATCATGAACATTTGGGATTTTGAGCTTGATAACAAATAAATGTGTGCAACAGTCTTGACCATTGTTGGTTTAAGTATGTGTGTTTGTACTTGTTTCCCTGTTACATGAGCTTGTTTACTTCTCATCCTGCATTAAATTTGGTGTGTTACATTGGGTTGGTTTTCAGTAAGGGGCAAAAACTTTGTATTATGAATTTTCATGTCATCTTATGAATTTTCATATGCTTATATCTTTAATAAGGACCCATGACATAGATGTTTTGGCTATATGATGATAATAAGGTTCTTCCAATGCAATGGGTCAAGGCTAGTTCTTCTCTCCCTTTCTTCATTTGTCTTCTATATCGTTCACCTCTTGACACCATTCTTCCATTTTGTTTGGGGCATCTTGCCCCTACCCATTCTTCTCCTTCACTTGGGGCATCTTGTCCATTGTTTTCCTTCCATATCTCACATCTTTTTCGATCATCAATTACCTTTCTGATCACCCCATCGACACTCAAACGGGTATCTCTCACTTCGACTAATTTTTTTTCTACCCCTTCAAAATTTTTACCTCTCTACTATCTTTGAAGTGACATCACTTATGCCACCCCAAATAGGGGAAAAAGTAAACAACTATAATCTTGACACAATAATTTAAATACTTAAATTGCACTAATTATACTCTTCCTAGCAATTTGATGAAAAATCGTTAAATAGCATTATTTCTATTTTATTTCATCATCAATTAACTACATTATGTCGATTAACTAACTCATCTATAAAGGAAAAATGATGATTAATGACCTTCCATTAATTAAACCCCATTCTATCTAGATTAATTAATTAATTCTAATTAATTAAGTTTCTTCCTCTATTAAATAAATAAACTTTCATTTATCTAAACTTAATCCTCCCTATCCCCTAAATCATGGTAATTCTCTTCTAAGCTAGCCTAATAATCTCATCTCCTTATTAATTAATCACCGTCGATTAATTATATACACCCCAATTCCCATGGATCACTAAAGGACAAATTAAACTCTCCTAAGGTTGATTCAACCCTCCCTAAACCTTCCTTATCCACAACTAACCCAACCTCTCTATTATCCCACATGTAAAGGGATGTAGATATTAATTTATCCATTAGGATATATAAGGATCCCTCCTCCGACCTTTCTACTTACTTCTAAATGAGCATAAAGCCTATACTATAGCCATTTCATCATCCTAGGGCATTCTTCCTTAGAGTGGAGCTAGGCATCATCCATTTGCATTCAATCATCCAAGTTATTTTGTGAAGATCAATGGAGTTAATCAAGAAATTCCTTATTTCCATGACTTGATGAACTTCCATCATTAATCATATTGGATCAAGCAATAACTATCAACCCTTTAATAGTTAAAGGATCTACCCTGGTCCATTTCATTGATTTTGATTTCTAAAGAGTATAGAAATAAATGCTAGCATGTTATCTTGAGGTTTTAGTTTCAAGGTTTAAATTCATAATGTTAATGTTTATTACTTGTTTAGCTCTTACCATTATGGTATATTGATCTAGTTAACATTGTATTGAAGCTATGAGGTGTTAGCTTGGATTTCCTTTGCATTGTTAACTAATTCATGTACACATTTTACACAATAGGATCATTTTCTTTGTGCACTGATAGTAGATATATCAAAGGTGTTATTATGTTAAAATACTCTATGTGATGATTTGACTCTCGATGTATGTCCGAAGGTGTATTAGTTAGTATCGTAGTATTTTTAAATGAGATATATGATCTATATAGTTTGGATTTAATTGATATTTCCAAATCAGAGATGAAGGTGTACTAAGTGAAATAAATACCTTAAATTCAATTTTATGGATACTTTGTTGTAAAGCATACAAATAATTGTTGTGATGTTCATTATGTCAATAATAATAAATTATTTTTAAACCGATATTATAAATATTAATGAGTAGGTAACAAAGTGATTAAAATTTTATCAAGTGAATCAAAGAGGGTATCATCTTGTCTAGCATTCAAGGAAAATCAAAGGGGTTTATCTAGTAGAACACATACATTTTTACCTCTATGTATGATGTTACCATCACTTGTATGAGAACATGTAGGAGACATAAAAATTATATCATAGTGCATATATTTTTCATTAGAAATATCATGATGCATGAATAGAGAATTAATATGTCCATTAGAAGTATTCTTTAGATGCTACATATTATCCTTTATAGTGGTAATCATGGTATTCATACCTTAAAATTTATTTTAAAAAGTATGATGTAATTCTTGAATAGAATTTGAGATAATTCTATGAAAAGTGTCATCATGGGTAGTTAAAAGATTTTGAATACAAATAAAACATGAATTCACATGGGAAGGTGTTATATTACTAGGTAGCTTGGTTTTGTGCACTAGTTTTATTAGAGTATCTCTATGTGATGGGCACCATTAATTAAATGATACAAGGAGACATAAAAAATGGAGGCCTAGGCCATAATGAACAAGAGAGATATGTAGACCATAAGAAAATAATGAGACCCTAAGGCCACTATGGTTAGAGCTATAATTTTTAATTAAAGGCCACATTCACCAAATAATTTAATTTTTTTGTTAAATCCTATTTTATTCTCTTTTTAATATTTTATGTGTTTTGAGTTAACATACATAAAAAAGATGAAATAATGCAACCAATGGAATAAAGTAACTATTGACCTAACAACTATCAAAACAAAAAGGAGAGATTATACTTAACCACTTGTGTGTGGATCTTGAAAATTCTAAGTGATCTAGATGTAGGAACGCCATGATTTAGAACTAAAACATTTGTTTCATTGCGAGAATTGGAACCTGAGACTAATCTATTGAAATTAATTTAAATAGGTCAAGACCATCTATATGGTTCCGACCATATGGTCTGGTCTTGGCCCTGATTAGATCTTGGGTGTGTAACTGCATGATTGCATATCCTACATGGAGTATAATTTCAAAGTATATCAATATTCTTCACTCACCTTTAGAATGACC
The DNA here is from genome assembly GCA_019776745.2 of Taxus chinensis. Classification (NCBI taxonomy): domain Eukaryota; kingdom Viridiplantae; phylum Streptophyta; class Pinopsida; order Cupressales; family Taxaceae; genus Taxus; species Taxus chinensis. Next base: position 605,763,953 of record CM034154.1, on the reverse strand, counting down.
CTGTAAACTATACTCAAACCCTCATAGTGTAATATGGAGTTCCTACAAAATAAACTTATGTGGTTTGTGAGCACCCCTTTAAAAAACCAATGTGATCTATACTCCAAAAAGGGATAAAACCACACATCATTATCCTATCATAGTGTAATGAGAATTTGAGAAACATGCTTTGATAATACCTTGATCGAGTTTCACATTTTCTCATAATACTTTTGAAGGATCACTTTTCTTTCTTATTGAGAGAAGACAAAGAATTGTGGACTCGGGAGGAAACTTTATACCTTAATAGGGTGTTGCACTAATGTATTTTCATGAATTTATTTTTTATTTAGGGAGATTTAAGTGCCTTTATGTTTTTCTTTATCACGAGTTAAACAAAAAGTGTCAAGACCCTAAATGAGGTATGATTTACTTGCTTATATAAGATCATGATGCTTATTATATCATGAAAGACATAGATAGAGGGAATATTAGATCATATAAAGAAGATGAAATTGAAATTTTTAGTGCACAATGTGTCGGTAAAAAACGATATGGGAAGATCATGTCATAGATTTGATAAAATGACCTAAACTATGGGGTTTGACACAGAGCGAAAAATAATAGTTTAGATTTTTAGGTCTTAGGGTGTATGTCTTTATGTGTATTTTAAGCTATAAAACCTCAGGAAATTATGACAAAAAAGTGTGAATAAATAATAAAGTAATTGAATATATATTAATTTGACTTAAGCTATAGTGACGAGGGTGTATTTGTGAATGCAAGTGTGCAATATCAAGACCAACATTGTCAAAGGATTGATTTAAAATTTTGAGTTTCTATAGATGTTACTATGTGTTTATGAATTTATTGACACCAATTAAATAAACTCACCATACAAAACAACTACTCAGTTTGAGAGAATAGATGACTTGTTAGAACTATTAAATGGTGCCACCTATTTTCAAAAAAAAGATTTATGATCATAATATCATTAAATAAAAATTGAGGAAATTGATATTTCCAAAAACATATTTAGAAAATGATATGGAATTTAATAGTTTGTAGTAATGCTTTAGACAATCAAATTTGGTAATTTACACATTAGAAATTGTTTATTTTACTATTCATTCTTGCTATGATAAATAAAAATTTCTCCATTCTTGTTTATCAATTTTTGATGTCCATTATTTATCTTGTTTATTCTTGCACATTGATTATTTAACACATTATAAGAATAAAATGCAAAAAAGAAAAGAAAAATATTAGTATATCAGCTTCAAACTTCACATGGAATATTTTCTACTATCAGTAAGGAAATTATAAGTTACTCAAGACCATACATCAAGTGATGAAAAAATTGTATAATCTTGGAAAAATATGTCTTGTAATTAAAATTTCAAGTTAATATCTTTCATTTGGTCTTATAATTCATCTACAAATCCCTATATAAGTAAAAAATACTACAAGATTTGATAACATGTAAATCCTAAGGAAATACAATAGATCATTGACTTCATACACTTGTAAAATGAATCTGAAGCCTACCTAAATCTTGCACTATTACATTTCAAGTCATTAAGGCATCACCCACATCAGGTCTGAATTTATTAACTATGTAAATGAAGTCATATCTCTCTACCATAAACACTCAAATATCCTCTCTTCAAGTATATTAACAAGAGTAATGTCAAATAAAACATGTTCAAAGTGTAAGAATTGGATCAAAAAATATATATTTACGTCAGACATATAATTATGTTGTTATATGAATTATTCATAATGAATAAAACTGGAAATTAACACCATTTGTTTTACTTTTGCATTGTTTTATCCTTTTTATACTTCTATCATTTGGTTTCTTGGAATGAATACTTTACTTTCAAACATTAGATGACATGTGACCCAACTAAATTTTTCTCGTTATAACATCAAAGAATCTCCAATAATACGACCCATTAGGGACAAAAGAACCCATGTGTTGTTGTCCCCATTGGGTTCTCCTATCCTTTTCCCTCATATTCTCAAATCTCAAATTTCATGCATCGACTACTATCTTTTTGAAATTACTACCTATAACTTTGGATCAACATTTTTGGTTTTGTATAATGAAATTAAATAGAGGGAATAATATATATAAATTAATTATTCACTATTATTGTGGGTTATTACTTTTTATTTAGCACTTGAGAAACATAACGAAATTCAAAGACTTTATTTGGGTTACATCATTCACTTCATAGGAAGGGATATTTTTGAATTTAGTCACACACATTAATCTTCGGGGAAATTATTTAAACCCTACTATCTTGGTGTGATTGGAACATGGGAAACCTAGAATCAAGGGACATTATTTTATCATACACACACTAGAACTGAATTGAGACTAAAATGTAGTGAAATGCTTGGTGATAATGAAATTGGGGTGACTGTCGAGGTTAGTCTGACTCAAACATATACTTTACTTATTCCATCTAATGTGCACTTGATAATTTTCTAGGTAGCTAACATATTATTTTAAAGTTTAGGTGAAATATTAAACCCTTACAGAGAATATAGAGTGATAAAAAGTGAAGTGAAGAAGACAATATCAGACCATACAAAGACTAAATTTTGAGTTGTTCTTAGACACTAGTGCCCCATTCATAAAGTAGTTGTTAAGAATGTCCTATCCTCCTTTGGGAGAGTTTTTTCTATAATACTTTGAGATATTTGTTCTCTAGATTAAATCTTATTCATATCATATGTAGCCTATTCCATTGATTCACTATACCTAAATTAGTCTAGAAATTCATATACAATATAAGTCATTCTTATTCTCTCATTTCTCACATTTACTTGTCATTGCATGTTAGATATTTATTGTTTGAGATATATATGTTTCTTATCATTATGTTTTAAAAGATTTAATTTTTTTAAATCATTTTGTGAACCTTGCTCTTGCATACCCTTTATCAGATATATTATTATGTAAACTCAAAACCTAATTGCATTATGGTTCTTATCTACATATTATCTTCATACTTAAACCTAACTTTTACCTATCATCTCCCATAAATATGATCTATAAAAAATTTCGTACGGTTTCATGGTTTGTCCTACCCTTTTTGTCACTTTCAATTGCTCCCAATTTTCGAATCACCTTTTTTTTTCATATCTATATCATAATGTTCATCTATTTTTCATATTCGTTTGAGGTTATATGCACTTTGTACATATTTAATAAAAAAGTATTTTAATTTGCCATAATTTTTATCTTATTTTTTTAAAATTATAAATTAAAATTTAGTTATTAACAAATAATTAAAAAAATACAAACTTTTAAGAAAATTTATTGGAGGTTTTAATTGCACGTAATTAAATTTAGAAACCTCTCTTTTTATTTTGTATAGTTAAAATTTTATTTCGAGAAATGATTTTTTTATGCATTTGATGAAGGCCACTTTTTTATCAAAATCACTTTCAATAAAAAAATATATTTTTCTTTATAGATTGCTTGTCTAAAAATTATTTTATGGATTATTATATAATTGTTCACAATCCTCCCCTATTGTATATTCAGGTTCACACTCATAATAACCTTGCTAACCATTCTTTACTTGATAATGGATATGGTCTTAATATATGTAACATTTTCTTTCTCCATGAAATAGAATTTTATTTTTTTATATCACTACATCCAATATTTGTAACCGTGGCTTTGATAACTAATGTAGCCAAATTCTGAACAAACCTGATATACTGCAAATAATATGAACTCCAAAAGAAAATAAATCTCCTTATTTGTTATTGAATAATGAATTAAAATGTTTCCTAGATAGGGAAAACAACTCCCAACTCAAGTTGCCAAGAAAAATATAACTAACTTTGACTAAAATCTACTCTAGGTGGCGGAAATTACTCTTTTTAGCAGTTTACTAGAACCTGTTATTCTTAGTAAGTTTGCATGATTATTCGTACGAGCATAAAAAAATGCCATACATATTATATTATCCCAAATAAGAGAAATTTACAAATTTATAACTCATAATGCAACTAATAGACAAAAATTAACTAATGCCCAAAAATAGGAAATAACCGAACTACAACTTAAATCCTAATTTTTTGCCTCAGGAAGGCAAATTTAGGGCTCCAAAGTGTGCCGAAAATTTCCCCAACTAGTAGGGCTTGTTTTTGATGTGTTCATCTCATTAAAACATGTGGTTTAAAAAAAATGGACTCAAATGGACACCCGAAACTCACGTTATGACCTTGTCAAGTTCCTGCTAATTTTGGCGCATCATTCCCCCCTACTTGAAAAAAAAGTAGGTCCTGCATGTTCTCTTCTTCAAAACTACTTTCCATTTATATACATACAACTTCTTAATCTCCCACTCTGTGACCCAAGTATTTTCCTTTGTTCTAATTGTTTCCAATGTACCCAAATATTTGTTTGGATTTCCTATGTTGCGTTGTCTATTGTTTTCTTATCTAGAATCTGATCCACTTCTTCTTTCTTCTTCACTGGAACATGTTGCCTCCAATCTACTACTTCATAAATAACATCCCCTTTTGCACCATCCCCATGAAAAGAATACAAATATGAAACATTAAACACTATAGAAATATAAAAAATTCCCTGGCAATTCTACCTCATAAGCATTATTGTTTATTTTTTTCACGATTTTGTAGGGACCAATCTTCTTATACTTTAGCTTATTATAGGTTCCTTTTGGAAGCCTTTCCTTCTGCAGATATACCATAATCAACTCACCAACTGTAAATACCTTTCTCCGTCTATGCACTTCTGCTATTTCCTTATACTTTTCATTACTATTCTGCATCTTCTTCTGCACTTCTTCCTACAATTATTGTATATGTTTGGAAAATTATTCTGCATCATCACTGACTCTACCATCAACTGGTAGCTATAACCAAATATAACACCCCATTTGGATTACTCCCATACATAATTGAAAATGGAGACTTTCCTATGGATCTATTTATGGAACTGTTATATGAAAACTCAGCTTTTGGTAATGCTAAGTCCTATTGTTTAGGCTTTTTCCCCAATGATGCACCTTAATAGGTTTCCCAAACTCTGATTTACCACCTCTATTTTCCCATCAGTCTGAGGATGATAGGCACTGCTAAATTGTAGTTGAGTTCCAAATTTCTTCCATAATGTCCACCAAAAGTGACTTAAGAACCTTGTGTCCTTATCTGAAGTAATGGTTTTTGGAACACCTTGCAAACAAACAACTTATCTACAAATCTACCACATCTATTGCATCACTCATTTTCTTGCATGAAATAAAATGAAACCATATTAGAAAACCTATCAAAAACCACAATAACTGAGTCATTACCCCCTTGTGTTTTTGGTAATCCCAAAACAAAATCCATACTCAGATTTGTCCATGACCCTTTAGGAACAAGCAATGACATATATAACCTTGTATGTTGTGCATGGCCTTTCGAGACTTGGAAAATTTGACACCTCTCCACATATTTTACCACATCTCTTTTCATCTTTGGCCAATAGTATTTCTCTCCTACCAAGGGTAGCATCATATCTTTAGCAAAATGCCCAACCAATCCTCTGCTATATAACTACTTCACTATATTCTCTCTCATAGACCCAACTGGAATATGTAGTTGGTGTCCCCTTGAATAGGTAGCCATCCTATAAAATGCACTCATCCTGGACATCTCCTGCATTATCTGACAATGGACAAATTAACCCTTTAATAATATCCTTGAAATCAGAATCAGAAGAATACAAACCCTTTATTGCTTCAAAACCCACCACCTCATTTTCCAATGGTAAAAAAAGTCACACGCCTACTCAATGTATCTATAACTTGATTATGTTTTCCTGATTTATGTTTTAGAGAAAAAATTATAACCCTACAAAAATGATACCCACTTTGCATGCCTACTATTCAACTTATTATGGGTAATTCACATACTTTCAGGGCTATGTGGTTTATAAATAGTGCAAAATCCTTAGGCACTAAGTAATGCCTCCAATGCCTTAAATCTTGTACAATTGTATAAAATTCCACATCATAAGTAGAATAGTTGTTTCTTACCTCATTACGTTTCTCACTAAAGAAAGCTACTAGCTTTCCACCTTGACTTATAAACAACACCAATACCCACATGTGAGGCATCACAATTCAACCTCAAACACTTTATAAAAATAATGGTAGTGCTAAGATGGGTGACTCTGTCACCTTCTTCTTCAAGAACTGAAAACTATCCTCAGCTAGTTTTTATCCAAAAAAACCTCCCTTTTTGTGCAATTTGTTACAGGTGGTACAATACATCTGAAATTTTTAATAAATTTTCTATAAAATTTTAATAGACCATGAAAGCTTCTTACCTCTATTATACTCCATGGAGTAGTCCATTCAATAATTTCCTTTATCTTTTCTAAGTCCATTTGTACCCCATCTACTAAAATAATAAATCCCAAGAATACCAAACTCTCTTGCATAAATGTGCACTTCTTCATATTTGCATAGAGTTTCTCTTTCCTTAACACTTCAAATACAACCCTTAGATGCCTCAAATGTTCTTCTTTATTTTTACTAAAGATCAAGATATCATCAAAATAAACCACAAAAAACTTATCATTATACTCCCACAACACGGTGTTCATAAGTCTCATAAAAGTACTAGGTGCATTGGCTAAACCTGAATGGCATCACCAACCACTCATATAATCCATTTCCTGTCTTGAATGTTGTTTTCCACCCATATCCTTCTCTGATATGAATATGATAGTAACCACTTGGAAGATCAATCTTGGTGAAATACCTAGATCCGACAAGCGCATCCATCATAACATCAAGGCGAGGTATTGGGAACCTATACTTGATTGTAATTTTATTGATTTCTTTGTTATCCATGCATATTCTCCATGTTCCATCCTTATTTGGTGTTAATAAATTTGGCATTGCACATGGACTCGTGCTCTCCCTTACGACCCCCTTTCTCATGAGCTCTGCCACTTTCCTACTCAACTCTATATGTAATGTTAGGCTCATCCTATAAGCCACTTGATTTGGGAGTGAAAACCCTGGAATCAAATAAATATGTGTTGAATATCTATTTTGGGTGGTAATCCCTTTGGTAGCTCATCAAGAATAACATCTGACAATTCTTCTATTAATTCCATTGTTTTTACTGGTAATTTGTGCACTTGCAGGGTCATCCTTATTTGTATCTAGTGCATAACAAAAACTAGTTTCCTTTGCCTCCATCACAAATTCCTTTGCAGAAAGCAATATTTTCAGCCTTCCCCTCTTCCTTTATAGGTATCTAAACTATTTTTGTGCCATCCTTCCAGAAAGGTATAAGTATTCCTTTCCCCCGTCATGAATAACTTTTCTATCAAATTACCATGGTCTTCCTAACAACATATGACATTGCATCCATAGGAATACTATCACACCAAATCTCATCATTATAACATTTCCTAATAGAAAATCTTAATAAACATCTCTTATCAACAATAACTTCATTACCCTTCTTAAACCATGAAATACGGTAAGGGTTAGGATTCTTCTCACAATTCAGACCCAATTTCTCAACCATCTCATTTGAAACCATGTTCTCACTACTACCACTATCAATAATAACATTACATACCTTTCCTCGTGAAGTGCATCTTGTTCTAAAAATATTTTGTACGCAGCCATGCATCCCCCTTGATATCCTTTCTTGGAGCAATCATCATCATCTTGATCATCAGATTTTCTCCAACATCTGATGGAATTTCTAGGTCCTGTTCATCTTCTACTTGTTCCTATTCAATAAGATTTACTCTTGGACCATCTCCTTTCCTCTTTTCATGTGTATAAGAATGCGGGCATTCAAAATCTTGATTCCCTTCTTCACCACATCTGTAACAAACAAATGGTCATTGTGGAGTCTCCCATCCTCTCTCACCAGCATATCCTCTGCCCTTATAAAATCCTCTGCCTCTTAGTTGATTCTCTAAATCATGTCTCATATCCTCTTAATTTTCCAATCCATGAGATGATTCTCCCCTACCTTGGCTGAAACCATCTCGTCCCTGAAAGGAAGATGAGGCCCCCTATTCATTCTAGGTGATCTCCTAAAACTTTGACGATTTTGTTTTTCCTTGGCCTTTAAGGCTAATTGATAGGCATCCTCCATGTTATTAATCCTATGCATACTTAACTCATCTTGAATAGAAAATTTTAATCCATTTACATACCTTACAGTCATTTGTTCCTTAGTTTCTTCATTCTCTACACGATTGCGCAACTTGCAGAACTCATCTCTGTATTCTTGCATTGTTTGTAAGTTCTGTTTGACATTTTCAAAACCTCCTGTAAAGGGTTTGTGCATAATCCATAGGGATAAATTTATCTTTCATCTTCTTTTCCATCTTACTCCACGTCTTAATTATTTATTTCTCCTTTCTTGACCACTCTTTTTGTAGGTGATCCCACCATAACATAGCGTGACCTTTCAATTTCGTGCATGCAAATTTTACATTCTTTTCTTCTAACATAGCCTTCCATTCAAAAAAATTCCCCATGCTAGTTAACCAGTCCTATCAGCTCCTCTAGTTTTTAGACTACCATCATACTCTGAAACATCAACTCTTATCCCATCATTTTTTTCCTTCTAATGCTTGAAGCATCCTTTCTTCAAAAGCTAATCGTGGTGCTTGCATTTCCTCATCTTCACAAACTTATTCGTCATCTGTGTCATCTCCACCTTGATTTCCTCTCTAGAATAATCAATTACAGCAGTGGGTAACACTTGCCTCTCATATCAAACCCACTGGTCATTGTGGAGTCTCCCATCCTCTCTCACCAGCATATCCTCTGCCCTTATAAAATCCTCTGCCTCTTAGTTGATTCTCTAAATCATGTCTCATATCCTCTTAATTTTCCAATCCATGAGATGATTCTCCCCTACCTTGGCTGAAACCATCTCGTCCCTGAAAGGAAGATGAGGCCCCCTATTCATTCTAGGTGATCTCCTAAAACTTTGACGATTTTGTTTTTCCTTGGCCTTTAAGGCTAATTGATAGGCATCCTCCATGTTATTAATCCTATGCATACTTAACTCATCTTGAATAGAAAATTTTAATCCATTTACATACCTTACAGTCATTTGTTCCTTAGTTTCTTCATTCTCTACACGATTGCGCAACTTGCAGAACTCATCTCTGTATTCTTGCATTGTTTGTAAGTTCTGTCTGACATTTTCAAAACCTCCTGTAAAGGGTTTGTGCATAATCCATAGGGATAAATTTATCTTTCATCTTCTTTTCCATCTTACTCCACGTCTTAATTATTTATTTCTCCTTTCTTGACCACTCTTTTTGTAGGTGATCCCACCATAACATAGCGTGACCTTTCAATTTCGTGCATGTAAATTTTACATTCTTTTCTTCTAACATAGCCTTCCATTCAAAAAAATTCCCCATGCTAGTTAACCAGTCTATCAGCTCCTCTAGTTTTAGACTACCATCATACTCTGAAACATCAACTCTTATCCCATCATTTTTTCCTTCTAATGCTTGAGGCATCCTTTCTTCAAAAGCTAATCGTGGTGCTTGCATTTCCTCATCTTCACAAACTTATTCGTCATCTGTGTCATCTCCACCTTGATTTCCTCTCTAGATAATCATTACAGCAAGTGTAACAACTTGCCTCTACATATCTTGCATATTTCTATTCATATGGGAAATACTACCTCCTCTTCGTCTTCCTGCCATTCTTTTAAAGACTCGAACCTGCTCTGATACCAGATAATGAAGCCAAATTCTAAACAAACTTGATATACTACAAATAATATGAACTCCAAAAGAAAATAGATCTCCTTATTTTTTATTGAATAATGAATTACCATGTTTCCTAAATAGGAAAACAACTCCCAACTCGAGTTTCCAAGAAAACTCTAACTAACTTTGACTAAGTCTATGCTAGGTGGCAGAAATTAATATTTTTAGTAGTTTACTAGAACATGTTATTCTTAGTAAGTTCACATGCTCATTCATATGAGCATAGAAATTTCCACACATCTGTTATATTACTAAATTAGAGGAATTTCCAAATGTGTAACTCATAATGAAAATAATATACTAAAATTAAGTAATGCCCCAAAATAGGAAAAAAATGAACTACAACTTAAATCCTAATTTTTGACCTCAAGATGGCAGATTTAGGGCCCGAAAATGTGCCAAAACTTTCCCCAACTGGTAGGGATGGTTTCTGGTGTGTCTACCTCATTGAAACATGTGGTTTCAAACAAACAATAGACTCAAATAGACATCTGGAGCTCAAGTTATGACCTTGTCAAGTTCCTGCTAATTTTGGCGCATCAATAACACACCTAAATGAGTATGATGATAATATTTTCTACCTATTACTATAAGGCCGTGTAATCTTAATTTTTAAATGTTATGTGATGATTAAAATATCAATTCTAATATCCTTTTAGACCATTCTTGGCTATATACTATGCAAACAACCCCTTGTACCCCTGCCATAGAATACAATTCCCTTGCAACAACTTCTTCAATGGATAATGCTATAATAGATTCCATACCTCATATTGCTAATCTTTGTGATATCCCTCTCATACATGATGATGAAGAAACTACCTATGTTGCACATCATTAGTCTCTTGTGATGGACTCTGGTACTACTGGTTTAGATGATTAACTTTATATTGGAATCCATGATAATACTCTCACTATGTCTCACTCTCATTAAAATGGTGCTTGATCCCTAATGCATAGGGTTGCACATTTACCTATATCTAGAATAATTTCCCCTATGGTGGTATCTACATATGCAATACCTAAGGTATTGGGAGACACTCATTGACCATGTATTTTGAATCTATTTATTGTAACACCTTTTAATGTAATTCTAGATATTTAATGGTTACTAAAACGAATGTTACATCACTTCTTGTAGTTTCCCCACCATGGGTAAGAATAATGTGTGTTTATTTGTTTTTTGATACTCTTAAGTCACTCACTTTTTAAACTTCTATGAATAACTGATATGTTATAACTTATCTTATTGAATACATGGGGCCAAAAAATACACTTTGTTGACTCACCATTTTTGTGCTTCAAAGGATCTCTTTTCAAGTGATAAAACTTTTCCAAAATGACCAATGACCTACTCTGATACCAATTTTTGGAAGAATAGTGGACTAAGAGGGAGGGAGGTGAAACATTCCTTCAAAAATCTTAACAAAATTTTAATTAAATTTTATACACCATTGAAATTCAACCACACATTAATGAGATCTCAACAATAAACAACTATATGAAAGAACATAAACATGAAGGAGTACAAAAGAACGAAGGATGTAAGTTGTAAACCATCAAGGGGAATAAAACCCTTTGAAAACATATATAATATTACACAAAACAAAGGATCAAGTTAATATTACACATCACAATAGATTTCTTTAGTGAGGCACCAACCCCACAAGGAGCACAAACCCTTAAACCGTTGTTAATATTAATCACAACAAGAGACTTGCATGAATATGAATCATCAAACAAAATTGTGATAAGAAGATAACTAAATATATTCTACAACAATGAGCAGTTGATGGTTATCACAATATTTAGCTCCGAACTCCTTCAAACACACATCCCTTTAGCTCGCTCAAACTTGAACAAACTTGGATTAAATTGATATCAAACCATTTAACACAAATTCCATATCATTCCTCAACCTCTTGCATAATTAATTATTTCTAAACCAATTCCATCATACCTATTAAAATAACACACAAGGGTCGCACATTTTCCCTCTCTCACAACTACTGCAAATTTTAATTCAAACTTCACTTTTACATGCACTCCAACTCAAAAATATAAAAGAGGTCGTTCCTAAATCACAATTTCTACAAAAAAAAAAAATTTAAATCCCAATACATTCATAAAAACTTTCATATTTGGCCCATGTAGGTCAGCCATACCCAAATGCACCAAACTAGCACAAAACAAGCTCAAAACCCCATCACCTAGAAGAGCAAAAACCAAAAACACTATAAAAGGGATTATTCTAGCTCCCAAATTCATCATAATGTAAAATATTACATAACAACACAATCCATAGTCTTTAATTATATTTCACTAATCAAATTTATTATAACAAACTGAACAAGGCTCATATCCTTTACTAAACAAATATTTCCAAGACCCTATATTCACCTTTGGGCCTCAATAACACTAAATAAAAAATAAAAAAAGGAATCTAACCACTCCTTTTAATACATTAGACCTGTAGATCACATCCATGATTTATATAGCTCTTGAAGCATCCATATTTGAAAACCACACCAACTTTCCTCTTCACCAAATTCAATTGTTTAGAAAGAAGTTTTACAAACTCAACTGGTTTGCACCATTTTTGTCACTTTAAAAACCTCCAAATGCCTTCACTAGGAAAAAAACTTTCTCTTCACTTTCTAATTGATATCAAGCAATATATAATCCATTTCTTTCCACTTATACCTTTACATTTTAGTAAAATAAATTATATTCGAAGAAAAAAGAAACCATAAAATATCATCATCATAAGAAAAAAAATACCATTGAAAATACAAATGAATCACATTTGTAAAGCATCTTACATTTCCTTCAAAATCCAAGTGGAAGGCTTTCAACCAAGTCCATCTCTGAAATATTCTTGAAACTTCCCTAAAACTATGTTATGACCAATCTTCATAAATAGGACACACTTTTCAATTTATAAGAACCATAATGAATTTAAACAATCATGGACATAAATTACAAGTGCCATAATAAATAAAATGTGAATTTATTTTGTAACTCCTTTGGATAACCTTGCCTCAAACTGGACTTCTACATAAGCTTACGTTTGTACGTGGGGTACACTCATCAACACATGCTCTATCATAACTTTATGGAAATATGTAGGATTCCTATACATCATAAAAACATGATACAAAAAATCAATTCTAATCACTTATGATGTAAATCTCTCCTACCATTTTTGAGTTAGAGTTTCAAGCTCATAAAATGTTGTTTATGTTCTTAACATCCGTTTATAAAAACATGACAAATAAATGACCTAATTTTTTTTTTAAAACCTTATTCGTTAAATTTAAATTCATCCTTGAAATCCATAAGGTCCCATGCCAAGAACTCAATTCATGGTGAGCATGAAAAGGTGTAATTTGATTTGGTAAATGCCCTTTCTTGGACCCTCTTTCCCACAAAACCTCATAACTTGCAAAATATTCATCAGAATGACTCCATTTTTTTCAAAACGTATAGGAAACCCCTATGTATTATCTCTAATCACTAGCATATCTCAAATAGGTCTTCATATTCTCATCCCATCTCCTTTGGATGACCATCCCATGGGGTTTTGCATGATTTAGGATAGGGTCAACTGAACTAACAATGTAACTCATCATGAAACCTATTAAAAAGGTCCAAAAAACCGTAATACATCATGAATCACTCACCTAAATGTATCCAAGATCTCACATGACTCCACAACTCATTTTCATGCCTCCAAGCACCTAAACTAGGTCTAAATGAGTACCTGAATCTTGGACTTCAACTTGTACCTACACCCTAAAACTCATGTGAGTGCCTAAAAAATCCCAAAACATGATCTACATAATTATACCATGTACCTCAAGCCACCATGTAACTCAAACCACCATTATCCATTACCTAGGCTAGCTAGGTCACTTGTCAAGCCTTGCTAGACTAAACTAATCTAACTGAATCACCCCATGCCATCATAAAACCACCTCATACTCCATGCCATAAACCTATTGATCATCCTTGCATCCTTGTCCATCATACTTTTTTTAATTAAATAGATTTTACATACATGACAACACTTAGAACTCAACATGCGAACATGTAGGTTGGTTGACCAATTGAAATCCTCTTTTTTAAAATTTTTCTCATAGATGAAATCAAGAACATGCATGCTAATCATTTCATATGATTCATATTTTATATTGGGTAAATCGAGATAGATAATTTTGAATCTCAGTAGGATGATAAAAGGTTTCCTCTTTCTATTTTTCATCTTCTTCACCGTCAGAAAGGCCAGTGTAGTTGATAGAAGGATTATTTTTAGGTTCTCATACGATGCACCAATCAATACAAAAGGAGAATTCAAATTTAGGATAATATGTTTTGGGAAATTTTTACACAATAGACTCAAAAGACCCCAGACCTAGATAGCCCATGATGTAATGATTATATGCCCAAGAATGACTCTAAAAATGAAGGTTAAATACATAATCGGTTGTGCATAAAAGTTTACATATGGGTTGATGATGTATGGAAGTATATCTAAAAATATAGATAACATTGGTTGTATAAATAATTTTGTATAGGGGCCTATGGTATTTAAAAATGAGTATACTAAAATAGACAAGATCGTGCTTGGGTGACGGTTTCTGTGATTGCATGTTTATTATATTTTGTGGGATTTTTGATCCGTAGATGAAGTCAAATTTTAAGATGGGTACTTCTATTGAGTTGTGTTTGATGAGAAGGTATGTAGGATACACATCAAGTTCACCAGAGATGTATGGAAAACCAATAATTTATCTCAATAACTTACACTACTAAATAATCTATGCTACAAGGATATTAAGGAAATGGACAAGAAACACACATGAATCATCTTATAATGGATATATTTAAAGGTGCTTCAATGAGTGCTAGAGGCGCATATCTAGATGGCATTAATCTTTACACTTTTTCAACTAAGGATTTTCAAGGCTGGAATTCAGGATAGAGTACTGAAACCTACTAATATATAAGTATTTATATGTGAAGACATGTGAATCGGTGATATATAAGGTAATCGAGCATAATATAAATGAAATGAAAGTAAATAAAAATAAGGAGTTGATCGTGAATAATAGTACTATGCTAACTAGTATCAAAACACGTATAACACTAAGCTAAAATAACACAATGAGGGAAGGATATGAACTAATCTATGAAAAATGACATAAATAGTAAGAGATCTCACCTTATACTTATAAGGAGGTTACTGATGCATCTATCTCTCCATAGAAGTAGCACACTGAGGGAGAATCAATATTAAGTAGAGGATGAGAACATCATTCATTTCCTAGATTCGATATAGATGACCCAATAATGCAAGAAAAACAACCAATATGAAGAATGTCTAATCTAGTAAAAGAGAAGTTTGAGATGATACAAGCATTGAACGAGTAGATGGGAAGATGGTGTAAATGAAAAGATAAAATGGAAGTTCCTAAGGTTCTAATTTCCTTTCTCTATAAATGTCAATTTGATGATAACATATAGAACATCACCCACAAGAGATGGTGTCATCCATGAGAAAACATAACACCACGACCATCTTCCATAGGAAATGTCATCGGTGAAGGGAGATAAAATGAGACAATGTTTCATTAAAGTGAAAGAAAGGTGACATAGATCATGGACACAGTTAAACAAGTTACCAAGTGGTGAGATATAAGAAAAATGTCATTAATGCAACATGTATGAGACCTAGAAGGAAAACAATAACTAATGCAAGGAAAATTAACACCAAGAACAAATACTTAAACTCTCTCTTTGTACTGTCTCTAACACATAATGGTTATGTGAATAACCATTCCTCATTTGTGGTAGGCCCCTTAAGATACCCACTCAAGAAAAAGATGCATCAGTGATGTTTATATGTAGAAAGGATATTTTTAGTAACATGTATGAAAGAGGAAAAGTAAAAAATATGGTGTATACATTTTCCACTTCCCATGTTTCTAGCATGTACTTTTTCTCAAAATCATGATAAAGAGAAATGGTCTATTTTGTTCTACTTCTATTGTGGGATAAAATGGGAGACATTAATTAGGTGGTAATTTAGCAGTACATTTTAATTTGATTCAACATTTTTGGCATGTTAAGCATACATGATTTCCTGTTTTTCTCTGTGAAGTGTACATTGATTATTTAATTATTTACATGTAGAGTGTATTATGATAGACAATAATTTGTTACATGTATGCTGTAATTTGATTCATTATTTTGGAAAAATATTAGGTGGTAGATATATTGAAAGATGGCTTGAAGAACTCCAGTAATGACATGCACATCAATGGAGTTGCACTCAAACAATAACATGATATTTCTCCTAGTAACTAATAAAAATAAATTAACTCAAGGAACTTGAGAATGAAAATAATAAATGGTCTACTCATACTCATAGATAAAATGGAGAAATTACGTATTGGGATAGTTTTGAAACTCCCATGCCTAGACTCCTCACACCTCAACAAGGGACAAACAAAAAAATTCATATTGGGATAGTTGTAGTAGCAAAACTATTTTCAAAAACCCTTGAAGGAATTTCCCTATACTGGTAATATCATAATCCTAAAGATTTTATACATTCATTTAAACAACTTGTTTTGGAATTCATTAGAGCATTTGATATGAACAAGTTGCTTCGAACATGGATTATAAATTTTATATATATTACATAGGAGAAAAATTAATCTTCCACCCATTTCATTCTGAAATGGCATAAATTAATTTACTCATCTGCAAGTGCACCTAGCATGGACCGCATGGAACTTTGTAATCTCTTCCTTCACTCTCTTAATTGAGAGACTAGTGAGGAATTCCAAAATTTTCCTTTCGACAATCACAAAGAAGTGTTGGTATGTGTGCTTGGAATCAACCAAACCACTATTGATAGTGGGTGTAAGACTTACAGTCTCAATGAGAAACTAGTGTCCCCTAATCAAAAAATGTAAACCATCAAAATAACGGAGACAACAACAAAGGGCCTAAGGTCTTGAATTGCAAGCACGGTAGTAACACAGATGGTGTTACTTATCAAGAGAAGAGTGTTGGTTTTACAAAAAAATGGTAACACTATCAATAATAAAAACAACAACAATTCAGGAAATAAACGAGGCCATAAAAGTGTTTCCTAAATCAAACCCAAGGCCCAAACCAATACCAAAAATTTGGCCAAGGGGAAACAAATTATGGTTATAAAAACCAGTTTCATAACTATAACCAGGGTTATAATAAACAACAAAACTCTAAAAAAATGGCAAGAGACTACGATCCCAATATTTATTATTGTTTTCATCATGTTATTGGTCATGATGTTATAACTTATAGGGATTGCAAAAATTTCATACAAAGACTCCTTGAATATCAAAGACATCTATTTTTAGACATGTTTTTAACAAATCCTAGAAATAACCTCGCAATTGAGTTATACAACATCTTTTATACCTCATAATGCAATCCTAGGAATTTATTGGGATCCATTCCCTAAATGTCCTAAAGATGTTAAGGTTAATCCTTGAATCATAAACAAGGGAATCCTTGTTGGGAACAAGGAAAATGAGGCCTCAAATTCTGATAACTCTCGAAATGCTTTGAACATCGACCCAAAAAACAATGCCAAATTTTTTGAATTAGTTGAGTTATAGGTTGAACAATAACTTAATGGAATAACTTGAATAAGGGAATACATTTTGTAACCCATTCCCACTCATTCTCTCTTATAGAATGACATTCCTATTGTCCCAAAACCTGTAGGAGCTTATGATTTGATTGTGAATTTTAACAAGATGCTTTCTCATATATCATTTCTATATGTGTTGAAGAATTCCCCTGCGCATTATTCTGCATTACTAGATGCACTGGGTCTTTCTCACCTAAATCATGTTTCCCCTCCTCCTGGAGCTCAAATAAATATTATTGAGTTTGGCATTCATCCTCTGAGGTAGAGTGATAGGGATACCAAGTTTGTTTTTTATATAAGAAAGATGTGTTTTGATGCTCAAATAGCCCAAAGGGAAGATCCATGATCTCAATGATGGGGTTGTGGTGAATTTAGTTCCATTCTCTTTCTTGAAAAAGTTGGGATATGGGGAGACTAATTTTACCTATACAAGAAACACTTTGCATGTGGATATGACAGTGTTAAGGAAAAATCAATTGGAACTATAGTTCTTCCTGTCTCCCTCGGGCCGAAAACCATTTTGACGTAGTTTTACATTATTGACAAGGAGACAAATTATAACATGATCCTCAGTCGACCCTGGATTCACCTAATGAAGGATATTCCTTCCACTTTGTTCCAAGGAGGTTATATTTCTCCATAAGGGAAAGGTCTTCGTTCCTCAAATGGATACTAAACCCTTTGACAGACATCCAGATAATTTCAAGAAAAACTAGAGGTCCATTCGGAATATGAGCTTCTTGAAAATTAGTTAAAAAAACTACTTCTATAGAAATAATTTGTCATGAAAACAGCGAATGTTCAGAAAGTTGAGGCTAATAACCCAAATATGTTTGAGGTATGAAAAATTGATAAGGGTAAAGCAATATTCATGGAAATCATGTCCACCAAAACCATAACAGTTATTATGAAACTCTTAGAGAGTGATGAACTTATCCTTTTTTCCTTTGAAGCAAAAGGAATGGGTAAACCTCCTTGGTATAGCCTGTCTTCCTCCCGATGATCTTGGTTTAGGCATAAACATGATATAAGAAACAAAGGAAGAAAATATTTTTGAGAGAAAGATGATGCCCATCAAAACCATATTTAGGGATTCTTACATTTCAAACCTTGGTCCAGACACAGATATGTAAAAGCCACAGATATTTTTATCCACGAGAAATAATCCCATAACGTGAAAATGTCACATTTGACCACCACTCTATAGGGAACAGCGTTGAGCAGAATAGTCATTCTCACATGAATATGATATATCGAGAGTTTGATGAAGATGTTCACAAAGACCTCTTTCAAATAGACACATTCACACCAAGGTTAGATGATCAGATATATACAATTATAGGTAATTTTTGTAAGTTTAAACCCAAGGTAGTTGGTGCTTGTCAAGAGAATAGAATTTTCAAATATCACATGTACCATTTGTGTAAGTTGGGAGGTGAGGAGTTTGACATCCATCAACATGTTTCCATGTTGTTTATCATTTGAATTATCATTTTGTGAAATTGTAAAACTAAAACTTAATTTTCAAATAAATTTTAATAACTTTAGAATATTGGCAAAAATATTTAACCATACCTCTTTAAGTATCCATCATATCATCACCAATTTTTTGTAATCTCTTCATCATTTAACATTTTAAGACGAAATTTTGACATTGATCCTATTGATACTTACATACTTAGTTTTTATTCATGGTTTCTTCTAACTCTGGTGTCTTTTCCCATAGTATATTCTAGAAGATTCTTGATGAGACATATTTCCATCAAACCCTCTATGATAACAAAAGCAATATAAAAATTTCACTTGGAGTTATTGTTTTCTTATCTTAACCCTCGATGATGAGCACTTACATATTACTGGTTATGTGGGGTTGACAATAGGGGAAAGAGTTCCTTCCTAAAATCAAAAGTATAAAACAAAAACAAAAAGATAAATCAACAAATATAAAACATTCTCTCGTTTCAAAATAAAACTACACTTTTTTCCCTACCAAAATTTTGTGATAAGCCCATGCTTCATACTGGTAACGTGAGGTTAGGAAAGGAGGTAAGTGCCCTTACTCACCTATCTCTTATCCTTGGTGATGATCCCATGCTTCTCACATGTAGCATGGGGCAAGATTTAGGGGGTCCCATAAAACAAATCAATAATTTATAAATAATTCAATGAATAAAAAGTGGTTTGAAATCTTAAAAATCCAAAACAAAAATGAGTTATATATGTATGTTAAAAGAGAATTAATACCTAAAATAATATCTTTTCAATTGAAATATCATTTTTATATCCAATTCTAGATAAAATTACAAGAAAATTACATTATGAACTGGTTAACTAACCTTGTGTAGGATTGAGTTGTATATTCCTAATTGGATCATTGTCAAAATATTGTCTTCTCATCACCATCCACATGTCATAATAATCATACAACTTGTGTCCTTCCTCACTCTCGGTGATGATCCCTTGTATCCTACCGATTGCGTGGAGTTGGGAATGGAGAGAAATTTCATCTTCATATTATATCACATTCATCACATTTTTTCAAAAAAACGTAAGTTTTAAATATTGCTTGAAAACCAAAGTATCTATGTTATAATTTATTCTCATATGCATCACACTTATATATAAAAAAGAAATCATTTTTTCTAGCACATTTGCATCATCATCCATGAAATGCATTCATAAAACATATAAAAAGTATCAGAAATTCCAAACCATCTAAGAGTACACAGATGAAGTAAAATACAATGAAGTCAAATGTTACAAAGAATGCCGAACCACAAAAGAATGTTTATATGTATATATAATGTCAAGTTTCTATCGTGTATAATTTTGTAAAACCATAGAGTAAGTGTGGTCAAAATGATCACCAGTAGCCAAAAAATACAAAAAAAAATATCAATAAAATACACAATAATATGTAATACCACACAGACAACCAACACTTTGCTATTTTCTTTCCTACCATTTACTTTCGTTCATTTCTTGCACCAAGCCATCCACAACCAGCATGTTGTTTTATTTACTACCATCCCGCATGTGTGCATTCTTGGATCAATTAGACTTCATCTTTAGAAGAAGATACAATGCTAAGGAGAAAAAAGCACATCTCATATTTGGGAAGCTACCATAGTATAGTAGTAACCAAGTTAGGGTTGTACTTGAATTATTTGAAGCTTTAATTAATTTTTATTTGTTAAAATATAAATAATGCATTGTTTTGAAATGGTAAAATTGTAGAAGTGGAAGATTTCATCACTTCCCCAAATGTATTTATCTTGTTTCTAGTATTCCTTTTCAAAACTATTTCTTATATCTTCCCTTGATAACTTCTTCCCAGCTTATCCTTGTGGATCTGCTAGGGAAATTAGTTAGAGGGACAAGTGAAAAAATCCTTGCACATATTTTATTTCTTTTAATTAGTTTAGATTTACTTTTTCCGGGGAAATTTCATACGGTAAAGAGGAAATTGCTTCTGAGAAGCTTTGCAATAAAGAAGTTTATTTTATTTTATTTAGATTAATAATATTTGAATACATTCTTTTAGGAATAGAATTGTTACACAACCCTACAACAAATGAATAGCCACATCCAATTATTATTTGTTATTAGTTTATTTTATTAGAAGTACTAGTATTTTATTTTAATTATTTTCCTATGTCTGTAGAATAGTAAATTTATTTATTTTATCTGAATTCTGAAAAATACAAAAAAAATGTTAATTATTTAATTAGTTTTCTTTTAATTAATTCATTTTTTGGGGAAAATAGAATAGATGGTATTTCGTTTCGTTTTATTTAATTAGTTGAGAATGAATTTTGTTAATTAAAAGATTAAACGCACTTATCTTGTATTTATGTTGAATTTACTTTGTTTTTTATTTAAAATGAACTTTCAAACCTAGTTAAGAAAACAAATCAAATAAAACAATTAAATAATAGGGAACTTACGCTACCCGTACATACGTTCTAACTCCCCTCTAGCAAATTCAACTACTAGGAACTCACACTACCCAATCTTAGTCCCTGACTCTCCTATAGTTGCCCATCAGTATCCCCATAATTTTTCACATTCTGGTCATCCCGACACGACCTCAAGAGGTCTCGTGCATTTAGGAATCATGTGTTGATTCTCAGGTGTACAAACACCAATTATGACTAAATTGTGAAATAATCACAAAAGAAATAATTGTGAGAATTCTACAATTACAAAATTGTTTTAAAGTGTCACAATTAAATAATTATGAGATTTTTTTGGCAATTTTATGAATGTTATTGATCCATAATTTTAAAATTGTGACATGTCCTATAAGAATAATATTGTAGCTAGACCCACCCATTTAAAATTGTAAATATTTATATAAAATTGTAATTATTATATGACTAAATATTTATACATTATTATTATTTAATAATTTTAAAATTGTTTGCAGTAAAAATAGTTAATTTTGTTTTTAAAACTTTCAATTTTATTATATTTATACACATTAATTTTTAATAAAAAACTCAATGCAAATTAAATTTAATAATAATTATATTTACAATAATTTATTTATATCATAAATTATTATTTTACATGATTTTATAGATAATAAGTAATACAATTATGGTGTTTTTAAATATTGATGTGCAATATGAGATAAAACATTTAAATAGAAAATAGAATTTTCTTGCATTTTATATAAACTATTTAATAAATGATGTAAAAAAAATAAACTTTTTAAATACATATTGTAACAAAATAAATCTCCAAGGCATACATTTAATAGATAAATTAAATAATAATCACATATATAGAACTTTTAAAAAGTAATAATAAAACAAACTATCAATACATTTTTTTAATAATCCTTATTAAAAAATTGCATGGAATAATAGAAACTAGATTAAGAACACATAAATATAACTAGTGCATTGAAAATTAATGCCATTCTTTTTTGCTCCAAAAATTCTAGTGGAAGATGGGGCATTCTAATCCAAATTGGTGTGATAAGTTCGAAGGAGGGAAACTAGGGTTTCGTGAGAAAATAATGGGATTGACCAGCCCAAAAGCTATTAACAATGACATCTTTATTACATAGTGATCTAAATACTATAATAAAAATACATGCACATTGGTATATATAAATTCTACTTTCTACTAAGGGAAGCCACTACTTTGAGATCCAAGATCAAAGGAAAGGACTAAAAATACAGGCTAATAGCTATTGAATACCTAGATCAATCTTATTTTTATAGAAGTATTATTTGAATTTGATTACATCTTCTCCAAAAGTCACACGTGGAGTAGATATAATGCAGGTCATAGGTTTGATAGGTAGGTGTCCCTTATTCAACTTTTCATGGCCTACAGAAAAGATCGATCACATGGGTAAAATCACCTTCCCACGCCACCTTTTTTTACATTTGAATCCGATTGTTGCATACTGATCTCCCAATGCTCTTCTTACATTAATAAATCCCCTCCTCCCTTTTCCTATAGTAACAAATAGGTGAAAAAACTAGAACACGAGGGCACAATAATATTTCATACATCGACTACCCACACAACCAAAAGAGGATCCTCCATCCTCAAAAACCCCATTCATTGGCAAAGTTACTCCAATAGCCATAACACCTTGTGCTCTACATACATTTAACTTGGAAAGATTAGAGGATATGTAGCTGCCCACCCTATCTCTGAACTTTAAAGAGTCGGTGCACAGGGGGATCCCTTTCTTCCTATCATCACCACCATCCAATTAACATGATTTAGGGTTATAATTATCCACCAATGTCAAGTGTTATAAACTATTTTTCTTTTAAGTATACGAGAACATTTTCAATTTTTTATTTTTTATAATACTTTTTTTTTGTAAAAAAAACTATTGAAATCAAATTTAATAACAATTATATATATATATATATATATATATATATATATATATTATGAAGTATAATTTTAATTTATTTTATAATTTAAAATAATGAAATTATTGTATTTTAAATATTGATGTGCATTAATCTCTAAGGTTATTGTCAATAGACTTTAAAGTATCTTACCTAAGATCATCTCTCTAGAACAAGGTGGTTTTTTTGTTGGAAGAATTTTTTTGACGATATTATAATTTATCATGAACTTATCCATTCAGTTAAAGATCACAACTCTGTGAACATGCTTATCAAGCTGGACATGGCCAAAGATTATGATAGAGAGAATTGGGACTTCATCATGGCCATTCTGAAAGAATTTGGGTTTAATTGATCATGTAGAACTTGGATATTTTCTTGCATGATCTCACCCAATTTATTTGTGTTAATAATCTGCAAACCGATGAGATTCTATAGCTCTTCCAGAGGTCTTTTATAAGGTTATCCTATTTCTCCTTACCTCTTCATTTTAATGGAGAATTCTCTCAGCAAATGGCTCTCTGATCTTAGGAACATTAGATATTTGTCTGGGGTTCTAATTGGAAAAAAGATCCTAGATTTTATCACCTTCAATTTACTGATGAGACTAGATTCATGGGGATTGCTACTATTAGGGATGTTAATTCTTTCAAACAAGCTTTAGATCTTTATGAAGAGGTTGTAGACTAGTTTATGGACAAAAGAAAGTCAAAAATATGTTTCTTCCATACTAATAAAAGCACACAAAGCCTTATTTGTATGATATTAGAAATTTTCTCAGGCTCACTACCATTTTCTTATCTGGGAATTCCAAATTTTGAAGCAAAAAAGTCCCCAAATCTATGGAAAAACAACATTGACAAAATTTTGATTAAACTTGACAGCTAGAAAGGTAAGTGGTTCTTCTTTTCTTGCATAATTAAATTAATCTCTTCATGTAACCAAGTTATCCCAATATACATGATGTTTATTCTCCCGATCTCTCCTAAGGTTGAAAATCATATCAAATCAATCCTAATTAGATTCTTATGGAGTGGAATGAGTGACTCTAAGAAAATTCTTCTGGTTAAACAAGATCAACTTTGCCTTGTTATATATTGGGGGTGGTCTAGGTTTCAAAACTAATAAGTAGATGAAAATGGATTTAGGTCTGAAACTCACTTGGAGACATTATTTGGAGCATAATTCCTTATTGAGGATTATCCTCATAAATTAATATCTTGACAATATGGCACCAGCAAGAATTTATACCACCATAAATGATATTCCTAGATCGTATCTTTGGAAACTTATGACCAAATATTTGGTCATCATCAAACCTGTATTAACTCAGAATTTTTATAAAGGTTATAAAGAAAAAAAATTGTTGGATTTTTGTAGTCTTTGCACTTCTCTAGTTGTTAATAATTAAAATAGAATTATGGATTGGTGCATTCAAAGAATTGGGTGTCTTGTGAAGGACTACTATAATATTTTTAAGGATGGATGGATGGATTTTCCGTATCCATATAACGTGGAGGATGAAAAATAGAAGCTCATGCATACTCTCAAACCTTTCAATTTTTATAACAAGAATGGTGTCGTGATCTGGTCTAGAGCTAAGTATAGCAGTTATAATGTTAAGGATGGGTATCGTTCTATATTGTCTACAGTTGTAAGGGATGCACCTCCTTTTCCTTGAGAGAAGATATGGTATAAATATGGGCTTCCTAAGGCTAATGTATTCCTTTGTACTATCTGTTGAGATATAATTATAACCTAATCTAACATAAAATAAAGGGGCTTACATGTACCCTGATGATGTGTTCTTTGTCACTATGTTGAAGAAGATACCAGTCATGTTTCACTTCACTTTGATTTTTCTCATAAAATATGGGAACGAATTCTATGTAAGTTCAATATTTTCTTTGTGTTCCCCAAATAATTAAAATATCTCATAGCCTACTAGAAGTGCTAATTGACATCAATACCACTTCTTCAAATTTGGTCTTCCATTCCGACCTTAGTTTCCTATAATATTTATCTTGAGGCCAAAGAATCTTCAAATATGAGAAAAGAAATATTGACATAATCATTTCACATATTCTAAAACTTAGCAGAGAACTCCTTGTTTGGACTCTCAAGGATGGTAAAACTCTCCCAATTAACGTCAACATTTTCTTCAATTAGAGCAACACTCTACTTGACATCCCTGATAAAGGGGTAAGCATTTAGAGAACAAATTTGGAAGGATCTTAATGATGATTTTCTCAATCTGAAATATGAGGGTGTAACTATAAATAATCCTAGGTGGGTTGGTAATAGTGGTGTTTTTAGGAACTCCGTAGGTCAACCCATTATGGGTTTTCGATAAGATATTTGAAATTTTTCTAACAAATTTATTTGAAGCCAAATTTCTTTGGAGAGGATTACAAATTGCGAAGAAAAAAGGTTGGGATAAATTATACATTGCGAGTGACTCTCAGATAAACCATTAGCAACTGATCAATATTTTGGATGATTTTTGAACCCTTATTAGGACACTATCAATTGCTTACATCTTAAGAAGAACTAATATAGTGGCTTATAAACTTGATAATATTGGAATGGACCTTAACACTAAGTAGGGAGACCAAAAATTATTATTCCTTCAACCTAATGAGTTGAAAGATATTGTTTGTGGATTAATTTAAAATTATGAAAACTATAATAATAGTAATGTGAAAGAGAAGGGACAACATAATTGTTAATCCTTTAAAATTCCATATTTCGTGATAATCTCATCACCTCCTGTGGGATTTAATATTTATAATTCCACATGATTTAGCGTGTGAGTGGCCATGTGCAAAGGGACTTATAATCCTAACACCATTATTATTTGCATCATCTATTTTTCTTTACAATTCAAAGACATGGTTCATTAGGAATATGGAGAAATAAAAAAGGATTGTTATCCCTTCCAAGCACATGAGAGGAATAATCAGGAAGGACACAGACATGGATAATGTGCATGAGATGAATGTCAACCTAATACATAATTGTTCACTAGAGGATGTGTGTTTCTCTTTCCTTTTGTTGGTTAATTATTTAAAGTTAAGGTGGTTGTTGAACATTGGTCATCTTCTTGATAAGGGTAGCATAATAATGGCTAAAAGTGTTTTGAAAATTTGGAAAATTACACTAATAGAAGGAGTGAAGGACCTTATGCTTATTCATTTAATGTCTACCAATTTACTCAAGGCTGAAATTTCTGCTAGGTTGGGGGATATTGCAGCTATGGAGGAAGTGGTAAAAATCATGGGGGATCTTGGATAGTATACAGTTAGATTGGATACTCTCAAATCTACATAGATTATTGGGGTAAAACCCCTCATACTGGGAACTGTAAATTAATTTTCCATTCATGAGGATATGGACAAGTTAGGTCTTGATATTAGGATTAGAATGGATCAGATTAGGTCTCTTAGGAAGGCTCTTTTGCTAGAGAGTGACATGCTAGGAAAGATATTGGATGCTATCATCTTAGTTCTGGTTATTCATACTGACAAGTTTGAAGAATCAAAATTGGTGAAGACTCTGTTGTCCCTGGTCATTGAATAATATGGTCATAATCTAGTGGATTCTATGGTTGAAGTTTCTAGATCTTTGGATGACAAGAACTAATACTCTAGTTTCTTATCTGAGTACAAATATAATGGATTAGGTTGTTTTTGTATGCAACACCAATTTGGGTTTCCTTAACTTGATATTGGTCCCTATTTATCACTTTTCTTGTTTTACATTTTGATTGATATTATTATTACTATTTTATTATAAATAAAGAAGGGTTAAGGGGACCTTACCCCATAAAAATATTGGAGAAAATGAGTTTCAACGAAGACTAAATGAGGAATCCTCTACCAGCATGTTGTAATGCAAATTTGGAACAAGAAAATTTCCAATTTTCAAGCATGAAAATAGACCACGGTGTCAAAAAATTTCAAAGTTATATCTTCTAAAGATAGTCCCAAGTAATTCTATCTCAATCACTAGCCCTATCCTATCAACTTAATGATCCCTATGGGAATGTCAAGTCTTCCCCCTAGGTGATTTAGGATCTCATGGAGCATACAAGCTTTCAAGAAGTTCTAGGAGGGGATATAATTAGCCTTCCTAAGACTAGGGAACCACCCCCAAAGTGGATCAGATAAGAAAGACTCATTTTGGAGGAGTATTAAATTGCTAGGAAAATCAAGGATATTCTTTCTAAATATTTACGGAAGATTCAGAGGTGTTGGAAACAATTCAGTGAAAGCGGGTTTTCAGGCCTAAATGAGCATGCACTATAAACAAGGACCCAAGATTCAAAGAAATATTATGGGATCCTAGTAATGATTTGAAATCCCAACAAAGTATCAATGGAAATAAATTTCCATGCTCTACGTGGTGGAAAATTTGGCACATCTCAAACCATCATGCACTTCCCTAGGAAACTCATTCTTTTGCACACAACGGGAGGTCCAGAGATAAAAGGTGCCATTTTGAGGTGTTACATTCAAAATTTAATCTTGTTATCATAACCATTAGCTTCAATGGGTTTTTTTCAAGTGAAATAATAGAAAATTTTACTCAAAATTTAATCTAGGAACTCGAGATATCACCTTCGCAAGTTGGCTCCCAAGCTGGTTAAGGCACATTTTCATATAGCCATTTTCCCATTCCAAAGGGACATAAGGAACACAAAATTTTTACCAAACCTTTTTTTAACTTTTTGGACCCGAATATAACCCCAATGACTCATGCCAAGCCCCTAGGTGCTCTAGTTAGCCCTCTCTAATAATGTATTGATCGAATTAAAAGATGCCAAGTGTTGAGCCTAGTGTTGGTGCTCAATTTTGTCTCACCCCATTTGTCCTTAAAGTTCTTCAGTTTGCGGGCTTTTTCATTCTCTCTATCTCACCGTATTGTTCCATAAAAACTCTGTCCTCCATTTGGTTGCCATGATCAGTCCCTTCCTTGGTCTAGGATCACTTAAAATTATAGAATTTTTTTTTGTTCCTCTATCCATGTGAAAGATTCTGTAACTTAGGCAAAAACTCATGTTTTTTCCTTTCCTTCCATTTTCCACATTCACACTTTGTTGTCCCTATCTTTTTTGTCCCAAATTTCTGTGAAAATGTGATTGGATGTGGCTTAAAGGATCATATTTTTACCTTATATCATTTCCAAAATATCTGTTCGTGAAGAAGGGTTCATTTCCAAGTGTAAATGGTGATTTTCCTACATTTTATAGTTTGACGAGTGTATTTTTTCTGATCAAAATTATATCTTGGCATCAATTGAAACATGGCCCTTTTTGGTTGGATGCAGCTCAACGGGGCACTTTGAAAACTATAAAACTCACTTCAACACAAAACTTGTCCACATGGAGGGTTGGCGATCATCACCTTTTGGTTTGGCCTTGGAGTTGCACTTGGGGGCCACGAGGAGGTTTCTGCTGCCTTGCCCAGACTTAAATAAATTTTTCATGTGGATGGTATAGTTTTAATGGATCATGGACACATGGAGGGTAGGCACTCATTTGAGGATCGGCCTCACAGTCCCACCTTAACAATTGTGACAGGGAGACATGTGGAGGATTTTATCGGGTCTGCTCTATACTTAAAATTTTAAAAGTGATTTTGAAATGCCTGGGACATGTGGAAGGACCACACTTGTTAGGGGACCGAACCCTAAATTTTAGTTTGAAAGAGTTCCAGGAGGAAACTTGGAGACTTCTACTCATGCTGCCCTTGCTTGGATTTTTCAACAACCAAGGAAATCTGTCTCTAACCCTATACACATATAACCTTCCACTGATCCTTCAAATTTTTAAAACAACTCTACCAAACTGGGACACATGGTGAGCCCACGCTTGTTTGGGGTATCTACTTTTAGGGACCATCTTAAAGTACACCATTGAGACATATGGAGGTTCCCACTAGCTCCTTTTCTGTTGGGACTTTTTACGAGACCAAAAGGCATTTTTCTTGGGCCCAGGGAACGTGTAAGGCATGCACTTGTTTGGAAACTTTCCCCTATACTTATCCTTTTCAGTTGCACCAAGAAAACACGTGGATGGTTATAAAATGAAGTGGAGAAGTGGTAGAATCAACTATTGTTGTGCATTGTGTCTGTTTTTCTACCATTTTTGCTCCAATACTCCTGGAGATGTGAATACGCACAGTTTTTCATCATTTTTTTCTAAAATTCCTTGTCATCTCTATCTATAAAGTGTAATTGAATGGATTCAGAACTTAATTTGTGAGTCCAAGGATTGTTCAAGTCAATATTTTGAAGTTGGAATTGCTCAAGCACTTGCAAAAATGGGAATTACCAGAGAAGCTGGATGCGAGACTAAGTTGTAGAGGAAAGAAAGGGAGAAGGATGAAATGATGAAATTTACAAGCACAAAAGATGAAAAATGTGTTTCCTCAAGAGCGAAAAGGATTACCTGTCATATCCAGCTGTGCAAAGCCTCTGGAAAATGATTAAAAAGGGGATTTATTGCATGACAGAATCAAAATGATTTGGAGGATTTCCAAAAAATTGTAGCATGGCATCCTAGTAATTTGTTAAGGGCCTAAGAAACATGATCAGTTCACAATTGGTCCACCTGGCAGCTTTCGGATGTAAATTTGTTAATCATCACTTTTTAAGACAAATTGGTAACAAGTAAAGGTCCCTCAAATATTCTTCTCTTTTAGGGGGAAAATTGAGTCAGTAAAATGTATAAGTGCAACGAGAATACTCTTATAAATGGTCGGGGGTTGAATTCTTAAGATAAAATTTGAGAAAGGCATCTTTCTAAGAGACCAATCCGAGATAACCTATTAACTCTTTCTGTGTTAGATTTTCTATCATGTCAAGTTGGTTGCAGATGTATCACCATTGATGAGCACTGATATTTCTCTAGAAGATTTCCCCTACTGATGAATCTGAGTAATTTTGAAATTAATTTGTATTAAATCTAAAGCAATTTGTGTCTGCTTTGTTTCAGAATGTTTACAAATGGTTTATTTTATTTCTATTGCAATATTACATTGAAATATTTGTGAAATCACATAGGATCTCATCCCTATGAAATTTAGTGGCATTTTCAATTTCATCTCAAGAAGAGCCTTCATCTTGTGATGAGATAAACAAATTTAAAACCACTCCACTGTCATTTGTTGATAAATATTGTTTGTAATTCTTGGGGTGTACCTTAGGAGTGATTAACTAGAGATTTATGTGTTTAATTGAGTCTTTTAACTCGAGCCTTCATGCTAGATTCTCAAAGATTGCATGAAAATGTGCTAATCTGGGCCTATATTGAAGCACACCTTCTGGTTGAAGGAACGTCTTAATTATTCTAAAGTTTTATGTTGTTGAGTTGTCCATTGTTGTGAATTTTCTCAAATAAATGGTATAATCAAATTTATCTTGCTTAATCTCCCACCAAAATTAATCAAAAAACCATGAATCCATCCTGAGCTACCCTTTTCTTTCCCTGTATATCCACAAAGGAACAAAATCTATTTACTAAAATATATAGAAGAATCAGGATTTCATAATGTCTTTACTAACCTTAGCCTTGTTTTGAAAGTATCTCCATATTTTAGAAGTGACAACTCTTGAGAGTTAAACTATGGAGTATTGATCGTATTTTCCTAAGGCTTTCTTCATAAATGTTTTGCAAAAAAACGATATCTCCATCTCCTTAATCAAACAGAGGTTACACTATGAGTATTATCACCCTGTTCGAAAGGCACATCCTAAAGTAGTGAGGATAGGCCAAATCCTCTTGTAGGTTTTATCCATCTCTCCACAAATCTGAGTGACAAAGAGCTTGTTAGATCTCATCCCCGGATACAAAAAAACCCACATTAATATCTATTTGTCTCTAAGCTCCATGTCAAATCTCTGATGCTGCTCATCTTGAAAGGGATAACAAATTTGGATACCAACAATCGTGGCACTATTGTCAGGGACTCTATGAAGTATTTTACAAATGCAGTACATACATACCCTGGTAATGTTTCTTACATGATCTAAGTGTAAATACATTGTTAAAACATCATTATCTGTTCAGATCTTAAAGAATTTTTCAAATTTGTAAGTTTTGATTGCAATATTTCCAACTTATACAGTTATTACACTAAAGTTTGTATCATCTTTGATAAATTTCAGTAGAAGAAGAGTAGATCTTGTAAGCTTTCCATGAATTTGGTATTGACAGACATTTGACAGGTCTTTCATAGTGAATTTTCACTAACTAAGGTTAAAATTCTTATTGGCAACTCTGTTTTGTTTAAATTCTTAATAAATACTAGTTTCTTAACATATATCAAGTAGGATTTTTCACTAATATCTGCAAAGCTAGAAGGAATAAGATCTCTCTTTGCTAGGGACCCTAGTAGAAGGTTGTTTTTAGAGATGGGAAAGTATAATTCAGAAGGAAGAAGAATTTAGAAGGTTTTTGGAGATCAAGCATCAAGAAAAGAGATCTCCATTGGTGAAACTGATCATCCTGTGATTGAAGATTGCAATACATCCTCAAGTGCTTCTGAATCAGGTAGTCTCTTTATTGAATTGAATTCTCCATCTAGAGAGGGTCCTCCTTTTGTATTTGAAACATATACTTCTCAATCTACCCTGGTATTTTCCAAATCTTATAGAGTTTTCCAAGAAACAGTGCCTTTATAGGGAATTCAATCTAAAAATTACATCCCTGTACCACACAGACCCCTCACTCCTCATCATTTTTTTTCTCCTATAAGATCACCTCCTCAAAATAATATGGTTCAGCCTCCACCCAAACCTCCATTTTTTGTTAATACTTTTGATCCCATCACTTTTAGAGGTATGACTGGCTATCCAAATGTTGTGCCATAAGATGTAAGAAATAGATTGCCTAAGTTTCAAGGAAATAATGCAATCACTAGTGATCAGCACTAGAAGCTCTTTGTCAATATGATGGAGGACTTTGAAATATAATTTGAGGATGTATATATTAAATTGCTTTTCCATACTCTAGAAGAAGATGCAAGGGAGTGGTATAAATATTTGTCAAATAATTCCATTGATTCTTGGACAGAGATGAAGAATACTTTTAGAATTCAGTATGGTGACAAAATAGACCATAGGTTTCTTTTATCAGAGTTTGAAAATATAAAAAATAATCCTAATGAATCAATGCATGATTTGAATGCAAGATTTAACAAAACATTGTGAAGACTGCCTATTAATTTGAGGGCATGTGATGAATCATGTTTGATAAAGTATTCAGATGCATTTGATAAGAAATTTGCTTACTATTTGAGGGATAAGAACACCGGAAATTTAAGGTGGGCATTTACCATGGCTCTACAAATTGAGAACAACATTAAAGTAGTTAGAAAACCTCCTAAGAGGGAGGGTGTTAAACTAATCAACCTAGAAAATCCTCAATCAAGTAAGGTTGTGGATCTTGAGGAAGTTGAAAAGACTTTGGTCAGGATTGTCAAAGAAATATCTTACAAGCTAGCTAGGAAAGAGAAAGGAATTGGACAAGGTTCTCAAGATCAACATAGGCAAAAAGGACAAGAAAAATTTACAAATCATCCTAGAAATGATCAGAGATCTAATGAAAGCGGTAGAGGACCCATGGGAGCTAGACAACCCCAATCTAGGGAAAATAGAATAGTGTCTGATCCTCTAAATGCAAGAGTTTTTGTTGTTGAAGCGACAAGTGAAATTTATTGTTTTGACAAATGCTTCTTAACCCACCTTCCATGTGAAGTACATCCACAAGTTGAAGAAGAAGATGATGATGACAACAATGATGATGATGCATGCATGGTGGACTTCTCTACAAGCTCAAAACAAGGAGAAACTTTAACTGAAGTAATAAGTGTAAGAACTACTACAAGTTTTTGGGACTGCATTCACTGAGTACCTTTTCTTCCTCCCTCTCATGCTTTATAAATAGATATGGTACAAGATTTTGAACTTTATAATAATAATTTTGAGTACCTAAGAGCTCTAATGATTAAGAAGTATGATGGAGGAATCCCACTAGAAGAGGATAAACAATTGTTAATGAATGTTATTGTTGCCCAAGAAAAAGAGTATAACACAAAAAGTAAGGATTTCAAAGGGGTAGGTCCTCAAGCCAAACCAAAGACCCCATTTCTCACCAATGTCCTGAAAGAAACTGACAAAGAAATATGCATCTAGAAAATGCCTTCTTATTTCAAGTAGAATTAGTGTTCCCACCCATGCCCAAAATGTGAAAAATCTTGTGTCATCCGATGAGTTTGTCAATATTTCTCCAAATACTACTTTTCCAAAATACATTCCTTATGACATTGCCCAAGTCTTGAGTCAAATCAATATTTATGACTCGATTGTGTAACTGCTTAGGATTCCTGAGCACAAGAAGAGGGATTTTGAGTATTTGGGGTTGGAAGAAGATAAGAGTACCCAAGGAAGAAATATAAATAATGTAAACACTCCTACTCCAACCATTGCAGACCTAAAAAAACCACCAGCATTGGAGGAGATAGGTGAAACACCTAAAGTTTACTTAGGAACATCTTTGGTTGAGTCTCAATTAAATGTTGATACGTTTTTTACAATGCTGATTATTAAAGACAGACTGTTGCATAATTGTATGTTTGATTTCAGAGCATCATGCAATGTTATGCCTCTAGAAGTCATGAATCAATTGAACATTAAAGTAACAATAGGTTATGGCAAGTGTACTACAATGGATTCTAGATAGGTGCTAGTTGTAGGGTTGTAAAAGGTTTGGTGGTACAAATTACAGCTTCTTCGGGTAAGAACTTGAAACTTGATGTTGTTATTGTTGATTTCCATGCCAAATGGGGCATGTTGTTATCAAGAAAGTGGGCTGCAAGTGTTGGTGGAAGTGTTCAGATGGATATGTATTTTTCCGCCATTCCAATTGAAAGTAGCCTTGTAAAGTTATATGGAGAGAAGAAGATGTTGCACCTCATTGAAGATCCCAATAATGCTTCTTATGAAGTGTTGTATGTTGATGTAGATGTAGATATCTTTGTTGGGTTTGCTAATGGAAAAGAGCATAAGATTGATCAAAGTAAATTTCTTGAACATGTAGGTTTTCCTTGGACCTTGTTATTTGATGGAGCTTGTTCTAAGATTAAAAATGGTGCTCGTAGTGTTTTGATTTCTCCATGATAGGAAGAGATTGTTTTTATTTCAAACTCAACTTTGAATGCACTAACAACATTGCTGAATATGAAGCATTGTTATTAGGCTTGAGAATTGCATGGAAATATGGTATAAAGGATATCATTGTCAAAGGGGATTCAAAACTGATTGTCAAGCAAATTAGAAAACTGTATGCTACTAAAAATCAGAGAATGAAACAATACAAGCATGCAGTCTAGGATTTGATTGAAATGTTTGACTCTTTTAATATTGTGTACCATGATAGAAAGTTTAATGTTGTTGCAGACAAGTTAGCGGTGCTAGGATCTAGATTTGGGAATTGTACAGTGTCTCCATTTTGTGAGTATTGTGTTGAAATACTAGCAAGGCCATCTATCTCTGATAATGTTAAAAATTGGCAATTGTTCAATGATGATGCCCAAGTGAAATGGTTTCTCTAGAACCAAGGTGAGTTTGTTGACCAAAATATAGATTGGGAACCAATGGTGTGTGCTGTTGAAGGAAAGGAAAATTTATTTGGAAAAGACATCATCCAATTGAAGACAAACACGATTCCCACATGTTTAGTGGCACTTGAATCAAAATTTGATAATGTTGATTACATTTTTAACAGAAGAATGTCAATTTCAAGAGATGTGGAAGAGCACGACCTGGACACAAAGGAAAAACAACTTAAAATCTGGTTTGGAAGTGATATCAGCAAGTAAGAGAAGCAGTCCTATGTTTAATTACTAAAGTAATATCAAGATTACCTAGCTTGGTCTTACTCTGAGTTGAAGGCATACAGGGAAGACTTTTTCCAACATGAAATTCATCTTGAATCTAATGCCAAGCCTTTTAGGCAAAAACAGAGGCCCACCAATCCACTCCTTTATTTGAAGATGCAAGAATAACTAAAGAAGTTGAGGGATGGAGGGATCGTTCAGCCCACAAGGTATTCATCTTGGGTTGTAAACCAAGTGCCTATCAGAAAAAAAGAATGGTGATATAAGGCTATGTGTAGACTTCAAGAACTTGAGTAAAGCATCATTGAAAGATAATTACCCTCTTCTAAATATGGAGAATATGCTACAATTAGTAATTGGTTCTTCATTTTTATCCACTTCGGATGGTTTCTCTTGTTATAATCAAGTTGTTTTGAAGGATTCGGAAATAATGAAGACTTCCTTTACCACTCCTTAAAGGCTTATGTCTATGTCAAGATGCCTTTTGGCTTAATGAATGTTGGAGAAACTTTTCAAAGAGAAATGGACGTAACATTTGCTGGTTATATTAATGATTTCATTGTTGTTTATCAAGATGATGTAACTATGTTTTCTAGAAAAATAAATAATCACTTGCAACACTTGGAGAGAATGTTGTTAAGGTGTAGGGAATATGACATATCATTGAATCCCAAGAAGTGCCATTTTGGAGTGCAAAAGGCAAAGTTGCTTGTTCACATTGTATCAAAGGAAGGGGTCATGATTGATCCCGAGAGAGTGGAATCCATCAGCAAGGTTCCAATTCTGAGAACTAAGAAGGGAGTTCAATATTTCTTTGGACAAATAAAATTTATCAAAAGATTTGTGTCTAGCTTCACTGAGATGACCATCCCCATTACTAGCTTGTTGAAGATGGACCAAGTTATCAAATGGAAAGAAGATTCCATTCAATATTTCAATGGGATCAAAGAAGCACTAAAGCATGCCCCTATTTTGGAAGCTTCAAATTACAAGAGGCCTTTTCAAATGTCTTCTTTTGCTTTAGAAAACACCATTGCATCTATCTTATTGCACAAGGATGCTGAAGGGGTTGAGAGACCAATTGCCTTTTTCAGTAAGGCATTGCAAGGAGCTGAGTTGAAGTACACCATCATGGAAAAGCAAGAATTTTCCTTGGTGAAAGAAACAAAGGTTTTTAGACCTTACATCTTGAGCTCTAAAGTTGTTGCTTATGTTCCCCACACCATGGTGAAATATATCTTATGATAGATTGAGGTCTCAAGAAAAAGATGCAGATAGGTAAACAAGCTCTAGGAAAATGACATGGATATCCAAACCAATTAATTGATAAGAGGTTTGGGGCTAGTTAAGCTTATGGCTGAGAGAAACTTGCAAACTATTGAGGTGAATGAAGTAGAAGGAGAAAGGGTGGATGTCCTTGAAAATTTGGTAAGCTACAAATGGTACAAAGATATAATATTTTATCTCAGACATCTATGCTGCCCTAAAAATTTGAGTGAAAATCATAAAAGAGATCTTAAGTTAGCCTCTCAAAAATATGTCATTACTGATTTTCAGTTAGCTTGGAAGAACCCGCAGGGAGTGCTCTTAAGATGCATTGCTAAGGGTGAAGCCCCAAAGGTAGTTTCTGATCTCCATGGAGGAGTTTGTGGGGGGAAATTTTTCTAGAAGAGTTACAACACATAAAATCTTGAGGGCTGGTTATTTTTGGCCAACTCTCTTCAAAGATAAGACTCTATTGGTTAGGAAATGTGAAATTTACCAGTGTTTTTCTTGAAGAATGAAAGCTTCAGGATCCCTTCCTTTGCAGCCTATGTCAATTGAAGCCCCATTTAAGCAATGGGAAATGGATTTCATTGGCAAATTTTTTCACTAAGTGGGTGGAAGCAATCCCCACCAAGAAAGAAACACACCAAGTTATCATGGACTTCATGTTGAATCAAATCATATGTAGATTTAGAGTGCCAACTAAAAATTTTGTTGATAATTCCATGAGGTACAGAGCCAAACCTTTGGTGGTAGTGTGTAAAGAGTATGGAATCAATTTGACATATGCTTCTAACTACAATCCCCAAGGAAATGGACAAGTTAATTCAAACAATAAAAACTTGTTGAAGATCATTAGAATAACCTTGGAGCTAAACAAAAATATGTGGGGTGAGAAACTAAAGTTTTTTGTTTGGGATGACAGAATCACTATCAAAAGAGCTACTGGTAAGAGCCCATTTGAGTTGGTATATAGAACTCAATATTTTTTTCCCCTTCATTTGTAATTGTCTTCATTTCAGTTTGATCAACAAATTGAAGATCAAGAAGTTTTTCCATATGATGCTCGAATCAATCAGATTACTGAATTAGATGAAGAAAGAAGGGCATCCCATTAGTGGCATGTGAAGTTCAGAGAAAAGTTGAAGAAGTTATTTGACAAGAAGGTGAATCTAAGAGCTTTCAGCATTGGGGATCTTGTGCTATTATGGGATAGCATACATGAAGATAAGGGCAAGCATGGTAAATTTGATGCATTATGGATGGGCCCTTATTCAATTGATATTCAAATTGGTGAAAATTTCTTCTTCCTAAAATACTTAGATGGGGAACTACTTGAATTACCTATTAATGGTAGACATTTGAAACATTTCCTTGATTGATGTCTCAGAATCAAGGTATACTCCATTGTACAGTGTATAGTCTTTTGGTTGCTTTTTTCCTTCGTGTTTTTCTATTTTTGTTTGTCCTGGTCCTTGGTGGTTGTTTTGTTGGTTTCTTGGTTTGTCCTTGGGGGAATTGGTTATTATTGTTCTACTCTACAAGATTATTCTATGACTTTATTGCCCAATGGTTTGTTTTTTGTACTTGGTCTGCTAATTTTTCTTGTGGCACACACAAGGAGTGCCCATCCCCAAGTCAGAGCTGATCTTGGTGCTCAATTTGGTCTCGCCCCATTTGTCATTAAAATAATTCAGTTTGCAAGATTTTTTATTTTTTCTATCTCCCCGTATTGTTACATAAACACTTTTTCCTCCATTTGGTTGCCATGATCAGTCCCTTCCTTGGTTGAGGATCACTTAAAATTCTAGATTTTGTTTTTCGTTCCTTTTTCCATGTGAAAGAGTCTGTAACTTGGGTGAAAACTTAGGTTTTTTCCTTTCCTTCCATTTTCCATAGTCACGCTTTTTTGTCCCTGTCATTTTTGTCCAAAATATCTATGGAAACATGATTCAATGTGGCTTTGAGGATAATATTTGGGCCTTATATCATTTCCAAACTCTCTATCCATGAAGAAGGATTCATTTCTAGGCGTAAATGGTGATTTTCTTGCATTTTACGGTTTGACGGGTGTATTTTTCTCTGTCAAATTTATATCTTGGCATTAGTTGAAATGTGGCCATTTATAGTTTGTTGTGGCTTGATGGGGCACTTTAAAAACTCAAAAACTCACTTAAACTCAAAACTTGTCTGCATGGTGGGCCGACGCTCATCTAAAAAATTACCTTTTGGTTTGGCCTTAGAGTTGCGTCGGGGGGACACGTGCAGGTTTCCACTACCTTGCCCAAACTTAAACAAATTTTTCATTTGGCTTATATAGTTTTGGCAAACCTTAACAATTATGACAGGGAGACATGTGGATGCTTCCGCCAGCTCCACTCTATACTTAAACTTTTCAAAGGGATTTTGAAAGGCCTGGGACACGTGGAGGGACTGCAGCTATTAGGGGTCTGGCCCCTAAATTTTATTTTGAAAGAGCTCCAGGAGGAAACTTGGAGGCTTTTGCTCACTCTTCCCTTTCTTGGAATTTTCAACGGCCAAGGAAAATTGTCTCAAACCCTGGACACATGACACCTTCCACTGATCATTCAAAATATTTAAACAACTCTGCCAAACTGAGACATGTGGTGAGCCCCGCATTTGTTTGGGGTCTCTACTTTTGGGGACCATCTCAAATTACACCATTGAGACACGTGGAGGTTTCTGGTAGCTCCTTTTTGTTGAGACATTTTTAGAGACCAAAAGGCATTTTTCTTGGTCCTAGGGCACGTGGAAGGCCCGTGCTTGTTTGGAAACTTTCCCCTGTACTTCTCCTTTGAAGTTGTGCCAAGGAAACATGTGGATGGTTATAAAATAAATTGGAAAAGGTGTAGAATCAATGGTTGTTGTGCATTGTGTCTATTTTTCAATCATTTTTTCTCCAAGACTCATGGAGATGCGAATACGCACTATTTTTCATCATTTTATGATAAAATTACTTGTCCTCTTTGTTTATAAAGTGCCATTGAATGGATTCAGAACTTAATTTGTGAGTTCAAGGATTGTTAAGGTTGATATTTTGAAGTTGAAATTGCTCAAGCACTTGTAAAAACATGAATTACCAGAGAAGCTAGATGCGGGACAAAGTTATAGAGGAAAGACAGGAAAAATGATGAAAGTTACAGGTGCAAAAGATGATAAATGTGTTTCCTCGAGAGTGAAAAGGATTACCTATCATATCCAACTATGCACAGCCTCTGGAAAATGATTAAAAAGGGGATTTATCACATGACAGAATTAGAATGATTTGAAGGATTACCAAAAAGTTTTGGCATGACATCGAAGTCATTAGTTGAGCCCCCAAGAAATGTGATTAGTTCACAATTGGTCCACCTGGCAGCTATCAGATGCAAATTTGTTAAACAACACTTTCCGAGAAAAATTAGTAACAAGCAAATGTCCCTCAAATATTATTCTCTTTTAGAGGAAATTCAGTGAGTAAAATGTATAAATGCAATGAGAATACTCTTATAAATGGTTGGGGGTTGAATTCTTAAGAGAAAATTTGAGAAAGTCGTCTTCCTGAGAGACCAATCGAGATAACCGGTTAATTATTTATGTGTTAGATTTTCTATCATGTAAAGTTGGTTGTAGATGCATAGCCATTGATGAGCACTAAGATTACTCTAGAAGCTTTCCCCTACTAATGAATCTAAGAAATTTTGAAATTAATTTGTGTCAAATCTCTAACAATTTTTGTTTTCTTTGTTTCAAAATATATAAAAAATTACTTCTTTTGTTCCTATTGCAATATTACATTGAAATCTTTGTGAAATCACACAGTATCTCATCCCTGTGACAATTTAGTGGCCTTTGCAATTTCATCTCAAGAATATCCTTCATCTTGTTATGAGATAAAAAAATTTAAAACCATTCCACTGTCATTTGTTGATAAAGATTATCTGTAAATCTTTGAGTGTAACTTAGGCATGATTGATAAAAAATTTTGGTGTTTAATTGAGTCTTATAACTCGAGCCTTCATGCTAGATTCTCAAAGATTGTGTGAAAATGTGCTGATTTGGGCCTCGATTGAAGCACACCTTTTTGTTGAAGGAACGTCTTAACTATTCTGAATTTTTTCTATTGTTGAGTTATCCATTGTTGTGAAGTTTCTCAAAGATCTGGTATTGTTAACTTTATCCTACTTAATCTCCCACCAAAATTATTCAAAAAACCATGAATCCATCCTGAACTACCCATGTTTTTCCTTGTATATCCACAAAGGAACAAAATCTATTTACTAAAATATGCATAACAATCAGGATTTCATAATGTCTTCAGTAACCTTAGCGTTATTTTGAAAGTATCTCTATATTTTATAACTGACCGTATTGACTGTATTGAAAGTATCTTTAGGATTTAATAATTATGGAGTATATATTGTATTTTCCCAAATTTCTTCATAAAATTTGTGCAAAATAAGGATATATCCATCTCCTTCATAAAACAGAGGTTACACTATAGGTCCTCTCACCCTAGTGGAAAGGCACGGCCTAAAGCAGTGAGGATAGGTCAAATCCTCTTGAAGGTGTTATCCATCTCTCCATAAATATGAGTAACAAAGGTCTAGTTAGATCTCATCCCCGGCTACAAAATGACACACATTATGATCTATCTGTCTCTAAGCTCCATGTCGAATCTTTGATGTTGCTCAACTTGAAAGGGATAACATATTTGGATACCAACACCTAGGATGAGGCAGGATTTTACAGCCCCTTCATCCCTTTAGAAAAGGGATGAAAGGGACACAAAAACTCACCCCATCCCTCTTTGTTCCATTTTCACACTATCAATACTGACACTTAGTCATTTTAAAAACATTTTTGCACCCACACCTCCACACCTTGCAAGAATGCTATCAGAATTTCTCTAGGAACAAAAATGATTTTTTTTAATTAAAATAACTCCACGCAATCCCTCTTTATCCAAAAACACAAAAAACAAAAAAATAATGGATTAAAACGGTAAACAAATGAATAAAAAGAACATTTTCATCATAAAAGCCTCATAGTAAAAAACTAGAGAAATGCTTGTTTTTCTCAATCTAAAGCACATATCGAGACACTGTCTTTTACAGAATTCCTCATATTTTAAGACGATCAACATAAAAAAAATGGGAGATTGAATTGTTCCCTGAATCATTTTTTCCAAAAAAAATAAATTTTTGTACCATAGCTCACATTCATTGGATTTTCCATCAATCTGGCAATGGAATCAAGCTAGAAATTTTCCCATTGACTATAGGTTAAAAACCTATCCTAATGGAGTCACTTTATTAATAATTGAAGGTGAAAATCAGACCCATAAAAAATATTCATAACTCCATTAATGGCTGCCATGGTAGCTCCGTGCCATAAGCCCTCACTAGGTAAAAATTTCATTTTTTACTTCCTAGCATTCTGGTGGGTGAAATGAAGTGAAATTCAAGAGATCAGATCACAACAATGAGTAGAATCTGAAAATATGTGTTCCATCAAAAAATGAGCACTGGAGACAAACTTTACAACAATATAAATCTTTCATACACATGTTCTCTATTATTTGTTAGTCTTCATCAGAAAAAGTGGCGACGAAGACAGTGTGCACAAAAGATAGTCATGAGGTCAAAATGATTCTCCAGCATAGAAAACATTGAAAATTATGAATTACTAAAAATATTAAGTTCGCTATATGGGTACCTATTAAAAATAAGAATTCATCCCAATAAGTGGTCAAGGTGAAGGTGGATTTAACAAAAAAAACATACAAGGGGATAAACATTAAATTTGGAATCATCGGTAGAAGTTGGGAGAGGTAGATTCTGACACTTAATAAAAATAATAAGTTGTCTCTTATTCACTTCAGAACAAGTACCTTGTCTTTGGCAAATGATTATGGAATATCCATAAGTATTTAGGAGGAAAAACAATACTCATTTGAAAGATAAGAGAATCGTCTATAAGATGGAATCATCATATTCTATAAAAATTCTTGTAACTTTTTAGCGGAGCTCATTCTTCACAGGAATATTTAACAATCCTGATAAAAAGGGAACATCTTAGGGATTTTTAGGAAGAATTAGAATATGAGACTCATCCTATTGATCTTGGAAGCATTTTTGGATTCAAAATCACATAAAATTTATTCTAAAAATACCTTCCTTAGCTCTGACAATCTCAATTTCAATTTTTCTCTCCCAATAGGTAAAATTCTTATGTTTTGCCTCCCAAAAGTGCAATGCCCATTTTTGGGCACCTCACGTCCCTTTGTAAAGGTGCAACAGGGACAGAAAAATGCACCCACAACTAAATTTTTCTATGTTTCTCCATTTGATCCCAAATTTTTTGCATCACGTCTTTATTTTCACTCCCCAAATCTCCCTCCACTTTCAGATCTTAAAGTGCTAAATCACAACTCTGGGAACAAAATAGGATTTTTTATCCCTCTCATCCCCTTGGTGCAATAGGAACAGTAAAATTCACCTGTACAAAACCTTTTCCCTACTAATCCACTCATCATGAAAATTTCTGCATTGTGCATGTCTTACCGTGTTCTATCATGCCTCGCAGGTCCTCTAGATCAATTTTTTTCACCTCATTACACTTACTACAAATATCATGTGTCCATGGCAAGGAAGACTAAAAATAGAAAGTGGAAAAAATGGAAATGAAACCTTTAAAAAGGAGGATTGTGATGTGCCAAAGGATTGAGAGTTCATCACATTGGAGCTTTTCATCAAATCATCCCACAAAGATCATTAGACTTCATCAAAGGTAACTTCTAATTCTTCCTTCTTCATCTCTCTCTCTTTCTCTCTCTTCTCTCACCCTCCCCATATTTCTCTCTCTTCCATGATATAATTCTTCATTGGGGGTGCACTTTTCATATGTCCTTGATAAAATTAAAAATCAACATGATATTTCTAATGTAAAAGTCACCTTTATGTTTTGAAAAGGGACTTAAAAGTTTTGTAGGAAGTTGAAAAGTTTTAAGTTGTGAGAGGACATGACAAGTCATGAAGGGGCATATGAAGAGTCACCTCTCTTCTTATAAAAGAGAAATTCCTCGTATTCTTAAAATTTTGTTAGTCATTTTTATGAATTCATGAGAGATATCCTTGTGAAAAGATAAAGAGATAGAAAATTCTTCCATCCCCCCACCTTCTAATTTATTCCATCCTCATACTATGTACAACTCTAGATTTCAATGCTAATTAAGGAAGAATTTTTTGTTTTCCATGGCATATGAATATGTACACATTTTTATGCATGATTTCCTCTAGCCAGTAGCATAATAATCTTGTTGTTTTCTACTCTTTAATGTGTCTGATGAAATTTATAACTAGTGTGTGTAGGGCGTTGAATGTATACGTATGACATTAGTTTTTACCCATTAACATTCTCACTAATTTTCTACCTTTCAAATAAAGTCTTCTATAGAAAGTAATTGCCAACTTTGTTGTAGGGTCAATGGAGTGCCCCTGTTGGATCCTTAGCCGAAATAAAACTAGGAAAATTCATCATTTCACACGCATGCAAAAAATAAAATTGCATTGTTTAAATAGAGGGATTTTGATTCCCAAAGCATTGGAAAGAAATCCACAGATTTTTCCACCCAAAAAATTGTC
This sequence comes from Taxus chinensis, assembly GCA_019776745.2. NCBI lineage: Eukaryota > Viridiplantae > Streptophyta > Pinopsida > Cupressales > Taxaceae > Taxus > Taxus chinensis. The sequence goes on along the minus strand of CM034154.1, from coordinate 605,719,752 downwards.
TCACTAACATAGCGGAATAGAAAAAATACAAAAAGAACACAATATCCATACAAATAACACATTCAAACTAGTAGCAAAATAAGATCGAACATATAGAAATCATATCTAAGAATGCTTCACATTGGATCTTAAGTGCATCTTCACGGGACTAGTATTCCCTTTTTTTTTTTGATCCAACACCATCCAATCCTTTACAATATTTAGATTAACATTTTCATTATTATGGATTAGAATCATAAATTCTATATTCTCCTTATAAATTTGGTTCATTGATGAATCAAGGGTAAGGGAACATGTTCCCTTTTTCAATTACGTAAAAACCATTGAACTCGAAAGATATAGGTCCAATGGTTTTTTCTAGCTAGGAAGAATCTCTTTTTCCTTTTAAGAGTCTAAATCCATGTTTGAATTATTATCTAACATTTTCATAACAACCAGGTTGATATAGTTAGATTTCTTCCACCAATATCTTTAAATTTTGACATGTTTTCTATCTGTATGACATTTTGAAGCTATATGACCTAGAGAGAAACATGTTCAACACATTAAGGGAAACCCTTCATAGTCTAGATTTTGTGTTCAAATTCTATCTTGAACTTGAATTTTAATAGTGGATCGAAAATATACAGAACTATCCATATTAACCAATACTTGGGCATATGTAGTATGCTCATAATATTCAGTCTTTGGGTTATTATCCAAATGATTTTCTAATCTGTTACCTATAGCGGTTAAGCAACTCTCGAACAAAAATTTGAGGGGTAGAAAAGGAAAACGAACCTAAACCGGGTTAAACAATGGAAACCTCAGTTTCATAAGTAGAAAATGGGATTCAAAGTCCCAAATTTTTCAAAAAATCAAATCCCTATAAGAGGTTTCAAAAAAAATATCGATAAAAAATCCTCTTGAAGTAGGGTAACTATCCAACCTAACTTTCACGATAGGTCTCTAATTGCTTGACATGAAGTCATGAACAGAGGGTAGACCTGTACATAAATTATTGAATCTACATATCACATCGTTCATCATGAGAAAGGATTAAGATTACACAACGTCTTCTCTAAAACAAATAGAGGGGGTATAGTTAGCGTAAGCCATAGGATTAGAACTATGTTTCTTAACCACATCTCCAAAGCTTATCTTTTCATACATATTTCCTTTGTTTCTTTCCAACAGAGGAACAATCTGATTGTTATTATTAATATAGGGACTTAAAGCCCTTTTTTGTCTTATAAAAAAAAAATGATGTACATAAGGGGATAAAACATTAAATAAAAACAATAGAATTTTCTTCCATTTTATATAAACTATCTAATAAATGAAGTAATAACTTCAAACTTATAAAATTATATTGTTAAAAATACTTCTAATACATACATTTAATAGATAAATTAAACAATAATAACATATATAGAACTGTTAAAAAGTAATAAAAACGAAACTACCAGTAATTACTTTTAACCATCTTTATAAATTACATGCAATAACGAAAACTTGTTTATTAACTTTAATTGTGTTTCAAAAATTTCAACATCCACAAAAAAAATTTTGAAATCGTATTTTAGAAATGAAAAGTAGTTGAAAATAGATAAATTAAGAAAATTATTATTAAAACTTATGTATATATAGAACAATGGGTGATTTTATAAATGTTAATTATAGTTTATTATTTAACATAATTTATATGTATTTATTTTCATGTTAAATTAAGCTTGTCTAATGTAAAAAACTCTATTTACATTTTTAAATTGAATTTGGGTCATTGAGCTCTTGGTTAGATATGTTTTCCAATTACATAATTATGTTTTCATGACTGTTGTTCTGTTTCTATATATATATATATATATATATATATAGGTAGTCTTTATCTTTCATTTTTTAAATTATTTCATTATCAAAATGTATAACATAATAAGTTATAAATTTTGAAACACAATTTAAATGAAAATATGAAAATAATTAATGGTAAGACAATTATATTAAAAAAAAAAAAGAGATCAACAATTCTTTTCCAAAAAAAAGTTATAAATACCTTACCAAACATCCCAATTTGCTATACTCCTATACACATTTTTTGGCTTGACACAATTATTAAAGAACCCAACATCCAACATGCACACTCACACATAATATATATTTATCCTTAAATAAAAATTATGTACTCCTTCCAACACATCCAGAACCAGGACTATATTTATTAATATAGATCAACATAGGTAGATGTGTGAGATGGGTTTGATTGCTCATAATTCTTCGCACATCCCTATTGCCATTTAAATATAAAAGATGCAACACTCCAAATCTTTCTTCGTAGATCCCTTTTAGACATGAGTCGAATCCCCAACTACAAAATAAAATCAAAATAATAAAATCTAATCTTATTATTGGAAAACAATTATTTTTGTGTCAAATCTCAAAGTTTGTATGCTCGAGATCCACATGGATTGTATTTGTAATCTCTCCTTCACACGGATTGTTATAAAATATGCATATGAAATCTCCTTCACATGGATGCATAAGCTCACAATTGTTATTCGCACGGATTATCCATGAATCTCGGAACTCCGTGGAACATTAATATTCCATTCATAATGTTTTTGGGTTTTGTGTGTCACCTTCGCATCTTTTTTATTGGTTTGTATCTACGCACAACTCGTGTAGTGTGTGCTAGGGAATTATAACTTCAGTCAACATTGGGTGTGGAAGCATCAATCAACCATAGGGAGGTCCCCACAGCTTACTTGGTCTTAATAGGGTTTGAACCTAGCTATAGCATGAATACTATAACTTATGCGACATGGGCTACCATTTCACCTAAGTCCCATTCCTACATCCAAATATTTTAACAATCGATCACAAATAATTATCCTAACTCACATGAGTGATTAATATCTACGTGTTGTGGTATTTAACCAATGCAAATAAAGGGACTAAATATAAGAATAGATAAATAATTTTTTCGAAAAGGTTCTTTGGAAAACTTTTATTAATTTATAAAAAAAATATTAGTTATAGAATTCATTCTTATAAATATTTAACACAATTTTGGTAAAATTATAACTCCTTATTGTACAAATTGAACACAGTTACAATAAATTTGTATTTCATTTTTCTAATGTTTTGTAATATATATATGAAAAAATTAATACGGTTGTGATAAATTGTAATCCTCTCTTTTGAATCATCACTCATATGAACATCATTAATTTAAAAGTATACCAATTTATAAGTTAATGCTACCTTTTTATTATTCTTATTTTAAATGTTTTTAATGATCCTTTGACATAAATATTAAACTAGTATTTTTTATGGTATTGTTTTAGTTATTTTCTATTGGATATAAATTAAAAATAATTTAAATGGTTTTGATGTCATTTTTCAATATATAAAGTAAATTATCCCTATTAAAATTATTTAAAGGATCCGGAAACAAACCCCTCAATTGCAAGGAAACTAGATCCCTTCTCCCCAAGAAAAGGGGATAAAAAAACCCCGACTAAAAAGGAAGAAATTGTAAAAGGGATGAAATCTCCTGACAATAAAAATAAGGAAGTAAATGGGACTAGCGGAGAGGTTTTGGAATAAACTGTAGTGGAGACTTCCAATATTCAGTTGGAAAAGGCCAAATAAGCACTTCTAACCCAATATTTCTAGAGGAATATCAAACAATGGGGGAAGTGATAAATTTGATAGTGCAGGAAATGTCGAATGTGAATTAAATATTCCAAATAGAAACATATGAGAATATAGTGGAACAAAAGAGAGAGGAAGAAAATAAAGTTGAACTAACATCCCTATTGTGAAGAGGAGAAACTTCAAAAGGAACATCGTCAAAATCCAGTATAAGGAAATGTTAAGGAACATGGGGAGGAAATCTAACTAATATAAAAATTCCAAGTAGGAAAATAGGAAGATTAAATAAAGATGAGTCATGAAAAAGGAATACTCAAAAAGAAATAGATTCAAGAAGGTAGGATTTTTTGGATCAAAACACCTTTAGAAAAAAAAAAATATAAATCCAAAGAAATGAATTACATCTTATAGAATGGGAGAGGGCTTAATAACCCTATAAAATAAAGGATTCTTAAATATCTAGTGGAAAGTAAGAATTTATATGTTATAGAAATTTAATAAACAAAATTTAAGGAAGAAAGTTTTCAAAGCATTCTGAACAGTTTTTGGAAAAATTTAGAAACCTTTGTTGTTAGTTTAAGTGGCACCTTAGTAGGAATAGAATTGGTTTGGAATCCATCTATCTTAAAATGGACACTTTTGTTAAAAAGAGGTAATCATATGGATGTGATGATGAAAAATGTTGAAAATGGAAAAATATGGATTGTATCGAACATCTATGCTCCCACATCACACAAAGATAGGATTAAATTATGGCAGAATATTTTAAATTTCAAAAACATCATTTCTTGATATGAATGGTTGGTGGTTGTTGATTTTAACACCTCAGCTTCACCCTCGGAGAAAAAATGTGGATCCATGGAGTATTCTGTGGGAATGGAGGAATTAAATGAAGTCTTTATGAATTCAAACATAATGGACATTGATTTAAAATGAAGCAAATATAGTTGGTCTAATAGGAGAGTAGGTTCTCAACTTATTCAAGTTAGCTTTGATAAGGTTCTAGCTTTAGAAGAATGGTTTTAAAATGAAATCTTCTTTTATACTCTCCCCAAGATAGGACCTGACCACAACCTCATTCTTTTAATATTGAAATATTCTATGAGAAGGAAAATTCCTTCCATGTTTGAAAAATTGTGGCTTCAAAGTGAGGAATTATCAGGCGTTATTAAGGAATGGTAGAGATGTAATGTTCAACAAACAATTCTTTTTAGACTCTCAAAAACAATTCAGCATGTTAAAACGGACCTCAAAAAGTGGAACATAAATTTCTTTGAGAATATTTTCCAATAGAAATCTGAGTTGATAAAATAAATTCTTTACATGCAAATAAAGAGTGAAGTGGGGAGCTTGGGACTAGAGCCTATGGACAGTGAAAAGGAAAGGCACCTACTTTCTAAATATCATAACATTTTGGATAAGGAAGATATATTATGGTAGAAAAAGTCTAGGATAACAAGGCTCAGAGAAGGGGACAAAAAAATGATGTTCTTACATATGACTACTCTCAAAAGAAGAAGTTTTAATAGAATTCGTAAAAAAATTATTTTGGTTGGCTCCCTCATGGAAGAACTTGAAGAAATGAAAGAGAACGCCATCTCTTTTTACAAAAATCTATTGAAAAATGAAATAAATGCAAATATGGAAAAGGTAAACAAATTATTAAATTGTATTATGACTCATATCTATGAGGTAGACAATCAACTACTCTTCATGGCACCTTCATTGGAAGAGGTGGAATTTGTAGTTAAAAATATTAGTCTTGATAAGGCTCAAGGACTAGACGGTTTTACGACAATTTTCTACCAACATTTTTAGGATATAATTAAAATGGATGTTTAAAAAGTAGTGGAGGAATTTTCCAATCAAAAAAATATGATGAAAGATGTTAATTATACAAGTTCCTCACCCTAGCTCCAAAAATTGGAAATGCAGTGGATTTCAAGGATTTCAATCCCATATGTCTTTGCAACACATCATATAAATTGTTTATAAAGATTTTAGATCTTTGGTTGCAGTTGCTTCTTCCCTCCATTATCTCGGAACAATGAGGGGGTTTCGTCATGGGTAGAAAAATACAATATGGTACAATACCTATTCAATAAACAATTCATTTTGTCAAATTTAGTAAGAAGCCAAAAATGATTATCAAATTGGATATGGCTAAGGCATATGACAAGGTTTCTTAGATTTTCTTAGACAAAGTCTTGGATAAATTTGGTTTTGAAATCTCTTTCAGGTGTTTGGCAAATGCCTTTATCTTAAGTGCTTTGTTCTCAGTTCTTATCAACGATGTCCCTTATGGTTTCTTTCTGAATTCTCAGGGTTTAATGCAAGGTGATGCAATGTCCCCTTTTCTCTTCATTCTTATTACAAAAGATTTGATTAGGAAATTAAATTAAGCGACCCTTTATGGAACTATAAAAGGAATATCTCTAGAGACAAGGGTGGATAAAGTCTCTCATAAACATTTTGTGGATGATACAATCCTTGTGGGTGAATCCTCCGTGCCAGAGGATTTCTCATAAAATATGTTGTTAGATGATTATATGGAAGTATTAGGGAAACTCGTTAACTAAAGGAAGAGCTCAATCTTTTTTCTCAACAGCCTAGAATACAGGGAAAGGAAAATTATTAAAGTATCAGAATCTGATATCAAACCCTTTCCTTCCTTTTACCTGGGTATGCCTTTGGGAAAAATAATACCCTAGAGTTATGAATGGAATTTCTTCATTGAGAGGTTTGAAAGGAAAATAACAAGATGGAAATCCAACCTTCCATCACATGTTGGTAAAGTCACTCTATTGAAAATATCTCTACAAATTCTCCAAGTTTATGTGATGGTGCTTTTTGAGCTCCGAACGAAAGTGGCATACAAAATTGAAAGCATAAAAAAAAAGCTTTCTTTGGAGATAAATGGAAAGCAAGGACCATATTCCATTGGTAGATTGGAGGAGGGTATCTAAATAAAATTAAATTAAAGGTTTGGGATTAAGTGATTGGGTAAAAATGAACAAATCCCTATTTGATAAAATTGGATGGAGACTAATTAATGAAGAAATTTTTAGGACAAAAATTATAAAATAGAAATATTGTGAGGATGGTGATGATGATAGATGGATATTCAAACCACCTTCTTTCAATGGTTCAATCATTTAGAATGCTATCAATTGGGAAAAGGAAATATTGGAAAGAGTATGTAAATGGAAAATTAGAAGTGGCACTAAGACTCTATTTTGGAAATATAAGTGGGATGGTCATTTTATGATAGAAGAAAAATTCCTAGAAATTTCTTAGCTTCTGGAATAAAATATAGAGTCATGGTAAGGAACTACTTCTGTGAAGTGGGAGGCTTCAAGAATTGGAGGCACTTGGAGGTGGATAGAAAGGATTTAAAAATGGAAATGGAAATACTAAACGAATTCCTTGATAATCAACTTACCTATAATCAAAGAGAACAAGACATACTAATTTGGGACAAAGAAGAAATAGGCATCTATTCTATAAAATTAGCTTATTCTCATTTTTTTGAAGAAGAGGAGCATTCTGAATATATCTTGGGAAAGATATGGAATAAAAATGTCATTCTTAAAGTAAATATATTAAGCTGGATAACCTTGATCAACAATATTTAGATGGTTGATAACCTATAAAAAGGGGTTTTCACATGTTTAATAGATGTGTTTTATGTAAAAATTAAATTGAGACGTTAAATCATCTCTTTTTTGGATCCCCATTATCTTTTTAGGTCATAACCTTTATCTTAGACTTATTCTTGGTTTTTTCGGTTAGCCCGCAGGAGGTCAAAAATTATTGGCTTTAATGGTAATGCAAGTTTTGAATCCAAGGCATAAAAAATATGTGGATACTTAGACTTGGGCAATTTTTTGGTGGTAGGTGTGGAAGGAAAGGAATAGGAGGATATTCAATGGAAAAAGTATTCCCTCACTACAAATAACAAAAACATACATCCAAGCTATCAGAAACACTTTTTCTATTTTAAAAAATAAGGAGGTGGAAATTTTGGAATGGAAAACTCATATCACGAGAAGTTGGGGTGTCCTCAATGCTGAAATGAAAAAAAAGAAATCCAATAGAATGGTTGAGATTGATAAGAACCTCAAAAGGATTTGTAACAATAAACTTTGACGATGTAGTGAAAGGGAATCCATGGAAAGCAATAGGTGGCAGAGGGTTTTGGGAATCCAACGGTAAGTTTTCACTTTCTTATTTATTTAATCTAGGAACCAAAACTAATCAGGAGGCGGAAGCTGCTTCTATGTATTGGGGGTGAGGTTAGCTAAGGAGAGAGGTTTTAGAACCTTAATTTTCAAAGGAGATGCTCAAAATATAATATATAGTATGAATGGAAGTAATAGATTTTCTATTACAATAGAATATTTTATTACTAGTAAGAAGAATAGACTCACATTATTTAGCTCCATTACATTGTAAGAAATTTATCATGAAGACAATGGAACAACTGACAAATTTACTAACATGGGAGTGATAACAACAGATTTGAACATTGGGTGACTTATTCAACTTAGATGAACAAACCATTATTCTTCTTGAGGGGGATACTAATCCCTAACATGAATATTCATATTAGGATCATGAGTTGGTGTAATTATGAAATGGAAAAAAGAAATGAAGTCACATCTATAAGGGTCAGTAGTGGTAAAAAGGAGGAGAGATGTATAATTATTATAACTAATTCTAGACAAGTCAAAGATTTGGATGTTCATAACAATGAGGATTTGAAGAGTGGGAATGATATTTTCATAAGTGGAGGTAATATCATTTTTAGGAAGAAGAGCATTGGGTGGATTTTGGATTTCAAGAATTACCTGGGTTTTCTCCTTCTGTTTTTATACATAATGCAAAGAAGTGGTAGAGTTAATTCTATAAGTACAAAAATGGGAGGCGATTTAGTGTGGGTGGAGTGTACTACTCTGTTAGACATTAGAGAGGAAGTGTTAGAGAACTTAGAGAGAGATGGTTTAATAATTTTTTTCAAAATATTAAATGGCCATGATGAATAACTAAATCTCTAGATAGCTAATTCATGGAATGATGGGTGGGTTTTTTTGAACATCTTTTCCTTAACCATTTCTCTCGAATTGATTGCAAAAATGACATGGTTTTCAATGGAGGGAAGATGTGTCTTTAAACCGAAGACTGATTGTAGCTTGGAGGTGCACAATGTCTTACAAGGTAAGGAGATTCTAAAGCATCATATTAATGGCTATGATAGAGAATCTCTACCCCCTCAATATGATGAAATATTTATGTTTTTTATGTCATACATAACCGTAGAAGTTAGGTTTAAGGTTGTGTATGGCTATCATTTCTTTGCTTAACCATATCATGAATGGAAGGCTTTATTATTTTCCATATTTTTTGTACAAATCTTTTGTGAAGTCTATTGAAATGGTCAGAAAAGGGATTTTTAAATTTCCTTTGCACCAAGGGCTTATTAAGACCTTGGTTAATACTGGAATCCCTAAGACGGGTAGGATTGAGAAATTTGGTGTAAAGGGAAGAGCCCTAGGAAGGAGGAAGAAGTTAAAATATTTGGAAAGAGAACTAGATCGTCCTTGGAGAGGAAGAACCCTAAGAAGGAAATAATATTGGAAGTCTATTGGAAGGGAAATAGGAGAAAATTTAAATCAGATCGAGGTAAAAGGAGAAGCAAACTGAGGAGAATGAATAGGATGACAATTACAAAAATTTATAGAAGGATAAAAATGATACTGTTTTGAAATAGGAGGAAAAACACAAGGAAAGTCACCCCAAAATGATGGAGATGGAAGAGATATCTGAAAGACACACTCAGAGAATGGAGGAATTAATTTCCATTCTTAAGGAACTAAATGTTGAACAAAAATATGTTTTTACTGCTCAGGACTATGTGGTCAAGTCCAATCTCTTCTTGAAGGATTTTTAAAAACTATAGGCTCAATACTAATATAAATAGGCACAAGATAAGAATGGTCACCATTGAACTTAGGAAGGTATAAGATAAGTTTTAAATAATCACCTCCATTATGGTCAATAAGATGCTACAAAATGCAAATGAAAGATGCATGGCTATTGAAAAGGAGGTGCTAAAAATGAAGGAGAATTTGATGCATATAAAAAAACTACATATTTTTTTAATGAAGAGTATGATTCAACATTTGAACATGATGGGAGAGATGATTCATGCAATGCACAAGGCTAAGCATTTGGAAAAATAAGGATTCATGCAAAATAATGAGATGATAGAACAAGATTATGAAAAATGGAGGGTGATAATTGCAGAAATGGTCAAAGAATGGAATGATTGCATGCACTATGTGGGAGAAATATTTAAGTATTAAAAATATTTTTTAACTATGTCATATGATGGGGAAGTGTTCCCTTTATGTGATTTGATGTTAGTTTTTCTTCTTAGACATTGGATGTTGTTAGTTTGGTCTATTTTTCTGTTATTTGGTTCATGGTAGTGTTTGAGCTGGTTGTAATGGGTATACCCTTGACCTTGTTCTTAATGTTTGAACTTTCTTATTTATATGGGATAGGGTCCCCTTAATCCTCCTTTACAGCTAATATAAACAAATTACTTTGATTTATTTAAAGTGGTGGTCCATTAATATAGTGGAGGAACCATATTTATACATAACTATCAATAATCCTGACTTTGTGTTTTCTAGACTCGCACCAACTTACAATAATTATGAATATTATTCATATCATAATTTACAATTTTTTATCATTTCAAAAATATTATAGTGGGATTTTATTTCTTATTTGTATTCTCTTTTTAATTATTTATTTTAAATAATTATACCTAAAGAAATAATTTTACGGAGAGATAAAAAATATTATAATAGAAGTAGGAACACATCATGATTATATATAGCAAACACATAATCTATACATGGTTTTGGCTCATAGTGAAAAGATGCATCTATGATTAAGGGTCCCAATTAAAAGATTAAATTATGATTATGGGTCCTAGTGAAAGGACACCTTATCTAAATTGCACCAAAATAGTTTGAAGGTGGAAAGTAACTCTTATTATGAAATAAAAACAAGAAATTACTCTAATATTAGAAAGATTTTGGTTCTACCACTCAATACACATATGTGATCACCAAAGAATGTAGTTATAGTTATAGATCCTAATAGAATAATTACTTAGACCATGCGTAATTTACAAAATTATGTAATAGAATAAAACTAATACACTATTTAATGTTTTGCATACAACACTTTGCCAACACTAGGTAGCTTGAGACATTGGCAAGTGCATGGAGATGGGGGACAAAAAATGGGCATTTTTTATTTAAAGCGAAACACGAACCTGTTTTGGGAAAGTGCAATCATGTTTTGAATTATTAGGACTAGTAATTACCAATCCTAAAACATGATCTTGTTATAATGAGCTCATTTTCTAACATTGTCACACTACAACATGCTCGCATTATTACGCGAGTGTACTATAACACGCTCACAATCTTGTTAGTAATATTTTATATGTGCATTTGGTAGGGATATATTTACAAAAATGTGTAAGTATAACTTTGTTCATTTATTAATATTTATACTTTAATATTATTTACGACTTTAAATTTATTTAGTAAATATAAGAAATTAGGGTCCCTGTGCATCTTATGGAACTAGTCTCACAACTCCAAAAGTCACAATTTAGAAGATAGCTTTTCATATTCTACTATGGTGAGTATATAGGTATTTATTCAGCATTTCAGCATTCATTCTAAAGATTTGGAGTTCAAATTCTATAATCAATATCTATTTTGGGAAATAATATAGTCATTTTTTAGGTTTTGTGACCTTCTTAATTGGTTTAATGATGTGTTCTCATCTAAAATATATAGGAAAAAAATTTGAAACTTTGATAATGATAAATAAACCTATTATTGAAAATTATGTTTCCCTATCATTGTTACAAATCTTATCCTGGACTTAGAGGAAAATATTACAAAGTTTTTCAAGTTTGATTCAATGTGTAGGGATGATTACCCATGATGTGTAATGAAATTACTTATATAATTCAGATTAAGAGCAACAGTAGAGAACCAAATAACATAATATTTCAGAATAATGATCTCAATATGCAATTAGAATAGCTTTTCCACTTCGAGGGCAAAACCTCCAAACCATATAACAAGACTCAAATGCTCAAATGATAATGAAATACTACCTATAATCCCCTATATATACTATTCATATGCTATGACCATCACCAAGGCCGACCTATTAAGCATGAGAAAGTATAAATGATATAATAAAATGATATGGTAAGCCACAAGTCGACTACTCATATCCTAATACAAGCAATAGGTTAAGGGCGTAACATGCCCTTCCCCTTCAAACCAATGTTGTCCTCAACATTGAATAATCTTGGATGTTGCTGTAGAAAACCTTCATCCTCCCAGGTGGCATCTTCTATGCTTAGATTCTTCCACTTGATCAGATATTCCTTAATGTCTCTAGTTCTCAGCCTCTTAGTATGTGTTTGCAGAATCTTCTTTGGCTCCAAAATGATTCTTCCTTCCTTGTCAAGTTCTGGTAACTCTTTCTGGGCTTCAAATTTCTGTCCAATAACCTTCTTCATGCATGAAACATGGAATACTGGGTGTATGTGTGAAGATGGAGGCAACTCTAGTTTATAAGAAACACTACCAATTTTCTGTAGAACCTGATAAGGGCCATAATATTTAGGATCAAGTTTGTTTTCCTTTTTTTGTTGCTTTAGGGACATCTGTTTGTAAGGTTGGAGACATACAAAAACCCAGTCACCAATTTCAAAATGTATTTCACTACGGTGTTGATCTGCTTGTTGTTTCATCCTGTTTTGTGCTAATGCTGAATTCTTCTTCAAACTAGCCAAAACCTGTTGTTGATGTTGAATGTGTTCCTCAACATATCTAACCTTAGTTTGTACTCTCAAGGAGGAAGTGATAGAAGGTGGATGGTAACCATATAATGCTAAAAATGGGGTCATTTAAGAAGAGGTATGAAAAGATGTGTTATACCACCATTCTGCCAGTGGTAGCCATTTAATCCACCTTTCTTGCTTATCTGATACAAAACAACGTAAATACCCCTATAAGCATTTGTTGACCACTTCTGTTTTCCCATCAGTTTGAGGATGATAAGATGAATTGTGAGCTAGCTGAGTACCCAAACATGAAAATAATTCTGTCCAAAAATTACCTGTGAAAATAGGATCCCGATCACTCATAATTATCTTTGGGGTTCCATGTAGCCTTTGAACTGTCTCCAAAAAAATAGCCGCGACTGTACTGGTTGAAAATGGATGTGATAGGGCACAAAAATGGGCATATATTGTGAGCCTATCCACAATCATGAAAATAGCATTCTTACCCTTGAACAAGGCAATTCGGTGATGAAATCCATGGAGACCTCCTCCCATCTTTGGCTAGGAATTGGTAAGGGTTGCAACAGACCTGGTGTCTTAATTGTTTCCCCTTTGTTCTGTTGGCACACTAAACACTCTGATACAAAATTTTTTACATCCCCCTTGAGTCCTTCCCAAAAGAATTCTCTTTTTATTCTATGATATGTCTTCAAAAACCCAGAGTGTCCTCCAACAGGTGAGGCATATAGCTCTACAAGAATCTTATGCTTCAACTTAGAATCTTTACTCAAGTATAACCTATCCTTGTACCATAGGGAATTACCTTTCCACTCAAATTTTGTTAGATGTCATAGATCCTTGCTTGATATTCTGTATTAGAGATTGTGTATCATTATCTTGATTCCATTCCAATCTTACTTCCTCCACCCAATCGGCTGTCAACATGGACATTCCACATAGTAAGGCATCCGTGCATGTATCCCTTCTAGACAACGCATCAGCTACTACATTTTCTTTACCCTTTTTGTATATGATTTCAAAATCATAACCCAACATTTTTGTTACCCACTTTTGTTGTTCCTCAGATGATAACCTTTGCTACAAAAAGTATTTGAGACTATCGTGATCAGTTTTTACCTTGAAGTGTCTACCCATGAGATATGGCCTCCATTGCTTGACTGCATGAAGAATAGCCATCATTTCTTTCTCATAGACAAGTTTGAGTAGATCTTTTCCTTTGAATTGATGACTCTCAAATGCAATTGGTCTTCTTTCCTACATTAGAAATACTCCCAATCCTGATCTTGAAGCGTCAAATTCAAAAATGAAGGTTTTTGAGAAGTTGGGAGTAGCCAAAATTGGGGTGCTACACATGGCTTCCTTCAACTGCTCAAAGGATTTAGTGGCTACGTCTATCTAATGGAAGGCATCCTTCTTTAGCAATGCAGTGAGTGGGGTTGTTATTCTACCATATCCCCGCACAAATCTTCTGTAGTACCCTATTAGTCCTAGGGAACCCACACAGATTTTTGAGATTTTTGGGCCTTGGCCATTCCACCATAGCTTTGATCTTCTAAGGATCAACTTTAACACCTTCATGGGATACAATATGACTCAAATACTCTACCTCTTGTACACCAAAAATAACATTTGGATGGCTTTGCATACATAGTATGTTTCTCCAAAACTTCCAACACGTTATTTACATGTTGTAAGTGTTCTTCCCATGTCTTATTGTAAATCAATATGTCATCAAAGAAAACTAATACAAATTTCCTTTAAAAAGGCCTAAAAATAGTGTTCATCAAGCTTTGAAAGGTTGAGGGCGCATTTGTAAGACCAAAATGCATTACCAAAAACTCATAATGGCCCTCATGAGTCCTAAAAGTTTGTTTTATGAACATCTTCCTCTTTTATCCTAATTTGATGGTACCCCGAACAAAGATCTAATTTTGTGAAATAAACAGAACCATGCAATTCATCAAGTAAATCATCAATTATTGGAATAGGAAACTTATCTTTGATGGTGTACTTTTTGAGTTCTTGGTAATCTGGACACATCCTCCATGTTTCATCCTTTTTACGTACCATGACCACTAGTGAAGAATATGCACTGTGGCTATGCCTGATGATACCTTCCTTCAACATTTCCTCCACCATTTTTTCGATCTCACTTTTCTGGGAATATGGGTATCTGTATGGTCTGATGTTAGGTATTTGGCTCCCTGGAATCAACTGAATGGCATGATCATGATCCCTAATTGGTGGTAGTCCCTTTGGAATTGCATCAAAAAAAGATGAGTAAGCATCCACAATCTTCTGAAGATCGGGGTGGCATTGAAGACTCTGTATTTTTTACTTCTATGGAAAATAGCTTTGCTATAAATCCATACACTCCTTTTCTGAGAACATTCTATATTTGATGAGAGCTAATAATCTATGGAGACTTAGCTACCATCCCATTCAATTGTATTTTCCTTCCATCTGAATGAAATCGCATGAACAATTCCTGGAAATTCATCTCAATAGTACCTAAGGTTGTGAGCCTTTGGAACCCCAAAACAATATATGCCCCCTCCCATAGAAATAGCAAACATAGGTGAGTCTAACATGTAGTCTCCCATGGAAATATTGATACTATGGAACTTTCCTGTGCACTTGACTGTCCCACCATCCGCAATCATAACTTGCATTTATGGAGCTGGGTAAATAAAACAATTGAGGCTAGGTAGCTAACTCTACTATTTATGAAGTTACGAGTACTCCCTGAGTCAATCAACACCGTCACCTTTTGTTTTTTAAGATAGCCAATAACCTTGAGTGTTTGAGGAGTACTAATACCTGACAATGCATGACAAGAAATTGTAGGTTGGTGATCCTCTACTTCATCTTCTACTGGTTCCTCAGCCTCTCCTAAAATTTCAGCTTCCTCATCATCCTCATTATCTCCATCAATATAGAACAACTTCTTCTCAGCACATTTATGTCCTGGTCCATATTTACTATCACAGTTAAAAAATAATCCTTTTGCTCTCTTTTCTTCCATTTGTTCAGGAGTCAGTCTAATTGGCCTAGCAAATGAAGGGGAAGAGATACTACGGTCTCTGGTGTTACTGAAAGGTGGCCTCTCTACTACAAAGAATTTTTTCCTCTACACGACATGCCATGATAATAGAATCAGATAGCTTGATTGGATTAAACATTCGTACCTCATGCTCGATGTGGGTCCTTAAGACCCCTAAGAAACAAGTCATTCAGATTCTCTTCTGGAATATTCTCCACCCTTAAGGATAGGTTTTGGAATTGATGCACATAATATTTGACTGATCCTATTTTCTGTAACTTTACTAATTGACTAAAGTAGTTCTCTGAAACACTGGAACTATAGTGTAATTGCAACTCCTCAGATAAAAACTGTCCAAGTGACACCTAGACCATTCTTCTACCTCTGAGCACATAACCAACAATACCAAACAAATTGGTCAGGTTCAAGATATAGGGATGCC
The DNA here is from genome assembly GCA_019776745.2 of Taxus chinensis. NCBI lineage: Eukaryota > Viridiplantae > Streptophyta > Pinopsida > Cupressales > Taxaceae > Taxus > Taxus chinensis. The sequence goes on along the minus strand of CM034154.1, from coordinate 605,703,720 downwards.
CAATGTCACCTTTTTTCTTGATGATGTTTGATTTAACTCAAAGAAGTTCTCCATTTGATTTATCTAATTCAGGGGATCCTTACCATCAAATTTGCACATATCCACTTTCGGTATCATGTTCCGTGGTTACGAATAAGTTTGATTCTTATGGGATTGGAAAAGTGATCCCATATGGTTAGTTTGTCCATGATTTTGAACTGAAGGTCCTCCTTGGTTGATGTGGGCCAGATTTGGGCCATACTGGTTACCCTTTACATGTTGCATGATATCATCCAACCGATGATTGATTTGGGCTATGTCTCCTTTAAAGGCCATCTCAGATTGTACAATTCGCAACTCGTACTCCAGTTGGCAAACCTTATGATCAACTGAGGGTAAACCCTAGTGCTGAGGAATCTGTATTTACCCCTTCTGATCTCCATCTCTTCAATCACTACCCCGCTCTTTATCTGGGGTTTTTACCCAGAGTAACAGGATTCTTTTTTGCTCTTGTGGAAGGCCCCGCCATGATGTTAAATCTTAGGGTTTAGGGTTTCGATACAATTTCGGCCAAACAGGAAAAAAAACAAAGAAGATACTAATACCATTTTTTTGAGAGCTTTCTGAAACTGTAAAGAACTTAAAATTTTTCCACAATTTGCACCCTAGGGAGTGATTTTATGAAAAACCCTAAAGTTTTAATAACTTTTGTAAAATAAATCAAAAAATTCTGAAATTTTCAGGGAACCTTACTTGAAATGCTTCTCAACTCTCGTAAACATATCTCCCACCAATTCGCTCTGGTTCGCAATATTTGGTGGAAACAAAAAAATAGGGTTTTTTGCCCTAATTTCGGCCTGGATCCCAGCTCTGATACCACTTGTAATGAAATTACTTGTATAATTCAGATTAAGAGAAATAGTAGAGAACCAAATAACACAATATTTCAGAATAATGATCTCAATATGCAATGTAGAATAGCTTCGCCACTTCGAGGGGGCAACCTCTAAACCATATAACAAGACTCAAATGCTCAAATGATAATGAAATACTACCTATAATCCCCTATAATATACTATTCATATGCTATGGCCATCACCAAGGCCGACCTATTAAGCATGAGAAATTATAAATGATATAATAAAATGATATGGTAAGCCACAAGTCGGCTACTTATATCCTAATACAAGCAATAGGTTAAGGGTGTAGCATGATGATTGATGAGTTCATTGTGACTTATTGAAATACTACTTCCTCTAGAGGCCTAAGAAGGCCATTTTTGGCCAATTTGAAGATAATAAACATCCTTTGAGAGTGTTCATGGAAAATCCAAAGCATCTAATGGTGATGTTGGAAATTATTTAAGTTTCCTAAGGCATTTCAGAAAATTTCAGTAAAGAAAATTTTATATCGGGAAAAATTTTACAAGATTAGGTCGTCTTGGTGTTGGGAATGAATGTCATAATGGTGAAAGATAAAACATTTAGATGATTTTGAGAGCTCTAGAAGGATTTTAGAGAAAAAAAATTAATGGATTAAATATTTAACATGATTATGAAAATGAATCTTATCAATTTTCCATTCGAGGATGGTGAATGTTTGAGTATGAAAGTACTCAAGTCTTTTGAGGATGATACCACTCATGAAGAAAAAATGGTGATATTCAATGAGGTTTGGGAATGTGATTTCCAATTTTCAAACCATATCCTTGAGACCTAATGTGAATACTTTCCAAATGAGTATGAATGTCAGTATTATATGCAATGGAAAGTTGCACAAGCTATGGAATGAGGCTAAAGAACCTCAAATATTTGCTGTACTCATCCATGCACCATGAGATAACATATAAACAAGAAACTATCTATGCATATATATATTTGAAACAAATATTCAAACCCTAGCATATATTACTACTCTCTACTCCATAAAAACTTAATAATAATGAACTTAGATTCTAAGCAATCAAATTAGATGTGTTGTTTGCTTCAATGGAGGTGAAAATTCTATCTAAAATGGCTACAAGACCAAGTTAGATACCCTCCTACTAACCTACTATGAAGTTACGGATGTGAGATGGAAGAGCTTCAACAATGGAGGATAGCCAAGATCAAATGCTTATTAGCTTAGCTAATGCAAATGAGGTCTAATCCCAATATCTCCAAATGTGAGAGAGATTTGTTATGAAAACAAGGTGTAAGGTTGAGAGGGAGGGGTGACCCTTCTATTTATAGTTTTTCCAAATGGAAGAGTTTGGAATTTGGGTGCATGTGGGACTAAATCTCAAAAATCACTTTAGGATTAGATTAGGATAAACATGCTTTAGGCTTAGTTAAGCTTGGTTTAGGCTAGTTAACTAGGATTTAGGCTAGTTAAACTTTGATTAGCAAGTGATTAGAGACTCAGTGAGAGTTGGGAGGGGTCTGAATAACCAATTGTGACTGATAGATAGCCTACGAATACAATATAAGTGGTCTAGAGAGAACTAGAGAGGTTATGAATGGTCAAAATGAGGAATTTTTAGCTAATAAGAGAGATATTAGTCAAATAATTTGATTATAGGAGGAATACGTAACCAAGAAGGGTGTCATAAATGGGCATCTGAGAATGGAGTGAAGAAGGGTTGATCAACGAAGTTTTGTCAATTTGAATGAATGGGAGGAAATGCTAGGTGTAAGCATATTTTAGGTGTCGACATTTTCCCCCTCTTCTGAGGTGGCATAAGTGACATCATTTCAAAGAAAGTAGACAAGCATAGACAAGTAGAAAATTTTGAAGGGATAGAAGAAAAAAATGAGTAGAATGGAGGATGCCCCCTCGATTGTCGATGGGGTGATAGAAAGAGGTTGATCGACAATCGATAAATATGATAAGAAAGAGAACAAGAAGAAAAAATAGTGTGGAAGAAGAGGAAAGGGGATATAAAAGAAAAAGGAGGTGTGAGGAAGGGGGAATGATTCTAACATCCATCCAGTGCCTTTTAAACAACTTAATTTTTTCATAATATTACTAGAGATCCTCATCATTGGTTCTTATTAAAAAGAATGAACAAAAGTGTTGTATGACATGAAAAGCCATATACGAACAAATGTCCATTGCTAAAATCATGAACTCCCATGCAACATACAAAATGCAATGCAATACAAGAAAGTAAAATATTCCTAACTCCATGCAACATATATAATGCAATACAATATGAGAAAGTAAACAAGCTAAACTTAACAGAAAAATATAGATGCAATGTTTTTGTTATCAAGATTTAGTTCCAACCTGTGCGAATTAACAAAAAGGAGGTTAATGATGGTGCCCCAAGCAAGGATACAAGTAAGGGGGAAAATGAAGGACACTTTGGTCTGATGAAAAAAGCAATGTGCACTACGAAATAAGTACCAGACAACTCATTATACCCTAGAGTAAAAGATGAAGTAAGCCAACTTAGCTTATCTTGATGGAGGGTAGATCAAAATGATCCACGAGTCATGTACATCGAATAAGTGAGAACCAAAGAGATGACGTTTTGTAGGATGATTTTCAATTTTTAGAAGTTTTCTTGAAACGTATTTGAATGTTTTGATTTTCTAACATATTTGAATGTTTTGATTTTGAAAGTTTTCTGAAATCTATGTACAGGAAGACGAGGAAGCATAGATGACCCTAGCCGTAGATGGGATGTACAAGGGCATAAGGCCATGTGTGTAACGATAAAGGTGAAGATGTGAAAAATGCCCCAGCGATTAGGTGGGATTATTCAAAGGAAAAATCTTCACAGGTAGAAATGGGACCTAAGGAAATTATGGATAGGTTCAACATGATGGTGAACATAAACCACTGAAGTTTTGGGAAGAAGCAAGGATGCCCGCAAGCGTAAGTTGGCCTTAAAGCACATGATACAAAGGAAAGAGGAGATTGCTTTTGTGAAAGGGGACAAATGTGTTTGAAAACGTGGGAAAAAATTAATCCTATACACATGGATGTTCTGAATGAAGTAGAAGAACGATGTGAATGATATGAATGTAGCTTAGAATCCTCGCGATGAAGCGGTGATTAGCCAAAGGCACAAATCATGAGATGAGATATGGACTAAAGTAAGATTCTGAACAATGTCTAAAAAAAGACACTTGGTAACATACTAATCTTGCCTAATCATAAAGATCCAGTGTGTGCACGTGGAATTTATTTATCTCTTAAAGGGGAAAGATTTAATAGACAATAAGTGAAGACACTGCAAGCCAATGTACAGGAATGATTTATTTTGATAGATGATAAGTGATTTTGTGAATGAAGGGTGGAAGGATAGCCATACATTACTCTGCTACCAGCCACGCATCCATAGCCCTGACATGGAGATTTATTTTATTCTAATCACAAAATTACTCTACTACCTGTCAGGTGTCCATAGCCCAGATAGATATTATTGGAAATACCTCAAGAGAGAGTTATTTAACAATTTACTCTTGCTCTGTAGCTTTTAGCTTTTGATTTTTGATTGATTTTGATCTCTTTTTGCTTTCTGAAAACTTATTTCAGCTCTATTGTTTGACAAGGGGTTAAGAATGACTAATGGATTGATGGAAGGAGGTGGAAGTGATTGTGATGACGACATTAGCTAGTGTCAACAAATATGTCTAAAAGATCTTCACAAAAAGTATTCTTAGATTTTGAATGTGATAGGATCTCTAAGTGGTCATTCGTTCTTTAATTTACCAAGGTGATAATAGACCAGGGTCAAATGGATACCATAAAGATAAATGTCACAAAATGAGTGGTGAATAGGCTAACCAAAATATCACCAAAGGGATGAAAATGGTAGGAAGACTTATAAAAGAATGATAAGAAAGGGAAGAAAGAAACATCCATGTGTACGACAATACCTAATTACAATGTTTGATCTTTTTACCTTTGATTTTTTTTAATTTTTCCTCAATGTTTTTTGTATTTTTGATATATTATATTTTCTGATTTACGATTTTTGGGATAACTTTTAAGATGAATGTTGGGACCAACAAAGTCACTCTGTGTGATAGGATCCAACAACAATGTTTATAATTTCTTTGATGAGGGAGACTATGAGTGCATTTTCTTATCAAGAGTGATATTATCTCCAATCTCAATGATTGTAGGTGAGATCATATTTGTTAAGTGGTTATGACTTATCTTTCAACATGGATTTTGTATGTGGGATTTTGAGTTCCCTATCCATAGGTTTTCGTACTTTTTTCCATGCCTGACATTTGCATGGGTGTGCATTATTGAATCACATTTGATTTTTTATACCTTGTGAATGTTGGATTTTCTTGGAAACTTTAGAGATCTTAGAATTTTTTATCTTAGCTTGATGAATGAAACTGTTTGGTGTTTCCTAAAAGCAAATGCATGGTTTTGTTGATCTCAAGAAGTGGGAGAAGAAAGTGGATGTTTGGGATTGATGATACTGAATGTTAGGAATGATGATGGGCTTACCACTGTTGTCAACAGAAGGATGATATGACAGAAGAAGAATATGGTCCAAGAATTGAAGAGGATGGGCTACTGGGAGGTGAGCCACAAATAGAAGATGAAGGAATGCTAGGATATGGCCCCAAGATGGAAGAAAATGGGCTACTAGGAGGTGTGCCATAGATAGAAGATGAAGGGCTACTAGGATGTGGCCCAAATATAGAAGAAAATGGGCTACCAGGAGGTGTCCCATAGATGGAAGATGATGGGATACCTGGAGGTGTCCCATAAATAGAAGATGGAGGGCTACTAGGATGTGGACCAAGTATAGAAGATAATGAGCTACCAGGAGGTGTCTCATAGATAGAAGATGAAGGACTACCCGGAGGTGTCCCGTAGATGGAAGACGAAGGACTACTAGGGTATGGCCCAAGTATAGAATGTGATGAGCTACCAGGGTGTAGCCCAAGTATAAAATATGAGGGGCTACTGACGTGGCCCAAAAATAGAGGATAATGGGCTACTTGGAGGTGACCCATAAATAGAAGATGGAGGGCTACTAGGAGGTGACCCACATCTACTATGAGGTGACCTAAGTCAAGATTGTGATTGAGGAATTATGATATGTAAAGAATGATGGGGTGATGAGAAGATAGGCCAGGGATTAATGAAAGACCCAAGAGTTTCTCCATGTAATGGGGAATGTGAAGATGTAAGAATAAGAGGAGGATCAAGTTTGATGATCTTAGGATCTTCCTCTATTTTCTGACAAAAGGAATCAACTTCTTCCCTACAATACACAAATGCATCAAGGTCAAAAGAGAATCCTTGCTCATGGTCCTATAGATAAATGTTATCGTGTAGCCCCATCAATTCTTCAATTGCTTTTTCATTCAAAAATAAATCGATCAGTATGGGTCGTTATTGGTCAATGATAGTAGGTTGATTAAAAGAAAGAGGTTCAACAAGTGTGGAAGATTTAGAAGATGTTTGATGATATAGATGAGGGTAAGGTTTGACATTATTTCTCCCACAAAGGTATTGGATAATACTTTGAAAAGATAATTTATCACATTGTTTCTTGCTAATTGTTTGGTGTGGACACAAACATCAGTCTTTAGAAAATTGATAAGGATATGGTAAGATATAGTTGAAAGGGTTCAAGGGCCAAAGATGGATTGAATTTTGATTGATAGAAGAAGATGACTCAAGAGACAAAGTTAATTTGGATTTGGACGTCTCACGAGTTGAAGAAGATGTGGATTTAAAATAGCTTGGTATTGGTTTGCCTATAAGATGACATAGTGCAGGTATACAAAGAGGATCTTGTAGCCAATCATTGGATTGCAATGTAGGGGTTAACTTGGATGATTGATTAGAGGAATTTTAAGTCACATGAATCTTCAAAGGAGGAAGATGTTATTGAGGTGACTGATAAAAGGGGTCTTGTGGAGAAAGGGAGGACCGCGACTTAGGAGTCAAATTAGAGGAATGATGGGGAGAATTTATGGTGACACAAATCCTAAAAGGAGGAAAAATTTGTTTAGGTGACTGATTATTCCTTGGAAGAAAATCAATCAGATGAGGCTCATAAGACTGAGGGGAATCTGATGTTAGAGTAGGTATTTACCTTAGCTCATGTTCACCTAGGTACATTATTTAACTTTATTGTATTTATCCTCACCCACTTATGTGTGTGGATATTTATTTTTATTTATTTAGATATTGTCTAGTTGTTAGGTATAGTTCTTTCCTTGAAATCTATGGTATTGACTAGTTATGTCCTAGATCTATGGTATTGACTAGATCCTCGATGTCTAGTTCTCTCATAAATCTATGGACTTGACTAGTTCTTTGATGACTAGTTCTTTCCATGATTTATGGCTTGATCTACGACTTTGACTGGTTCTTAGATTGTTATTCCTTACCTATATAAGCAAGGTCCATTCACATTGTATTTCATTGAGTTCCATAATAATATATGATATTGCTGCTCATTTGTTTGCAAAGGTTTATGTAAAGTTATTCTGGCAAATTGCTTTCATCTTATTGATCATGATGTTTGATTAGCATCTGTGTTCTTGGTTTGGCACGATCTAGTTATTGTTCTTTTTATGGTATCAACCCATTGAAATCCTTAGCCCCTGGTCATATGGTATGGTCATGTGAGGGCTTAAAGCTTTTGATTCCCTAGTAGGTGCTTAACTCTAGCCCCCTTTCATTTTATTTGTGTGGTGAAGGCAAGAGCATTTTATTCTATTTTAGTAGAGCATATTATTGAAAAACTTGTATCTTTTGATCGGTAACTCCGTTTTGAGTGCCATTTTTTGTATAAGTACATGTTTTTTATGTTCTTTTCATTGGAAATATTTATTTTCAGAATCACACTATAATTATAAAGTGTCATATTGTAACACACAATCATTATAAAGTGCCAAAATCTAGGGGGGCTCTTGTTGCATTGTTTGGGGGTCTTGTTGCATTGCTTGGTTCTTGCATTTCTTTTGGTGATTTTTTGAGGATGGCATCTTTATCTAATTTTGCATTAGATCATGTTGAGCCATTAACAACACATAATTACCACACATGGAAACCAAGAATGGAAACAATAATTAAGCAAAAAGGATTATGGGCTTTAACTTCTTCAGAATAACCAGTGTTCACTAGAGAATATGAGAAATTTCAGTACCAATGCAAATTTGATGAGTGTATGGGTTTGATAGGGAACTTATGTAAGTAACAATCTTTTGTTTCATGTGGAAAAGTGTAACTCTCCTTTCAAAATATGGGAGAAATTGGAGGATTTATTTGGTAAGGTTGATCATATGAGAGCCATGCAACTTGAAATTGAGATTACCTCTCTTTATCCTGAAGATTTTCCAACAATTATAGACTATCTTACCAAGTTCAATCATTTGCTGACACAGTTGAAGGGGAGTGGAAGAGATAAGAAAGATGAAGAGTGTGTTTACTTGATTCTATCCAAGTTGAGAGGACCATTCCAAATTTTTTCTTTTACCTTTTTCTCTAGCATGGATGCCTTAGGTGACACATTCAAAATGCCTAACTTAGAAACATTTTGTGAAAGACTTACTAGGGAAGAATCCAAATTGTCTCACCTTGAGTCTTCCACCTCTTAAAACGCATTAGTTGCATCTAATCCCAAGGGCAAGGGAAAACCAAATAGTAAAACCAAATCCACACCTTCTCCATCTCAAAATGCTCCCAAACCCAAATAAAACAACTCAAAACCCAAGGATTCTTCTAAATCCAAGAATAAGTCTAGTCATTCATGCTCTTTTTGTGGGGGTAGTAATCATAAAGAACATAGGTGTTATAAGTGAATGCAAGCGTTAGAGGATGCAGTCAAGAAACACAAAGTTTCTATCTCCACTCCACCTCCTAATCAACATGGAAAAGCACTTAATGTTGTTGGAAGATCTCAGTCACAACTTGCAGACAATTGGGTTATAGATTTTGGTGCCTCTCATCACATGACTTCTTCCAAAGAATCTTTTGTTTCTCTAGGTTTGAGTTCTACTTCCAAAATTAAGGTTGGAGATTCTTCCTTTCTTTTTGTTGAGGGAAAAGGTGATATACAACTTGATGGTGGCAGTATCCAAGATGCACTATATGTTCCTAACATCACTACAAATTTGCTTTCTGTATATCAAATTTGTCATTATGGTAAAGGAAAAATAGTGACTTTTACACCACATGGAGCAGAAGTACGAACTTTGTTGGAGCCTCATTCACTGGTTGCTGAGGGTATTGTTGATCATAGTTCTAGACTATATCACTTTGAGGGTTTTGATGACACTTCTTCTATAGGGTTAGGATTGGTTTCTCATGTTTTTTGGTTCAGAGAGTAAGCTTTGGCATGAAAGATTTGGACATCTCAATTACAAATATCTAAAGGAGTTGAGCACTCATGGTATGGTAGATGGTCTTCCTAGAGTTTCTTGTCTTGAGGGAGTTTGCTCATGGTTGTGCATTAGGGAAACAACACCAAGATCCATTTCCTAAGAATTTGTCTAAGAGAGTTTCTTCACCACTTGAGCTTGTGCATAGTGACTTGATGGTTTTTGCCTAGCCCATCTTTCAATGGAGCTAAGTATGCACTTACATTTATTGATAATTTCTCAAGGCGTACTTAGGTTTATTTTCTCAAGTACAAAAGTGATGTTTTTTCACACTTCAAATTCTTCAAGGCTTTGGTCGAGAAACAATCTTCTAGTTGCATAAAGAACCTTTGTACTGATAATGGGGGGGAGTACTTCAACAATGAGTTTTCTGAATTTTTGGCAACTCAAGGCATTATTCACCAACATTTTGTTCCTCATACTCCACAACAGAATGGATTAGCAGAAAGGAAGAATAGAACTTTGAAGGAAATGGCTAACTGTATGATGCATTCTAGAAATATACCTCCTATCTATTGGGTAGAAGCAGTTAATTGTGCTAACTACATTTAGAATCACACACCACACAGAGCACTTGAGCATTTGACTCCAGAGGAAGCTTGGTCCAACACTAAGCTAGATGTCTCATTTTTTCGAGTCTTTAGGAGCAATGCTTGGGCCTTTGTGCCAAAGAAGAAAAGGAAAGCTTTGGATAAGAAGAGTAAACCCTTGATCTTTGTAGGGTATTGTGAGGACATGAGAGCTTATCGTCTTTTAGATCCTGATACACATTGTGTTCTTTTTCGAACACATGTTCAGTTTGATGAGCGCTTCACTCCTCATGATTCTTCATCTTCTTCCATGCTTCCTTCTTCTTCTTCATCTCATCTTGAGATTCTTTCTTTGAGGAGATTGATGAGGAGGTTATAGATGTCGTTGAGGATCCTATTCCCACTGATGTTGTCACTATGCCTAAGTGGGCTCGTACTATAGTTTCTGAGGCAACACCTTTCATAGAGGATCTTCCACCCACTAGGCATCATCATGCACATTCTACAGGTTCTGGAATTTTGTGTCAGGTAGTTTCTGAGGATCCACAGTCTTTTTTCAAAGGCTCATGGGATACAGGAGTGGGATGATGCGATGATGGCAGTTGAGTATTCTTCTTTGATGAAGAATCATACTTGGGATTTGGTATCTCTTCCTAAAGGAAGAAAGATGGTTAGGTGTAAGTGGGTATACTAAACCAAATACACAGCTGATGGGTCCATTGACAAGTATAAGGCTCGTCTTGTTGCAAAGGGTTTTTCACAAGTTGAAGGTATTGATTACTCTGAGACTTTTGCACCTGTTGCCAAGATGGATTTTATACGCCTTGTACTTGCTCTTGCTGCATCACAGGGGTGGCCCGTATACCAGATGGACGTGAAGAGTGCCTTCTTACATGGAGATTTACAAGAGGAAATATACATGGAGCAGCCGGCTGGATTTGTTTAGGATTCTTCTCTTGTTTGTAGGCTCCGAAGGTCTCTCTACGGTCTCAAACAAGCCCCTCGGGCTTGGTATGAGAAGATGGATTCTTTTCTTCTATCTACTAGTTTTGTTCATTGCCACTCCGATCATATAGTGTATCTCCAGCATGTTGGTGAGGATATTGTGATACTTGTCTTGTATGTTGATGATATGTTACTTACTGGCAGCTCTTCTTCCCAATTCAGAGTATTCAAAGGGCTCTTTCTACATAGTTTGACATGACAGATCTTGGGTTATTGCATTATTTCCTTGGTTTGCAGATTTCTCAGACAGATTCAGGGATTCATTTGAGTCAGCAAAAGTACACCCATGATCTTCTTCAGGCGCTTTGATATGGCTGATTGCAAGCCAAGTCCATCTCCTTTTCAGTCTGGGGTTACTCTTACATCCACATGTACCACACCACTTTGTGATCCTACATTTTATAGGTAGTTAGTTGGGAGTCTCATGTACTTGACCCATACTCACCCTGATATTTCATTTGCAGTAGGGCTTGTATCTCGGTTTGCACATTCTCCTCATAGTAGTCATTGGCAGGCTGCTAAAAGGATTTTGCGCTATTTGCAAGGCACTTCCCACTTTGGCCTACACTACACTAGGGGTTCTACTCAGTTGGTTGGGTATACAGATTCAGATTGGGCAGGTTCTATTGATGACAAGCGTTCCACTTTTGGCTATCTTTTCTATCTTGGTTCTTCTCCAGTTGCTTGGGCATGTAAAAAGCAACAGGCTATTGCACTTTCATCTTCAGAGGCAGAGTACAGGGCAGTAGTTACAGTGAGTCAGCAAATTCTTTGGATTCACCAGTTATTGACAGAGTTTGGATTCCGACATGGATTCACCGACTGTACTTTGGTGTGACAACCAAAGTATAATTCACATTTCTCGCAACCCAGTTGAGCACCAGCAGGACCAAGCATATCGAGATACACATCCACTTCATTCGGTCAGCACATTCAGGATGGATTTCTTTGCTTAGAGTACCTTCCAACTCAACAGTAGGTTGCAAACATCTTTACAAAGCCTTTTGCATCACCTCGGTGCTACCTTGAGTTGCATGGAATGCTTGGGGTTTCGGAATTTGTTCTTGGGGGGTGTTTGTGAGAACATCTTCCTTTTCTTCTTCTTTCTCTTTCCTTATAGCAGGATTCTTTCCTTCTTTTGGTTCGATATTTCTTCATGGATATATTGTACATGAGTACCTCATCAGGTCCATAGTTTCGGGACTCATATTGTGGACATGCCACTTCTATTTTGGCCCCTATGCTTCACTTGAGGGGGGGTGTTAGAGTAGGTATTTACCTTATCTCATGTTCATCTAGGTACTCATTATTTACCTTTATTGTATTTATCCTCACCCACTTATGTGTGTGGATATTTCTTTTTATTTATTTAGATATTAGGAGATATTATCTAGTTGTTAGGTATAGTTCTTTCCTTGATCTATGGTATTGACTAGTTCTTTCCTAGTCTATGCTTCTCTCCTAGATCTCTTGATGTCTAGTTCTCTGCATAAATCTATTGATTGACTAGTTATTGATGACTAGTTCTTTCCATGATTTATGGCTTGATCTATGACCTTGACTGGTTCTTAGATTGTTATTCCTTGCCTATATAAGCAAGGCCCATTCTCATTGTATTTCATTGAGTTCCATAATAATATATGATATTGCTGCTCATTTGTTTGCAAAGGTTTTGTGTAAAGTTATTTTGGTGAATTGCTTTCATCTTATTGATCAAGTGGTGTTTGATTAGCATTCTGTGTTCTTGTCTTGGTACGATCAGGTTATCATTCCTTTTATGCACTACTTTAGGGTTCATTGCAACCACCCCCATTATTTTAGTTAAGGAATTATGCCAAAGGGATTATGTTCCAGTTGAGTGGATAGGGATGTACCCTTTGTCCAATACCTACAATACAATGTTTTGAGGATATGGTGTGTTTTTATATCTTATAGTTTGACTTAATGTGGTTCTTAAGTATGCACACCATTTGGAAACTTGCTCAAGAACATGTGTATCACCAAGGTTTGAGTTTATTTTGGTTTGACACTCTTTCTTTGACAAGTGATTTTGGTCCTACATACCAAGGTTAGTAATTTTCCAAAATGTCATATGAAAGGAGAATAAGATGTTTTTTTAGATTTCCCAGATCAACTACCTAAGACGGTAAGGAAAGAGATATACGCAACATAGGTATCTCACTTAAAATTTGAGCAAAGTAAATGGACAATTGCTAAGTACCAAGGGTGAAAATGAATTTCATTGATAACCAACTTTTTAAAAGCTAGATTAGAACCATTTTTTTCACAAATATGAAGAAAGTCGGTGAAGTTGTTTCTGAGAAAATTCTCAACCATCACCTAGAATGAGGTGCGAGGGAAGATTCATACACCGTTCACAAATAAAGAAGCAAATGCTAGTTTGAAGCAAGTTAGTATAAGCAATGAAGATTAATGCAAAGGAAATCCTTCCTAAATATTTCTGCTTAGATCTCCTTCAAGAGTTAACGCTTAACAGAAGGAAATCGAATAATTTCAGATATCCAATTGTTTGCACTTTTTAAACTGGTTTTGGGGGAATTAGTAATTTGTATTTTTGGAGGTCTCCAAGCATTTTGAGAGTTTTGTGATAGAATATAGTATACCAAATAACTATAAAATTTTAGAATTTTTGCTCACAAAGTAAGCACATTAGTTATCTTTCCCCACAGTGGGCTATTCAAACTCTGAAAATCGAGATTAATGAGTCAAAAGATATGATCAAAACAAGTAGCACTAAAAATAAAATGTATAAATCTAGAATACACAGAGACACCTGCGCACCCAGAATGACACACACGTGCCCCAACCAATACGATTACACCTAAAGTAGACATGTACATGCAGGAAAGGTAAAAAAATTCAAATTTAACAAAGTTTAAACAGGACACCTGCGCATTTCTGGAGAATGACGCATATGTGCCCCAGCCAACGGATACACACCCTAGCAAAAAATACAATTTAAATTTTTTCTACATAGTCAAACCTTCTTCACGCATACTCATACTCACTTAAGAGATGGATACATGCATCATATGATGACTCAGATGACATATGCACGTCCATGTAGAGGTGAAAATCTTAAATATTTTTTACAAAATGTGCAGCATCAACACTTGTTTATATAGCATGGCCAGAGAGGTGAAAACCACTTGTGGTTTCCCTAATACCATGTGCCCATACCATGCAATATCCTTGTAGAGTGTAAAATTTGGAAATGATGAAGGACCAATTCACTTGGTAGGTACAAAAATGCACCTGATCCGATGGGTAAGCTAGGGTTTCAATGTGTACGTACACGTCAATGATGTATACATGCCCTATTTTTAAGCACCTACACATGACACCCTATGAAAAACCTGTAAAAAAACATGAATTTTTAAAATTTCAAGAGCAAACAGGTTAGTTGTTAGTCAAAGTCTCCTATTTCTATATCAAACCCATAAGATATATATAAATGAAGGTCATTTATCTAGGGTTAGAAAAAAAAATGAGGAAATAACAAGTGATTTGAATTCAAAAAATTTGAAAATGAGCTTTGAAAAACCTAAAATGACCTCCATTAATGGAGGGTGGACTTAAGTGTCCCACCGGGCTTCGCCAAATGTATGCAATGGAAATTTGTAAAAAAGCTGATTGAATGAGGCTAAAGATACCTCAAATATTTGCTTTACTCATCCATGCACACCATGAGATAAGAGATAAACAAGAACACTAATGTTGTACATATTAAATTTGTAAACAAATATTCAAACAAAAGCAAATGAAACTAACTCGAGCTATTCTTTTGAAAGCTTGATAATAATGAACCTAAGTTAGGATTCTTAAGCAATCAAATTAGTTTTTTTGTTTTGCTCCAATGGAGGATGAATGAAGGTCTCACTAAAATGGCTACAATGGACCAAGTTTAGCTACCCTCCATTACTAACCTAACTATGAAGTTATGCATGTGAGATGGAAGCTCTTCAACAATGGTGGATGACCCAAGATCAAATGCCTTATTATCTTGGCTAATGCAAATGATCTCTTAAGCTTTATTAGGCTTGTTTTGGCTTTAGCTTATGTAAATTTGTGTCTTTTGTGTGTAAATTTGTAGTTTGAATGGGTGGGCTTAGCTTTGTATTTATAGTTTTTGGTTTGGAAGAATTTGGAATTTGGGTGCATGTGGGACTAAATCTCAAAATCACTTTAGGATTAGATTAGGAGAAACATGCTTTAGGCTTAGTTAAGCTTGGTTTAGGCTAGTTAACTAGGGTTTAGGCTAGTTAAACTTGATTAGCAAGTGATTAGAGACTCATTGAGAGTTGGAAGGGGTCTGGATAACCAATTGCCCTACGAAGCCAATAGAAGTGGTCTAGAGAGAACTAGGGAGGTTCTGAATGGTTGAAAGGAGGAATGTTTAGCTAATAAGAGAGATATTAGCCAAATAAGCTAATTATAGGAGGAATATGACTAAGAAGGGTGTCGTAAATGGGCATCTGAGAATGGAGTGAAGAAGGGTTGATCAACAAAGTGTCGTTAATTGAATGGATTAGAGCAAATGGTAGGTGTAAGCATATTTTAGGTGTCTACAAGTATGAATCTTTGTTTTTCCTTTTATGTGGAGAATATTGTATCAATAATGACTAGGATGAAGTGAAGGTTCTTGAATCTCCCATGTGTACCTCCATCATGGAGAGTATCATTACAACCCATGATGAGAATGATTATCTTTCCATGTTGTCCCCAAATTTGTGTCCACTTTTTGTTCAATAAATTGAAATTATATGTAAGCCATGTCATATTGTTAAATGGGTTATAAATGAGTTGGTGAGTATGAAAGAAAATAATTTGAGGAAGCTGTCAAACATGAGTCAAAATCAAGTTTTGTGTCTAAAAATAGACATCCAAGGAAACAATTGCTTTATAAATCAGGAACAGTCACACTTTGGGCACTCCTACATCCCCTCTATCTCCTAAGAATCAAAGGGGACATGAGGGAAATCAAATTGATACCTTATCCTCATCCCCAAGTTGTACTTTAGACACCTAAGTATCTAAGGTGTCCCCATCACCCCCTATGTCCCCATGGTGCAAGGGGGATAGGAGGGACCTCATCCATATTATGGTATAAGGGATTCATATTCAAAACATCTAACTTTTTTGAAGCACTATGAAATCTATAGAAGGAAACCTATTCCCATGAGGATAAATTGATCAAATAGGTGTCCAAAAACTATAAGCATGTTTCCACTCATGTGACATATTGGTCAGGGAAGTGAATTGTGAAGTTAAAAAGGGTTTCATCATGTTCAAAGGTGAAATTGAAATCTCAAGAAGTAAGTTGAGGATCATCATGTCTTGACTATGCCATCATGTTCAAAACTCTTCAAGGAACAATATAAAATGAGCTAGTCAAGCTACAAAGGCATTAAGAACCATCATATGTGAAGGATCAAGACGTCATCTATCTCCATGAAAGGCATATGTTCAAAGAGGTGTATGATCCTCCATAATTTGATTCCATTGAAGGATAATTCTGGAGATATGATGGGTAAGAGGATGATACTCATTTATATAACCATGTATGCAAGAATGATTAATCATCTTAGTAATAATTGATGTCACTCACTTGGTAGTGTTCTTAAACACACATTAAAAGCTTGTAGTGTGATCACACTTCAAAGGACGAAGGACATTCCAACCACCTCATTTCAATTCAACAGGTGGCCACATGACAATAATTCCATTTAGTAAGAAATACTTACATCTACATGGTGAAGACCTATTTCAGTACGTGATCGATAATATAAAAAAAATGATCATCATGGAGTTGATTTTTTATCATTAGGGTGAATTGTGGAGACCTAGAAAAGTAAGAGAATGATCCTCTCTCGTTCCTTTTAATATGAAGATAGAATACTATTTGCATTAGAATGAAAATATCATAAGAATTTTTATAAAAAATTAACTCATCACTTGAGGTTTTATAAACATGCTTTCAACTCATGGTAACTCATTTTCTACAACGTTTTCATATTAGAAGTTTTTTCACTCAAAAACACAACCTGGGGTGTTAGGAAGGTGTTTTCAACTCACAAAATTTGGCCACATCCTCATGAGATCATCAAACATGGTAAAAACTAATATGTTTATGTCAGTATCCCCTTTGAGAGGTACTTATAAACATTTTAAAATCTTCACCTATCACTATGTGGTGACCATCTTGTTGGAGCTTGCAAACTTAGGGCTATTTTTTTCTAGAACTGAAAAGTACAACCATACTATTTTGAAATTCTTCATAAAACCATTAAATCTTAGAGAAAAATAGATGTTACAAACATGTATAGGATTCACATATATTTCCAATGACTATTTTATTTCCTCCCAACTCCTTATTGAGATCCCAACGTCATCTAGAGAAGTCATATTTCACCATTAGAGTGTTTGTTCCCTACACCTAAAAAACCTGTTGTTGAGAAGATTATCCTTAAATGAGAAAACTTTCCTAAATATTACTAAATTACCTCCAAAACTTCTAATATTCCCTAGCATCACCTTGGGATACTTAATATATTTCTTAAAATCTCCCAGAGGGTGTTCTATTAGCTCCAGAATGACCAAAAATGGCCTTTTTAGGCATACTGAGGAAGTTATCTTTCATCAAGTCACACTGAAATCATCAGTAATCTTATTCAATCATCCTTACACCTTGAAAAAATATCAAAACCTTGTTAATATTTTCTTTAAATCCACATTGAGAGTGGGACTGAGGCAGGTTGGCCAGAGGAAGGATGCACTAGTGAAGGGGAAATTAAATATTCATTATGGGCTTAGATGTCATGCTGAAAGATTAAATTTTTCATGCCATACATTTTTCATGACAACACCCTCTTACCACTTTTACTGAATTCCTATTTTTCAATACAAGAAATTATTTCATTGGTGTCTTTTCCATATATGAATTTATTTCAATTGTGTCTTGGAAACAATACAAAAGGATATATGAAAAGCATTTCCCTTAATGTTTATGTAGATTTTATTACTTATGAAGTATGTGGAACTTGAATAAACCTTCCTACTCCTACACTAGGGTGAGAATGTTACTAATTTACTTAGTATAAATCTTGTTTAAATTCTTGAGTTTCTTTCACCGTAGAAATTAAATTAACGTGTGGAATATTTTTCACATTTTCACCTACTCCTACCCTAAATTTTTTTGAGTGCTATAAATATATAGATGTGATGCACTCTTTTAGATTTTAACTCTTCAAGTTACTTATTCATTTTTTTGAACAAATTAAGATATTATCGGGTCCTTATATATTCTTCTTGTCCACACCATACCATTGTTAATTTATATTACAAGGATCAATGAATTATATACATGCTAACATGGGAACCAAGGTCACTCCCTCACATTTTTGATTATGAGGATCGCTTGAGTGGTGCTCTTAAAGATGCATGCCCTGAGCTTGTAAAGTAGGTACTCATCCATAATATGATCCTATCATATTCTAATATAAAATTAAGGATTCAACTCCATGCTCATGGGAAAATTCATGAGTCAATATGTTTAATCAATCGATGTTACCTTTGAGAGTTATGAGGTTCTTAAATTATAATTTTGACACATCTAATACTCCTACAAATGTCAGTAAACAATCTAAAAGGTCCAAAAACTTAAATAATTACTATAATCTTTCCCAAAATTGGCATCGATTGTAGAATTTAAACTCTAAAATATTTAGGATAAATGTTGAGATCCTAAAAAATACCTTTGTACTTACCATATTAGAATATAAAAAACTATCTCTTAAACTATGACTCATGGAGCTCTGAGACTAGTTCCATAAGATATAGAGTGACACTATTTTTTTATATTTACTAAAATAAATTTAAAGTATAATAAATAATAAATAATTTATTAAATTTCTTAAATATACACTACATAAATTTTCGTAGGGATATATAGTTTATAAATGCATATATACAACATTGCGAATTTAAATGCTACTACATTATAATAATTAGCACGTTATAGCGTAAGCACATACATACACGTGCACATAACACAAAATTTGCATGGATTTGATATTCACAATCCATATCAGTAAATTTTTTTAGGATATCCAAAAATAAGGTTTAGCACTTATCTTATTACGTGAAGAATTATATTATTTTCACCCAATAATCCCATTAAAATCTCTTGGGTACACCACACAATATCAACCGTTTTCATAAGGTTTGAAATATTTTCACAAAATATTTCCACACACCAACATCAAGCTCGGTTTGGTACCATCTTGAATATGAGATCATCTCTATATAAATAGGGTGGGTGATTACGGTTTCACCCGAGTGCACATCCTTAATTTCTTTAACTATTTAATTAAATTCTATGTCAGAACATATGTATATACTTTTGTACACAATTATGTGGAGTGGGGATTGATACATACATTTTTATTTCAAACATAAAGATTCATCTAAACACCATTCTACATGTTTTATAAAACAAAACAAAATCAGTAGATTTAATCTCAAGTGTTACAGGTGTGCTTAATATTACAACCCCAAATATTTAAGAGATCGTGACATGTATAGTTAGCTATGTAAAGGATTGAATACTTGGAGGATTGGAATATGATGTTATTTTCTCAAAAATCTATAAGTCACGTTATCTATCATGTTATACATTGTATTTGGTTTGAATTTGTTGTCAAGATGGAGTTGAAAAATAGCTCATAGAACTCAAGCAACTGAGTCGCATGCTTCCCCATTTTCTCATGTTGTTATCTATTCCTTCACAATTCCATTTTACATAATTTATAGTGCACACCACATATGGGGAAATTCTTAAACTCCCTCCATTGTGTTGGAAGTTGGATCTAGGATTTAAACAAGTATTTATGATTCATGCCTTTCTTATGGTTATTGCAAGATTCTTCTATTGTTTGCATATGCATGCCATAGTTAATGTCATGGGGAAGATTTAGGTCTACTACCTAGTTTGATACAACAAATGTAGCCAATTTGGACCCCATATTAAGCATGGTCTCTATATTGTGTATTCTTAATCTAGGTCCATTATAGCATTGTTTTGATTCACCATTATAACAAACCCATAAAAACAAGTATAATATCATTTACCCTGCAGAACCACCTGAGGAGGGAGACAAACCTAGGGAAAAATACCCTACTTGATCTTAAGCTTCAGACATCTTCCCACCAAGATGGGGATAGATCTCCCATCTTCTCCTCGTGATCAAGCCTTGTAGGGATGATAGGGATGGAAACTTTAATGAGGGTTTATTTATTCACCTAATACTTTCATGGATATGCCTTTAGACCAATGTGACCAGGACCTACAGGGGTGGCTTGAAAATGGGAGGGATATACTATATTTATAACCCTAAAACTTATTAGAACCTCAATCTAAGATTAAATGAAACCACGATATGCAATGCTAATTTAAAATAATGGTTACAAAAAAATTGAAAAATACTTAGACTATTGTTAGACACAATTGAATCACTAAATGACATCATTTAACGTCATCAAAAACTATCATTAGTAAATTATCAGCCTTTGACAACCTTGGAGTGAAATGAAATCAATTGAGCCATGTTGGAGCTTTGTAAGCCTTAGGGAAAATTCACACTTCAGATGTTAGTAAAGGTTGCTTGATCATCTTCAAACACATCTTGCATATAGGGTCACTTCTAAAAAAACTGATCTTTATATGTAAGGGTCACCATAAAAGGATAGTGTAATCCATTCATCCTTAAAGAGTCAATCTTTAGGATGGTGGGAAAGGGGACTAGTGAGAGGAAGTAGTTGCATTACCACCGATTTTGTCTTGAAAAATCTTCATGTACCATCAAATATGGAATCAAAGGAAAATGACTTTCCAAATGTATACATTCTACATCTCTTGTGGACACCCAAGTGATTTAAATAATACATAATAAATATTTCAACCAATTGAAAAATACTTGTCATGAGTTAATGATAGTCTCATTTGTCACTCGATTTACACCAATTTCCGTAACATCGTCAATCTTTGACACCCTAAGTTATTTTATCAGATATGCATGTCTTGATCAATCTATGTTGTACCTAAGGAAATTTATGATTGCAAGCTAATGTATGTAAGGTAATACTAAAATGTAACAAACCCTTAATAGATAAATCACAAAATAAATACGTAAAATACTTCCCTACACAATTTTGGCATGATCAATACAAAACTACATGAGGAGCATGTTGATATTTCACAAGATCTTCAGTTTATGTGTCATTTCCTTGAAACATCAAGAGTTGTAAATGGTCATCGATAACCAACATGTATGTCCATATGTGCAAAGCAGGATGCATTTGAAGGAAAATTATAGTATTAACTGAGTTCTCAGAATAATGATAATGGATTTACAATAATAACCACCTTAGCAGCCACCTTTAAATGACAAGAAGAATCTCACTAATCCCTCTTGAAAGTAAATAGTATTTTCACAATCTTATTTTATTACCCGTATCATTCTAAAGAAAAAACCCACAAACTCCAACAAGAACCATCTCAAGGATAGCCCTATGTAAAGATAAGACTTGGCAATTTTTACTAAAAAACTTATGTCTCAATCCCAAGGGAATATCCCATAGATTCCAATATGAGTATTGTCTAGGATGTTAAGTGGTGATCCATGTCTTCTTAGCCTAGTAAAATCAATAGAGTCTCTATAAAATTTCTGCGTATTCACTTGATTCTAATATTACGATTATCCAAGTGTTTGTATTGCGTGATGCTATTGATCATCAAGTATTGGTATTTCAGCATAATGACCCCTAGAGGCATATTCTTCTTCCATAAAGCATCCATAGCATGAAAGGTGGGATCAATTTATTCCCTTTGAAATTTGCATCTCTATATCGTTTTGTTTATTCTATTGTAAAAATGATGTTACATTTTATCTTGGAGCCATTTTATGTTCCATAATTAAAAAACATCATGAATTACTTCACCACTTCAAATGCAAAATTGATCTCTTGATGGAGAGGTCCTTCACGTTTACATTCCCAATGAACTTGGTTTAGCATTGTGAAATGGATTCCTGAGTCAAAATTTATTCAGAAAAAATGCAAACCCGACCATTCTACGTAAAACTTGGGTCTAGAGATTTCAGAATAATTAACCCTTGCTTTATCATCTAACTTAATTAGGAGTTAAATCAATTGTCATGCCACAAAAATTGGTTCACATTTAACCAAATCAGGTATCATCATGGATTTTACTTTTTTTGTGAGGTCTTCCTTGATGTGTGTCTCTTATTTAGATTCTAAAGCTTCAACAGTTCCAAAGATTCGACTAAGTTTCTCTATGTCTGTGGATACACAAAATTTCATTATCCCATGGGTTATTGGCTAAGTTTTCCTAACACCCTTATTCATTTGATACTCAGACCATGAATTGATTGGGTATCACACAAAATTATCACTCTTGATTTGATCACGGAAGACCAACATAGATTTTTGTGAACATCATGTACCTTTCCTAAAGTGGGTCACTTGACTCTTGACCTTACAACTCACTCTATAGAAGTGTCGGTATTTCACTCTTCCTATTAGAACCCTAATGATAACCACTTTCTCCTATAGTTGAAAACATAACTATCTTAAATTATTCAAGACTAGTCAAATTCATTGTGTGACCAGAGTTAAAGAGATGAATGTAAATGAAATCCTAAGTGAATAAAGATTTTTTGATATCACGAAGAAAAGGATGGATGAACACCCTCCATTAGGGAAAAAAACAGGAAATCTTAGAAGGAGAGGTTAGAAAAGATGTGACACAGACCCTCTTTACTGAATCCCTGAACCCTCTTGATTCTTACACATAAAAGATTATAGGCATAATGGATCAACCTGTAAAGGAGATTTATGGACCAGTACAGAACCCACACATACTCCTAACACTCAGTTAGCTAGAGGTAAAGATGCAACAAAACACAAGTCTAGGGAAAAGAAATATCCACAAAACATGATGTTGATTTCCAAATGAGTATGCATAGACCATTAGTAGACTCTAAGCCTAGAAGGGACTCAATAACTTACATTACAAAGACGCAGATGGAGGTTTCTTCAACAATCAGAGCTAGAACAATGATATCCTGGGACCAGCTGTCACCATTTGGCACTGGTGCCTCCTTGACATCAATCATGAAAATAGTATCCAAAAAATCAGCCCCTATTCCATAAATGAGTGATTTTGTAAATATGTTATCCTGTAAAATTGACAAGGGCAATTTTACCGATGACCATACCGAAAATTTTGTTCCGATCCCTCGTTAGGGATCCCTTCGTGTTTGAAATGTTGTAAAATCCCTTCCCGGAAAATCTAGTTTTTCGAACTTAGTCTTTTTTGAGCCTTTTTTGGCTGGGCGCATGAAATTGCTTTGTAACACTAACTTTTGGTGCGCCCCCTTTAAAAGCCTTTGGCGCGTGATTTTCCAGTGTTAACCCCACAACTTTCGGTGCACCAAAGTGATGTCGAGTCTCTTCCCTGCGTGCGCCAAGGCGCCATGCACCTTGTTATTGGTACATTGATTTTGTTGCGCCACTCTCTCGGTGCGCCGAAGGGCGCACATAATCTTAGTGCAACAAAAAGTTTTGGTGCGCCAAAGGGTGCACATAACTTCATGTCAACAATGCTTATTGGTGCACCAAAGGCACGCTCAATCTGTCTCCTGTTGTCAAATACTTTCGTGCGCCAAAGGGTGCATGCTTTCTCCTATCGACAGCAACTCTCATGCGCCATTTTAAAAAGTGGGTGGTGCATTTATGACCAATTTGCCTATAAATATATGTGTTTTGCGCGCCGAAATGTCAGTTTCATTCTTTTGCACTGAGCACGTGATTTTTCTGGAGCCTGTCAACCCCTGCTCTCATCATTTTCATCACCTTGTGGACCCACTCTCCAATCTTTTGCTACATATCTAAGGTGATGAGGTGTCTTTCTCTCTCGTGCGTTTTGTGTTTTCAGTTCTTGGTGTGTTCTTGGTCTGTGTTTTAGCTTCCTAGTTGGTTTTGAAATATAAGATTATGATTAAGCCTAGCTCCTCCATTGTGCTGTCCTGTCTCATTTTCTTTTCCTCCATGCCTATCCTTCCCTCTTTCCAGATCTGCTGGTAGAAGAGACATTGTTCTTGAAATAGTGGTTGTGGCCCTCCTGATCTAGATCATTTTATCTACCCTTACTGAGCCTTTCAAATAGGAACCTTTGAAGGAGTAGAAGGAACCTACATCATGTAAAACCCCCTTTGAGATTTTAGTTCTTTGTTTTCCTCCTTAGCACATCTGTCACCCCTTGCAACATCATGAACATAGTTGCGCCCCCTTTGGCGCATCTGACCCGCCTTGTAATCATGATCTAACATCTCCGTGCCAGATGATGCACCCAGCCTACTTGTCATGCATGCATCTAGACCTCATGCGCCCTCAAGGCGCGCCTCTTCTCACATGCTACAAGTGTCAAATCTCGCACCCCCCTTAAAAGCCTTTGGCGCCATCCATTTATCCATGCTACATCACGTTTCCATGCGCCAAAGGGCGCACCTAGCTTCCATGCAACACAAGCCTTATTCGCACAAGTATAAAGCTATAAAGGCACAGGCGCACCCCCGATTGCAGTAACATGATGTTTGTAAACCCTTTATGCGCCGCGCCATATCCCTTTTGGCGCACAAAAAGTCCATGTTACACGATCCATCCATGCGCCAAAGGGCGCACCGAATCCCAATGTAACACACAAATTTCATGTGCCCTTGCTATAAAATGCAATCTGCTACATCCGTGCGCCATGCGCCTTTGGCGCCAGTATAACCTCTGCAACACTCTTTTTCCTATGCACCTTATCCATTTGGCTTGCAACGTGCAATTTTCATGCGCCCTGCGCCCTAAGCCTTAAAATCTCTAACTCTTTCTTCTGCTAGCATTCCAATGGAAGATCAAATGACTAATTCAACTTTTGTGGATTGGGTCTCACTTCTTCTTCATGCAGATCAGCAACTGAGTTCAAAAGAACACATGTCTACGTCAAGCAAGAAACCCACCAAACCAAGAGGAAAGGCTAAGCTGATAGAAGAAGAGATGAAATACAAATATCAGAGGGTCAGGATGCCCGAATCACAGGCTGAGTGCAGTATGGATGTCAGAGACTCAGAATTGGGTCACATTGACATGGAGGAATTCTGGGTTAGGACTCAGAAAGTTACAAGAAGTCCATGGATGGACAAGTTAATAGGCAGTGCCCTGCACTTCGCTGGAGGAATCCCCGTCAGCGCTGTCAACAACGAATTCATGATGGTGATTGCCCAATGTTACAACAAAGACACAAGATGTGTCGAAAATAGCAAGGGCGAGGTAGTCATAAACCTCACTACCCATCATTTTGAAATAATGCTCGGCATCCCTCACCACCGGAACTTCGTGGCTGTTAGCCAAGAAGAATGCATCAAGGCCTGGGAAGACAACGAAGACCAGTGCATGCAGTTGATGAATGAGGTCTACTTAAAGAACAAGAAGGTGGTGACCCGGTGGCCATAGACTATCCACCGAAGTGATTTCTCAGAGGAGCTCAGCGATACTATCACCTTCCTGAGCAGAGTCTTCGGGCTTTCAGATGCCCACTATTTCCATAAGTGGATGCTGCGGTACTTGGAGACAATGAATAAAAATTTACCCGATCAGCGCTTTTGCTGGGGTGAAATAATAAGCAGCACCATCTCTGAGCAGCTACAACAGTTCGCCACAACAGGAGTGTTCCATATGAACTCCTATGTAGTCTACGCTGCAGCGTCGGCAAGGGATTATCCGGGGCTGAACCGAAGTGGAGTATGGCCTCAGGCCAAGATATTTGATTACTACCCAGAGCTAAGGCTGGAGAATAGCATCCAACATTTCACAAAAGTTAACGATGCATTCTTCTATCATGTCATCTGCCTACTGAGGCCAAACATGACTCATAGCCGGACAACCAAAAACATAGTGGCAGTCACAGAGAAATGGGGGGCCCTGTTCACCCAATTTCCCACGTTCACCTATCTGAGGGCTGCCAACTTTTTGGGAGAGCCAACCAGGCTACCAAGGTATGCTGGGCCTAAGCTGATTCTACTAGAACTGTCAAGGCAGCTGGTCACATACCATGAGAAGTGCCTCAAAAGAAAGAAGGGTGGAACTCCTTTCCCCCTCACAGTGGGCCGATACACATGCTCCACCCACCATAAGGCGAAGGAAATGTTCGCAGAGCTGGAGCTACTCAACTTGAAGCATGACTTCCCAGCCAGGCCTACCTTCGACCCAAGAAGCTGCCTGCCAAAAGCGAAGCTTGATCCGATCCATGTCCCTCAAATTGAGGATATTTACATTGACGTTCTCCATGAGGCAGAACTCAGAAGAAAGGATCACTCTCGCTTGGCATTGGCGGAAATCATCCAATACGGAGTGGCCATTGTCCCCGAAGGCTTCCAGACTACGGAAGATGAAGTAGATAAGGTGTATAATGACACAGATGGGGACAATTGGCCCTTCCCGGCCATTGACAGAAACAAGGCTCCTCAAAAAATTGAGGAGAGGGTCAAAGAGACTATGCGGAGAACAGAGCATTGGTGCCGCATGAACGGACTAATCTACCTCAGGGGTAGATTTCACAACTTCCCCGTTGGGCAATGCACCTCCAAGGTCCAAGAAGCAGCTGAAAGGCAAAGGTGCAGAAGGTGAAACTAGCACCATTCAGGAAGAAGCCCCTGAAAGTCCTCTTCCCTCAGAGCCAGAACAGGTTATAACTCTGGAGGAAGAATTGACAGAGGATAGTCCTATACGCCCATCCACCCAGGATGTCGGCATCGCTACAACTTTAGAGGTCCCTTCTATCCCTTCTTCTTCTCTTCCTTCCCCTCCTCGAGTGACTCAAACGACCACCCCTTTGGTCGTGTCCTCTGCCCCTTCTTCTACCCTTTCCCCCTGCTTCTTCATCTATCTTCTCCTCCCTCGCTGATTTGTCTTCCTCTATTTCTTCCCTCATCTCTGAGCTCCCTTCCCTTCCTATGTCTTCTACAGTTACGGTTTCCCTTCCTCCCGTGGACACTTCTTCGGCTATTCTTTCAATGCCGCCGCCGCGTGTCTCCACGTTTTTCCCCTCCTCTACCGTTACTGCCTCCCTCTCTGTCTCTAGTCCTTCTTCTATAGGACCAGCTTGGATCTCTCAGCAGCTGAGCCAACAAAAGAGGAAAGTGCCCATGGCTCCCGATGGACTTTTCGGTCATTCCAGCTAAAGGAGCAAAGAAACAGAAGCCGGTTACACGCTTCTCGAAGAGCGCTGCAGGTGAGAGAGTCATGGAAATAGCGTACCCCAACCCCCTCAAAGAGAAAGAAGATCTGTCTCCGACAGATTTCACCGTGACCCAAGTCACAATGGGGACATCCTCTGAAAGTCTCCAGGGGGAAGCTCTTTCCGCAGTTGATGCACTCTGCAAAAAGCTTCAGGAAACGAAAGAGGAGAAAAGGCTACTGAAGGAGCAGAACAAATACCTGCTTCAAGCCTTACAGAAGATGGGAAGTGCACCTCCCACAACTGCCACCGAGACTCCTAAGCTGCTCAGTCAGGAGAAGATCAATGAGTATTCAAAGATTGGCGAGCAGGGTATGGCCGTTTCTGCTTGGAGGAGCCAAATCCTCAAGGATAGTGAAAGAGTAATCGCCGAGTATATCAGTTTATACCTAAACATCGGAAAGGCGAATAAGGAACTCCAAGCATTAGCGGGTCCGATATCAGAAGAGTTAGAGCATGCTAGACTCCAGCACGAGACCTTCCAACAAATGTTCGACTGTTCAGTCGAAGATCTGGTCAAGTTCGGAGTATTCGGCCATCCAAGGGCCCTCAACAAAACTATGTCCACTCTGGACTATCGGATGGATCAGCTGGAATTCGTTCTGGAAAAGATAGACAAGGTGAAGGAAGAGGCCCTGGATGCAATGCATCAAATGGAGAAAATTGTCCTCGCCATGACTCCAGGGTTGCTCTCTCCTTCCCTTACCTTGAGATCAGCTGATGACACTATCCGGATTTTCAAGGAGATAGCTTCTCAAGGGACAGGGCCAGAGGTCACATTCGACACTGAATCTATCAACAACCTACTGGCCTGTAGGGACTTCATCGGGTTCCTTATCGAGGCAGGGAAAGATTATTCCAAAATCCCAGAAAAGCTCATAGACGAGCGGGAGACTTGCGAAGCAATCAGTGAACGGCACAAGGATCCATCACAGGATCAATTTGGGCCGATGATTAGCAAGTTTTTGGAATACCGCGCTCAGTTCCACATATCATCTCCTGAGCAGCATCAGAAACAGGCAACCCCTTTTCGGCCGCAGGATGATGATGATGAGTAGCTTCTTCTTCTTCTTCTTCTTCTTCTTCTCTCTATTCTCCGACTTTCTTTTTGAAATGTCTAAAATGTGTTGATACAAATGATGACATCATCCATGTTGCATCATGGGATGATGTCATCCACCAAGTTGTCAAAGTCAACATGACTTTTAGATATTTTGTAAATATCTTTGTAAATAAGTGGTTGGCTCCATTTTTTGCCTTCTCTCTCCCTCATCTTCTATAAATATGGGAATACTTGTTGTATTCAGTGTGAACATTTTCTAGATAGAAATAGAAGTGAGGAGAGAAAGACTTTGAGCTTTCTTGTAACAGAAGAGAACAGTAATACAATTATTCAGACTTTGTGCTCAATAGCTGTGTTATACATTAGATCTTTCTTACGTTAGATCTGTATGCGTTTAATCTGTTGGATTCATATCTAATTTTCCATCACTTGCTCATCAGTATTGCTTTGTTTATTTATGCAAGTAGGTTTGGCTCTGTTTACTACCAAACTGAAAACATAAATCTTCTGACCTTTCTGCTTTGGAATTCATTTCTTTTCTTCCTTCGGATCTGTTCTTTCTCTTCTCCCTCTTTCATTCCTTTCTTTTCGCAGCCTGAAACACTCTACTGGGATGAGATCCCAACCCCCGAAGGCAGAATCTGTGAGACTTGCATAGGTTCCTGCTAGTAGAAATAGCAATAAACCAGTTTCGCTTTGCTGTCTCAAAGAGGGGCTAAGCCCTGCACACTGTTGGCTCGTCTATCCATAGATCTGTCCACGCGACAGATTTTCGGACCAACAGTTTTTGGCGACTCCGCTGGGGAACGGATAGATCTGTCAGATCTATGGTGGTGGTATAATATAAAATCAAAAAAATAATAAAATCGCTGCCAGTTTGCAAATCTGAACTTTTTGTTGAAAATCCAAAAATTTGCAAAAGTGCCCGAAATTGAAAATTTTCTTCTGAGATCCATAGATCGGGCCTAGTTACAGATCTTTAGTTCGCTGAGTTTTTATCAAAATTAGCATTTTTCCGTAGATCTGAGTTTTTGACTGTTTTCTAAAAAAGTTTAAAACCCTCTGAAAAAGTAAAAATCAGATCTGAAAATCAGCCTGCTATTCTTCCCTGCCATCTTATCCTCGCTACTATTTGTCATTAACCGCAATCGGTTTTTCGAAGAGGATAGTTTTTAAATATCTAGAAAAGTGCATGCTGCTGGTTTTTGACAGAAAAACCAGAAAATCAGCAAGTACACCCAAAAATAAAGTTTAAATCTGCGCCATAACATCGCAGATCTGGAAGGTACGCTGGCAAGTGAACCTTTTACGCGCAGCAGGAGAGCCCGTGGAGAAGTTGATCCCACTTTCGATCTGCTTCAAAGGCACAATTTCAGCGTAACACCGGCACGTTTTTCAGCGCTAAGCTCGGCTAAACCGGTCATCCAGGAGTGTCTCACCCCCACGAAGAAAAAGTCTTTTACAAGGAGCATCTACATCCCTTTGTAGTGCCTTGCTGCTCAGTGGAACCACCCTCCCAGCTCGTGTGCTTTTTCCAGCCTTTCAAATGGCGGTACCATGGGGAAATGCTATGGGTCCTCTCGCACTGCCACATCCAGTTCACGCGCTCCCTCACGGAAACTGAAAGAATTTTCCTAAATTCGACG
Source organism: Taxus chinensis (assembly GCA_019776745.2). NCBI lineage: Eukaryota > Viridiplantae > Streptophyta > Pinopsida > Cupressales > Taxaceae > Taxus > Taxus chinensis. The sequence continues at coordinate 605,673,760 of CM034154.1, read as the reverse complement.
GGAGCGGAAATCAAAGCACGGATTCCCACATATATCTGCTTTCATTATGTCATGCAGTATTTTGGACGTGACTCACGAAGATGTGTCGGTTCACCTTTTTCTGGAAACTCTACAAGGGCCCGCAGCCGAATGGTTTCAAGCATTTTCCGGCCGCATCTATCACCAGTTGGGCAACCTTGCGGGAAGCTTTTGAAGACAGATACAAGCCTTCAGAAGATGCATTTGCGTTGTTATCACGGATCACTCACCTGAAGAAAGAAGCCAATGAGACTATACGTGATTTCGTCGCCCCGGTTCAATGCATTAATCAACCGTGTCCCTACTGCCATGCTTCCAACACCGGAGAATCAGAAGTGTTTCTTCGTGAACGCCATGAGCTCAAAAGTCAGCTTCTTGCTCCTTCAAGAGCGAGTAGCTACCCTGCCGCTCGCTCAGGCTGCTGCCATTCGGATAGAAGACAATTTGATAATATCTGGCGAGTTGAAAAAGGAATCATCAAAGTCCAAATCTTCAGATCCCTCGCCTGCTACTTCGTCTGATCCGGCATTCCAAAAGATGGCGAATGATCTGCTCGCATTGAAAAAGCAGTTGGCCCAGGCTCCTAGTTCTTCATACCGAGACGTTCCACGAAGGAGTTTCGTTCCCAACAATGTTTCACAAAGACCGCGTCTACCTGCAACTGCTCCACGGTTGGCGCTTGAAGCTCCTCCGGTCAATGCTTTGGCCGAAATTGAAGAGGAAGAGCAGTACTATGAAGAACCTTCGCCTCAAGGCGAAGATGATCAAGATGTCGGTGAGCCGACTGGCGACTCTACTATTGGATACATGGAATTTGATGAGGATGAATCTGATGAAGAAGAGAGTACTCAGGGCTATGCAAGCGGACAATCCTACGTTGTTTTTACCCGCTCGCAAGGAAAGGAAGCGGAAGTTTCTGCCCATGTGCAGAAGGAGAAGGTCATGTCAAACGTGCCTCCAACCATTGCTAGAAGAGGTAGTCCTCTTCCTACTCAATTCCCTGTTAAGTCTTTTGCAAAGAAGTCTTTTCCGCCCATCTCTCCTCTGAATCAGCCCCCTCATATTCCTATCAAGATCAGTAACCCTGTTCCACCATCGCAAAGTGAAGGACTCATTCCCTCACCAACGCAACCCTTGGCCGCATTCGATATAATAGATCATGCAAAAAAGACCAAGATCCAAATGTCTGAAGCTGAGTACCTTCAGTCAAATCCCGAACAGCTTGTAAGATTAACTAAATATATTCAGAGTCAAGCTGTTACATCTAAACAGGTTTCCCCGAAAGGAATCCTTTCCACTCCTCCTGAATCCCACATAAATGTTGCTTCAACATCTGCATCAGGCAAGATAGAACCTTTCTATCTCTCTCTCCTAATCAACGGCCATAAGTTGAGCAACTATATAATTGATTCCGGAGCTTCTGATAATGTCATGCCGGCGAAAGTCACCCATGCTTTGGGCCTCACTCTTACCAAACCGTTCGGCAGATGTTATTCATTGGAAACCAAGCAAGTTCCGTTGGTTGGCCAAATCAAAGACGCGTAATTTGCGTTTGCGGCTTTCCCAGATAAAAGAGTAAAAATGACAGTCCTCGTTGCTGACATTCCAGCAGCCTATGGAATTCTGCTGGGAAGAAGCTTTTGCAGCGAAGTTGGTGGAGAAATTCACATGGACTGGTCTAAAGCTAGAATACCCGTCAAAGGTGTGATGCAGACTTTAGAACCAGAATCGCAAAAGAAGTACTTGGTTACTAGCTCTGAGGACCCCAAAGCCCAAATCCTTTTTGAATCATCAGGGATGGGGAACTACTTCTTATCTACCGAGACGGGTACAAAGGGCGTTTTTGTTCAAGAAAAGGATCTTAATGAGATCTGGACCTTGCAGTTTGATGGCAGTTGCGCGACTAGTGGATGTGGCGCCGGAATCGTGCTAATATCTCCCGAAGAGGAGGTAATTCCTCTTTCTTTCAAGTTGCAGTTTTTCAATACTAACAATACTGCTGAGTATGAATCTCTGTTACTCGGTATGCAAGCCGCAAAGGAAAGGGGAATTAAAAATCTAAAGGTACAAGGTGATGCTGAGCTAGTTGTAAATCAGGTCAAAAGGATTTACCAAGTGAAAAATGAAAGGCTCAGGCACTACCGCAACGCAGTATGGGACAGCATCGAGGAATTTGATGCCTTTTCGATAGGGGCAATTCCAAGAGCTCAAAATGACATGGCCGATTCATTGGCCGTTTCAGCATCTCTCATGCTCCCACACCCGGGTTTGAAAACGAACAAATACACCATTGAAGTGGTTTTCCGCCCGAGCGTGCCAGACAACTCTCAGCATTGGCAGGTATTCAACGATGATAATCACCTCATTGCCTTTCTAGAAAAATCAGAAAATTTTGACGAGTTGTATTTTGAAGGATCCACTTCTACATGCCGTGAATCAATCAACGGTCAAAACCATGAATCAGAGGAGAAAGACGGCATATGTCAGCTCAAAGGAAATAAAATTCCGAAGGGCCTGGTTTCTCTGGAGCGCCTGTTTGACAGGCATGACCGTTTTGTGAAAAAGAAGAGGCGAGATGGTCCTGACTCATCCCCAGAGACAGAACCAGTCAATATAGGTTCTGAGGCACACCCGTAATTTGTAAACATTGGCAAATGTTGCACACCTGAAGAGAAGCGGAAATTTGTCAAGTTGCTGAAGAAATATATGGATGTGTTGGCATGGTCCTATGCCGATCTAAAGTCCTTCAAGCCAAAGGACGTTCAGCATGACATACCGCTGAAAGAAGATGTCAAAGCCTTTCGCCAGAAGCAAAGGCATTATAATCCTAAGATCTCGGGTACCATCCAGGCCGAAATTCAGAAGATGCTGGATGCGAGAATCATCTTCCCTATCCATCACAGTACTTGGGTGGCGAATATTGTGCCAGTACGCAAGAAAAACGGTGAGATACGCATATGCGTAGACTTTCGAAATTTGAATCAAGCTTCGCTGAAAGACAACTACCCTCTTCCGATAATGGATCAAGTTCTGCAAGCAGTAACTGGATCAGAGATGCTGTCCATGCTTGACGGTTTTTCAGGCTACAATCAGATTGAAGTCTCGCCTGAAGATCAATTCAAAACAGCATTCACTACTCCCTGGGGTACATTTGCCTACAGCAGGATGCCTTTTGGCCTAACTAATGCAGGTGCTACTTTTCAACGGGCCATGGACTTTGCATTTAAAGGTATGATGGGAAAATTCATTGTAGTTTATCTAGATGACTTAACCGTGTTCTCTAAACAACGAAGTGATCATTGTGATCACTTGGAGCAAGTATTGGCCAGGTGCCGAGAACATGGAATTTCCCTAAATCCCAAAAAGTCCGTTTTTGGAGTCACGGAAGGGAAGTTGCTAGGGCATGTGGTTAGCAAAGAAGGAACAAAGATAGATATTGAAAGGGTTAAGGCTATTCAGAGCCTTACTCTGCCTACAAGCAAGACTGGTGTTCATTCTTTCTTCGGAAAGGTGAACTTTCTTAGGCATTTTTGTTCCTGACTTTGCCAAAAAGACTCGCCACATACTGAACATGATGAAAGGATCACCCACTTTCAGATGGAGTGAAGAAGGGAAAAGGTCATTTGAAGAAATAAAAGCTTCTGTTGCTCGTGCACCAGTCCTGGTATGTCCCGACTTCTCCAAGGACTTCATCATGTATAGCTACGCATCGGAACATACTGTGTCTGCAATCTTAATGCAAAAGAATTCCGAAGACATTGAATCCCCGATTGCATTCATGAGTTCTCCCCTCAAGCCTCACGAGTTGAAGATGACTCAATTGGAAAAGCATGCCTTTTCCGTTGTCAAAGCAGTGAAGAATTTCAGGTATTACATTCTAAACTCGCATACGGTGGTGCTGGTCCCTGACACGGCGGTGAAATCAATTCTAACTCAGCAGGAGTTAGGAAGTTTGAGAGGGAATTGGATCGCAAAGGTCCAGGAATATGACCTGGATATTAAACCAACCAAGCTGGTAAGGGGCAAGGGCCTGTGTCAGCTAATGGCTGAAAACAAAGATTCAGAAAACCCTAAAGGAAAAGAGGACTGTACCGACGAAGAGCAAAGCCCTCTAGAGGAACCTGATTCTCTGCCTCTAGTTTTATTTGTTGCAACTAGTGATGAGTGGTACTCCGACATCGCTTTCTTCCTTACCTACGGCGAATGCCCAATGCACCTAACCGCAAAGGAGAAGCGCACTATAAAGCTCAGAGCAGCTAAATATGTCATCTGGGATGACGGTTTATATAAGCGTGGGATAGACGGTGTCTTCCTGCGATGTGTTGACAAGCCCCAGCAAGTAAAACTACTGGAAAGTTTTCACAATTCAGCCTGTGGAGGCCATTTTTCTTCTTCCGTGACAGCACACAAGATCATTCGAGCCAGGTACTATTGGCCGACGCTCTTTCAAGATGCGGCTACCTGGGTGGCAAAGTGTGAACCCTGTCAGCAATTCGTCGGCAAGCCCAAGTTGGCTGCCCTTCCCCTAAGGCCGGTCATTATCAATGAACCATTCAGGCAATGGGGAATTGATTTTATTGGCGCACTCAATCCTCAATCGAGTGCCGGACATAGCTATGTCCTTACAGCAACGGATTACTTCACTAAGTGGGTGGAAGCCATACCCGTCAAGCATGCCACTTCTGAGGTGGTTTGCAGTTTTATCAAAGAAAATATCATTGTCAGGTTCGGCGTTCCAAACAAAATCATTGCTGATAATGCTTCTAACTTCTCCTCGTGGGAAGTTATTAGTTTTTGCTATGAATATGGGATAACTTTAGCGCATGCCTCGGATTATTACCCTCAGGGAAATGGTCAGGCGGAATCCAGTAATAAGAACTTGGTGACCATCATACGGAAATTAGTAGATGAGAACCAGCGGATGTGGCACAAGTCTTTGTACGACGCTTTGTGGGCGGACCGCATTACTCCCAAGAGATCTCTCGGCATGTCACCTTTTCAAGTGTTATATGGCACTGATGCCGAACTTCCCATTTCTGCTGAACTTCCTGCTCTACGCTTGGCACGAGTAATCGAAGATGAAACTTTCCAGAATTCTCTAGAAAAGAGAATCATGTATCTTGCGGAACTTGAAGAAAAGAGAGTAAGAGTGGTCGACAGGATCACTGAACATCAGAATCAAGTAAAGAGGCTTTTTGATAAGAAAGCCAAGCAGAGAAATTTTCAAGTGGGAGACCTTGTCCTCTTGTGGGACAAGCGAAGAGAGCCAAAGGGCATGCACGGAAAATTTGATTCCCTGTGGAGAGGGCCCTTCAAAATCAAGCAACTCAATGGAGAGAATAGTTTCTATCTCTCATATCTGGATGGAGCTGAACTCCCGCTTCCCTATAGCGGGCAACATCTCAAGATCTTCAGGAAGTAGAGCTTGCTCTCTTCTTTGTACAGTTTATATTTTAGTTGTGTGTTTGCTTTCGTCGTGTGTTTGCTTTCGGTTGGTTGTGTGTTTCCTTTGTCCTCCCTCCGGTCCCCCTTGTTTTTGACTCCGTACCCAATGGATAGGCACATGAAATCTGGGATTCTCTACCCCCGAGTTCGCTCAGGGATAGTCCCCAGAAAGAGCCAGCTGTTATCCCGTAAAATTGACAAGGGCAATTTTACCGATAACCATACCAAAAATTTTGTTTCGATCCCTCGTTAGGGATCCTTCGCGTTCGAAACGTTGTAAAATCCCTTCCCGGGAAATCTAGTTTTCGAACTTAGTCTTTTTGAGCCTTTTTTGGCTGGGCGCATGGATTTGCCTTGCAACACAAAGTTTTGGTGCGCCCACTTAAAAGCCTTTGGCGCATGGTTTTCCATGTTAGCACGTCTTTCGGTGCGCCAAAGGATGTTGAGTCTCTTTTGCGTGTGCCAAGGCACATGCGCCTTATTGTTGACATTGCTTTTGTTGCTCCACTTTTCGGTGCGCCAAAGGGCGCACATAATCTCGCTGCAACACAAAGTTTTGGTGCGCCAAAGGGCACATAACTTCATGTCACAATGCTTTCCCCTGTCGACAGCAACTTTCATGCGCCATTTCAAAAGTGGTTGGCGCATTGATGACCAGTTTTTCTATAAATATACGTGCGCGCCCAATGTCATTTTCATTCTTTTGCAAAGCACGTGATCGTTCTGGACTTGTCAGCCTCTGCTCCGTCGTTTTCATCGCCCTGTGGACCCGCTCTCCAAACTTTTGCTATATATCCAAGGTGAGAGGTTCTCCCTCTTCTCCGTTTTGTGCTTTCGGTTCTTTGAGTGTTCTTGGTCTGTGTTTTGGCTTGCTGGCCGGTTTTAAAATGAGATTTATGATTAAGCTAGCTCCTCCCCTGTGCTGTCCTATCTCATTTTCTTCTTCTTTTCCTCCTCCCTTCCCTCCCTCTTTCCAGATCTGCTGGTAAAGAGTGTTGTTTTGAAAAGGCTTGGTCTGAAAATCTTTTTATGAAACCTTATATGTCCAAGCAACCTTTGAAATGGAGGAAAGAAAGAAAAGGTTTGAGCTATGAGTTTAGTTCTGTGGCGCACTGGCGCGCCTTGTTACACTAAAAATAGTTGCGCCCCTTTGGCGCATCTACCCGCCCTGTTACATGATCTAAACCCGCGCCAATGGCGCACCCATTTGTCATGCTGCATCTAGAACTCATGCGCCCTCAAGGCGCGCCTTTCTCGCATGCTACAAGTGTCGATCCCGCGCCCCCCTTAAAAGCCTTTGGCGCACCATTTATCCATGTTACATCCCGTTTCCATGCGCCAAAGGGCGCACCCAGCTTCCATGCAACACAAGCCTTATTCGCGCAAGTATAAAGCTATAAAGGCGCGGGTGCACCCCCGATTGCAGTAACATGATGTTTTGTAAACCCTTTTGGCCGCGCCACACGAAAATTCCATGTCACACGATCCATCCATGTGCCAAAGGGCGCACCGAATCCCAATGTAACACACAATTTTCATGTGCGCCCTGCTATAAAATGCAATCTGCTACATCCATGCGCCATGCGCCTTTGGCGCCAGTATAACCTCTGCAACACTCTTTTTCTGTGCGCCTTATCCATTTGGCCTGCAACATGCAATTTTCATGCGCCCTGTGCCCTAAGCCTTAAAATCTCTAACTCTTTCTTCTGCTAGCATTCCAATGGAAGATCAAATGACTAATTCAACTTTTGTGGATTGGGTCTCACTTCTTCTTCATGCAGATCAGCAACTGAGTTCGAAAGAACACATGTCTACATCAAGCAAGAAACCCACCAAACCAAGAGGAAAGGCTAAGCTAACAGAAGAACAGATGAAATACAAATATCAGAGGGTCAGGATGCCCGAATCACAGGCTGAGTGCAGTATGGATGTCAGAGACTCAAAATTGGGTCACATTGACATGGAGGAATTCTGGGTTAGGACTCAGAAAGTTACAAGGAGTCCGTGGATGGACAAATTGATAGGCAGTGCCCTGCACTTCGCCTGAGGAATCCCCGTCAGCACAGTTAACAACGAATTCATGATGGTGATTGCCCAATGTTACAACAAAGACACAAGATGTGTCGAAAATAGCAAGGGCGAGGTAGTCATAAACCTCATTGCCCGTCATTTTGAAATAATGCTCGGCATCCCTCACCACCGGAACTTCGTGGCTGTTAGCCAACAAGAATGCATCAAGGCCTGGGAAGACAACGAAGACCAGTGCATGCAGTTGATGAATGAGGTCTACCTAAGGAACAAGAAGGTGGTGACCCGGTGGCCACAGACTATCCACCGAAGTGATTTCTTAGAGGAGCTCAGCGATACTATCACCTTCCTGAGAAGAGTCTTCGGGCTTTCAGATGCCCACTATTTCCATAAGTGGATGCTGCGGTACTTGGAGACAATGAATACAAATTTACCCGATCAGCGCTTTTGCTGGGGTGAAATAATAAGCAGCACCATCTCTGAGCAGCTACAACAGTTCGCCACAACAGGAGTATTCCATATGAACTCCTATGTAGTCTACGCTGCAGCGTCGGCAAAGGATTATCCGGGGCTGAACCGAAGTGGAGTATGGCCTCAGGCCAAGATATTTGATTACTACCCAGAGTTGAGGCTAGAGAATAGCATCCAACATTTCACAAAAGTTAACGATGCATTCTTCTATCATGTCATCTACCTACTGAGGCCAAACATGACTCATAGCCGGACGACCAAAAACATAGTGGCAGTCACTGAGAAATGGGGGGCCCTGTTCACCCAATTTCCCACGTTCACCTATTTGAGGGCTGCCAACTTTTTGGGAGAGCTAACCAGGCTACCAAGGTATGCTGGGCCTAAGCTGATTCTACTAGAACTGTCAAGGCAGCTGGTCACATACCATGAGAAGTGCCTCAAAAGAAAGAAGGGTGGAACTCCTTTCCCCCTCACAGTGGGCCGATACACATGCTCCACCCACCATAAGGCGAAGGAAATGTTAGCAGAGCTAGAGCTACTCAACTTGAAGCATGACTTCCCAGCCAGGCCTACCTTCGACCTAAGAAGCTGCCTGCCAAAAGTGAAGCTCGATCCGATCCATGTCCCTCAACATTGAGGATATTTACATTGACGTTCTCCATGAGGCGGAAACTCAGAAGAAAGGATCACTCTCACTTGGCATTGGCAGAAATCATCCAATACGGGAGTGGCCATGGTCCCCGAAGGATTCCAGACTACGGAAGATGAAGTAGATAAGGTGTATAATGACACAGATGGGGACAAATTGGCCCTTCCCAGCCATTGACAGGAACAAGGCTCCTCAAACAATTGAGGAGAGGGTCAAAGAGACTATGCGGAAGAACAGTGCATTGGTGCCGCAAGAACGGACTAATCTACCTAGGGGTAGATTTCACAACTCTGCCCGTTGGGCAACGCACCTCCAAGGTCCAAGAAGCAGCTGAAAGGCAAAGGTGCAGAAGGTGAAACTAGCACCATTCAGGAAGAAGCCCCTGAAAGTCCCTCTTCCCTCAGAACAAGAACAGGTTATAACTCTGGAGGAAGAATTGACAGAGGATAGTCCTATACGCCCATCCACCCAGGATGTCGGCGTCGCTACAACTTCAGAGGTCCCTTCTATCCCTCCTTCTTCTCTTCCTTCCCCTCCTCGAGTAACTCAAACGACCCACCCCTTTGGTCGTGTCCTCTGCCCCTTCTTCTACCCTTTCCCCTGCTTCTTCATCTATCTTCTCCTCCCTTGCTGATTTGTCTTCCTCTATTTCTTCCCTCATCTCCAAGATCCCTTCCCTTCCTATGTCTTCTGCAGTTGCGGTTTCCCTTCCTCCCATGGACACTTCTTCGGCTATTCTTTCAATGCCGCCGCCGCGTGTCTCCACTTTTTTCCCCTCCTCTACCGTATCTGCCTCCCTCTCTGTCTCTGGTCCTTATAAGGAACTCCAAGGTGAATAAGGAACTCCAAGCATTAGCGGGTCCGATATCAGAAGAGTTAGAGCATGCTAGACTCCAGCACGAGACCTTCCAACAAATGTTCGACTGTTCAGTCGAAGATCTGGTCAAGTTCGGAGTATTCAGCCATCCAAGCGCCCTCAATAAAACTATGTCCACTCTGGACTATTGGATGGATCAGATGGAATTCGTTCTGGAAAAGATAGACAAGGTGAAGGAAGAGGCCCTGGATGCAATGCATCAAATGGAGAAAATTGTCCTCGCCATGACTCCAGGGTTGCTCTCTCCTTCCCTTACCTTGAGATCAGCTGATGACACTATCCAGATTTTCAAGGAGATAGCTTCTCAAGGGACAGGGCCAGAGGTCACATTCGACACTGAATCTATCAACAACCTACTGGCCTGTAGGGACTTCTATCGGGTTCCTTATCGAGGCAGGGAAAGATTATTCCAAAATCCCAGAAAAGGTCATAGACGAGTGGGAGTCTTGCGAAGCAATTAGTGAACAGGCACAAGGACCCATCACAGGATCAATTTGGGGCCGATGATTAGCAAGTTTTTGGAATACCGCGCTCAGTTCCACATATCATCTCCTCTGAGCAGCATCAGAAAAAGGCAACCCCCTTTTCGGCCGCAGGATGATGATGATGAGTAGCTTCTTCTTCTTCTTCTTCTTCTTCTTCTTCTTCTCTCTATTCTCCGACTTTCTTTTTGAAATGTCTAAAATGTGTTGATACAAATGATGACATCATCCATGTTGCATCATGGGATGATGTCATCCACCAAGTTGTCAAAGTCAACATGACTTTTAGATATTTTGTAAATATCTTTGTAAATAAGTGGTTGGCTCCATTTTGCCTTCTCTCTCCCTCATCTTTTATAAATATGGGAATACTTGTTGTATTCAGTGTGAACATTTTCTAGATAGAAATAGAAGTGAGGAGAGAAAGACTTTGAGCTTTCTTGTAACAGAAGAGAACAGTAATACAATTATTCAGACTTTGTGCTCAATAGCTGTGTTATACATTAGATCTTTCTTACGTTAGATCTGTATGCGTTTAATCTGTTGGATTCATATCTAATTTTCCGTCACTTGCTCATCAGTATTGCTTTGTTTATTTATGCAAGTAGGTTTGGGCTCTGTTTACTACCAAACTGAAAACATAAATCTTCTGACCTTTCTGCTTTGGAATTCATTTCTTTTCTTCCTTCGGATCTATTCTTTCTCTTCTCCCTCTTTCATTCCTTTCTTTTCGTAGCCTTGAAACACTCTACTGGGATGAGATCCCAACCCCCCGAAGGCAGAATCTATGAGACTTGCATAGGTTCCTGCTAGTAGAAATAGCAATAAACCAGTTTCACTTTGCTGTCTCAAAGAGGGGCTAAGCCCTACACACTGTTGGCTTGTTTATCCATAGATCTCTCCCACAGCGATAGATTTTCAGACCAACACCACTCCCATCTTCGTCGGCACCTATCAATATTTTTTATCTAATGCATCATCATAAGGCACGTCCAACAAAAAACCATCTACATCATCGAATCCTTCTTCAATATCATCAGCTGCACAACCCATTGCTACAAAATATCCTTCCATATCAAGTCTCCAAACCTCCAATGCTCCTTATATACCTCCTATAATCTTAATTGGTTTACCTCTTACTACAATCCCTCCTATTACATCTAAACTCTTCCAATCAAAACCACCTACATCATCGATATAGAATCTATTCTTATCTATCCCTGCATCTATACCCATTTTCAAGACAAGTTCCATCACTTGTACTCACCCCTTTTCACAACATGAATCAACTACCCCTCTCTCATAATATAGCACCAGCCCTTCTCAATATATATAACAACCATCTCAAAATTTTATCAACACTTCCATTCCTATTACTTATCAATACATTCAACCTTCACAACCCTTAGTTTCTTGACATACCTATAATATCACAAGTTTTTTTTCTCTTCATCATAATATCCCTTTACAGTATCATTTGTACCAACAATCAAACCCACATATCTATAGTCAATCTAGGTCCTGATATTAAAAATTTCAATAACCATCTCAAAATGATCCTTTTAAAGCACCTATGAATAGGATTTGAATCTTTATAGCCACCACTATGCGTCTTAAGAATACCCTTTCCTAAGAACACACTTGTAACTAACCCATTAACCCATTGATACCTTTTAAAGCCTATCCCCCACATTTGGAACTCCTGAAGTTAATTAAATTTTATAGTAAGAAGGACCTGTAGAAACACATCAAGGCATTTTTTCATGCATGTTATCTCATCACCCATGACTAGGATTTCATGTTGAGGACATTTCCCATGTCTATTGCAAGACCCGCCCTTGATTGCTATAACAACATTCCACAATATTATCTCTTCTCTTTCACACATATCACATAGTTTTTCCTAGAGCATTTCTCCCCTCAACATTTTTCACAAAATATGTGTCACTAATATCTACACCATTAAATAATTTAATGATGAATCTGTTGCAGATTTCATCACTAGATTATAGGGGATTATCAATCAATTATCCTTTTCTCTTCCATAGGTTGAGTTGAACAAGTTATTTTCTAAATCCTTCACTAAGCACATATCATCAACCCTCCTGATTCATTTTTTTCATACATTTAATGAATCATTTACCATGGCCCAAAAATTGAATCTTTGCACTCTCGAAGATGGGTAAAGTCAAACTCATGTGTAAGAAACCAAAACCTGAGTCTTTGTGTAAACTCTCTTCTAGCAATGACAAATCCAAAGGCTCCGTAAACACATTTATTGTGAAAATCCACATCCAAAGGTCGGTTTTTAATCAAAATGAACCCGGCCTTAACATAAATACATGCCTATTGAGGATTCTTATAACATGGTATTTGAAAAAAATCTAGCTATTTGTATGATTAAAATTCCTCCCATCCAACCTCTTGAAATGTAAGTTTCTACAACCCCTCTTACTATTGAGATAATGAGTATTTTAAAAACTATCAAGTCTGATGCCACAAAATAAAAAGGTGTCGTTAATTTATAAATTAGCTTCAAGATCTCTTTTATCGAGGTAAATTTCAACTTCAAAATCTGAACGAGCCTCCTAATCAAAAATAAATAAAATTAAAATCCATTTCCAAATCATCCCCTAGTTACATGTCAACCCCAATCCAACGCCATAAAATCTAATAATACTATTAATAATATATAAAATATCCCACTTACACCCTCAATACCCACTTTTTCTGCAACAAAAAAAATAGACTGACTCATCTGACTCTACCAATCTAGTCACTACAAATATCAGGAGTTATCCTATACCTATCACATCCTCTTCAGATCCATTCGATTATGTATTCAGAATTTTAGTGCCCACTCCTCTTCCAACCGGTGATATTAATATAATTTTTCTTACTTTGGATTGGAGCCATATACTTTTTTATCATACTTTATCTTTAGACATTGATGGATGAACATTTATATATTTGATGACCCTAGTTAATAGACAATATGGATATTTTAGACTTTTGACATGATGTGGTTTATATGATGGATTATATGTATGGAATTGACATATCAGTATTTGATGATCTATATTTACTACTATACAGACACATTTGATTTGATATATGGATTTTTTTAGACGATTTAGTTGGTTTTGTGATCTTATTGTTAATGTGATGAATTGATAGAATCAAAATATTTAGAATTATGAACCATTGGTGAATTAGTATATATTAGTGACAATTTAGTTATGACATTTGATGATGTGAATTGATATGTAAATATGTGTGGTTTTATTATATCGATTTCATTAATATGGCCACGAGGCCAGAAAGGTATTGTTTTGATTTTTGTAGGAATTTGTAACACAACAAACAAAAGGGGATGAGAGACCGACAATGTAGGAATTTGGGGTATTGGCAACAGGTCACCTTGGAAACTTGTATATATGTATGTTGTTTGTTGTCGTTAGATGGTTAGGAGGTCCCCATTTTGGGGGTGGGCTCAAATGTTACCTCTGGGTAAATATTTTTTTTTCCTTTTTTTGTTTATGTTTTTTTGTGAGTATTTATATTATTTTAGTATTATGAGTCACCTTTAATAGTATTATTTAAACAAATCCATTTAATTTTATTGAAATTTATTAGTTAGTGTAATTTAGGATGTGACCAAGGGGGGTAATTAATTTGAGTAGGTTGTTCTTGGTTTATGTTGGATATGCGAAGGATTTTATTTCTTTTGAGTGTTGTGTACTCAACCTTGCAAGTAAAATTCGGATTTTGGCTTAAGGGCCATTTTTTGAGGCTTATGGAACAAGTTAAGGTTGTCCCACAACTCTTAATTTCACCCCATAACTACCCCTATGCTTAAGGGGGTAAAAAATAGACCATGTTATGTGATTGTAATAGAAAAAGGTGTTATTTATTGTACTTTCTTACATAGGATTATTAATTTTTTCCTTTAAAGGTGCGGGTTTGAGTTCTAATGTGTAAGAAGAGGGTTGTTATTTCCTCAATAACCAATACATTGTGCTTTGGGGATTATGTTTTGATGTTGTGATGTGGAGTGTAAGAGGAATGATGCGGTATCCTACATGGAGCCACATCACCTCTCTCTCATCTCTTTTCTATTTATTAAAGTTTGCTTTATTATTTGGGGGTTACTTGTTTTATTTGGGCTCTTGCATTTTTTGGGGACTAGCTTTTGGAGTTCTTACTAGAGTTGGGAGTTTTCTTGTAATTGATTGGACTTGGTAAGGTTGGATTTTTCTTGTGGATTGGAAACTCTTGCAATGACAAGGTACAGGGATTCTCCCATTTTTTTCTTATTGTTGTTTTATTTTGTAAATGAATGTGAATGGATGATTGTTGCGTGTTTGTGATTTTGGGAAATAGAATGGCTTTTAGTTTTTGTAGGAGAAAATGTAACTAGGGATATTTTAGACGGAGGTGTAAGATTATTATTGAGTATTTTAGGAGGGAAGTTGGATTGGGTTGTCCCATCATTTTATAAGTGAAATTTTGTGCTTATATTGTTTATTTTATTGAGGGAGGCATAAGAGTTGAGGAAGGTATAAGATTTGTTTTTCTTGGATGGATACATTAGAGTCTTATTGGTATTTGATTGCATTTATTAAAAAATTTAAGGTGGGAACCCAAACCCTTTAGAGGAATTATTATATATACCCATGTTCCTTTCTCTTTCTTGGCTTCAAAATGAAGCCTTTATGTTTGGGAACTTGCTTTCTTATTGTGATTTTTTTATTGTGTTTATTGTGTTGAATGTCAAGTGTTTTAATATTGTTGTGGATTCCATGTAAAGTTTCCAATGATTGTCTTATACCCCTTATTGTTTCAAATTTGGGGCTCGGGGGCCAATGAGGAAGAAGGCCTCTCTTCCTCATTGGATTATTTGTTGGGTGGAGAGTTTTGTCTACTCCCCTATTTTGTTGTTGGGTTTTGGATTAGGAGAAGATGGTGGAGCTCAAGTGAGGATTTGGTCATAGTAGAACTTTGAATAAAATCAAGAGAGATCCCCTCCTTGTAATTTTTTTCATGTTGTATCCACTTAAGTGGAGGGCTTATAACTTGCATTTTAATTATTTTCAATCTCTTGTAAATGTGTTGAGTAACGTTGAGTTGTATTAATTTTTCAAAATGTATGTATATTGGAAACTAGGTGAAGGAAAATTGTATTCGTTACTATGAGAATCCCTTCAACTAGTAAACTCTACCAAGAGTGTTTTAAATGAAAAACTTGTATTTGAAATGGTTTAGTGCTTGTAAAATAAATGAAACTATCAAATCTTGCATTATTTAGATGAAGTAGAGAGTTTGAAATGGGTTTGAAATTTAAATGAAGTTATTCTCAATATAAGATTATTTTATTTCCTCCAAAGTGTGATTTGTTTCCTTGTAAAAATATTGATGTTCTTGTTGAAAATACACTCGTTTTCTTAAAAGGGGTTTTCATTTAGTTAATGTGAAAGAAAGAGAAAGAGTTACTTGTTTCTATTGGAAAGAAGGAATATTAAAAATATTAGAATTATAGTTACATTCCTTAGTATGTTAAAGGAAAGAAATAGTTGTTTAGAAATCTTCGAATGAGGAAAAATATCCTCTTTGGGAAATTATATTAGGTTAAATGAGGAATTTTACTAGTTTTCTCAATTTTTACTCTTATATGAACATGTAGAAAATTTATAGTTTCCTTGACTTGTATTACCGTACCTTACATAGCTCATTTTGTGTCTCATTGTTTTGGAGTGCCAGAAGGTGATGGTTGAGCATCAACATCCAGGTGTCATTCTATGTCCTCATATCATAACCAAAGTGGAAATGAGACACCATTTCCATTGATTTCATTATAGGGCTACCTACATCGAGATACCACCACGATGCCATCAGGCTCATATTGGATAAATTGATGAAAGTGGCTCATTTATCTCCAATGAAGACCACCTATACAGGTAGTGCCAGTGACACGTGTATATCTAGATGAGATTGTAAGGATGCATGGGATTCCGTAGGAGATAATTTATGACCACGACCCCTTGTACACTTTTCACTTTTGGACCACCATGTAGCATGCTCTCAAGACAAAGATCAACTTCAACATAGAATATCATCTTGAGACATATGGACAAACAAAGTGATTAAATCATATCTTAGATGACATGCTTCAAATGTATATCATGGACCATGAGTCGATGTGAGAGGATTACTTTTACTTAGTGGAGTTGGCCTACAACATTAGTTTTCAGAGTTTGATTAGTATGGCTATATTTCAGGCATTGTATAGCAGGAAGTGTTGGGACACTACTGAGTTGGGACAGGGGTATCTCCTAGGCCAGATTTATTAAAGGATATGGAGCAGCAGGTTTTCATGATTAAACAGAAGGTTACAGGAGGCTCAGGATAGACAGAAGAAGTACATTGATCAGTGGAGGATAAAGCTATCTTTTTTGAGGGGGGTCACAAAGGTATTTCTTCATGTTAGGACTCATAAGAGCCCTATTCGTTACAGAAAAGGATCTAAGCTTTCTGTTAGGTTAGTGGGTCCCTTTTAGATATTGGATTAGATCTATCCTTTCACCTATGTTCTATTATTTCCACCCATATTCTAGTATTTCCACCCATCTTGTCTCACATCCACGATGCATTTCATGTTTCTTTTCTTAGGAGGTACATTACAAATCCTTCTCATGTATTAGATTGGAATGTATTCTAAGTACAGGATCACGGGTAGGTGATGGTGGAGCCTGTGCATATTTTAGAGTGCAAGACCCTGGGCCTTCTATGTAGAGAGATTGATCAATTACGCATCCAGTGGGATTGATATGATGAGACAATAGCTACATGGTGGGATACCCACACCCATGAGAGCATAATTCACACACTTGTTCCAGTGACTTCAATGAGGAAGTCGAGTCTAAGGGAGGGGGATGTAGCACCCACTCCTCTTCCACATTGATTTTTTTTATGATTTTTCTTACTTTGGATAGGAGCCATAGACATTATCATCATATTTGATCTTTATACATTTATGGATGGATATTTCTATATTTGATTAGCCTATTTGATAGAAAGTATGGATGTTTTAGACTTTTGACATGATGTGGTTTATAAGATGGATTATATGCATAGATTGACATATCACTATTTTATGATCTAGAGTTACTATTGTATTGACACATTGGATTTTATATATGGATTTTCCTAGATGATTTATTTGGTTTTATGATCTTATTGCTAATTTATGAATTGATAGATCAAAATATTTGGAATTGTGAACAATTGGTGAATTACTTAATTTTAGTGATGGTTTAGTTATGATATTTGATGATGTGAATTGATATGTATATATGTTGTCTTTTATTATCTCAATGTCGTTGATATGGCCACGAGGCCAGAAAGGTATCGTTGTGATTTTTTCAAGATTTTGGAACACAACAAATAAAAGGGGATAAGAGACCAACATTCAAAGAATTTGGGGTATTGACAACATATCACCTTGGAAACTTGTGTAAATGTAGTTTTTTTTTTGTCATTATATTATTAGGAGGTACCCATTGAGGGTGGTCTCAAATGTGACCTTAGGTAAATATATTGTTTTCCTTTTTTGGTTTATTTATTTTGTGAGTATTTGTATTATTTCAGTATTGTGAGTTACCTTTATTAGTGTTAATTAAAGTGATCCATTTAAGTTTATTAAACTTTATTAATTAGTGTAATTTAGGATGTGACAGAAGGGGGTAATTAATGTGAGAAGGTGTTTCTTGGTTTATGTTGGATTTGGAAGCATTTTATTTCTTTTGATTGATGTGTACTAACCTTGCAAGTCAAATTCGGATCTGTGCTTAAGGGCCATGTTTAGAGGCTTGTGGGAGAAGGTAAGATTGTCCCACACCTCTTAATTTCACCTCGTAGCTACCCCCTATGTGTTAAGGATTCAAAAATAGACCCCATTATGTGATTGTAATACAAAAAGGTGATATTTATTGTACTTTCTTACATATTTTTTTAATGTTTTCATTTAGAGGTGTGGGTTTGAGTTTGAGTATGTAAGAGGGTTTTCATTTTCTCAACCACCAATTTATTGTTCTTTGGGGATTGTAATTTGACCTTGTGATGTTGGCTGGAGGAGGAATGTTGTGGCATCCTACATGGAGCCACATCACCTCTCTCTCCTCTCTTTTCTAATTATTCAAGTTTGTTTGATGATTTGGGGGTTACTTGTTTTATTTAGGCTCTTGAATTTTTTGGTGACTTGCTTTTGGAGTACTTATTGGAGTTAATATTTTTCATGTGATTGCTTTGGACTTGAAAATATTGGATCTGTCTTTTGGATCGGACACTCTTACAATGACAAGGTAGGGGTTTCACCCATGTTTTTCTTATTGTTATTTAATTGTGTAAATGAATGTGAATGGATGGTGCTTGCATGTTTGGGATTTTGGGAAATAGAATGGCCTTTAGGGTATGTAATATAAAATGTAAATGGGGATATTTTTTAGGGAGACATAAGATTCTTATTAGGATATTTTACGAGGGAGTTAGGTTGGTGTGTCCCACCTTGTTGATAAGTGAAATTTTTTGCTTATCTTGTTTATTTTATTAAGGGAGTCATAAGAGTCTTTTGGGGTATCTGATTGAGTTTCTTAGAGGCTTCAAGGTGGGCACCCAAACCCTTGGGAGGCATAAGTAGATCCCCATGTTCATTTCTCTTTCTTAGATTGAGCATGAAGCCTTTGTGCTTGGTAAATTGCATGCTTGTTGTGATTTTTGTATTTTGTTTATTGTGTTGAATTTATTGCTTGAATGTTGTTGTGGAAGCCATGTAAAGTTGCCAAAGGTTGTATTATATCCCTTATTGTTTCATTATTGGGGCTCAGGGGACAATGAGGAAGAGGGTTTATCTTCCTCATTAGATCATTAGTTGGGTGGAGAGTGTTGCCTACTCCCCTATTTTGTGTTTTATATTTTGATAAGATGGTGGAGCTCAAGTGAAGATTTGGTATTAATAGCACATTCAATAAAATGAAGAGATATCCCTTGTAAAAAAAAATTCATGTTGTATAAACTTAATTGGAGGGCTTGTAACTTGCATTTTAAATATTTTCAACCTCTTGTAAATGTGTTGAGAAAGGTTGAGTTTTATTAATTTTTCAAAATGTAATGCATATTGGAAACAAGGGAAATAAAAAATTTGTATTTGTTACTATGATAATGCCTTCAACTTGTAAACTCTACCAAGAGTGTTTTGAATGAAAACTTGTATTTTAAATATTTTAGTGCTTGTAAAAAAATGAAACTATCAAACCTTGCAATATTTAGATGAAGTAGAAACTTTGAAATGGAGTTAAAATGTAAATTAAGTTCTTCTCAATCTAAGGTTATTTTATTTCCTCAAAAGTGTGATTTTTTCCCTTTTAAAAATATTGACGTTCTTGTTGAAAAATACACGTGTTTTCTTAAAAGTAATTGTCATTTAGTTATTGTGAAACAAAGGAAATAGTTCCTTGTTTCTATTGGAAACATGGCATATTGAAAATATCTGAATTATAGTTAGATTCATTAGTATGTTGAAGGAAGGAAATAGTTGTTTATAAATCTTAGAAATGAGGAAAAGTCTCCTCTTTGCAAATTATATTAGGTTGAATGAGGAATTTTACTAGTTTTCTCAATTTTTACTTCTATATGGATAGGTAGAAAAATTATAGTTACCTTGACTTGTATTGCCCTACGTTACATAGCTTATTTCGCTATCTTTTGAATAAATCAAAACAAATAGATATATAATTAAAATTATATATATATATATATATATATATATATATATATATATATATATATATTATAAAAACAAAAACTTTATATAGATATAAGTTTGGAGGATGGAGGGGGAGGTCGCCGACCCCACTCCCCACCCCATATTAATATGGGATGAGGGGTAAGGTTAGAGACCTCCCCCATGAATTAATTTAAACAAAGCCTTATTCGTAATATGGCCCACCTTCTTATACTTCAGCGTGCATTTTATTTCAAACCCCGCCTTATTTGTAATTTTCCACCTATGTGTTGGTCACAGTAGAGCTTAGAATTTTCGTGTGTGTGTGTGTGTGTGTGTGTGTGTGTGTGTGTGTGTGTGTGTGTGTGTGTGTGTGTGTGTGTGTGTGTGTGTGTGTGTGTGTGTGTGTGTTATGTGTACGTACACACACACAGATATATATATATACTCAGATAACCTTATATATCTCAATATTTTTAAGCTAGATCTAAAAATGGGGGAAATTTTCCCATACCCAAATAGGTAATATACAAATGAATTATATTATAACAAATAAAAAAAATGAACAAGCCTTAGTAGAGGATTAAACATGGAATAAACAATAAAAATGGGTATTCAACCACAAGCTTGGGCAAACTTTCCATGGCCTTTCGTCTTCTTCTTCTCCTTGCAAACCTGCAAAATGAAAATGAGAAAATAAGCCAAAAGAAATGAATAAGATATTTTCATAAGGATCTGTAGGGTTAATTGAATACCTAGATCTAAGGGCTCTAAATGCATCCATCTAATGATTTTGATTAAACTCTATAAATGTTCGGTGAGGATTTGGGGTGGGAATATGTATTTTAATTAAATGTATGTGGAATATTTGAATTGGGGCCACGAAAGGGGTGTTAGGAGGTAAGATTCCCTATTGTTTAGTTTAGTGACCTTTAATAAGGTCTTAACCCTTGGAAATAAATTAAATTAAATTTTACACAATGATGACTAGACCATGTTATAATAGGGACTAAAATATATTTGAACTAAATCATAAGGTTATGGTAGTTTGACCTTAGCCCATAGATTATTAAATCAATAAATGAGATTAGAGATATAATAATAAATTAAATAAATATTGTAATTAGGGTATTTTAGATAATTGCTTGTAAGGCTTAATTAATGAAATTTAATGGAAAGTATGGAAGAGGATTTAAGCCTGATATGTTGAATTAAAATAATAATGATTAATTGTTAATTTAAAGTGAAGAAATTATTAACTGAGAAATAATTAAATCTAGTTGAGGGTTATCCCGTTGCAACCCGTTTAAATGAAAAAAACAAATGATTTTTTCCTATCTCATTTAGTGGATTTTATCTTGGGTTTTGTGCAGGAAAAATGTGGGGTGTTACATTAATCCCGAGAAAAGAAATCCTATCATTAAAATTACAAAAAATATATTTCGAAGACCACAATCACTTGACACCACATCAATAATTTCAATATCCCACTACATAATCCTTAAATAATTCATCCAAAAAAATAGAAATTGTACCATAAAATTGTCAAACATCCTTAGAACAAAATACGTAGCCCTTTCCTTTTATCTTATAACCTCATCCCTCGTCTAAATTCACAATTAATATTACATAATATATGGTTTTTTCTCAGCTAACACCTAAACATGATGTGTAGAATACAGAGCAATTAGTTCAAACCTCTAAATCATCAAATGATATATAGATCTCTCAACCCTCATAATCATCCTAAATAACTACGACAATGTAATATACTAGAATCCTCAAAAATATTATCCAGTCATCTACCATAACGTTACCTCCTATTAATTCATCTAACTCCTAAGGGTTGAATTCCTCTTCATATAATCATGAATCATTATGTACATAACATCACATACCAAGACATTCCACTGAGGACTATAAAGCCTTCCATGTTAAGATTCAAAGCCTTAGTAGTAAATTACTTCTTCCCACATATCCAAAACATCCAAATCAAATCAAACCAACTTTCCATACCTTTAAATTAACTCCTTCTAAACCATCACCTAACACCACTTCCACATCCAACAAGAGTGAGGATTCTTCCAGTATGACACCACTCTATTAGATAAATGTCTTTCATATAGCTATAAGAGTGCGTTCACAAGACTTGAAGGCCTTAAATCAACACGAGAAAAAATAATGGATCCCCCTTGATCCATCTGAATCACCTAATTTGTCATCTTATATGGTCAAGGATTCTATCCTTACCACTCCACACACCCAAATTTGCACATCTATACAGAACATCATCATCAAGCAACTCCATCAAGCTCTCATCAGGATGTCTCTTTACGAGCTTGTTGAAAATTATCAAGATTAATGAAAAACAATTATTGAGGCTCTTTAATCCATCTCAAGTACCATCCTATGACTATCAACTATTTTCTAACATTATCGGTACTCTGAAAATGCCTCTCACTATCATCTTTGATGATTATGAAATCTCATCCTCGTAACCTTAATACAATGACCTTCCACTCTTTGCCGCTTCCCAAATTAGTGATACTATTCTCAAGAGAGTTATGATTGAAAATGGTGCCACTATAAAAATAATATCATCTCATGCTTTAAAATAGCTCTAATTACCTAACACCATTTTCGACGAGTTACCTGTTGTGTTGAATTCCATTAATGACATGATCACCCCTACACTAGGAACCATTATTTTACCAATCAAAATAGGTGTTCAAATCCTTCATGCGATATTCTATATTGTAGAAGGATATTTCTAGTATAACATGTTATTAGGATGTCATTAACTACATAATATGAATCTTATCCCATTAATATTACATTGATGTTTAAAGTATGAACATGAAGGTTAAACAATTCTCTTTTTTCCTACCACTAAAAATCCTTTCAAAGCATGTCATGTGACCTATTGACCTAAAAAATGTTTTGATTCCATTACAAAATTCTACGTCCTCAATACCAAATTCAGAACCAGTTCATCTATGCCTGCATCTATGCTACCAAACTGTTAGGTTAATTTATGCATTAGATAATTAATTATTAATTGTAATAATTGATTATATGGTTATTTAGAACTATATTTGTCTCTACATGTACACGGGTACATATTGTTGCATTGTTATTTGTATTCATCCAAATATTTACAGAATTATTGTTGCATTATTGCAACAATATTTATACCTACATTGTTGTACAATTCCTATAATAATTGCATAATTCATTTGTACATGTTAATGATTTCACATTAATAAAATTATACAGGCTTCCATCCCTGTTTGTGAAATTACATTTGGTATCAAAGCAGGAATCTAGATGTGTGAAGCTCCTGGCAAGGGTTGGAGAAACGTTGCAGAGGAAGAAGAGAAGTGTCTTGGAGAAGAAAATTACTTTATCGGAGAGCCTATTGTTTCCTCCTGTAGCTTCGTCAAACACTCACTGCAGTCTCCACAACCCTCTTGTGCGATCTCCAGGTAAACAAAAAGAACACAATTTTTTTGCACTTGGTGCTCTCTACACCAGGAAATATTGTTGTCTGGAGCTAATACATATACAAGAATTTAAAAAAAAATCCCCAAACAGGGGGTTTTGTCACTAAAACTAGATGAGAGCCTATTAGTCTTTAGCTAATATTAGCAGTCTGCTATAGTTTAGAGTAATTGTCTGCAAAGTTGGAAGCAAAGCAAGTTACATCTGGTTGACAGAGCTCAATTTGTAAGTGAGCTCCTAGGCGTGAGTTGTTTGTGCATTGTGGACCAAGTCCTCTAACCTTTGTATGCGAAGTGACATATCATATTCAAGCCTTATTGCACCTCGCATCCATCTAGGTCACACATTGACTTCTAACCGAGTCGAGATGTTTTGCATAGAGAGGGTGAAATACCTTTCAAGCTAAACGACATGTTGATTAATTTGGTTTTATTGAACAGAGATCATCCCAAGAATTCCTAAGCTAGCTCTACACATATGCTAGATACTTCTCCTTTTCAACTGAGTCATCCATACCGAGCTATTTTAAAAATGGATGGGTTGTTACATGGTTTAAATCCAAGCCCATTTGTAAGTCACCCATACATACAGCGGTCAAGCCATAACATGCCTTCTCCCGAGACTCCATCAACTCCTCGTCTGAGCCTCTTCCAGGAACTGCAACACAAAAGAAAACAATGATTGAGGCATCATTTTCCACACAGTGAACCTGTACATAGAAACAAAGCAAATCATTCAAAAATAAAATCAATTAAAAATGGTAGAGAGAAATAAAAAAAGGCATGAATGAAAAATAAAGCCAAGACACTATAATCAAAGGCGGCGAATCAAAACAAGGGCAAAGTTTCAAATATTTTTTTCAAGCAGTGGAAACCCTAAAATGACTTGTCCTCAATGCATGTAGTCCACGTGGAGCCTCTATTCCTGCCAAGTCACATTTCAATAGGTCAGCCAAGTTTTATTTAATTTAAATATAATTTGCTTCAGTCTGTTACCGAAAAGCATAAGTGGTCGATATGGTTAGATTGATCAATTTGAGGTGAGGGGTTTGACCCCCACCCCCATCATAATTTTTTAAACAATTGGAACTTGGTGAAAAAACTGGAGAAACCACCAAATTTAGAGGTCCCTAACAAGTGTTAGTTATGACTAAATAGGCTTCTAAAATTTTAGTGAGAAATACCCTATTTTAGGGAAAAAAAAATATTTTCTCTTAGAACTCTTATTTTTTCATTTCGAGTAACTTTTGGTAAAGGAAGTATACCAAAAAATTGCATTTTCAGCTTTTTTTTTACAATTTTTTACATAGTGGGTCATTTTGGGCTCTAGAGGCCACCAAGGCCTGGTAAAATAAATTTTTTTTCCTGCCATTCAATTTTTCAAAAAAATTGAATGTAATTATATACTTCAGTATATTGTACTAATTTTCAGGTTGCCATAGTCAAACACAAACTTTGTAAATGCTCAGAAATTGGTAAAATATTGTAATAAAACATAATAAAATTTGGTTCTAAAACACTCACGAGAGCCTAGATTTCATTTGCAACGTTTGGTATATACAATACCTCTGGGAAGAACTTACGGGTAAAGTTCGTCACAAGTACTACTACACTTAACGAATAATATAGTTGCAAGAACACCATCTCGGCATCAACCCTTTAAATCGAAGGGGAGTAATAAGGACACAATGCACACACTATGAGCCATCACATCCGTCTGTAAATGATTACAAGACATAAACCTGGGATGAGAAATTATCCAAGTATATAGTGAAGTTACGTGCGTGTATGAGGATATTTCTTTGAGCCGGTGTAAATAATCACACATACCCCTTTCATTATTGTCCATTGGTACTACATGTATCAAACTCTTTCACGTACATTAACACCTCTTTCACGTACCGCTGGGTATATCGAAAGGGTGAGATTATTCCATGTACCGAAGGGTATATCGAAAGGGCATGTATATGGAAAGGTTTGCTATATCACACTGATGGTATATAGATTGGGAGACCTTATACCTGGAGTGATAAGAGCCTAACCCTGTCAGTGATTTCTACAAAATGGGCACCAATGCCCCCAAATATTTTCTTCCAAATTCAAAACTACTGAGAGGAAACAACTATACTGCATGGAAGACTAAAATTAAGACATAACTCAAGTTTTAAGAGATTTGACCTATTGTGAATTGTACTCTAACTAGATCAACTACTGATACAACACAACAAACGAAAATTTGATAGATCAAATCGAAAGGCCAAACTCATCATGTTGTTTGGAATGTCTGATGATGTGTAACCCCACATTCGAGATGCCAAAATAGCTAAAGAAGCGTGGGATAAGTTGAGCACAATATACGAGGCCAAAAATAAGAATGTCATACTGAATTTGTAGAGTCAATTACACACACTGAAGTTCAAGAAAAATGAGAAAATAGAAGCTTTCTTGAGAAGAGTTGCATAGTTGAGGGATTCACTTCAAGCCCTGAGAGAAGCATTCACTGATGAAGCTCTCGTTCCCATTGTATGAGAACTCTCCCTTCTTCTTACTGCATTTTTATAACAACACTAAACTTGTCAGATACAAAAATTAGTTTTGACAAGCTAGTAAACCTACTGCAACAAGAAGAAGCTATATATAATTATAAGGATGATGAAAAAGAGCATGAACTTTCTTTGCATCAAAAATTTAAAGGAAAAGGTAAAGGAAAACAAAATTCCTACAAAAATTCCCAAAATCAATATCAGGATCAAGGGGGTAATCAATAGAAGAAGAAATGTCCAATTTGTAAAAGAGGACATGACTTAAAAGAGTATTCGTATAATACTTACAAGAAAGGTTCATCAAGCAACTCTAGACCTCCAAAACAAAAATCTCACAAGGAACGTTCTAACTACAATCAAGGGTAGAAAAATGATAACTGGAAAAGAAGACCCTATCAGTGAGGAAATATTGTTGAGCAATAAGAATAGTCAGATAATGAAGACTACTTGTACAATGCTCGATCAAGTAAAGCTTTTACATCATCTAGTGGTGTTTGGTATGTTGATTCAAGAGCCACTCGACACATGACCGACCATAGAGACTAATTTATTTTGATGAGCAACACGCCTTTGAAAAACCATGTTTCATTGAGTGATGATTCTTCATATACAGTTTACGGGATCAGGAACATTTCTCTACCCCTTGATTCACATAACTGAAGACTATCAGATGTTTTATATGTCCCTAGATTGACTAAAAATATGTTGTCAGTCAGTTAACTCCTAGATCAAAACTTAAAAATATATTTGTATAGTCATTCTAGATAGAAAATATGTTGAATTCGAGACAAATCAGGAGTCTTGAAAATAGTTGCAAAAGCCTCCAATGTGGGATGAATGTTCCAGCTTGATTTTTTTAATAGATATGATCAGGCACTTGTGGCTAAGAGATATACATTTGCACATTTATGGCATCGTAAAATTGGTCATGTTAGTTTCAAGTATCTTGAGACACTTCACCAACACAATATAGTTCATGGGTTACCATCTCTTCAGAAGGATATAGATAAATGTCCTCTATACCTAGCAGGAAAACAACACATAGCTTCATTCTATAAGAGTACTTTTTGAGCGCATGGAAAGTTTGACCTAGTTCATACTGATCTTTGTGGTCCAATGTAACCGAGTCATTCTCGATTTCAGTATTTTGTGCTTTGTGTTGATAATTATTCGATAAAAATGTGGATTTTTTGTCTTCACAAGAAAATGAAGCTTTTGAAACCTTCAAGAAGTTCGAAGTAGATGTTGAGAACAAAACTGGTCATCACATTAGATCTCTCTACTCATATCGAGGGGGGAATTCACCAGTGATGAGTTCAAAGACTACCTACAAGCTCAGGGGATTCATCGACAAATTCCTCCTCCACACACACTGAAGAAGAATGGTTTTTTTGAGAGAACAAATCATACTATCATGGAAATGGTGCGATTTATGATCGATGACTTTGGATTAGTAAAGAAATTATGGACAGAAGTAGCAAAGATAGTTGTGTATTTGTTGAACAGAGTGCCCACAGTTTCTCTTGATGGAGTAATGCCACATGAAGCATGGTCAAAGTGGAAACCATCTATTGCACACCTCAGATTATTCAGGTGTAAAGAAAATATGCACATACCCAAGAAGAATAGAAAATATTTTGATATGAAGTCACATAAACTCATCTTCATTGCCTACAATGAAGAGACACTTTGGTACAAATTGATGTATCTAAAGACTAGAAAAGTCTACACAAGAAAATATGTTGAGTTCTTTGAGAATAAGGAAACAGAGTCTCCTCCTCTAGACTCACCTAATGTAGATTCTTCACCAGTTGTAAAAATTGAAGCTGATGTTCCCACAGATGATTAAAGTGGTAATGGGGATGATGGCGATGATCTGATAGACCCATGACCCACAGAAACAAATCCGCGTATTCCCAAGTGGTATACTAGCATGTTAGGAGATGCAAGAATGGATGATCCACTCGATACATCCACTCCTAGACCATGGACTCATAGTAAAGAAAAAGAAGAAGTGAATTTTTCTTTGATGTGTAGAGTTATTGAGTCTGATGAGCCCTTTACAGTCCAAGAAACCCTACAGTCAAAATCTTGGAAAGATGACATGGAATTTGAATATCTGTTAGTAATGAAAAATAACACTTGGAATTTTTTTTGATCTTCCACCAGGGAAGAAACCCATTAGATACAGATGGATATTCAAAACTAAGTACAAAGTATATGGGATAATATACAAGTATAAAGCGAGACTAGTAGCAAAGGGGTATTCACAAAAAGAAGGCATTGACTACGAGGAGACATTTTCTCCAATAGCGAAGATCAAAACAATCAGGATGATATTTTCTCTAGTTACACATTTTGGTTAGAAACTCCATCAGATGGACATAAAAATTGTCATCTTGAACTGAGATTTACAAGAAGAAGTCTATATGACTCAACCTGAGGGATATGTTGTACCTAGTCAAGAAGCAAAGGTATGCAAACTCAATAAATATCTGTATGGCCTTAAAAAAAGCACCCCGGGCATCATACATCAAGATTGATGAGCATCTCGTACAACATGGAGCTGTTAGAAATCCATATGACCCCAATCTCTACCTCAAAAAGTAAGGGGGGGAGATTGTGATTGTAATTGTCTATGTCAATGATCTAGTCATCACTGGCAGTTTAGTGAGGATGATCAATTCCATGAAGAAAGATATTAATTGATCGATCGACATGACCGATCTCGGGCTAATGCATTATTTTCTTGGATTGGAAGTATGGCAAAAATAAAATCACATATTCGTTTCTCAGATAAAATATACCAAGACAACGCTCAATAAATTCAGGATAATGGATTGCACACATATTGTTACACATATGGAGAATAGATTATAGTTATCTCCATTAGATCCATCTCCTGAGGTAAATGCCACTATCTATCAAAAGTTGATTGGGAGTCTCATTTACCTGACATACACTAGAACAAATATCAACTTTGTAGTCAGCTATCTATCCAAGTTCATGCAATAATCTAAATTTTGTCATTCGAAAGAGCAAGGCGCATCTTGAGATATCTCAAAGGATTGGTGGATCTTGGTCTAGAATACAATAAGAATGATAACTTCTTCTTGTTAGGATATTCAGATTCAGATCATGTAGGTAATATTGATGATAGAAAATCCACTTTAGGGTTTGTGTTCTTTATGGGATCTAGACCAATATCATGGGGAAGCAAGAAACAACACTTTGTTTCTCACTCTTCCAAAGAATCCGAATATTGTTTGGTAGGTAAAGTTATCTGTGAATCTATATGGCTACGTCACATACTTGAAGGACTTAGAATACCATAGGACAAACCAACCACCATGTATGTTGACAATGAAGGTGTTCTCAAACTTGTTCATAATCCAATTTTTCATGAAAGAAAAAAAACATTGAGGTACAGGTACATTTCATACGTGAGCATGTCTTGAAGCACAATATACAACTTCAGTTTTGTCCAATAGCTGAACAATGAATAGATATATTCACGGATTCACTTGCATGTGACAAATTCAAGTTATTCAGAGAGTTCCTCTCCGCATCCCATTAGGAAATACAAAATTAAGGAGGGGAATGTTAGCTTAATTTTTGCATCAAATAATTAATTTTTTAATTAGAATAATTAACTATATGGTTATTTAATCACGTATCATTAATTATTTGATAGTTTAAACTATTTATTTGTCTCTACCTTCACACGGGTACATATTGTTGCACTGTTATTTGTATTCATTCAAATAATTATAGAATTATTGTTACACTGTTGCAACAATATTTGTACCTACATTGATGTACAATTCCTATAAGAATTGCAACATTCTATTGTACATGTTATGATTTCACATTAATAAAATTATACATGCTTCCATTCTTGTTTGTGAAATTACATAGATGAAAACTCCTTTGAAGATGTTATGTAATGTCTCTCATTGGGAAAATACCACGTTTTAGCCCTCAAGCCACTCCCTACACCTAAAACATATGAGAGACCCGAAAAACAATCTATGTACAAACCAAATGTTAGATATATAATTCCCTTTGGTACTCCTCATATGATAACTAACCTCATTTATGGAGGGATTTATCGTCCTTCCTCACCCCATGAAAATCAATATCATGTTAAGCCCTTAATATCCAATTTCCCATTATTATAAATCTATTTTTTTTCGCAAATGTATCTTCATCATTGCACCTAGAAAGGTTTTGGTTTAGGATGATATGAAAAAGGCATATGTGACCTAGTCTTTGACCAATTTCAACAGCCTTATGAGAGATTCAAAATAGGTTTTAATGATCCTTCCTTAGACACTTTCACATCCACCACACCTGAATCCATATCAAAAATAGAACTATCCTCTTCATCTTGACCCAATGACTCAATGGTCCCAGATGACACCATTAGGATTTCTCCTAACCATTTTTAATCAATACAATCAACTTAGGACCACTCACTTATTAGACGGATGATGGGATTAAGACCCTCTCACTTGTATTACCCAAAATGGTAGAGGAAGACTCCCTTATCATCGACTTTCTTCAATGCCATGACAAACAATCCATATTATCCTATATGGTGGAAGAGGACCATTACATTATAAATAATCTACCACCTTATAGGTCTACACTTCTTAATGAGTCCAATATCGACATCAACATAGGAACTTCATAAAAACCTCACATAGTCAAAGTTGGTCAGTCTTTATTTCGAAATACTTAAAGGACTTCGCCACCTTTATTTATGAGCACAGTCAGGTCTTCCCATGGTCATATAGTGACATGTTAGGAATTGACCCTAACATCATTATACAAAACATTTTCATGATTCCTAACGCCAATCTCGTCAAACTAAAGCTACTTAGAATGCACCCTCGTATAGTTGCTTATAAAAGAAGAGTTACAATGTCTTCCCTCTGCTAGTTTCATCTTACCCATTTACTACCCACAATGGGTATCTAATATCGTACATGTAACCAAATACACTAAAAATTTATGTATCTGTATGGACTTCTAGTATCTCAATATCACTTTTCCTAAATATGATTTACCTTTTCCTAAAATCGATTGTTTTTTCAACCTCACGACAGAACATGAAATGTTATCTCTTATGGATGGTATTTCTAGGTAAAATCAGATCCTCGTCACTACATAAAACCAACATAAAACATATTTCATTACCCCTTGGTTGACCTTCTGCTAGCAAGTTATGCCCTTCAAATCAAGAATGCAAGGGTCACTTATCAACATGTTATGGCGTACATATTCCATCATCTCATCCATAAAATTTTAGAAGACTACGTTGATGATCTCTTGGGTGAATCCAATCTCCAAAATGAACATCTCATCATTCTACGTCGTATTTTCCCACCTTATTCAATACTTCCTATTCCTTAATCTAGAAAAATGCATATTTGATGTTCTCAGCATAAATTTTTAAGGTTTATCATATTTTTCAAGGGTATTTAAGTAGACCTTGCCAAAATCAAAGCCATAATTGAAATACCTCCTCCTTCCAACATAAAAAAATTTGTAGTCTGCAAGGTAGACTCCAATCAGTTCGCCACATTATTTCTCATCTTTTAGAACACTCTAGCCTTTTCATCATCTCCTATAAAAGGATGTCCATTTAAAGATGAATGAAAACTATCATAAGGCCTTTAAATAAATCAATCAATATCTCCTCATCACCCGTGATCACACCTCCATGCAAGGGGGATCCATTTTATCTATATATATATGCCACTAACCATGTCATGGGCACTATGATAGTACATCAAGATGAGAAGGGTATAGAACATGTCATCTAGTATGTAACTCGTACTCTCTATGACTAAAAAAATTGTTACAACCGAAGCATAAAAGTTATGTTGTGCCTTATACATCATGACTTCAAAGATTCATCACTACCTCCTTAATCATGAGACTTATGTCATCACCAACTTCAATCCTCTCATATCCATGCATTCTAAACCATATCACAGTGATTGCATCACTTGATGGCTCATATTTATGACTAAATTTGATGTAGAATTCATGTTGTGGAAATATATCAAGTGGAAATCCATCACTGAACAACTTGCAGAAGCTCCCCTCCTTAATAATCAACCACCTCATGAAAAATTTCTTGACAATTCTCTCAACACTATCGATCAAGAAGACACTCTCCTCAATATGACACTCTTCTTCAACAATTATAAGTTTTGGTAAGGGGAGGTGCAAGCATCATCATCATACCTGCCTAGGGGAATCCTATTCCCTTATCTTTCAAATTAAAAATTTTATGCACCAATAACATGGGTAAGTATAAATCCATCATTATGGGTTTCCAAATAACTGTCATGCTTGATGTCAAAATCCTTTACATATATGGGGAATCTTATCTTATAACAAACAAAATCAAAGGAACTTGTTAATGTGAGAATGAAACTTTACAAAAATATAGAAAACATTTGTAACTTCCTCTTACAATACTTCTATTAATATAGAATCCAAATAATTCCCAAATCATCCAATATATTCACAAACATTATGGATTCTCTTGCATCACTTATCCCCTTATCAAATGAATATTCGAAGTTGTTTATTATTGTTCATAGACTCAACTAACCATATCATACCAACGAACTCCCTTATGTCAATATTTTTGAAAAAAATCAATCATATCTTTGGTATACTCAATTATATTACTATCTTTCTCATTCTAAAATCCCATCCGATCTATCTAAGAACACTAAGAGATATTATTTTCTATAATGCACTAATCACTATTTCACCCTAGGTGAGATCCTTTATACATGTGGGTTTGATTTCCTCCTACTTATATCCCTTAAATCTTATGAATTCGTAAAACCTATCAAAGAATTTCACAATGGATATAAAGTAGACACTTCATTGGTTTGGTTGTTGATAAACACGTCTTACAGAGGGGATATTATTGGCCTTCCCTTAATAAATATTATTGTACATATATCAAGAAATGTTTCAAATGTAAACAACACTCCAACCTTACTCACATCCCAAGTCAGACCCTATAACCTGCTCAGGATTTGTGGCCTTTTTCACAATGGGGAGTTGACCTCATTGGCCTTGTCAACCCTTGTTCATCACAATGGAATAATTTTGTCATCACTACTATTGGATAATTCATATATTGGGCAGAATTAATTCCCCTTATCTCTACTAAATCTGATAATATTATCGACTTCATCACCCATCAATTTATTTTTCACTTTAGCATTCCTCACAAAATTATCGTAGAAAATGGAAAATATTTCAAAGAAAAAGAATTCAAAAACTTTGTGACACCTAAAACATCAATATTATATTTTCATCTCCTTATTATCCACGATAAAATGGAAAAAAAAATCTTCTAACATAACACTTTATAAAATCCTCATGAAAACTATTGATCGAGCTGATAGGAATTGACATCTACATATTTAGTTTTTTCTCTGGGCCTATTAGACTAGCATCTGTACTCATACAGGATATATTCCCTTTTCTTTATTTTACATCTCTAAGTTTTTCCTCCCTCTTGAAGCCTAAATTCCATTTATTTGTGTATCCCTTGAAGATTTCGTCTCTAACAAGGAGTATCGTCAAAAGCACTTATTAAAACTTTAATCTTTAGATGAACACCTCCTAACAGCCCTTGAACATCATCATGTCTATCATGAGCACATCAAAAGAGAATACAAAAACATGTTAAAGAATGTGACTGCAATATTGGTGATATTTTCCTTAAAGAGAATCAAAATGTCACTAATCTAGAAAGGAGTCAATGTAGGAAGTTTTATCCCAACTAGATTGGTCCATATATCATCACCCATAAATATGGGTTTAGAGCTTATCATTATAATCCCTCGATGGTAAAACTGAAAAGGAACCTCTAAATTCCTTGCACTTGGGGTCTTTATACTATTACCACATCTACTTTCATGAGATTACTTACATCAAATATCTCATTCCATCAACAAATTATCATCCATTGTTTGTAATGATTTCAAATTATGTGGTATGTCATCAATATCTTATATTGACAACCTTAAAGATGAGCACCACGGATCTTCTAATCACATTTTCTGCATGGATAAGTTCCTCCTCAAAATCAGGAGTGCCGTAATCATTACTTACATCTTCCCTTTATTTTACCAACTATAAATATGTTAAGGGTACACATGTGCATTTTGTGCACACGTGTTTTGCCCTCCCCAAATGGTCTACTAGGCCTACCCTCAACTTAAATGAAGTAAAAAAAAAAAAATGCATATTTTGATGCATAATATTAAAAACATATACTAATCCCTTGAAATATATCTATTAAGCATTACTAGAAAAATAAAGAATTATCCCTTGAAGGACAACTATTAAATCAAAATATTACATCAAAGTATGGGAATCTAAAATAAAAAATCATAAAATTGTAGACCACCTTGAAGGATAGATACACAATAATGGATTAAAAAAGGCTTTCCTTGTCAATCATCCTACACATCAAAATAGTTAAAATAATCAAAAGCATCCTAGGAAAGCTTCATGTATTGATCAACTTTCCCATAAAAAAGAAAACTTCTTGCATTGATCAATTTTCACAAATACAGCTAGGGCACAAGCCTAAAAAACCATGAAAGGATAACCCACTCTCTCCATACAAACTACATATGAACCCTGCCCATGTTGTAAAAAGGTTTATAAGCCTACTTCATATATATGTAATCCTCCATGTGACTATCTATTGTTAGTTTTATTTTGACATTTGTTACAACCTCAAGTGCATTTTCATACATATTAAACTTATCATCGGATCATATATATATATATATGTGTGTGTGTGTGTGTGTGTATACATATATACATATATATGTATATGTATAAAAATCATGTAAGGAAATACTGTACATCTACATAAACATGCTAAATATACATGTGAAATCTACAGGATACATGTGCACCTGATCCGTGATGAGGAAAGTGAGTAGAAAGGATCTTGTAGCTGATACTCGATGCGCATGTATGTTTTTATGGGTGATCTCACACTATATGTATATGGAAGATCTATATAGGGAGAAAATGTTTGGTGTCATCCTCCATATACACTTGTATACTACTTCCCGCTGTATATGTGCATACACTGCAGATGGTGTGTATGAGTATATGTATATAGGATATATGTCTGTCCCTGTAAAATTTGTTGTGTACACATTCACACAGTGCTACACAGTAATTTTTTCCCTATCAAAATCCTTATGAAATGTCGAAGAATTGCGCATATTGTCCCCTATGTATATATGACACTTTAGGAAAGACCATTGTATTACCCCCTATTTTCAAGAATCCATAGATAAGGTCGTTGTATATATAGGACCCATAGTTTGATATACATGAGCCTATATCTGAAACTGACATTGTGTTGTGTTGTGCATACTCTGTATGGGGTGATATGATATCACCCAAATGATGTCCCCCCTCATTTGGGGTGCATGTGACATTGCTATCATATACGATGTATATGTATATGCCTAAAGGTAGGTATATGACCACTGATACATTTATATCCCTACAGAGGAAAGGGGATGTGCTTGGTAGACACATCACAGGCATGTGTACACACACAGTGGCCGAGAAACATAGTGTTAATACAAGCAAACACATACATGAATGTATGTATACGTAAAAGTGTAAGTGTGAATGTGTGTGTGTGTAAGATGTGTGTCACATCTACTTACAAAGAAGATATCTTACATATATTTTTGACCATGATTAAGTGGGTTGCAAACATGGGAAGATCACTCACGATGTCGCAAGATCATATAAGGTTAACGACTGAAGCCATAATAGCATACAAGTGTGCATAGATATAGCAAAGTGAAAATCATCACAAAAAATGGCATACAAATGACAAATCAAGTCACAACACATAAAGTAACAGATAACCATGGGGTGAAAGATATATATAGCATATATGTCCCCATAGTATGCAGTGATGAGTGATGGGGTGATATAGATATATATATCATATATATATATATATATATATATAATCGAAAGTCCTCTACCTGATTCCTTGAAAGGTGATCTATAGGCATGTGAATCATATTCTAAGAGTGGTACATAATATGAGATAGACGTAAAAGTAGGGGAGTGAAGTCTATCACCACCATGACCTCCCTGATGGATGAGTCCATCATTGTCCCAGTACCTTGGTGCAACATAATTGTGTAAGTCACTTCCAGTACTCTATGTGAAGTGGCCTACACGGCATATCTGATGGACACTTACGCTGGAATAAAATGAGGTGGTGAGGTTACATCTAGATGCAATAACTGTCATAGGAATGGGCCTATACGAGTGTGATGGACAAGCAGAGTGATGCGGCCATGTAACGATTGTACTGTGAGTAGGTGAGCTAAGAGTAGATTGTGTTTTAAGTGTTATGGGTCGTGACGTACTAGATGAAGTGGACTGATATATTAGTCATTCCATGAAAGGTGATTGCCTGTCCCATATGGGTAGCCATGCTACTCCTTGTACACCACTCACCATAGGCCTCATAAGTGGCTTGATCTGTCTCCCTGATGAGATTGATCTAGATCAGGGCCAACTAACAGAACGATATATAGTCCATGTATTGGTTGAAAGTATCTATGCTATATAGATGATCATTAATCTCGTTCATTGGGTTGGGGGGCATCCCTCTCCTGGCATAGAAGTCTCCTAATTTTAAACAAAAATGATTTATGGAGATGATAGACTCTAAACTGTACAGCATCTAAATCTGAGACTCAAGACCATGTCACCAACTCGTAATGACCTTGCTTAGGACCCAATTATTTAATGGTACCGGCATAGTGAGAGGGCCAACTATAACTGTGAAGGTTATTATAACCACACACATAAATAGGTTTAGATGTATATTGGTTGGTTGTGAAAACAGATAGCCAATAGTAGGATAGTTTGTTGGAGATATTTGTGGAGTTAGTTCTCCTTAAATGTAGGATAATTTATCCTCAATGAGTATATTTGTGTATTATAATGTTGAATAATGATGAGTAGTGTTATTCAACTGTATTCATTGTATAAATTGTTATTGTGATTTTATTTTGTATCAGAGCTTACGTGATAACTTCTTGTCCAAAATGCAGTTTCCTATGAGTTTCTAGGGAAAGTGATAGCTGCATGCGAGAAAACAAAAAATGTTCAATGTTATTTCATTCTAGATATTTCCTTACTCGGTGTAATCAATTGGAAATATGTTGGTGACTCCATTTTCTAGCATCGAGCTTGGAATTATATGTTGTATTGGTTCTCAGATCTATGTTTTTCATTGAACTACACATATCTGATTTATATGCATTTTTGTATATGATTTCATAATCTATGGACCCTTGGATTCCTGATTAGATCTGGTACATCTCTGTACAGATCTGACATATACAATTTGGACAATAGAAAAATTGTATAAAACTTAGAGAAGGTGTAAAAGGAAGGTGTCAGTATCCTTTGTGACAACATATATGCCAATTCATTTTCCACGGTTGTCCAAATCAGGTCCTCAATCTACTAACCTCGAAATCTACTCTCAGTTGGTCTCCATTCTCATGGGACAAATGGAATCCTTAAGTTGACATCTGCATGTGCAAACCATATCACATGACTTA
Source organism: Taxus chinensis (assembly GCA_019776745.2). Taxonomy (NCBI): domain Eukaryota; kingdom Viridiplantae; phylum Streptophyta; class Pinopsida; order Cupressales; family Taxaceae; genus Taxus; species Taxus chinensis. Next base: position 605,636,288 of record CM034154.1, on the reverse strand, counting down.
TAATGTTGAAAAATTGACAACTTTAGAATTTACTAGAGGAAAATCCATGCTTGGTTTAGACTTGTTCTTGAAAACTTATAAGATTCTACAATTTGAGAATGCCTCTACACGTCCACTTGTAGTTGTTCATCTAATTTTCTCCTAATAGCTACAGTCGTTTCTCTAAATTCAACTCCATCCGTGTGTGTATTCCATCAATCAATTGTATATGCCTAAAGAAAATATGGCTTGTAATATATTTATTCTCTTGTGCTCTAAAAATGTTTGGTTTGTGTTTAGTTTTATAGTATTTTTTCAAAGTGTATCATCGATTAAAGTCGTGGCTTTAATATAAAATTTTAAGTTGTCAATTGTGTCATATAGATGAGTCCATCATTTAAGTCGTTATTTAATTTAGAATTTTTTTTTTCAAATAGTATGTTCTTAAATTGTAATATGTTTGTTTATTTATTTATAATAGTGGTGTCTTACTTATAGTCAAGTCACTTTTTTATTTTTATTTTTTATTATTTAAAAAGTAATCTCATTTTATTACTTTTTAAATTTCTGGTCGAATATTTTTGTCTAAACATCAAAAAGTGTCAATAGTTAAGTTGTTGTGATCAAAGTTGTGTCATCAAAAACGTTGTTATTTTTTCATCTTTGTCTCCATCTCACAATGGAAGTCCCACTGGAAAAATTTAATGGGCTCAAATTTCATACTTGGAAAGTGAAGATCCAGATGCAGTTAATGAATAAAAATCTTTGGAGGATAGTAGATGGAAAAGAACCAACACCTACAGATCCGACCAAATTGGCAGAATGGGAAACGAGAGATGATAAAGCAAAAGTCATTATTCATCTTGCTCTCTCAGATACTAAGCTACACTATGTTGATCTCAAGAAATCATCTCATGAAATGTGGGAAAACTTGAACAAAACCTTTGGTGCTAAAGAAGTGAACGCAAAATTTTCTCTTAAATTACAATTGTTCAAGTTAAAAATGGGTGAAGGAGCTACAATGTCCAGTCATATTAATGATTTATGGCCTCTCCTCCAACAACTAGAAGAAGTAAAAGCTCCAGTAGACGATGAAGATGCAAAAGATATTCTGTTGAATATTTTTCCTGCCAAATATAGTAATGTTGTCTTCACACTTGGTCAGATGCCTTCCAACTCATTGGAAGATATGATATCATCGATCCTAGCTGAGGAAAAATGGACCAAAGAATATGTAGAAGAAGAAACAACAATGTATGTAAAAAGGAAGTACAATTTTTTTTCTAAATATAAAGAGGAAAGAGAATGTTTCTACTGTAAGAAAAAGGGACATACAACTTCATTTTGTAGAGCTCGAGCTCAAGATATACTTAGTGGAAAACTCAAAGGAATTGAGGCCAATTCCATTACTGAAGAAGGATCAGAGAATGAGGAAGAGAAATTAAATGAAGATAGTGGCTCTGAAGATTTCTTGTACTGAGCATGACACCAGAGGATGGAGGAAAATGGAGGTTGGAGGTCATTCAGAGACCTCTCATCAGTTGCCAAGGATGGGGCCACTTCACCTGTGGTGACATCTATGTTGTGTGCAGTTTTATTTTCATTTCTGTGTGTGTGCTTATTTACAGTGTTCAATAAGTGGAAATTTCACATTGAGGGGGGAACATGATCCCAATGTTCCATTTCCTTTATGTCAACTTTTTCTATGTATGTATGAGCAGTAAGATTTCAACAGAATTTCCTATGTTATTCCTGTACAATGAGATGTGATGAGGGCTGAGCATAGTACTTGGCATATCATGATGTGGTTGTAGGTAAACCACTTGAAAACCTTCATTTGTGGTTTGTGGTAAAAAAATAGAAAAACCACCATTCTTGGTTGTTGGTAATCCATTTGCAAAACCATCACTTTGTGGTTTGTGGTAAACCAATTGTAAAACCACCATTCTTGGTTTATGGTCAACCGTTTGCAAAACCATCCCTGAGGTTTGTGATCATCATGTCAAAATCACCATATCATGAGTAGGTGCAAGTACAAAGGTACGTTTTCCCCATGTCCACACTAAGGGGGGAATGTTAGGAAATACTTATTTAATAGTGCTCCATTGTAATTTTTTATCTATTTGTGATGGTTGTTATAACCACACACATAAATAGGTTTGGACGTATAATCGCTTATTGTGAAAGCACCTGTAGGATAGTTTGCTAAAAATATTTGTGGGGTTAGTTCTCCTTGAATGTAGGATAAAATATTCCTATATATTTTCATATTATAATGTTGAATAATGGTGAGTAGTGTTATTCCTGTGTATTCATTGTATAAACTGGTACTGTGCTTTTATACCCTCCTCCTCTACCTCCCCACTTCTCTACCTTCGCCCCACTCTATATCCTTAAGTTTCCCACTGATGCATCCACCACTCACTGAACCCCTCTACAACCCCATCATCATCAACATATATACCCTCAAGATCCCCTACTCCTCTGCCTGATGTGCCTCATCCACCACTATTGTCAGTAGATACCTCTCAAAGTCATCTCATTGATAGAAAATCATATCACCAAGTATTTTATGAGGTAATCTAAAGTACCTATGCACCTTGGGGAATTCTAAAACCTCAATCACATATATACTCTACATGCAAATAAACCGCACCTGTCTCAAACTAGACAAATTCACATTCATACCTAGACATGCTGGAAATCTAACATATAGCCTACAAAAAAGTCATCCAGTGATAAACTATTGACGCACTCATCATAGTATACCTTAACCTATTCCACTCTGTAATATCATATCCAGTTAAACCTCCATTGCATAAAACCCACAACATACTCTCTTAGGTCCTCTTTCCTCTAAGGTTTACTTGGTGGCCTTAAAACACTAATGTGCTTATAGGCCCAACAGTGCAATAGAAACCCTACTTCCAAACCAAATCTAATCCATGTAACATACATCCATAGCTCTAGGTATACCTTAGATAGCAAAGCACACCCCCAGGAATGCATTGTTTGGTGCTCCATAATCCCAACTATGACACCTACTAGTTTCCATGCAAACTTTCCTCCTCCTGAGTCTAACAGTGCATAACAAGAAATAGCTAACATTACCATTGACATCAATTGGTTTCCCAAATCCTCCACATTATAGTACTCTCAATGTAAAATATCACTATATTATATATTATGTTTATGGAACCATCTCCATAGAGTTACCTCATAGTATGCAAATGGGCATCCTTTGTAATAGGAATTGTTGTTGCAAAATCACAGTACCCCTAAAATCTATAACTTGATGGGTTGAGATTCTCAGTGTGACTGTACAACATCGAGCATCTCTCAAATTGTGGGACTTTACGATTTGAGAGATCTCTCTAGATGAAGGTCGGATCCTCTTCCTATATTCAGGTGCACATATTCAAATTGAAAAGGGTCATTCTAGATCCTACTCTAACTTGTCAAGGAGACAGGGTTAAGAATATGCAAGAAAATAAAACCTAAACTAACAAGGGTGATGCACCAAAGGAATGTTAAAACACCTGTTTTGCAATAAACACAAACCATAAAAAATGTAATACAGTCACCATGCACAAATAACCAGGACTGCAATGAGAGATCAGAAAGGAGACAATGAGCCCAAGAGAGGGTTGAAGATCATCCATAGACTTGTATTATTGCTCCAAAGATTGATACAGAACATTACAATGGCCAAGAGGCACAAACTTGCATTACATTTTGAATGGAAACGCTTGGACTCCACAAATCCACTTACGAGCAAGAGAAGAAGGGAGGGTGCAGAGTAGAATATGTCCAACCCTTTGAAATTGTCCCTCTTGTACAATATATAGGAAGAATAAGAGAGAGAAAAGGAGGGAAAAAATCCAACCCTATTTTAATCTCCCCTTAAGGAGCATTAAATTCCCCTGCCATAATGATGGGTTTCGCCACAACACCCATTACCACATCATTGTTCCTTATTAAGAAAGAAGGGAAACACATTCTTCATCATGGTGGAAGGTTGGAGACTTAACGGCCTCAAAAATGGCGGGTCCAGTCATTAATGGTGGCAGGTGGGTAGTAGGTGCCGAGAGCTCTCTTAAACGTCCCCTCCCGCTTGATTATGAGCTTTTGATCGAAAGATATGGCTGCTTGAAGGTACTTCAGGTCTAGAATATTTTCACACATATACATGTGACGGCCCCACACGTTTCAAGGTTTCACACCCTCCTCTACACTCTTGAAGTTGCGCCAAAGAGACATGTGGCATCATCTATGGACCTGATCTATTTCCTTTGTATTCTACCTAAGCTCCCTATTGGCAGAGACACTATGCCTAACCCGAGACATGTGGAGAGCTAGCGCATATTTTGGGACCACTTTTAGATTCTTCCTTTGAAGTTGTGCAGACAAGGCACGTAGAGGCCTCCGTTAGTCCTTGTTTATGTTTAACAGTTGGCTCTACCTTTCAGACCCTGGGACACATGGAGGACTGGCGCCAGTTCAGGGTCTTTCTTTAGGCCGCGCCTTTGAAGTTGCACTGATGAGGCACATGTAGGCTTCTTCTCTCTTGAGACTTTTGAAATGTTGAATCTGTCTCCTTTTCATACCTAGGACACGTGAAATCTTTGCGCTTGTTTGGGGTCTCCATTTTGCTGTGCCTTTTGAAATTGCACCAATGAGACACGTGGAGGCTTCCGCAACTTTGTTCTATCTCCTTATGTTTTGGCTAAGTTCCTTTTTTTTGGCGGGGCCATATGTCTTACCCTGGACATGTGGAGGCTCAACGCACATTTGGGACTTGCCTCAAGATTTTTCCTTTGCAGTTGCGTCGAGCTGACACACAGAGGCTTCCACTGATACTTCTACACTTAGCCAATTAAACGGTTGGCTCTGCATCTTTTTTTACTCATACCACATGGTGAGCCCACATTCATTTGGTAATTCACTTTGTATTCTTCCTTTGAAGATGCACTAAGGTAACATGACTCTTTCTGTTGGCCCTGAGACTTAGCCATTTTGGGTTCACTGCCCATTTGACTTCTGTTGGACCCTGACTACGTGACGAGCTTGTGATTTTTTGATTCTCCACTTTGGGTTGCACCTTAAAAATTGCGCTGAGCTGACACGCGGATTTTTCCGCTGCCCTGAGAATTTTCAACTACCGACTGTCTCCTTTTTGGACCCAAGACACGTGGAAGCTTTGTGCTCTTTTAGGGATTGTCCCTTGCATCTCACTTTTGAAGTTGTACTGATGAGGCATGTGGAGGCTTCCATTGAATCTCTTATACTTCGTCGATTAAATGGTCATCTTGTCCCTTTTCCGCCCATTTAGGAGCAATTTGTTGGACCTTAGACACGTGGAAGCTCTGTGCACATTTGGAGACCCTCTTTGGACCTAACCTCAGGAGGTGTGTCATTGAGACACATGGTGGGATGGCACTTGTTAGAGACCACCTTTTGGGCTTGACCTTTCTAGATGTGCTGATTGGACACATGGAGGCTTCCACTGTCTCTTCTTTCCTTAACAAATTCGGGCCTGCTCCTCTTTCTATGTTTTCTTTCCTGTTGTGCCTCTAAACTCTTTAATGTCATTGGCCTCCCTTTCCAACCTTGCTTGAAATCCATTGTCAAGCCTGCCTGCCCCTTCATTTGGGATCTATTGGAAACTCGCAGGACTGAACTGACCCTTCCAATTTTCCTCTGTGTGGGGTCGTGTTTGATCAATTTTTTCCAAGGGAAAAATTGGGATAACAAGAACTACTCTCTCCCCTTCAATAGGATGTCTCAATATATAGCACATGACCTCCATTTTAATTGTCATCTCTCTACTATGGAGAAAGAATTTCCCTGTACTCGGGTCCCATCAATCTAGTAAGGAAACCATCAATCCCACATCTCTTGGAATCTATTGGTAGTGATGGAAATTCCCAATCCAATTGTTGTCAAATGATCCCACTTAGAATCTGTCACATCACCTCTAATACCCTCTATAATGGCTCTAACTCTATCCTAAAGGTAATATAATATCTCTCACATGTAAAATAAGAAAAAATCATATCCATTATTCATTTTATCCAATAATTAACCAATCACCACCTACTGTAAACATGAAACAATTGTCATACGCTAATCAAGGGTGACCACACTAATCATTTTTTATCGTCAAATCGATGACAATTGGGTGTTCCCACATTATAATTTCAAAAATTCTTGAAAATAAATAAAAAACTGAAAAATCAAAATAAAATGACAAATCCCAAATCTACTTAGGGCTCGTCTCACCTGCTTCCACTTTTAACTACTCCTGCTCACCTCCATCTCTCAAAAAACTTAAAATAAACCAACCAAAGCTCTTAAATAAAAAATCAACACATACTAATGATCCATTTGCGTTCCATACTCAACTTATATAAAACTTATTTATAGGATTTCTGCCAATTGAAAATTGAAGCCAATAGGGTCCCCTCACAATCGGTGATCATTAATGACCACTGATTTCATCTGTTTAACAAAATTTTATCAATTTTTGTCTCCTAGAGCTTTCCAACCCACACTTTGGCACCATCTAGAGCATATATGGCTTTGCTTTGATGCCCAACAGCTTCTCAGAACTCTGTCTTTGACCATTTTTGCACACATTTTGGATATTTTCCTTAACCCCTTTGTCCCATGGCTTCACACATCCACACAAAAGATCTCCTGTTGGTATCTCTCTTTATATTGATCTTCCTAAAGCACACATCTTTCAGATGCCCACATTAGCAGAACTCCCCTTAAGACCATATTATGTTCCCTACCAATTTTTTCCAAGACTACTACAATCTCTATATATACCTTTGTGATGGTATTTTTAGACTACAATCAAAATCCTGGAGCATCTTTAAGAAAACCTATCCAATCAATCTAAATCTTTTCAATCCAATGACTAATAACATCTGTCATTGGATTGAGGGGCAAAAATATCCTTATCATACAAATTGGGGCATCTCAGCAATAGTTTTTATCTCATAGTCTACTTACATGTAGCTCAACACAAAGGGGGAAAATGTAGACACCAAATTTTCACCCCTAGATGACCTGACACATATTAATCATATTATCTATAATATTATTCCTAACCTAATTCCATTATCCCTTAATATAGTTCACCACATTAAAACATCCATTTACCCACATATAATATAATTTATCCTCCCTAACCACATAAAATAAACCTAACCTAAATTACCTTACTTATCCTAACCTTCTAACCTCTTCCTACTCAGATTCCTAAACTCCCACCACTCCTAAAACAACCTCAATCCTTGGATGGAAAGAATTTTCAACTATTTACCATCCTTTAATAGTTGGTTTTTAACCACTCTAACCAAATTGATGATGGTCTATAATGGACAATGATTGTTGTGGATGTTTTTGATCCTATGTAAACACCATACTACCTCATTTATAAATTATAAAGACTAGGCATATTGGATTTCTTGTAAGTTACTAAATATCTACACAACATCAAAAGATTAGAAGACATCTAAATTTTGTTCTCATAGTTTAGGAACCTTTCTAAAAAAATCAATCAGCCATTTGGAGCTCCATCGGCCTTAACAACATTCAACAAGGTTAGTGCATTTTTTTTATCATCTTCAATCACATATTGCATTAGTCACATCCTATAAACACTCGTCTCTATACCTTTGTCTAGCCATGAAACATTTTTTCCTATATTTATCTCTTTGATAAATCTTTTTCATACTAATCAAATTTAACAGAGATCTCCATAGATCCCCAATCACTACTGATATAGTCCCAAACTCACTTTACCATCAATTATCCTCTTATACACTTCAAAACATTTGCATTTTTCATATCCTATATCTCCAAGAGTTTTTGTCCTTTATCTTAGTATTAATTTTTTTTTGTCCTGCTTCAATTATAGTCCATTAATTTTCCCTTGTTAAAATAAAATATTTTTCCCTAATTGCTGCTGATGCTCAATTGTCATCAATTTCTTTCATTTCAGTCATTTTATCTGTTATCGTATCTTGATCAATGTATTTCAGCGTAATCTCTTTTCTTGTAAAATGTATTATCTATAGATGACAGTTTTGATTGCCTCACACCCCATTACGAGCATCTATGAGATCCCGGTTGAGAAACAACACTTTTTGTGGGAGAAGTTTGATATCTCACATGAGATTAGCTTGTTTTCAATTTCCTTGACACCCAAGATCGAGGACATCGAGAACCAATTTGAGATCATATGTGAAATACAAGATACAACATAACAAGCCTGGTTTGACTATTTATTAGACTTCAAGCTCGCTACATCCCTAGCCTAGGCCACCTATCAAATAGAGCTGGATCACTCTATCCCTCTTGAAATTTAATCATATTGTCATTATCTTATTTTATTATCATATCACTTGATTGGAAACCATGAGTTAACACCCTTCAAGGAATCCATTTGGATTCCTAGGATATTCCTTTCCTTAGTAACTTGTTTCATCATTACTTAATATTTGTATTTTCTAATTGTATTTATATACAGGTCTTCTCACCTGGTGAAAGGAGTAGTTTCTCGCATTGTTCTCGTCTCCACTTATTTCGACGTTGTGTTTTTCAGTGCAAGTATCAATAAACCCTACTCTCTTTAGAGTTGTTTTTATTTCAACATAATAACAACTAATTGAAAATCACCACAAACATGTTGTTCACAAAAAATGTATTACTTAGGAAAACTCTTCAAAATTAGTTAATTAAATCAAAATCACATATATTGTAACTAAATATTATAGATAACACTTTTTGCATGCTTTTGTGACTTGATGATCTATTATGGTTAGGGATTCTATTAAAATGATATCATACACCATTTATCATTAAAAACAATATGCAATTCTTATCCATTTTTGCCCCTAGGAAAAATAGACAATGGGGACTCAATAGGACCCAGGAATCAAAGAAGGAACCTAGGGTCGAAACGAAGGTTCCAAGTAGTTTTTGAGGTTTCAGTTAGCATATTCAGTGAACTCAAGAGTGAAAATGAAATTGAGGAATTTTTTCCTCTTCTGGGTTTGGACCCTTAATATCAACTTAAAAAATGATGAGCTATGGGCCCGCACCAAGCCAAAATGAGAAAAATGGGAACGAAAACATGATGAGCTTTAAAACCTCTTGAATTGCAGTCTCCATCAAGCCTCTGATAGGAAGAAATTGGAAACATTTCCAAACTGGGAGTTCCGAAGTCAAAAATATACATTTGGGCCTAATTGAGGCGATTGAGAGGAAAATTAGCTTGATGAACTGCTCTGTGAACAACTCTCCAAGCTAGAGTCCCACATTAGAGAAGCGAGATGAAGGAGGCCTCGCTGAGTATCTTGGAGAGATAATCAGTGAGTCATGTTGCAAAAATGGATGGTTGAGCCGGGAGGGGTTTTCAATGAGCTCTTGACACTACGAGGAACGTCATGGTTATGCAAAGTGGGAGGGATCAGGGGATGAACGAGGGCCCACAAAAGGGATGCACAACAAGTTCAGGCACCAGGGATTTTGGTCGAAAGCTTGTGAGGAGTCCGAGTGAATCGACTCTTGGAGAATGGAAGCTAAAGAAACCAACAATAGGCCAAGCCATGAGAAATTAATGGGGACCAATGCGAGAGATTCAGAAATGCAAAGTGAGGCCTTTAAGGGGTTAATCGATTTCAAAGGAAAGTGAGGGTTTTGCTCACTCGTCCCAATGGTGCATTGGTGAGTGATGGGACTCCCTCAGCGTATAGGTTTAGTCGTAGAAGCGACGAGTTATATAGAAGCAATGGGGTGAGTTTCATTTTATGGAAGTCAAGTACATACATTCGACGAAGGACAATCTCACATGTAAAATTCAAGTCAAAGGTGAAGGAGCTCAGTTCTCGAGCTAAGGGACGAGGCTGAATGGTGAAGGGTTAGCACAGCCCAAGAATGGATTTGGTGAGCTACTCACCTCAGTGAGGTGGTAAGATGGAGGACTCACATGCTTGGCCGCGTAAAATTACCATGGCACACGTGGGGAACGATTGGCGATTCATTTCATTGGCTTGGTTATGGAACATAGATGAGTTGGGGGGTGGTATTATTAGAGGTCAACAAAACATGTTTTTGGAGTCAATGGGGAACATATTTTAGAGGTTGGCAAGGGAAAATCCGAAGCAACGAGTCGACATTGTACAAACCCAAAAAATCCTGAAATCCAAATTTTCAATTGTCACCGAACTTATGGGATCAACGAGTTATTATTCGAGGGCTGAGCCTATCTCTCACACACATTTGCAGAGAGATAGGTGGATTCAAACATGTGACCTGCAAAATACAAGGTAGGAGCCCCACCACTCTGCCACAACATTGGTTGTTAGGAAATTTGAGTCTTTTTAATTAAATATTAGCCTCACAAACGTGCGTGAGGGATAGGTAGATCCGTTATTTGAGGTTTCAGAGAGTTCACTTCAAAAATCGGCGTCTAAAAATTCTTACGTGACGGTTGTTGAAAATATAAACTCATAGAAGTCCGCAGTCCAAAAATGTAAGACTTCAGAGGACGGTGATGTCCAAACTTGGGGGGTTGGTTTTTCGGGGTTTGGAGTGCCAAAAATAATGGGCTTACGAAGCCCGAAGTTTTTCCCAACGAAAAACCTAAAGGAACCGACCGAGACGCTTGGGAGGACGAGCCATTTGGGGAGTTGTGAAGTGGTAGGTGGTAGATGTGGTGGGCACCAAGCCAAACAAGCTTGGTGGCGTGCAAAGTTAATGAGTTGCATTTAGTATAGAGCTCAGTGGTTGGGAGAGGAATTCAAACCAAAGGTGGCCTTCATGAAAAATTTGAATAACTTAAGCATTTTTTAGCCAAGTTTTATTAAATTATACTTTTTAGAAAGGATTATTAGAGGATAATTTAATGGAGGCGTAAAAATTTAGAGATCATGAGTGTAGGTAGAGGATAATTCTAAACAATCAACTCTGTGTAAAAATGATGAAAAACTTCTTCCAAACTCTATTTTTGAAAAACTTATACTCATTGGAAAGATATTTTTGAGCTCTACAGCATGAGATGATCATAGAGGATAAATTAATGAGTTAGGTGGGAAAATAACCATGATGAATTGGTAGAACTAGAGGCCATACCCTGGTGTATTATGAAGTCATTTTTTCAAACATAAGGAAGGCTACATTCTAGCATGGAGTTTGTAAATCTTCCAACCAGCCATTACAAGAAAATAATGATGATTTTTGATGGGTTTTGTGGCATTTCATACTTCTTCCCCTTCTCTCTTCTCTTGAATTTTCTTTTACAAATTGTAAGGAGGGGCTCAGTAAAAAAGTTTGGATACTTTACAATTTCCCCTCCCTTCATTCTTGTCTATGAGAAATATGTGGAGCTAAAACCTCCCCTTTTATCATTGTAATAAAATTTTTATGCCTTTTGCCCCCATGTAATGTATTGTATCAACTTCTCGAGCAATAAAACTAATTTGTGGATGATTCTCAACCCTCCTTTCGATTTATTGTAGCATATATTATCTTTCATTACAATTAATTTATAGTGCATTATCATATTTGTGTTGTAATATTTAAATAGGTTGTGTTTATTGGTAAATGGGTTTGTAATAGGTGTTTGATATGTGGTGCTAGATCACCTTCCCTTAGAGTATATTTATTTTTCATGTAATACTTCCATCCTTGTCCCCTTGGAAAATCATTAGAGAAGGGTTAGATTTTCAACTCTTTGTACTTTGGAGTAGTTGGCACTAGGTTAGATAGGAAGTTTTCCCTCTCAGGAGAGCTACTGAATTTTACAAACTCACATACTTTAGGATAACTCCATGTTTGATAAATCACACTGACTTCCCAATCATTCAATTGCAAGCATTCAACGGTGTTGCAATTTCTCCAGAATTTTTTTGGCACACCCAGTGGGATGAGAGGTCATTTCTACAAGATTTGGAGGTATTTTCTAAGAATTCAGACATCAAAAGTTACAGATTTCTGATTTTGGAGTTTTCACCATAGGGTAAAAGATCCGACAATCAATTTTTCAAAGGTTTTTCATGAGCAAAACAAGTCCAAATTTCACCAAAAGATATATTGCGGGCCAAAGATCAAAAGCATATTCTGAGATTTCCAAATTTCTGATTTTTTAGAATTTTGAAGTTTTTTGCACTTCAGAATTTAGGATTTCAGGATTTCATACCTTTTTCAAAAAAAAAAATTGGAATTATGGAACCTTTGAGATTTCAGATTTTTCGGTTTTCGAGTTTTTGAAATTTGGAGGTTCAACTACACATAATTTTTAGAATTTTAGGTTTTTTCGGAACTTTTGGGTTTTGGAACATTTCAATTTCAGGGTTCTCTGTATTTCAGGATTTTAGAGATTGACAGTTGCAACATGGTTTGACTTTCGAAAATCAACATTTAGGCCCTTCAAAGTTGTTTTCTCCAATTTTTCAAGATTGGGTGTTTTTCTTAGCAAAACTGTAGCCTTTAGAGGCTCTGTTCCCAACACATCTAGTGAATCCCAAGAATAAAACTTAGTGCTGTAGCAATAATGGTTTCTCAAGTACATGAGAATAAATTTAACTAGGTCTAAAAGAAGAGACAAAAAAATATTTGTGTACCTGAAATTATCTCTAGGAACAGGAAGGAGAGGAAGAAGACCACAAAGATTTCTATCTCCACCTAATATGACCTTATCTACACCTCCACATGGTAGACCTTTCCTTCAGTCCACAAGGGCTCTTAGATCAGTCATAATGGCCCATCAAGTGCCACAAAATATTTTTTCCAACTTCACGGGAAGTAGTCCACTTTCCATCAATGCATAGAATCCAATCCCAGTTGCAACATTGAATAACATTCCCTACTTCACGAGAGAAAATCATACAAATCCTATTGTCCATATACATGACATTGCAAATGTCTATGCATTTGAGGAGACTAATGAAATAGATGTTGCACTTAAGTTGTTAGCTTCCTTTTTCAAGGGTAAGGATTTGCAATATTTTAGGAGCTTAACAATATGGTCTATTACAAACTAGTATCAACTATGTAAAACCCTCTATGATCAATTTTTAGAAAGGGAAAATAATTTGTCTTTATTGGAAAAATTGACAACAATCAAGAGAGCTTCAATTGAGAAAATGGAAGATTTTAATTTTTGATTCCAAAAGACATGGGACAGAATCCTTATGGCCCTAAGGCCAGCTGTCCAAGGTAAATTCCTATACTTCTTGAAGGAGCTCAATTCAGACATATCTATGATTATACATTCTATGGGAGGAACAACATTACCAGGGGATTACAACATAGCCATCAGAGTGGAGAAGTATTTGATTCAAGTAGGAAAGCTTGCACCATGGCCACATATGCCTCTATATCCAGAAATGGGTAATCCTACAACTAGTCAAAACCTTGAGTTAAATTCCATTCTAGATCCTAGAAATCAAAGCAATAGTGAGGCCTCCACATCTACAAGTACTTCTAAAGTACTTTAAGAGGTCATGAATAAGCTACAAGAAGTATTGAAAGGGTAGCAAGATTGAGGGAATGAGGTGGTGGTCATCAAGAAAATAAAAATAAAAATTTTTAGACCTTATCAGCCTCAAGATCAACCCAATAGGCCTTTATTTCAATCAAACAGACTTGTCACTCAAGATGCAAATCAAAATCAAAACCAAGGACAACCTCAAGCTTCTAGGCCATTTCAACTGTATATCCCAATTACAGTTTGAACATCTAGAGCCTTGTTTCGAACCAAAAATAACCTTGCAAAGGAGTATGAAAGGTGCCTCCCATGCAACCAACCTCCCAATCAAGAAATATTTTTCAATGGTGCAATAAATCAGGCCCTAATGGTACATATTTTCGGTGTGTCTCAAGAGCCAAGTGAGGAAGAGAATCAACAATAAACAAGCACACAGGATGCACCTCCAATAGAAACCACATTGGTCGACTAGAAAACAATATATTTTTGTGTAGTTAATCAACCTCCTTTCAAAGGTGTAGCTTCCAACATTAGTTAAAAGAAGAGGAACATGGAGGATGGATAGCCATCTAGTCTGATTGTTTCTCAACCTACGCTTACCCTAAAAAGAGTTAGCAATGCAAGAGCAACCCCTAACCTGAAATCTCAATAAAAGGCATCTATTACAGTAGCACATGTGCCCATTCAATCCTCAGAAGAAGATTGGGCCAAGTAAGGGGAAGCAAAAGTATAATCCATTCTCCTTCAACATATTTGATTAAATGAAGAAAACACAAGTATTTCCATGTGGGAGTTACTAGAAATCCTAGGATAGTATGATTTTTTACAAGCTGCAATGGCCAATTGGTCTGCCTCAAATGGTTCATCCAAGAATTAGGAAACATTTCTCACTAATGTAGTGTAGTAAGAACGAGGTAAACCAAGAAAATATTTAAAGCCTCCACCGTTCTATGTGTCATTGATTTTTGGGAACAACTTAGTGCACAACTATATGATCGATTCAAGGGAAAGCAACTCAGTAATGCCAAAGCAGATAGCAGATCAAGTGGGCCTAAAGTATGAATTGGTCTCTAAAGGAGTGGTGGAACTAGATGGGATAATAGTGGGAACCATTGGAGTGATCAAAGGATTAAGCCTTACATTTCATATATGCACCAATGTCATAGTCTTATAAGATGTGTTTGTAATTGACTTTCCACCACTTTTTTCCTTGTGCTTGTCAAGGCACTTCAATGCTAAGATTTGAGGGTACTTATCTAAGATTGGTCCCACCTACTTTTGAAAATGAGATATAGAGCCAAAGAAACAATCAGCCCAGAACCAAGTTCCAAATTTCACATTGAGCCTCATGTGTCAAGTCCCATTAAAGTTAATTGCTTAGCTTTTGATCAGGAATATTTTTTAAAGGTTTCAAAAATATGTACTAAAATTGAGGGAATTCTAGATTTTACATTGGATAAAGGGGAAAAAAACACACACTTTTGATCCTTACAAAGAGATAGAAAGATCTGAACTAGGAATATATTGCTTACATAAATTAGACAATGTACCTCTCCCTTGCATCACCAAGCTAGAAGATAAGGATGACAACAAAGTATGATAACTTCTTTTTTATGGATCAAGAAGGACACAAGATGCTAGAGGAGGTGTCATGCTAGTTTCACCACAAAACATCAAGTAATATTTGGCCTTTTGTTCAAAAAACACACTTGTGTATGAAGCCCTAATCCATGGACTTCACTGGGATAGGAAAAGCAACATTATGAACTTGCAAGTGTTGAGAGATTGTGAACTAATTGTTAATTAAGTTAGAGGACTGAATTCCACAAATAAGGATCTTCTAAGAAGATATAAAAACAGGGTATGGGACCTCAATGAAGACTTTGAATAATTCAACATCAATTCCATACCAAGGAAGAAGAACAAAGCTACAGACAGACTTACAGGAATTAAGGTAGTATTTTATGTGATGGATAGTATAAAAAAGATAAAACACAACCCCATATCAAGGTAGTTGTGAGGACAACAGTTCCTGATAATAACATGAGCTGGTAGGTGTTCGATAATGATTAGCAGATCATAAAATTCCTATAAGAAGAGGTTGAGTTCTAAGCTAGGAATCAAGATCAATTAGAGAAGTAGTACGGGGATCAAGTAATGAAATTATGGACAATCAAACTCCCAGAATTCTTAGTGACATTAGATTCAATCTTCAATCCTGAATGACCAATTGTGAAAGGAGAATGGAAAATATCCAGGTCAAAGGGGAGGACTTGGAGCCCATTTCAATTGGAGATGGTAAAAATACTCCAAATTGGCAAGGTGAGTACTAAACAAGAGAAGTCTGGTTTATCACACAACTTTTCCAAGAATTCCCAGATGTCTTTGCTTAGAGCTATGAAGTACATGAGAGGATTTAACCCAAGAGCTGGCACAACACACTATTGAACTGGAACCTAGAAGCTAAGCCTATTAGGAAGAAAAATAAAATGCCATTCAATCCTCATATTGAGCCTCTTATGAATAGAAGGAACTGAACAAGCTCATAAAGGCTAAGTATTATTTTTACCAACCAAGCACTCAAGTGTGGATCGCTAAATCTGGTTTCGGTCCAGGAAAATAAACGGAGAAATCAAGTTGTGTGCGGAATTTTGCGACTTAAATAGGGAATCTCTCAAAGATCAGCTATCCACTATCCTTCTATGGAGAAAATATTACAGGTGGTAGCCAGTTCAGAAATATTCTCTCTCCCATATAGATACTTGGGTTACAATGAAATTATGGTGAAAGAAGAGGATCAATTCAAAATAGCCTTCAACACACAAATGGGGCACTTATTCCTACAGGAAAATGCCATTTGAGTTGTCAAACATTGGAGCCACATTAAAAAGGGATATGGACATGATATTCAAGGGCTTGATAAATAAGATAGTTTTTATGTACCTAGATGACATCACTATGTTTTCTAAGTATGTGGAAAGTCACCTCTTTCATCTCAGACATGTGTTCCAAAGTTGTAGAGGATTTAAAAAGTCCCCTAACCCAAAAAAGTGTATATGTTTCACACAGAATTTTTGTTCCAGAATAGAGTTGCTTCTATCCTTTCATTCTCTTGAGAAACAAATAAGGGGTTAGGGTTAGGATGAATACCTGTAGAGTGTTGGGAAGGTGTGCACGTACCGTCGAGAGATCAGACCGATTGTGAAGAGATCCTTTTTTTCTGGGAAGGACTTCCAATTTCTGATGTGGATGTAGGTCCAAATAATGCAGTGGCGAAGGCAAGGCCCAGTTGGGATGATCCACCGATCGGAAGTGATCTGATGAAGCTATCCTCCGACTCTCCCAAGGTTTGGATGAGTGTGACAATGCTCTCATTGCTCAGTCCCAATTTTTGGGCTCGATGCTCCTCTTTACAAACTCTTCTCTCCTTCTCACTTGTCTCTCCCTTGCAAATGGATTTGGATCCCTTCATTTTGGTTGGCGGAGGTCATTTACAGGGAACCGATGGCGGTTACCTAACCGATGCCAGCCGCGTAGGGACCGATATCGGTTAGGTCAAAGTTGGCTATTTTTAGTAAAATAGCCAACTTTCCCTCCTTTTCTCTCGAGGGGTCAGTTGTGGGCTTGGTCAAGTCATTATTAGGTTCATTTTGATGCGGGTGAGGGGTGATGAGTCATGGGTGTGGGTCTAGACCAAGTCATAGGTCTTAATTAGGTTAGTTTTAGGGTTAGGGTTAGGTCATAATGAGGTGGTGAGGTGAGGTGGCAGGGTTGGAGATGTGGATTTATTAATTATAAGGTAATTAATAAATAATTCAGTGTGTAAGGTTTTAGGTGGTGAGGTAGGGTTAGGTTGCGGGACGAGATACGGGGTACAGGGTGTCGTAAGACCCAAATTTGGTGTCTACATTTTCCCCTTGTTATCGTGTAGCTTGTCTTTTAAAGCTGCACTGAAAATAATAAAAAGTGGTTGCCCCAGTTAAGGGTATAGGTAATCCCCCTCAAATCTATCACAGATTGAGGCGACATGAAATCAAGGATAGGGTTGATAAAGGGTAAATGATGATGAGATGCTGGTAAGATGGTGGGTTAAGTTCAAGGAAGCTGACACACGTTACAATGTAGTAGTGCGACCAGGGTACATGTTTTGAAGAGCAAACAAGTAATTCCTAAGCAAAGGTCGATAGTTTATCCAAACAAGGCTGATATAATCCTGGTATCCAAGGCATAGGAAGTAGCTCTAGGGGATATAACGGGTAAGGTACCGGAACCTTTAGGCATTTTCAGCAATACCAAATGGTTGGTTTGGTTTAAATAAATTTCATGGTCTTGGTCTAGGCAAAGCTATGGTCAGCTAAACAAGTCAAGTATCCTAGTCGTGATAAAACACGAACATGTGAGCTCGATTGAACAAACAGGTACATGATGGGTGGAGAGAATTTTTGATTTGCAGGCCTCGGTCGAGGTACTTAATTGGTGCGGCCGTGGGTTGGGCTGATTTGTTGGTTGTGGCCTTGGGTTGGGCCAAGTGATTGGTTACGGCCTTGGGTCAGGCCGGTTTGTCTGTTACGGCCTTGGGTTGGGCTGATTGGTTTGTTGCGGCCTTGGGTTGGGCCGATTGGTTTGTTGCGGCCTTGGGTCGGGCCAATTGGTTGGTTACGGCCTTGGGTTGGGCCGATTGGTTTGTTGCGGCCTTGGGTCGGGCCGATTGGTTTGTTGCGGCCTTAGGTCAGGCTGATTGGTTGGATGCGGCCTTGGGTGGGCCAATTGATTGGTTACGACCTTGGGTTGGGCCGATGAATTTAAAATAAGGCTATTTAGCCAAGTTGGGGGTAGGCGATGTGGTGAGAAATGGAGATTGGTGGATAAGGGTAGGAATTAGGTTAAACTAAGCCTATAACCAATATCGGTTATGGGTGATCGATATCGGTTAGATGATCGATATCGGTCACCTAGGGTGCACACTAACCGATATCAGTTAGAGGAAGAAAGCCTATAAAAAGAAAAAATACGGCATGTCATTTTCACTTTGTGAAATTGAGTGCCAACTTTTTCTTGTTTGAGTTTTTGAAGTGAGTGGGTTGTGTGTTTGGGCTGAGTTGGCACTAGTTGAGTGGGGGAGTGAGTTATTGGTAGGCCCCCAGAGATCAGGAGGAAGATACGATTCATTTTCACTTTGGTTGAGGACCTTGTTTGAGTTTTTGAAGTGAGTGGGTTGTGTGTTTGGGCTGCTAAGGATATTTGGAGCTATGACATAGCCTGGAGGAGTAGGAGGTGCTGGAACACCACCACCTATCCCACCACGATGACGTGTAGTCATATCAGTAGGCTCTAAACCCCTATTTGTGTGAAGTTGATGAATTTTTCTAGGATGTGGGTTTTGGGGTAGGAAATCAGGTGTTTTAGATATGTTTATAGGTACAGAGAGGGGTAAAGCAGCAAATAAGGTATCATAGGTGGTGTTTTTGAGCAGGATGGATAGTATGAATAGTGACCGATATCGGTTTAGGCCTAACTGGTATCGGTTAGGTAACCGATATTGGTTACTGTGTAAAGTTGTAGATTCTGATAAAAAACACTTGGGGATTCATTTGCTACTTGTTGTTCATTGGTTTGATGTGTGCAGGTAGAAGCAAGGTTGATGATGAATGATAGGGTACTAGCGTTGTTGTCACAGGTCCAAGCGGATGTAATACCAGCAGAGTGGGAATTAATAAACCATGTGGGGTTAAGTGAAATCCGCTATTATTCATGAATCGCATGCAATCATGCTATGTTGCATGCGCTGATTGAGAGATGGAATCTAGAAAAGAATACCTTCCAGTTGCCAATAGGGGAAATGAAAGTGACGTTAGAAGATGTGTTCCGAATTTTGAGACTTCCAATTATAGGAAGACCAGTGTATCAGGTAGGGCCCAACGTGGCACGGGCAGCGATAATGGCAGTATTTGGTCAAGCTGCACGAGATTTGACACAGCGAGGCGTGACATTTACTTATGGTATAATGTTTGCAGCACACCCTGAGGAAACAAGGTTGGCCATGGTATTAATGATAGCGGTGGGGTATTATGTATTACCTAGAGCGGACGGGGGAAGATTTCCAAAATCATTGATGTGTATTATTCGTGAGATGATAGAAGGTAGCATTAATTTCGCATGGGCACCTGCATATCTGGCGGATCTATATAGGGGTTTATGGGCATGCAAGAGAAATCACAGGACTACACTGGATTTTGCATACTTATTACATTGTTAGGCCTATGAGCACATTATGTGTGTGTGACCAATAGGCCAACCAATCTAGGTAGGAGAGACAGGAGTGCAGAGGTTGGGATTCAGGAGATGGGTCCAGACAGAGCAAGAGGCAAGAGACGAGATTGTGACAAATAATGTTAAGTATTATAGGTAGAAGTTGGAGATGATAATGATTGTGAATATCTGTTGGAGGCCTTACGGGAACTACATGGTGATGGAGAACATAGCTGAGGATTTGAGGGGTGTAGAGCGAGTGAGGTGGATCTCAGGACACAGGCTAGGAGAGTACGAGAGGATTCCTCTAGATCATGTGTGATGACAATTTGGATTTTTTTAGGATATACCCATGGATCATAGACCATACAGAAGGATCGACGTCGAGGCACCATTCTCACCTCCACGGCCAACTCTTCCAAAAGGACTAGAAGAGATAGCAGCTGATTGTGGGGTAATGGATGCATGAGCGATAGAGTCTTATAGATTATGGTGGGCAGTAGAGCTACGAAGGAAAAATGAGAGGGCCGATCATCCCGACATAGTTGTGATTACCATAGAGAGAGACCGCCTGCAGGGTTTAGTTCACTAGCTTCAAACACAAGTGAACGAGACCACGGGATTGTTAGAGGCTTCGCAGTCTCAAGTGGAGAGACTAGAGGCAAGAGTCCTCCATGCAAGAGGGCAGATTCGTATGTTATAGGAGAGATTGGTGGATCAGTGGGAGGAACCAATAGCAGTGGTACCTTTGAGTATGAAGAGGCCAGGTGAGCGGCGTCAATGATCACCATCACTACCTAGTTCGGGACGAGGCGCGGGGGTCTAAGTGAGTTTCATACATAGGGTTAGAAGAATAAATAAAGATTCTGACCTGTGCGTCGATGATAGAGAATATGTATTTGCTTAACATCTAAATAAAATGGAATATGTATGTTGATTTGAGTTTGTGATAATTACAATAATATTTTTGTTTTGAATGTGTGGATTGATAAAGGATCAAGGTAAGTGTTATCAATAAAAATACACGAAAATATTTATAGTTTTAAAGAAAACACAACACATGATAGGTTATGGTAGGGGATGGTCGAGCTAACCTTGAGAGACCCCATGTCTCCTAAGTGCTGCCTACGTAGCCCATTGCATAAAGCAAGGAGGGGCCTCAAACCGATGTAGTTCTCCCTTAGGACTAGGGAGAGGTGAATTCAGGTGATTTGGTTGTGGTTACAATTTTTTGGTTGGTAAAAGTTTGATGTTGGTAGAGTAATGTTTTTGGTGTTGGTGTGGGTATAGGTGAAGTGAGGGTTAACTTACCCAAGCATAGGAAATCATGTCCTAATTAAGATTAACACACAATCCTAGATTTGGGTAAAAGAGGCAAAAGTGTCCCATAGTTGGAAAGAGCTAAACAAACCACGTATTATCATAGGATGAGCTTGAATCCCTAGGTACCTTGCATAGGAGAGAAGTCGATAGGTGAAAAGAGTTGTATAATCACAATATATTAGATATACACATGTCCCTTGAGTTTTGTTATTGTGAAGAATGGTGAGGAGAGGTGGATGGGATAGCTGAGGTGTAGAGAACTTGTTATAAGGTGATTATTCTGATGGAAGACAACCAAACCAAAATAGACAAGTCCATGACTCAAAAGTACTTTTGAATACGACTGCGATTTTTCTAGATATAGACTAATTGATGTGGGAAGTCTACATGGGGTATGTGTTTTGTTGTTCTTGAGGTCTTCATGAAGCTGATCAATGCGAGAAGCTTCTGATAGAGGCTGAATTTGTATAGCTATCCTTCGAGGGAACAATCTACTTATAGTAGCAGACGGGGCATTGCACATAGCTGTCCTTTGAGGGAATAGTCTAGTTATAGTAGCAGATGTGGATTTTCACATAGCTATCCTTTGAGGGAGTAGTCTAGTTTATAGTAGCAAATGTGGCTTTGCACATAGCTGTCCTTCGAGGGAGCAGTCTAGTTTATAGGGTGGAGGTCTAGATGTTTGTTTGGCATGAAGCATCTAGTTTTGCAGGAAGTTTGACTCAAGAATATCCCAGAATTGTATAATTGAGAACTTGTTATTTTGATACTTTTAAGTCATGGACCAGACTAAAAAGGAGAAGGCCTCTTTAAGAGGAGGTGATGATCAAACCACGTGGGTTTGATTTTACTTTGAGATGCACGAAAAAAAAAGGTGTATGAGGTGGTAAATGATCTCAAGGGACGAGCGCAAGGTGGATAAGGAGTGATGTAACACTAAATTCAACAGTAGAATGGTCGAAGATGCAAGGCATTAAGGGGTTTAGGCTTGGGTTTACCATTAAGCGAAGCTAAACGATAAGTACCTGATCCATAAGTGTGAGTGATAATGTAAGGCCCAATCCAATTAGGAGAAAATTTTCCACGTTTGTTCTTTTCTAGTTTGGTTACATGTTGATTCTTTTTTAGGAAAAGATCACCAATTTTAAAGGTACATTCATGAATTCACTTATCATAAGCACGCTTGATGCACTTTTGATAAATTTGAAGGTGGTCAAGAGTGGTAAGATGACGCTCGTCAAGAAGCTCCAATTGGGCTAACCACTCTTGGCGGAAGTCATCATTGGTGAGAATATCCTGGAGAGATATTCTGAGGGAAGGGATTTGTATTTCGAGAGGCAAGACAGCCTCAGTACCATACACTAGAGAGAATGGTGTGGCATTAGTGGAAGTATGAATGCTGGTATGATAAGCCCAAAGGGAAAAGGGGATGTGATCATGCCAATTTTGACTAGAGTCGTTAACGACTTTCATGAGAATTTTGGTTAAGGTTTTGTTAGAAGATTCAGCTTGACCATTTGCTTGTGGATAGTAGGGTGATGAGAAGCTAAGTTTGATACCAAAGTTGTCACAAAGGGCTCGTAATAGATTATTTTTGAAAGATTTTCCATTATCGGTTATTAAGCGATGAGGAACACTGAAACGGAAAATAATGTGATGATTGATGAATTCAACAATTTTCTCCTTTTTGGTTGAAACGAGTGGAACAGTCTCCACCCATTTAGTGTAATATTCGGTTGCCATGATGATCCAATGGTGACATTGTGAAGAAGGTGGATGAATCTCACCAATAAGGTCCAAACCCCATTGTGAGAAAGGCAAGAGATCTTGTGCGACCTGTAGCAGATGGCTGGGAGTATGTTGAAGGTTGGCATGCTGTTGACACATAACACAATGCTTAACATATTCACAGTAGTCTTTATTAAGAGTAGGCCAATAATATCCTAGGCGAAGGATCCGCTTGGACATGGCAAAGCCACTAAAGTGCCCACCACAAATTCCGTCATGGACTTGCTGGATGGTATGAGTGACTTCAACATTGGTTAGACATCAAAGGAGGATACCATCGAAGCCATGTTTATAGAGGATTCCCCCCATGAAGACATAACGATAAACACCTTTAAGAAAAGTGTGTTTGTCATTACTATTAAGGTCAGGTGGGAGAACAGAGTTTGTAAGGTAGTCATGAAATTGGTGATACCAGGTATCTTTCGAGTCAGCAGATGCATTATTTACCATACAAACATCTGGGACTAAGTAATATGGGGCAAAGAGTTGTTAGACCAAGACAAATATGTCAGAGTCAGTTGGTGATGTAGGAATTTGTGAGGCCAAGCAAGCCATAGTATCTGCAAATTTATTAGTTTTAGTGTGGAATGGTTTGGATAGTATAATGGGTAAATAAGGTCAAAAGTGAATCTACGTAACGTTTGCTACTTTTGAAGTTCCTCATTTTTACATTGGTAGATGCCAATAACTTGATTTACCTACCAATTGAGAGTCACTAAAAATGTTAATAGACTTCACACCTAAGTGTAACGCAACGTGGAGACCCAGAACAAGGGCCTCGTATTCCACTGTATTGTTAGTGCAAGGGAAATAGAGCCTGAATGAAAGAGGCATAGGTTCACCTTCAAGAGGAATGAGAAAAATGCCCACCCCTCCACCACACTCGAATTTAGATCCATCGAAGAAGAGAGTCATCGGATAAGACGCATCATTGAGTGAAAGAGTTATGACGAGTTCATCAGGGAAAGTAAAATTGGTAAATTTTTCCCCAAATAAAGGGGCTTCCGTGAGTTAGTCTGTGATAGTTTGTCCTTTGACTGATTTCTGGTGTACGAACTCAAGGTTGAGGTCAGTGAGGAGCATAAGCTTTCGGGTGATGCATTGGTTTAGATGAGGTTTGGCGTACATATAATGTATGGGGTTAGTTTTGGTGATGACAAAAGTTTTGTGATTCAAGAGGTAATGTCAGAGTTTGGTGGCCACGAATGATAGGGATAGGCACAACTTTTCAATGTGTGTATACCTAGTTTCATAATCCACAAGAGTATGGATTATGTAATAAACTGCTTGTTCTCGATGCTCAGAGTCATGATGTGCGAGCATGACTCCTACGACATGGTCGGTGGCAGAAAGGTAAAGGTACAAAAGGTGATCGTCCTGAGGTGGGATAAGCATGGGTGGATGCAAGAGATAAGTTTTAAGAGCCTCAAAGGCTTTGTGGCACTCCTCACTCCATTGAAAGACAATGTCCTTTTTGAGGAGATGATGGAAAGGTTGACATCGATCTGAGAGTTGTGAGATGAAACGACAGATAGATTAGAGTTTTCCCTACAAACTACGCAATTGTTTTAGGTTAGTGGGTGGGGGCATTTCTAAAATAGCTTTGAATTTAGCAGGGGTCGACCTCAATGCCATGCAAAGAGATGATAAAGCCAAGGAGTTTTTTCCCGAAAGGATGCCAAAGACACATTTCTTTGGCTGAAAACAAACACAGTATTGTAATAGGTGATCGAAAATAATGGTTAAAACATCGAGATGTTCACTACGATGTTTGGATTTTCTGAGAAGATCATCGACATAATCCTCAAGGATAGTGTGCATAATGTCATGAAAAATGTAAGTCATAGCCCATGCTGATAGGTCACACCAGCATTCTTAAGGCCAAACAACATGACACGATAGTAGAAGGTCCCCCAGGGGGTAATGAAGGTGGTTTTATGTTGATTTGCCGGGGCTACTAAAATTTGATTATATCCTGAGAAACCATCCATGAGAGAAAGCATCTCATGGCCCACAGTGAGATCGAAAAGTTGATCAATGCTAGGTAGGGGGAAGTCATCCTTTGGGCAAGCGAGGTTAAGTTCTCAGAAATCCATACATATCCGAAGTCCCCCCGTCGCTTTAGTGATAGGTACAACATTAGAAATCCATTGCGGATAGTCAATAGGTAAGATGAAAGAAACAGAAAGGAGTCGTTGGAGCTCTTCTTTAACCAAGAGAGCAATGCGTGGATGCATTTTTCTCAGCTTCTGTTTAACTGGTTTGGAGTCTGGTTTCAGAGTGATGTTATGGAAAGCAATGTCAGGATCGATTCCTGGCATGTAGGCGTAGGACCAAGTGAAAGCTTGATTGCTGGCATGGAGAAAGGTAGAAGGCAGACTTGTTCTGATGCATCGAGAGATTGTCTGATATTTACAATGTGAGGATCATCCTTCGTGTGGATGTTGATTTCTATAGTCGACTCATTCAACATGGTTTGGGTTTCAGATGGTAAGGCGCGTTGAATATAAGAGTCATCCGCACCAAGGTAGGTGAGGATGGAATCATCATCCTGGCACTCCACAACATTAATCGAACGCAGGTCTTCTTCGATCATGTATGGATATAAAATGGGGATAGAAGATGGGTTCTCACCATCGTGTTTATAAGTGAGAGTACCTAGGAAGATAGCATTCACGAAAAAAAAAGTTAGGAGGGATAGATTCCGGGTCTATCGACTCCGTGGGTGATGATTGTTCGGAATGGGTGACTTCGTCGTCTTCCTGGATATAATTGACACAAGGTTTCTTCAGTGTAGGTGGTTCAGAAAACCCAAAACCACTATAATCTTTGTGTTTGCGTGTTGTCATGGGAATAACCATATGTCATCCTTGCTCATAAAGACCGAAACTAAAACCTTTCCAAGCACAGTGCGTCAGGAAGGTGAGGGCGAAACGACGGTTGGTTAGATATTGAAAATCAGATTAGAAGGGAACCACACCAAGGGGAGGTTCAGGGGTGACAGAAGATGCATCAACACCCCCATACGTTAGGTTGGTGCAGCAATTAGGTGGTCCATAGGAGATCACCTCCCCCACATGACGGTCGTAGGTAGGATGCACATGTAACTGTCCATACTCTTGTGGGGTATGGAATGTGCTAACATTGTATAGGCAGTACTCCCCCAGCGT
This sequence comes from Taxus chinensis, assembly GCA_019776745.2. Taxonomy (NCBI): domain Eukaryota; kingdom Viridiplantae; phylum Streptophyta; class Pinopsida; order Cupressales; family Taxaceae; genus Taxus; species Taxus chinensis. The sequence continues at coordinate 605,610,275 of CM034154.1, read as the reverse complement.
AAGGCGTTGAAAAAAATGTACCAAGGGATCCGAGGTTGGGATGTTGTCTGTGGGGAAGGAAGAGGTATTCACGTCGGTGGTTTCATTGGTCGAAGGTGTGGGTGCGGCTAAGGTGGATGGTTGAGGCGTGGTTGAAGTAGATGGTTGGGTTGGATCAATGGGTGTATTGACTGGTACAAGCACATCATTAGGTTGGTATAACATATTGTAGGTTTTGAATAGGGAGGCATCAGCTGTGACGGTGTATGACTTCCCCTCATACTCAAATTTTATACATCTATGTAAGGTGGAGGGAACGCATCCCATAGCCCAGATCCAAGGGCGGCCTAACAACATGTTGTATTGGAATTCTCCCTCAAGGACATAGAAGAGTTCAAGTAAGGTACGTGGCCCTACATGAATGTTAAGGATCACGGTGCCTAGGGTAGAAGTAATAACATCGTTGAATGAACACAACATGGTGGGGTTGGCACACATGTAGCTAGGAGGGATATTCATCTGTTGGAAGGATTTGGAAGAGATGATGTTTAGGCTAGCACCCGTCGATCATAACACGACGTACCCCGGATGTCCCAGACGTAAGCCAAGATGAAAAGAGTAGGGTCAGGATCTTCTGCACCAAAGACGACAATTTCTTCTTCAGAAAAACTGACAGTAGCGGCTTGCTGTACAGGGACAGAGGTGGTTGTGGAGGTAGGTTGTTTGGTGAGAGAAGCAACATGGTTGGGTGTGAAGATGGAGGTGATGGGAAAGGTTTCATTAGGTAGGACCTCTATCCCTTGAAGGATCTCAATTAGAGCTTGTCGATGTGATTAAGATGTTTGAATGAGATCATAGAGTGTCATTTTTACAGGAGATTGGTGAAGTTGTTTGATCATAGTGCGATGGGAAACTCCATCAGAGACTGGATAGGCTGGTCCATGAATAACCACTTTAGGTGGTGGTGTGATCGGGATGGCAGGAAGGAGAAAGAGAGACCTCCAGTGTGCACTCTTTAGCTTTTCCATTGTTTTTCTGACCTCGAGTAGCAATGCTAATCATGTTGATCTCATGAATGCGAGATGAGGAAGATGACAGGGATAAGTCATTGTTCTCAAGAGGTGGGGTTGCAATGATGATAGATTTTGGCGAGGTGGGGACAAGTGGTATAGGAGAAGGGATCAAAGCTAAGGGCTTTTCCTTCCGTAAGTTGTCTTTCTGATATTTTCTATCCGAGATAGGTGACTGGTGAAGGATGGCTTTCAAAGCTTTGCATCCTTTTACATTGTGTCCTAGTGTGCGGTGGTAGGCACAGATTTTAGATTCATCATAACCTATAGGTCGAGGTTTAGATGGATCATAGGGTCTGAGTGGGGGTAGGGAAATGGTCGCATCCCCTACTAGCATATCAAGGATCTTGGCGTAAGATCTTTTGAGCGGGTCAAATGAAGATGAGGCTATTGATTGAGTGGGTGAGATTATTGATTGTTTTGGTAATGGTTGGGTACGAGTGGTTCATACGGGTGGTGGTTTAGGCAAGGGATTTTGATGATTGGGTTGAACTAGGCATGGCTTCTTCTGCGCAGAAGTCATGTTTAGCTGGTTAGATGATGAGGCCATAGATGACGTGGTGGCAGGAAACAACCATGGGGAAAGAGGAGCGGCAAGCAAACAAGTCCTTCGATGATCGAGTTTGCTTAGGGTTGGTAGGTAGGCAAGATACTTGGGGCGACGGTGTTGAGATGCCTGTGGATTTCTGTATGGGTGCAGAAGGTGTTGGTCGTGTTAAAGAAGACGTGGGAGGCATGGTGTATTGAGGCAAGGTGGAGGGGTGAGGCCCCAATATAGAAGGTAGGTGTGACAGCGAGGGTTGAAGCCATGCCTACTGTACTGGTGTGATCGGGGGTGAGGGTTTTAGTTGTGGCGGAGGCATAGATTGGACTCGAGGAGATTGGGTCTGTCTCCTAGGTGGATTGACGGCTTTATTTTTGGATAAGTCTAACCGTTTAGGTGGGTGCGTCAGGCTGGGTATTGGTAAAGTCCCAAGCGTAGGGGAAGGTTTGGTTAGGTTGATAGAGGTTGATGAGGTATTCGGTAGAGATGAGGGGGGTGGAGGTGAGGACATAGGCATTTTGAGCTTTTGTAAAAACTTCAGGTATATGGTAGAGGTGTCTGGATTAGTCATTTGCATTTGAGTAGAGCATGGTGTTCTCAAACGTGCCCATAAGAGTCGTCTATCTTCTGGGGGATGACAATCTTCACGTATGGATGGAATTTTGATATGGAAGAGAAGTGGGTTGTGATTCCGGTCCACTGGGGGTGTGATACAGGGGCGAATGAGGTGCTGTATCAATGGGAGTTAAGGGGTCAACCGGTCACTGGAAAGATTTAGGTGATGAAGAACTGATAGGGAGGAGGGCATGTTCTAGAGGATCTGTCATGATTAAGGAATTTGGTGATGTAGGCTCGAGGGGTTTCTCTTCTAAGGATGACAGAAAAAGTGGCGATCCTTCTTCTTTTGCAGCAAGAGTGGTGGAAGGAGATGTTTGGGCAATAGATAAGTTGGATAACATCCGCTCATAGTCTTGCAGGGATGTGGTGTAAGAAGGCTCTTCTGTGAGAAGAGAACTCTGGGTAGTTGATTCCTTTATGGGTAAAGGAATAGCAGGGCTGTCCTTTTTTCCTGATGAAGGAGAAAGGGGTGAGGACTCTTGCATCGATGAAGAGGCTCGATTCAGAATTTCTTCGATGGAAGCCCTTGGTTGGGAGTTGAAAACCACATGGATCTCATGCACACTCTTCTACTTGGCTAAGGTTCTTGGTTTGTGTTACTGTTACAGGAATGGTTTAGAAATGGTTTGTTGAAGATTTTTAAATTTTGATTAGTAGGGGCATTAGGATTATCGAGGGTTATATCCCCTACATCAACCATTTCCTGCACTATGTTTTTCAACATCTTGCAGTTTTCGTGGCTGTGTCCCTTCATGCGATGGAAGTTACATAAATTCATTTTCTTTATACCAAGAAGGTATAGCGTGGGTGGAATCAAACCCAGAGTGAGGTTTAATAGGAGGCAAGGTGATAGCTCCTGCTTTAAGCAATTTGTCCAAGATCACATCATAAGTTTCTCCCAAGGGAGTGTACTTGATGGGCTCGGATTTATACTTATAGGTGGATTTTGGCTGGGTATAAGACGGTGCTTGAGATTTGACCGTTACCGCGTGTACAGCTCCTTTTGATTTCGAAGCAGCCAATGCATGAGAGTTGGTGGTGTTGGGTTTGTTAGTGGAGTCCTGGGTTTGGAAATTTGAGTTTTTGTTGCGCAACTTCAATTTCTCCTCCTCTAAGGCCCGAATCTCTAGTTTCTGAGCCATAGTAAAGGCCTCATCAAAGGTGTGGAAAGTTTGAATTTGGAGGGTGGGAGAAATGTGTTTAGCGCAGGCCCGTGTAAAGAGTTTGATGATCTCGGCCTGAGGTAAGGCATAAGTAAGTTGGTTGATGAGGCCCTGCCATCGTCCCATGAAATCTGCGATAGATTCATCTTCAAATTGTCGGATGGCATAGAGATCGGTAATGGATACTTTCTTGGCAATATTGATGGAGAAATGATCCAAGAAAGATTGGGCTAACTGGTTAAAGGAGAAGATTGAGTGCTGGGCTAAAGCACTGTACCATTCCAAGGTAGGTCCTGATAAGGACATGGGGAAGGTACGGAGTAGTAAGGCATCATCATGAGCAGTCAAATAGCAAGCATGTCTAAATGATCAAAAGTGTTGTTGAGGGTCCTCCTTACTATTAAAGCGAGTAAATTTCAGTAATTCCCATTGAAGAGGATATGTATGAAGGGGGACAGAAGGATGAATAGGCTCCTAACAAACTTTCTCGTATGTCAGGGTATTACGGCTTCCTGAAATAGAAGCCTCAAGATTTTGCATCTTGTCCATCATTTGTTTGATTAAATCATTGGTTGGGTTAGATGATGGTGTTGTTGTCGTAAACGGAGGAGGATTGGGCCAAGAGCCACTACTAGACAATGGTGGGGCTAAATGTTGATAAGGTATCGATGATGAATGTGTTGGGGCGGATGAATAAGGGTGTCCTATATAAGATGTTGAGGCCACCGTATGCATTTGCGGAAATGAAAAGGTGGGAAGAGCCTGAGAGGGAAAGCTCGTGTGGATAGGTGGTAGAGAACAAGTTATGAAAGAGGTAATTTACGAGAGGGATGAGGTAGGGGCAGTGGACGGTAGTGATATGTGGGGCCCCAGATTAACCAAAGGAAAGCCAATTGGTGTAGTATGGACAATCGAATCCACTGAGTTGGGAGACAGAGGCTAAGGGTGAAGACAATGAGGTGGAGTTATTAGGTGGGGAAGGAGCTAAGTGAGCGGCTATACTGATAGGCATACCCAAGAGGAGTTGACCATCGGGTGTACAGTAAGGGGTATGAGACAAATAATACTATACGGTGCCAAGATTAGCATCTAAAAATTTATCAAAATTTGGATCTCCGACAGAGATCTTGGGAAAAGCATTGGTGTCCGTAGTATTCCCCATAGGATGTGAAGGGGGTGACTCAGGTAAAGACATGGAAACAAGCATGTGAAACCATGGCCTGCGGCTTGTTTCCGAGTGATAACAACCATGGAAAAGAGGATACAACAGAGAATTAGTCAATCAAGAACAAAAAACACAACAAAATGTTGGAATTGGTAAGTTATTGGTTTGTCAGGAACTGTAAAACACAGTAACCGATATGGGTCTGGTAACCGATGTCGGTTAGACTGTAACCGACATCAGTTAGATAACCGATGTCGATAGAATAGGACAAGTGCCAGTTACTGTGAAGGTAAAGAGAGAATGTAAGAGGCTACTAGTTTGGGGAGAACAAGGCTTAGAATACCCACCAAACTGTCGGAAGTGATAACTGAGATAGGGTATAACATGAGAAACGGAACTGAAAGAAAAACAGAAAACAAGCAAGATGCACAATCAATTCAAGATACTAACCTTAGGATTAGTTTTAATCACTTTTGGGCTTATGCCTTAGATGCAAGATGATGTCAATCCTAAACAAAAGACCTAAGGGAGATGTCAAGTTTATTTTGGCTTGTAAGGCTACCTCAATCGGGCGGAGGAATACCGCGGAAAGGGGGGATGTTTGAGATGTTGTGTAGATTATGATGTGATTTGGTATGTGTTGTGTAGTGAGAGTAAGATTAATTTATCATCAATACCATAGATATTACCCCCATGTGTACGACCTGTTACTTAATCTACATTCACTAGAATAAAAAACAACAAGCAAGAATGTGATTCACGTGTTTTAAACACAAATCGAAAATGATATTCGATGAAGCAAAGAAAGAGAAGAGGTCAAGAAGATGACTTTCACTAATGAAAAGATGTGAAAAGACAAATTATTTTACCGAAATGAATAAATATTTTGTGAATATTTAGAAGAAAGAAATGACAAGTGTGCTCCCTATATGAAAACAAGCAAGAAAGAAAGAAACCTGAATAGGGTCCCACCGGGCGTGCCAAAATGTTTCGCACATAATTTTAGTTCTAGAATAGAGTTACTTTTATCCTTTCATTCTCTTGAGAAACAGATAGGGGTTAGGGTTAGGAGGAATACCTATTGAGTGTTGGGAAGGTATGCGCGTACCGTAGAGAGATCAGACTGATTGTAAGGAACTCCTTTTTGTCTGGGAAGGACTACCAGTTTTTGATGTGGATGCAGGTCCAAAGAATGCAGTGGTGAAGGCAAGGCCCAGTTGGGATGATCCAGTGATCAGAAGTGATCTGATGAAGCTATTCTCCAACTCTCCCAAGGTTTGGATGAGTGTGACAATGCTCTAGTTGCTTAGTTCCAGTTTTTGGGCTCGATGCTCCTCTTTGCAAACCAAACTCTCCTTCTCACTTGTCTCTCCCTTGCAAATGGATTCAGATCCCTTCATTTTGGTTGGGGGAGGTCATTTACAGGGAATCAATGGCAGTCACCTAACCGACACCGGCCGCGTAGGGACCGATGTCGGTTAGGTCAAAGTTGGCTATTTTTAGTAAAATAGCCAGCTTTCCCTCCTTTTCTCCCGAGGGGTCAGTTATGGGCTTGGTCAAGTCATTATTAGGTTCATTTTGATGCGGGTGAGGGGTGATGAGTCATGGGTGTGGGTCTAGTCCAAATCATAGGTCTTAATTAGGTTATTTTTAGGGTTAGGGCTAGGTCATATTGAGGTGGTGAGGTGAGGTGGTAGGGTTGGAGATCTGGATTTATTAATTATAAGGTAATTAATAAATAATTTAGTGTGTAAGGTTTTAGGTGGTGAGGTAGGGTTAGGTTTTGGGATGAGATACAGGGTACAGGGTGTCGTAAGACCCAAATTTGGTGTCTACAGTATATTCCTAGCTCACGAAGGAAAGATCTTAGGCCACATTGTATATAAGGAAGGATTGATGATTGATCCAAAAAGTGTTGAATCCATTCAAGCATTTCCACTTCTAAGTTATAATAAGACTCTCCCAATTTTCTTGGGGAGGATCAACTTTGTTCAAAGATGTGTACCATATTTTTTCGTTATTTTCAAGCCAATAACAATGATTCTAAAGAAGAGTGTGGAATTTAAGTAGATAACAAAGGAAAAATTTAGTTTTAGGCTATCAAGAATGAATTCTTCAGTCAAATCTTGGAGGACTATGAAGTGAGGTACTCCTTTATTTAGAAGCATGTCCTCGCAGTTATCAGGAGATTGAAAAAGTTCAAACATTTTGTCTCAAACAAAAGGATCCAATTGATAGTGTCCCTTGTAGGATTCAAGAAATTTCTTTTCAACAGGGATTCAAGTGAGAAAAAAGCACAATCGATCTCTCATGTCATGGAATATGACATAGAAATCAAGGTCACTGAACTAGTTGATGGAAAAGGGATATGTGAGAAGATGGCCTTTAGTCAAGATGATAGAGAAAATCATGAAGAAACATAATCTATTTTAGTCTTACATGATAATCAAGAACAAGAAAATGATAGTGTGCTGACCCACTATTGGACTCCGGACATGATACATTTCCTACAAATAGGTCTATGCCCTCTAGAGATGAGTAAGGAAAAGAGGAGATACTTTAGACTCCAAGCCATTCCATATGTTCTTATTGATGATGTTTTGTTCAAGAAAGACATTAATGGATTCCTATTGAGGTGATTGGAACAAGTCAAATTGAAAATTTGTTACATGAGTTTCATGATGGAGAGGCTGGGGGTTACTTTTTTCTACGGGTAATAACTCTCAAAATAATGAAGGTGAATTATTATTGGCCCATAGTATTAAGTGACTACTATACATGGATAACAAAATGTATAAAATGTGCATCCTACACAGGAAATGAGAGGCTAACAACACTTACATTGAATCCTATCTTAGTCGAACAACCATTCATACAATGGGGATTGTACTTCATCAGTGTCATTAACCCAAATTTGAGCCAAAGTCACAAGTCGATTCTAAGGGAAACATACTACTTCACCAAGTGGACCGATAAAGTAGCACTCAAGGAAAATTATTAGTCTAGCATATTGGAATTATACGAGGGGATAGTGACAAGGTTCAGTGTACCTACCACCATTATATCAGACAATGCTCTACCATTCCTAGGTTCCAAGATCACTGAATGGGTTATGAGGAATGGAATTTATTTGAGCACCTCTTCTAATTATTACCCCAATGTAATAGAGAAACTAGGTCCACGGACAATAATTTTTTGAGAATCATTATAAGGACTTGTTATATTAATTTTGCCTCGCGATAAAATTGATCAAACACGACCCCATGTAGGAAGAAATTCAAGAAATGGTTCCGTTAAACGAACCCAGGCTTTGAATCCAATGAATATGTTATAGGCAGGTTATAAATGGAGGAGCATGATCGGGGAAGGAAGAAAATAGTTTCAAAGAAACTAGAGGCTCAAATAAAAAGAAATGGAGAAGGCTTGAAGTCTTTGGACTCTGCAAATGATTTAGAATGAGCCCCAAAATTGGCTAAGTATGGAGGAGACGGCGGAAGATTCCAAGTGTCTCAACGGTGCATCTCCAAAGATAAATCTCAAAGGCAGTCTTCAAACAAGCGCCAAACCTCCATGTGTCCAGAGCCCAAAAATTCTACACCGGCCATTGAAAAGTCTTCAACTTAGTGGAAGGTGCCAAGTGTCCAAATGACACTACTTCAAAGATAAATCCAAAGAGCGGAGACCCAAATGAGCGCGGTATCACCACATAGTCCAAATTAAAAAGTGGGATGGAATGGGCCCAAAATGACTAAGTATAGAGAACTAGTGGAAAATTCCATGTGTCTCATTGGCGCGATTTCAAAAGGAAAGTTTGGAGGTAGTCCCCAAACGAGCGTGGGCTCGCCACGTGTCCCAGGTCCAAAAAAGGGATAGAGTTAGGAGTTGAATACTCAAAGAAGAGGTAGGCCGACGGAAGCTACCAAGTGTCAGCACGATGCTACTTCAAAAATAAAATTTGGGGTGGGTTTCCAAACAAGTGCGAAGCCTCCACATGTCCATGGCCAGAATTTTGGTCCGCAAAGTAAGGAGACTTAGGAAAAATAAAAAGGAGCCCAAGGAGCCCACAAAAGCAGCCACGTGTAAGTTCGGTGCAATTTCAAGAGCATAAGGAAGGAGCTAAATCTCCATGTTGCGTGAGGATGCCACGTGGACCTAGTACCGATAGACTCTTTAAACATGGCGCACCCACGACCCTAATCTTTAGATGGCCATATCTTTTGACTGAAAACTCAAATTTGGGCTAGAGAAGACTTTTTTGAAATGTCTCGACACCCTCTATGCCATGGAAACATAAAATGTCATTATTAATAGGATTTAGTGGGTGAAAAGTGGGAAAACATCTTCTAGGACATTAATACAAAATCTAATTTCTTCAACTACCATATTAGATTTAATTTTATCTGTCATTCTTCTTCCTTAGCATGCCACACAGACATAGGGAACCATAATTGATAGATTGTAGGCGGTTTTGAGATGGGGCATTGATTGATAGTGGTTGAGATTTGAAAGCAGGATTCAATACATATCTCAAGGTGATTAAAGTAGGATTCAAATTCTTCCCTCCTCTCTCTCGTTCTTCCTATATATTGAATGAAGGGGCATATTCAAAGTTGTTGGTCATTGTTTCTCCTCTGGCCCCCTCTCTCTTTCTTCCTTAGGGTAGAATGCAGAGTCTAAGCCACCTCTCATGGCTCTGTAATGGCATTTTCTTCCCTATTTCCCACTGATGATGTACCATGTAACATTTTGGAGTAATAAAATCTATTTCGTGATGCATTTGTCCATCCTTGGCTTATTTTGTTGTCTCTTCTTACCTCTCATCATTGCAAGGTATACTGTGCATACTCGGATGTTTTTTATAGGTTCTAGGAGTTGTGCTCAATGGGTTTTGAAGAGGTGTTTCATGTGAAATCTATCTCTAGTCCATGGTGCATTCTGTCCACTTTCTCCTCTTCTCACCTCTATCCACTTCAGGTAGTCGGATATTTGATTCAACCACTTCCTTTTCTGGTGTATCACCGCTTAGTGTAGGCTCTTTCACCATCTCTCTCTCTCTCTTTATCCCCTTAAAATGATTATATTAGGATAGAATAGGTTCTTCTCGCACTGGAGTAGCTTGTGGGCAAGTAGATTAGGAAGCAAGAATCGACTTTCTCCAGAGGTCCATATCAAGTTTTTTCAAGTCACACAACTTGAGAGATGGTCCCATGTTGTGCAATCACACCGAATTCCTCACTTCACACCTAGGCCATTCAGGTGTGCTGTGATTATGCACTAACAGTTTTGGCACACTCAGTAGGACACTGAGGTTAGATCTTTCATCTTTATAAGGTGTCTCATTACAAAAAAAAAATCATAAGCCACAGGTGTGACCGCACTAACAGTTTTGGCATGCCCAGTGGGAGAGCTCTGAAGAACCTTACCACTTCATCTTAGCAGGTTTGTGTGTTCCTGTTAAGGTTTAGCCTTTTGAGGCACATACAAGCACATATGATGACTCCATCTAGTCAACAACCCCATCTTTGAAGTTGCAGACCTTTTCCATACATTTCCACCCATCTTCATTCACTTTTCTTTCCATATCTCCCATTTTTCTTCCATTTCATGAAGTTGTGCAATCATGACTTCATTCCCTTCATGGAACTCACACTTACAACAACAATGCAGTTCACCTCCAATGCATTTCCCAACTCCTCCAGATATCAACATTATAATTAGATCCAGGACCATTATGCTTACCCATATGAGCAGGGTCAAAACTAGTTTGGCCATGGATCTTATCAAGAACAAGGAGATGCATACAATGGTGACAACTATGTGGAGAATGTTGGTTTTTTGGAGAAAATTCAAAGAATGGAGGCTAGCATGGTGCAATCTAGGGGTATAACACAGATGAAGGCATTCAGGATTGGTTTCAGGACACCTTTTCCATGGGGAGGCCCTTTTCGAAGACATTACAACCCTCAGGAGAAGATTAAATTCATTGTTGAAATGCGACCTCAACTTGCACAGTGGAATGAGGAGATTGAGGCCTATGAGATGGACACAAGACAACCTTATCAATGGGTAAGGCCACCACCTCCTAGCTCTTCATTTTCTCTTTCTCAAACTTTATCATTTCAGCATGATCAAGAGTCAAGCCCCTCATTTGCTGACCCAAGTGTTAATTTATTTTCACCATCTCCTGATCTCCCATCCCACCTCGATTCTTCTTCCCTTTACCTTCCCAAATAGTCATTCCCTCCAAACAAATAAGAAGTTCCACCTCCCTCCCCACCACAAAAAATTTCAAATCTGGTTGAAACCCAACCTATCACTCCTCTTGCTTTCCCAAGTCCATGTTGGGAAGAGACTCAAGAATCTAGTCAAGGAGAACATCAAGAAGAGGCACCCAACAGAAAAGAAATGATAGACAATATGAAGAGTTAGACTACTAAATTTTGGGTTTACAAAGATTCCCTTGATGGTTAAGCCAATAGAGGAGGTCAAGGTTGAAGAACCAGTGGTGGCTGAGGCTGAGTTTGCAATAGAAAAGGAACAAAAACAACAACAAGAAGACCAACAGTCTTTTTTACTCTGAATACAATGTCCCCTAATGGCACTCTGTCTGAAGAGACTATTGATCTAATCCAAGTTGCATAACCAGTTAAGGAGGAGGAACAATCAGCTCCAAGTCCCATTGAAGAGGAACAACTGGGAGAGATCAAATTAGTGTTGAAGCCACTCAATGAAGAAAGCATCACTGAAGATTATTTGCTTTCATTTCAAGGGTCTGCTTTGATTGATGAACCCATGATGGAGGAGGACCATACAGTTTCAGAGGCTCCAAGTGTGTAGCAGGCTATAGAAGAACCTTAATTTCTTCCTCCCACTTCATCCCTTTTAATCTCTAATGTTGAAGAGGAGTTTGAGCTTTCAAACTTGATGTTGGAGGAAGAAGGGAACCATGGTGATCAAGTTGTAGATCAGGAGGACACCATGGAGGAGGTTAAGCACATGCAACAGGACAATAAGGAGGTAGATTATCTATCTGACTTAGAAGATTGCTTTGATGGAGAAGAGACCATGGAGATCACATCATTTTCTCCTCCATCATCCACCTTCCAAGTAAATAAGCCTGCTAGCATGAAGGAGATCATTCAAGGAAAACAACCTACATTTCACAACAACCCTCTAGAACCAAGTTTAGAAGACAAGAATATTCCACGTTCTTCAAAAGAGAAGGAAGGGAAAGAGTATGAGGCTATCATCCCTCTCACACCATCCATCCATGAGGGTTAACAAGAAGACTCCATTCTTGGAGTTAACGTTCAGAACCATGGGCACATTCAAAGGATCAAACTATGCCCAATCAGGTACGTGGCTTCATTGGAGCCAAGAGAGAAGCCAAAACTAGTCATGCCCACTTCAAGGCATGAGGATGAGTTTCAAAGCACTAAGGGTCACCATCAACACCTCCAGGAGTCTAATACCAATCAACTTGAGGAGGTATTTTTGGTTGATGTAGATACCTTGATGATTTGCGTGGAGAACCAGATTATAGTCAGTTTTTCACTCATACGGGAAGACATATTCAATGTCAAATAATTTGCATGGCTTCCAATTTTGAGAAAGGGAAGCTACTTATCCCTTCATGTAGCAGGCTTTATTTAGCCTCTTTCTCTCTGGTTAGTGTAGGATTAGGAGTAGACTTTGTTTTCAGCAGAAGAAGTGCTTGTGCACACTCTGTATGTCTCATTTGAGGCATGCAATGATTTTGTCTTTGTACATAATTTTTGTTTGCATTGCTCCAGCGCTACCAAGGCCATGCCCTTCAATATTCATGGTAGAAATACCCATAGTTGTATGTAACAGTTGCTAGTTCCAAAATGAAACAAATACAAACAACTTAAAATGGGTTTTGAGGCAGTCCATTTCAAAGGTAGGTTCAAGGTCACCAAGTGCAAACAGTCAGGCTTGTGGATCAGAGACATGATCAATATCAGACTATCATTCTTGACTCCATGCCCAATGGATGCTTCAAGGCCACTAATCTCTTCATCTAGCAGGAAGATGCCCCTGTGAGTCGCCAAATTGTTATCTCTATTTTGTCCCTGAAAAAAATTGATCAAACGGAACCCTGTGTAGGAAGAAATTTAAGAAATGGTTTTGTCAAATGAACCCACACTTCGAATCCAATGAACAAGTTATAGGAAAGTTCTAAAATGGAGGAGCATGATCAGGGAAGGAAGAAAACAGTGGTCAAAGAAACTAGAGGCTCAAAGAAAAAGAAATGAAGAAGGGTCGAAGTATTTGGGCTCTGCAAATGATTCAAAATGAGCCCCAAAATTGGCTAAGTATGGAGGAGATGATGGAAGCTACTAAGTGTCTCAATGGCGCATATCCAAAGATAAATCTCAAAGGTAGTATTCAAACAAGCGCTAAGCCTCCACATGTCCAGAGCCCCAAAAGTCACACCGGACGTTGAAAAGTCTTTGACTCATGGAAGGTGCCGAGTGTCCAAACGATGCTACGTCAAAGACAAATCTAAAGAGCAGAGACCCAAATGAGCGCAGTCTCGCCACATAGTCCAAATTAAAAAGTGGGACAAAATGGGCCCAACATGACTAATTATAGAGAACCAATGGAAACCTCCACATGTCTCATTAGCACAATTTCAAAAGGAAAGTTTAGAGGTAGTCCCCAAACGAGCGCGGGCTCGCTATGTGTCCCAAGCCAAAAATAGGACAAAGTTGAGAGTTGAATAGTCAAAGTAGAGGAAAGGCCAGTGGAAGCTGCCAAGTGTCAACACAATGCTACTTTAAAAGTAAAATTTGGGGCGGGGTTTCCAAACAAGTGCAAAGCCTCCACGTGTCCATGGTTAGACTTTTGGTCCGTCAAGCAAAGAGAATTAGGCAAAATACAAAGGAGCCCAAGGAGCCCGCGAAAGCCACCACGTGTCATTCGAGTGCGATTTCAAGAGCATAAAGAAGGAGATGAATTTCCAAGTTGTGTGAGGATGCCATGTGGACTCTATACAGACAAACTCTTTAAAACATGGTGCGCCTACGACCCTAATCTTCAGATGGCCATATATTTTGACTGAAAACTCAGATTTTGGCGAGAGAAGACTTTTTTGAAAATGTCTCAACACCCTATATGCCATGGAAACATAAAATATCATTCTTAACAGGATTTAGTGGGTGAAAAATGGGGGAAAATTTCTTCTAGGCCATTAATACAAAATCTAATTTCTTCAACTACCATATTAGATTTAATTTTATCCACCGTTCTTCTTCCTTAGCATGCCAAGTAGACATATGGAACCAAAATTGATAGATTATAGGCAGATTTGAGAGGGGCATTGATTGATGGTGGTTAAGATTTCAAAGTAGGATTCAATGCATATCTCAAGGTGGTTGAAGTAGGATTCAAATTCTTCCCTCCTCTCTCTCATTCTTCCTATATATTATAATGAATGGGGCATATTCAAAGTTATTGGTCGTTGTTTCTCCTCTGCCCCCCTCTCTCTTTCTTCCTTAGGGTAGAATGCAGAGTCTAAGCATCCTCCCATGGCTCTGTAATGGGGTTTTCTTACCTCTTTCCCACTATTGATGTACCATGTAACATTTTGGAGCAAAAAAATCTATTTCATGATGCATCTGTCCATCCTTGTCTTATTTTTTGTCTCTTCTTTCCTCTCATCATTGTAGGGTATACTATGCATACTTTGATGTTTGTTGTAGGTTTTGGGAGTTGTGATTAATGGGATTTAAAGTGGTGTTTAGTGTGAAATCTATCTCTGGTCCATCGTGCATTCTATCAACCCTCTCCTCTGCTCACCTCTCTCCACTTCAGGCAGTCGGATCTGTGATTCAACCACTTCCTTTTCTAGTGTATCATAGCTTAGTGTAGGCTCTTTCACACTCTCTCTATTTGTCCCATTGGAATGGTTAGATTAGGATAGAATAGGTTCTTCCTTAACTAGAGTAGCTTGTGACAAGTAGATTAGGAAGCAAGAACCAGATTTATCGGGGAGGTCCATCTCAAGTTTTGCAAGTCCCATAGCTTGAGAGATGGTCCCATGTTGTGCAATCACACTAAATAACCCACTCCTCAAGCTGGGCCATTCAGGGGTGTTGTGATTTTGTACTAACAGAACTCTGGATGAAAATCATAGAAATTGGCATTCTAAGCTCAAATCATCCTTGTTGGATGATAGGATAATGCCAAAGAGGTCAATAGGAAAATCTCCCTACATGGTATTCTATGGGAAGGAAGAAATGATTCCCATATCATCTTAGTTTCTTACATTGGAGCTCATGAAGCAGATAGAGTTATCTAAGTTTTAGCCTATGGAATCCATGTATGTGGAGATGATGGAATTGGAAGAAACAAGGTAGCATGTGATGTAAACCATAGAGAAACATCATGCCTTAATCAAGAGGTCATTTGACATGAATGCTAAAGCAAGGACCTCCCAGGAAGGGAACCTACTCCTGAAATGGGATGTAGATTAGGATAAACTGGGAAATCATTCCAAGTTTGATGCCAGTTTTAGTGTCCCCCACATGATCACAAGATGTAAGAGTAGCAATACCTTTCAACTATCCACTTTGGATGGAGAGGAGCTTTCAATTCAAGTCAATGAAATCTATCACAAGAACTGTTATTAAAAGAAAAAATTCTTACCCTAGTATATATTAGTTTAGGATTTTAAATTCCTCTAAGTGCTTCTGCACATTGGTTTTGTTATATATTAGGTTTTAGTTTCCCTAAGTTCATTTGGCACACGATTTATTTTTCCTAGTTTTACAATTACACAAGTCAGTGTGCCTCCTAGAAGAAATGTTGTAGCAAGAAACTCAAAGTCACTGGAAATAGTTGCAAATTTCAATAAATTTCAAATACATTGCAACTAAAATCAGATCAGGGAAAAATTCCCATAAGTGCCATTTCTCAGTCTCTAAGGATCAGTTGCAGTTTGAGCTTCTTGTACCCTTGTCCAATCAGAAAAAAACTTTCAGTAGTATGTCGTAAATGAAACATTTAGAAGAAGAGAGAAAATCACAATTTAATAGAGTTCCATGATGTCCAAAACTGACAGGTGTTTTATTCGTAACTCTGCAGCATGCTCATACTTGGGAAAATCAAGTTTCGGGATAGGTTCTGAGGCCCATTTTTAGACCCGCAGGTCAGAGGTTGTAGAGAGGAAAAGGTGAAGATCAAAGGTTTAGAAAATTTTCAACTCTCACAATTTTAACTTCAATATTTTCTTATAAATATTGAGAGTGCGAGCACTAGAACAGGTCTAGGGTCAGTAGTTTTTAAGTGGTTTCATGGGTGAGTTTTAAGTATAGATTAGTTATAGGATATCATTCATGAATTCATGCCCAATGGAGGCATCAGGACACTACTATAGAACATCTTGTAGGAATATGTCCCCGTGAGTCACCAAATTGTTATCCATTTTTACCCCCTGGGAAAAAGGAAAAGTGGGGACCTAATAGGACCAAGGCATCAGAAAAGGCACCTAAGGTTAAAAATAATGTTCCAAGTTGTTTCTGAGGTTTCAGGGAACACATTCAGTGAATTCAAGAGTGAAAATCACATTCACAAATTTTTTCCTCTTCTGGGTTTTGACCCTTAAGATCACCTTACAAAATGATGAACCACAGGCCCACACCCAGCCAAAATGAGAAAAATTAGAAGGAAAACATGATGATCCTTAAAACATCTTGCACGTAGTCTCCATCAGTCCTCCAATAGGAAGAAATTTGAAAAAAATTCCAAACTGGGAGTTCTATGGTCAAAAATTTGCATTTGGGCCTAATTGAGTCCACCGATTTGAAAAATAGCTCACCAAGGTGTTCGATGAGCAGCTTGGTGAGTTGGAGTCTTGCATTAGAGAAGGTATTTAAAGTATGGATCACCTATTATTTTGGTGAGTCAAGTTGCAAAGATGGACGGTTGATCCCAGGAGATGTTTCGGTGAGCTCTTCACATTACGAGGAGCGTTAGGGTTATGCGAAGCGGGCGAGATCGAGAGATGAATGGAGGACCCAGGGAAGGGATGCATGGTGAGTTTAGGTGTCAGCGAGTTTATTCAAGAGCTTATCAGGAGTTTGAGACAGTGGAGATCGATAATCCTAGTAATGGGCCAAGCCACAAGAAAATCAATGGGGGCCGATGTGAGTGATTTGGAAATGCAATGGGAGGCCCGTAATAGGCAAATCAGTTTCGTAGGAAAGTGAGGGTTGAACTACCTGAGCTCAGCCCAATACTATAACATCCCAAATTTCTTGTAAGTTAAATAAACTATGGTTAAGTCTAAACATGATTAGACGAGATCATCATTAGGTATATAATTCATTTGACTTGTCAGCTTCTGCTAAGGGGCATGGTATTGCAGAACAAATAACCCCGCAGGGCCGCACCCACCTTGATGATCCTTCCTAAAAAATGATTAGGACTTAATCATAGCTTTACGAGAATATTCGAATTATTATTATTTACAGACTTGGTGATTTTTTTCATTTGTTTGAATATTTTATATGGAACATGGGAATTCGAATAATTATTACGATAACATATTGTTGGCAATATGTGAACTTATATTGTGATGATTAATTTTACCATTAAAGCTAGTCATCAATTAAAATTAACATTAAAAAAATGCATTTTTAATTTGTGAAAATATATATTTTAATCCTAGAAGGATTTGGCATGTAAATCAAAGTTAAAAAGTATAATAATAATAATATTTTAATATTTAAAATCTGATCTAGTTTTAAAAAGGGACACGCCTTCATCAGACACCAAGTATGTGGCATCACTACATGCATTGACGCATGAAGCAACACTTGGAAGCTTGAAAATTCTCCATTGTAGTATAGTTTCTTCATTATGATATCTTTTTTTTTCTCCTTTGTCTGCTTTCATTTTTCTCTTCTGGAATACCTGCATGAGTTTTGGAGGAAAGAAGGATTCAACTTGGTGGAGCCGAAAGAGTAAGAGGTTGTTGATTCTGGGTTTACTTCAGGCATGAATATCTTCTCCTTTCTCTGCAACATTATTTGTAAATAATGAGGAAATATACATTTTGTTTTAAATGGCAATTAAATGATTTTGTGGACAACTTCTGATTTAATTGCTTGGAAATGAAATCTAAAAAAGAAATTGATGGATTTTGTATTCTCCTAAGTTTCCTTTGTGTGGTTTTAGCTAAATTTAGAAAAAAAAAACACATATGGGTGTTCCTAATCAATATCTATTTTATTTAAATTTCTATTTAAATTTGATTTCTGGAAACCAAAATCGATTTCTGCCTCTGGGTTTTATTACAGTCAACAATAAGTTATAAATGTATGAGCAAAGTGATTTTTGGGTAGTGTGAAAAATGTTATTACTAAGTATTTCATCATTTTTCCTTATATATTTGCTTTTGGATTTCAATAATTTCTAAACAAAAAAGAAATTAATGTTGGAATGAATTAATTTGGATATGTATAAGTTGACTTTCCTATAGGTATAGTTTTATTACCTGATTGAACAAAGAAATAAATTACTATTAACAGTCTATGTAAGATGACTTAGTATTTCTCAAAGGATTTCGTTATTGGAAGTGCTAGAAACTTATGGTTGTTATTCTCTGTAAATAGAATTCAAAATTATCATCCTATGGTATGTGGGTCAATTTGTTTTCTTGATCTGTCGATTACCTGAAAGAACATGTTAAAATGATATAATAGAGGTGTTTTTACACTGTTTAGTTGGACTATTCATATATATATATATATATATATATATATATATATATATATATATATATATATATATATATATATATATATATGTATGTATGTATGTGTGTGTGTGTATGTATGTATGTATGTATGTATTTTGATTGTTTGAAATAAGTATTGTGCGTTTTATAGAGTTGTTCATTACCTAAAGGGAATATGTCTAGTTGGTATTTGGAAATGATGATTTTAGACTGTTTTGTTAAGTTGTTTGGTGATTGGAAGGTAAGAAAAATAATAGTTGAATCTATACCATGTGAAGCATGATTTTATTTCGGTTTAATTAGAATTCGTATGTTGAATGATTATGTCTTGATCCTTGTTATTAGAGTGAAACATAATTGTTAAAATAGAAATTGGTTGTTCTATTGGTATACATTCATAGTTGTATCTTGATGTAGAACAGGTAATAATACATTCTCTGTTGTATTACCATGCGTTTTTTGATAAAATAACTTGTATATCGTTTCTTATTTTATTAAATAATTCCATTAGAAATTAGAGTTAATATTCATGCTAGGTCATTTTGAACTGACAACATATCACTACTCCAGTCTTGTAGGACATTTAGCCATCACGTTTGGATGTGCGGAAACTTATTCCTTGTGAAGTTTAATTGTAGCATGGATCTAAATGAGATCCTTGGATTTTAATTTGTAGAGGGATGATATCCCAAAATTTTGACTAAGTTAATTGGGATCTTGGACCCATTGTTAATATTCAAACCTCACTATGTGAGAGTTACCATAATAGTCATATATTTCGCCTTACCGGCATATGTAATTTATGATTTTAATAAAGAGATGATTACCTTGTATGAAATAATATCTCCATATGAGCGAATGATGAATATTAGAAGTGAGAAATCTTACTTATCATAAATTGATATATTAATTTATTTGATATTTGTCAATGTATGAAGCTGATAGTTGGGCAATTATTGTAACAATCAATTGTCTTTAAATATTTATATTAAATAAGCTATTTATGGCCTAGCTAAACGAAGGAATAATTAAATATACATGTTTTAATATATATTTAATTCGGCCTTTCAGTAAACTTGGTATTAATATGATAAGATTATAAATCCTGTTGTGTAGAGAATGGAAGAGTATCGTTGTAAAAGGTAATTTAAGGTTAAAAAAAACCAAGCATTTGGAAAAGAGAAAACTCAATGGGAAGATAAATGGATGAAAAGATCCATTATGCATATTAAGGGATAACTACAGGTGGAATTCTAAAATAGATTCATATCAGTGTAACGAGTGTATGTATCTCATGATGATACTAGTTGGTCTTTGGCATATATCTTGATATAAACTCTTGCAAGATCGGTTAAATTGGAAATAAAGTATTTATACAAACTATAAGATCTAGATAACAGTGAAAGGGATAGTTATGAGGTGGTGGGAAGACTTAAACTCGTAAGACTAGTGTGTTGTCTTGATTTTTGCTGTAACTTGCACGGTGGAAAACTTTGGCCAAAGTAATGCATTGATGGTTGTGCATTGTCTGATCACCTAGTCCTCCAATTAAAACTAAAATTTCCAATAACTTGATCATGGGAAGTTGAACACTGAACATGAGGTAGGAAATGGTCAGATACCGAAATATGAAGTTGGGAAAACTAGCTTCATGGTAGACCCAAGGACTTTCACATATTTCCCATGACATTAAAAAAAATGTTGAGCTGAAATGCTATGTAAGCATTGTCACTTGAAGTAGTGGTGAAGGGAGATCGTGGAGATCTGGATACACCCTTCTCAGCCACACATGGAATACATGAATGTTATTAGATAGATCAAAAGAACAAATTTGATTTAAAGAATTTGATTAAATAAATCTGTATGAATGCAGCTACGTAATCTATTTTTATGTATGTTTAAAAAAACTATCCCCATTTTCCCAGTTCTAGTAATTTTGAGCGTTACATTTTGGTATCAGAGCCAGAGGATCAAACCACTTGGACATTAATGGGACACATGTTCTAATAAATAGTATCCTCTTATATAAAAACAAGAAGCTTTGGCTAGGCCCACAATAAGAGCTAATATGGGGAGTGGACAATGGGGTAAATATTGGGTGACATGTCGGATAATATGGCTGTTAAGTTAGAAGAAATCCTCAACCTTTTGCATGACACCCAAAACCAAGTTGTTGCCCTTAGAAAAATAAGGTTAGGGTGGTGAAGAGAATGAGGATCGTAGGGATGAGAATCAGGGTGACGAGCAATATGATGATCAACCTGAGCACCTGAATGAAAGGACAATTAAGAAAGCAAGGCTAGCTGCTAAGTTAATAAGGTACATTAAAAGAATAACTCCACCTAAATTTGATGGTACAACTCTTGGGGATGGTGCTAAAAATCGGCTATCTGAAATGGAAAAGTATTTTGAGATTAGGGATGTTTTAGAGGAGACAAAAGCAGTATGGGGAGCCTACTAATTATCTCGGGAAGCATCTTCCTGGTGGGATAACCGAAAAATGGAACTAGGAATTAATTCTTGTATGATCATGTGGGAGCAGTTTAAGGCCTACTTCTGTCAAAGATGTCTACCTCAGTTATAATTTGACCAAAAGATGGCAGAATTCCAAAATTTGACTCAAGGAAAGTACTCAGTTACAGAATATTGGGAACGTTTCACTCAATTGTTGAAAAATGTTTCTATGTATCAAAAGGATGAGAAGTTTAGAGTGAGAGAAATTTATAATGGGATTGAATCCTAGCATTGGTGGTAAAGTAGATGTTCATGGACCTACTTCGATGGAAACAATATTTGAAAAGGCTATCAAGGAAGAACAAAATTTACGAAGTATTTATGCCTCTAAAGATGAAAATAGAAGGAAATATAGCAGTTTTCAAACACCAACCGCAAGTAAACCAACATGGAAAAAGGGAAACAAAAAGTTCAATCCTGTCAATAAAAGAGGAATAACAGGTAGAATTGTTGTGAATAATAAAAATAATGGGCATCAAGGAACAAGTTTTCAACCAGAATAAGATTGAGAGGAAAAGGACCTCTGGGTGGATGTTTTAAGTGCGGTGGTGATAATTTCGCTAACAACTATCTACAAAGAGGACGATGGAATAACTAGCAGAAGGGATCTACTACAGTAAATAAAGAGGGGCAACAACATAAGATTTATGCTGCAGTCCATAATAAGTAAGTAGAAAAGTGACTCCCATTGAAACCTCAAGTAATCTTTTTGGAGAACCTATTTCTGTTTTATTTGATTCCGGTTCAACAAAATGTTTTGTTTCATCTAAAATAGCTGAGAAAATCAAAATAAGAGTTGGGTACATGGAACACACTTGGACTGTATAGTATGGAAATAATGTTGTACATAGACTGAAGTAGTGTTTGTTTGAGGCATCACTAGAATTACCTGAGTTCAAAACAAGATTAAACTTATATGTGGCACCTCTTGGATCCTATGATGTTTTCATAGGTATAAATTGGTTAAGTTAACATAATGCAACCTTGGATTGCTTAGGACAATGTTTTAACCTGCTGCGATGATCAACAGAAAACAACAAGTGTTCAAGGTGTTAAAAGAGAGTTTGTCACTAGGAAGATTTTCGCCATGCAGCTGGAAAAAGGAAAAAGCGCAAGGACTACCATCTATATGTTGTAAAAATATCAAATTCAGGACAAGAAATTGAGCCTAAAATTGAAGCATTTCCCATCCTAAGGGAATTTAGAGATGTGTTTCCAAATGAGTTACCTTGACTTCCAACTAAGTTGTGAATTTGACTTCACAATAGAGGTCAAACTAGCAACGGAACCAATTTCCAAGGCACTGTACAAAATGACAACAACTAAATTAGTTGAATTTAAAGCTCAGTTACATGAGTTGTTGTCCTTGGGTTTGATTAGACCAAGTATATCACCATGGGGTACACCGATTATCTTTGTGAAAAAGAAGGATGGGACCCTCAGACTTTGTATTGATTATCGAATGCTTAACAAGGTAATAGTGAAGAATTGGTACCTGCTGCCCCCAAATTGATGATCTATTTGATCAAATGGGGGGCACAAAAGTGTCTTCCAAGATAGATCTTAGATCCAGTTATCATCAACTGTGAATCAATGATGAAGATATCCATAAAACCACTTTTAGAACAAGGTATAGGCATTACGAGTTTACATTTTTTCCCTTTGGACTAACAAATGCACCTGTCACTTTCATGAACTTGATGAAAAACTTGTTTAGGGAATACTTAGACCAATTTGTACTTATCTTTCTCAATGATATATTAATATACTCCAAGAATGAGGAAGAACATGATGAACATTTAAGGATTGTGCTGGGAATTCTCATAAAAACAAAAATTATATGGAAAACTATCTAAGTGTGCTTTCTATCAATACGAAGTAGAATACTTAGGCCACATAATAAATAAAGAGGGAATCTTGTTGGACCATTCAAAGATCACTGCCATCATGAAATGGCCAGCAACAAAGGATGTGCATGAAGTGAGAAGTTTTATGGGTCTAGCAGGCTACTATCGGAAGTTCGTAAAGGACTTTTCTATGTTAGTGGGACCTATCACTTCTTTGTAAAAGAAGGGTAATAAATTCGTTTGGGACATCAATTGTGAATAATCCTTTAAGGAGTTAAAAGGTAGACTCACAAGTGCTCCGATGTTGAAGATTCTAGATCCAAACGGGAATTTCTTAGTGGTAACTGATGCTTCACGGGAAGATTTGGGCATAGTACTACTACAAGATGGGCATGTGGTAGCTTTTGAAAGTAGGAAGTTGAGGGTACATGAAGTAAATTAGGCACCACATGATCTTGAGCTTGCTGCAATTGTTCATGCGCTACAGGTATGGAGACACTATTTTCTTAGAAAACCTTTTGCACTCAAAACAAATCATCTTGGGCTGAAATACATCTTTACACAGCCGAATCTAAATGCGAGGCAACAAAGATGGCTGGAGTTCCTAGAAAATTATGAATTTGATTTAAATTACATTAAAAGAAAAGAGAATAGGGTGGTTGATGCCTTAAGTCGTAGAAAGTATATTGTTGTTATAATTACATTAAGAACCCAGTTTAAAGATGAAGTAAAAAATGAGTTAACAAATGGCCCTATTACAATCATGTTAAAACAACTTTAGAAAAATATCCAAGGGACGAAAAGTATGATGGTTTCAAGATGGAAACAGATGGGATTCTATGTTATAACAGTAGAATATATGTACCAGAGAGTAAAGAACTCAGAAGTAAAGTCATGAGATAATTTCATGATGTTCCCTATTCGGGACATCCAGGAGTAACAAAAATGACGGCGGACATCAAAAAGAAATACTTCTAGAAAAAGATGAAAAGTGATGTGATTCTTTATGTCTCACAATGCCTAGAATGTAAACAAGTAAAGGCTGAACATTCCAATCCAACATGATTATTATATCCTCACAATGTGTCAGAATATAAGTGGAAAGTTATAAGTATGGATTTTTTCCAAGGTCTACCTATGTCCCAAAATAAACATGATGTTATACTTATAGTTGTAGGCAAGTTAACTAAAGTGGCACATTTTAGAGCAACTAATTTAAAGGATAATTCACCCATACTAGCAAAAAGGTTTGTGCAGGAAGTTTTCTGATTACATGGAGTTCCAGAAATAATAATTTTAGACAGGGACTCAAGGATAACTTATAGATTTTGGTAGACATTGTATGCTACCTTAGGGACAAAATTGAACATAAGTTCTGCCTACCATCCTGAAACTGAAAGATTAAATCAAGTACTAGAAGATTTACTAAGAATATATTGCATGGATCAGCAATACAAATGGGAAGAGTATCTTCCCTTGGTTGAATTTTACAATAATAATACCTACCATTCTTCCATTAAGATGGATCCTTTTGAGGCCTTATATGGTCGTAGGTGTAGAACACCAATAAGTTGGGATAATCTTGTAGATAGAGTACTAATTGGACCTAAAATGTTGTTGAAAATGGAAAAATAGGTTAAATCAATCCAGGAAAGATTGAAAGAGGCTACAAATAAACATAAAAGTTATGCGGATTTAAAAAGAATTAACAAAAAAATTAACGTGGGAGATAAAGTTTTTCTTAGGGTCAAACCTAAAAATAGTTCCATTTCATTTGGCAGGTTAGCCAAACTATCTCCTAGGTTTGTAGGACCATTTGAAGTCCTATAGGTCATTGGACCAGTAGCCTACAAGCTAGCACTGCCTCCCGCTCTATCCAAGATATACAATGTATTTCATGTATCCTTGCTTAAGAAATATGTACCTAATTTAACACATGTACTTAATTGGGATTCATTGCAGGTTCTGGATCCAGGGGTAATCACGGTTGACCCTATAAGGATACTGGAAACCCACAAGTTGCACTTAAAAAACCGTGATGTTTTGCAATGTAAGGTCTAGTGGGATCAATACTCTAAGGAAAGTGCCACTTGGGAAAATATGGAAGATATCCATACTACTTTTCCACATATGTTTGATTGATTTTAAAGAATATATTTTTGTTATAGTGCTAAAATCAGTTTTTCTGTAAAGAGGTAGATAAGTAAATCCCATAGATAAGCTTACAACTGAATATTGGAACTAAGGTACTTTTTGGTGAATAGTTATTGTTGAATATTTTTTAATGAACCTAGAAAATATGTCATTTAAGCAGTAATATGTTATGTCTATAGATTATGTGACTGGTTTTCTAGATATATAAGGGATGTTGTGACCTTCATGATTCAGCTAAAATGATATTGATACAAATCTTAAACTAATTTGAAATATATTAATGCCACAAATGAATGATGGGTTCAGTTTTTCTATTTATCCTGAAATCATCGAGACGATGATTATTCTAAGGGGTGGAGTATGTAACATCCCCAATTTCTTGTAAGTTAAATTAACTACGGTTAAGTCTAAATAGGATTAGACGAGATCATCATTAGGTATAAAATTCATTTGACTCGTCAGCTTCTGCTACGGGGCATGGCATTATGGAACAAATAACCCCGCAGGGCCGCACCCACCTTGATGATCCTTCCTAAAACATGATTAGGCCTTAATCATAGCTTTACGAGAATATTCAAATTATTATTATTTACAGAATTGGTGATTTTTTTTCATTTGTTTGAATATTTTATATGGAACACGGGAATTCGAATAATTATTACGATAACATATTTTTGGCAATATGTGGACTTATATTATGATGATTAAATTTACCATTAAAGGTAGGTATCAATTAAAATTAATATTAAAAAAAATGCATTTTTATTTTGTGAAATTATATATTTAAATCCTAAAAGGATTTGGCATGTAAATCAAAGTTAAAAAGTATAATAATATTAATATTTTAATATTTACACGCCTTCATCTGACACTAAGTATGTGGCATCACAACATGCATTGACACATGAAGAAACACTTGGAAGCCCGAAAATTCTCCATTATAGTATATTTTCTTCGTTATGATTTCTTTTTTTTTCTCCTTTGTCTGCTTTCATTTTTCTCTTCTGGAATACCTGTATGAGTTTTGGAGGAAAGAAGGATTCAACTTGGTGGAGTGGAAAGAGTAAGAGGTTGTTGATTCTGGGTTTACTTTAGGCATGAATATCTTCTTCTTTCTCTGCAGCATTATTTGTAAATAATGAGGAAATATACATTTTGTTTTAAATGGCAATTAAATGATTTTGTGGACAACTTCTGATTTAATTTCTTGGAAATGAAATCTAAAAAGGAAATTAATGGATTTTGTATTCTCCTAAGTTTTCTTTGTGTGGTTTTAGCTAAATCTAGAAAAAATCGCACATGAGTGTTCCTAATCAATTTCTATTTTATTTAATTTTCTATTTAAATTTGATTTCAGGAAACCCAAATCGATTTCTGCCTCTAGGTTTTATTACAGTCAACAATAAGTTATTTGTATGAGCAATGTGATTTCTGGGTAGTGTGAAAAATGTTATTACTAAGTATTGCATCATTTTGCCTGATATATTTGCTTCCAGATTTCAATAATTTCTAAATAGAAAATAAATTAATGTTGAAATGAAGTGATTTGGATATGT
Source organism: Taxus chinensis (assembly GCA_019776745.2). Classification (NCBI taxonomy): domain Eukaryota; kingdom Viridiplantae; phylum Streptophyta; class Pinopsida; order Cupressales; family Taxaceae; genus Taxus; species Taxus chinensis. Next base: position 605,583,900 of record CM034154.1, on the reverse strand, counting down.
ATAAGTTGATTTTCCTGTAGGTATAGTTTAATTACCTGATTGAACAAAAAAAAATTAGTGTTAACAGTCTATGTAAGATGACTTAGTTTTTCTCAAAGGATTTCATTGTTGGAAGTTTTAGAAACTTATGGTTGTTATTCCATGAAAATAGACTATAAAATTATCATCATGTGGTATGTGGGTCAATTTGTTTTGTTGATCTATCCATTACCTAAAAGAACATATTAAAATGATTTAATAGAGGTGTTTTTACACTGTTTAGTTGGACTATTCCTATATATATATATATATATATATATATATATATATATATATCTGTGTGTTTGTGTGTGTGTGTGTTTTGATTGTTTTAAATAAAGTTATTATGTGTTTTATAGAGTTGTTCATTACCTAGAGGGAATATGTCTAATTGGTATTTGGAAATGATGATTTCAAATTGTTTTGTTAAGTTGTTTGGTGATTGGAAGGTAAGAAAAATAATAGTTGAATCTGTACCATGTGAAGCGTGATTTACTTGTGGTTTAATTAAAATTCAGATGTTGAATGATTATGGTTTGATTATGTCTTGATCCTTATGATTAGAGTGAAACATAATTGTTGAAATAGAAATTGGATATTCTATTGGTATACATTCATAGTTGTATCTTGATGTAGAACATGTAATAATACATTCTCTGTTGTATTACCATGTGTTTGTTGATAAAATAGCTTGTATATCGTTTCTTATTTTAGTAAATAATTACATCAAAAATTGGAGTTAATATTCATGCCAGTTCATTTTTAACTGACAACATATCTCTACTCCAGTCTTGGAGGACAATTAGCAATCACGTTCGGATGTGCAGAAAATTATGCCTTGTGAAGTTTACTCGTAGCATGGATCTAAATGAGATCCTTGGATTTCAATTTGTAGAGGGATGATATCCCAGAATTTTAACTAAGTTAATTTGGATCTTGGACCCATTGTTAATATTCAAACCTTACTATGTGAGAGTTACCATAATAGTTACATATTTCGCCTTAATGGCATATGTAATTTATGATTTTAATAAAGAGATGATTACCTTGTATGAAAGAATATCTCCATATGAGCAAATGATAAATATTAGAAGTGAGATATCTTACTTATCATAAATTGATATATTAATTTATTTGATATTTGTCAATGTATGAAGTTGATTGTTGGGCAATTACTGTAACAATCAATTTTCTTTAATATTTATATTAAATAAGCTATTTAGTGGTGTAGCTAAATGAAGGAATAATTAGATATGCATGTTTTAATATATATTTAATTTGGCCTTTCAGAAAACTTGGTATTAATATGATAAGATTGTAAATCCTGTTGTATAGAGAATGAAAGAGTATCGTTGTAAAAGGTAATTTAAGGTTAAAGAAACCAAGCATCTGGAAAAGAGAAACTAAATGGGAAGATAAATGAATGGAAAGATCCATTAGGCATATTAAGGGATAAGTACATGCGAAATGATGAAATAGATTCATATCAGCGTAACGAGTGTACTTATCTCATGATGATCCTAGTTGGTCTTTGACATATATATCGATATAAACTCTTGTAAGATAGGTTAAATTGGAAATAAATTAAATACAAACTATAAGATCTAGATAACTGTGAAAGGGATAGTTGTGAGGTTGTGGAAGAATTTAAACTCATAAGACTAGTGTGATGTCTTGAGTTTTCTTGTAACCTACATGACAAATTTTTTTGCCCAAAGTAATGTATTGATAGTTGTGCATTGTCTGATCACCTAGTCCTCCAATTGAACTAAAATTGCTAATAACTTGATCATGGGAAGTTAAACACTGAACATGAGGTAGGGAATGGTCAGATACCAAAATACGAAGTTGGAAAACTAGCTTCATGGTAGACCTAAGGGCTTTCACATAGTTCCCATGACCTTAAAAAAAATGTTGAGCCGAAATGCTAAGTAGGCATTGTCACTCAAAGTAGTGGCGAAGGGAGATTGTGGAGATCTGGATACTCCATTCTCAGCCACACCTGGCTTACACAGATGTTATTAGATAGATCAAAATAACAAATTTTATTTAAATAATTTGATTAAATAAATTTGTATAAATGCAACTGTGTAATCTATTTTTATGTATGTTTAAAAAAAATCCCCATTTCCTAGTTCTAGTAATTTTGAGCATTATAAATACTTCATCAGTGAGTGATGGGACTCCCTCAATGTAGATGTTGATTCATAGAAGTGGCAAGATATGTAGAAGCGATGGGTTGAGTTTTGTTTCATGGAAGTTGGGCATACATTCGATAGAGGATGGGCTCACAAGTAAAATTTGGCTACATGGGGAAGGAGCTCATTTCATGAGAAAATGGACAAGACCGAATGTCGAAGGGTTAGGAACAACCCAAGCATGGATTCAATGAGATACTCACCTTAGTGAAGTGGTATGATCATGGATGATTTGTAGGCATGGCCATGAAAATTGGCCATGACACATGAGGGGAACTATTGGCGAGTCGTTTCATTGGCTTGACTGTAGAACATAGACGAGTCAGCGTGGTGGTATTTTCAGAGGTCAACCCAACGCATTTTTAGAGTTAACGAGGTCCCTATTTTAGAGGTTGGAAGGGGAAATTTCTGATGTGGTGATTGGTGATTCGACATTGTCTAAAACAAAAAAAATCTATAAATCCAAATTTTCGGGGGTCAGCAAACTTGTGGGGGTCAACGAGTTGCTTTTATGGGTTTCTAAGAGTTGAATTCGGAACTCGGCATCGGAAAATTCCTATGTGGTGGATTCTTAAACTCCTTACTCGGGAGTTGGAGATGTCCAAAGTCTGAAAATGTCAGAATTCGGAGGATGGTGATGTCGAAACTCGAGGAGATGGTTTTTCGGGGTTTGGAGCGCCAAAATCCTGAAACGATGGGATTGCAAAGTCCGAAGTCCTACCAAAAAAACTCTTAAGGATCCCACAAAAGCATCCTGGGAGGACAATACATGTTGGGAGTCATGAAACTTTAGGGAGATGTGGTGGGATGAGGATCTGAAGGACCCCGCACATGAGCCAAAAATGCACAGTGCTGAAGGGCGAGCTTTGCTGATGCTGGAGGGCTAAAAAAGAGGTTTCCCACACAACAAATTAGTAATTGCAGTGTCCTATATACAGTCTCTTCAAATTTTTTTAGTATTATAATGAGAAAGTAAAAATCTTGAACACGTGGCAGTCTATGTTAAGTTGAAATGTTTTATCAAATATTTAATGCTGTCCTTTCTGATAGACTTGTCGATGCCCCCTCCCAACAGCCTCCGCAGCAGTAAGTACTGCTACAATAGCTCACATTCTCAGCATGAGGGCACCCTTGAGCACACATTTTGCACTATTTTTGGTGCATGTGCAGGATCTATGAGCCAATATAGTTCGGTGGCATGATTTGCATTCAATACAAGGCTCATTGGTAGGGGGACAAATTCAAACAAAGGGTGGCGGCCTTCACAAAAAATTGAATAATATAAGCATTTTTTAGCCAATTTTTATAAAAATACACTTGTTGGAAAGGAATCTTAAAGGAGAATTTAATGGAGGTGCCAAAATTTAGAGATCAGGAGGGTAGGTGGAGGATAAACCCAAATAAACAACTTTGTGTAACACTGATGACAACTTCTTCCACACTCCACGATTATTAACATACAGTCATTGGAAAGCTATTTTTGAGCTCTACAACATGAGGTGATTAGAGGGGAGAAATTAATGAGTTCGATGGGAAAAATACAATGTTGAAGTTGTAGAGACAGAGGCCATACCCAAATGTATCATGAAGCCATTTCTTTCAAACACAAGGAAGGGTGCAATGTAGCATGGATTTTACAAATCTTCCAAGAAAACCATTGCAATAAAATAATTATGATTTTTGATGGGTTTTGGAGCATTTATAACTTCTTCCACTTCTCTCTTCTCTTGAGTATTCTTCTAAAAATTATAAGTAGGGGGTCAATAAAAAAGGTTGGATACTTTGCAATTTCCCCTCCCTTCATTATTGTCTATGAGAAATCTATGGAGCTCAAGCCTCCCCTTTTATCATTGTAAGATAAATTTCATGCCTTTGAAACCCATGTAATGTATTATATGAACTTATCAATAAATAAAACAAATATGTCGATGATTCTCAACCCTCCTTTGTGTTTATTGTATCATATTTGATCTTTCATTAGAGTTATGTTATTGTGCATTATCACATTTTTGTTGCAGGATTAAAATGGGTTGTGTTTATCGGTAAATGGGTTTGCAATAGGTGTTTGATTTGTGGTGCTAAACCATGATCCTCAAACTTTCTTATTTTCATTCTTATGCAATGCAAGTTATTGAACACTACTTGGTGCATCACCTTCCCTTATAGTAGATTTCATTTTCATGCAATCCTTCCATCCTTGTCCCCTTGGAAAAGCAATAGAGTAGGGTTATATTTGTAACTCTATAAACTTTGGAGTAGTTGGCACTAGGTTAGGATAGGAAGCCGGTCTTCTCCGGAAATCTATCCCATTTCGCAAAGTCCCCACACTTTATGAAAGCTCCATGTTTGACAAATCACACTAACTGCATAATCATTCAATTGTAAGCATTCAAGGGTGTTGTGATTTTTACACAACAGTAAAATAAACCAAAAATAATCTACAATAACAATAATATGTTCCGTAATTTCCTATATATATATACATGGGTTTGTAAATTCCTATGTATGTTCTTATTGGTATATAATAATAAACATGATCCCTATCTCATGGTACCATCGTGACCGCTTGTTAAAAGTATCTAGTGTGTTCAATGGGAATTTAACATAGGTTAGTGATTGAATATTATATGATCTGGATAATTTTAACATGCAAGAATATCAATATCCAATGTAAATTATCTGAAATTAATGTTTGAAACTAGCATTACCACGTAAATTATCCATAGTTTGGAAGATGTACAATAATGGATTATAAATTTGTTTAAAATAATTATTTTTTATTTTGTGGATTATCCATGCAAATTTAAATTGTTGGATAATGTAAATTATTATTGATTCATATTTGTTAGCATATATTATCAATATTTCTAATGTTAAATGTCATAAGAATTATAAAAAATGTATATAGTTCTTCCAGGATGCTAATTCCATGCTTACCATTAATGGTGTCTACTTTGACATGTTTGAGCTTTACAAATTCATTTAGAAAGGTTTTTCCCTTATCTCTGGTGCTTTATGTGCTTGTTTCATAGGGGTTCAGTTATCTTCTTTCCAAGTTTACTTCATAAGGGTTAGTTAAGGGAATTTCTCTTCCTAATTATGATTTTCCATGTAAAGGGATTATCCATGCTAATTCCATGTTAAGGGATTATCCATGCAAATTTAAATTTTTGGACAATGTAAATTATTATTGATTCATATTTATTAGCATATATTATCAATAGTTCTAATGTTAAATGGCATAAGAATTATAAAAAATGTATATAGTTCTTCCAGGATGCTAATTCCATGCTTACCATTAATGGTGTCTACTTTGACATGTTTGAGCTTTACAAATTCATTTAGAAAGGTTTTCCCTTATCTCCGGTGCTTTATGTGCTTGCTTCATAGGGGTTCAGTTATCTTCTTTCCAAGTTTGCTTCACAAGGGTTAGTTAAGGGAATTTCTCTTCCTAATTATGATTTGTAGCTTCTTAATGGCCAATTTGTTGATGACTCTTTCTTAATGTTGTCTAAAACTGAAGAGATTGTTACCAAAACCTTACAGTGCATGGATATTTTTTTCTTCACCTGAAGTTTCCTCCATTGAATGGAAAAATACTTAATGTTATAGACATTCTATGGATCCTATGCCTTTGTAGCTCGAAGGTCATTCTTGGAAATGGATTCAACTAGGGGTTCAATTCAAGTTTCTAGGAATTCCTTTTGCTTTCCAGGTTTCTCCTGTTACTTTGTTGTCTTATGTTTTCTAGACAAGAGAAAAAAAATTACATATTGGATTTACTAAGCCCCTCTATCTTGCTGACAAGTTTTAGATTTTCTCTAAGGTGCTCGATGCAACTCATGTTTATTATTATTCATACTGGGTGCCCTCTAAAGCTTTGTATGCTAAGTTGGAAAATATTCTTAGAGATTTCTTATGGGCTAACACTAATAATCATACATGCTTCCAGAGAGTAGCTCGGGTCATATTTTTCTCTCCTAAAGAGAGGGGTGGCTTAGGTCTCATTGAAATTTCAATGCAAGGCATTACTTTAAGTGTGTAGTGGATTATAAAGGGTTTAGAGGGCTACGAGGCCTAAAAAATTATGTTTCATCATTGCATCTGTCAAGGGGTTCCATTTGGAAAAAAATCATGGAAAAAATTGGGTGTGCAAATTCAATTTCTCTCCCCTATTCCAGACAAAATTGGAGGAACAACCTTTGTTATGAAAAGTGTTTGAAAGGCATTAGAACTAGTCAAACTCCACCTGAGATAGGTGGATGATGGTTTTAGGACTGAGGTGTCTATTAATTTGCACAATGTTCCCTTTGTTATGGTCCCATGGGTTAAAATCCTATGACTTTTTAATCATGAAATCAAATTTCTTACAGATATTTTTTGTAAAGCCACCCATTCTTGGAAACCTTGGATACTTCTCAAAGTGTAATTTAACCTCAACAATGGAGATAAAGAATATATTCAAGAAATTCATAATATCATACCTAAGGAAATTATTCAAAAAAATTGGTGTTTCTCTCCTCCTACTCAATGGTGTCATGATTGGAAATGGCCCACTACAACTCCCTTCAATCGCTACAAACCCCCAGCTCGGCTACCAGCTTCTTATGCCTTCACACATTCTTTTATAGAAATTGAATAAGACCTAGGAGCTCAACTCCCCACATAGGGTCTTGAAGTGAAAATTCAACAACATTTGGAAATCTCTCATAGAGCTGAAAAAGTATCATTTCCTCTAGTGCCTTATTTACTAGGGTTTTTCTAGTTGGTATATGTCTATAACATCTTGAGGTTGTCAATCCTTTGTGATGTGCATGCCAGCATCCTGAAACATTTATGCATTAGTTCTTGTTTTTCCTACTTGTTCAGTCTATCTGGACGTGGATTCACTCCCTCTTCCAACCTTTTTGCCTAGAACCCTTTACCTATATATTTTTTTAATGGGGGACTCAACCTTACTTGCTACAAAATTCAACAAATTTTGGAAAATATTTCGTGTAGAAATTATTTTTGAAATTCGAAAGATTTGAAATGAATTTATTTTTAATCAAACTTCGTTTAGCCTTGATTTTTATTTGTATTCTAAAACTAGAGTTATTACTCATGTGTTTCTTCAGATCAAGGTCGAGGAAAAGAAAGACCATTTGGAGGTGGAACATCTTCAGGACCTTCTCACCCACTAGGATAGCACCCCCTGCTCTCTCAATCGAGTTCCATCTACTTCATGTCATCCTTCACCACTAGGGAGATGAGCCCCACATCCCCCTCTGCCTCAGTCTCATGGTCAAGTTTCTTATCAATGAAAGCATGTCAGGGCTTTGTACAATTCCTCTCCTACTCAGCGACAGTCTGATGGAATTTTCCAGCGGCTCAGTGGTGATGATTGGGGGGTCCTCTACCCCAAGATGATGACTGATCTAGTAGGGGGATCCTCCCTCCAGTCACAACAGTTGTAGTGGCTCTTGGTGACCTTCCTCCCCTATGGCCTTTTGTTCCAAACAGGGTTCTCACCCTAACTTAAATTTCCTCACTTAGCTCTTGTTATTTCTCTAACTAGATAGAATGATTTGAATTGCAATTAGGGAGATGGGTGGGATCATGTGCTATCTTCTCCTGACCCCCATACAATGGGTTGTGGTGATGCTTTGCGTAGATCGCTGCCTCCACCTCCTCCTCCATCTTCCATGTTCACTGTTGCTGCTTAATTCACTTCATGTGATTTTTGACATCTGTGACTTGCTCTTTGTTCATCCGCTTTTTGTATCCCATGGCACATGTGTGCCTAGTGTGGTGAAATTTTTGGGTGTCACTTCTCCACCCCGCTTTTTTGGTTGGTAAACCTATGTACTTTTGGTAATCATATTAATACAAAATTGTGTTTCAATAAAAAAATGGATATAGTTTATATTTGTAGATAACACACAATTAATACTTTAATTTTTTTAGACTTTTTACAATTTAAATTTGAACCTTAATAATGGTGTGAAAAAATAATTAGAATAATAAGGCATTATATAGTGTAAATTATCAACCAAAAATAAAGTTAAGCAATTCACTAAAGCGTCCACAATGATTGTACTATTGAATTGTGTAGATAATATACACTCATAATTTTAGTAGTGTAGACTCTTTACAAAAAATTCACTTCAAAAATTTAATTTATTTAATCTAAGGAAAAATGTGATTTTTCGTGAATTTAAAATTTAAAAAGTGAATGTTCTACAAACATAAATTTGAAATCTAAGAGATTTGTGAAAAACCTACATTATATTTTATCAAAAGTTTCCATTTATATAGATAATTAACATTTTTCTATAAATAATTCATTAAGTTTAGTTATATTAACGCAAACTATCAACAAATATTATTCTAATAGTTACACTTAACTAGCTAGTATTATTGCTTGTGATAAAACTAAAATTATTCATTTATAATTTTTATTTGATTACTTGGTTTACTAATGAACAATTTCAAAACAAAGGGTGATGTATAGTATTCATGATTAAATTATATTTAATGTATTTTATTATTGTATATTTTTAGAAAACTCAAATTAAATAGTACATTCAATTGCACACAATCCATATATTTTAAATTTTTTTGGATGATAAACAATTAAGTGTCTGGAATTTTCATAATTATTGTTTAGCCTTATAAATGAAGTAATATTTTGAAATCGTTAAACATTATATAATATAGACTATAAACAAATAGAATAGATTGTAGTGTATTTTTTCATATAAGGAATCATTTCAATTAACAATGGGTTCATACAATGAAATAATTTTTTTTTGAAGGATATGCTATTTACCTAATTTAAATATTAAAATACATTAAATAAATCATTAATTTGAATATAAAAATAAAATAATTTTGAATAATTATTCAATCCACTTTAAATTCACCTTACAAATTCTTGTTTTGATCGAGTCTTAATAAAATTTACAATCATTATATAATTTTTTACATAAGAGTTTTTAATAATATATGAAAAAGAAATTAAATAATTAAAAGCATATTTATTATATATAAACAATAAATAACTTATATATTAAAAAATGTTGCAATTTTCATTTACACATATTAAGGTGTAATTCAAAGTTGATACTTTTTATCATTGTCATTAATAAATACAAGGAGATGCCCTTTACTTTTGTGAGTAAACATGAAATATAAAAGAAATTATTAGTTATGTCTTCATCAAACTACTATAAGCTTCAACCATGTTAAAAAATGAAATAAAATTTAGTGAATAAATTTATCTAACTAAACTATTTTCTTAAATTTACAAAAATTCTGTAATAAAGTAATATTTGTCTTTATTGTTCTTTAAAAGGACGGGGTGAATAAATTAAGGCTTGTTCAAGGTTTCACATGAAAATATTTTATTAAAATAAAAATACTACAATATTTTCCACCACTATAGTATTGATAAAGAGTGAAAAATTTCTTCTAGCTTTTTGGTAAGAAAATGAGCTAAACACCCTCTAACATAGACTTTCAAGTTCCTATTTTTCAGCATCATCATAGCATGGTCCTTTTCTCTTCTAGACCACCTATATTTAAAAAGAGTAAGAGAATCAAGTGCACAACTTTTCAAAGATAAATATGTGTTAATTAAGTGGATTGTACATGCATATTTGGAGATGGAATGTCGTGTTAAGAAGGAAAGAAATGTTGGTTTTTTATGAATGGGATCTATGCATTTTCCAAACACTATATTTAAAAGATCTACTATAGACACAAAATCACCCACATGCTACCATTTTAATATGTCATCAAGTATGTTGTTATATGCATGGATCTTAAGTAAGAAAATTATTCACTGGTGACACAATCCTTTGTCTTTCTACATGATTTTATTTTTTATATTGTATTTATCCCTAACATTTGGTGTTTTTGTACCTGATTCTAGTCAAGTCATAGGGATCCCTATCTTTCTGTCTTTTCAAATCTGTCGTCATTATCTTAAGACACCAATTCCTACTCTGGATACTACTGCATAGGTGCTCCTTTCCATTCTGGGCACTTCTGTCTTCTTTGTTGTTTTTAATTATTTTGATATTTGTGGTCGGCCTTTACAGTTTTATTATCCTTATTGTGAGCTCATACTCGACATATTGTGTTCCTAATGTCAAAATTCAAACAAGAGATCCATATATATACACAACATACACTCTATTATTTTGGTTGAAAATTCTAAGTGAAAATCGAATATACATATTATAACTACCATCAAAGGTATTGCATGTTTTTTGCTGCATACAATGCATAAGAAATGGGAATTGTTGAATTTCATATAACACATTTGCATTTTCTCAAACTACAGCCCGCTATCTTAGCATCATTAGTGAAAGGGTAAATTGAGGACACTATTTGACACACAAGCACGAATAACTACATGGAGTCTAGAATGTAGGGTAGCACTCGGTCATAAGTTCACTCTTCTGGTGACCTTTGAGGTTAGTCAGAAATCACATATTATATATTTCGTTCTGATTTGATGTTGCGTGAGCTTGTGTAGGTAGCTAAGGTTTTTTTTTTAGGTTACAGGTACCCTCGGTGATCAAAGAGAGAATATCAGGTGACTAACATGAAGTAACAATAAAACCCTAGTAATATAGAACAAAGCATATTCGGAGCTTTTGTGTAGTCACCAATACCAAGGCGCCCTTACCAACCACCATACACCCGTGTATGACATAATTATCAAGATCCATAATTTACATAGAGAATTTACGATGTCATCTACAACTTATCCAGTATTTTACACTTCCCAGGTTAGTTTTAGATCCCAAAGGAATCAACTAAGCCATTTATCTATTCCATTTACTCATAGTTTTACATTACTCAAGTTCTTATCATTTATATCTTTAGTGTATTTTACCATATCAAATATTCTACAATTAGATTTAATTATTAAATCATTTAGTGAACCCGCTCTTCTTCGAACTTCTTAACCTAGGATCCCAAAAACCCCATGGCTAAAAATAGTTCCTCATTTCTCAAGCATAATATGGTCGATATATGCTGCCAACCTGTTTTTCGTAATACTTCTGCAACATCTAAATTTCTTGACCTCTATCAAAATCCTCAATGTGATTCTTTTATCCTCTAAAAAATTCTTTCTTTCTAACACACTCTTCATATTTTCCTTGACACTCCTAACATTTACATACTCCCCCCTAAGACAATCATTGCTTCATGTTATCCTCCATTTTCAATAGTCACCCATGTTGTTGCACGTTCTTCTCCTCCTATTATAACACATGATAATATTACTGTCGATTATTTTCTTGAACGTTTTTTTTCTTTTGATAATATGGATAACAATAATTCTACTTCTAATGTTGAAAATGTAAATGTGCATGATTTCACTTCTCTTAGTAGTCAATATGAATTTAAATATATATCTCCTATTATTCCTATTTCTAAAAGTGCTTCTAATGATTGTAATGATTAATTTAATGTTAATACTCCTACCGCTTCTTTTTATTTTGATGATAGTCTTGATGAAATACTTTCATGTGAAAATATGACTGATAGTGATGTCAATTATGCTTCCCATAGTGAACATGTTATTGATGATGTAAATTATCATAAGACTGTTGAATGTGAATTTACTGCTCCTATTTCTTCTACTTTTGAAGTTGTTTTTCATGGTAATTCTACCCCTACCACTAGAACACATGTTATTGTGTCTCTTGAACCCACATCTAGCATTTTTATAGATCCTCCATGTAACTCTCCCTCTTCCTCCACCTCCTTTTCCTCCATCAATATCCACTCCTCCTTCTCAAGTTCCCATGATCACTCACAATAGTAATATCCAACCTATAAATATGCCTCTCACTTCACCAACCATTCCTTCACACAATATTCTATCCCTCATGCATTTTGTTGGAACTTTAAAATATCAAGTTCATATAATCAACCTCAAAAGTGAAGCCTATTATGCTTCCATTGAAAATAATTCTCTACATGGAAATCCTATTCCAAAAAAGATTCACAATTCCACTTTCCTTAAGGACTTCCTCATGTCTAAATTCTCATCTTTATATGGCACTGCCAATCCTTATTTTCATATTAAGAATTACCATTTAGCCATGTCTTCTTATTCCCATGATCATTTGTTTCATAAAGCATTTCGTTTTAACCTTTTTGATCATGCTCTCCAATGGTATACTCATTTTCCTTATGGATTCATTAGTACTTATTCTCATATGGAGGATGTTTTTCTTAGATTATTTATTTATAACAATGTTCATAAGGTTACATATGAACGTTTAACTTATTTTCATCAAGGAAAGCATGAAAAAAAAAATAGATTACATTTTACGCTTCAAAACTCACATGCATCATTTATTATTTAAGCCCATTAAGTTAGAAAAGTAACTTATCTTTTGTCGTGGCTTGATTCTTTTATTGAAATAAAATCTATTATATGATACATGTGAATATTTTACTCTTTGAAACTAAAAAGTCATTTATTTAAAACAATATTTTTTTGTTGAACACATTTTACCACCCCCTTCTAGTTCTTCTACTACTTCATTTTCTACTACTTCTTCTCCTCTTCCATTGATTAAGCTCCCTCCAATGTCCCCATCTCTAGCTCCCTGTCAACATCTTCCTTCCCCTCCACCATGTCGACATTAGCCTAAGTCTTCCTCATCTCCGACTCGCGAACCATTACAGTTATTGCATAATGAAAAACCACATTATGTTTTGTGAGATTTACTTGATAAGAGGCTCATTTGTATACCTTCTACTCAACATCATCCACCTCACCACTTACATTGCCAGCATGACCCTCATTTTTGTAATTTCAACCACATCAATGGTCATCATGACAATGACTTCTAGGCTCTCCATTATTTCTTACAAAAATTAGAACACAAAGGTCTCATTACTTTCTTCTCTCATTCTCATGAGGGATTTCTCTCTCTCTCTCTCTCTCTCTCTCTCTCTCTCTCTCTCTCTCTCTCTCTCTCTCTCTCTCTCTCTCTCTCTCTCTCCCCTCTCTCTCTCTCTCTATTATTCCTCATAAGAGATCTTCCACCTCTGTTCACTTGTCTCCTTCACCACCATCTAAAGTGGTCATCCGGTTACCTCCTAAGGTCATTATCCATCCGCGTCCTCCATATAATCCAACTATTATAACATCCTATCATTCCTCCCACATTTCTACAATACCTCATTGGCTTCCTAAGCCCCTTTCTTCTACACTTCCTCCCATCACACCTTCTATTATTTTATCCATTCCCTCTGGAATCCAATTTGGCACTTAATCTCACATCGTTTCTAAATCACATGCTCCATCTATGACTTTAAGGCTTATTAATCTCTAGTAGATGACATCTAATTTCCATTTCATTACCTTATGATGCACTCTCATGGTATGGTTCACACTTGACTATTGAGGGAATATTACTCCAATGAACCTCCCCTTTCACAACTCATGCATTATGTTTCATGTCGTATCTTTTCTATCATCTCCTTGCATGTGACAAACCCATTTCCTAATGATGCACTCTTGTTCTATGGTTCATTCTGAACTGTTGAGGGGGCATTTATAATTGAACCTCATTCTAACACTAGGGGTCAATCGCTCTTCTTCCACCCCTTCTTCATCATAATCACATGTGATTACAACCATTTTTTTACATTCTCTCATCATGCAAATACGAACGCATCGTTACTCTATTATCTTATATTGTCTTAGAAGTAACATTTCTCTTTTACATTATCTATTATATTACATGACATACATCTATTTATATTCATCACATATTATGCTCTTCATTTTCATTAAAATAGAATTCCTATTTTTTTCATTACTTATCTATTTATTTCTACATCATCATGCATTTCAAATCAAAACAACCATTTCAAATATAGAAATCAACCCAAATTGTAAGCAACAATCATCACACACACATATATATATATATATATAGATATATATCATCAAAAATAATAAGCTACAAAATACAATCACTGTCAGGCAATCCCCCATGCATCACTACAACATATACAATACATCATGCATCATCCTCATTATCACAATATACAATTGTGGGATATTTAGAACTAGAAGCTTTTCCACTCATTCTATGTCCCTGATCTCGGCCTCTATATCTCTCTAATTGACTCCATAATATAGCAATCTCATCCGTTTACTCTGTAAATCATCCATGTAGCTCTAGATATCTCATAAAAAACATCTTGAGATATGGTGTCTCCTGCTACAACCTGTCTAGCTCACTTCATCTCCGCATGAGCCTCATCATGATCACTCAATAATATGGTACATGTGGCTTATGTTATAGCCACTGGATCAAACAAATGGGTATTCTCACCCATAACATCATCAACTCTCTCTATCATACCACCTGCCAAGAGCACATCTAGAGGAACATTCTACATCAACATGTGTATCAATGAATCTATAATAAATGACCAATAGGCATCAAATGCAATAAAAAACCAACATTATTTTCTACACATATTTATAATATCTAATAACTAAATAAAAACCAATAAATAGCAATGAGAAATACTTATGTTCATCTCTTGCCAATGCTACACCACTTACATTGGGGGAAGGTTTCTACCCCTATACTCCTCCAACTATTGGATCATCGACCATATTAACCACTATTGTAAATAACAACACCCATCAAAGTGTTTCCCACCTCTCACTGTATTCCTGGGTAAACCCTGCATCATCAAATTATCTAGGCTCTATATCCGTATCTGCCTCATTTGGACCACGATGTACTAGGTATGCTCTTGGAAGACCCAACCACACTGCTAGTCATCTCGTGTCTCTAGTATATCTCAACCATATCTATGGCTCTGAGGGAACATCTTGGGACATGCAAAATTGTGTAGATACTCGCTTGCCCTGAAATAACTATATCACCCTTGGAAAGTTATCCTCCAACCAAATGGCGTGCTGAGAGCATCGTAACACTATACTATCATATACCCATCCGCCATAGTCGCTATACATTATCAATGTAATGGTACCAATCCCCATCTAATTTAGCATCAACCTATAGGTGATCGTATCCATTTTCCTACTACAAGTGCCTACCCACCTTGCTGCAAATTTCTTGGGTCAAGCCAAATTGGCCCAAGGCCCACTAAGTAGCCTTAATATCGTTATATGCTGATACACCCATACGTGAAACAAAGTCTTGGATCTTAGTGTACCCCATGATCCTCCTAAGTAAATATATAAAAAACTCTATACATGCAGGCCATTACACACTATGCCCATGCATATATAGTCCCATACTCCTCCATACTGTGAAAAAGAGAATACATCTTGTATAATATCCAAACTCCTCCACTCTCCATTACCACCGATGATGTTAGAATCGATGGAATAAACTTCAATAACAGCAGAATACTAGATCTAAATATCACATCTATAATAATATGAGTATTTACCTATACTCGAGTTCCTATGATATATCACATCACGAGGCATACACTATTGTCTATACATCTTACACCCTACATTACTCATTCTGCATATTGCATCATCCATTTTTCTAAATACCATACACATTACATTGCGCATATTCACACATATTATACAAATTCTACTAGTATTCATTATATAGGAGTATAGCCTTACATTGATATTCTACATACATTACATGATGTCCTATACACTACATTTTTACATTTCTAAACATATTGCATTGCATTCTACACACTGGATATTCACATATTCTATTCATCACATGGTCATTCATTATCATCATTTCCTTGTCTTCTATGCATTGCACTCACTACCCGATGACACAATTTAGTTCCTCATTCCATACTCGACTGCCGAGGGTTTACAAATCAAATGGACCTTACACATTCACCATTCCACCTTTCATCATGCGACATTACAAGTTTAGTGACATACGCCTTAGGGTAAATCGTCATCCATTCCATCCTTTTATAGTGGTATACACCTTAGGTTACATCACTACTCCCTACTATTCATCTTGTAGTGACATACACTTTAGGCTACATTGTCACCTATTTTATCATTTTCTAGTCGTCTACACCTTCGGTAATATCACCACACCATCCTCACATTTTTCTATGATATATGTTTAGTGCTAAGTCATCACTCATATATTCATCATATAGTGATATACGCTTAGGCTAAATCATCACTCCACGTATCATTTTTTCATGATACACACTTCAGCTATAATGTTCACACACATTGTTGTTAGGTCACATTTTATATATGCACCTACACACTCCTCACAACACATTCAATACAACACACACTACTTGAACATTTCCTGATGACACACTCTCATTTACGGTGAATTCTTGAATACTAAGGGGGTAAAAAAATGAACCTCATTGCTTACATTTCCATCCACTTAGGGGGCACACGGCTCCTATCATTCCATTTTTGCATTCCATTCCATCAATCCACAACATGCTATATATTATGGTTACTTATACTCATGCTTGCTTTTGTTATTCATGATCACTTTATTATACATGATAGTTTGATTACTTGTATGGCATTTATCTATATCATACACACATGCGCGTTCATGCTTTTTTCTATTTGTGATCACAAATACAAGTCTCTTACATGCATCACAGATGCTCACCTTTTACAATTCCTACACTGGTCGTTAGAGGTATCCATATTCATCTCTTCTAGGTGGTATTATTTAATTTTATACTTAGCACTTTCCATAACTTCGTTCTACAAGATTTTGACATATTAGTTATTTCTCTAACATGCTAACGGGTGCTTCATGTGTAACATTTGTTATGCAAAGATATTGGTATCCATACTTATTTGTTACATTTGTTGTTATTGTCTATCTTTTTTCGATATTGTTTGCAGGCCTTGTCATATCTTTAGTGTGCACACTTATTATTTTTACATCCATGATGATCTTGTAAGTCTTGTGTTATCATGATTTATGTCCCATGTTTGCATCCTGATTTGTACAACTTACTTGTCTTCTCATGTGTCTACACTACTTTTCTTGGTAGCTTTTACATTTTTTGCGTAGCTTATACATTGTTTTCTAGATGCATGTGTGTTTACACTTATTTTTGGCTAGCCTTCTTGTTTATGTGTGCCTTGGTTTTTACCAAGAAATTTCCATGGTTCTATCATACATGCGGTTGGTCTAATTTTAGGGCCAGATGTCTCCTATCATTGACGTCACATTTACCCCCAAAGAGGGCGCATCATTTGGTTATTTTACATACTAACACAATGTATTTACACGTTTTCATTACAATGCATTTTCTACCCTTGGCATCATGGGATACATACAATGAGTGAGTTCATACCATTCTACGAACCCCATACACAATGAATTTTATAGGACATGGTGTCCTTAGCATTTTTGGGAAGTAGTTATAGGCTCAGAGGTTACAGTTGGTGTGCCTCTCTACAATACTTCCACCAGTGGTGTTGGATCACCCAAAAAACAAGGATAGTACAAAGATCTCTACACAAAGTTCAGTGAAGCAATTAGAGCTTGGAGGACACATAACATTTCCTCCCTCCACTTCTTCAACCTATGCCATGAGATCACCACAAACACTTGCAGTAAAGAATATCCTTTACACGTTTTCTCTCTACATGAATCAAGTGCACATGTTCCATTTACATTTCCGTATTTTACATAATTTCATACACATGAGTCTTTTACATTGCATTTTTTACACATACATATATACATATTTGACTACTTGATCTTTTTCTCCTAGCAGGTGTGACCATATGAGAAATAATTTGTAAAATGGGGGTAACAAAAAGCAACAACAACAACAACAACAACACACATTCTTTAATAACCATGTAGGTACACTACACACTGTGGCAACTACACACACGTGTTCCATCCTATGTTCACTCTCATCACTTTTTCTTTATGCATTTTTCATCTATAGTTTCCACGCTCCTCCATCTTTTTGCAATTTCATGCTCTTTTGTCTATTCCTTCAGCAATTTTTTCTACTATACGCTCTTCATGGGACACCAGGTACGCATCTCTATATAATTTATGTTACTTATATTTCCACTCACCAATATAAAGTGGGGGGAAAAATTTAGTTACAAAATCATACACTTTAGACATTTGTTGATATCGGTCTTATACTACTATTTAGAAGGTTTTTGACTGAAGAAAGTAATTAATTAACCCCCATCATTCTAGCCATATTTTTTTATTTTAATTCGTAATTTTTTACCTATTACACCCATATGACCATCCATTTTCTAAATTTCTGCATTATTTTATCCTCGCTGGGGCACCCTGGTCCTTTTTACACTTTCCCACCACTTTTTGGGCCTCTTCTAGTCATTTTACATCTTTATCTTTCTTGTGGTCAACCTTATTAGGGTTAATTAAAATATTAGAGAAAGTGAACCCTATAAATATAAAGTTATGACACCATAATAAGGGACTTAGTATCATCTACTATTATCACTCCATCTAGAGTTGCATCCATCTATTGCATTGGAATCAACATAGCTCCATCACCAAGGTACAAGCTAGGATATCTGCATCACACTTCATATGGGGAGGGATTTTATTCTATTCAATGCACACATTCTATTACATTCTGTAAATTTAGCTATTACTCACTATTTCACAAAGTTTGATTGACATAAGAGCACCCAGGGCATGACATGCACACACACCAGAACTACATCCGGGTTTGAAATGCAATGAAACCCCCAGTTAGTAAGCCCACAGTTGTTGTAGCTGAGGTCATTCTGACCCATTCATTTACATATTTATATTTTTAGGATTTTAATACTTCCCTTTGGTCTATTACACATCATTTCTTCCTCTTGGAATATTTGGAGTATTTGGCGTAGTACAGGAAAAACAATGTGACAATAAGTGAAGTTTATCAGTCATCTCAAGGACCTACGAATACCATTTTTAGGCATTTTTCCCATACTAGAGTGTTTGGTTTACTTACAAGAGCACCCATGGGTGTCCCAATCCTCTCTTAGGTACTCCAGTCCAACCATTTCACCCATATCTTTCCTTTACGGAGTCCTGTCGACACTAAAATTTTCCTCCGTAATTTATATTTCATTAATGTATGTATTAGGAATAAGATGTGGTTAAGTGTAATTAGTAGTAGCATCTGATAAAAGATAACGGCACCATCAGTATGGTGCCACCAATAATGTAGAGTATGGTAACAGTCAAAGTACAATAGGAATGTTGTAAAAAGTAAATATTTATCGTAAGTGGTCCGGTAATGTTAAAATGTCAAAGTTGTGATAAGTAGAGAAGTAGGGTCTACATGATTAGGAATTAGAAATATTTTATTAGTAATAAGGACAAGGAGTGAGGTCATAAATATTTTGTGTATTTTATTTGTAAAAAGTCTAAAAATGTGGAACCCATGTGAAATGATAAGGTTTATCTTATCTTAAAAGATAAGCTTACATGTACAGATAAGAGTTAAGGTATGGAATATGATTCGTCAGAGTGGATTTCTTATCCTATCTTAGAGATAAGATGGATAAGCCTGGAAGTTCTATAAATAAAGAGGCCACCCCCCTCATTTAGCATAGAAATAAGTAGTGAGAAATATTGTATGAAGTGTGTAAAGGAAGCATCAGTTTAAAGGTATGTTGAAGAAGCCATTAAGAGGTGTAATTGTAAAGTTTCTCCCATAGTATTGGTGGAAGGCAAGTGAAGTCAATAACACTTGAAGTTCCTCATGGGTGAGATTGTAAAAATTTCATGTTAATATTATAATTTACTTTGATATTTCAGCTTTGTCATCATTCCGTCTTATCATAGTCGATGGTATTCTTGTGTTATGTTTGTTGTTTTGTTTCCAGATTACATCCACCAAACTAAAGGCTGTGCATTAGTAAATAATCATAGCACGAGGAGTTCCCGGTGAAGAATTATCATAGTGCCGGATTGGTGATGACATTTTGGTTCCATTTCCGGGACCATTCCTCATTGGTGGATTGTCTGGAGAGATATTCCCACTTAGTCAAAAATCAATTGGAGGGTAACCTTGTTTTTACTGTGCATAGTAGTTACCATGGTAAATTCATTTTTGCCGTGAATAGTAGTTACCATGGTAAAGTCATTTTTGCTGTGAATAATATTTACCACAGTAAATTCACATTTTACCGTGAATAGTATTTACCGCAGTAACTTCACTTTTTACTATGAATAGTGTTTACCACAATAAAGTCAGTTTTTACCGCAGTAAGTCAAGTTTTACCATAGTTTACCATGGTCATTTCTATTTTCTATTATAGTGATTTTAATTATTGGTGCACATAAGTCTTGTTGATTGTACTTTTGGGTTGGTATTTCACTGTGGTTACTTTTGAAAATGGGGAAGATTCCTGTTTTTTCAGCCCAATCTAATGAAGATGCTTCCTCTTTCATTCAAGAGTTTAAACGATCTTGTATTTGTAATGGCCTCATAAGAAGGGAACAATGGACTGAATTTTTTCCTACCTTTTTGGATGGTTCATCACTTAGATGGTTTGAAACACTAGGTGATAATGTGAAAAATTCATGGGATTTATTAACTGAAAGTTTTCTTGAAGAATTTGGTGAATAACAGAAATATGCAGATCTCATGATCGATATCACAAATCTATCCCAAGGAGAGAAGGAGAAGATAAGGGATTATCATGCTTCTGTTCTAGAGCTAAGGAGGAATCTCGATGCCCAGATCCGGAAGGAAGGATTAGCGGATGGGTTGATGAATGGTGTGGATAATCTCCTCTGTAAGCACTTCATTCTTGGGATGAAGCCAAAGATCAGACAACAAGTGAAGTATGACCGCCCAGCTACCATTGAACAAGCAAAGGAGATTGCAAGAAGGCAAGAAGAAAGCATGGAAGAGGAGCCCAAAGAAATTGTTGCTAAAGTAGAGCCTACACCAGCACCTTTGGTCTAGAATCCACAACCACTCCCGGTGAGCACAAATATTTCTCCTAGTACATCTACTGAGTATGAAGATCTGCTCAAAAAGATGGGTCAGTTAACTATTAATCTTCTTCAAGGAAAAGAATTTAGTTCTCAGGGAGGAGATAGAGGTCCAAAAAGAAATATTTCTGAAGTTGTTTGTTATGGTTGTTATAAAAAGGGTCATTATAAGTATAATTGTCAAGATAGAGCTTCTACATCTGGTACAAGAGATAATGATAAAGGAAAAGCACCTGTGAATTCTTTTGATGTAGTAGATAAGAGCAGAAATAATGAAGTAGATGTGTTTGTAACAAAAAGAAAGAAAGAAAAAGATAACCAAGATGGAAATGATCCTAAGAAGATGAAAGGAGAAAGTAGTAAGAAACATAGGAGAAGAAAGTTGGGTGTGCAGGATTTTCTGATTTCACAGGGACAAGGACCATACTCCATCTTAGAAGATCTATCCAAAAGGCCTGCAAATATTACATATGGTCAACTCTTGGCTATGTCTTATGAGAAGAGACGGGAGCTCCGAAGTGGACTCAATGCTCAACGAAGGAAGGAGGTTGAGGTCCCTGTTTTGGAGGCAAAGGTAGATCTCTATGCTCCACAAGATGAGGTATTATGTAATGGTATTTCAATTCATGATGTCTTAGTTGATGGAGGTGTTGCAGTTAATGTAATGACCGAGTCTGTAATGAATATTTTGGTTTTAAAAATTGATCACCCTTCAACACTTATCTTAAGGTCATTAAATAAAGGAAAAACTAAACCAGAAGGTGTAGTTTCAAATGTGGCAATATCTGTTATGGGTGTTTTATGTGTGGTAGAATTTTAGGTGATGAAAAATGGTAGTGTTGCGTATCCAATGTTGCTAGGAAGACCATGGCTAAGGAGAGTTCATGCAAGAAACTACTGGAATGAAGGTTTCATGACACTTGGACGTGGTAGAGAGAGGGTGAAGATAAACATGATCCCTCGGCATCATAAAGCAGAACCTGTGGATTCAAGTGATGAAACTGATGATTGGACATCCTCTGATTACTCTAGTACCAGTGAAGTGGACACTGAAGATGAAGAAAGTGAGGTTGATGTTTCAGTCATGGATATCCTTCCAATCACAGTGACTCATGACCCCATAAAATTATCTAAAGAAGAAGTTGATGATCGTCTCCAACAAATAACGATTGGTGATGCTATGATGGGGAGTGAGAAGGAATCCTACCTCCAGCTCTTTCCAAGGTACATATACATATTCACTTTTGATTACAAGGAACTCCATCAAGTAAGTTGGGTAGAACATTCTATTGAGCTGGTAGATGGTGCTAGGCCTATAAAGCAAATGCCATATAGAATGAATCCTAATTTTTCTAATATTGTAAAAGAAGAAATAGATAAGTTGCTTGATGCAGGATTCATATTTGCTGTGGAGAATTCAGAATGGGTTTCTCCCATTGTGATCTCAATAAAAAAGAATGGGAAGCTACACATTTGTGTTGATTACAGGAAGCTCAATAAGGCAACAAAGAAGGATCATTACCCTCTTCCATTCTCAGAACAGATCTTGGACGAAGTAGCTGGCCAGGAGTGTTATAGTTTTGCTGATGGATATAGTGGATACAACCAAGTCTGTATAGTAGAGAAAGATCAGCTGAAGACCACGTTCACCCACTCCTTGGGGAATTTTTTGCTTATAGAGTTATGCCTTTTGGGTTGTGTAATGCTCCAGCAACATTCCAGCGTTTGATGAATAGGGTGTTCGAACCCTACATTGGGACCTTCATCAGAGTATTTCTGGATGATTTTTGCATCTATGGGAGCAAGTTGGACCCACCTGCACTAGATGGAGACATCATTTCAAAGGTTAGATGAAGCACAAGCCTCACTAAAACCCTACAAAGTGTGTCTTTGGATGTTCTAAAGGTGTTTTGTTAGGACATGTTGTATCCAGAGATGGTATTGGTACTGATCCTGATAAAGTTTCAAAAATCAAAGATTTACCATTTCCTATGAATAGAAGTAAGTTGAGATCATTTTTAGGCCATATGGGTTACTATAGAAGGTTCATCAAGAATTTCTCAAAGATTGCATAGCCACTAAACCCAGTTCTTGAAGAAGGATATTACTTATGAACCCAGGAAATAAGGCACATGAAGCTTTTGGACAACTAAAGGAAGCCATGGTGTCTTCACCTATTTTAAAGAATCCAGATTGGAGCAAGCCATTCATTATGTACACTGATGCCTCAGATGCAACACTAGGAAGTACTTTGAGCCAAAAAGATGAAAATGGGAATGAACATCCAATTTACTTTGGGAGAAAACAAATGAGCAGCGCTGAGGTAAATTATACTGTAACTGAAAAAGAGGCTCTAGCTATCATTTTTGCTGTAAAGAAGTTTAGAAATTACTTGCTAGGGCAGAAATTTATAGTTGTAACAAATCATCAAGCTCTAAAATATATTGTCAATAAGCCTAACCCGTCAGGGAGGATAGCAAGATGGATAATTTTGCTACAAAGAATTTGAATTTGATATTATAGATAGGCCAGGAAAAGAAGCATGTCAATGCAGATGCACTCTCTCGAGCCTATGATGGTTTAGGATCATCTTGTGATGATGATGATTTCCCCGATGCAGCATTGTTATCCCTTGACACAATCCCTAGTGAATACATAGATATTTGGAATTATCTAAATGAATTCAAGTTTCCTGATGGTGCCAATGCAAAGACTAAGAGAAAGATTACTCAAGCCAGTCATCCATATTCTATTTTGCATGGAGTATTATTTTGAATAGGACCTGATGGACACTATAAGAGGGCAGTTAGACGTGATCAAGGGAAGGAACTGCTAGAAGAATTCCACAATGGTACATGTTGAGGGCACTTCTCTGGACAACTTACAGCAAGAAGGATCTTCGATGCAGGTTATCACTGGCCCACTCTTTTTAAATATTGTTATAATTATTATAAGACATGTGATATTTTTCAAACACATGGTAAGCGTAAGACTTCATCAGCTCCATTATGTCATATTCTTCCACTTGGGCCCTTTGAAAAGTGGGGAATAGACATTGTAGGTCCACTTCCAACTACCTCATGCCAAAATAAGTATATTTTAGTTGCCATAGATTATTTAACCAAGTGGGTTGAAGCTAGGCCATTGAAAACAGCTTCCATGGATGAAGTGGGAAGGTTCATATATGAACGCATTGTCACCAGATTTGGTTTTCCATTAGAAATTGTAACAGATCAAGGAAGCCACTTCATTAATGAGGTAGTAGAATCCCTAGTCAATAAATTTTCTATTAAGCACAGGAAGGAAACAACATACAAGCCAAGCACAAATGGACAGGTGGAACGAACAAATTTTGTGTTGTGTCAAATTCTAACAAAAGATGCAGCCTTGCAGGTACATAAGTGGGATAAAAGGATTTCATACAGCATTATGGGCATATAGGGCAACATCAAAGTCAGCAACAGGATACTCCCCATTTCAGTTGGCCTACGGCATTGATCCAGTTCTTCCTATTGAGTTTTATATTCCCACTATGAGAGTTATGAAAAATGAAAGGATGGATGAAAGTGATTCAGTAAAAGAAAGGTTGGTACATCTTCATTTACTAAAGGAAATGAGGGAAATAGCAAAGGATACAAGCCATAAGAAGAAAATGAAGCAGAAGGAATACTTTGATCAAAAGATCCGTTGGTCTTCATTTCATGTGAATGACTTGGTTCTAGTATATGATTCCAGATACAAAAAAAGAAGACAGAGAAAATTTCTTCCAAAATGGATAAGGCCCTACAAAATAGCTGCTATGCATGAAAATGGTATGTACCGATTAGAGGAATTGGATGGCACTCCCATTACGAAATGGGTTAACCACGACAAGTTGAAGATTTTCCAAGCACCAGAATAGTCTACTCTGAGGACAGAGTAGAAGCTAGGAATGGGGAAGATGTCGACACTAAAATTTTCCTCCGTAATTTCTATTTCATTAATGTATGTATTAGGAATAGGATGTGGTTAAGTGTAATTAGTAGTAGCGTCTAATAGAAGATAACGGTGCCATCAGTACGGTGCCACCAATAATGTAGAGTAGGGTAACAGTCAAAGTACAATAGGAATGTTGTAAAAAGTAAATATTTGTCGTAAGTGGTCCGGTAATGTTAAAATGCCAAAGTTGGGATAAGTAGAGAAGTAGGGTCTACATGATTAGGAATTAGAAATATTATATTGGTAATAAGGACAAGGAGTGAGGTCATAAATATTTTGTGTATTTTATTTGTAAAAAAGTCTAAAAAAGTGGAACCCATGTGAAATGATAAGGTTTATCTTATCTTAAAAGATAAGCTTACATGTACAGATAAGAATTAAGGTATGGAATATGATTCGTCAGAGTGGATTTCTTATCCTATCTTAGAGATAAGATGGATAAGCCTGGAAGTTCTATAAATAAAGAGGCCACCCCCCTCATTTAGCATAGAAAGAAGTAGAGAGAAATATTGTATGAAGTGTGTAAAGGAAGCATCAGTTTAAAGGAGTGTTGAAGAAGCCATTAAGAGGTGTAATTGTAAAGTTTCTCCCATAGTATTGGTGGAAGGCAAGTGAAGTCAATAACACTTGAAGTTCCTCATGGGTGAGATTGTAACAATTTCATGTTAATATTATAATTTACTTTGATATTTCAGATTTGTCATCATTCCGTCTTATCATAGTCGATGGTATTCTTGTGTTATGTTTGTTGTTTTGTTTCCAGATTACATCCACCAAACTAAAGGCTGTGCATTAGTAAATAATCATAGCACGAGGAGTTCCTGGGTAAGAATTATCATAGTGCCGGATTGGTGATGACAGTCCCAACACAGTCATTCCTACTTTCTTATTTTTTCTCATCACTATGACACAGTCCAGTAGGTTTCTATTATTTAGCTAAGTTATTTCCTCTTCTCTATTTCATATTAGGGTTATATTTTCATATTACATATTTACTTAGATCGTTAGTATAATTATTTTGATTTAGGAGCATCATCTTATTCTTTGTAAATATGACATAATGTCATCAAAATTTCTCTTGAAGTTAAGTTCTTAGGTCTAATAAGTGTTTATGAGTCACCTTGGGCACTAATTTGGACTTTGGCCCTTTAAAATTTTAAAATTTGTATTTCCCTTCAAAAGGCTAAATTAAAAATTTAATCCCATTTTTGGGTTTTTTAGGAGTTATTAGTATTATTTTTAGGTCACCAAGGGAATTTCTAGTTCGTATGAAGGTTAAAGGTGAGTCTATTACTTAAGACATGAAAATTCCTAAGCTCTAGTCTTGGGTTATGCTTGAAGTGTTGAAATAAAGGTAAATTTATATGATTTTAAGGTCTAAAAATTCCCTATACGGAGGGAAACAAAATTTTGGAGATATAAATACCTATTTGTAACTAATTTGCATTCATCATTCGAATGGTCACTATATGAGAAAAAACTCCAAGGAGTTGAAGAGGAAGATTTGTGTACACATACTTCTAATGTTTATATTTTCATTTTTTTTGTAATTGATGATCCAAGAAAACTATCCATGAAATGTGTAATAAGGATTATAAATAATAAGATGTCAACAAGTGTGTGATTACATAGTTTTTGTAACATTTCATAGTCTTGCTCAAGGATAGAAGTTTGAGTCTAATATCTAATCTTGTAGCAGTCTATGTGAATTGTGTGATCAAGTATTCTTGAAGTTTTTGAAGGAAACTCTTGGTGCATAGTAGAGAGATAGTAAGGGTGAGAATTATTTGATGAGATATTATATTGATTTGTATGTTATGGCATTGTGATAGTGTTATCCTGTAAAATTGACAAGGGCAATTTTGTAGGTAACCATACCAAAATTTCCATTTTGGTCCCCCGTTGAGGTCCCTTAACTTTTCAGAATGGCGTAAAATCCCTTTCCGAAAAATCTAGTTTTTAGAAATTGGTCATTTTCAACCTCTTTGGGTTAGGCGCAGTTTTCATTCGTGTTACATCAACCAAAAATGCACCCCTCTTTTCCTTTGGTGCATTCTAGGGAGTGTCAACACTCCAAATGTTACGCCTCTCAAAGGTGCGCCAAGACACAAGGGCCATCTTGTTATCACTATCTAAAGTGCACTGTGGACACTAAAAACGTAGTGTTGACACTCCCAAAGCTGCACCAAGGCTCAAATCCAATTGTGTCGACATCCATTTAAGTGGGCCATAGGAAAAAGTTGGTGGCACATTTATTACACATTTTTCTATATATATAAGCACGTCCAACCTGTCATTTTCACAATTTAAAAAATGTGAAAAGTTATTCCTTTGTTCTTGTCAGCGTTCCTGTCAGCCCCGCATGTTGCCATTTGTCAAGTTCGTGGACCCCACATCGTCTTCTTTATCATTATATATATTCCTGGTAAGTGGCCCTTGCCCTTTTTTAAGGATTTGTTGTGGTTTTTATGTTGGTTTAGGTAATTAGGATGGTTAATAATGAAAAATGAAGCTAAGAAGATAAAACAATCCCAACACATCTTGCAAAAACCCACCTGCAAGATATTTTTCACTCTCCTCCCAGATCTAATGATAGGCCTCTGCCTCAGAATGAACCCCTAACCATTTTCTCCCCTTTCCCTTGCTTTGCCAAGGTTAACCCCTTGCTATCAAAATCAGAGCTGAGAGAGTAAAAAACCAAAAAATGAAGAGAATCGGCTTGCTATCTTCCACGACGCAGTTTTTCATACGTGCTGCATAAAAAACAGTCGCGCAAAGGTGCACTGTGAACTCAAGCAACAGAGCCCTTTCCCACACCTTGTAAAAATTGTAAAACTTCTAAGGTGTATGAGTGCGCGCACCTACAGTAGCAACAACACTTCATGTTATGTAAACCCTTCTTGCGCTGCCCAAGCTTAACCCTTTGGTGCACCTCACCTTGATGTTGCATCTTTTACATCCGTGCCTTGGCACACCATAAAAATCTATAACAACAATCATCGATGTGCCCCAATAAAAGACTTCTAATGGTGCAAGCACACATCCCTTGACACAAACATCTGAATGTTGAGTGTAGCCTTTCCACACCGCGCGCCCTTCTGCTGCTGCTTTTTCCCATGCAACACTTTCCCAAAGTGCACCTTGCTTTTCTAAGTCTCTGGAGCCTACAGTAAAGTTGCGCCTTGCACCCAGAGGCTCATAAATTGCTAACTTTTCATTCTGTAAGCTTTTATGGATGACTTAACGGCTAACATGGCTCTTCTATAATGGACTTCATTGATTCTTCTTGCAGATCAACAGCTAAACTCAGATCCACACATGTATTCATCAAGTAAGAAGCCAACTAAGTCCAAGGGTAAAGCCAAGCTAACAGAGCAATAAATGAAATATAAATACCAAAGGGTCAGGATGCTTGAATCTCTTGCAGAGTGTGATCTTGATATCAGATATTTAGAACTCGGGCACATTGACATGGAGGACTTCTGGGCCAGAACCAAGAAGGTCACAGGCAGCCCATGGATGCATAAATCAGTTGGTAGTGGTCTGCACTTTGCTGCAGGGCTCCCAGTGAGAGAAATCAATAATGAATTTATGACGTTGGTGGGCCGTCATTACAATAAGGACACAAGATGTGTCAAAAATGAGAAGGGCGAGGTGATAATCGAACCTCACAGCCCAACATTTTGAGTTCATGTTGGGTATCCTTCACCACCGAAATTTTGTAGTAGTAAGCCAGGAGGACTGCATGAAGACATGGACCTGAAAATGAAGACAAATGTATGCAGTTCATGAATGAGTTGTACCTCAAAAATAAGAAGGTTCCAAGTAGGTAGCCATGATTCATTCATCACAGTGACTTTTCAGAGGAGCTGAGAGACACAATCACCTTCCTGAGTAGGGATTTTGGGCTCCCTCGATGCCCATTACTTTCACAAGTTAATGCTTAGGTATTTAGAAACAATGAATAAAAATGTTCATGATCATCATTTTGAATGGGGAGAGATTATCAGTAGCACAATCTTAGAGCAGCTTCAACAAATTTCAACAACTGGGAGGTTCTATATGAACTCCTATGTACTATATGATGCTTCCTCAGAGAGGGACTACCCATCATTGAATCGGTATGGGGTATGGCCCCAGGTCAAAATATACGAGTACTATCCAGAGTTAAGACTGGAGAACATCATAGCCCAATTCAGTAAAATCAACAATGTCCTCTTCTATGGCATCATCTGCCTCTTGAGGACCAACATGACTTACGGTTGGATGACTAAAAGTGTGGTCACCACCACAGAGACATGGGGAGCGTTATTCACGCAACTCCCCACTTTCACCTATCTTAGAGCCGCTAACTTCTTGGGAGAGCCCACCAAATTGCCAAGGTATGCGGGACCCAAACTGATCCTATTGGAGCTATCTAGATAGCTCGTCACATAACATGAGAAGTGTTTGAAAAGGAAAAAGGGTGGAACTCCATTACCCCTCATAGTGGGCAAGTACACCTACACTTCACAGAGAAAAGCCCAGGAGATGTTTACAGAACTTGAATTGCTCAATTTGAAGCATAATTTTTCCTGGCAAGGCAAACCTTTGATCCTCGTGATTTCCTTCCAAGGGAAAAGATTGATCTAATTCACGTCCCTCAGATTGAAAATATCTACGTCGATCTATATCATGAAGTTGAGCTCAGACGAAAGGATCACTCCTGACTGGCCCTGGCAGAGATCATTCAATATGGGTGTGGCTATCATCCCAAAGAATTTCCAAGCAACTGATCAAGAAGTTGATCAATTTTATCTAGACACAGATGGGGACAATTGGCCATTTTCTGAAATTGATAGAAACAAGGCCCCTCAGACTATAGAGGAAAGGGGTCAAGGGCACTCTGCAATGCACCAAGCATTGACGCAAGAAAAATGGTATCATCTACCTTGGGGTAGATGGTAACATGTCTCCCTTGGGTGATGCACCATCCAGGCCGAAACACTTGCCTAAAGGCAAAGGAAAAGATATAGAAGGAGAGGCAAGCACTACTTAGAAAGAAGTCCCTGAAATCCCTCCTACCACCGCCAAGGAACAAGTTGTGGACTTAGTGTCCCCAAGAAGAGAAGAAGCGGTTAGTGCTCCAACGGACACATCCACTTAGGATGTCATCACATCTACAACTGGATAAGTATCAACCGTTCCCTCTCCCACTCCTCCTTCCCCCTCCTCATGCCACTCAACCAACCGCTCCTTTGGTTGTGTCTTCTCACCTATCTTCTACTGTTCCCCCTCCCTCTTCCTCCATCTTCTCTTCCCTCACAGATATGTCCCCCAGTATTTCTTCCCTCATCTCACAGATCCCTTCTGCCCCCGTGGTTCCCTCTCTTACAGTGACTACTAACCCCATGCGCGTTAGAGTGTTGGCTTCTTTCTTAATGCCGCCACCAAGTGTCTCAAAAAAATTCCCCATGTGCACTGTACTTGCTCCTTCTTCCACCCCTGTTTCCTCATCTTCCTCTGGTCCCCACTCCCCTAAGTCCAGAATGGATCTTCGAACACCTGAGCCAGCACATGAGGAAAGTCCCTATTGCACCCATTGACTTCTTTGTTATTCCAGCTAAAGGGCCTAAGAAGAAAAAGGCTATAACCCACTTCTCTCAAAGCACTTCAGGTGAAAGGGTTATGGAGATCGCGTACCCTGATATCACAAAGAAGAAAGAAGATCTGTCTCCTACAAATTTTAGAGTGACTCAAGTCACAATGGGAACATCATCAAAGGAGCCTGCAAGGAGAGGCTTTATCCATAGTGGATGCCCTTTACAATAAGCTTCAAGAGGAAAAGGAAGAGAAGAGAATATTAAAAGAGTAAAACAAGCATCTTCTCCAAGCCCTGCAAAAAATGGGCAATGCCCCTCCTATGAATGTCGCCGACCCTCTCGAAGTTCTTAGTCAGGAGAAGATAAATGAGTACACTAAGATTGGTGAGCAAGGTACAACAGTGTCTTCCTGGAGAGAGAAAATCCTCAAAGATAGTGAGGAAGTGATTACAAAGTTCACAGATCTCTATCAAAATATAGATCAAGCGAACAAGGGAACTCCAGGCAATAGTAGGACCTATCTCTGAAGAGTTAGACCATACTAGGTTGTAACCACGAGACATTCCAGAAGATGCTCGACCTGCCCAGTCGATGACTTAGTGAAATTCGGCATCTTTGATCACCCGTGAGCGCCCAACAAAGTCCTTGCTTCTGTAGACTATCGGGTTGACCAAATGGAGTTTGTCTTGGAAAAAATAGACAAAATCAAGGAGGAAGCCCTAGATACCATACATCAAATGGAGTAGATCATCTTAAGAATGTCTCTAGGGTTGCTCGATGTATCGTACACCTTGAGGAAGGCAAATGATATTATTCAGCTTTTCAAGGGAATCATGTTGTAGGGTTTAGCATCAGAGGCCACTTTTGATGTAGAATCTATCAACAACCTTCTAGCCTACCGTGACTTCATTAGATACCTGATGGAGGCAAGAAACGAGTGCTTCACACTCCTGTAAAAACTCAGAGATGAACGAGAAACTTGCAAAGTCATCGGGGGATCACACCAAGGGTCCTGCTCAGGATCAACTTCAAGCGATGGTCAGCAAGTTCATGGAGTATCGAGCTCAGTTTCACATTACCTCTCTTGAGCAGAAGCAAGGACACTCCTTTCAAGCCAATGGATGACGATGAATAGCCTCCTTCCTCTAGGGATAAATCCCATTTTTGTAAAAGTATTTAAAAGTATGTTGGCACAGACAATGACATCATCCATGTTGCACCATGGAATGTTTTCATCCACAAAATTACCCCAAAGTCAACATTTGACTTTTAAATATTTGGTAAATATTTTTGTAAATATTGGTTGGCTCCTTTTTTAAAATATTTTGTTCTCCTTCTCCTTATATAAATACTTGGATACTTGTAGTATTCAAGGGTGAACAAATTTATATGAAAAATAGAAGTGAGGAGACAAAGACTTTGAACTTTCTTGTAAAAAAACAAATATTAATACAAAAATTGAGACTTTGTGCTGAATTTCTGTGTCATGTGTTAGATCTTTATTAAGTTAGATCTTCATGCTTATTCTGTTGGATTCCACTATACTTTTGGCATTTGTTTATCAGTATTGCTTTATTGGTTTATGTGTGTAAGTTTGGCTCTGTTTACTACCGGCCCAAAATATAACACTCTGACCTTTCTACTTTGGAATTCATTTCTTTTCTCCCTTCAAATCCATCTTTCTTCTATTCCTTCCTTCATTCATTTCTATTCTTCGTCGGAACTAACTCTACCGGGATGAGATCCCAAAACTCGCCTGAAGGAAGAATAGCAATAAACTAGTTTCACTTTGCTGTCTCAAAGAGGGGCTATGCCTTTCACACTGGTTGGCCTGTCTATCCATAGATCTACCCATTGGACAGATTTTCAGACCAACAGATAGGAAGATATACATCATATGATACTATATGTAACTATATCATCTCATTGCTTAACATGCAAAGTGCATTCCCCTAACAGAGGTCAAGAAAGAAGGTTGGTGTTAGAGATAATTATTTAAGAATTTGTTAACTTTATTGTATTTCTTGATATTTCTACAAATTCAGGTTTGGAATGTTATTTTCTTGAAAACCTCGAGAACTCTAGATTTACCCTATTCTTGAGCATCCAAAATTTAGAAGATTACTATGAAACAGGCTTGTAATAAAGGTTAAAAGGTGAATTCAGGAGTTTTATGCATCTGAGAAGTTTTCAAAAGACATCACAATCCTATTGAATCTTGAAAGGGTGTGTAATTTATAGAAGAATGAAGAAATAGAAAAAAATTTCCATCTCGAGCTAGTAAAGTAGTGGAAACCCATAAACTTGGTTTAACTTAAAGAAAACCATGATTTCTCATAATTCCATTGACCAAATCTCTTGATATTTCAAAGGAGGATATGGGATGGTTTCATCTAGGTGTTGGAAAAATAGTGAGACCGAATTATTTATTCTCCTCCAGGTTATTGATGATAGTTTCTCTAAGAAAATGTATCAGTCTTGAGTAATCAAGTCCAATCCAAGGGTTTAAGAGGCTGTAACTATTTTCTCAACTGTAAGAAATTAAAATACTAAATAGACATTTATCAAATTCATTCAAGAAATGACAAATAAGAATCAGTTCTAAATATAATATCAATTGAGATATATTATTTGACAGTGAAACCATACTGTAGGAGGTGAATTTGAAGACTTAAGTGGAATAGATGAAGCAACAGGACTTGAATGCATGTGTAGGAAGAATGTGGAGTTATTAAAAGGTTGGAGAGTTTAATTGAATGGTGTCATACAACTGTTCATGAAATTATTAATTATAAGAGCTGGGGAGATAAGATGAAATGATAAGACTAAGAAATATAGTCCCAGATTTGCTAGAAAACTAGATTTGAGAGTTATTTACTATTATATGTAAATAATCACTAATTTATTCCACATTCCACATGGGAATCCTTCTATGTAAGAGGACAAGAACCATAGAGGAAATCATAATATGGTCAAATAAGAGTCTTAAGGATAAGATGAGGTAAAGTTAAGGTGATGACTGAAAACTTAGTTGTAAAATAGACTGTGGGATCTTGAAGGAAACCATGTTTTGTAGCCTCCAATCCTCAAAATTGGTTTTGAAACTCAACAAATATCATGGTAATCACTTCTTCAAGATTATTTCCAAGTAATTATAGAGAAACGGTGGGTTGCATGAGTTTTTTAGATAAAATTCTAGGAATATATTTCCCCACACAATCAAGATATATTAGGAAGTATTAGACTACAAAGAAGTTACACCATATACTAGAAGAACACAATATTGAGGCCTTGTAATAAATAAGTACACGAAGTGAGTGTATAAAATTTCTAAGAATGAATAAATAATTATCAATCAAATGAAGATAGGGATGAAAATTTGACTTTGGCCTTTTAAAATTTGAAAAATTGTATTTCCCTTCAAAAGCCCTAAATTCAAAATTTAATCCCAGTTTTTATTTGTTTAGGAGTTATTAGTCTTCTTTTGAGGTCACCAAGGAAATGTCCAATTTTTCTAAAGGTTGAAGGCGAGTCTATGAATGAGGACATGAGAATTCCTAAGATCTAGTCTAGGATTATGCTTGAAATGTTTAAATAAAGGTATGTTTCTTTGATTTCAAGGTCTAAAACTTCTGTATTCGGTGGGAGAAAAAAGTTTTGAACGTATAAAGACCTATTTGTAACTAATATCCAATCCTAATTTGAATGGTCAGTATATGAGAAGAAACTCCAAAGAGTTGGAGAGAAATATTTACGTAGACATACTTTTGGTGTTGATATTTTCATTTTTTTGTGCAATTGATGATTAAGGAAAACTGTGCATGTAATGTATAGTAACAATTATAAATACTAATATGCCAAGGATTGTGTGATTATATAGTTTGTGTGATATTTCATAGTCTTACTCAAGGATAGAAGTTTGAGTCTAATATCTAATCCTATAACAGTCTGTACGAATTGTGTGATAAAGTATTCTTGAAGTTTTTTGAAGGACACTCTAGGTGCAAAAAAGAGAGATAGTAAGGTTGAGAAGTCTTTGATGATATATTATATTGATTTTTATGCTATGTCATTGTGATAAGAAGATATACATCCTAGGAGACTATATGTAATTGTATCTTCACATTTCTTAACATGTCAGGTGTATTCTCCTAACAGAGGTCAAGAAAGAAGGTTGGTGCTAGAGGTAATTACTTAAGAATTTTTAAACTTTATTATAATCCTTCAGATTTATACAAAGTCAATTTTGGGATGTTCTTTGCTTCAAAACCTTGAGAAATTAGGATTCACCCTATTCTTGGGCATCCATAATTTGGAAGAGTAGTGTGAAACAAGCTTGTAATGAAGGATAAAAGGTGAATTCAGGAGTTTTATGAATTTGAGAAGTTGTCAAAAGACATCATAGTCATATTGAAGCTTTAAAGGGTGTGTACATGATAGAAGAATGAATAACTAGAAATATTTTCCCTCTTTGGCTAGTACAGTATTACAAACCCTGAAACTTGGGTTCACTCAAAGGAAACTATGTTTTCTCAAAATTTCACTGGCCAAATCTCTTGATATTTCAAAGGAGGGTATGTGAGGTTATCTTCAAGTTGTTGTAAATATATTGAGACCTAATTATTTATTCTCCTTTAGGGTATTGATGATAGTTTCTCTAAGAAAATGTAAAAGTCTTGAGTAAGAAAGTCTAATTCCAAGGGTTTAAGAGGTGGTAATGGTTTTATGAACACCGAGATCTAACAATGCTAAATATACATCTATCAATTATTTACATGAAATACAAATATGAATTAGCGCTAAAGAGAATATCACTTATGAGATAGTCTTTGATAGTGGAACCATACTATACGAGGTGAATTTGAAGACTTAAGTGGAATAGATAAAGTAACGGGCCTTGATGCATGTGTTGGAATATTGTGGAGTTCTTAAAAGGTTAGAGAGTTTAATTGATTTGTGTCATAGAATTTTCCATGAAATTTTAAGAGCTGGGGAAACAAGATGATAGGATAACAATAATAAATGCAGTCCTAGATTTTCTAGGAAACTAGACTTGAGATTTATTTGCTATTAGATGCTAATAATACCCAATTTCTTCCACATTCTACATGGGAATCCTTCTGTGTAAGATTTTAATAACTATAGAAGAACTCCTAAGATGGTCAAACAAGAATCTTAATGATAATATGAGGTAAACTTAAGGTGATGAATTAAAATATATTCCTCAAATAGACTTTAGGATCTTGAATGTAACTTGATTTTAGAGCCTCCAATCCTGAAAATTAGTTTTGAAACTCAATAGATAGTATGGTAATAAGTTTTTCAAGAGTATTTTGAAATAATTATAGAGAAAAAGTGGGTTACATGAGTTTTGTAAATTACATTC